>OY720601.1:2025000-4525000 GCA_963151315.1 Nymphalis c-album
GGAGCCCTAGCCGAGCAACTGAAGAGCCAGGGATACAAGGTCACGGTCGATGCATTTGTGGTGGGTGCCCCTTCGTAACGAGTCCGTTCTGAACCGTCTTAGAATCAGCAGCAGATATGCGGCGATGATGAGGCGGTTCATGGTCAGCGACACCATACGGTGGAGTCGGGACATATACGTGGAGCATGTGTCCGGACAAAGGATGCACACTGACGGGCCCTAAGTGTGCATTCTGTTTTATGTCCTGTCTATAAGTAGGTGTATGAATGTTGTGGTGTCCTTCGGTGTGTGTCATCGTTCTGGTGTAGAAAGGTTTAGAGTTAAAATTTTAGAAGTAGAAGAGCAAATAAGGTCATAAAGTGACAGATTGGCTTGACAAGCAAATATGAGTTCACCCCGTTTTAGGGGTAGTCATTGTAAATTAATCCATTAATCTGTTCTTTTTAGCTTTATATCTGAAAGCTCCTCATCGCTTCTCGGCCTTTTGGCTAAGATCAAAGTGTAGTTGCGTGAGCGTGTTGTTGCTGTTCTGTCAGCTGAAAAAAAAAGTAACTGTTCTGTCGGCTTAAACGTCAAAGTAGCTGTTCTGTCGGCTAAAAAGTCAAAGTAGCTGTTCTACCAGCTGATCTGAAAATTACAACACAAACTTGTTCTATTTCTCAGGAAGGGGCCCACATAGTAAATATCAATTTTTCCTGAGAGCGAACGGACGGAATTCACTAGTCATCGGTGTTGTTTCGTTTATTTTTATTTTTAACTTTGGTTTGGCCAAATGGCGGAGGAACCACAGCGTAAAGTCCTTTATGAGGGGGCAGGTTTTACTATACTCTTGCCAATACGTGTGGACGAGCATTTACTCTGTCTAATCTGTGTTGGGCGTGGTCGGTACACGGGGAAGACAAAGATAGAGAACTTTATACGTCATCAAAAATTGGAACATCCAAATAATGACGAGGTCTTTCAGTGCTGGGGATGCAGATACACTGGTCCCCCTAATAAGCGATATCCACGTAAAGTCTTGTCGCAGCACTGTGAAACCTGCCTCCCTGGTGTCCAGGGCATCCGCGCGGGTGGGGCTGACGCTGCTCGACGAAATGAAATTCGGCGTAGCGAGGTAACGCGCCACCGGTTGAAAATCCGCCAGAACAGCGGCAAATTATTGAAGATTCCGGCTCCGCGCCGCTTGGGGAATGGCCCTATTGGCGGCTGCAGTTTCGACCTCATCGCTCCATGATTCTTCAGTGGTACAGCCGGTGGCGGGGACCTCTGCCAACTCCTTTCGAGATTCATGCCCTTCCGGTCGCATCGTGCCTACCCTTCCTCTGGACAATGCATCTACGGAGAAAAATACATCTCCACAGAATGCGCGAAACTCTACCATAGCGCAGTCACCCAAATCAAGTCTAGTCAACATCGAGGGAAGTCCTAGGCGTCATATAAACGATGCCCCTCCGCAGAATACCGCGGAGCCAGCCCTTGTTCCTATGCTCAACGTCAACAGAGCTGAATCGAATCCCATCGCGGCTCTGCCACCCGCCGCTCCTCGCCCAGCTCGTAGGCCAGACCCGCAGAGAACTCTGGTAGCAGAGTTGGATGAAATCTCCACTCATGAACAACTCGAAGCGGTGATGGGTCGAATCAATAATTATTTGGCTCGGCTCACGAGGAGAAAAGATGCGGGTCAGCAGAACCGTCGCAATCTTGTCTCCCAGGTACCCGATCATATCACCGAGGCCAAAAATCTTCAGCGACTCTTCCGGAACAACAGGAAGAGGGCAGTCCAAAAGGTCCTCGCAGGACCCAACAAGTCCTGCGAAGTTAATATAGCAACAACAGAAGAATACTTCTCAGGACTGGCTGCCCACAGAGTCGAAGAGGTGGACTGGCCGATTGTGTTTTTATCGAAGAGAACCGACTCAGGAAAGCACTGAACCTCTGTGCAAGCCTATTGAGATCGGTGAGGTCCAAGCATGTCTTGGAAAAAGGGCGAACTCTTCGCCAGGTCCAAATGGGATCAAGTATGCCGATCTCAAAAAGGCCGACCCTGGATCCCGGGTGCTCACATCGCTGTTCAATGCGGTGTGGCGCACGGAGAAGATACCCTCTTGTTGGAGTGAGTCGAACACCATACTCCTCCACAAGAAAGGGGACCCTAAGGACATCAACAATTGGCGGCCGATATCGTTGGCAGATACGGTCCCGAAGCTGTTTGCGGCGGTTCTAGCTGATAGAATCAAGGCATGGGCCCTGACCAATTCTTTTTATAGCAGTCTCAAAAGGGTTTTCTGCACTACGAAGGTTGCTTCGAATACGATTTCATCTTGCAAGAAATCCTGAGGGAGGCCAGGGGCCGGGGCAGGGAGGTTTTTGTGGCATGGCTAGATCTTAGCAACGCGTTTCCGTCCGTGCCGCATTCCTCCATCTTTCGTGCTCTTGGGGGCCATGGTGTGCCCCTGAAGGTGAGGAACGTGATCACCTCCCTTTACGAGGACATGAGGACCAGGGTTGAGTGTCAGAAGGCTGGACTAACCCCATTCGCGTTAGTTCGGGAGTGAGACAGGGGTGCCCGCTGAGTCCGGACGTGTTCAACCTGACACTTGAAGTAGTGCTCAGAGGCATTGCCAATACCGGAGAGGGCTACACATTCGAGGGCGTACGCTTTAACAACTTCGCGTACGCCGATGATATGGCCCTCGTGGCGGACTCCGAAGAAGGAATGCGGAGGCTGCTTGAGGCAGCTTAGTTGGGAGCGACAGCCGATGGACTACGATTTAACTCTGCGAAATGTGCCACCCTCCACATGAAGGGGTGTGAGGTCCAACGGTCCTCGCTCACAATTCAGGATGAGCTAATTCCTGTGATGAGCTTCACCGACGTCTATGAACATCTAGGCATTCCCACAGGTTACCAGGTCAAACAAACTCCAGTCAACACTATCCAGGGTCTGCTTGACGATGTTAACACCATCCATACCTCTCTGCTTGCCCATTGGCAGAAATTGGATGCGGTTAGCTCGTTTTTGCTGCCGCGCCTAGACTTTATTATGCAGGGAGGATGCATCGAAAAGGAATACCTGAGTGAGGCGGACAGGATCATCAAAAAATTAGCCAAACAATGGCTGAGTCTTCCCCAGAGGGCCAGTGCGAAAATGGTCTTCCTTCCCCCGTCACAAGGGGGTGGAGGGTTACTCCCGCTGGCCGATCTTTACATTTTTACCGTGGCACACGAATACAGGCTTCTGTACTGTGCAGACGTCACGGTGTCAAATATAGCAAAAAGTTTGATGGGGAAGACGGTGTCAGAGAGATTAAGAAAACGAGCCAATAACATCGATATGACTCGTTATCTCTCTGGTGATCTTGACCTGCCTCGCTCGGGAGCCCGGACGTCCTTCTGGGCCAAAGTGCGCAACTCGGCCTCGAGATTAAACACCAAAATCGGCCTGAGGTGGCTTTGGTACCCGGAGGAGGAGGTGATTAGCCTTATGTGTGGGAACGGTGGGGCGGATTTCTCTGTTATGCCTAGCCAACGGCAACAGGTTTCGGGCACAATGCGTCGCATGTTGATTGAGCACTATGTGGGAGCCTTACTTGCCAAAAAAGATCAGGGCAAGTGTCTCGAGGTCACCCGGAGATCGAAGGTTTCAAACCACGTTCCCCGAACTGGTAGAAATACTCGCTTCTGCGACTGGCGCTTCATACATCGTGCCCGTTCAACGTCCTCCGTGTCAATGCATCTCTACGCTAGATGACGGGGGTGGACAAGAGATGTCGCGGATGCGGATACCAATCCGAGACGCTCCCGCATGTGCTCAATCATTGTCGTATACACGCGGCGGCAAGACAGAGAAGACACAACAACCTGCAGGATAGGCTAGTAAAAGAAGCAAGGTGTCCCGGCTCCATAACAACGAACCGCACCGTCCGGGGCGCCCAGGGCCTGGCGGCGACATTAAGCCCAGATCGTTGTTCGCGACGATGTAAGCCGCCGCATTACGATCGTCGACGTATGTGTCCCATTTGAGAACCGGCTAGTGGCCTTTCACGACGCTCGTAAGGAGAAACGTGTCAAGTACGGAGCCCTAGCCGAGCAACTGAAGAGCCAGGGATACAAGGTCACGGTCGATGCCCCCACGACTAGTGTAGGTATCTGCGAACCGAAGAGCGTTTGGACATCTGTGCTGCTGAAGTCTGGTCCGGGTGGCTTGTAGGCGGCATACACTTGGAGCTCCTGTTCACCAGCTTGCACTCGCACCCCCTGCGTTCTCAGGTACGCAAAGGGGGCATGCGCAAGTTCTTCGTGTACGATGTCCCTCCTCACCAGGGCTGCAGTTCCCCTGAAGGGGTATCCCCGGGGAGAGACTTCGTCGCGCCGGTACACGAAGAAGTTCGGGATTCGGAGCTCGATTTCATCCCTGAGCTTGGTCTCGCCCAGGAGGATGATATGGACATCCTGCGACTGGGCAAGTAGGGTCAGCTCACGGACGTGGCCTCGTATGCCGCCTGGGTTCCAATACATAATTCTTAGCTGGAATTTAATGTTGACAAGGAGGCAATTCCAGCTGAGATGGCGGGTATTATATCCTGGCCTTGCGTGTATGCGACCAGGATTGCTGTTAGGGCCTCCATGAAGGCCCGTATAATAGTGGCGGTATCCGGACTCGTCCCTGCGTTTAAGTTACGTAGGGTCGTAGCTGCAGGAGGCTCTTCTTGCCTCACCGCCGGGTGCGTTACAGGGGCAGGGGCGGGTCTGGGTCCCGTCGCTGTCTGCTTGGGCTGCGGCGTCGATGCCGCCGCAGGCTCTGAGCGAGCTGGCCTCGCTGCCCTCTTTGTTTTCCTCCTCTTTTTCTTCTTCTTTGGAGGGGGGGGTTGATCCCGGGTTTTCGGTGCGTTGGCCGGTGCAACTAGGGTGGTAGGTGCCACTGCATCCGCTCGCACAGCTACCGTTTTTGGGATGGTGGTGGTGGTTGGTAGTTGCGGTCGGTGGTCTTCCATTTTGCGCTCGTCGTGCGGCACCAGTATCGCCGCCTCTCTCTGTGCCGTGACGGCAAGGCGCTTGATCTCCTGGCGCGGTTCCGGGGGGGGTGCGCGTTCCTCCCCCCCCCTGGTTTGAGCCCTTGGTCCATTTGGGCGGGCGGGGGCGATGGTGATTCCCCTCCTCCGCGCCTCCCGCTTGTAGACCGGGCACCGGCGGTCTTTAGCGGTGTGTGCCTTGGCGCAGTTTGCACACGTTGGTGGTTCTGCCAATGGTCTTGGGCAGTCCTTCGCCATGTGCTCGCCGGCGCAGCGAACACATTTCTGCTGCCTGTGGCAGTTCGCCGATGCGTGGCCGAACGCCTGGCAGCGGTGGCATTGAGGTGGGCTCTTCGCGCCCCTCCAGGCCTCCACCAATAAGCCGGGCATGCACAGGAGCTCAGTCACCTTGTACAATTGGTTGAGTTCCTGTTCGTTCAGATGCGCCAATTGCACAAAGTATGTGCACCCGTGCCGGCTTCTTCCGCCTGGGATCGCCTTCGCACTCTGCGCAGGAAAACCCAGGCTGCACAGGGCGGTGATGACCTCTTCTGGGGGTGTGTTGAATGGTAGCCCCCTAATAGCTACCTTGGTGGGCAGGTCCTTGGCCGGGCTGTAACAGAACCAGGATATTGCCTTATCCTGGCTCATTGCCTCCGTCAGGTGGTTTTGTACTGCCCTGAATTCCTCAGCGGATTTGGGCAGAAAGCGCACACCTTTCCCCAGAGGGCGCGCGTTCGGGGCGTGTCCTAGTTTCCTCTTCAGGACGTCAAAGTGGCGCGTCCAATTGGGCAGACACTCCGCCGTTATCGGCGGGTAACTGGACCTTGGAGTTGTTCTCGGCGCTGGTGTCGGCGCGGGTGCTCGTCTTCCCGGTGAGGCCGGAGCGGCGGCAGCCGCCGCATATGAGAGACCAGACGGCCCCGGTTGCGGCGATGGTGGTCGGGAGGTAGCCATCTCTTCTACCGTGGATGGTAAGGCCGCGTAACTAGTCGAGTCACGAGGCCAAGTTTCTTGTGACCCCCCCTCCAAGGGGGAGGGGGATCTTGGTGGCGATGGTAATTTCTTCACCGGTGCGCTCATGCTCTCCTCGGGTGAGGTGCGCGATGCAGTGCGCGGCGACGATGTTGGCGATGAGGGTGGCGGGGGTGAGGGTTCAGTCCTGGGACGCTTGTCCTCTCCTACGGTTGACTCCGGGGACGACTCCGGACGCGGGCGCTTAGCCCCTTCTGCGCTTGCTGTATGATCATCAACAGCAGCGGCGAAGTTCGCTTCAGCATCCCGGTAGTCATCATCGGCCCCGGGATCCGCATGTACTATACGGATTAAGGGACGCGGGGCGGCAGGTGCGGCGGGGGGGACGGGCACGGTCGAGTTGTCGAAGATGTCTCTTCGAACAATCGACCGTGGAATTCCCGTCCGGCCTCGTCCTCGTTTTCGTTGTTCCAAGGGGGGGGGGGGGCTCCCCCCCTTCCGACATGATGGTGGTGATCAAGTACTGCTAGTCCGACAACAGTGTGCACGGTCAATAACAACCTCGGCGCGTGCAGCCCAGCCAGGTGAGACCCAGACGGGAGGCCCAGCTAAGCGCCCGCGAGCGGAAGTTCTAACCGTACACACGGCAATCCGGGGCGTTGGCAGTCTGATCTGGTGATCCTGCAGGGGTTTTTAATAATTAAAAACGTGCAGGATCAAAAGCGTGCGAATCTTGCGCGGGGAGCAGGCTCCTGGCAACTAACACCGGCCGTTTCCTCAAGCCAACGTCGGGGACGCGGCGAGTACAACTGGCACCGGAGGGGGGCGTTGCGGGGAGCGGGGAAGTTCCGAAGAGCGAGACGCACACTTACTGCTCACGTGATCGTGTTCACAGTACTATCACGTCACAAGAGTGAGCGAGATAGTCACGAAAAGAAAAATCACGAGAAACTACCTAGTCACGAGAAATATGCTAAATTCACGAGTGGTCGATGTCTAACGATACCGCTAGATGGCGCTAACATAAAATCCAAATATCTGCATCGCACTGGCAAGATTTACTCTCTGTACCTTATAGAGTTTCCGTTTAAAAAATTGGATTACTCTGGTTTCCCTTCAAAACGTATAAATCTTTCGCCTTTTACTAAAGATTTCCGTGGAGGGGAACACTCAAATGAGTCTAAACATATTTTTGAAGCCTCACCCTCAGGTGAGGTTTATATATAACTTTGTATTAACTTCCATAATAATGAGACGTGCTAGGTAAAAGAAGTTCTGATTACGGACGAGTAGGGTGCTGTTGCAGTACAATCGATAGTTTGACTATCGATAGTATTGTTCACGGTAAGCTATCGATAACAGTTTACATCGATAGTTTTAGTTAAAACTTATGGGTTTGTAATACTAACGAAACTATTTTTACTTTCGAATGAATTACTATCGATGTTATCGATATTTTTTCCGTTATCAATAGTTTTGTTCACGGTTTGCTATCTATACTATCAATAATGTGACAATAATATCGATAAACTATCGATAGTATTATTCACGGTTAGCTATTGACACGTGACAAAAATATCGATAAAGTATCGATACCTCTCCAGGTGATATAAGAGTAGGGTAGGAGTCTGTTGTCTGTTGTCTGTTGTAGGAGGTGTTTTGTGTCAACAGAATGAAATTACAAATATGAATTTCTAAGTTCATTATGTTGTTTCTCTAAATGTAAAACTGATGTAATTGTTTTATCTTAAGTAATTAAACGAGAAATTTTAGAATTTTTTTTTTTTTATTATCAAAAATTGACACAAAACCGATTCTTTCCACTCCGCATCTATTTGGTCTTGTCGGTCTTACCCCTAGTGTTCTTTTAAGAAACCGAATGGCGCGAAGGTGCTGCACATCCCTAAGGCCACTGAGTATCATAATTATTTTGATTTTTTATTTAAAAAACTCATGCGCTATTATAATAATACTTGTTATGATCTTTAGAAGGCATAACTCGCCTGTAAAAAAAAACAGCTCCAAAAGCGCTGGTGGCACAATGACGAATATTTACCAAAAAAACTATTTTACCCGTACGAAATCGGGACGGGCCGCTAGCTTATAAATACATATTTTTGTAATAATTACGGTAAAACTCCCCTCCTAATAATTCTCCTCCCGATAGTTATTTACTATCAACTTGGTTTCCGAGCAATCTTCATTAATGAGACAAATTGTTTCTATTGCTAAATACATTACATATACATACTACCTAAATACATTTTTTTACATATTATATACAGGGACCTCGTTTGATTCAGTTTTATTTTTTTGTTTGAATTTACGTTGACGTTAAGCGTTTTTTATTGGCATTTTTTTTTTAATTTAAATTTTGATTTTTTTTTAAGTGAAAACTTCTTTAGCGTCGTTCTGTTTTGAAAGGCGATGAAACGAAAAAGCGACAGTAAAAAGAGACACACACACACATCAATTCATAAGATTTAACGTGGGAGAAAATGACATTATACAGTTAAAGCCAAAATTTTTCAAAGTTTCACTTCTACTACGTGTGAATTCGCTTTCATAATTCTGTAATGGTAGTAAATAGTAAACAATCGAATCATATGTATTTTGAATGTATGTAATATTAGGTAAATAATACGTGTATTTTTTTATTTTATTTTATTAGGATCTCCAACAAGGAATACACATGACATGCCTAAATAAATTATGCTAGTTACAAATTGATGTGCTCCCTCAGTTACAGGAAACCACAGCATCTATACGGCCGGTTCACACATGTAGTTGTAGTAGTTGTAGTCAGCGCCGGTGAGCCCCACATACCCCCCCACTTCAAGTGGGGGAAACGCGTAAAAGCGTTTTTCCAGCGAAAAAAAAAAGGCGGCCAGGATCAACAAAAAATTAGCCAAGCAATGGCTGAGTTCCCCAGAAGGCCAGTGCGGAGATGGTTTTCCTGCCCCGGTCACAAGGGGGTGGGGGGGTTAATCCCGCTGGCCGATCTTTACGACATTTTTACCGTGGCACACGCATACAGGCTTTTGTACTGTGCAGACGTCAAGGTGTCAAATATAGCAAAAAGTTTGATGGGGAAGATGGTGTCTGAGAGATAAAGAAAACGAGCCAGTATTTTTATTTTTATTATTTTATTTTTATTTTATTTAAATCAACACCAACAAGAAGTACACTAATAACACAATATTATAGTCCTTAAATAAAATATTTATATAAATCGAGTGTCTCCTTAATTATAGGTGTTGCACGATATATCAATAATACAAGTTAACAAAATATAATAAGTTCCAATAATTAAAATGTTAGTTACAAATAAAAAAGATATTAAGAAATCAATTATTATAGAATGTGCTAACGCATAAATGGAATAAAAATTTATAAAATATTATTATTATTTGAATACATTAAAATTTAGAATACAATTAAAATTAAACGATAGTAAGGTACAATTAATAAAGATTAAACATAGATTTAAAATAACAATTTATACAATTATGATTGAAAAAACATTGATAATTTTTTACGAAAGAGATTCAATTTGTCATTAAATATATCTATTATAAGAGCTTCGTTTGTCTCCTTCTCATTGTTAATCATATTGAGCGATTTATAAATATTGTTATAATCGATGATCACCCTATTAATTGGAGAGTAGCGCCCTTGACGGGAGCGAGTGAGTTTTTCAACGAAGGGAGTATACACTGATGGTCTAGTGGCCTTTACGGGAGCTCGAATCATAACTTTAGAAAGTAGGTAACTACAGTCGATTTTACCGTTCAGTAAGTTATAGAGGAATATGTTATCGAGGACACGTCTACGATCGTTAAGGGAAAGAAGATTAAAATATGCAAGTCTTTCTTCGTAACTTGGCAGTCTTTTAGATAAATTTCGACTATAAGATAAGTGCCGTAAAAATCTTCTTTGTACGCTTTCAAGCCTATTCTTGTAGATATCGTAGTGAGGATTCCATACAATGCTACCGTATTCCAGAATACTGCGCACTAAAGCAGTGTATAAAGTAATTTTAGTCTGAGGCTGTTTAAAATCCTTACAATTACGCAAGACAAATCCCAAAGCCTTAAAAGCTCTAGTTACTACATTGTCCATATGAAGATGGAACCGCAATTTAGTATCTAAAATGATGCCTAGATCACGTATATTGTCCACCTCCGTAAGCAAATGTCCGTTAATGGTGTACGATCTATCGAAAGTGGTTTTCTTCCTACTGAACCGTATAACGAAACATTTATCAGTGTTTAAGCTCATGTCGTTCATGTGACACCATGAGACCAAACTATTCAAATCTCTCTGCAGAAGTATGGCATCTGAAGCATTGGATACAGGTCTGAACAGTTTGAGATCATCAGCGAACAAGTAACATTTAGAATGTTTGAAACATGAACAAATGTCGTTAATAAAGATGTTAAAGAGCAAAGGTCCCAGGTGGGATCCCTGAGGTACTCCAGAGTGAGATATGAAGGGGTTGGATGAGTAGCCGTTGATAACCACCGTTGAATTACGATCGTGGAGATAAGACCCAAACCAGTTAAAAAGAGTGCCCGTTATACCAATCGATTTAAGTTTTTGCAACAGTATATGATGGTTAACTTTATCAAAGGCCTTAGGCCTCTGCCTCGAATTTTGCGGGCAGCGGGGCGGCGGCGGCGGCGGCGCGGCAGCGGGGCGGGCAACGCATACCTGTTCTCCAAACTAGCGGGCAGATCGCGCGGCACTATAGCGGTGTAGTGTTGTGTTCGTGGTTGTGTTGTCGAGATATTTGTTTTTATTCGCGAACGAAATGTCTGAAAAACGGCGACATCTTTTTGATTCAAATTTATTCCTAACGCTCGATTTATTGTGGGCAAAAGAAGAAGTGGATCCCTACTATAGGGCAAGGAAAATAAATGGAGAGTTTTATCGAAATTATGAAGAACAGAGACAAAATCCCGACAAATTCTACGACTACACCAGAATGAGTGTAGAAACTTTTGACTATATTCTTGAAACTATCAAGAGTGATTTAGAGTCTGGAATTAATCCAAATCATTTAGAGGTATATCTCCAGCAGAAAAATTATACTTGACGCTTGGGTAAGTAAAACAACGAAATTGTAATTTGTAATTGTATTGTCCTCTCAAAGATTGCCGAAATAATTAGCTCTTGCACGTCCGAAGACATTTTGATACGTCACAAAAAAAATGTACAACACTATACCTACAATGCAGACGCGCAACGCGGGCGGTCACCGCTTGACTGGAGTGCACCGCTCGTTGCCCGCCCCCGCGCCGCTCCTGCACCGCTGTATTCGAGGGCCGGTCCATTTGATTATACGCGCAAGATCCTGCCGCTCCCGCGCCGCCGCCGCCGCCGCCCCGCTGCCCGCGAGATTCGAGGCAGAGGCCTTACTGAAGTCGGTATATATAGCATCAATGGAGTTGCCACCATCAACCGCCTCAGTAAGGTCTTCAACAAACGAAACAAGGTTAGTTGTGGTAGAACGGGCCCTCAAAAAACCGTGTTGTTGCGGTACAATGGTCTGCTTTACTTGTGATAGGATGCACGGGTATACAAGAAGTTCGAATATTTTACCAAATACTGAAATTATAGATATAGGTCTGTAATTTTCTGCTGAAGCCCTATCGCCTTTTTTATGCAATGGTATAACCAGGGCTTCCTTCCAAGCTGATGGGTAGACCCCTGCACTCAAAGATCGGTTGATGATTAATGTAAGTGGCTTGACTAATTCATCAGCACACTTGGTAACAAATAATGCTGGTATACCATCCGCGCCAGCTCCTTTGGAAGAATCTAGACCCTTTAAGACTTTAAGGATTTGGCTGGAGGAGAATGATAGAGAGTAAAGGCAACTATTAACTGGTAAGGTTTTAACAGGCTCAGACTGAATAGGAATAGATATAGAACGATTGAAGACTGAAGAAAAGTGTTCAGCAAAGAGATTACATATGTCCTCACCCTGGGTGGCCACATTAGAATTGAGATATATTTTAGATGGGTATGTGTTAATTGCCTTTTTTTTCTGTTTAACATAAGACCAAATAAGCCTAGGATTTGACCTTAATGACAACTCAAGACGCTGTAAGTACTTAGAGTATGAATCCTTTAAAAGTCTATTGCATCTTTTTCTTAATAGATCAAACGTTAGAACATCCCGTGGATTATTATATTTACGAATTTTGACCCTACATTTATATTTTTCTTTAATACAGTTAATTAGCCCGTAACTAAACCAGAATGGATATTTATTACTACGGTGACAGGTTTTAGGTACGTGTTTCCGAATTAGAACTTGTAATTTTTCGTAGAATACTGAAACCATGTCATCGACGGACTTGCATTCGGATAAAATATCGTCCCATTGAATATTATTTAATTCCTCCTGAGTTTTAGCGTAATCGGCTCTGTGAAAACAGTACCTATTGTTATTTACATTTGGAGATAGGTTTGATGATGGTGTGTTTTCTAGGAAAAATGACAGGATGAAGCAAGTCAACTTTTATAAGGGGATTTGTACACGCAGATAGATTGTAAATTAATTTATTGCTAAGAATTAAATCTAATATTTTATTTTTGTTATTTAGTATAGTATTATATTGAGTTAAGTCGTTCAGAGAAAGACAATCCGATAACATATTATTTAACAAGCTGTTGGAATTACCCACCATCAGAGAGTTCTGAGGGCCCTTAGTCCATGGAATGTTGCTCAAATTAAAATTACCCATCATGAGTGTGGTGCCAGTAAACGATTCTAATGCTCGGTTAGTATTATTTACAAAATGCTCCAGTATATGACTTTGCACTGGAGGAGGGATGTATACACCGCAAATGTACAACAAATCCTTGTTACCATTACAGTTCGAAGTCTCAATACTGATTACTGACCCACAAGTCCTCACAGTCTGATTCCAAGCTAGGAATGCGAGAAGAATTGATATCTTTAGAGACTGCTATCAACACTCCACCGCCGTCTTTTTTGTTATGGAATCCACTACTTTCGCGATCTCGCCTGTAAACTGTATACCGATTACTATCAAACAACTCCGTGTCAAGGACGCTACTGTTCAACCACGTCTCGGTCAATATGATAACATCATATGCGTTACACAATACATTATTAAATAGCTCTGAAGTTTTAGATCTTAAACCTCTCACATTTTGGTAATAAACAGATAATTTTTTAAAAGTGCCTATTAGCCAAAAAATAATAAAAATTAGTCAACCTTAGCGTAATTATGACAAATTTAAAAGTATGTCGTGATTGCGAATATGAATATACTTAGCATTTTCGTTTTTTCTCATAAAGATTTTATTGTCACGTACCCAAACAAATCTGTAGTTTAATTCCTTAGACTTACGGCGAGCGGCAGCGAGCAACAATTTAGTTTCGGGGGATAAATGCTCAGTCACATATATAGCTTCTTTTTTAGGGTTCGCAATACCGAGGTGGCCACAATTCAGCTTATCGTTTGCATTGGTCTTGTTGAACTTACTACATGACGCTAAAAACTCGTCACGCAGTCGCGGGCTATTAAACTTCACCAGAATAGATCTTGGACGTGGGCTGTTTTTGTTCATTTTGGCGACCCTAGCGCAGAAGTGTACCTTTTTATCATCAACTGGGCATTTGATAACTTTAGCCAATTGTTGTACAGTATTCAGTAGGTTTTCTTGCTTGTGCTCAGGCACACAGTGAATCTCCACGTAACATCGATATGGCTCGTTATCTCTTTGGTGATCTTGACCTGCCTCGCTCGGGAGCCCGGACGTCCTTCTGGGCCAAAGTGCGCAACTCGGCCTCGAGATTAAACACCAAAATCGGCCTGATGTGGCTCTGGTACCTGGAGGAGGAGATGTTTGGCCTGATGTGTGGGAACGGTGGGGCGGAGTTCTCTGTTATGCCTAGCCAACGGCAACAGGCTTCGGGCACAATGCGTCGCGTGTTGATTGAGCACTATGCGGGAGCTTTACTTGCCAAAAAAGATCTGGGCGAGTGTTTCGAGGTCACTCGGAGATCGAAGGTTTCAAACCACTTTCTCCGAACTGGTAGGAATACTCGCTTCTACGACTGGCGCTTCGCCAGTATGCTTCCTTTATCCGGACACATGCTCCACGTATATGTCCCCACCGTATGGTGTCGCTGACCATGAACCGCCACATCATCGCCGCATATCTGCTGCTGATTCTAAGACGGTTCAGGACGGACTCGATGGGCACCCACCACAAATGCATCGACCCTGACCTTGTGTCCCTGGCTCTTTGGTTGCTCGGCTAGGGCTCCGTACTTGACACGTTTCTCCTTACGAGCGTCGTCAAAGCCACTAGCCGGTTCTCAAATGGGACACATACGTCGACGATCGTAATGCGGCGACTTACATCGTCGCGAACAAAGATATGTGAAGCACTTTATAATTTATTATTACTTTTCAACTGCACTTGGTATCGTGAACATCGAAACGAAATTGTTGAAGACTTATTCGAAGAGTTTCATCGAAATTCCATATGTACACGAACATACACCAATCATAAGAGAAACTATTACATTATTTGGAACACCATCATCATCTAAAGCAAGTAATAGAAAAATCTAGAATGACGGTGACTCACTTTAAACAAAGTACACTGGCATCAGACAATTACGGTATTAGTAAAATTTGTTGAAACAAGGTGACGACATTGGGAAAACAATGTTATTCTGCTTTTGCGAAAACAGTTATTGCATCTATGAAAATGTCAGTATAAAAAGACTGCAATGATTTTTTGATTTTAGGACCAAAAATGCGTTCACTACTCAATTTTTAGATTGTATTATGCTAGGGGGTAACCCCTAAGTATAAAACCGAGTTTTTGTCATCCCAGACCGCGAGCGTTAGCCGGCATCATGGAAAACGTCATTTTGCAAATTGCTCAGAGTAACGGTAAGTTTGACGTTAAAAACAGTAGAAACCTTTATTGCACAGGATATTACTGTAACGTATTGTTAACGTATTGTATTGTTAACAATAGAAAAAATAGTTCTATTTTCTACGTTATTTCTCCAACCTTGATTATACATTTTTTTTCGTATTTCTACACATTATTAAGATATTCTAGGGACCAAAGTGTTTTTAACTATATCGCAAATGGAAATACTTCACCTAATATACTATAGTATAAAGCGGGCAAAACAATCACTATTTATGGTATTTATCATTAATTACTGGAATATTAATGCACCGATATAATTAATACGAAAGTTTGTGTTGTGAATATTAGTTATGTAGAAATAACTTTAGTAGAGTTAAATATTACATTAATTAACATAAATATTTATAGCCTGTTAAACTGGGCTTTTGATTGTGACGCGAGCAAAGCCGCGGGTTAATAGTAAATTCATTACGATTTCTTGAGTAGTTTAGACATGCGTGGATGCATATTAAAGACTTATGTGCGCCTTTCGGTGTAACAAGTCTCGTTTTGTACTGCGCAAGTTTCAAGTTAATTCTGAGGGCCGATCCCGGCGGCACTGCAATGCCGGGCCGACCCGTGACGGGAGTGGAGCGAGCCCCGAACATCCCGTCGTGGTACAAAAATCAGTTTAATATACTGGTCCCGCAGTGCGGGAACTTTCAGATATTAAGCTGAAAAGAACAGATTAAAGGATTAATTTAACAAAGACTACCCCTATAAACGGGGTGAACTCATACTTGCTTGTCAAGCCTATCTGTCACTTTGCGACCGTATTTGCTTTTCTACTTTAAAATTTTTTTTTAATTCTATACCTTTCCACGCCAGAACGATGACACACACCAGAGGACACCACAACACTCATACACCTACATATAGACAGGACCCACATAAAACAGAATGCACACTAGGGCCCGTCAGTGTGCATCCTTTGTCCGGACACAAGCTCCACGTATATATCCCGACTCCACCGTATGGTGTCGCTACTACACTTTAATCTTAGCCAAAAGGCCGAGAAGCGATACCATGCCCCTCGCAACTCAGGAACGTCATTCCACGCGAAAGAATCTAGCCAGCGCGATGCAGGATATTGACGAAATACTACAGCGCCATCTATGACGTAACAATAAAACTAAAAGGATTAATAACGGCATTATTGTATGAATTAACATTATCAACGATCAAATGTAGACATTGAATTATTGAGATAAAAGTGCCACTTATCGCTTATCACTCCAAAAGTAGTAAATGAATAATAATAACATTAATACTAAGATATTTTAACAATAGTATAAATTCGGTCATAATACTTTTATACATATACCGGTTTTGTCAATGATAATCAATACATGATTACTTTTTATTGTAAATTGTTTTTACCATTGTAAAACATTTGATATTATTTAAATAGATGTAGCGGTGTTTCTATCTCTTTGTGAATAGAGAGCTTCCAGAAATATACTTAATAAACGAGTGGTCGATGTCTAACGATGCCGCTAGATGGCGTTAACATAAGAATCCAAATATCTGCATCGCACTGGCAAGTATTACTCTCTGTACCTTATAGAGTTTCCGTTTAAAAAATTGGATTACTCTGGTTTCCCTTCAAAGCGTATAAATCTTTCGCCTTTTACTAAAGATTTCCGTGGAGGGGAACACTCAAATGAGTCTAAACATATTTTTGAAGCCTCACCCTCAGGTGAGGTTAATATATTAAAACTACAAATTAACGTTACACTTTTCAGAAATAATGAGACGCGCTAGGTAAATTATGTACTGATAAGTGACTATAGTTTGACTATCGATAGTATTAGAACGAAAGATGATCCAGCCCTCTTGTCACCAGTGGAGACAATAGGGCGGGGAGTAATATTTTGGATGAATTTTTTGGCACTATTACTCCAAGGTCCAAGCGTTTCAACTGCAAACGGAACAAAAATATAATTTGGAATAAGAGAGGAATATTTGTTACGTTTGTTCATTTCAGCCTTTTCCGCGGCAACTCCGGCTTTTAACATTGTTTCCCTGATATGAGACGGGGCCAGTGTGTCAACACATGTTGCGTCCCACACAAGGGCCAGACTCCGTTCCCAGGGAACCAATGTCAGTCCATCAGGTCTGAACACTATATAGTATTCTCTTGACTCAATATCGATAATATTGCATTATATAAATTATCATTCTACAATCTACATATATACCTAATTATTATATAAATTTTATATATTACTAGCTGTGCCCCGCGGTCTCACTCGCCTATAATTAATAAAATGAAATAGATACATATAATCAATTACAGATTTATATTAAACCTTATGCAACGAAATAGTCACATAGGCGAGGATGATTATTTACATGTAAACTATTCTTTAAATCATTCGAAACGAATCTTTCGTTTATAAGTTTAACTACTGGTATAAAAATGGTTATATTGCAGTTCTTTATTTATTTAATATCGAACTACCAACAAAAGTTACAATAGTATATCAAACAATATAAAATGTATGACAAAAAAGACTAATTGCACTTTTTAACCGACTTCAAAAAAAGGAGGAGGTTATCAATTCGTCTGTATGTTATTTTTTTGGTGTTGTTACCTCATAACTTTCGACTGGGTGAATCGATTTTGATGATATTTTTTTTAATTGAAAGGGGTTGCTCCGAAATTGGTCCCATTTTTTTTTAGTCCAGTTTGACCCTGCATCCATGACAAAACCGTATAAGTCGTAAATTTGCATAAATATGTGCGCGACAAATGGACGAATAATTCGATATCTATTCAACCGATTTCGATGATTTTTTTTTTATTGGAAAGAGTGTACTTCAAGGGTTGTTTGATGACAGTTTGGTTAAATTCTGATTATAGGATCCATGACAAAGTAACGGAAATCTTCAATTTTTAGTAGCAAATTAACGATACACGGCCGAATCTTTTATAGGCTATCTAGATTTTTCATTCACCTACCATAACATCGTTATGATCAATTAATTGTAGTACTATTGTATAAAACACTTCTTTATATACCGTCAATAGTTTTCGCAGCGCAAGCTAAATAATAACTTTTATAGGCAACAGTTTGATACGTTGGGTTACATTGCTCCATTTTAAGTAGGGATCTATAAGATTTTAAAAATATAATATAGCCTATGTTACTCGGTAAAGACGTAGCTTTCTAAGGGTGAAAGAATTTTTAAAATCGGTCGAGTAGTTTTTGATTTAAATCGTAATAAAAAATCAAACAAAAATCAAATCCAATCAATCCTCTTTATAATATGAGTTATGCATGTAAGCATTAGCATATATGCATATGTTTGTAATTGAAACATATTTGAACATCTGCTAAAAGTTGAGACCAATTTTCAAAATTATATATATATATATATAATAATAATAATACTTTATTTGCCCAAAACATGATATTAAACATTTTTATATATATATATATATACATGTCTAGTCACAAAAGCGACATGCAAATATTATTTTGATTTGAAGAATTACATAAGCGATTTTTTATTTATTCATTATTTAATAATTAAAAAATGTATCATATTCATAATTGTCAGTACAATTTAATCATATGTCAAGTCAGTATACATCACATGATAAAATAATAAATAATATTGAAATTGTTACTGAATATATTAAAAATTAGAACAATAATTCATTCTACATTATGCTTTATCCGTCAGAAATTCCTTGACGGAGTAATAACATTTACTCCGTCACGATTACGATTATATATATATAATCGTATAAGTACTCTTATATACATGTTATATTTATGTATATTTATATATTGATTACTAGTGTTTTTCCCGCGGTTTCACCCGCGTAGATCCTGTTCCCATGGGAATATAGGGACATAATGTAGCCTATGTTACTCCCTGATAATGTAGCTTTCCATTGGTGAAAGAATTTTTTAAATCGGCTTAGTGGTTTAGGCGTGAAAGCGTCACAAGCTAACTTACTTTCGCATTTATAATATTAGTTAGGATAATATAGATACTTCCCCTTTTTTATTAATATACAGACATTCCGTCATATTTTATGGTGAAGAATGGTATAACACAACATCTATAAACATAGAGTTTATTTAATTATTACTAGAAATAATTATTTGATTGTTATGGCTGCCCAACATCCTACCAACTAAATCTATTTAATCAAAACATGTTAATTTATATTCATACATTTAACCATATTAACTAATATTTATTAATTAAGTACCAAATGCATTTTTCTTTATGTTTCACTGTTTTAGATTAATATATTTAAATAATAATATAAATGGCGCTGTCTCATATGAGCTGCACGTTTAGTAGGTCTACCCATATTCTACAAATTAGTGAGTGTACTTCAGATTCACTAAAAATCGAAAAATAAATAAAAATTTTAACAAAACAAAAACCGACTTCATAAAAAACAAATTAATATGCACTAAAAAGTAAAAAAATAATTGCGTATTCTTCTATAATTTGATAATTAACTTACTATTTTCTACTCATCAATATGTAGGTACGACTGTGTTGTGTGGTTGATAATTTATTTACAATTATTGTTATTTTTGGAGTCGATGTCAGCTAAGGAAACACTTTAATATACCTAGCAATAATAATACGGGAATCATTTAAAAACAAACACATTACAAATTGACTTTTATTCGCCTCGTAATGTTGCGCGTGCGACACAAGCACATCTCACCTATAACTTACTATGTATGTAGTTATAAACCCACCTTGGCTGACATCGACTCCAAAAGTAAAAATAATTGTAAATAAATTATCAACCACACAACACATTCGTACCTACATATTGATGAGTAGAAAATAGTAAGTTAATTATCAAATTATAGAAGAATACGCAATTATTTTTTTACTTTTTAGTGCATATTAATTTGTTTTTTATGAAGTCGGTTTTTGTTTTGTTAAAATTTTTATTTATAATTATAAGTAATTACAGAACACTTATTGATAATGTTGTATCAACAGTGACCAATACATAACTTTAATTAAATTTGATTTTTTTTGTACTTAGCATTGATTGTAATTTTAAATTAAATCAATTAAATGTTAGTTTGAACAATTATAGGATATAATCTAAGGAGAAAAAAAAGTCTTAGATTATAGTCAAAGAGTGTCAAACATAATAGAGAAATGCCACAACAATTTAATAACATGTTCTTCGTGTAATAATAGCCGCAAAAAATTCTCATTTCTCGCATCACTTTCAAAACAGTTTTTAAATATAGCACAGTGTGAACATGTAATTTTGAACTTGGTTGCTATTTTTGTTTCTGTAACTTTAATTATTATTTTTTTGAAGATTTTTTCGTATTTCTTATTTTATCCCTTGTAACTTAGTTGATTTTCTCATTTCACAGAATCAAAAATCTCAGGCGACTTGCATCGCTTTGCTAAATAAAACCGTATTCAATTAGAAATTAGGGCTTCAATTCTGAGAAACATCATCGAGAACTTTGATGTCGTAATTAACCTTTTCTCAATATAATAATGTAGTCGTGAAAGCGCGTCATAGGATGCCCTCCGTCTAGGTGGAGTGACGATATTCGCAAATTGGCTGGCTGCGGATAGATAGAACTACAGAACGAATCTTTTGAAAGCACTACTATCGAAAAATCACTGGTTATCGATAGTCCAAAACCATCCCTACTATCGATAGGTTTTAGATGAAACTAATGAATTTTACAATACTATCGATACTATATATAGTATTGCTTACGGTAAGCTACCGATACTATCGATAATATTGACAGTATTGACACGAAACAATACTTCGAAAGTACTATCGATATCCTGAATAGTTCTCGTCGTCTGCTTTACCTTTGGGCAACTATTAGTACGTTCACGTGTGTCATGTCAATGTAGTTCAGGGATATTATGACCGAAAATGCGTTCACTACTCAATTTTTAGATTGCATTACGTTGGGGGTAACCCCTAAGTATAAAACCGAGTTTTTGTTATCCCAGACCGCGAGCGTTAGCCGGCATCATGGAAAACGTCATTTTGCAAATTGCTCAGAAACGGTAAGTTTGACGTTAAAAACAGTAGAAACCTTATTTGCACAGGATAATATTTCCGAGATAATATTTCAGGATATTACTGTAACTTTTTTTTCGATTGTTAACAATTGAGAAAATAGTTCTACTTTTTACGTTAGTTCTCCAACCTTGATTATACCATTTTTTTTGTATTTCTAAAAATTATTAAGATATTATCGGTGTTTTTAACTATATCGCAAATGAAAATACTTCACCTAATATACTATAGTATAAAGGGGGCAAAACAATCACTATTTATGGTATTTATCATTAATTACTGGAATATTAATGCACCGATATCATTAATATGAAAGTTTGTGTTGTGAATATTAGTTGTGTAGAAATAACTTTATTACAGTTAAATATTAACTTAATTAACATAAATATATTAACCTTTATAGCCTGTTAAACCGGGCTTTTGATTGTGACGCGAGCAAAGTACATTCATTACGAGTGCTTGAGTAGTTTAGACATGCGTGGATGCATATTAAAGACTTATTTGCGCCTTTCGGTGTAACAATACTCGTTTTTACTGCGCAAACAAATTCCCTAGTTTCAAGTTTATTCTGTGGGCCGATCCCAGCGGCACTGCAATGCCGGGCCGACCCGTGACAGGAGTGGAGCGAGCCCCGAACATCCCGTCGTGGTACAAAAATCAGTTTAATATACTGGTCCCGCAGTGCGGGAACTTTCAGATATTAAGCTGAAAAGAACAGATACTGGGAGAGTTTCATATGATCTCTGAGGATTTGTTCATGGAAAAGGAATTGTCGATAGTGAAATCTAAAGGACAATACTTCTTATTCCCGACAACGTTGATAATGTGTGTTCTTGACAACCTTCAGACCCGATTTTACATTAGATTGCACGTCATGATCAAGGAGAAGAACGAGAATATCGCAGGCCTCCTGCGACATTATGATACTATACATTCTACGCTGATCAGATTAAGAGGGAAATATAAGAACGGTTTCTTTGAGATGATGAAAAATTGGGACGCATATTGTATTGGCTTAATAGTCTCAGACGAAGTTGAAGATTTAGGGTTCCATACGCTTAAAGATTCGATAGAGGAGGAGCTTACGGAGAAGTTCGATAAGTCGGACATAAAGGTACTTCTCAACTTAATGTCTTGTCGTGATATATCCTCAAAAAGAGATATTGCCGCGCCCCTTTCTCTCTACCTCTCGAACTTAAGTAAAAATTATGGACATCCGATACTTCACCCAACCGAAGGTATCGAGAAACTCAGAATAAACTCAAAAAAACACATAGGTGTTGATGAGAAGATAGCCCTCAAGGTTTTGTTTATGTTTAGGAAAACGTATTTCACTAACTATTATAAGAAAAAGGGATACTACCCCAATTACAAGATCTTGGGAGACATCCACCCCATTCTTGAGGAGTGCCTAAGAGATGAGAGAGCCCTGACCAGTAATGAATCTAAAACCTTACCCTTATCGGCTTGGAGCAATCTTAAACTCGAAAAGAATCATGATATGAGTTTAGAGATAGATGAAAAGGAGTTGCTAAAAGATACTGCGTGCTCCCCCCCGAGAGAGGAATGGTTTAGACCATACGATCAGTGTGCATTCATGAATTTGTATCAACAGAGGAAACCAAGAAGTTGGAGCGATTTTGAACCTAGAGTCCTTGCAAGATACCTCAAAGGTGATGAAGGAGAACTTGCGCAGAAAATTATGGATCAGGAGAATTTGTATTATAATCACCTTAGAGATGACATTGTTCAGCTCTGTAGAAAGGAGCGAGAATTGAATGTAAAGGGGAGAGTATATTGCGAACAGACATATGAAATGAGACTAATGCAGGTGTGTATGGAAAAAACCCTGAGTGACAATGTTCTCCCGTACATCAAGGAACAAACTATGACAAATACAGAACTCGAAGTAGCAAAAAGGATGGATAAGGTTGCTTCTCATATTAAAGAGAAGGGCCATGCCAACCTCAATCTTGACCTTAGTTCATGGAACCAGCTGAATAGACACGATTTAAACAAATATCTGTTTCAGGAACTCGACAGCTTACATGGAAGGACAAACCTTTACTCTGACTCTCACTTATGGTTCAATCGGTGTATGGTTCTTCTTAGTTCTAGATTAACCCCTCCCCAAATCGGACCTGACGGCGAACCATTGGCTGGTGATTACTGTCACTACAATCAGTTCGGAGGTTTCGAAGGCATGAGACAGAAAGCATGGACACTGACTACGATCATGATCATTAAAATAGCATTAGAAGAGTGCAATATTCAAGGCGAAGTTATGGGTCAAGGTGATAACCAGATTATTCACGTCCGGTTAAATGCAGAACAACAAGGCCGACCTCATTTTTATATCAAGATGCTATTAAACAGCCTAGATTATTTGTTCCGGTCAGCAGGGTTACTTTTAAAGCTACAGGAAACGTGGTATTCGCAGAATCTCTTCGAGTATTCCAAAGTCCGCTATTACAAGTCGATTCGTATAGATGATAGCCTAAAGAGACTCAATCGGATGATTCCCGATATCAATGAGGGATTTCCGTCTCTTCAGTCTCTAATTACTGGAGTTTCTACGACAACGGAGAATATGTCGAGAAATTATGTATCCCCCATTATTCCATTCTTTCTATATTCCTTAGAACTTGGGAATACACTGAAAAGAAAACGAGCAGTTGAGTTCAAAACAAGAGAGACAGATAAATTGTGTGCATTGATGAACATCCCGTCTATCTTGGGAGGATTGCCATTATCTAATATGTACCAACACTGCCAGAGAGGGTGCCCCGACCCACTAACTATTTGGCTCAAAATCCTACAGGTTATACGAAAAAACAGCCCCAAGATCTACAATCGAATCCTTCATCTCATTCCCTGTCAGATTAAAACTGATTATGACCCAGTGAAATTGGTAGAAGATATATACAGTCTAAATATAATCGGAATGCCCAACTTCGAGAGAAAAGCAAGAGAGTTAATAGAGGAATTTCTCCCGACATACGTGACTAACCCTAAGGTCATAAAACTTCTTGGGGCAGACAGAACAGATCTCGAAGCCCTGTGTGGTATCCTTACAACAATGCGACCTTATGTTGCGAACTTAGCTCATGAGATCCTAAGAAACTCCAACGAGGGGGTTCAATTGCAACTAATCGGCAGCTTCTCGAATCTACAAACCATAAACAGGATGATCAATGAGGACCCCAATAGAACAGAAACTATTTTTTCTTTGGGAAAGTTCAAAGATGCCGAAGCTATTGAAGTACTTCGAAAACGCTTAAACCACTCTGAGCTCCCAATACTAGGTGTTCATTTATTAGAGAAAGCATTATCAACGATCCCTTGCACATTCAAGGCGGCTCTTTGGCTGAGAGAAGCAACTTGGGGATTCCCAATAACAGGGATTACCAGCCCAGTTCCCTGCGAGCAAGTCAAAATCGAAGATTACGATCAACTAGAACAGAGTTCTAAGAAAGACTGTATAATAGCGAAAACTTCCTTTATGCTGAAAACGTACGGAAAAGCAGCACTCAGTTCCAGAGGACCCTTCGAACCCTATCTCGGATCTTCGACTCCTGAGAAGATGATAAGACCCAAGCTAACAGTCATCAATCCGAATCCCCAGGTTAAGTCAGTCATGAAGCTGTACTATATCCTCACATACCTAGAGCGTATGGACTCAACAAGCCCCCTGATAAGTTTGGTCAATAAAATGATCCAAGACAAGCTCAAGTACCTACCTTCTGAATTCAGCCAAACTCCGTTGTCCGATTGGTGTGGCCGAAATTATGGCGGGAGCTACGAGCACCGATTTAAGGCGTCCTCCCAGAAGAGGTCTGCTTTGTTCTCTTTAACGGAAAACCTTGCGACCCACGTTACCATCAATACCAATTTGTTAGGCAAAGCACTCCGCGGCAACGAAGATTACAATTTATTCTTCCAAGAAATCTTCCTCTACATACAGAACTACATAATTGAACGTGCTAATCGAAATCTTCCAATCGCTGACACTTATGCAATCCCTCTCAACTGTCCTGATTGTACATACTTGATATTGAATACCCCCATTGATATGAACCTTCAGCACATGAGCTATCAATCAAAACTGGTACAAGAACAAGTAAAATCTAGGCTCAGCAAAACCAATTTGACAGAAAGTGTGCAAGTTTGTGTCCTGGCTATGTCCGTATCTGTCGGTCGCAAATTGACGGCATCGAGGATCCACGACAAGGAAATACACAACACTCTTGAAACATTTCAAGGAACAAAAACCGAAGAATCGACAGAACGGACGAGTAGTAACCTAATGTCCGAATTTCGAAACGCCAATTTTGACTACGTTCTAGTGGGAGTATTACAGAATAGTAAACAATTAGTAGACTTCGTTCTCGGGAGATCAAGAGAATATCCTGTTCCAATCTTCGAACATCTCTCATATTTGATAATCAATAGTGACAGAATGCAGGAACTTCTAAGTACCTTGCGTGTCCCCATAGAGAAACACTCGTCTGTTACCCAAACAAGTGGACTTGCAAAAGTATTGGCAAAGTCCGTTCTAGATTACATCAGTCAAAGACAAAGTCTCTTCTTCAGGGCTTGTGCATTCACGACATTTATCTCTGATTTGATCTCGAAACAGGCATACCTTTGGAGAACTTTTATCGGTCACCTACTACAGGAAAGCTCAAATCTCAGTACAATCCAAAAGAGAGGAATACTCAGAATCCCCCAGTGTGGCGGCAATAATGTGCACGATTGGTGTTCAAAGGTTCCATTCGACATGACCAAGGGACTCGCAGTTGATATCAAGTTTGAAGAAACAGATGCCATTTCGGTCTGGAGGGATCTCAAAAATGAAATTAGCGAACACATCACTTCAAAGTTCCCCCTATCAAGCCGGCTAGAGGCTGTCTCGGAGGACGAGAGTCATAATTCCTGTCTTCTCAAAGTAACAGAACCCCTCAAAGATAGTTTCCACTTTTCTTTCGAGTCTTTACTCGAAAATGGGAGTATGGAAAGCCCAGTTTGGGTAAAGTGGGTTCATCATTGTACACGTCCGATAGGGAGGATCAGCACATCTGCTTCGAAGATCCACCAAGTAATGAGTCACTATCGTGGAGCTGTTGGAATTAGGGGACTAATTGTTACTCTTGCAGAAGGGTCTGGAGGCATTCTGAGTTACTTCTCTCACCTTTTCCCAAATAACAATTTGATATACAATACACTCCAAAGCGACATTGTTGAACACAAAGAAAACATACTGAACATAACTCCTCCTGCCCTTGTAGGAGACCTATGCGATCCCACTAACAGACTGATTCACATTGAAGAAACTTGTCTCGGAGAAACGGATATTACGAAAGAATCATTCGTAAAGAAACTTCATAGAATCTTACACACTGAAGGAGAAGATATTGCAATTCTGAGTATGGATGCAGAACTCAAAACCGATATGACAAATACCGATAAACTCGAGATCTACTTACCCCTCGTTAAAGAGTACATTGCTAAAGAAGGCCTCATCATCAACAAGATGTTCATCAGGAATTCGGAGAATCTTGCCGAGATTAGAAACTGTTGTCATAAACACGGGTATTTATGCAACTTCCATAAACCCTCGTCAAGTCACCCTCACAATAACGAAGTTTATGTAGTTTGCTTCCGTCAAGATTCCGACTTGCACATAGAAGTCCAAGAGCCTTTAGATGAGTTGCATCTACTAAATTGGAAACTACAGGGAAATAATTTGCAGCTTCTTTCAACAAGGGCAAATCGAGTCAATTATTTGAAGAATATAGTTGGACAGGCAAATAATTCCTTGTTCACGTTACATCGGAACCACCCCTGCATATGGGTAGTAAGAAAGAA
Source organism: Nymphalis c-album (assembly GCA_963151315.1). Lineage (NCBI taxonomy): Eukaryota > Metazoa > Arthropoda > Insecta > Lepidoptera > Nymphalidae > Nymphalis > Nymphalis c-album. Next base: position 2,051,893 of record OY720601.1, read on the forward strand.
ATATCAAATTGATGAGATATCTGAGCAATTCCTCGGTAAACGGCATCAAAGGAATTTAATGATGTGTCTACTCGCAATAGAAAGAAATTCCGAAATTATCAATTATGAGGACAAATCAGTTGTTTACATCCCGTTTATGAAGAAGGAACAGATTGCATCCCTCCTTGTACTATCCATTCTAACCCATTGTCAAAGAAACTTCCACCAATTAGTATCAATCTTGGACTCTTTATCCATACTCAAAATAACTTGCAATATCATCCCGCCGAGAAAACTGGAAGTCAGCCTTTCGCTAATCACCGGACCCGAAACTTCCTCTCAGTCAGTTTTAGGGATTCTAGACCATAAAATGAAGGATTATTTCAGAACGCTTCCATACTTCAAAGAGCCCCAAGACAATAAGGTTCCGGCGTATACACTCAACGACGGGAAAACTAGAATCAGAGAGTCAGAGCAGATGAGATACGAATTAGAAGGAAATCTTAAGGAGCTCGTTAGAGAGAGCGAGTGCGGTTATTCAAGCTATCTAAAAATTCTCCACCGGTAGACGTCGCCGACCATCATCATCCATGATCGTTTAGAAAAACCCGATAGGCCTAACTGTCTATATGTTAAGAGCCTGAACCCTTCAATCAATTTTATGCCTTTCTTCGTTTTGTGACGAAGCTAAAAAGAACAGATACTACACTTTGATCTTAGCCAAAAGGCCGAGAAGCGATACCATGCCCCTCGCAACTCAGGAACGTGATTCCGCACGAAATTATCTAGCCAGCGCGATGCAGGAAATTGACGAAACACTACAGCGCCATCTATGACGTAACAACAAAACTAAAAGGATTAACAACGGCATTATTGTATGTATTAACAATGTCAACGATCAAATATTGACATTGAATTATTGAGATAAGTGCCACTTATCGCTCATCACTCCAAAAGTAGTAAATAAATAATAATAATACACAGATATTTTAACATTTAGTATTTCGGTCATAATACATATACCAGTTTTGTCAATGATAATCAATACATAATTACTTTTTATTGTAAATTATTTTTACCATTGTAGACAACATTTGATATTATTTCAATAGATGTAGCGGTGTTTCTATCTCTTTGTGAATAGAGAGCTTTCAGAAATTACTTAATTAACGAGTGGTCGATGTCTAACGATTCCGCTAGATGGCGTTAACATAAGAATCCAAATATCTGCATCGCACTGGCAAGATTTATTCTCTGTACCTTATATAGTTTCTGTTTCAAAAATTACATTACTCTGGTTTCCCTTCAAAACGTATAAATCTTTCGCCTTTTACTAAAGATTTCCGTGGAGGGGAACACTCAAATGAGTCTAAACATATTTTTGAAGCCCCACCCTCAGGTGAGGTTAATATACTATAACTACATAATTACTTTACACTTTTCAGTAGTAATGAGTAGAGATGGGCGTTTAAACGATAAGCATTTAATATAACAGTGCTTTTTAAAATAAGCACATAAGCACGTTATTTTTTTTAAGCACTTGTCGTTATTTGCTTAACCTTAAAATTAAAACGCTCTAACACGATTCGATTAAATACTGAAAACGTCAAAGCCAATGATGAATCGATTATAAGACTACGAGTTGAGTTCTAAAACATGCCTTAATGATATATTAATAAGATTTTAAATTGAATACGCATTTTTATAGGTTAAGTCCTATTTCGAGTACTCGTTAGAGTTAAACCTACCATGTTGAATATGACTCGATCTTATATAAGATGCTAGAAAACGTCGACTTCTATATTTTACCCGTAAACTTATCTGCTTATTATTTTTTTAAATTTAAATTGTTTAAATAAGCCTACCATGTTGAATATGACTCGATCTTAGATAAGATGCTTGAAAAAATCGACTTCTATAATTTACCCGTAAACTGAACTGCCTATTTGCTTTTTCAATTTAAATTATTTTAATTTTTAATCCTTATTTCTTAGAAACTCGTGTAGACAAATAAACCAACCATGTTGAATATGACTCGATGTTATACAGGCTGTAACAATATTCGTGTCCGACCCGTGAAGGGGTTATTAGGTATCTTGAGTCGATTTAATATATGTAATCAATTTTAAAATACTAAGAAAAAAAATTACCCCGAATAAAATTAATATTTAACTAAATAAAATGACGAAAATCACATGGCAACACAGGCGTGACGACAGCACTTGCTAGGTACTTACCTATTGGGTAGCGAGGACATGGGGTCATGAGGTCATCTCAGTTGAAAAATAACTCGGTGTTCACACTAATGTGATGGCTGCGGCGAAGAGTTGAAACGCACGCTCTGATGGCACTGGAGTACCTTGTGGAACTGCGGACCGTGTCTCGTATTCTTTACGAGCCGTTGCATAATTGCAGTCACTTTTACCCAGACACATTAACATGTAAAATACTCTTGATTAGAATACATATCGCGGAACATAAACTTAACTGCAAAACGACCACTCTTAATTAGTTTACGCGCCAAACTGACCGAATAATAGAAATAGAAAAGTAGTTAGTAATAGACAATCGGTTATTTATCTAGTGAAGTAAAAACAATTGTATCGATAATTTATCGATAACAGTGACACGTGTGCAATTTGGAATACTATTTATAAGAGCAATACGATCCGTACTATTGATATTGATAGTAATTTATTCTATAAAAACGAAAGTGTCGATTGTATTGCAAAATACATTAGTTTTAACCAAAACCTATCGATACTATTAATAACATCGATGGTTTTGTACTATCAATTTAGTTAATGAAAAATCATTAAGATCAAAACCATCGGTGAAAATCGATAAGTTTTAGTTAAAACTAATGAGTATTGCAATACTATCTATACTATCGCATGCGTTACTATCGATAATCAAACTATCGATTATTCTACAACATTACTTCTTCACATGACACGTGCCGACGCTCGCTAGCCGCCTCTTTGAAGACGCCGACATAGCCTTTCGGCGTGAAACAGCGGCGACTCGCTAGCCGCCTCTTTGAAGACGCCGACATAGCCTTTCGGCGTGAAACAGCGGCGGCTTGACAAAGAAAAATATTTTAACGAAAAATAATAAATATTTGGTAATAGTTTAGGGCAGTCTTCCATCACGCTCATTAATTTATTTTTATTTTATATTTTCTTTCTCTTTAGTCTCTTATAAGCTGTGTGGTTAATGTTATTGTTTATGTTTTAATTAGTCATGGACACTTGATTGTGTAGGAAAAAAAATGTATCACTTATAAGTATAAAATTATCAGTTAATTAGTATGTGTCCCTGAAAAATTTCCATGTCCGAATCCAATCAGCTCAGATCATTTGCTGAGTGTGAACTAGGTGATTCGTGAGCTAATTTATTTTAGTTGAAAATTAATATCGCACAATATCGCGCTTAGTAGTAGTGACACGGCCTTACACGTTCCAGCGGCGTTTCAAAAGCACTCAAAGAAGCCGCCTAACAAATCTGGTGTTGTCACATTTCGAAAAAATTGCTCGATGTTGGGGAATTAGGGCACAAAAATGGGAATTTTAAATTACAATAACTATTTTAAATTAATGAATATGGGATTTTTAATATTATTTTTAGTAATGTCCACAAAACACCAATATTCCCCTTTCGCGCCAGATGGGGGTTTTGTTACACGCTGTATAAGTTGCTCGAAAAGGTCGACTTTTATAATTTACCCGTAAACTTAACTGCTTATTTGCTTTTTAAATATAAATTATTTTAATTTTTAATCCTTATTTCTTAGAAACTCGTGTAGACAAATAAACCAACCATGTTGAATATGACTCGATCTTATATAAGGTGCTTGAAAAAGACGACTTCTATATTTTAACCGTAAAATTAACTGCTTGTTTGCTTTTTAAATTATTTTAATTTTTAATCCTAATTTCTTAGAAACTCATATAGACAAAATAATCCTTCCACGCTGAATATGTCTTGATGTCATATATGATGTTTAAATTTGTGAACTTATATAATTTATACCGGTTTATTCTCGGTAATTTTATTTGTTTTTTAAAATATTAAATTATTATTATTTTTAAATTGTTTGTATTTTTTTAAATTATTTGTTATAACTTAGTAGTTAGTAACGTTTTTTCTGCATTGGAGAAAGCATCGCTTGCTGGTTTCCTTTTAATTTTCGCGCGATTTCTCAAATTGTTATAAAAACTTTTGTGTTTGTATGTGCTACTTTTGTATATAAATTTAGTATAGGTTCGTAGGTATTTTTTCTGCAAAGATTTTGTGTTTAGTATATAATAACAATAGTGTGTACTTATTTAAAAAATGGCTTCTAGAAGAAATTCAAATAAAGACATTTGGAATTTTTTTCAAAGAAACCTGGTGCTTAAAGTCGCCCAATGTAATTTTTGTAAAAAGTCTTTGTCATATAAATCAACTGTGACAAACCTCAAGCAACATTTAAAATTAAAACATGTTGGCGTCTTTCAAGATTTCGTTGCAAGATCTTCACAGGAAAGTAATTCCTTAAATGTACCTAGTAATAATAATGAAAGTATTACTGCACCGGCTACTTGTGATGAAAATAACCCCGCTCAATCCCCCTCTGATCCCACTTCTGGTGTTGGTCTGCCAATACAAGCTCCGAAACAAATTCAGGTTCAAAGGCAAATTTCTACATATCTACCACGACAAATACGCCCAGACGAAAAAAAGATAATAGATAAATGTTTATTAAAAATGATAACTGACGACTTCCAGCCCTTTAGCATCGTAGATGATAAAGGTTTTAAGCAATTTGTTTCGGCTCTGAATCCAAGCTATCAATTACCAAATAGAAAGACACTATCAACGACGCTCCTATTGGAAGAGTACACCAGTCGCCTTTCTAAATATCAAGTTATAGGGCAACGTTGTTTAAGCATTTGTTTTACCCTCGATTGTTGGACGTCCAGAAATTTAGAGAGCTTTATGGCGATTACTGGCCATTTCATTGACAAAAAAACATTCGAATTCTGCAGCGTATTAATACAGTGCGCTAGTTTTAATGGACAACACACTGGCGAGAGAATAGCAGCAGAGCTACGACAGATTGTTAATAACTGGGGTGTAACCGAAAAAGTAAATTTTTTAGTATCAGATAATGCAACTAATATGGTTTCAGCTGCTAGAATAATCGGTTGGCCTCACTACGGATGTTATGCACACAAATTAAATTTAATTGTGCAATCAGCTATCAACGATGATATTATATCAAGAACAATTGGGAAAGTACAAAAGACGGTGGCGCATTTTAAGAGGAGCGCGATTGCTAAAGAAAAGCTTCTTAAATATCAGATCACAGTGCAAAATGTCGCGCAGCCAAAAAGTTTATTGCTTTCTGTCCCAACGCGATGGAATTCTACTTATCTGATGCTTCAAAGATTCCGAGAGCTACAGGAAGCTGTACGCGCCACCATACCAAATTTAAATGTGGACTTGCCCGTAATTCCAACAGAGGAATGGAAAAGCATCGATCAGCTTTGTGAGGTACTACAACCTTTTGAAGAGGTAACAAAAATAATGAGCGCGGAGAATTACCTTAAAGCCAGTGAAGCGGTGGTACTAACGGCTGGTCTAACATCTCTGTGCAATGACCTTGTAAATAGGCCATATTACGATTACATTAAAAAATGTATCAATAATTTAAAATTTGGTTTAGTCACTCGATTTGGTGACATTGAAAGAAATAAACAAATTTCCATGTGTACATTTCTAGATCCCAGATTTAAAGAGCATGCATTTGAGGACAGAATAGCTTTTTTAGCAGCAAAAGAAATGATTTTAGAAAAAATGATTCTCTCAACACAAAGCCATTCCGACGCAATCGCTGAACCATCAACATCTACTTTGCCAACACGATCAGTCTCTTCGTTGTGGGGTCGATTTGATGCCAAAGTTGCCTCATCATATCAGCCAAAATCGACTGAACAAAAATGTAAAGAGGAACTTGATTTGTACCTTACTGAAACTATAATTTCACGATCAGATTGTCCATTGCAATGGTGGAGGGAGCGTAAGTCACTGTATCCAATTCTCAGTCAAATTTTCATCGCTTGTTGTAATATTGTTGTAACATCAGTTCCATGTGAACGAGTCTTTTCGAGAGCGGGTTACACAATATCGGAAAGAAGAACTCGTCTGACCACATCGAAAGTGGAAAAAATTATGTTTTTAAACGTTAACAAAGATATGTAATTAAAAAAAAAAAACGATTTTTTAAGATGTAAATATAAGTGTTTAAATAAGTGAAATGTATATAAAATCAATGAACCTTTAAGTACGCCTGAATATGATATTATTAATAAAAAAATTTTTTTACAAATTTACATCACTGAAGTAATTCAGATAAATATATAATATTATTATTCAGACAGTCCTAAGCCTGCAAAGTACGAAGGAAAGTTCATTGAAATTGTTGTAGACACTATTTTTGAAACCATATTTTTTTGTTAAAGATTATACTTATACTATGTTTTCTTTTAAAAAGGCAAAGGTATTAAGACGTACAGCCACTTAATTACCGAAAATGTAGTTAAGCAAACAAACGTATATGTTAAAGTTTTTCAACGAAAAAAAGCATTTAAGCAAATAAGCAGTTAATAAAAGTGACTTATAAAAAAATTTAACGAATAAGTTCGTTTATAATTTTAAGCAGTTAAGCCCATCTTTAGTAATGAGTCGTGCTAGGTAAAAGATGTACTGATAAGTGACTACTGACTATAGTTTGACTATCGATAGAATTGTTCACGGTAAGCTATCGATAATAGTTAATATCGATAGTTTTAGTTAAAACTTATGGTTTATTTCCGTTATCAATAGTTTTGTTCACGGTTTGCTATCGATGCTATCAATATTGTGAAAATAACATCGATAAAGTATCGATACCACTTCATGTAAGGATAACAGTAGGGTAGGGTCCTTCTTTGTAGGGTGTACTCTATTAATAATAATCGATTGTCTATCGATAGTGGATTATCTTTATCTACACTGAACACAAACAAAAAAAACTTAACTAAATACAAATAAAAATTAAAAATAATTATTATGCAAGTCGTGACCGCGTGGAATGGTGGCAAAATTGCTAGCAGCATTTCCCCTTTGAATTGCAATTCCGATTCTCTGGGCGAAAGATGAACCAGCCCTCTTGTCACCAGTGGAGACAATAGGGCGGGGAGTAATATTTTGGATTAATTTTTTGGCACTATTACTCCAAGGTCCAAGCGTTGCAACTGGAAACGGAACAAAAATATAATTTGGAATAAGAGACGAATATTTGTTATGTTTGTTCGTTTCAGCCTTTTCCGCGGCAACTCCGGCTTTAAACATTGTTTGCGTGGATGCATATTAAGGACTTATTTACGCCTTTCGGTGTAACAAGACTCGTTTATACTGAGCCAATAAATTTCCTAGTTTCAAGTTAATTCTGTGGGCCGATCCCGGCGGCACTGCAATGCCGGGCCGACCCGTGACGGGAGTGGAGCGAGCCCCGAACATCCCGTCGTGGTACAAAAATCAGTTTAATATACTGGTCCCGCAGTGCGGGAACTTTCAGATATTAAGCTGAAAAGAAGAAAGAAGAAGAAATCCAAACCCAGCTTTCCAAAGAGGCGATACTTCCGACTCGACCGACAGAGATTGTAGCTGCCCGTAGTCAACCAACAACCTCTAGCAATACGGAGACAGAGGAAATCTTTGACGACGAATTGGAAGAGGACCCTAACAAAACAGAAATCTCCCGCAAATTTCCAGCACTCCCTCGAACACCTTGTCCAAAGAACTTGTTTATTGGTAATATGCAATATTCGTATATTAACAGTCTCTACCACACCGATAGACACGCCTACCCAAAAAAGTGGAATAACCTTAAAAATACTGATCCGGAACAGGCATGGCACTCTCTCAATCAGACCATGATTCCCTTCCTAAACACACGATGGAAGAATCAAGGCATCCACTTCGAAACTGGTGAAACTCCAGTAGACACAATGAGTTACCATGACTTAAAATCCTCCATCATCAAGACCATTACAGATGCGCAAACTTCTCGAGGAGGCTCCTCTGCCCCTCTGCCTCAACCGGGATCGGCTCCCAATATAGGAAACGAATCAATCCTGAGGATAGAAAGGAGTATAAGCCGAATAGAGGAGGCTGCTCGAGTTCTAGCTTCACATACCACTAAAGTGACGGGGAGAGAAACTACCTCCTCTGCACCACTGACTCAGTCTCAACCCACTCTTTCAGGGACACAATCTACTACTGGACCAAAAAAGAGACCTTTGGAATCTGATAGTGAAGAAGAGATATTAGCTGGATGACCGGCTACCACCTCTTATCGGAGACTTCTACATGACCAGCCAAATCACAGGTTTAGAAAAAACCGACACATGACATAATCATTAGGCAAATCATCATCAAATTGGCTAAAATGAAGAGTATCTGTGTTTTGGCACTTTCCCTAATCGTCCAATCAAGCACAGAATCAATGGAACATGACGACCACGGCAAAAAGCAATCAATCGTCATAGAAAACTCTGCCCCTATACTTCGAGGTGCATTGGTAGATCAATACACTGGACAAGCCCTGGTCATAAAAATCAAGTCCCCAAGTGATATCATAAAAGACTCATTGTCACTCATTGCCTTTGATAAGATGGGAACCAAGGCAGCTCAAGAATTAAGGCTTACATTTGGAAACCTTGAAACACATTATCAAAAGCAATTCAAAGAAGTATTGGCTGTACACCAAGAATTGATCGCAACTCCATACCCTCTAGAAGTCACAGAAGGTAACGGACGTTTGATAGATATATCAAGATACAGCAGGTCGAAAAGAAACATTTGGGTTAGGATGCTGACGTTCTTACGATCTGTACGTCCAGTTGCTAGAATGGCAGGCAAGCTGACCCGATATGGCAAGTTCATGAAAGGAATCAAATATGCAGGATATGGCTTCAGCTGCAGTGTTTACTTATGAGATGGCGGATGTATTTGGGGCAATTCCAGACAAGAAGTATGAAGAAGTCTCACGCCAACTTGAAGAACTTCACTCAGCAAGAACCTCTGATCTTATGATCATGAGGAATATTACCATTTTCACCACCGGCTTACACGAGAGTATCAAAGACACAACTTCGCAACTCAATCGAGTTGTCTCTGAATCTTATGACAAGTATGAAATGTATGTCAAATCATCTCAAATCCTTAATTCATATATTCAGCAGATAAGCATAGATTTGATCCTCATTCGTCTTGGAGGAATACCCTCTAACATCATTACTATAGAGAACCAACGACTTTGGCTCGAAAACAAACTTCCGACTCTATTACTCTCGGACATAAGTACGATTACTCCTCATCTTAAGACAACATTGAAGGCAATCGACGAAGACAAGAACCAAATTATTCTGTACGTCGAAATTCCTACATTGGGTACTGATTTTCAACTTTTAAACTTTGTCAGATGGGAACCAGAACTGATGGTAGAAGGAACTTGTTATTCTTCCCCAAAGAAAGAACTTTATTTTGCATTCAAGAGAGATATAGGTGATGGGATCATTGAAGATCCTCTATTAGTCGACCCGGACTCATGTCTAACATCAGGTTTTATTCTTTGTGAGTCGGACGCCATATTGGAAACAATTCCTCAATTGAGTGAAAATAGGATTTGCTCAAGAAGAAGATCAAAAAACGGGAAGAGGGGTAAGAGATCAACCGCTGATCTGTTCGACATGGCACAACACCCAACTTATGATTTGAGTCAAATCGTACAGAAGACCCTCACCAAGGAACATCAAATAGAACAAGCAGGTGAAAGCATAATCTCATTGCGTGAGACAATCGATCAATTAATTGAAGAGTCCAAAACAAACGAAATCAATTCTAAAATTCTACTTGAACAAGCATCACGGGATGATAAAGTTATAAAAGCTCTTTTTATCATAGGCCTCATTCTAATTGTAATGGTAGGAGTATGGGCCGTGAGATACATTCATAAGCGACTCACCGAGAAAAAGAAGCGTAAGTCAACTGAAAGGACTGAGAGATTAGTCCGCCACATAGCCTCCTTAGAAAATGGACAAGATTAAGAATCCCGAACTCTCTGTACTTACCAATCACCACCCATCATTCACCATTCATTACAATGTAGGTTTAGAAAAAAACCTATGACAAGGGACATAAACAAATTCCGGCCAACCACCAACCCAGATTCAAAAACACTCATTATGGCTAACAAAGGACAATCCCTCTACTCCCTAGAATCTCAATCATTCTTAATGGCAATACAGAGTGTAGGCATTATGTGTACCATATCAGGAATTGCGAGAGAAACTGACTTAACATCTAATTCCCCGGACAAATACTCAATCAGTACCATGGATTATGTCATCAACAAACGGCCAGTAACCTTAGATAACGAGCGAGATGTTAGAGAGATCGCCGACAGGCTTAATGTGATTCTGTCCTCAAAAAGAAATCTAACAATATCTTGGATACACTTTGAGAGTAAGTTCGTTCCTTCTAGTCCGAGAATACAAATAAAATACAGTATCCCAACCGACTGAAAGAACAAGAACATCGATCCTCTAATAACCAAATGGGTCAAATTGTGATAGTTAGTCTGGTTTAGAAAAACCCGACATTTGACATAAAAATGGATAAGCTAACCTGTCACTTTGAAGGTCATTTAAATTCACCCATAATTGACGACGAAGTTGGATTTATGTTAGATTATGAGAGATTCTATTGTGCCAGACATGAGAAGCTTAAATGCCTATTCGAAACTAGATTTAAAGGTATACAATCATACGCAAGTTACTCCGGATGTTATTGGGAACTTGTAGAGGAGACAGTGTCAAGATGTAAATTCAAAATCCAACAACAAGAGCCGGAATTCTCCCTTCGCTTGTTAGCTGAGGCCGCCGTTTGGAATACGAATACCCACCACGAGAGCTACTACGGGATGAAGATGGATCTTGATCGGGAACTAGAGACTTACAAATCTCTTCTTTATGACAGCAAAATACAAGACCTTTACAGAATTAAAACCAGGGTAGAACACATTAAAAGCCAAATTACTAATATTGAACAGACTCTTGGAGAATTTCATACTGTCTCAGATGATATCTTAATAGAGAAAGAGTTGTCAATTATTCAGGTCAATGGGAAATATTTCCTCTTCCCAACAACTCTAGTGATGTGTGTCTTGGACAATCTACAAACTAGATTTTATATAAGATTACATGTTATGATAAAGGAGAAGAACGAAAAGATTGAAGGGCTGGTGAGACATTACGATCATCTTCATTCTACCTTAATAAGAATGAGGGGTAAATACAAAAACGGATTTTTCGAGATTATGAAGAATTGGGATGCATACTGCATAGGTTTAACTGTTTCTGATGAGGTTGAAGACCTGGGATTCCAAACTCTAAAAGACTCTATTTCAGAATAACTGATGGCCAAGTTCAACAAATACGACATTAGGGAGATACTTGATTTAATGTCGTGTAAGAGAGTTTCCCCAGTTCGGGATGTGGCCGTACCAATTTCTCTTTATTTCTCGAACCTAAGTAAAAACTATGGCCATCCTATACTCCATCCTACAGAGGGGATCGAAAAGTTACGATTAAATTCAAAAAAGCATATTGACGTAGATGACCAGATAGCTAAGAAAGTTTTATGGATGTTTCGGAAGACTCATTTCACAAATTATTTTAGAAAGAAAGGCCACTATCCACACCACAAAATGTTAGGAAACGTCCACCCTACATTAGAAGAATGTATCAAGGATGAAAGAGCATTAACAAGCAATGAATCAAAGACACTACCCCTGTCTGCTTGGAACAATATAAAACTCGAGAAAAACCACGACATGAGCTTAGAAATAGATGAAAAAGAACTCTTAAAAGACACAGCCTGTTCTCCTCCTCGAGAAGAGTGGTTCAGACCGTATGATCAATGTGCCTTTATGAACCTCTACGGTCAAAAGAAACCAAGAAGTTGGACCAGTTTTGAGCCCAGAGTATTGGCTAGATATCTAAAGGGAGATGAAGGAGAGTTGGCAAAAAAGATACAAGATCAAGAAAACCTTTATTATAACCATTCAAGAGACGACATAGTGCAGTTGTGCCGAAAGGAGCGAGAATTAAATATAAAGGGACGGGTCTTCTGCAAACAGACGTACGAGATGCGATTGATGCAGGTGTGCATGGAGAAGTCCTTAAGTGATAATGTTCTCCCATATGTACGGGAACAGACGATGACTAACACGGAACTTGAGGTTGCAAAGCGAATGGATAAGGTAGCATCTCACATTAAAGAAAAAGGACATGCAAACTTAAATTTGGACCTGAGTTCATGGAATCAACTTAACAGACATGACCTCAACAAGTACATATTCCAAGAGTTAGATGAGCTCCACGGAAGAAGAAATCTTTATGCCGACTCACACCTCTGGTTCAACAGGTGTATGGTCCTTCTCAGTTCTAGATTAACTCCGCCAGAACTAGGTCCTGATGGTGAGCCCTTAGCTGGAGACTACTGTCATTATAATCAATCTGGAGGTTTTGAAGGGATGAGACAGAAGGCATGGACATTGACTACGATTATGATAATAAAAATTGCATTGGAAGAATGTAACATTCAAGGGGAAGTAATGGGTCAAGGCGACAATCAAATCATCCATATTCGACTAAACCTAGAACAACAAAGCCAACCACACTTTTACATAAAACTGCTTCTGAATAGTCTCGATTACTTATTCCGATCAGCTGGATTGCTTTTGAAATTGCAAGAAACTTGGTATTAACAAAACTTGTTCGAATACTCTAAGGTAAGATATTACAAGTCACTCAGGATTGACGATAGTCTCAAACGGTTGAATAGAATGATACCAGATATAAACGAAGGCTTTCCATCTTTACAGTCTTTGATCACAGGAGTATCAACAACCACAGAGAACATGTCTAGAAATTATGTTTCACCCGTCATCCCGTTTTTCTTATACTCTCTAGAGTTGGGGAACACACTCAAGAGGAAAGAAGCCATAGATCTTAAAGCTAGGGATACAGATAAGCTCTGCGCCCTGATGAATATTCCCTCAATACTAGGAGGATTACCTTTATCAAACATGTACCAGCATTGTCAAAGAGGATGTCCTGACCCTCTGACCATATGGCTCAAAATTCTAGAGGTAATACGGAGGAATAGCTCTAAAATTTACAATTGTATATTACACCTCATTCCTTGCCAAACAAAATCGGATTATGACCCTGTCAAAATTGTAGAGGATATTTACAGTCTTAACATTGTGGGCATGCCTAATTTCGAAAGAAAAGCCAGAGAACTGATAGAAGAGTTCTTACCTACCTACGTAACAAACCCAAAAGTTATCAGACTTCTAGGGGCTGATCGATCAGACCTAGAGGCTCTCTGTGGGATTTTAACTACAATGAGACCCTATGTCGCCAACCTAGCTCATGAGATATTGAGAAACTCAAATGAGGGCGTACAACTACAACTGATCGGCAGTTTTTCTAACCTACAGACCATTAGCCGGATGATTAATGAAGACCCGAACCGGACAGAGACCATATTTTCTTTAGGGAAATGCAAAGATGCAGAAGCAGTTGAAGTTCTCAAAAGGAGACTCGCTAAATCGGAACTTCCAGTACAGGGGGTGCATCTACTTGAAAAAGCACTGTCATCAATCCCATGTACTTTTAAAGCGGCCCAATGGCTAAGGGAGACTACTTGGGGGTTCCCGATAACAGGAATCACAAGTCCTGTCCCTTGTGAACAAGTTAAAATTGAGAATTATGACTATATGGAGAAGGACAAGAAAAAAGATTGCATCATAGCTAAGACCTCTTACCAATTGAAAACACATGGGAAAGCTGCTTTAAGTTCACGCGGACCTTTTGAACCTTATCTTGGATCCTCTACTCCTGAAAAGATGATTAGGCCTAAACTAACCGTCATTAACCCCAACCCACAGATTAAATCTGTTATGAAACTTTACTACATCCTGACTTATTTGGAACGAATGGACCCTAATAGCCCTCTGATCAGACTTGTCAATAAAATGATTCAAGATAAACTCAAATATCTTCCCCCTGAATTTGCACAAACCCCGTTGCAAGATTGGTGTGGAAGAAATTATGGTGGAAGTTATGAACATCGATTCAAAGCTTCATCACAGAAGAGGTCAGCGCTGTTTTCTCTGATGGAGAACTTAGCAACTCATGTCACCATCAACACAAACCTCTTAGGCAAAGCATTAAGAGGTAATGAAGATTACAACCTATTTTTCCAGGAGATCTTTCTTTATATTCAAAACTATATTATCGAACGTGCTAACAGAGGGCTTTCTGTTGCAGATACGTATGCCATCCCTCTAAATTGCCCAGATTGCACATATTTAATCTTGAACACTCCGATATCGATTAATTTACAACATATGAGCTACCAATCCAAACTCATACAGGACCAAGTTAATTCTAGATTGAGTAAAACAAATCTCACAGAGAGTATCCAAATATGTGTCCTTGCTATGTCAGTTTCTGTCGGGAGAAAGCTAACAGCATCTAGAATGCATGAAAAAGAAGTCCACAACAATCTAGAAGCGTTTCAAAGTGCCAAAACAGACGAATCAACAGATAGAACAAGTAGCAATCTAATGTCTGAGTTCCGAAATGCAAATTTTGATTATGTACTGGTAGGAGCTCTCCAAAATAGCAAACAACTTGTTGACTTCGTCTTAGGACGGTCAAGGGAATACCCTGTACCAATATTCGAACACTTGTCCTATCTCATAATTAATAGTGAAAGAATGCAGGAAATATTAGGGATACTGAGAGTCCCAATTGAAAAACACTCTTCCGTAACACAGACAAGTGGACTAGCAAAGGCACTAGCAAAATCAACTTTGAATTACATTAGACTTAGGAAAACTCTTTTCTTCAGAGCGTGTGCTTTTACTACATTTAGATCAGACCTAATCTCTAAGCAAGCCTATCTTTGGAGGACATTCATAGGATTTATAGTACAGGAAACTCCTACCCTAAGTACCATTCAAAAGAGAGGAGTGCTAAGAGTTCCTCAGTGTGGAGGTTCAACAGTCCATGAGTGGTGCACAAAAATCCCACTAGATCTGACTAAAGGTCTAGCAGTAGATATAAAATTTGAGGAGACAGATGCTATCTCCGTCTGGCGAGATCTTAAAAATGAAATCAGTGAACACATCGAGTCGAGATTCCCTCTATCAACCAGGTTAGAAAATGTCCTGCAGGGAGAAACCATAAGCCCAACTCTCATTAACTTACAAGACCCCTTAGAAGACTGTTTCCATTTCTCGTTTGAATCATTAATGGAACATGGATCAACAGAAAGTCCTCTATGGACAAAATGGGTCCACCATAGTACTCGCCCGATAGGGAAAATTAGCACGTCAGCATCTAAAATTCACCAAGTCATGAGTCACTACAGAGGAGCATTGAAAGAAGAAGGCCTTGTTGTGACTTTAGCAGAAGGATCAGGAGGAATTCTTAATTATCTATCACACTTGTACCCAAGTAGCCACTTGATTTACAACACTTTACAAAGTGACATAGTTGAGAACAAAGAAAACTTTCTGAATGTAGCTCCTCCTGCATTAATAGGGGACATGTGTGAACCTACGATTCGGATAATCCACTTAGAAGAAACCTGTTTGGGAGAGACCGATTGGATATAACACAAGATACTTTTGTTAAGAAATTAAAAGAAATCCTTAAAAATCAGAGGGAGAACATAGTAATCTTCAGTATGGATGCTGAGCTCAAGACAGACATGACCAATACAGATAAACTAGAGATTTACTTACCTCTCGTCAAGGAACATATGTCGAAAGAAGGTCTATTCATCAATAAAATGTTTGTCGATAACTCGAGGAGTCTTTCATTGATCAAAAATTGTATCCACAATCATGGATATTTTTGTAATTTCCACAAACCGTCTTCTAGCCACCCCCATAACAGTGAAGTCTACGTCGTTTGTTTCTTGAGAGAATCTCTCTGTCATATAGAGTTTCAGGAACCATTGGATGAATTGCATTTGTTTAATTGGAGATTAATAGGGAACAACTTGCAGCTGCTATCTACTAGGACTAATAGAGTAAACTACTTGAAAAACATAGTTGGGCAAGCTAATAATTCTTTATTTACGTCTTTGAAAAACCACCCTTGTATTTGGATCGTCAGAAAGGAATACCAAGTCGATGAAATAACAGAGCAGTTCTTACATCGACGACATCAAAGGAATTTAATGATGTGCTTACTTTCAATCGAGAGAAGCTCCGAGGTCATGGACTTCAAAGAAAAATCCATTGTCTATATACCATTTATGAAGAAGGAGCTAATAGCGGCCCTGCTCATCCTATCAATTCTGACATCACTCCAAAAAAACTTTAATCAATTAGTATCCATACTTGACTCATTGTCTATTTTAAGCATTAAGTGTAACATAATACCTCCAAAGAAGCTAGAAGTGAGCCTCTCTTTAATTACTGGTCCTGAATCATCCTTTAAATCGAACTTTAAGACGAAACGCTACAGCGCCATCTATGACGTAGCAACAGAGCTAAAAGGATTAATAACGGCATCATTGTATGTATTAACATTATCAACGATCAAATGTAGACATTGAATTATTGAGATAAAAGTGCCACTTATCGCTTATCACTCCAAAAGTAGTAAATGAATAATAATAATATTAATACAAAGATATTTTAACATTAGTATAAATTCGGTCATAATACTTTTGTACATATACCGGTTTTGTCAATGATAATCAATCAATACATGATTACTTTTTATTGTAAATTATTTTTACCATTGTAGACAACATTTGATATTATTTCAATGGATGTAGCGGTGTTTCTATCTCTTTGTGAATAGAGAGCTTTCAGAAATATACTTAATTAACGAGTGGTCGATGTCTAACGATGCCGCTAGATGGCGTTAACATAAGAATCCAAATATCTGCATCGCACTGGCAAGATTTATTCTCTGTACCTTATATAGTTTCTGTTTAAAAAATTACATTCCCGCAACAGTTTATCGCACTTCTCGTGCTTATATTTAACGCCCTTCTGGCAGGTTGCTCCTTTCCCGACCAGTGGAAAGAAGCCATAGTCATAGGTATCCATAAACCAGGGAAACCTAGGAATCAGCCCACGAGCTACAGACCCATTAGCCTTCTCAACACTCTCGGTAAGGTCTACGAGAGAGTCATACTGGCCAGAATCAAAAGCCACATAGAGACAAATCATATCCAGATAAACGAGCAGTTCGGCTTTAGAGCCGGGCACTCGTGCGTCAACCAGGTCCACCGCTTAACGGAAGACATCCTAAAGGGATTCGCCATAGGTAAAACCACCTCGACAGGGGCCCTATTCTTCGATGTAGCTAAAGCATTCGACAAAGTCTGGCACAATGGCTTAATTTACAAGCTACACACCCTAGGGTTGCCAGACAGACTCGTCCTCATCATACGTGACTACTTGACGAATCGTACTTTCCGCTACAGAGTCGAAGGTACCTTGTCTTCGCCTCGCCCCATAAGGGCAGGAGTCCCTCAGGGCTCCGTACTATCCCCGATACTGTACTCATTATTTACAAACGACATCCCAAATCCAATCCAAAGAGTTAATCTAGCTCTCTTCGCGGACGACACCGCGCTCTACACAACTACGCCTTCGACGGCAGTAATGACAAAACGTCTCCAATCCGCGGCCAACGCACTAGGCGTATGGTTTCGGAAGTGGAGAATCGAAGTTAATCCCGACAAAAGTGCAGCAGTACACTTCACCCGCAACCCTACATACATTAAAAACCACAAGGGCAATCCGGGAAACATCTCAATATTCGGTCAACACATTCCGTGGAAAACCGAAGTAAAATACCTAGGGGTCACCCTTGACAGTCAACTCAACTTTCAGTCTCATATTAAAAGAGTGCGCAACAGAGCAGCGTTCGTACTGGGAAGATTATATGTGATGCTATGTGGGAGGAGTAAAATGTCCCTTAGAAATAAGACGACATTATACAAAACCTTCATACGTCCCATTATGACCTATGCGAGCCCTGTCTTTGCCCACTGTAATCCATCCCAAATTAACCGATTGCAGCTTATTCAAAACCGCTTTCTTCGTATCGCTACGAATTCGCCATGGTACATACGTAACATGGACCTACATAAAGATTTCCAAATCGATTCGATCGCCAAACACATCAAAATGCTCTCTACGGCTTATTTTGAGAGAGCTAAACAACACAGTAATCCGCTAATAGCACAGGCCTGCTCGTACACCTCCCTCAGAGGTAACCTCCCAAACAGACTCAGGCGTCCAATGCACGTCCTGGACGACAAAGATGACAGAATAACTGTCGCTAACGCTCCCTACGTAAGGAAAACACTACACACATCAACCATACACCGTTTCTGCCGGCAGAAACGAGGTCCCCGATTAGTGACGCCACGAAACCGGTCGTGACATAGCATGGTGCTTCGTGCAGGAGCGCTTCCCACCCCACCGACTACGTCCTGAGCCGAGGTGCGATCTCATAGGAGACACCCTCAGGAGGGACGTCAAGCGGAGCCCGAGACGGCTCAAATTTCAAGGTAGAGTCTAGTACTCGCCCAAACGCCCGGTGACGCTGTAAAGGCCAGTAGGGCCAACAGCATACACACATTCAGGAAAAAAAAAAAAAAAAAAAAAAAAAAAAAAAAAAAAAAAAAAAAATTACATTACTCTGGTTTCCCTTCAAAACGTATAAATCTTTCGCCTTTTACTAAAGATTTCCGTGGAGGGGAACACTCAAATGAGTCTAAACATATTTTTGAAGCCTCACCCTCAGGTGAGGTTTATATATAACTATGTATTAACTTTACACATTTCCATAATAATGAGACGTGCTAGGTAAAAGAAATTACCAAAACACTATTAATAACGGAACAAAACTATTGATAACGGAAATACTATCGATGTTATCGAATAGTTTTGTGCACGGTTTGCTATCGATACTATCAATAATGTGACAATAATATCGATAAACTATCGATAGTATTATTCACGGTAAGCTATTGACACGTGATAAAAATATCGATAAAGTATCGATACCTCTCCAGGTGATATAAGAGTAGGGTAGGAGTCTGTTTTGTGTCAACAGAATGTAATTACAAATATGAGTTTCTAATTTAATTATGTTGTTTCTCTAAATGTAAAACTGATGTAATTGTTTTATCTTAAGTAATTAAACGAGAAATTTTAGAATTATATTTTTTTTATTATCGAAAATTGACACAAAACCGATTCTTTCCACTCCGCATCTATTT
The DNA here is from genome assembly GCA_963151315.1 of Nymphalis c-album. Lineage (NCBI taxonomy): Eukaryota > Metazoa > Arthropoda > Insecta > Lepidoptera > Nymphalidae > Nymphalis > Nymphalis c-album. The sequence continues at coordinate 2,071,297 of OY720601.1, forward strand.
GGTCTTGTCGGTCTTACCCCTAGTGTTCTTTTAAGAAACCGAATGGCGCGAAGGTGCTGCGCATCCCTAAGGCCACTGAGTATCATAATTATTTTGATTTTTTATTTAAAAAACTCATGCGCTATTATAGTAATACTTGTTATGATCTTTAGAAGGCATAACTCGCCTGTAAAAAAAAACAGCTCCAAAAGCGCTGGTGGCACAATGACGAATATTTACCAAAAAAACTATTTTACCCGTACGAAATCGGGACGGGCCGCTAGCTTATAAATACATATTTTTGTAATAATTACGGTAAAACTCCCGTCCTAAAAATTCTCCTCCCGATAGTTATTTACTTCCTTTAACTTGGTTTCCGAGCAATCTTCATTAATGAGACAAATTGTTTCTATTGCTAAATACATTACATATACATACTACCTAAATACATTTTTTTACATATTATACACAGGAACCTCGTTTGATTCAGTTTTATTTTTCTGTTTGAATTTACGTTGACGTTAAGCGTTTGTTATTGGCATTTTTTTTTAATTTAATTTTTGATTTTTTTTAAGTGAAAACTTCTTTAGCGTCGTTCTGTTTTGAAAGGCGATGAAACGAAAAAGCGACAGTAAAAAGAGACACACACACACATCAATTCATAAGATTTAACGTGGGAGAAAATGACATTATACAGTTAAAGCCAAAATTTTTCAAAGTTTCACTTCTACTACGTGTGAATTCGCTTTCATAATTCTGTAATGGTAGTAAATAGTAAACAATCGAATCATATGTATTTTGAATGTATGTAATATTAGGTAAATAAAACGTGTATTTTTTTATTTTATTTTATTAGGATCTCCAACAAGGAATACACATGACATGCCTAAATAAATTATGCTAGTTACAAATTGATGTGCTCCCTCAGTTACAGGAAACCACAGCATCTATCTTACGGCCCGTTCACACATGGGAGTCCGTTTTACTTGTACGTTTTTAACGGATACGTCATAAATTTATGCTCTGTTCACACATAGGCACCGTATAACGTTCAACGGATCCGTCATTACTGGATCCTATGTGTGAACAGAAAACTCTCGCAGTATACCGCCGTTATTCTACAAGGATGGACGCTGTCGTGTTGTATTGGTACTATCGTCGGAGAAGGAATCGACGTTATTGGCAGCATCCACTTATGGCCCAAAGATCTAGAGAGGGTGCCGCTCGCCACGCACCCAGTACCTATCCGTTAAAATTCTACGTATCCGTATATTTTTACTGTTCCGTCGTCCAGTATTCGATGACAAAACGGAATGTAATTTTTTTACGGAACGATATTTTTTACTGTATACAGAATACTGTGCCATGTGTGAAGTCGCTCATACAACTACATACGCCATCGACGAAAAAAAAACGTACACGATAAAACGGAACAGTAAAACGGAGACATGTGTGAACCGTTACGGCCGGTTCACACATGTAGTTGTAGTAGTTGTAGTCAGCGCCGGTGAGCCCCACATACCCCCCCACTTCAAGTGGGGGAAACGTGTAAAAGCGTTTTTCCAGCGAAAAAAAAGGCGGCCAGGATCAACAAAAAATTAGCTAAGCAATGGCTGAGTTCCACAGAAGGCCAGTGCGGAGATGGTTTTCCTGCCCCCGTCACAAGGGGGTGGGGGGGTTAATCCCGCTGGCCGATCTTTACGACATTTTTACCGTGGCACACGCATACAGGCTTTTGTACTGTGCAGACGTCAAGGTGTCAAATATAGCAAAAAGTTTGATGGGGAAGATGGTGTCTGAGAGATAAAGAAAACGAGCCAGTAACATCGATATGGCTCGTTATCTCTTTGGTGATCTTGACCTGCCTCGCTCGGGAGCCCGGACGTCCTTCTGGGCCAAAGTGCGCAACTCGGCCTCGAGATTAAACACCAAAATCGGCCTGAGGTGGCTCTGGTACCTGGAGGAGGAGATGTTTGGCCTGATGTGTGGGAACGGTGGGGCGGAGTTCTCTGTTATGCCTAGCCAACGGCAACAGGCTTCGGGCACAATGCGTCGCGTGTTGATTGAGCACTATGCGGGAGCTTTACTTGCCAAAAAAGATCTGGGCGAGTGTTTCGAGGTCACTCGGAGATCGAAGGTTTCAAACCACTTTCTCCGAACTGGTAGGAATACTCGCTTCTGCGACTGGCGCTTCGCCAGTGTGCTTCCTTTATTATGCTAGGGGGTAACCCCTAAGTATAAAACCGAGTTTTTGTCATCCCAGACCGCGAGCGTTAGCCGGCATCATGGAAAACGTCATTTTGCAAATTGCTCAGAGTAACGGTAAGTTTGACGTTAAAAACAGTAGAAACCTTTATTGCACAGGATATTACTGTAACGTATTGTTAACGTATTGTATTGTTAACAATAGAAAAAATGGTTCTATTTTCTACGTTATTTCTCCAACCTTGATTATACATTTTTTTTCGTATTTCTACACATTATTAAGATATTCTAGGGACCAAAGTGTTTTTAACTATATCGCAAATGGAAATACTTCACCTAATATACTATAGTAAAAAGCGGGCAAAACAATCACTATTTATGGTATTTATCATTAATTACTGGAATATTAATGCACCGATATAATTAATACGAAAGTTTGTGTTGTGAATATTAGTTATGTAGAAATAACTTTAGTAGAGTTAAATATTACATTAATTAACATAAATATTTATAGCCTGTTAAACTGGGCTTTTGATAGTGACGCGAGCAAAGCCGCGGGTTAATAGTAAATTCATTACGATTTCTTGAGTAGTTTAGACATGCGTGGATGCATATTAAAGACTTATGTGCGCCTTTCGGTGTAACAAGTCTCGTTTTGTACTGCGCAAATAAATTTCCTAGTTTCAAGTTAATTCTGTGAGCCGTTCCCGGCGGCACTGCAATGCCGGGCCGACCCGTGACGGGAGTGGAGCGAGCCCCGAACATCCCGTCGTGGTACAAAAATCTGTTTAATATACTGGTCCCGCAGTGCGGGAACTTTCAGATATTAAGCTGAAAAGAACAGATACTACACTTTGATCTTAGCCAAAAGGCCGAGAAGCGATACCATGCCTCTCGCAACTCAGGAACGTGATTCCACGCGAAAGAATCTAGCCAGCGCGATGCAGGATATTGACGAAATACTACAGCGCCATCTATGACGTAACAACAAAACTAAAAGGATTAATAACGGCATTATTGTATGTATTAACATTATCAACGATCAAATGTAGACATTGAATTATTGAGATAAAAGTGCCACATCGCTTATCACTCCAAAAGTAGTAAATGAATAATAATAATATTAATACAAAGATATTTTAACATTAGTATAAATTCGGTCTTAATACTTTTATACTTATACCGGTTTTGTCAATGATAATCAATACATGATTACTTTTTATTGTAAATTGTTTTTACCATTGTAGACAACATTTGATATTATTTAAATAGATGTAGCGGTGTTTCTATCTCTTTGTGAATAGAGAGCTTCCAGAAATATACTTAATAAACGAGTGGTCGATGTCTAACGATGCCGCTAGATGGCGTTAACATAATTATCCAAATATCTGCATCGCACTGGCAAGATTTACTCTCTGTACCTTATATAGTTTCTGTTTAAAAAATTGGATAACTCTGGTTTCCCTTCAAAACGTATAAATCTTTCGCCTTTTACTAAAGATTTCCGTGGAGGGGAACACTCAAATGAGTCTTAACATATTTTTGAAGCCTTACCCTCAGGTGAGGTTAATATATTATAACTACATATTAACTTAACACATTTCAGTAGTAATGAGACGTGCTAGGTAAAAGATGTACTGATAAGTGACTATAGTTTGACTATCGATAGATCATAGAATTGTTTACGGTAAGCTATCGATAATAGTTAACATCGATAGTTTTAGTTAAAACTTATGGTCTTGTTTCAAGTACTAACGAAACTATCTTTACTTTCGAATGAATAATTATCGATGTTATCGATAGTATTTTCGTTATCAATAGTTTTGTTCACGTTCTGCTATTGATTATATAGACAGCATTGTGACAATAATATCCACCGGTGGATTTACACTAGGGGCAATCGGGGCGAGCGCCCAGGGCGGCAAATTTTTTAGGGCGGCAAAATCTTGAAAGTGAAAAAAATTTTTTTTGGGTCTTATCAAGATTGCTCAATATAATAAATTAATTCTGTTAATTAATAATTTTTGGATTAATTGATTTCAAGAAATTCAATTTACCCATTATTTGTAAATTATAATGTTGGCACGTTTAGTAAAAATTAATAATAAAAACGATTTAATCAATTTATTTCATTGGAGATTTAAAATAATAATCGTTTTTTTTTCTGGAATTAAAGAAATTTAATTAATAGTTTTTTGAAAAATTGAAAAAATGTTGGATTTTTTTTATGTAAGAGGAGGCAAACGAGCAGGAGGCTCACCTGATGGAAAGTGACTACCGCCGCCAATGGACATCTGCAACATCCGAGGACTTGCAGGTGCGTTGCCGACCTTTGAGGAAAGAGTACGCTCTCTTCTTGAAGGTGTGTAAGTCGTATCGGTTCGGAAAAGTCGCCGGCGAAAGCTGTGAGCTGTCCATATAGTGATTGTGCGAGGCAGGAAATGCCACAGAAAACGCACTGTTGTGGACTTCCAGACATCGAGGTGGTGAGGATGGAATTTTGAGTTCTGACGCGATGTCCGGTGGTGAAATTCAGCGGCCGGGACAAACAACTGTAATAACTTGATCGTCGACAATTCGAACTGTTCTACGTTGAATGCGGTCAAAAGGAAGAAGCTGGTTCTGTGGAGCTCCTGCCCAGTGGTGAGAGCAGTACTCCATGTGGGGCCGAATTGGCGCCTGGAAGCCAATTTGGCTTTAACTTCCAGTTGACCGCGATCGATCGATTGTGATCCACCTGCATAATTCCTCGGGAAGCCCGTAGGAAGGAAGCTTCGAGAGCGCTTTATGCCATTACCGATCGAAGGCTTTCGCCATGTCCAGACTGACTGCTACTGCCTCCCCCTCGGACTCAACCGCTGCAACATATCTGTGAGTCAGGTAAACTAGAAGATCACCAGCTCCATTATCTTGGAGAACAAGGAGGTGACAGCAATAGGTCTATAGTTCGTTGGATCTGAGCGATTGCCTTTTTTAGGGATCGGGTGCACCAAAGCAGTCTTCCAAGAATTCGGGACTACGCCTAATGTGTAGGAGTGGCGGAAAAGACGCGTTAAGACCGGTGCCAAACCGAGAGCACAAGTACGCAGCACGATCGGAGGAATGTCATCAGGCCCACTCGACTTATGAATATCCAAAGAAAGAAGTGCTCTGCGAACCACACTTTGTCGGAATTTAATTTCCGCCATCGTGGTATGACACCGCAAGATTGTCGGTGGTATCTTTCGTTATTCATCCAGAATCGAGTTGGACGCGAAAAGAGTGCTCAAAAGGTCAGCATTCTCCTTCGCGGTATGAGCCAACGTGTCATCGCTCCAATGCAGATATGGAAGGGAGGGCTGACAAAAATTCCCTAAGACAGCCTTAGCGAGAGACCAAAATGCGCGTGTACCCGAAGGAAGACGCACCAATCTCTCGCTAATCCTGCCTATATGCTCCGACTTCACCTTGGCAATAATGCTTTTGAAAGACCTGGAGGCAGAGTTGTATTCCTTTTTAAATGTGCTGGTGTTTACATCACGCGATGCCGATGCTCCAGCCCAGGCTTGATAGCTACCTACCTACCTTTCGGCGTGACGCCGTTTTGCAGAAGCAACCAAACCAGAGCCGGGATCTGCTGCAGACTGCAGTATTTTTTGCATTTTTTTTTAAACATAAACTTTAATCAATCAATGAATAAAAAAAAATTGTTATTATTTATCGATTACACCAATTGACTTTAATTTAAATGAAAATCTTATATTTTTGAAAAGTAATAAATTAGTTATTTTAGTTTTGAAAAAGAAAATATGTAAATTAAAGTTTAAGTAAAATTCCAGTATTTTTTTCGGGCGGATTTTTTTCCGGTGCCCAGGGCGGCATTAAGTTTAAATCCGGCCCTGATAATATCGATAAAGTATCGATACCACTTCATGAAAGGATAAGAGTAGGGCCTACCCTACTCTATTAATAATCGATTGTCTATCGATAGTGGATTATCTTTATCTACATTGAACACAACCATACAAACCTTAACTAAATACAAATAAAAATTATTATTATACAAGTCGTGACCGCGTGGAATGGTGGCAAGAATGCTAGCAGCATTTCCCCTTTGTATCGCAATTCCGATTCTCTGGGCGAAAAATGAACCAGCCCTCTTGTCACCAGTGCAGGGAATAATAGGGCGGGGAGTAATATGTTGGATGACTTTTTTGGCACTATTACTCCAAGGTCCAAGCGTTTCAACTGTAAACGGAACAAAAATATAATTTGGAATAAGACACGAATATTTGTTACGTTTGTTCGTTTGAGCTTTTTCCGCGGCAGCTCCGGCTTTTAACATTGTTTCCCTGATGTGAGTTGTAATTTTAAATTAAATCAATTAAATGTTAGTTTGAACAATTATAGGATATAATCTAAGGAGAAAAAAAAGTCTTAGTTTAGTCAAGAGTGTGAAACATAATAGAGAAAAGCCACAACAATTTAATAACATGTTCTTCGTGTAATAGCCGCAAAAAAATCTCATTTCTCGCATCACTTTCAAAACAGTTTTTAAATATAGCACAGTGTGAACATGTAATTTTGAACTTGATTGCTATTTTTGTTTCTGTAACTTTAATTATTATTTTTTTGAAGATTTTTTCGTATTTCTTATTTTATCCCTTGTAACTTAGTTGATTTTCTCATTTCACAGAATCAAAAATCTCAGGCGACTTGCATCACTTTGCTAAATAAAACCGTATTCAATTAGTAATTATGGCTTCAATTCTGAGAAACATCATCGAGAACTTTGATGTCGTAATTAACCTTTTCTCAATATAATAATGTAGTCGTGAGAGCGCAAATAAATTTCCTAGTTTCAAGTTAATTCTGTGGGCCGATCCCGGCGGCACTGCAATGCCGGGCCGACCCGTGACGGGAGTGGAGCGAGCCCCGAACATCCCGTCGTGGTACAAAAATCAGTTTAATATACTGGTCCCGCAGTGCGGGAACTTTCAGATATTAAGCTGAAAAGAACAGATACTACACTTTGATCTTAGCCAAAAGGCCGAGAAGCGATACCATGCCCCTCGCAACTCAGGAACGTCATTCCACGCGAAAGAATCTAGCCAGCGCGATGCAGGATATTGACGAAATACTACAGCGCCATCTATGATGTAACAACAAAACTAAAAGGATTAATAACGGCATTATTGTATGTGTCAAAACAATATCAACGTTCAAATGAATATTGACATTGAAGTATTGAGATTAAAGTGCCACTTATCGCTTAAAATAATAATAATAATATTAATACACAGATATTTTAACATTAGTATTTCGGTCATAATACTTTTATACATATATATATACCGGTTTTGTCAATGATAAATAATCAATATATGATTGCTTTTTATTGCAAATATTTTTTACCATTGTAGACAACATTTGATATAATTTAAATAGATGCAACAAGTGTTTCTATCTCTTACTGAATAGGGAGCTTCCAGAAATATGCTAAATTCACGAGTGGTCGATGTCTAACGATTCCGCTAGATGGCGCTAACATAAAATCCAAATATCTGCATCGCACTGGCAAGATTTACTCTCTGTACCTTATAGAGTTTCCGTTTAAAAAATTGGATTACTCTGGTTTCCCTTCAAAACGTATAAATCTTTCGCCTTTTACTAAAGATTTCCGTGGAGGGGAACACTCAAATGAGTCTAAACATATTTTTGAAGCCTCACCCTCAGGTGAGGTTTATATATAACTTTGTATTAACTTCCATAATAATGAGACGTGCTAGGTAAAAGAAGTTCTGATTACTGACGAGTAGGGTGCTGTTGCAGTACAATCGATAGTTTGACTATCGATAGTATTGTTCACGGTAAGCTATCGATAACAGTTTACATCGATAGTTTTAGTTAAAACTTATGGGTTTGTAATACTAACGAAACTATTTTTACTTTCGAATGAATTACTATCGATGTTATCGATATTTTTTCCGTTATCAATAGTTTTGTTCACGGTTTGCTATCTATACTATCAATAATGTGACAATAATATCGATAAACTATTGATAGTATTATTCACGGTAAGCTATTGACGCGTGACAAAAATATCGATAAAGTATCGATACCTCTCCAGGTGATATAAGAGTAGGGTAGGAGTCTGTTTTGTGTCAACAGAATCAAACTACAAATATGAATTTCTAAGATCATTATGTTGTTTCTCTTAATGTAAAACTGATGTAATTGTTTTATCTTAAGTAATTAAACGAGAAATTTTAGAATTATTTTTTTTTATTATCGAAAATTGACACAAAAGCGATTCTTTTCACTCCGCATCTATTTGGTCTTGTCGGTCTTTTACCCCTAGTGTTCTTTTAAGAAACCGAATGGCGCGAAGGTGCTGCCACTGAGTATCATAATTATTTTGATTTTTTATTTAAAAAACTCATGCGCTATTATAATAATACTTGTTATGATCTTTAGAAGGCATAACTCGCCTGTAAAAAAAAAACAGCTCCAAAGCGCTGGTAGCACAATGACGAATATTTACCAAAAAAACTATTTTACCCGTACGAAATCGGGACGGGCCGCTAGCTTATAAATACATATTTTTGTAATAATTACGGTAAAACTCCCCTCTTAATAATTCTCCTCCCGATAGTTATTTACTATCAACTTGGTTTCCGAGCAATCTTCATTAATGAGACAAATTGTTTCTATTGCTAAATACGAATTTGAAAGGCGATGAAACGAAAAAGCGACAGTAAAAAGAGACACACATCGATTCATAAGATTTAACGTGGGAGAAAATGACATTATACAGTTGATACCAAAATTTTTCAGTTTCACTTCTACTACGTGTGAATTGCATACGTTATTTTTTATTCTTATGGTGTTATAATTTCACTTTCATAATTCTGTAATGGACTACTAAAATAGTAAACAATCAAACAATATTAGGTAAATAATACGTGTATTTTTTTATTTTATTTTATTTTGATCTCCAACAAGGAATACACATGACATGCCTAAATAAATTATGCTAGTTACAAATTTATGTGCTCCCTCAGTTACAGGAAACCACTGCATCTATCTTATGTAACTAAGTAAAAGCTATTAGAGTAATATTAAAATTAATGACCGCAAATTACTAAATGAACAAAAACGAAAAACAAACTACAAAACTTCTTATTTTAAATAACTAAAGTTAAAAATAAAGAATATACCTAATTTGAAAAACTAAAAAAAGTATTAACCCAGATAAGCCTACTGTCCTATATTTAGGACAGTAGAAATAAAAAAAATATCAGAATACCCTCTTTATCTAAGATTATTTAGTCTTATGATTTGCAGTAAGAAACGTGTCAGCTTTATTAGAAAAAATAAAAAGACAGTTATTTTAACAGTTTTTACCTTATATTTTACCTTATAAGTGTGTAATAAAAGTGCGTTGCAAACATGGCAAATGACAGGTATGTATAAAAAGTTATATTTTACTCGTGAGTTGTTTTTTTCTGTGTTAATATCTAGTTGATAACCTTAACTTTTGTACTAAATAAATATTCTAGCAAAGTAATATAAATAAATTACGTATAACTTGTTACAAATACTAGCGTACTATATATAGGACAGTAGGATAATATACATGATTTTAGTATAATAATACAACTTTTTCTTTACAGACCGTTAGCTGCGCATGAAATTTTAGATGCTTTAGAAAATGTTTCTGATAATGAAGAAGACTATAGAGAACGACTGATATGTATTCTACCTCCTCCTGTTGATCCTGACTGTCTCACTGACGAAGATTCGGGTGAAGAAGATAATGTAACTTTGAATAATTTGCCACGAAACATTCTGCTTCAACCGGCTGAAGTAATGATTCAAGGGCAGATTATGGTGAGTGATACAGAAGAAGAACCTTCTGATTCTACAGGTCGAACTAAACGTAGGCGTACCTACGCATGGAGAAAACGGGACTTGGCAAAAAATCCCGTGAATTGGCCAGATGTTCAAGGCGCTTGCCAAGATAAGCGCCCAATTGAGTGGTTTGAAAACTTCTTAGATGAAGATGTTATTTCGTTGTTGGTGTCAGAGAGCAATAAATATGCTGTCAAAAAGAATTTGCCTGGAGACATAACCACTGAAGATATGAAATGTTTCATCGGCATATTGTTGGTTAGTGGTTATTCATGGCTCCCCCGTAGAAGAATGTATCTAGTTGTCCTCTGATTACATCGAAGTTACTGAAAAAAAAGGAACGTGGTGCTGTCGATTACAGAACGACACATGACAACACGTTCATTATTGCTAAATGGCATGACAATAATATATTCAGTATTGCTTCTAATGCTGTAGGAATAAATCCTAAACAATCTGCCAAACGCTTCTCACAAAGTGAAAAGAGAAACATTGTCATAGAAGAACCACATATGGTGTCCATCTATAACAAATATATGGGAGGAGTGGATCGGTCTGATGAAAATATTTCACATTACCGAATTGGTATACGAGGTAAGAAATGGTACATGCCGTTGCTCACACACATGATTGATCTTGCCGAACATAATGCATGGCAGTTATATAAAATAAATCATGGAAAACTGGATCATCTTGGCTTTCGCAGAAGGGTAGCAATTGCTTTGATTGAATCAAACAGAAAAAATGCCAAAAGAGGGCCTAGCCGACCCTCCCATCATGAACATGCTGATAGTCGTAAAGACCAAATGAATCATCTGGTTATTCCTCAATCGAAGCAAACACGCTGTCGTCAATGTCACAAAAAATGTTTGACACGTTGCAAGAAATGTGATGTTGGAGTGTGTGTCAAGTGTTTTGAAACATATCATTCATATATAGTGTTAATCTAGTAAATTACATATAACAATGGGTAATATAATCAATAGTTATCTAATAAACTACACTTTTTGATTACATTCTGTTTTGTCATAAATGGTCTTTTATTTCCTCTTATTATCCTACTGTCCTACATATAGGACGGCTGTTTCCCTGAAAGCCTTACACTTAATTTTTTTTTCATAATTTTTTTTATATTGCATAAGATCTAATAAACTAAATAATGTAACTTTTTTCAAAATTTTCAGAAAATTTTAGTTTCAGGCTTATCTGGGTTAAGTTATATGAACTTACTTTTCTATGTTTTCAGTATTTATAGTTGCTGGAGTTTGAGTTTCTCGACTTTCCATCATAAATGAAGACACGATATAAATCCCGAGTCAGTCAAAACATAAGAAATAAAAGAAAAATTAAAAAATGACACACTTTAACACTTGTACTGTTGTTGTTTCGTTGACCCGTGACCGACGACCATAACGTAATGGCCAATGCCCAATGGTCAATCTATCGGCAATAGCTGTCAAATATTGATCTTTTTAATTTGTCATTTAATTTTGGTTTTAATAATTAAATTATATTTTTATAAGGGTCTTAAGCACACACTACTTATATTCTAATAGTTATTGGAAAATATAGGACCATTATTTACCAATCTGTTCATATTTAATTTATGTCTAGTAGATTCTGTTTTGATTGTTTAAAGCTTTAAAGACATTTGATGTTTAAATTATTGTTCAAATATTGAATTTAGTGCGATAATATCCAACATAAAATATGCTATAATTAATATATACTTTTTTCTGAATCAAATTTAATTATTTTATGCAATAAGTAAAAACTATAATATATTTGAATTCTCCTAGCAGCGACGCCCGCGCCTGTGAACGGATACGGATAGGATACATATTATGTTAGAAATTAGAATGACGTTAGCTTATGTTATTATTTTTTATTGTTTTTATAAAATAAATCATTTCGAGTTATGTCAAATTCAATTAAATATTCAGTTTCAATACTAAAGTGTATTTCAAAAAATATTTGGCATTATTTAAAATGGAAAGATATAAACCATTTTGAATAGATTTTTGTTACTTTTCGCAAGTTTTTTTTTTCTATTTAATAGTAAAAAATGTAATTAAATAATATATAAAAAAATATATTGCGAAGTGACAAAACGCAAATTCGAAAATAAAATTGATCAATGGTATTGCTTACAGCGCCATCTATGAACGATTAATCCAACTACTAGCGTAAAATTAAGTAATTAGTTTTATTCATTTAAGTAGATACATAATTACTACATAATGTAATAGGTAACTATTTAAGTAACAGTTTATTTATTATAATATTTTTTGATGACAGTATACTTTGAATTAAAAAAATATACTACGAATTCGTATAATTATGTGTATTGTGCATTGAATATATATATACATATGTAAATAAAACACGACAATGTATCTATTACGATTTTAAAGGATTTTATTATGTATATTTTTGTAACATGGGGTTATCAATTAACAGAATAATACTAATAAAGGACATTTTTTCCACATATTATTTATTTGACATTGTGTAATCTGGTACCGAACAATCGTGTACCATGGAAGTCACATAGTGGTATTATTAGCGATGTAATTATTCGTACAGTATCAGCATAATGTTAGTACAGTGTGGCTGAGGCGTATTATTTGGCTCACACTGTACGATCTCTTCGTCAATCCATGCCCGGTGGCAAAGGCTCGTTTGGTTTCGGCTTGTACGGCTTTTCCTGTAACAATTCACACAAACTGATTACGCTTATTTACTTAAACATTAAATGAAAATGTGATTGTGATGGTCAATAAAGTTTTTAAATAAATAAATATTCTTTTGTTGCATATGTAAAGAGTGCGGTTCGACTACCTCATTGGCTAGATATAAGGTCGCAGGCCCGGTGGGCCTGGGTTCAATTCCCGGGTTGGGCCAATAAAAAGTTACTGGTTTTTTGTTGGAATTGGAAGTGTGTACAGTCCCGTGCCTCGGTGAGCACCTGAAGCCGTCAGTCCTGCGCCTGAATTTTCTCCGGTCTTTCCGGATTGTCGTCCCATCGGATTATGAGAGCTAGGTAATAGAGAGTGCACCTGTGTTTGCGCACACACTCGTGCGCAGGGTCGGTCTGGAGGAGTCTTATTATATCACCTGCGGGCAGAGCGCGGCGAGGTGCGGCGGCAGCAGGGCGAGCGCGCGCGGCGGCAGCGCGGCCAGCGCGGGCGCGGCGCGCGGCCCGAGGCGCTCGCCGCACTTCAGCCACCCCTCCCACGCCACTTTATTGTTCCACACCTGCAACACCGTACCTCATAAAACCTGTTCAACTACAGAGCCCGGCATTACTTAAGAGATACATACGAGACTAAACGATTAATTATATACTATGAACACTGAACACATACAACGATTATATTATGTTAATTACTATTAGTATTTTCTCAACTACAAGCACTTAACACACAAAATATTCATGTAGTAAGATATAATAATGAACTAGTTACAATTTTTTTATATAAATCTTAAATAAATTTAAAAATAATTATACATTATTCAGACAATGTTTTCAAGTTCTAATTTAATATGTGATGGTCTTACCTCTCTTTCTATGAGTAACTGCAGAATGTTAATCGCAAGGCCACTTAGATTTGGATACAGTGTGAGTGCCTGCAGCAACGTCCGCATCATCAGCACAGGGATCTCAGACTCCTCGGCCAGCCGCTGAAGCACAGCTGATAATACCTATAATTTCAATTAGTTATATATTAAATATAGGACAAAGTACTAATACACGAAACTTGTTTTTCAGAATTAAATGGGCTCTTAAATACAGAAAAATCATAGATGGATTATACAGTAATATAAATCACAAAAAAGAAAAATATCTTTAAACAGACAGACTGACCATCAACGCCGATTAAAAAGTATGTTTTTTTGTTACGAAATATCCTAACAATCGTTTTTATTGATACATACATTGTATATTAGATTATAATTAGTATAATAGTATAATGAATACAAATACACAGTTCTTTCCCAATCTATTATCCAAATATTGAGTTTTTGCTTCCTTTTTTAAATTCCAGAAAATAGCTTATCGCGTCGCATATACAATGAGAAGATTAGCCAAAAAAATATTCTTAAGACTTTTTTCGCTGCCTCAGTTGTAACATAATATAAAAAAGTATTGACCCCTATATTAGCCGCCCAAGGGTGAAAAGTCTAAGTACAATATGAATTAAGGACGATCATATGGGCCACCTGATGGCAAGTTGTCACCAACGCCCATAGACAATGGCATTGTAAGAGATGTTAACCATCGCTTACATCGCCAATGCGCCACCAACCTTGAGAACTAAGATGTTATGTCCCTTGTGCCTATAATTACACTTGCTCACTCACCCTTCAAACCGGAACACAACAGTACCAAGTACTGCTGTTTTGCGGTAGAATATCTGATAAGTGGGTGGTACCTACCCAGATGACCCTGCACAAGGTTCTACGGCCAAGTATAATTAAATTACAGACAATTGTTTTGGATTTTTTTTTATAATATTCATATATTCATGATAATTCCAATGTAACTTTTTTTTTTACTGTACCCCAATATTTTTTTATTAAAACTAGTCTAAAATAATTCACTGGTTATGAATATACTCACGTCCTGTGTGTAGATGTTCTTTTCGGCAAAACAAAGTGCAGTCGCCTTGATAATGTACTTCAAATCGGCCTTATTCGGGTCGATTAAGTGCAGAGCCACCAGTAGGTCCTCCGGTGACACTGAAGGTGAGAAAGATAACAGATTATTATTAATAATGATGTCCTTCTGGCTGATTTCAGCCACGACAACTATTCCTTCACTCTCATTACATACGTAGGGTATGTAATAAGAGTAATTATAAGTGTGATTTTATTAAAAATGGTAATTTGGCCACATGATGGTAGGTGGTCATCACCGCCGACGATACGACACGATATATATTGGCGGCGTAATTAATAATCATCCCTTGCATCACCAATGACCCTTGAAACCGGAACACAAATATGCTACTTATTAATGTTTGCCGGTGGCATATTGTGGGAACACATGTCAGATAAATTTTTTTTATTTCATAGGAAGGCGGATCATATGAAGGAGAAGGCGAGTTATGGGCCACCTGATGGTAAGTGGTCACCCAAGCCCATAGACATTGGCATTGTAAGAGATGTTAACCATCGGTTACATTAAAATTTATACTTGACTGGAAACGAAAGTGTGATTTCGGTTACCTGGCAGTTGTTCATTATTGGGGTTCTGCAAACCGAGCAGCTTGTTGAATACCTCTTTCACGACAGCTGGATTTAACTTTATCAATTTCGGTAGAGCAGCTAAAATCTGAAAAAAATATATAGAATATAAATACATATATTAATCGTAATCAATTGCCTTGAAAAATTTAAAGCGTTTTAAAGCGATGGAAAATTTTAC
Source organism: Nymphalis c-album (assembly GCA_963151315.1). Classification (NCBI taxonomy): domain Eukaryota; kingdom Metazoa; phylum Arthropoda; class Insecta; order Lepidoptera; family Nymphalidae; genus Nymphalis; species Nymphalis c-album. Next base: position 2,086,805 of record OY720601.1, read on the forward strand.
GTTCCAAAAACCTTTTAAAAATTTAAGGTATCGTAAAATTGCAGGGAAGTTAAAAATGTAGTAAAATTATTTCTGGAATAGCAGACGGAACGGGTCGGCGACGAGACGTGAGCAGTCGTAGTGTTCTAGACTCTAGTTAATATAGAAGACTCGTAGACAACGAGGCGCCGCCCCGTCCGCCGGGCGACCGCCGGCTCACCTCCTTCTTGGACAGCCCGTTGAGCACGGGGATGAGGAAGCGCACGTCGGACACGCGCGTGGCGTACAGCTCGCGCACGCGACGCACCAACTCCGCGCTCGGCGCCGCTGTTTATAGACATCATGTGGCTCATCATTCATACAACGCATACATATTTAAAAATCTATATCGAATGATATTATATCGATATCTCATTTGGTTACTAATTTCTAGCAAAATATTTAAAGCAAATAAAAATTGTGATTATAAAGTAAACGCTCATCGGGCGATAGCAGCCGAGTGACGGAGCGCGGGACTGACCCTTGTCGGTGAGGATGTGCAGGAGGCGCGTGAGCAGCGTCTCGGCGCCGAGCGGGCAGTCCTGCAGCAGCGCGGCGAAGGCGGGGCGCAGGCGCGCGGGCTGCAGCGCGGCGCGCAGCGGGCTCTCCAGCGCGCGCAGCACCACGCGCTTGGCCTCCGCGCCCGCGCACCCGTACACGCGCGCTATCTCCATTATCAGCTCTGGACACACGCGCACCGACCGACATATGTTACAAACATTCCAAAGGAAATCATTAGAACTTACATTAACTCTTGTCTCAAATTACGATAAGAATTTACGAATACCAAAAGGTGCGACCCGTGTGAGCTTCCCGTGCGTTAATTACCTTCGTTTTCTGGAAACAGAGATATCACGAGATTTAGACACGTCTTGAAGAGCTCGTCCGTCCAGGGTCTGTTCGAGTATCTGTTGCCGAACAGCTCCTGTGGGGGGGTCGAGAGGGATATGAAACCGAGGTACAGAAGGGCGTTCTTCTCTATGACTTTCTTCGCTGCCTCCGTACATTGTTTGTAAATTTTCACGCAGGATTTTAACGTTATGTCTCGTATTTCTTCGTTTTCACTCACTGAAAATTTTAACAAGGAATTAGGTTAAACTAATTAAAAATAAAGCCGTATTTTAATACTTTGTAAGAGCTCAGACTAGATTAGGATTACTGATTTTATGCAGCGCCATCTAACGGCGAGTTACAACAAATTTAGATACAATAGGACCGCTCTACATGAAAAAATACATACGTGTGTCAACTTTCACGATGATCGGAAAGCAAACAGATATACCAAAACTATTGTTTATAGGAATAGTTTTTTTTTTAATTTAAATAGTAAGGCAGACTGAAAAATAGGCCATCTGGTGGTAAGTGGTCACAAGTCACAACTGTGCACACGAAATATAAACCACAATTTAATACAGTTAATGCGCCACCAACCTTGGGAACTAAAATTTCCTTTCTGCATATAATGGCTTATTCACCCTTTCAAACGGACCTCAACCATACTATATATTATTGCAGAATAAGTAAGGTCCTCCAGACCGATTCCGGCCACGGCGGCCAATCTCAAGAGAGACTAGCCAACTGCGCAGGAGATATTATAGTGCACAAATGTGTGCGCAAACACAGGTGCACTCTCTTTTCCTTAGCTCTCATAATCCGATGGGACGGCAATCCGACACGACCGGAAAGAGTTCAGGGGCAGGACCAACGGCTTAACGTGCTTTCCGAGGCAAGGGAGTGTGCACACTTCCAACTTCCAGACTCCGGGCTGCTACTGAGATTTTCCAGACAGAAAACCTCAATAACTATTTATTGGCCCGACCTGGGAATTGAACCCAGGACCACCGAGTCTGCGGCCTTATATCAAGCCACTAGACCAACGAGGCAGTCATTGCAGAATATAGAATAAATGATGAGTGGATGGTACATATAACCTATATCTAAGTAAATAGTCTCATGAGAATGTCATTGGTTACTTACGCACGTGACACACCAGCGCCGTGACGTACTTGTGCGACCTCGGGGGCCGCATTATACACAGTTCCTCCAACAATTCCAACGCTAAGTTCGATGATTTATTTTCATTGATTAAATGTTTTAAATAATCAGTCGCTTCATCCGTGATCACCGGAGCTTCCATATACACCTTCCGTAGGAGAACATCCTTGCTTGCCTCCATTATAGGATCTCCTCGCTCTGATATTTGAGTGATTAACGCACAGAGCAGCTGGTTGTAATTGTCGTCATGTTTCTCGTGAACTTTTGGCTGTAGCGTCACCGGGTGCCTGTTGAAACCTTGCATGTACGCATACTCTTCGTACAACCACGACAACGCCAAGTCCATTCTGTTCAAAGGATCTTCTAATATATAATTAAGCACTAATTCCCTGATATCTGAAGTGTAACTCGATGCGAATATCGTGATAAACTTCGCGCGAATCTGAGCAGCACCGCCTATAGCGCTCTCTTTCTCCGCTCTTAGAATTCTATCGACCGCTTGTAACATTAATTTACTCTTAATTTCTTTAGGTATCGGTCGTGTTATTTCTTGTAGTTTCAATAACTTGACTTTTTGCTTAAGTTTCGGAACGGTCGGTGTCGGTGGGGCTACTAACTTTTCTTTATCCTTAGCTTTTCTCTCCTCTTCCTTCAAATGTTCCTGTCTCGTTTCCTCCATCAGTTTAGACACAGCACTTTCTATTTGTTTATCTTTCGTTGATTCCTGGAGTTTCGCTACTGCGTTCTTAAGAGTTAATTTTTCGTCGTCTTCCCTCAATAGTGGAATTTTAGTTCCGAAATCCGATAATAGAGGCGGCATCACTGGGGCAAGAGGTTCGTCCTTTATTAGAGCTAGTAACATTTTCGCTAATGCACGTTTTTGGACTTTACTACCTGAATTCGGTATTGGTTTGTATGTGGACTGGAAATGACTTGTCATTTCGCTCGGTAAATCACTACTCAATGTCGATATAACGAGATTGACAACGTTGTCTACGCTGTTCAGACCTTCAAATATAGAGTCTTCGGTTGCTGTTGCTATAGTTATAATCGGTGGAGTATTATCTTCATCAAATATGTTGAAATCACTTCTACTGTTACTGTTACTGTCACTACCGACAGTGCTCTGGGGGGAATCGATTCTTAACCGCTTGGCTGGTGTATCCCCGTTCTTAATCTCGCCCAGACGTTTATTCCTCTTATCTTTCGGAACGGCCTTGTTTATTTCCTGGGGTGTCATTCCGATGTCTGACAGCAGCTGTATCAGCTGGGGCATCATTTCGACTGAAGATGGATGTTTGACAAGGATTAAAATTTGCATTTTCAAATGTTTCCGTACTGAATTCACTTGCGATTGTGACAATGTCGGCGGTAAGGTTGTGTGTAGGTCGCCTAATGCTTGGACCACACTTGATAGATATTTAGGTCTTAACTTCGCGACTAAGCATAGCGTTGTCATACACGCCATTAGATTCACGCTTGAAATGTGTTGAGAGTTGTGAAACTTAAGGAGCAGTTGAAAAATGTGACTGTAATTAAAAAAAAGATTATATTTGTGAAGTTTTACACTTTAGATAATGTATTAGATGATGTACTAGTTTCCGCTCGTATGATGGGGGATTAGGTATCCTATGTCGTTTTCTGAACACTGAACGTGTATCTATACTAATAAAGTTGAAGAGTTTGTTTTTTTGATCCAACTAATCTCAGGAACTACTGGTTCGAATTTAAAAATTATTTTTGTGTTGTCGTCGTTTGTTATAGTCCTTTTATCGAGGAAGGTTCCAGGCTGATTTTTATTTATTATTAGCGGGTAAAACAGCGGGGCACAGCTAGTGTAAAATAAAATAACTATGATTGGTTAACCAGTTAAGACATGAATGCGTAACAAACAAACTCACATTCGCATTTAAATTATTAGTAGGCTGTAATTTTTGCATTATATAATAATTGAATTATCAAAGAAAGGTCCAATTTTAACATAATAATAATTGGTTCTTACATTGCATTCCTGTACTAACTATTAAGTACATATTTACTTACTCCGATTCCTCTTCCATTGCATTTCTTTTCAAGAATGTCAAGTGGGTAGGCAAATTTTCCAGTCTAAAATCTTCATCAGAATCATCGGGGTTCGAACTCTGGAGAAGAACCACTTCTTCGAGGAACTTGATCGAGTGAGTTCTGATTCCTTCGTTGTCACTGTCTATCATATTCAGAATAAGTAACTGAAAAAAAGTATTATTTTTGATACTTTAAATGATTATAATTATATAATATACTACATTCTGCCCCTGAATGAGGAGTGGAGGTTCTCTGTACACCTGATAAATGTGAATTCAAAATTTAATTATCAGTTAAGTACTTCAAACTTGAAAAAATAACAAACAAACTCACCTTTCCACTCATAGTAAGAAAGTAAGGATTGATTTCATATTGACAGTTTTATTATTTATAGGACAGATGTAAGACATACAGGTATTTTGGTCCAAGATCCCAGAGCTGCCAGACGTCACGTATTTGCTGACGGATGAAATGTGGACGATTGAGTAGTGTTAGTATGTACTATGATCGTATGCCTACCTGCTAGCTTGGTCAAACGGCCAATTTCCAGGTATCAGGTAATCAAGGTACATATAAACATTACTTACTTCACGTAAATTCTGACGCTCCATTTTTATATATGTTCATCCGACAACTATTTTAAAACCTTTGACAAGAAGACAGACCGATCCAAGGGGCCAATCATCCCCTAAACTAAATTTTAATATCTATGTGAGTGGGAGCGCGAGAGCATTATCTACGCGCATGAGACTGAGTGAGACCGACTGCGCTGTTAAGGCCATGAAAATTACTTGAACTGATATTTTATAATTTTTAGAACTTTTGTTGACAAGTAAATTATGGCAACAAAAATAAGAAAAAAAATTGACATATAAAAAATAATACTAGTTAGCCGTCATTTTTAAATATTTTTTCTATTTATTAATTAGAAATAAAAAATATTTTTTAAAAATACCAAATACGGTATTTACCGGTCTCATGCGCGTAGATAATGCTCTCGCGCTCCCACTCACATAGATATTAAAATTTAGTTTAGGGGATGATTGGCCCCTTGGATCGGTCTGTCTTCTTGTCAAAGGTTTTAAAATAGTTGTCGGATGAACATATATAAAAATGGAGCGTCAGAATTTACGTGAAGTAAGTAATGTTTATATGTACCTTGATTACCTGATACCTGGAAATTGGCCGTTTGACCAAGCTAGCAGGTAGGCATACGATCATAGTACATACTAACACTACTCAATCGTCCACATTTCATCCGTCAGAAAATACGTGACGTCTGGCAGCTCTGGGATCTTGCTCTATTTACTTATCTAGTTAAGACACATGTTATGTTGAGTTATTAAATTAAATTTTACTACTAATCAAAAGTTATATAAAGGTGTATATACATCCATCATCATCCATCCAACCATCACTTCCTGGCTATTCACAAGACATGATAAAATAACCAAGTGAGTTTATTAATTTTCGTTTGTGTTAAGATTTTGAAATAAAATAAATTAATATTTAATGTTAGGTTAATTCGATCTAACAAATCGCTCCTTATTATTTTGGCATACTATTATTACATAAAATATAGTTTAAATACCTTTAATTCTGTGAGATGTTCCCACACATACTGCATCTCAGAAACCTCAGCACTTTCTTTGCAAATCCATAATAAAACATTTCTGTAGACAATGCTCGCAGCCTGGATAGCTCTTTTCTGTACAGCTATCACAGAGTCAATAACTAGTAATTGAAGTTGACCAATTATCTTGGGTAGGAGGTCAGGGAATGCTTTACTGGAAATAAATTAGATAAACCAATTTTACACTAATTGAAATTTGATATTTTAAAAGTATGATTGGTAGGCTAAAGATTGCTAGGAGGTTTGTGGTTTCAATTACTGTTTGATTCAGGAGGTAAATCAACATCTTTTATATATAGAACTAGCTGTAGCCGCGACTTCATCCACGTGGATTTAACAAAAAAGTTAATTAGTTTATTTAGTTTTTTTTTTCGGTTTTTGCATTTTTATTTTAATTATCATTTTTTTCTAAAATCAAAGTAGCCTAAGTTACTCCTTAATACATCAGCTACCTGCCAATAAAAGTCCCGTCAAAGTTGGTCCAGCCATTTCAGAGATTAGCCAGAACAAACAGACAGACAGACAAAAATTGTAATAAATGTTATTTTGGTGTATGTACCATATATATATTCATGTGCATGCAATAAAAATAAAAGCGGTTATTTAAATATATAATATACTCCAATTTTATTTATATGTATAGATATCTATTACTACACTTATTGCCTCATTGTTCCAGTGGCTAGATATATGGCTACAGACCAGGTCAGAAAATTCTCAGTAGCAGACCGGAGTCTGTAAGTTAGAATTGTGTACACTCTAGTGTCTCGAAAAGCAAGTACAGCTATTGGTCTGTGCCTGATCTCTTTCTGGTTGGGGCGGATTACCGTCCCATCGGATTATGGGAGCTAGGGAATAGAGTGCACATGTGTTTGAGCACACACTTATGCATTTATACACACTATATTATGTCCTGCGCAATTGTCTAATTTCTCTTGAGGTTGACTACAGTGGCTGAAATTGGTCTTTCCTGAATTCAGTGGCACCCAAAAAACCTACTGGTTGCTCTGCACTTAATCAACCCGAATAAGGCCTTGATCTGGTGGATGTTATTATTACTAGGTATATAATCAAAAGGTATTAATCTATATCTTTGACAACTCAATGTAAAGTAACACTGTAAATGTTACTAGGCCTAGGCTTGGCATACACATGATAGATTTTCATCAGACATAATTATGAACATTTGCATGAGATAATGAACATATTCAGCATGTGAATAATTCACTCTGAGTACCAAAAAGTTTTGCTAACTAATGTTCTTGCTAACTGTACTTTTAAGCAATATCTGTGAGTACTGGTTGTTGTATTATGAAAGTTGATGAAGTCTTTTAGTGGAAATTTTCGATTAAAGTAGCCACCCTTGTTGCCTCATTTGAACTTTTCAGTAAAGTATAATGTTAACAAGTCCTATTAAGACCATTTCAGTAAGAGAATTGTTATATAAATAGTGATTTTGGATTATGTCTACTAAGGCAAATGTTATTCTTAACCTTACCTCAGCTCCTCAATAAAGGCAACAACCTGTCGTTTTACATCAGTCGATTTATCATTAACTAAGCTTAAAATATTTTCCATATAAACAGGCACCATTTGTGGAGCTTGGTGCAACAAAACCTCCACTATCTTTCTTATGAGATTGGCTTTTTTCGTGCCCTCTGCCATACCAGCTTCGTTTATCCATTGTACCAACTGAAATAAAAGTGGGAAATAAAACAACCATTTAGCAAAGTTCTATATTTCGTTAAATAACGTACTTATTACAATGTTCGGCGTATCGTTAAACAAAACAAACCTGTGTTTGAGGAGTAACATTCGACCCTGGTTGATATTTACTCGACATTTTTGTATAATTCTCTCGTATCGTGTTTATATCATTTCATTATTTCATTTAAGACGTATTAAAATATTAACTAAATAAAATTTGTGAATTAATATGAAAGCACATACATCATAGTATAGTATAACCTAACTAAATCAAATTAAAGTTAATCGTAAACGTAAAACGTAAAAGAGAGATTTCAAGGTTTGTGATATTTTTACATTGACATTTGTAACTTGTGTATCGTTTTAACTGTCAGGCTTATAATAAACACAGATAAATAATATTTAACATAAAGTTGCCCATACACGACAAAGTTACGTTCAAAAACGTTAGTTAAAAATATTATTATAATATAATAATCCTATTGTTACAGCTAAGTAGTTTTATCATATTTCTTCTTGTGGTATCATTTCAGCATTTAAAAGTTTATTCGTCACCAGCTCGAATTAAAATTTTACTACCGCCTTACCACCTCAATATAGCAGCTACCTAACTTGCAAGCAAATATCTTGAATATTTATTGATGGCGGTTTAAATTTTATGATACGATATTTCATTAAAGCTTATTATCATTAATAATTTATTATAGTAGATTTTTCTATTACAATTAATGAATATATTATTATTACATTAGAACAATAACTATAAAAAGAGGTACAATTTTTAAAAGCCAATCACGCGATATAATTGCTGCAGATGTACAAACGCCTCCATAATTATCTAAATAGACAGAATTGTTAAGGAACGCTTGTGTGCAAAAGGACCTATGACTTTTTGGATGACTGCACACCTTGGGAATGAGACAATCGCCTCCAGGGTATTTCAAATAAAGAAAAAAATCTGTTATTGTATAAATTGCATGTTTTGTAAAGATGAGATATATATTAAAAAAAAACCGCTGAGTTTCTTTCGCCGGTTCTTCTCAGGTCTGAGGTGTTTATTTCCTAATCGGTGGTAGATTTATGACAATCAATAAGTAACTGTAACGCTTGAATATTGAATAAATATTTTGACTTTGACTTAGAAATTTACTATTAGCCTTATTACAATTTTGGTGCTGCCAGCATTGGATAATTGTTTTTTAGATTTTTTTTACCCACGCTCATTCGCTTGAGAACGACGATTTTTTGTTTTGAAAAAAATATATCTCATTTATATTGAGTGCCTACTATGCATATTTTTAAAAAATTATCTACATATTACAAAACAAACCCTAAAACCATCATCACAAGTACAAAAAAAAATATTATGAATAAAGATATACTTTATTATTTTGTTAAATTAAATATAATTTCCAAACGAAATACTGATTTGTAATATAAAATTAAAATATTATAAAAGAAGCGGCGGTGCCCTGTGTGGTATGTAAAGATTCTGCATTTCGAAATCTCTCGGTTTGGTTTTTTCTTCAATGTCTAGATAAGAGCTTCGTACCACTAGAAGACAGTAGAAAATGATCACTGCAAAAAAGAAAAAAAAAACTTTGTAAACATACTTTTACTTGGTGGTAGGGCTTTGTGCGAGGTCGTCTGGGTAGATACCACCCACTCATCAGATATTCTACCGCAAAACAGCAGTACTTGCTATTGTTGTGTTCCGGTTTGATGGGTGAGTGAGCCAATGTAATTACAGGCACAAGGGACATAACATCCTAGTTCCCAAGGTTGGTGGCGCATTGGCGATGTAAGTATAATATAAATAAATCATATAATATAAATATTATATGATAGGTGAAGTGAGACAACTTTTTAGTTCTTTACTATCGAAAGTAAACTAATTTTCGTGGACCCCGCTTATGACTTGTAGACCCCCATTTCATTGTCACGCAAACGTAGACCCCCGTCGAGTCTCCCGCGGATCCCTGGGGGCCCATCTGAACCACTTTGGGAAACAAGGGACTAGAGGTTCTGGTGAAAATGAAGAATTCTAAAGTAATACAATGATAAATACTAACTACTATCGATTGTCATTAATTAATTAGTTAGTCTGGAACAACAAAACAATTAGACAAGGGAAATCGTTAGTCAAATAAATCACTCAAAGCATTGTTCAAACCAGCAACCGATTGTTCTAAATCATTGAATTTAATGTTCAGAAGTGAGATGTAAGTTGTGTGCAAACAGATGATAAAATCATTTATGATTGAAAATAATGACGATGAAATATTTTCGTACTTACCACACCATTTAAGTAGCAATACAGTGGCGATGAAGTGTAGAAATACCGTCGACACAACGACAGTCGCCAGGGCAAGTATTAGCAGGAACAAGCCGCAATTGTAGTAATACCTCATATACAAGGTTTTATTCTAAAATAAATCAAAATGCGATCAAAATATGTTTCATCGTACTTATATCATGAGCTTTATATATTAAAACAAATATTCTTAATTTGTCTAGACGCAGCTTAATAATTTTAGTATTCTTTTTTATTATATTTATATTTAGACTTATTAATATTTTACTCACCATGTGAATACCAATAATAAGAAATAAGCTTATTATTAAATAGTATATATATACTATTATCATATACGCATGTGTTATGTACAGACTCTTTGAAACTTGTTCGTATTCCTCTGGCGTGTGTTCTGGGTCCGGTTCGTTTTGATGTGTTTGAACAAATGTTATCACTTTGTAGAGAGAAAAGGACAGAACACCTAGACAGAACAGTGAAAGTACCTGAAATATAAATTCATATAAAATTAAATGAATTATTCAGTTTTCGCAATAAACTATTTAATTGTCAAAAATTTCATATTCTACATTATTATTTACATTCGAATTATAATTAATAGTCCAGTTAGGTAGAGATAATAAACTGTAACAGTATTCTAAGACAGTTGAAATAATAGTTTAATTTTACTTAGAACAATCTTACTAGTATGTACAATGAAATTTGAATATAAGATAATAAATTTAGGATAGATTTTTTGATAAGTGAATGATTTTATATGATAAATTAGGGAATTATTTAGGTACAATTTTATTTAAATGTTGTATATTATTTGTAACAGCGGTTTTTGATTAAAATAAGTATATTTTTTTACGATAACATAGTTTTTCCAATTAAAGTCGGTAGGTACTGTATCTAAAAACATTCTAATTACCGTACGATTAAAATCCGTAGAAAATGAAATTCTATATTTTCCTACACAAACAGTCAAAGAATTATCTCTTTATATGCCTACTCTATTATTATCACGGTCAATCTCTAGTCTATTATATTATTATTAGGATAACCGATAATAGCATATTCACACAACCCTTTAGTGTACTGTCAAATGTATATATACTTACATTATAAAAGACAAAAGACATAAGGATAATCCTAATTCCCATAGACAATAACTACTTTTATTACTATATATGCCTAACATATACTTAATTACATATTAAGGTTTGTTTATATTTCATGCACAATTAATTAGTATATTTTATAACAGAGAAAGTCGATGTTATTGTTGTATATATATGTTTGATACCTAATAATCATATAAGTAACCCCACCCATAATCGTTTGACCTAGTTGAATAACTTATTGATATGTGTAATATCTCCAGATTGAGTTTTTATTACCAAAACAATAATATAATAGTTTTACAATACTTACAGTAGAAATATATCCAATTACAAGTGATCCCGTTCTCAACGGTAAACAACAACAACACTTCTTCAATCTAGGCAGTTCAAAGGCCATCTTTATTAACAATCACTACACTATAAAATACCTAAAAAAACTTGTTTTTTTTTTAATCTGAGGAAGTTCTATCTACAGTATTGACAGTTTATTTTTTTATTTTTTTAGGTTATAATAAAATAGGACTTCGTATGAATTATGCAGCCGTGCATTGGTTTCTAGCGTTATCTTTTATCAGATTAGGAAGGGATAGATAACGAGTGACCAACACCACGTTTGAAACATTATTTAGCTTGTATATAATTTAATACTCACATTAGGACAATGTGTTAATGGCTTTATTAACAAATGTGTTTTTCCGCTTCTATTTGTTCTTCAACTTGATTGACATAATAACTGTAGACCACGACGAAGGAGTAAAATTCTAGAACTTAAGAATTATTATTATTGTCTAAATTTCGTTTAAAAAAAAACTTTAAATCTGCGGGTTGTTCTTGTTAAATCTAAGGAAATGAAAACATCAAGTCATGACCATGCACTTTAATAAGAATTTTGTCACGAAATATATTGTGTAGGTAAGTACTCAAAGCGTCGGAGCGTCACGGTAGCATGCGCAAGCGATCCCGTGGCGCTCCACTTAAGACGAGAAGGGTACCGTGGTGGTTTTAGTCGGTAAGAGTCCGACATAACCCTCCTTCAGAGGGTACCCATGAGGGTTTCCCCACGTTAAAAAAAAAAAAAAAAGGTAAGTACTCAAACCTTCTCATCATGAAGGAGAGGAACCTAGCAGTGTGATATTTAAAACCTGTAATATTACTGTAGAAAAAAAATTAGTTATGTACTGTAAGTATATATATATATATCATAAATCTCTATAGTTAGTTAATACATAATATATAGGTACATAATATATGTGGCTAACTTACTATAGAGTATATATAAAAGCGCGTAAAAATATTTTTTATAGGATTTATTGTATTTTCTTTTTACTGTTGAATACTAAAAAACAATTGTCAATCCTTAGGCAACTTTAAATTTAAAAATTTCACTGTTTCAGTCAAGTTTTTTTTTTGTTTTTATCGACTACATAATTCAAACCTAATACTTACTAGTAAAGAACAAAATGCCCAAATACCATCCTATTAATAATTTATGAGCGAGACACATAGTTAATAGTCCTCCCATTTCAACGAGCCACGTAAAAAAACGACATACTAAGTAATGTTTTATCAAGTTTACGTTGAACTGAAAAAATCATAGATTATTACTAAGTTTTACAAATAACTAAATTGATTATAGTACTTTTACTGTTCTTTAAGTTTAAATTACGTAATGATTTTAAAAACTGCGCAATTTAAAAAAATATTTATTTTTGCATCTTCTTCATCGTCTACTTACACGATGTAATCCGATTCCTAAATGTATCATAAATATAAGCACAACAGTCTCACACAACAATAACAACAAAAGTGTATAATAAACTAGGTATAGGTTATCTGTGATCGGTTTTTCTGTAACCAGCCAAGCACCGAACAGGGACTCTTCGCCAATTATAACCTCTAAGATTGCAGTTGAATAGAATAGTATGCAAAATCCCGCTCGTAACTGTAACATGAGGAATATGACGATGATAACGTCACCCTGATCAATTTCGGCCACAGTGGCCAATCTCAAGAGTGATGGGGCAACCGCGCTGGACGTATTTTTTTTTAATGCATAGGAAGGCAGACGAGCATATGGGTCACCTGATGGTATGTGGCCAACGCCCATAGACATAGGCATTATAAGAGATGTTAACCGTCTCCTACATCGCCAATGCGCCACCAACCTTGGGAACTAAGATATTACGTCCCTTGTGCCTGTAATTACACTGGTTCACTCATCCTTCAAACCGGAACACAACAATACCAAGTACTGCTGTTTTGCGGTAGAATATCTGATGAGTGGGTGGTACCTACCCAAAAGAGCTTGCACAAAGCTCTACCACCAAGTAACACTTACAGTTATAGTGCACCAGTGTGTACGCAAACTCAGGCGCACTTACTATTCCCTCACTCTAATCTGATGGGATGGCACGACTGGAAGTTCAGGACCCGGAATATCGACTTAACGTCCCTTCCGAGTCACGAGAGTGTAATTTTCAAACTCCGGGACAAGAGAACCCGTGTTGAAATACTTTAACGTACAATAAAAATCTGTGCTGTTACTATAACAGATTATATTTAAAAAAAAAAAAAACAGTTGCTCACCGTTGTCCAGAGGTGAATTAAAATGCATCCACATCGCAAAGGATACAATATCAGAAACTTTTCTATTGTTGGTAAAATCACTTCGACATTTATGCACATTTTATCTTTAAGACTTTCAATACTAGAATCATATAATATATTCTAAATTTTATATGAAAGAGAAGCTTTATTAAAAGCTTTATTAAATGTTACCCAAATAAGAGGTAGGTTCAATTCTTACTTTATACCGCTCAGTGTATATGAGAGAGATTAATCTATATATTAAGCAAATTAAATAAACATTACTTATTCATCTGTGATTAAGGATATTTTTTTTGCCAAGCATAACATAACATAATTTGTCAGAATTGGTCGTAAAATGTTGTTATAAAAATATTGTAAATACTCAAATGATGATAATAAAAAATATTGTAAATACGTCATTTTTGACAAAGAAAAGTACAGAGTGCATCTCAAATATTATATTTACTACTAATGTTATAGATACTTCTTGCAATTTTTATACTCCGTTTGTTTGGCTTATGAATTTAAGATAATAAATTCATAAGGTAATTCATAATGTCATGTGCCCCACTGCTGGACTATCTTCTTAAGGAGCTGTTCCACCCATTCCAGTGCAGGATGTTAAATATAAAAACACATGTATCATAGCTACATACTCGTATGTATCAAAACAGTTCCCTATTTCTTATCACGTTTAGGTGATTAGGTTAGGTTAGACATGGTTTTACATGACAACACACGCACATTATTACGTATTTTTCAGTCTTCCTCTTGCCCTATCCTTTTTTGTTATGAAACACTATTATATTTCGAATAAAAAGTCCTTTTATATACGTTTTCTTTCATCTTTTGCTTCACAGGAAACATTTTTACATTTCTTCTCCTTCTTCCTCTGAGCTATGTGATAGTGATAATCAACTTTGGGATATAAGAAATGATATCCCTGACGCCTCCCTCAGGCAAAGTTAATTTATCATTATAATATTGAATTATATCTTGTAATATCTTCTACAACGTTAAAAAATATTTATTAATTTATGATTCCTGATAAGATAATTTGACGGTAAATGATAATATCGAGAAAATACTTCACTCATTACATTTTGTGATTACAAAATCGCCAACGTCCCAATAACGATTGTGTTGTATGTGTTTTTAATATAATTTATATAAACAATGGATCCTAGAAGAGGTATCAAGAGTTTTTGTCATAAAATCAAAGATCGGTTCAAAGGTAGGTAAGTGATTTTTTTATACCTATCCCTTTTCTTTTTAAGATGTACACATTTTCTTTTAAATTTATGTCAAAGAGTTTTACTCATTGTAAAAAAATACCACCTTCTTGGAAATAACCTATTTCTACTATAGATTTGAAAAGTAGAAATGAAAGTTTTTTTTTCATTTTCTGGCGTGGCAATAGATTTAATAACATATGTATATATTTTTAATTTAAATGCTTTTAATGAATGAAAGTCTGGCTGCGAACGTTTAATTTCCAAGGTGTACTTTACTTATGCAAATAGTGTATTAAAAAAACACGTTTTTCATCTTTTTCTCTGTAGCGTTACAAGTCAAGATAGGATATTGTTTTATCAAGGTTCTGCGTATTATGTTTTACGCTTGTTCATAAATACAGATATGTAATAATTTCTGTAAAAATTTTAATAAATAAACTAAACGTCATCTGTTATCAATACAATAGCATAAATATTATAATATACCTATACAGTTTATACCAACCGAAGTTAATCCTAGTAATATTATAAATGCAAAAAGTTTGTTAGGATTGGAGTAAAGGTTATAGTATAAAAAATATTGGAGCCGTGATAGCTTATTTTATAAAGAACTAGCTGATACCCGCGACTTTGCTTGATATATTAACAAAGTTTTCTTACGTACGAAGGAAAAAAACATCAAAAAGATCGCAAGCAAAAATATACTTTGTTTAAACATACATCACTGAACACGCAGTGCATATACAAATCGTTGTTTCTGGAAACTTTAATAACTTTTTACTAATTGAAGATATCGCAATAATTGTTTTTTAAATAATAAAATTTAAAAAAAATCATAGAAATCTATCCAGTAGTTTTTCCGTGATGCGCGCACAACTGCATACCTCTATCATTTTATTTATATAGTTGTACATCATCGCTGAAGATAATAGGATTATATCTAGCAACCACAGTTGTCGTGTGTTATTTTTGCGTTTTTATTTGAATAAAATCATGAATCTCATAATATTATATATTACATATTCCTTAAATGGACATTAGGTAATAAATATATATATTATAATCTTAAAATAAGATAATCTTTGTCCAATGTAGAAAATTCAAGCCGTTTTTTCTTCATATGTTTCTCTTCTTCTTGATCATTTTTATTTTATTTCTTCTAGGCCGGATAAGAAGTCCAATAACTGCTACTGGCCAGAATTCATTTCATACTGCGGATGCTGCAATCTTTCGACCGGTATCTACATAAGGTCGATTATCACACTGGTAAATACATATATTATTATTATTAAATAAGTTAATTTTGTTTTTTTTTCTTTCTAGATAAATTGATTGCAATTTTAATGTTATAAAATGCAAATATATTAAATTGCCTAAACCAGTTTATTATTTAAAAACAATATTTTATTACTTGTTGTAATAGTACTTAACAAATAATGACATTGCTTGGAATTGGTCTTTTCAAGCCTTTTATTTATTGCAATTTATGTACAAACGTATATTTATAATATTATTGATTTTCACCAAAAATGAAGAAAGTGAAATATTTTGTAAGCACTGCAAGTCTAATATCTTTGTGACCAGTATTTGGAAAAATTGCAATGAGTTATTATAAACATAAGATTTTGATATATTGCCAGTAAATATAAGAGTTGATATCCATCTAAAGTTGATTATTCCAGTTGTGGAAGAGGGCCCCTCTCCTAACGCGAATTAAGGGTTTGTGTACTACGCTGCTATCTATTCTATTTTGGTTCCCAAGGTTGGTGGCGCATTGGCGTTGTGAGATGGTTAACATCTCTTACAATGCCAATGTCTATGGGCGTTGGTGACCACTTACCATCAGGTGGTCCATATGCTCATCTGCCTACCTATGCTATAAAAAAGCACATATTAATACGCTTTCATGACTTGACCACTGAACAGTTTTGGATAAAACTTTATATGAAGCATGAATTCCTAAGCAAGGACATATGCTTTTTTACATACTTCCTGTCGCACTTCCCATAAAAGGCGTGCGAAGTGGCCACTTGATATTGTTTATACGCCACAGTATGACATACTGTCTTGTCTTGTCCGAGTCTTGCTAACGTGACAACGTCATAATAGATAGATGCGGCGCAAGCGTACAATCAGCGTAACGGAACAATGAGCGTAACGGGACAATGACTCATCCTTTTTCGTGCATGCCAGCCAGCGTTCATCGATTTATTAGACGTTTTCAAATCAAAAATGAAATATGTTAATGCAATGTTATTTGTTTCAGACTATAACAATAGTTTGTGTAACTATCAACGGTGCGATATTAAATTATTTAGTCAGCCTAGGCCCAGTAATATACAACGCCAACTTGACGGCTATTGATGATTATATTGCAGCAGATAGGGAAAATGCTGAGAGTGATCAAGCAACACTGAAATTCATATACAAATCCCTTCTCGCATACTATATTATATGGATTTGTTTCAAGATTATATATCTGCTAACCGTGGTTTTCACTGCCTATGCGATCTTTAGGGTACGTATTAATGACTTTTGTTATTGTATGGTCATGTTGATGATGTAATCTCGTAATTCGTAATGAAATACTTATAGCCTATCCCAACCATAACGGGAATAAACCCAAATAACTTTGACGCCGATCGCATTGGTCACCGATATCGATTGACGCGATATCATTGGCTGAGAGAATAATTTATGATATTTACTATGGACTCGCGAAAAGATGGCGTTTTCGATGTCCGTGAAGTTGTAATCGGAACTCCGAAAGTTAAATTAATGTAATCAATGTAAAAATAACATGTTAAGCTGATTACTGTATTATTATAAATTAATCAAATCATACTGTTTATAATGCAAAATACAGCAGAACAATTAGAAAATCGCCTACAATTTGTAAAACTACGATTTATTGACTTTTAATCCTACTCCGATTGGAATAGCGTATACTTAATATTATAGTAAATCCTTCTTTTATTTTAATTTTGCCCATTTAAATTAATAAATAAAATAATTTAATGAAAAAATTATTGAATAGATTTATTGAATTCACTTAATTATCGAAATTGTTTTAAAAAATATAAAGTCAAAAAGTTTTAGTGTATTTTCGCATAATTTAAAAGAGGATGACACTGAAAATTAAGAAAATGTTTAAATGATTCGAGGTTACCTACGTCATAATTACACCAGATTAACCAGAATTAACAAGTTTTTTTGCTATGTAATATGATCAAGAAAATTTTAGTATAATATAAATTTTAGGTACCTATACATTTATTATCTCTATGACATATAAAATATTATGTTTATCTTCGTGTAACTGTATGTCTCATATCCCTATAAATAAATCGTAAGTAAATTGGCAAAAGAGAGGGAAAGATAACCTCCTGAATATGAAACGATAACCAACCGCCTTAATTACAAAGCTTGATAATTTGTATGTTTGAATTCTGATATGTTTGAAATCTGGAATTGTCATGAGGAAGCGGGGGTCGAATTCTACTAAGCTATAACGATAACGATACGGCCCCAAGTCGATTCCGATCCAACTTTGACTATTCCATATTCGGATCGGAACCGATCTGATATGATATTAACACACACAATTATGTCAAAACCAGACATAATTGGTAACTTTTATGCCAATAGTCGATAATTAAATTTAAGAGTAGAAAATATAATATACGGATCAACGGCAACGATCACGCTTCGATTCGATAGCGATAAAGTGACAATTTGTTAGTAGAATTGATCCCCCAGGTGAACGTCGTAATCGTTACTATTTAGTAGATGAATTAATTTAAAAAAAGAAATTAAGTAAACGAAAACTCAGTATCATTTGCGTGGACCGCAATGTTCCTTTCAGCTTCACAGGTGTTCTAACATCAACCAATATGAATATCAATAACAAAGCATGTGTAATCCACTTTTAAATTGAAATCACAAAAGTAATCTGATTTGAATTGCATTGAATTACATATAAAAACCAATTGTCCGAACAACAAAACCTATCTTTGTCTTTGTCTTCTTGTCGTTGTTCTTGTCATTTATTCGTTTAAATTTTTTTTATTTTTATTTTATTGAATTGTTTCAGAAAAACACTTGGATGTTAAAAGTACTGCTTTATATAAGCATACCCAATATGATCTTGGACTTCTTCATATCCTTCATCGGCACTATGTTACTAAGCGACGGTCTTAAAATTGTGCTCGTTATTTGTAACTGTGAGTATTGGACATAATTTTATATTTTAACTGTAGGTACGAAATACTGATTTCATACTACAAGCTATTACTTGGTGGTATACACTTGGTGGTAGGGCTTTGTGCGAGCTCGACTGGGTAGGTACCACCCACTCATCAGATATTCTACCGCAAAACAGCAGTACTTGCTATTGTTGTGTTCCGGTATGAAGGGTGAGTGAGCCAGTGTAATTAAAGGCACATGGGACATAAAATCTTAGTTCCCAAGGTTGGTGGCGCATTGGCGATGTAAGCGATGGTAACATCTCTTACAACGCCAATGTCTATGGGCGTTGGTGACCACTTAACATCAGGTGGCCCACATGCTCGTACGCAACATCTTTGTCGTATACCTATAATAATTACAATTAACATATATATGACATATATATATGTAAATCGAGATAATATTTTGATTGATTAAATAACTAAAATTAAAGTTAAATTAAACTGAAAGTATTCTTATATTGACGAAATATGTACGTGGTGTGTAGCAACGATAGAATATAATATATATAAAGGTACGTTTATCTCGTTATCAAAATCCAATATAATCTCATTGAATACTTTCTGTTATTAGTAAAAAAAAACCCGGATTTTATCAATGATTAATTAGTCGTTTCTTTTATTATTTACTTTGAATTAAATACTTTTTCAACAAGCGTTTAATTATATTTATACAACTTGTAAGCATGACTTTTTTTTAAGTCAATCCGTCAATAACATTATATCTTTTTTATTCTCCCACCCATAAGCCCATAAGCCTGCTAGTTTGGTTGATGTAGTTGAATATGGGTTGCAAGATATTAAATATTATATACAACGCAGTTTTATTTTTAATAAGCAAAATTGAAACAATAAAAACGAATGTAACAGAATGTATTTGTGTTATATTATAATTATAAAATCTGAATTTAATTGTTGAATTTTAACGCATATCTACGTCATGTACTTACATATTTGTACTTTGTATTTTTTTAGTGAGGCGATATCAATCATACAAAAATTTAAATTTCGCCATTCGTAGTTTCCTTGCTTAGTATATTATTTTGAATTTCAGTTTAAAGTAATTAAAACAATTCATGTTATTTCAGTATCCGAAGGCTACAACATTTTAGCGATAAACAGTGAATATAAGAGAATGAGAGGCAAATCGAGAATATCCGTGGAAGATAGAGAAGCTGTACAAAGAACAGAACAATTATACGGGAACAATTTTATCACTGAACAAAGAGAACGTTACTATAACAGACAAAACCAGAGTCATTGCAGGAGTTGTTCCTGTTACTTAGAAAATACAAATAACATAGTCACTACTGATATTAGATCAACACAAACAATATCATATCCTGCATTGAATACTGTGAATGAAAATTTAAATAATATCACAGCGAACTCCACAAATACAACTGTTTCGAACATTGCCAATTTAAATGTAGAAAATTTCAATGGTCAAAATGATCCAGCTATCGTTTCCAACCGACGTGATGGAGCTCCTTCTGATGATGCAGTTACTACTGAAGACGGTCAAGCTGTCAGACCGGATACACTAGCACATAAAGCTGATGGCAAAGTCGACATATCAGATATACCATTTATATATGACGAGCAACAGTTAAATGTTGGTTCAAGTCCAGTTATCGAAGATAGAAATATAAATTCATTGAATGATCATAACGTATGAATTTGTTATATCGCGAAATTTAACTATTATGTTTTTTTTTAAATAAGACATATTATTATGTAGATTTGAGTTATATACTTGAATACATGCAGATGGTAGACAAATACGAAGATTGTTATCATGCGATAGCTGGTGAACTTTGTGATGTACATTATTTTCAGTCCGAGGTCAACTCTTCGTTTTTGACGATAATATTTTATTAAATAAGACTTAAACGAATTACAACCTTATTACAACAACAAATAATTTATTTATTTTATATGTAATTAAATAAAATATTACAAATATAATTTGAATGATTTGTTAAGGTAATGCTGATAATATAATTAAACTATTTTATTTAATTACAGTAAGTAGTTTATTTTTAAAACTTCAAGTAAAAGTTTGAAATAATTTTTGAACGAAAAGTAGGCGAGTGGGCAGGAGAAATTGTTAACCCCCAGTGCACTTTCAATTCCCTCTCCAACACGATTGGAATAGTTCAGGCGCAACAATTCACGTGCATTTCGAGTCACATGAGTATAAGCACTGCGATGACTAAAATTCGGGCTCAACTAGGAACTACTTGGTGGTAGAGCTTTGTGCAAGCTCGTCTGGGTAGGTACCACCCACTCATCAGATATTCTACCGCAAAACAGCAGTACTTGTTATTGCTGTGTTACGGTTTGAAGGGTGAGTGAGCCAGCGTAATTACAGGCACAAGGGACATAACATCTTACTTCCCAAGGTTGGTGGCGCATTGGCGATGTAAGAGATGGTTTACAGCTCTTACAACGCCAATGTCTATGGGCGTTGGTGACCACTTACCATCAGGTGGCCCATATGCTCGTCCGCCTTCCTATGCAATAAAAAAAAAAAAAAAAACTTAAACCTCGGGATTAGCTAGCCAATCATCATCGAGGCAGTTTAGTAGAATTATAAGAGATGTAAAAAGAACAGTATACCACTGGTGATGTGTTCCTTATCTTACCTACCTTATTCTTCCTGTAGTTATCACCTTTAATTGAGTTTCCACTTCTTTTTTTGTATTATCAACAATGTGTTATTATCATATAGCATAGTATCTGTGCACTTTGTTGGTGTTCCAATAAATTAAATGTATATATTTTTATTGTCACGTGATAATTATATTTCTGCGTTAATCCAGACTTTTGTTGTAAATAAAAGTCGAGCTGAAAAACAAATAACGAAGTGTGTTATCTGTTTCTTTTATTTGTTATATTGTTATTATATATAAGTTTACTTGTATAATAATTGAAATAAGGAAGAAATTAACCAGCCTTTTTTATGTAAACTTGAATCTTTCCCAATTTTTTTATATATTAAAAAGCTGATGTGTAGGTAGTAAAATAAAAAAGTAAGAACTAAAATGATATTCGTGTTACGTTTTTTTATGAATGTTTGTGTATGTACATATATATATATATATATATATATATATATATATATATATATATATATATATATATATATATATATATATTTATTTATTATCTATTTCAATAATGCGTGTGTGTATGTGTTTGTTATTACAGGTTACGTCACCCGTCGGAAGTCAGATGCCGACGTTCCTCGTTAGCTTATCGTTGTCTGTGGGCGGAGAAAAACCGCATAAGTAGCATATTATTCCTTTTCATCGAACAAAACATTTTTTTTTATATTTATATGTATATAAGCAATAATACCGAAGTTAAGTCAGATAAATATAAACATTTTTTTTTTGTTTAAATTACGTTAATTTGTAAAAATATACCATTTTTGGTTTTCATTTATTTGTGCTTAAACGGTATAAGCTCATGTGATACCAAAAATTTAACATAAAAATGCTTATGTTGTATAAAACAAATCACATTAATTATTTATATTATGATTTAAGATAATTTAAGGTTATTGATATTTTTTGTTTTAGTATCAGTTATGTATGGTTGTAGTTTTTATTTTCTTATTCAGCGGTTGATTTGTAATACGCATTTTAACATAAAGATATCCCTCAGATCTCGAGGTCCCGGGATCAATACCCAGGTCGGGCCGATAAAAAGTTAGTGAGTTTATCTGTTGAAGATTCTCAGTATTAGGTAAATCGGAGTCTGGAAGTTAAAAGTACACTCCAGTGCCTCGGAAAGCACGTAAATCCGTTGGTCATGTGGCTGAACTTTTTCTGGTCGGTTATCTTATATCTTATTGGTTTGCCGTCCCATCGCATTCCAAGAGTTAGGGAGTAGAGTGTTTTTGTTTTTAACCGACTTCAAAAAAAGGAGGAGGTTATCAATTCGTCTGTATGTTTTTTTTCTTTTTTTTTTATGCACACACTTGTGCACTATAATATGAGCGTCGCAGTTGGCTAATCTCTCTTGAGATTGGCCGGTGTGGCTGATTCGGTCCCGAGGACATCGCATTAGTAGGTATGTATGTAGATGTATGTACGTTGAGAACTTAATTAAATATATACTAATTAAAATTAAATATAGTTACACCTAAGAACCTTCAACACGGTACTGTAGTTGTCTCAAATAAAAAATGTTTGTTTTGATGTTATATCGAAATGTTTGAAATAAAAATCTTTGTGTAATGTGTTTTTTAAATTAATCAATATCTTTTATTTATAAGTTTGAAGTAATATAAGAATACTTATACAATACTTGGACAATTGTTTTAAAAGGAGATTTATTTATTTCCAAAATATGTTCGTAAAAATACTAATGGTGTTCCGTATAAACAATTAACAGGGTTCTGTTTCAAGAACTTTTAACATAACAATAAATCATATTTTCATCTTTATACAAACTATTAGTCTACTAGTACTAGATTATTAAATATGTTTTGTAAAATCATTATATTTTATTCTTAGTCATAAATCGATCGATTTAAGCTTATGCCAATAATATATTGTAGCCCTTTTATACTGTAGCCCACATGTAGGGATTGCAATCCAGCAAAGTGGGATCCCGCAATCCAGCTGGATCCAGCATAATTTTAGGTACTGCGGGATCCCGCAACAGCTTGCGGATCCGCAGCTTGCAGATCCGCAAGCATAAAATCGCGCAATTTCATTCAAATTTGCCGCCTTGAATTCACTTCGCAGCGCGTGATTTTTATAAATTTACAAAAGTGTTGTAGTCCAAGAATTTTACCACCAAAAACGCATCTACGCGCCACCATCTTGATTTGTTATTTTAGTAAGAAAAATTAAGACAATTAGTAAACTTAAGTCGCTTAATAAAGAAGACTGATTATAATTATCTCAGATAAACATTAGAAGTAATATTTCTAGTCAGCTAAAGTGCAAAGACTACAAAATTACCAAATATTGATATTTGCAATTGGTTTTGAACTTTTAATTAATAAATAAGTAGTCAAACAGTAAAATAATTCGTCAATTAGAGGCCCTGGTGGAAATTTTTCAGAAAAAGTCTTTACTCTTTAAAACTCTGAAAAAATATTTAGAACTTTAGAACTGAGTTTTTCAGAGAAAATGCCGAAAAATTTCCACCAGGGGGTAGTAAGATATTGTTAATTTTTGTAATTTTCAATAAACATTTAATCATACCATAACAAATAATACTTTATTAAATTCTAAATAAAAGCCATAACTTTTGCGGGATCCCGCTGGATCCCGCTGGATTGAAGTCAATCCAGCAAAAATCCCGCTGGATTGAAAACAGCGCTGGATTGCAATCCCTACCCACATGACGCGGTTAACTCAATTCAAAATTTGAAGCGCAGTTTCTTGCAGATTTAAAAATATAGTTTTGACAGACAGACAGCCAGACAAACGGGCGGACAACAAAGTGATCCTATAAGTCCGTTTTTACCTTTTGAGGTTCGGAACTCTAAAAATGTCGAAATCTATATTCGATATAGAAGCGTTGCACTTATTTATTAACAAAAATTTACCTGCGGCTGAAAATATATCTTAACACAATAAGTTAGTTTTTAACATAAGATTGAGATAAACATCAAATTTCATAGGAAGGCGGATGAGCATATGGGCCACCTGATGGTAAGTGGTCACTAACGCCCATAGACATTGGCATTGTGAGAGATGTTAACTATCGTTTACATCGCCAATGCGCCACCAACCTTGGGAACTAAGATGTTATGTCCCTTGTGCCTGTAATTACACTGGCTCACTCACCCTTAAAACCGGAACACAACAATAGCAAGTATTGCTATTTTGCGGCAGAATATCTGATGAGTGGGTGGTACCTACCCCGACGAGCTAGCACAAAGCCCTACCACCAAGTAATGAAATCGGTTCCAATAGTTTTGCTGGTGGTTTAATCTTTAATGCTTATACTATATTGCTAAAACTACTAATTACATTGATATATAAGAAAATAACAAATGATAATGTTAACGACGAAGACGAACATTCCATGTCAGAGGTCACCAGTTATCTCGCGAAATTGTTTACTATACGATAAAATAATCACTGTTTATTAAACTTCTTTAGAATTGCGTTGGTTTTCCTGATGTTTTGAAATGTTTATTTGTCACAGGTATATGTTTATACATATTTATTAATTTATTTATTAATAAATATGTATACTATACATATTACTCACCGACATATTTGTCGGTGAGATTTACTCGAATCGCTTTTTTGTTACGCTTAATTACTTTTATTTTCAATAAAAAGTATCGGTAATCCGTTGCTACATTAGAAACTTTGCTGTATTAAAAAAAAATGTAAAATTTTGTCTATCATTTGGCTTTTTTATCTGTGACAATAATAGAATTATAAAAGTACACCGGAGTATAAGCTATTGCATATAGGTACCAACAGTGATCCCTCAACCAAGGGATCTAAAAAATGTTATGTTGTTGCCTTTTAACAGTCACTTACCTCCATATCATCAACCGATTGATGATCCTCGTATATTTGGATTAAAACGTATGACAAATATTACGCAATATTTTAAATATCAATATTAAATCAAAATGAGACCCAGACTGCTTGTTTTTGTTTATTTTTCAATATTAAAAATAGGTCATTGACAGTTAGTATAACGCGTCGAATTATAAAAATCGTACGACTAATGTAGTGAACAAGCTACTTCCTGTGTCCGAAAAAATATCACGAGACCAATTTAAGCCGTGTTAACATCATCAGCGATATTCTATAAGGACGTTAATGTTATGATAACATAATAGTCTGCCTCGTTGGTCTATTCCATATGAGGCCCCATCTCAAGGCCCAGGGTTCAAATATTATGTCGGAAAGACAAAAGTTATTGGGTTTTTAACTGTCGACAAATTCTCAGTAGGAGCCTCTGGAAGTTGGGAGTGTACACTGTACACTCCCGTACCCCCTTGCCTCGGATAGCACGTAAAATCGACGGATTATGAGAGTAAGGAATATAGATTACACTTGTGTTTGCGTACACACTTAAGCACTATATTATGACCTGCGCAATTAGCCTCCATGGCCGAAATCGGCCAGAGGGATATCATCAATATAATAGTCAATGTCGCATATTACTTTCTGACTCTTTACGAATGATAACAAATTCTTGTTCTGGTGAGCTGAGTTTCAAGTTTGTTTTTATGTAAAAGTTCTATATTTATTGTTGTTAATTTGTTAGTGAAAAAAAAAGTTAAACCCACAACATGCACACATTTAAATAGTTTTCAGGAAACGCTTCGTCATTAATTTCCATTTTGATAACGAGAACAAAGTATATAATAAAAAGTTTTTTCCCAACGATCGCTGTGAGCTATGTACATTCTCGTATATAACTGACCATATAATAGATAATTGCAGTGGCATTTACATTGCGGGACAGTGTGGACCAACGCACGTACATAACGCTTTATATATTTACGTTGATTTAATATAGTGTTTTTTGAAAATGTTTTGCGAAATACCGGAATTTGGGAGATGCTGTTGCTGCATGCCCTTGAGAAAAGGGATACTAGTGTTTGGATACTTAAATATTGTAAGTACAATTGTATTGTAAGTAGGTAGTAGGTAGTCGCGTTGATTATTATTGGTAAACGTGCAGATATTCTTTATTCTACGTAAATATTACGCGTAGTTACATTTTTAGTTTTTTTTTTAATTTGTCATTTATTAATAAATTATGGATTAAAGAAATAATAAATAAAGCTTATAGGTTATAAATGAAATATTTTTAAATGACCTAACTGACATTGTAATCATTGTTGAGGTTAAGTGTCGACGGACAAACAGAGAGTAGCTTACGTTTTTAAATATATTAACATAATTAGACGATTTCAATTTATTAATTAAATCATATTTAAATTAAAATGTTTGCAGTAAAAATTTAATTATTAGCATGTTTATTTTAAATCATAGTAAGAATATTATTTAAAAAACTGCATATCTACATTTCGTATAGATAGTAAGTAGGTATGTATTAAGTTCAAAACAATTAAGGTATTTGTTTTATATGTGTATGAATTAAATATATTATGCACAACACTGACTTCCTGTCTAGCTTTTTAGCAAAAAGTACTAATTTTTATTTTATAAAAACTGAATATGAGTATTTGCCTAAATAAAAATATATAATAAAAGTAATAAATAAGTATATTCTTAAAAAAATAATAAAATAACAAGAACAAATTTGAAATTCAGTTTTTAAAAAAGACAAATATAATTTTAAGACATTGTATTTTTTTTTATTTACAGCTATTTTCTGCGTTCATGGTCGGGGTATATAGTTATTCGCTTCACAGCCACGCTGGTATTGTGCTGGTGTACCACGGGGTTCCTGCTGACTTGGACGATGAACTTTGCATTGCTATATTCTGCGTGGATATCATATTCAACATCGCACTGGTGTATGGTGCCCATAAGGTTATTAACTAATTTTTTTTCGTATACTGCGCCTGAAAGGATTGGATTAACGGCAAATGGACCGACTTCGGTCATATTGATTGCCAGCCATTCTCAAGCAAAATTTGGGCAACTACGTGTCATATGTATACATACATATATGTATATCATAGTGCACAAATATGACTGCTCTCTCCTCTCTTTCATAATCCGATAGGACATCAAATCTGACACTATCGGAAAGAGTTTAGGCACGGGTAACCTTTTTTTATACTAGAATTCAATAGTATAGTAGGGAAGAGTTTAATATTATAATTCATTATTATATAATATGCTTACTTGAAGGGAACAGTAAATGTTTATTTTTAAATATATTAGTTGAATTCACGACAACACTTCACTCATAAATAACGAATGCATTTCGATGAAATTGGATAATGAATAAAATCTCTTAAAACGAAATTAATGGTATTCATAAAATATAATATCAATAGAAAATTTATATTTGGTGACTTGTTCTTAATACACAATTAAATACACAATTGTTTTAAATTACACGAATGAATCACTTACGTTTAAGTTAATAGAATTGTAATCAATTTCAGAAAATGATGACATATTTGAGGATATACTACTACTATACGATCGCCACAGTGGTCGCAGTGGTCATACTGGAGATACTATCCGCAATTAATGCAAGACGTTTTGAAGCTTTGGAGCTGATGACGCTATTTTTAACTGGTTTATGTAAGTCTAGTATATAAAAAATATTTGACTTCTTTTATTTTGGTCTAATAATTTTGATTAACGAAAAATGTAGGGATTTGGGTAGATCAGTCTGGATAGGTTTATTTATTCTACCGTCAAACAATACTTTTATATCTTGAACTCGTGGATGTCGTATCCACTATGAATAAATAATATAATTTGTGGAATACTACATGTTTTGCATAATATGGCATTCATTTTTCTGAATCCAATTCAGAATATTATCATGTTTCCTATATTATAACTTTGTTTACAAAATTATAAAAGTCATTAAATATTCTGAAATGTTATTTGAAGAAATAAGATAAAATAAAAACGTGTGCAATTCACACGTGGTAGAAGTGAATCCTTCAAAAATTTTGGTTTCAACTCTATAATGCTTCCTATCTCATTTTCTCCCACGTTAAATCTTATGAATTTATGTGTCTATCTCTTTTTACTGTCGCTTTTTCGTTTCATCGACTTTCAAATCACAACGATGCTAAAGAAGTTTTCACTTCAAAAATTGACCCATAATTTATTTATAAATCTCATCATGGTTTCCACAGCTATACATCTCTACCTCCTGTTCTTGGTGAGGAGTCTACTCAAGAAGTTGGATATGTCCGGCCACACTTATGAGAATCAGCTGCATCAATTTATCAATGGAGAGTTAAAAGTTGATGTAAACGGTATATACCCCAGCACCGTTGTTCCTATCGAGAGTGTTTAAGATGTTCTACTTAGGATCTCACTTAAATCTCACCTTACATTTATCAATTTGTGGCAATATTTGAGCAACGAGTTTCCTTATACAAATTCAAAACACTTTATTCAACATTGAAGCATGACACTTACTTGTATTTAAATAATTTATAGATGGTAACTAAGAGTGAGTTATATATAAGTATTTTTGTTGTTCGTCTTAATGTCAGCCTCTGGCAGTGTCAGGTTTACACTTTACAGTCAGTACGCTCACATTTGTTTTTCTTAAAACCAATCAAGAAATGCAACCGCTAATATACTTTTTATTAATGATAGAAATGAATAAGTTACAATTAGAATTTTTCTCCTATCAAGAACTCACATTTTTAACGATACATGGAAATAATTCTAGCGATATCAGCTGACCATGTCTTCTACAATACGAATATGGCGTTCATTGATGATTTAAGATGAATATGATGATAATTGGTTACAATATTACATTTGTAATATTGAAAAAATAATTTATTGTTAAATCAATTTTTTTATTTATTAAGTTTTCGTACGTTAAAGGACACCTTTATATGATTACTCTTGTATTTTAAGTGCTTTGCTAGAGGCTTAATGTGCCATAGATTCTAATTTAATATCTCGGGTTAGACTATCTGTTAAAGTGTTTTTATGTTAAAACTTCTAAGTAATATCTTGGGTGTTACTGGTATTACATTTCCTTGCCTCGGTAATATTCTGCCATTGCTTGCTAGCATCGGTCAGTGTGCACTTAATTTATGAGTTTATTAATAAACATTATGCAGTTTGAATACAATAGTGCTCTTTAATATATTTTGTACATTTTGTTCTTCAATTTGTTATTATAGTGTAGCGATTAAGTTATGTATCTGAAGTAGTAGTGCTAGAGAAGATTGCTTACAATCTATGATTCTTATTAACTTAATAATGATTTATTGATATGAAGAAATGTTATCTTTATATAATTTTATACCAGTCAATTTTACATACTTTTGTAAGTTGTGCTAAATTCATTTAATATTTTAATAAAATGATTGCCAAGTGTCTGGCCTGCGTTGCAATGCTTTTGCCATTATTTATACGATAAAAAAACAAGCATTAATTTTCATATAATGTCTATGGGCGTTGGTGACCACTTACCATCCATATGCTCGTCCGCCTTCCTATGCAATAAAAAAAAAACTTATCTAATTGTAATCTTTAACAAATGTAACGTTTTAGTCATAAGCAGCAGGCTGTGTTTTTTTTTTAGATGTAAACATTTATGTTCTAATTTTACAAGAACATAATATAATAAGGATGTAAAAATTAATAAATATTATTATAAAAAATGTATAGATTTTTATTTATTATGTAATTTAACCATTAAAATTATTAACAATGCAAAAAATAAAAATGCAAAGTAAAAGTTTTCGAAAATCAAATTGACAATAAAAAATACTGTGCGGTCCGGAGAATCCCGTCAGGAATTTCCTATGAAATATTTTCGTCTCAAACTTTTTTGTCACGCCAACGTAGCCCCCGTCGAGTCTCCCGTAGATCCCTGGGGGTCCAGGTCTAAAGTAATCTATATCATATAACCAATTGCTATATTTATGTGGTAGAAATCAGGTGTAGGTAGCACTGTGTTTTCAGAAAGTACGTATAGTTTTAAAATCGAGAAAAGTTAATCTAATAAAACCATACAACAAAATTATGTATATTCACAATAAGCTTGGTTGGAATCAGTGATTACGACGCTCCCTCTTTATCATAATGACAATCTTAGTTTTGATGATGATGAGATGATGGAAGATAAGTGAAACCGGGATAGTTAATCACAATAAGATCCTTTTCCTTACGTCCCATATAACTATTATAGTTTACGTGGATATATAAAGATGTATGTAGATGTATATGTTTGTGTTGGTTTCTTAACAAAGCGTGGACAATGCACAGCTTCCGCGCCTTAAATGGTAAATAAGATAATTGGATCGTCAACATTGTCCATACGAGCAATTTCGATCTGTGGAGTCACAAGTAGTTTTAAGAATTACAAGCGACTTCTTTTTATGATTTTGCTCATGCTATGCGTAATAGGGATTTTGTTTTTTGTTAAGTTAATCCAATAAAATGCGTTTGGAAATACCTGAGTGCCGGCGGTGTTGTTGTTGCTTTCCTTTAAGACATGGAATTATTGTTTTTGGATATATACATTTGGTAAGTTATATATTTTAACAGTACAATTTACTCCATGCTTATTTATTGATATAGTCAACTGTTAACAATATTAGATTTGATAATTATAGTATTGATTATTTAATAATTTATATTCTATAAAGATCATGGAAAATCTAAGTTTGAAACATGGCATCATTATTTTTATTTATTTTTTGCATTTAAAACATAAAACGTCTGTATACTCTATTAAGATCTATTAATCTGGTATGTTTTTTATTACGCTATTTTTTTCACCTTAAGGCAGTTCAATTAATGTTGTTGCCTTTAATAATTATTTTCAAATATTTTGGAAATGTTAAGTCTAAAAATTAATATTAATTTAAAAAAGTTGAACTACTTGACTGTTTGTACATATAATATGTATCATATTATCTATAAAGGCAATCCTTTTATCATGAGGATAATTGTTCAAATAACTAGTTTTAAAACATCAAATGTACCTTAGGCTTTAACTTTAGGCTTTTACGCTGATAATTAGTATAAAATTATATTTTTTTTTGTTTTAGTTTATTGAAATATTGAGCATTTTTAAAATAAATTCAATTCTAATTAAATAATCTGGTATATACAATAAGATTATATGGGACTCAAGGAAAAAATGTTAATGTTTAGAATAATATATTATAACATTATATTCGTTTTATGGAATACTAGCTGTGCCCCGCGGTTTCACCCACGTATAAATAAAAATCAGCCTAGAACCTTCCTCGATAAAAGGACTATACAAAACAAAAAAAATTATAAATTCGAACCAGTCGTTCCTGAGATTAGTCGGATCAAACAAACTCTTCAGATTTATATATTAGTATAGATAGGAAATGTTTTATTTTGTACCTGGTCGCCCCCTTTTTATAAGGTACATTTTGTTCTTATTAAAAAAAGTCAAATTTGTAAATAATTAAATAATATAAAAGCTATATATTATTCAAAGTGTTACCTGTTTTAGCAAAAAATAAAAATGATACTGTCCAGTGTTGATAATAACATGCAACTCTTAATCGAAGGCGCTATCGTTTTTTAAAGTATTTATATGTATAATATATTTTGGCAGTGAAGTAAAACAAAGTGAGAAAACGTGTTGTTTCATCCGACACGTTTTCTCACTCTGTTTCAGCTACATTTTTCACCTCCTGACCGATTTCGGTCACGGCAGCCAATCTCAAGAGAGATTAGCCAACTGCGCAGGGCATGTTATAGTGCACAAGTGTGTGGCGCAGACACAGGTGCACTCTCTATTCCCTTACTCTCATAACCCGATGGGACGCAATCCGACACGATCCGAAAGACTTCAGGACCAACGGGTTTACGTGCTTTCCGATGCACGGGAGTGTGTGTACACACTTCCAACTTCCAGACTCCGGGAAGCTACTGAGAATTTTCGACAGAAAATCTCAATAAAATTTAATTGACCCGACCTGGGAATTGAACCCAGGACCGCCGTTTTTTCCATAACTTATATTGCTTTATACAAAATATAAATATATTTGCGTGTAGTTTATCGAATGAATAAATTATTATTTAATGTATGCAATTTATCTTATAAATAAATTATATATGTAATGTCTATTGTTTTTATTTTAAATTTTAGTATTTGTATTTTAATTGGGTCACCGCCCGTCAGTAGGTATCAAAAAAGGGTACCATTGAAAACCAGCATTAGGTGTCCACACCTATGAATTGCTGAATGGTATACCTATTTGGGACACGTCATATACCTATATTGTACTTGTTCTTTTTCTTTATCTTTTTTTTTTTGTATCGTTACTTTTTTTTTTATTGTTCATTTTATTTCTTTTTTTTTGTGTAAATGATAAGTTATTAGTACTTAAGTAATTTTTTTTTTGTTTTTATTTTGTACCTAATTGTCATTTTGTTAAAATATCCCAAATAAAAGTGTTCTTTTCTTTTCTTTTCTTTCTTTTCCGTGTCTGTGGCCTTACATATAACCACTAGACCAACGAGGCAGTCATAGACCCAATATACCAAAAGTCCGTCCGTCAATAATTATGTTTTTAAAAGGAAGCGACAATATAAAGTGTTTAGTATCTATTCTTTTATGGATTTTATTTATTTTACATTAAGACAGCTGACTTTCTCCATTCGTTTCATTTTTGTTATAAGATGAGCAATTGACATGAAGTGAGTCATTTTGACTTCCCTTTTATGAAACATGTATGGACATGCGTATGAGCCATCTGAAGGTATTTTAATCATTCTTTATATAGCCAATGCGCCATCAACTGGGGAAGAATGGGATATCTCTATACCTATAGGTATACTGCCACTAAGCATAGTTGTTGGCTCTAGAATATCTGACCACTGATATCATTCTAGACGGGATTGCACAAACCCCTATCACGGAGTAAGTATAATTTCCTAATTGTTTACAGTTATTTTCAATCTTCGTGCTGGCAGTGGAGATTTACGTCAGCATAAAACACGTTTCATCCCAACACACAATGGCGCTGTACAAGGGAGTGGCGTTCTACTCGCAAGTGTGGTTTGCGTTTATACTCTTCATAGCTGAGATACTTTTCAACATTGTACTACTTGTCGGTGCACATATGGTACGTGCAATATATATATTATATTTCTATTCATTATGCGAAAGGTGATATTAAGACCGCCTCTATTTATCTACAAGTCAATATGTGCAAAAAAATTTCTCATAAACTTATATACAAATAAATATACATATTACCATATACGAAAATATACATAAATGTTATTTATGTGATATAAAAAAAGTCATGGTCTATATATCAATAAAAATATCTTTTACATTTTAAAACCGTTTTGTATACACATTAATATATATACATATATACACAACCGCACCGATTTTTAACGGACATAATATCTGACAGCTATCCTAACAGTTTTTGAAACCGAGATTACTGGAGACCAACTCTACTAATTTATAATAATAACGATACGTTATCGATTCTAATCTTCTTCTTCAACAGCAACTGTCAGTTGAATAAGAGAACATTTGACGCCAACGATTACGTTTCGATTCAAAGTGACAATTTGTTAGTGGAACCTGAGGCCTTATTATTTTTTTTTTTTTAACGTGGGGAAACCCTCATGGGTACCCTCTGAAGGAGGGTTATGTCGGACTCTTACCGACTAAAACCACCACGGTACCCTTCTCGTCTTAAGTGGAGCGCCACGGGATCGCTTGCGCATGCTACCGTGACGCACAAGGAACCTGAGGCCTTAGCCAAGTTGACATTTTACAATTGTAAACGCTAATAGACAACTAAAAATTGTATGAGAATGACCACGTGACTTGTCGTTGAGAGATGTCATTCTCATACATTCGTTTAGTTTTCTATTAGCGTTTACGTTTGTAGAATGTCAACTTGGCTAGGGCCGCTGTTTCGTGTTCACAGCCTATATTATGTTATGGGCGTAGTATGAGAGATAGTTTATACTTCTAGAAAAAGACGCAGCTCCTCCGAGCATACTACTACTACGGGATAACGACAACGCTGGCTACACTCGTCACGTTCATAGTGATCAGACACAATGATCTATACAGTCACTTCGGCTTCTACATATTAGAAGCATCCACCGTTCTCACCAGCTTAGGTGAGTTGGCTAATTAATAATTATATAAATACAACTACACAATGTTTAATTATTGTGTCTCTTGTAATAATTATGTACGTACCTATTTAAATTCCAATGTTCTTACCAGCACTTCAGCTTTGTACGGACTTCACTGCTGGTTTAATCCAACCAATGACGAGCCAGTCGGCGTGGTTGGTAAGATACTTGCCTTTCACGCCGCAGGTCTTGGGTTCGATTCCCACCCAGGACAGACATTTGTGTGCATGAACATGTCTGGTTACCCTAAATCCGAATGTAATTATCTATATACATAAGTATGTATTTACATAAGAAAAATAGTATGTGTGAGTATATCAGTTGTCTGGTTTCCATAGTACGAGCTTAGTTTACTTAGTTTGGGATCAGATGGCCTTGTTTGAATAATGTCCCAGGATATTATTGTTATTATTCACTTGTTTAAGTTCTCTGGAGACAAGCCTATTGCGCAGGACAAAATATAGTATACAATAGAGTGCGTAAACACAAGTGTGTTGTGTGTTGCCCTTTTTTTAAATCTGGAAAACGCATTACGCTTTTTGTCAGTGTCTAAGGCGCCGAGTGTACTCCAAACATCGGAATACCCACTAAAACCGAACTGACCCTTCCCATCTTAACGAGGAGCGCCACGTAATCGCTCGCGCATTCAACCGTGACACTGTGTTGCAAATCCTACATGATCGGAAATATTCAAAGTGCAGGAAGATTACGTTCTTTCTAAGAACATTTATCTTTATTTAGTACATTAATGATTTCCCTGTCTCGTAAGTCACATTTGACTCATGGTTATTGTGGTTGCTGTATGGACCAGGAAGTTGTTAATAATCTCACTACGTCTCTACCCTGCCTAGGATAGGTTACATAAAACCACTATGAATTTTGTTATCGTGTTATTATTTGTGTCTTCAGTTGGTGAAACTTTTGGTAAAAGGAAATAATAATATAATAATAATAATATCTTAGGACAATTTTCACACACGGTCATCTGATCCCAAACTAAGCAGAACTTGTACTATGGAAACCAGACAACTGATATACTACATATACTACTTTTTATTTAGTAAATACATACTTATATAGATAATTACAACCAGACTCAGGACAAACAGACATGTTCATGCACACAAATGTCTGTCCTGGGTGGGAATCGAACCCACGACCTGCGGCGCGAAAGGCAGGGTATCTACCAATCACGCCAACCGGCTCGTCAAAATTCGAAGAAATTTTAAAGTTTTCAATCAAACGCAAAAATTAATGTATTATTTCTATATTTTTCAGGAATACAAGTCTATCTCCTTCTTCTTGTACGAAGCGAGCTGCTTAAAATACGCCATACCAGTCGTCTTTGCTACGTGAATCACGCCGCAGAAATAATTGTTGATACTCCTATACAAACCGGAAGAAATCCGTTTTGAAACATACATAATTTGACAAAAAAGGTTTTATTACTTTTTATGTTTTTGTTGAGTTTGCTAGTATAAATGTTAAGTATGTTAAGATAAATAAAATTATTATAAGTTATTTATTTAATTGTAAACGTAGTCTTTTTGAAGCCTTTGTCCATATTATACAAATTTAGTTTTTTTTAATTATACCAGTTAATTAGACTTAAATGAAAATAATAATTATTGATAACTACTACAAATACTTCTAAAAATATAGGGATATCTTTCATATTCATTTATCTTGTTTTATTTAGATTTGCATATATATTGATATATTCGAATAATTTATAAAATGTTGGATCAATAAATAAGAGATACAATAATTTTCCAAAAAATATATAAATAATAAGGTCCTCCAGACCGATTACGGCCACGGCGGCCAATCTCAAGACAGATTAGCCAACTGCGCAGGAGATATTATAGTGCACAAGTGTGTGCGCAAACACAGGTGCACTCTCTTTTCCTTAGCTCTCATAATCCGATGGGACGGCAATCCGACACGACCGGAAAGAGTTCAGGCGCAGGACCAACGGCTTAACGTGCTTTCCGAGGCACGGGAGTGTACCACACTTCCAACTTCCAGACTCCGGGCTGCTACTAAGAATTTTCTGACAGAAAACCCCAATAACTATTTAATTGAACCCAGGACCACCGCGTCTGCGGCCTTATATCAAGCCACTAGACCAACGAGGCAGTCAAATTATATATAGCTAAGATAACTCTTGGTAATCATAATATCAAAAGACGTACGTAATATAAATTATTTTTATAGTGATTTTTATTTTATACATTAGTTTTTCAATGGTACATATCAAAAATTTATATATATATTCATATCAATATATATTCATTAATTTTGTATTCTATTTCAAAAAGAGAGGATATTTACAAAATAAGTGGTAAATTTTATAAGCTATCAGTCTTATCAAACCTATTACCTTGAATTTGAATTTGAATGCTTAACCCGAAATAAAGGTTTTATTATTATGTCTTTTAATAATAAAAATATAGAATTTAGTATCTTAAAAATATATAAAACATAAGTGCAATGCATATATCACTTAAGTTTCTACATAAAAACTGATGTACCTAACAACCATATAACCGTTTTGAACATTTCTAGTTTGCCATATAATAAAGTGATATATTATGTACTATTACATAAGTAACATTTCATATACATTTTAAATATACATATATTTATTAATATTGAAACGCGAGTATGTAAAGTCTTGTACAATATTCAAAAGTAATTGTAAAATACTTGAATAAATTATATTTTTGATATGATTTCGATTTGAGTGTTGTTCCACCTTAACCAAACTTAAGCTACATAATTGTTTTAAGT
The DNA here is from genome assembly GCA_963151315.1 of Nymphalis c-album. Classification (NCBI taxonomy): domain Eukaryota; kingdom Metazoa; phylum Arthropoda; class Insecta; order Lepidoptera; family Nymphalidae; genus Nymphalis; species Nymphalis c-album. The sequence continues at coordinate 2,124,300 of OY720601.1, forward strand.
AATTTTAATAGAAGCGGTGAATAAATGAATAATTCTGCAGTGCAGTTTATCATTCAGACAATAATATCTGTGGGTATATGGATGTTGACGCGTTTGGAAACCCCGGGGTCACTGTTTGATTAAAACATGATTAACAAAAAATATATTTATCTGTGTGACTGTTTGTCACATTGTCTGTTTTTTGTTTTTAAAAAAATATTACCCCACAAATATATACAATTTATAATTATGTATTTTATTGAATTTCAGTGCAAATTTCTGCATGAAATGATTAAAATGAAATGTTAACTATGCCCTTATTTATTATTTCTTACTGTGTATAAAAATACTTTAACATTCTAATATTCAATTGATTAACGATATAATTGTAATCAACATAACATTATATCAATTTAGATACAATTAAAACGTATAAATGCTTAGGAGAGTGCGATTTTTATAATAAGTTATTTATTAAATCTATATATAATCGTCAGTTATCAAAGTTGTCTTGGTTATATAAGATGTGTTTAATAAACATATTAAAGTGTAATACATATTAATGTATAATAATTATGTAGTTTCTGTGTTATATTTTAATATTAAACTTAAAAATGAGTTGGAAAATCAATTCGTGTTGTTTTTGTTTTCCCTTGCAATCAGGCTTATTCGTTTGGGGATATCTTGCCATTGTAAGTATTTTTATATGATAAGTGCTATTAATAACTCGCAGATACATTTACATATAGTATCTTGGTAACGTTATAAATGTTCAATTTGCTGAGCTAAGATCTTCTTTTAAGGAGAAATACGTTGTTTCACTACACCGCTCAAAAGTGGGTCAGTGGATACAAATTTGGATGATTATCCTCTGACACATCAAGGTTTCTTCACTGTTTGTATGGTATTTCTATTCTTAAGTCTTATTTTCACGAGCCCATAGACAAAATAGTGTGTTCTGATTTGAAGGGTGATTTAACAAGCGAACGTACTCATTCACTTGTCTGAATCACCCAATAAACAAACATTAGATTAGGTAGATAATCTTCAATATAGCTGATGTTGTTTTTTATATCTTTGATGCGATTTGATCCAATGTCATTGCAATGGAATTGACATATACTTTTCTTGGTGGTAGAGCTTTGTGCAAGCTCGTCTGGGTAGGTACCACCCACTCATCAGATGTTCGTAAAACAGCACTTAGTATTGTTGTGTCCCGCTTTGAAGGTTGAGTGAGCCAGTGTATGTAACAGGCACACGGGACATAATATCTTAGTTCCCAAGGTTGGTGGCTAATGGGTGATGTGAATGATGTTTAACATATATTACGTAATGACTTTTTAATAGAATAGGTAGGTGGAAAGGCAAATGGGCCACCTGATGGTAAGGTTTCACCTTGGCATTGTAAGAAATATTCCATACTACCAATTAACAGTATTGTTTCGTATTTTCAGATCTTAAATTACATCATAATCCTCCGCATGCTGTTCAAGATTCAGGATATTTTAGACGAATACAAACATTTCGATCCGTTGTCGTTCATAGAGATATCTCTATTACTGGGAGTAACTGTTATACATTTTATATTTTACATCGTGTTCGTGGCAGGTCTTCATAAAGTAAGTAAAGCAATAAAAAATGTAATAACGAACATAGATAATATATATTTTTTAAATTAAATTATTAAAATATTCTTTTGTTGTTTATTCTTTTTTCCAGAAAAGTCGAGGCTGTCTAGAGATATTCTACGGGTATAACGTTATCACAATAATAGGACTTATTGTCGTACTTTCTTTATACATACCAGTAAGGGCGTATGGAGTACGCCGTTTGTTTCCGTCTGATGTCTGGATCGTCGTCGTAGTTGGTTTATGCTCAACGGGTATTGTGCTACGTAAGTAATCTATATAATACAAGCAATATCTAGTTTAAAAGAGGACGTTAATCAGCCTACATCAGTGTTTCCCAAAGTGGGGCCCACGCCCCACAGGGGGGCAATTTCATAGTTAAGGGGGGCAATTTAAAAATAGACTCGACACGACTAACACTTTATTCATTAAAATTATTTTGAATTTTAGTTTTTCATTATATGTTTTGAAATTTTATTTACAATGTTTTGATAACAATTTCTTAGTGATTTCTTCCTAAAACTTATCATTTTTATTTATTAAGGGAACAAAATAAATTTTAAAGATTGATTGATTATGTATGTATGAGGTATATAAATTTTAGAAATGTTAAGATGGGGTATGGCCTAAAAAATGTTGGGAAACACTGCTCTACATGTACCTATATATAAATGTCTATACAAATTGAAGATTTCTTGTTTGTCGGTAGAATATTACGTATGTATGTTTTATCTGTCCTTACAGTCTTTCAACTCTATCTTACGATAGCTGTGCGGAGTCTTATCACGAAACTAGAAGAAGATAGAGATTGTGCGGCAACTGCTCGTATGACAGAGGATCCTGGATGCAGCATACATGGATACGTAGAAAGCAATAACAGTGATGTTTAAATGTCTTCCTAATGGAACGTATGTGATATTATGTTTGATGATTATTATTTCTTAATTAAAAAATCAATCTAACATATACGGGGTTAATTGTAATGACCCAGCAACCTCCCAGGACTAGAAAGCTAACATCATAAGCAACAACTTTTGTTCTACGACTTTTGATAATTTCTTAGATTTTATTTTCTTACAAAAATAATTATTAATTTGATTTCCCGCTTGAACTTTTCTAAGTCTACGCGCAAAGCAAAGATCGACGCATCGCGTCTACCCTTCGTGTATGATTGAAATATAGACCTCTAAATATCACGACAGTACGACAAATACTTGTAAAATCTTTTTTTTCCATGTATTGAGTTATATCCAAAGTCGTAGAAGAAAAGTTGTTGCTTATGGTGTTAGCTATCTAGTCCTGCTAGGTTGCTGGGTCATTAAAAATAACTCTTTATAGGAGAGAATGTCAGACGTGTTGCAATCGGACCCCCTTCCACAAGTAATGCTATCCTTCAAGAACACACTATCTCACTCGTGAAATGTGAAAACCGACTTGCGGTGTTTGGCTGTTTTGATACGTATATCGTATGAATATTATGATTATTATAGTCAATATTGCATATCACTTTCTGAGAGTTCAGTCGTATTCAGCGGTGAGTTTCAACTTTGTTCTTATATAATAACTACACTGTTTAATTATATAAGTGTTGCTGGAAAATAAATAATAATTATTATAATTTAATTAAAATATTATAAGGTATCTACTGTTTTTATTTAAATATCTTCTTTTGGCTCAAATTAATTTAAATGATTAAATAAATTATTGTAGTAATTGACGGGCCGGTTGGCGTGTTTGGTAGACACCTGCCTTTCACGCCACATCTTGGGTTCGATTCCCACCCATGATAGACGTTTGTGTGCATGAACAATTGAACATGTCTGTTTGCCCTGAGTAAGGTGTAATTATTTATATAAGTATGTATTTACAAAAAAAAGAAAAGCAGTATATGTAAAGTATATCAGTTTTCTGGTTTCCATATTACAAGCTCTGCTTAGTTTAGCATCAGATGGCCGAGTGTGAGTAATGTTCCAGGATAATATTATTATTATATTAATTAAATTATTATATTAAATTACCAAAAAATATTTATATCTAATTTGTTTCCAATATGCAATGAGCTTTTTAAATATTAAAACTTTTCCATCAAGCATTTAACGTATTTTATTGTACCTTTTGTTTTTATTTTATTAAAGGACTGAAACCCACTATCCTTCGGGTTATTTAAATGTGTTAATGATAGCAATTAAGCAATCACAAACGTAAGCAGTAAGCGTAGAGCTACTTACATGTATATATTAGCTTTTTTTATGTTTTATTAACCATCACAAACAAATGCTACGAAAAATAGATAAAAAAATGATGAAAATGAAAAGATTTATAAAATAAATTGGTGATTTGTTGTAATGTTGAATAATAATATTTCGCGTTGTCCGTTTGCAAGCATCCAGTCGGTCATGCCGTCGTGTTTGTCAACAATTAAGCACAACAAAACATTCCGCACTACCAAGTCCATTCATGTTCGTGAGCTGGCAACAAAATTCGAAAATATTATAATAAAATATTTTCTTCTGCGTCACAGACAAAATGGAATTTTCTATTCGAAACCACCATCTGTTAGAAACGTTTTCTCGTAGTTGGTAGATACTGGTCTTTCGCCCCGTTTCGTGGGTTCGTTTCCCACCTACTACCTAATGTGGGAGGACCAGAATCACCATGCCGGCGCCTATATGCCAGTGTGCTGCGCTCCATTGCACTATATGGTGCACTAATACGGGTGGACGCTCTCACTGCGCGTAATAAGGTTCTCCTGCGTAGACCGCAGAGACGACCGAAGAAGACCGGGGACGTCGGCGCTATGTGCACCTTTTCCCCCCGTGGTAAGCGTCGACGGGGCTAGTCGGGTTCTCTGCATGCCAGGAACCCAACTAAGAATGGAGGCCCGCGCAATCGGGCCAACCGTCGGGGCGTCGCGGTAGTATGCCTATGCACAAGCGATCCCGTGCCGCTCCACCGAAGATACGATGCAGGTACGCTGGTGTTTAGTGGGTATTCCAGGAGCCTTCAGCACCAGCGTGCTCCACATACCCCCCCACTCACCTCACGTGGAGGAAACGCGTAAATGCGTTTTTCCAGCGATAAAAAAGATAATAACAAATAACTAAATAACCAGGATTTTGAAATAACTCTTCTGGGACACAACAGGCGTGTTTTGGTGACCTTAATAATGTTAAATTAAGAAATTTTCATTAGTAAAATACAAATTGAATGTAGGCAACACAGCGAGACCCACCTAATAAATAAAAGTTTAAAAAGATCCAAACAACGGAGCATTTCTTTATTCCGCTCCAAAATTGAATGTATCCCTATCCTACAAAATGCCATTTTCAATCGTAAAAATCCCTATTGGGGTTTTACGACTGAACATATTTCATACGTACCTACATATATAAATAAAATTATTACACACTGATAAATATATCTTTATATACGACGCAAATGTCAGCTTTGGGTCAGAAGTAACGCGATCATACAATACAGCTGTTTGTAAATGATAAAGTTCTATAAACTAGTTACGAAAACAATATAATTGACGTTCGAAATTTAAATATTTTCTATGTACTTTTAAAATATATAAAAATGAAGTGTGAAATTCCTGAATATGCGAGATGCTGTTTTTGCTTTCCACTCAGATTTGGTTTACTTCTGTGGGTTTATGTGAAATTAGTAAGTATATTTATTATTATAATATAAATATTATAATTTTGCTTGGTGGTAGAGCTTTGTGCAGGCTCGTCTGGGTAGGTACCACCCATTCATCAGATATTCTACCGCAAAACAGCAGTACTTGGTACTGTTGTGTTCCGGTTTGAAGGGTGAGTGAGCCAGTGTAATTACAGGCACAAAGGACATAACATCTTAGTTCCCAAGGTTGGTGGCGCATTGGCGATGTAAGCGATGGTTAACATCTCTTACAATGCCGTCGTCTGTGGGCGTTGGTGACCACTTACCATCAGGTGGCCCATATGCTCGTCCGCCGTCCTATGAAATAAAAAAATAAAAAAATAATACTTAAAAAATATTAATGTTCTCATCTTACCGCTAAACTAGCTAATCGTAAGCCTGTTTCAGAGTACAAGTATTATCTTAGTTCATTGTCAAAACATTGTCATTAGTTTTATATAAAAAGACAATCGATAAATTGAAAAGATAACAAAAATATATAATTAGTGAATTTAATTTGTTATTTAGTCGTAATTAGAAATATCTTACGTATTGTTATTCTTAAAATATTTGCAATGTATATTATGAGTTAAGTTCGCGTGTTTTGAGTTTGGAAGAAATTCATTTCTTGGATTTCAAGCTTGCTTCAAATTACTTAAAAATCAGTTCAAGCTTAGCTATTAAAATGTAACAGTAAGTCAGAGGTAATGTCGCATTTTAGATTCTCAGAATACATTACAATAGAGTAGCTAGCTGTAGAATTGTTCCATTCCGGTGACATGAATGAATTCATAGTTGTAAATTAATCTTCAATTGCACGCGTATAATTTTTCCGTTTATATTTATTAATGGCGTGGCATTAAATAGTTAAAACTCGTTCTTTTTTTTATTGCATAGGAAGGCGGACTAGCATATGGGCCACCTGATGGTAAGTGGTCACCAACGCCCATAGACATTGGCGTTGTAAGAGCTGTTAACCATCTCTTACATCGCCAATGCGCCACCAACCTTGGGAACTAAGATATTATGTCCCTTGTGCCTGTAATTACAATGGCTCACTCACCCTTCAAACCGGAACACAGCAATAATAAGTACTGCTGTTTTGCGGTAGAATATCTGATGAGTGGGTGGTACCTACCCAGACGAGCTTGCACAAAGCTCTACCACCAAACGGGAAGAAGGTGGGCAACCTAAGTGTTGCATATTCCATATATTTAATATTTTCGATTGGTGTGTGGTAAGCACATGGATGAAGAATATTAATGTAAAACTTGTGTGGTATGCTGATGAAGAAGTAAAAAATAAAATTAATTGATGACAGTCATGACTATTATTTTAATGGGAAACCTAATCATGACTCAATATATATTATTTAATTTACTTTATTAGGAAAAAAAAGAAGTTAGCTAAAACAAAAATATGGACAATTTCTATAAAAAAAAAATTGTGTTTATCGTCGGAGCAGCGTGATGGAATAAGATTAAAACGACCTCCTCAAAGAGCTGTGGGACATAAGCAGACATTAATGTACTTTTGTTTTATTGTTGCAGGTTCTCAGTTTACTACTTTTGACCAATTTAATAGGAATTATAGTAAGACACTTTACAGATGATGTCTACCACGACCGATTTAATTTTATGACTATTTACACAATCATATATTCAATTCTCTCATGTGTGGATATCGCTTTTCATATTATATTTATTGTCAGTGCTCATACGGTAAGTTCCATAATTATTACTAACTTAACTTTAGATACAATGATTTGCGGAGGCGACCACTTGCCATCAGGTGATCCAGCCTGCTTAAAATTCAGCCAATTTTTTACTTTTATTGAGTAAAATTTTGGATTTTCTACCCCTAAGGGGGTGAAATAGGGGTTGAAAGTTGGTATGGAAGTCCGTAATTTTTTAAGTTAGAAACATGAACAAAATATATATACAAGCCTCTGGTTGGAAATAAATAAATACGTATTTTAGGGTTTTCGAAAACCTACCCCCAAGAGGGTGAAATAGGGACTGAAAGTTTGTATGGCAGGTCCATTTTTTATGTAAGAAGCATGAAATTTTATAAACAAGCCTCTGGTTAACCGCCTCTGGTAACCTGGGCACAAAAGATTCACTAATATGTAAATTTAAAGAAATTAAAATAATGACTGTCGCTTCTCAATATATATTTGATAATGTTATGTATTTACGCAAAAACATAAAAGATTTTCTCAGGAATTGTGACGTACATACTGTTAACATCAGGAGCAAGTATAAACCTACAACCACTGTTACCAGATTACACAGGGTTAGTAAGTCTTTTATGGGACAATGTATACGTTTTTACGACAGGATCCCAGAAAGCGTTCTAGCGTAAGCGTAAGCGTTCCTCATTGTATAATTTTACTATATTGTATAGAGGAGATAAAAAAATAATCCCGCTGAGTTTCTTTCCTGCCGATTCTTCTCAGGTCTGAGGTGGTTTCGAAACGGTGGTAGATTTATGAACATCAATAAATAAGTGTAATGCTTGAATATTGAATAAAGATTTTTGCCATTGACTTTCGTTAAAAATAAATAAAGATGTATTTCAGTTTCCAAAAACCTTTCCCCCAAGAAGGTGAAATAGGGGTTGAAAGTTTGTATAGAAGTCCGACGTTTTTTAACTTAGAAACATGAAAGTTTATATACAAGCCTCTGGTTGGAAATAAATAAATATGTATTTCGGCCCCACATGGAGTACTGCTCTCACCTCTGGGCGGGAGCTCCCCAGTACCAGCTTCTTCCTTTTGACCGTATTCAACGTAGAGCAGTTCGAATTGCCGACGATCAGGCTATTACTGATCGGCTTGATTCTTTGGATTTGCGTAGAGATGTAGGGTCTCTCTGCATCCTTTACCGCATATATCACGGGGTGTTCTGAGGAGTTGTTTGGTTTCGTCCCGGCAGCTGAATTTCACCACCGGACACCGCGCCAGAACTCTAAATGCCATCCCCATCACCTCGATGTCTGGAAATCCACAACAGTTCAACAATCAACAACAACAATCCACATTGACTTTACAGACAACCATATTTTTTGCTTACAGAAAGAATATAGAAAAATGAAGTGGTTTTATAGAGAAGCAACGGTTGCATTGGGTGTATATGTATTTATTTTATTCTTTTACACCTTCTACGTGTTTTATGAATTTTATTATTCACTCATGCACATCAACCTAACTATGTGGATTCTGATGATGATCTGGTCAATGTTTTTCTGTATTATGAGTAAGTAATTAACATATTAATTATCATTATACTGTTTTATTATTATTATAAAAGAGGCTACCTACATTGTACTGATAGGCTGGGCTCTTCCAGTATCAATTTCTGTTTTAACTTTGTTAAATAGTTGTTACATTTACAATACTAATTTTATTTACAATATTACACAATAAAATTAGTTTACAATATTATTAAGCTGCAGTTTTTATGAACGCAAATATCTTTATTAATCAACATAAATACTAATTTTGATAATCGTTTGACAAGATTATTCTTATAAATAGTTATTATTTACTGTTAGTAGAAGATTTACTTGGTGGTAGAGCTTTGTGCAAGCTCGTCTGGGTAGGTACCACCCACTCATCAGATATTCTACCGCAAAACAGCTATACTTTGTATTGTTGTGTTCCGGTTTGAAGGGTGAGTGAGCCAGTGTAATTACAGGCACAAGGGACATAACATTTTAGTGCCCTAGGTTGGTGGAACATTGGCAGTGTAAGCGATGGTTAACATTTCTTACAATGCCATTGTCTATGGGCGTTGGTGACCACTTACCATCAGGTGGCCCAAATGCTCGTCCGCCTACCTATACAATAAAAATAAAAAGATAGCCAATAATAATTTATAAGAATATATATTGAAATAATTCGAAAATAAATAATTAGTGTATTTTTATTATTACATACTTATATATATTTTTAGTTATACACATAAAACTCTTTAGACATAATATATTTATCTAATAAACTTCTCAATTTTCAGTAAGTCAGGCGTATCTGATAATTCTGGTACGAAGCGAGGCGCTGAAGTTAGAAAGGAGTACGAAATTCGAGTTTACGAATCGTGCAGTGGAAGCTGAGGCAATGTGTAATAATGATATTGTAGCTTAATTTATCTGCCAGTCTCTTTGTTATCTTATCTCGACTTAATCACAGATCACAATGTTCACATAGAGTTGGACGATTATATTTATAGGATTTAACGAAAAAAAATAATTTGGTTCGGATGGAATCACGCAGTGTACTATAAATGTATACGAAAAGTATTGTTTTGATATGGCCTGGGCCGTAGACAAGTGGCTTTTACGTTAATAGAATAGAATAGAAAAAAAAACATACAGATGATTTGATAATCTCCTCCTTTTTTTGAAGTCGGTTAAAAATAATAATCAATGTATGAGATTGATTGCGTTCGACATGTAATTTACATGTCGATTTTTTTTTTTTTATTATTACACATTGACATTTTCTATTCTATTCTATTAACGTAAAAGCCACTTGTCTACGGGCCCTGGTTACCATTCCTACTAGCCAACACGAGGATTGATGACCTAAATCTTGGAAAGCTTCATGGCTAAATTCGGGGCTAAATTTCCACGTGTTTAATTTGTGTTTATAAATCCCGAACTAGGTGATGATTGTGGTGACTATTTTACTTAAAATAGGTATAAAGACTCCATATAAACTACCTAATAGCACGTTAAGCCGTTGGTCCTCCGCCTGAACTCTTTCCGATCGTGTCGGATTGCCGTCCTATCGGATTATGAGAGCTAAGGAAAAGAGAGTGCACCTGTGTTTGCTCACACGCTTATGCACTATAATATGTCCTGCGCAGTTGGCTAATCTCTCATGAGATTGGCCGCCGTGGTCGGTCTAGAGGACCTTATATATATTATAGCCGTCCATATGTTGGCACTGCAATATTATTCCATCTTATATCTTTAGTTAGCTGTTAACCTAGGTAACTAAGATGTTATGTCAGCTAAGATATTAAACTGGTTAACGCACCTTTCAAACGGGAACACAACAATACAAAGTATTGCTGTTTAGCAGTAGATTATTTGGTGATTGTTACTTCTCTAGATGATCTTACACAAGGCCCTACCACCAAGTATAGCTGCCTAACGCTAATCCTTTTGTAGTTCATAATTCTCTATTAGGCGTTAAGCACGAATGTTATTGATGTGTGTACAAAGAAGATTGGCGAAAGTGAAGGTGGTGGTCTTTTCCAATCTGCCAGAAATCATGCAATATATCTTAATAAATTAATTGTTTTTTTTTGTAATTAAATTCACCCAAAAACTATTGTAATTTAATTATTATTTTAAGTAATATAAAAAGTAACAAATTTAATTTATTGTAAGAGACATTTCAGTTATCATGGATCGCAATAAATAATAAATTATAATGGTGATATATTTTTTATTTACGATATCTTCTCATCCAAATTACCGCAGTGTCTGAAGTCGAAAGTCTTCGACCAGTGTGTGTTGCCAGTGATGACTTACGGATCAGAGACGTGGTCGCTCACCATGGGCCTGATAAGAAGGCTCAAGGTCACTCAAAGAGCAATGGAGAGGGCTATGCTCGGAGTTTCCCTGCGAGATCGAATCAGAAATGTCGTGACAGAAATCCGCAGGCGAACCAAAGTAACCGACATAGCCCGAAGAATTGCTAAATTGAGTGAGCTAAATTGAGTGAGCAGTGGGCGGGGCACATCGCTCGCAGAACTGACGGCCGCTGGGGCAGAAAGGTTCTCGAGTGGCGACCACGAACCGGAAGACGCAGCGTGGGCAGGCCCCCTACAAGATGGACCGACGACATCGTAAAAGTCGCGGGAAGCCGTTGGATGCAGGCAGCGCAAGACCGACCAAAATGGAAATCCTTGGGGGAGGCCTTTGTCCAGCAGTGGACGTCTTTTGGCTGACATGATGATGATGATGATGATGATTTTTTATTTACATTTTCCTATTAAAAACCTACTTTTAAAAAGTCGTAAAACAGGATCGATGTGAAAGTCAAACAGCTTAATACAATCAAGGATAATAATCAATACGATTTTAAAGTTGGACTGTCTGAAACATTTATTTGTCAATTTATCATGTAACATTAATTAAAAAGTCATTTTATAAAATAATACATCTAAATAAAATCAAATGAAATAAATAATTTTAAAGCTTAGAAAAATTATTATCTAAAACTAATTTAAAGTGTTAGCCCACGCTTTGTGATACACATATTATTGTTTTACACCGGATCCAAAGGGCGGACCAGATAGCAATAATAAATGACGAAGGACGCAGGATTTAATATCTAATAAAAAATCAAGTATTTATGAAAAAAAACAAATGGTACCTATATATACTTACTACTTTGACGAGCCGGTTGGTGTGTTTGGTGAGACATTTGCCTTACACGCCATAGGTCGTGGGTTCGATTCCCACCCAGGACAGACATTTGTGTGCATGAACATGTCTGTTTGTCCTGAGTCTGGGGTGTAATTATCTATATACGTATGTATTTACAAAAAAAAGTAGTATATGTAGTATATCATTTGTCTGGTTTCCATAGTACAAGCTCTGCTTAGTTTGGGATCAGGTCGCCGTGTGTGAATAATGTCCCAGGATATTTATTTATTTATTATTTATTTATTTATTATTTATTTACTTTGGGTACAGCTATGCACAGAAACACAACACATGACTTGAGTTGTTGATAATCGTGAATTTTTATTTTGAATTGTGTCTTTGGCTATTGTTTTCGACAGCGTCACCGGAGGGCCGAGTGTTGAGACCCAGAAAATAGGAACCACGGAAGGAATGAGCGTCCTAAGAGTGTTTTGTTACATCTGTTTGTAGGAACATATTAAGGTTTTTGGAATTGTCCGAATACTTTAATTTATTACATACATAATTATAATAAAAAGCATTTTGTTTTAATTTCGACAAAAATTTAATTCAAACGATATTTATAAAGTGATCACAAATCATCTCTTAAAACATATAATTTATTAAATATAAATTAATTACCATAAAATGAGAGATATTCATTAAAAAGTTAGGGAGAACATAACATTTTCAAAAATGTAATAAATACCTAAGATTGACGATTATATTACTCGTCACATATGTAATTACTTAATTTAACAATCAATAAGAAGCTTCTAGCAAATAAAATACGTTTGGTTTACATAGGAGTATATATTAAATACTTGATTTACTAAACTTAACTTTATATATACTACTTTACAAAGACTAGTTTCATAAGTCTGCTATTTTAAGTCTTATTTCTTTATATAATATAATGAGGTTATGATTAGATTCTAAGGGGTCATGTCATTAGATAAATGTTTATAAAACGATGTGTTTGTATAATAGAACTTTTGTCACCGGTGTGCCTAGTTCGACTTCTTCTATGTTCGATTCGATAGCGTTAACTATATAGTTCTACTAGCAAATTGTTACTTTATCGCAATCAAATCGTAGCGGGATCGTTACCGTTTAACCGTTCTCCTATTTATTAATTAATTATTAAATTAATTGGCATAAAAGTTAACAATTATGTTTGGTTTTGACATAACGCTGACATGTTAATTTTATATCGGTTCGGTTCCGATCCGAATAAATATACAATAATCAAAGCTGAGGCCCTAGCCAAGTTGATATTCTACAATTGTAAACGCTAATAGAAAACTAAAAATTGTATGAGAATGACCACGTGACTTATCGTCGAGAGATGTCATTCTCATACATTTGATTAGTTTTCTATTAGCGTTTACGATTGTAGAATGTCAACTTGGCTAGGGCCTCTGGATCGGAATCGAATCGGTGACGCCTCGTAATCGCTATAACTTAGTCGAATTCGACCCCTGTAATTTACATGGAACTCCAGCTGATTGTCACTGACGGAAACAATGCCGTAATTTAATACAAAACGCAATTAACGTTTTCGCTATCGAATAACTAAAAAATCTCGAAAATAATAATAATATTTTCTCAAAAGTTTTCTGAAAATGACCATTTGTCAAACGTTTTTTGTAAACATTAGCGAACAAAGTATTAAGTGTCAGTGTGCGGTGCACACATTGTGGTTACATAGGGAAATATATATCTGTAGCCCTTATTCGTATGTGCGTTAAGGACCATTTTCATTATATAAAAATTAGGCAGCATTGTAGTCCATCTTGACATTGATGATTGCGTCTGCGCCGTGATTTACGAATTCGAAATTGGTTCCTCTCTGTAGTTTCATTACTTCACTTCTTATAAGGATCACAATATACATTTGGATAACTGAAACAATTGAATTATTAAATAATTGGACATAACTGTGTTCTCTTTCGCTGAGTTTCTTTCGCCGGTTCTTCTCAGGTCTGAGGTGTTAATTTTCGAACCGGTGGTAGATTAATGACCATCAATAAGTAAGTGTAATGCTTTAACTTTGACTTTAAAAGTCGCTATGGGTGTCTGTAACGTCGATATTTAGGTACGCCCAAGGTACCGTCCAACACACGTTGACAATTCAGGCCCCAATTCCGAAGCGGATAGAGTAAAATGAGTGTGTGTTCTCACCCACAAATAGTGTACAGTAAATATTGTTTGAATTGGATTGAATTGAATATTCTCTAACTTATTCGGCATTAACAAGCATACAATAAAAACAGTAACTTCCCACAGTCAGTTAAGTCCTGGTTTGGTTTTGCGAATAACCATCAAAGATTACTCCATCACGTTGGTCTATTGGCACTGGTCAATACTCCAAATGAAAACAATGGCCACGAAAAACCCGCCCTATACCGTTAGAGATAATTATGAAAATAAATAAAGCACACGAAAATTAGGTGATTCCCCGTGCTTAATTTTATTTACCAACAATTTTTTTTTATTGCTTAGGAAGGCCGACAAGCGTATGGGCCACCTGATGGTAAGTGGTCACCAACGCCCATAGACATTGGCATTGTAAGAGATGTTAACTATCACTTACATCACCAATGCGCCACCGACCTTGGGAGATAAGATGTTATGTCCCTTGTGCCTGTAATTACACTGGCTCACACACCCTTCAAACCGGAACACAACAACACCAAGTACTGCTGTTTTGCGGCAGAATATCTGATGTGAGGGTGGTACCTACCCAGACGAGCTTGCACATAGCTCTACCACCGAGTAATTGAAATCATTAATAGTTACTTACTGATACATGAGAAGCTAATCGTCGCAAGTGTAAATCCGATGTAGAACGAGATGAAATGACTTTCGAAAGTCGCATACACAATGGCTAGGACGAAGCCTAGAATGTACACCGCTAACATGTACAAACAGAACTTAGAAAACAGTCCCATTAACTTGTAATTTTTCTGAAACAAAACAAAAAATATCATTAAACTTAGTTTGCGAAAATAATGTGTGTATGTGTGTGTGTGTGCGTGTGTGTGTGCGTGTGTGTGTGTGTGTGTGTTTGTGTGTGTGTGTACGTGCTTTCAAGGTACGTAAAATAAACTAACTGCTATTGAATTTCTCTTTAATTGGCTATTTTAATACCTCTACCAGGGGCTTTAGTCAATAATCCGTTTTATTTAAAGACAACCTTATTATCATTGAGCGATGAATTTATATCAACTACCAAATAAAATATATTTATAAGTTGGTCACTGGATGCAGTGTACGAGGACTTTGGTTGAATAACCAATCAACCAAGAGAGAAAATTCCCGAGAACGGCTTGCAGCAGACAGGCGATTGGTCGTACATGCATTCAATTTTTTTCTTGCAGTGAAAACACTGCGCAAACGTAAGGGCAAGCGAATAAAACAAGTATGACGCGTGGACTTTGTCCCGTACCGTACTCATAAATAGAAACACTACAAATTATTTTCAATGTGACGTGCTACGTTATATTCCCGAGAATTCAAAGATCGACTGTACTCTTGAAGTATCGATATATATAAATATTTTTTGTTCAATTTGTATTTACCATTCACATAATTATAATTGTACAAGAAATATGAACATATTATATATATTATTATACATTTATACATTAAAATCAGTACTGGTTGGATCCCGCTGTCGAACGGAGTTATGATAAATTTCTAGTGAAACGGAATAATTTATCATATAACACTATTAATAATAAGTAATTGCTTGTCAATGTCAATTTTACTTAAAAGGGTATTATTGCCTTTAGCAATTTCACGGCAAATTGTAAAATAAATGTGTACGTTACTCTTTTTTCTATTGTTTAGGTAGGCGGACGAGCATATGGGCCACCTGATGGTAAGTGGTCACCAACGTCCATTGACAATGGCATTGGAGGAAATGTTTACTATCACTTACATCACCAATGCATCACCAACTTTGGGAACTAAGATGTTATGTCCCTTGTGTACACAACAATACAAAGTACTGCTGTTTTGCGGTACATCAATATTTAATGAGTGGGTGGTACCTACCCAGACGAGCTTACACAAGGCTCTACAACCGAGTAAAACTCCCCGTATGCGCGTGATCACATCATACTTGGTGGTAGAGCTTTGTGCAAGCTCGTCTGGGTAGGTACCACCCGCTAATCAGATATTCTGCCGCAAAACAGCAGTACTTTGTATTGTTGTGTTCCGGTTTGAAGGGTGAGTGAGCCAGTGTAAATACAGGCACAAGGGACATAACATCTTAGTTCCCAAGGTTGGTGGGGCATTGATGATGTAAGCGATGGTTAACATTTATTACAATGCCATTGTCTATGGGCGTTGGTGACCACTTACCATTAGGCGGCCCATATGCTCGTCCGCCTTCCTATACAATAAAAAAAAATACTATTTTTCTTTCTGTTTTAAGCAATGTGTGTGCTTACCTTGTGTGCACTTATAGCAAATATAATCAGAAACACGACATCCGCTGCCACTGATCCTATGAATGTTAAATAAACAATCGCAAACAACAGGTCAACGGTTGACCAGAAGCGATACCAATCGCCGATTAAATTCATCAACATCAAACTCAGCAGGACTAAACTTGCTATCTGTAAAAAATAATACATTGCGGTTAAATAAAACCGATAAAGCTTCCTGCTTCCTCAATATATACTTATATCAATATAATGTAAAGTAACAGCCTGTGAATGTCCCACTGCTGAGCTAAGGCCTCTTCTTATTTTTTTTGGGAGGAGGTTTTAGAGCTTATTCCACCACGCTGCTCCAATGTGGATTGGTGGAATACACACGTGGCAGATATTGAGTGAAATTTGACACATGCATGTTTCCTCACGATGTTTTCCTTCACCGTCAAGCACGAGATGAATTATAAACACAAATTAAGTACTTGAAAATTCAGTGGTGACTGCCCGGGTTTGAACTCGCGATCATCGGTTAAGATTCACGCGTTGTAGCCACTGGGCTACCTCGCGGGTGGGCTATATATTAAATAATGGAATTTGGCATAAATTTGCCTAATAAATGAAGAATGAAGTCGAAATTGTATTCGATATATGTACTACGATAATAATTATAATATAAAAACCTGCACGGGCTTGAACCCGCGACTAATGATCTGTGTCACCACTAATTTATTACCTTTGACATTCAAAAAATAGTTCGTCCATTTAAAAAAAAGTTTTGTTCGTTATTTGTGAATTACATCTACATGTCAATCTAGAATTACGTCACTGTAATTTAAATTAAGAATACAATACACTTACTAATTTCCCATAACCCCAAACCAGTAGTCCAAGCCTTAAAGGGAAACAGAAGCAACACCTTCCTAATTCCGGTATTTCACATTTCATTTTTATAATATTTATAATAACCTTTCTTTCAAATCAACCACAATATTATTCGATGAAACGAAACGAAATGCTCACTTCTGTTTTATTCGTTCAGAAACCAGTTTTAATGAACAGTGCGATTTGCAGACGAACGACATCATCTGACCAGTTGATAATGTTAACTGCGTTTTAAATAACAAACGTACAAGCGATCCGTTCCGAGTTCGCGCGACTGAAATGACAATACTAAAATCCTAACTATTATAAACGCGAATGTGTCTTCGTTTATTAATAATATAATATCCTGGGGCATTATTAACACAAAGCCATCTGATCCCAAACTAAGCAGAGCTCGTACTATGGAAACCAGACACCTGATATACTACGTAAAGGCGACATATTATACTACTTTTCTTTTGTGAATACATACTTATATAAATAAGTACACCCAGACTCAGGCAGGGCCGGATCTACCATAGGGTTTCAGCCCAGGGCCCCGTG
Organism: Nymphalis c-album; assembly: GCA_963151315.1. Lineage (NCBI taxonomy): Eukaryota > Metazoa > Arthropoda > Insecta > Lepidoptera > Nymphalidae > Nymphalis > Nymphalis c-album. The sequence goes on from OY720601.1 coordinate 2,141,860, forward strand.
GATTCAACGGGCCCCCAGCTAAGTCAAGTCAAAGTCAAAAATAGACGATAGTACAAAATAATCGATAATTTTATTAAATTAAACAGATCGTATGGTTCGCAGTCCTACGAATCCTGCGATCAAGCAAACCCATTCAAAACATTTAATTCAAGCCTACTGTCTCACTGTCTACTTACTGACTCATTTTTTTCTATACTTTGATTAATTAGGTGGACCCCTAAGTAGTATTAGCCCAGGGCCCCCTTTACTCACGGTCCGGCCCTGGACTCAGGACAAACAACAAACAGACATATTCATCAATATTTGTTACACGCTTTCAGGTTTTAAATACTTAAACATTATGGTATTCATATATATTAACAGGTATGTTGGTAACAGCTGTATGTCCTTCCTTCAAACGCGGCGGGTAGGCTACGGGCACAAACTAGTAAAGAATTAATATTTAGTCATATAATTTATATAAGAAAGATAAGGTTATATTAGATAACTATGCTAATGTATGAAACTTTACTTTGTGCAAGCTCGTCTGGATAGGTACCACCCACACATCAGATATTCTACCGCAAAACAGGAGTACTTTGTATTGTTGTATTCCGGTTTGAAGGGTGAGTGAGCCAGTATAATTACAGGCACAAGGGACATAACATGTTAGTTCCCAAGGTTGGTGGCGCATTGGCGATGTAAGCGATGGTTAACATCTCTTACAATGCCAATGTCTATGGGCGTTGGTGACCACTTACCATCAAGTGGCCCATATTATGCTCGTCCGCCTACCTATACAATAAAAAAAGGAAAATAGTTTTGCCTCAAAACGCTGCACGTTGATGTCGCTCTCTTTATCCTTGAATTCCTCTCAACACAAAGAAGTTTTCGTTGAAAAAGTTTTTGCAAGATCTCTTAAAAACAAATACAAGGAAACATATTGCAATCGAACATTCAGATAGTGTATAAACAAATTCCCGGTTCTGTTATCTATTTGTAAATGACAATGAAAACCTCGTCAGGAAGCGAAAATGTTATATACATACTACAATTGATATATTCAACGAGTAATCATTTTTATTTCTATTATTATGACGTGTAATTTGTTCGCTTATAATTGTGTACTTGAATTAATTTAAACGATTTTACAATTTAATGTGTAAAAGTAAAAATTTTTTTTTAGTCCCACTATGAGTAGCTTCTTGTAGTTTTGAGGAGGCTTGGAGCTCCACTATGCTTGAAAGATTATAATCCGATATACGTAGGTGTCCTCACGATATTTTTCTCCACCGCCACCATGAACTCAAATGAAAACTCGGTGGTGCTTGCCCGGGCTTGAACCCTTAATGGACCATAGGTATAGGACATATCGGTATTTAAAGATATAAATATTACGTAATAATATGATTGTATTTAATGTATGGTAAATTTTAATTAAGCCTTCTTGAATATAGTAGGTATAATTATATATGTAAAGTGTTTATCCCGGTAACGACTAGTATCCATGGGTCTCTAAGGCCTGCACAAAGATACTTCTCTTTAACTCTATTCATATTTAATACTTAATCAAAGAAAACAATGGAATATTCTAAAGAACATTTAACGATAAGCGATTTTAATTATTTATTTACACTTAAATTGATGAAGTAATTACGCTACGAATTCGAATCAGGCTCTGTAAATGAACAATTAGAATGAAAATGTTATCTCTATGTCCTAAGTACACTCAAACAAAGGCGTTAATAATAAAAATGTTTACCAACATTCACTTACGTCGCGGCCGTGTTATTATTTATATTTACCAACATTCAGATACATTGTGTTCTTGAAGCATACATATAGCTTGCTAGAGAGTACTAATATATTTTTAATATTCATTATTCATATATTTTTAAACTACCCGTTTCGCACGGGTACAATTTAAGGGTATATGTAAAATGTTCATGCTGTCGTTCACCATAATATAAGGTGCACCAGACCTTTTTCAGCCACGGCGGCCAATCTCAAGGGAGTTTAGCCAACTGCGCAGGAGATATTATAGTGCACAAGTGTGTGCGCAAACACAAGTGCACTCTCTTTTCCCTAGCTCTCGTAATCCGATGGGACGCCAATCGGACACGACTGGAAAGAGTTCAGACGCAGGACCAACGGCTTCACGTGGGAGTATACACACTTCCAACTTCCAGACTCCGGGCTGCTACTAAGAATTTTCTGTAAGAAAAACCCAATAACTATTTATTGGCCCGACCTGGGCCTGGACCTGGGATTGAACACAGGACCACCGTGTCTGCGAAATAATATCTAGCCACTAGACCAACGAGGCAGTTAGCTTTGTGCTCGTATATTAGTCTACGCTGCCGTAAAGCTGCCATTTGGCGTGAATTGCTTTAATATATTCAACAATAGTCGTCAGCCAATTTAGTCAGAACCCTAATGAAAAAAAAAACAGCAACTAATCATTTTAGAACGTTGACGTTTAGTACAAGTATACTCAACGTTGTTAGTACAAGTATGAATATTGGTTTTTGAAGCGGCGTTCCGAATGGTAGAAACATTCGATTATTTTGATATTCGATAATACCTAAAGCAGCGTTTATGATGCAAAAAATTACCCAGAATGAGTCAAGCTCACGCGTAAAATCCACCTTCATTATTAATTGGTTTGTAAAAATTTTATTACAGACAAATAAAGATGGACTCAGGTTAGGTTAGGTCGTTGACTTTGTTCGATTTGGTGTTACCGTTACATAAATGGATGGCTTAGTTCTGAATGTCACTAAGTCAATTTACCTTATGAAATACAGGATGACCGAGGGGTGACACTACAATTTGCGCGCCTCAAATCGATTCGAATAAGCTTAAATCCAGGCTAATGTATGATTTAATGTGTAAATAAAAATATTTTATAGGTCTATCAATAATTAAATTTGAAAAAATATTTTAAATCGGTAAATACTATTTCGGTAAATTTAAATTAAAAAGAATCATACCACGTCATAGACATAAAATGATATTTACATGAGATTAATAATAAAATGATATTGGTGTAATCGGTGTTTTATTTAAGGCTTTTAATTGTTACAATGCTTTTATATTAAATGCTAAGATATTATGTTTTTAAATAGAAAGCGATCTCACTGCTTGATAATTTAGTTAAATATTCCAAATAGTTTCATGAATGTAATAGTTTGATATAAAAACGTTTTTTATTCGTTAATAAAAACATATTAACATTGCGCCTACAAATAAAAATAGCAATGTGGTACAAATTTGAATTAGCTATTTTATTTCCACGAGTGGCTTCATTGCTATACTTTATTATTATTTATAAGGAATCATTTGAACGGGCCGCGTGAAAGCAAGTCAGTAACGCTACTTGTTTTTACGTAAATTATGCAGAAACGTAAAAAAACATTCTTTAAATCCATTAAGCCTCTTTTTTATTGGATTTTTTATAGAATAGATATGCGGACGAGCATATGGGCCACCTGTTGGTAATTGGTCACCAAAGCCCATAGACGTTGGCAATGTATGAGACGTTAACCTTCGTTTACATAACCAATGCGCCACCAAGCTTGGGAACTAAGATCTTAGGTCCCTTATGCCTGTAATTACACTGGCTCACTTACCCTACAAACCGGAACACAAGAGTACGAAGTACTCAGTAGTAGAGCTTTGTGCAAGCTCGTCTGGGTAGGTTATCAAATATTCTACCGCAAAACAGCAGTACTTTGTTTTGCTGTGTTCCGGTTTGAAGGGTGAGTGAGCCAGTGTAATTACAGTCACAAGGGACATAACATCTTAGTTCCCAAGGTTGGTGGCGCATTGGCGATGTAAGAGATGGTTAACATTTCTTACAATGCCATTCTCTATGGGCGTTGGTGACCACTTACCATCAGGTGGCCCATATGCTCGTCCGCCTTCCTATACAATAAAAAAAAACTGCTGTTTTGCTGTAGAATATCTGATAAGTGGGTGGTACCTACACAGACGAGCTTGCACAAAGCTCTACCACCGAGTAATTTTAGAATTTATTTGACCCATATGCCCGTCCGCCTTCCTATGCGATTAAAAAAATCTTAAAAGTATAACATATATTGGGTTAAATAAAAAATAACAACATTTTTTCGTAATGCATATCTACACAATATTTGTCTCATAATCATTTAAAAAAAAAACAAGCGACATTAAACTTAGATGTTAACTACTTACTCATTAGTTTTCCGTCTTAGTGCGTGGCTATTACGCGTACCTACCAGTTATTTAACGGTTAAACAATAATGCCTTGTATTGTTCGAAATTAAAGTCAGAATCAGCTAGTTTTATTACAAACACAAAAGTCATAATGAGCTCATATACTTACTATGTTAACGGTGCGTTCAATGCAAGAATATTATGACTAGTTAGTTTAGTAGACTCACAAGCACTTGTGTCAGGTACTTGCATATTTGCCTTCCTTGTTACGTAAAAAAAACCAACGGCTTAACATGCCTAGGCACGGGAGTGTACACGTGCCAATTTCAAGACTCCGGAGAACTGAGAATTTTCTGTCAGATAAACTCAATAACTATTTATTGGCCCGACCTGTGAATTGAACCCAGGACCACCGGATCTGTGGCCTTATATCTGGCCACTAGACCAACGATATCAATGATAGGTCTTCAAACGAGCGGAAATCATCACTAGCTATCAGATCGCCTTTCTGTCCAGCTTCCTTACTATAAACACAAAGGCCTCATGTCCTTCAGACCGATTTCGGCCACGACGCAGGACATACATTATAGTGCACTAGTTTTTCCTGTGACTTCGCCCGCATGTGGATTTGTGTGGCTGTGTGTTGAAGTTATCGCCGCAAGACGGTATTAAAGCCCTAATTGCCCTTTCAGTATTAACTAAGGTTTGTTGTATGGCTTCCATTCTGTAAAACCTTTTATTAACAGTTAATATAAACTATAATTTCTGCATCATAAGACAATGCCTATTTTTCAAATTTCTCTATTATCATATAAAGATAGATATAAAGAAGGTTTTCAGATAAATTGTCATATAACATTAATATAAGAGCCACAAACTTATTAAGCTTTTTATATGCTAGTATAGAGAGAGTAACTATTTAGAACGGTAATAGTTTACGATTATCACCAAAATCTCGGAAAATGTCCTCAATCGTGTAAATTGCTTAATGTGTATAGATTGAAGAGGGACTATTGCAAAAGGTAAAATATATATACGTATAAACGGTACAGTAGAGTTTATAGATGACATCACTCACTAGAAGTGTAACAATCGCCTCAAGACTAGCACAATTTATATTAAAAATTGTAAACGATAGTGAGCTATGACAATAAAATACACTCAGTGTGTTCCGTTCATTCTTCTCAGGTCTGTGTGTATTCATTTCTGTACGGATATAATAGATTCAACTTTGATAAGTGTATTAATTTTATTAATAAAACCGACATTAAACATTTGTCTTAATTTTTTTTAAGATTAAATATGTTTTTTAACGATGTTCATTTATAAAGCCGAGATGGCCCAGTGGTGAGAACGCGTAAATCTTAACTGAGTGATCAGTGATGATCGTGATCGTGAGTTCAAACCCGGGCAAGCACTACTGAATGCTTAATTTGTGATTATAATTCATCTCGTGCTTGATGGTGAAGGGAAACATCGTGAGTAAAGCTACATGTGTCAATTTTCACTGAAAATTTATCACGTGTGTATTCCACCAACCCGCATTGGAGCAGCGTGGTGGAATAAGCCCCAAAACCTTCACCTCAAAAAGAGGAGAAGAGGCCTTAGCCCAGCAGTGGGACATTCATAGGCTGCTACTGATGTTCATTACTAAATAATTTAAGAAGGTTCACTTAGCAATAGTTAAATTAAAGCAATAAATATAATTAAGATTTATAAACAAAATGCTATACTCAAAAACAGGTATATGAAAATAAATTAGTATGTATTTAAAATGAAATCGATTAAAAGACCGCCAACGCACGCGCAAGGTGTTGCAGATGTCCATGGGAGGTGTTAGTCACATCACTTTCCATCAGGTGAGTTTAGCCGTTTGCTTTGCGTTTACTTAAAAAAGATAAACATCAACTTAAATACCGACATACTTTTTTAAAAAATATAAAAATAACAATAAACCCCTAAGAAATTTTTTTTTTTTTTTTACGGTATAAAATAACAAGAAAATGACCCAAACGTTTTGGCTGTGAATTCATAATCAAAGTAAACGATCAAATTAGTACTGTATTAATGCAGTAATACAAATTATGTACTAATTCTCAATTTATTAATTAATCTAAATAGATATGAGATGTTTGTATAATTCTTCACTGCAGATTTTATTGTTAGAGATGACAGAAAAGAAAGATTTGTTTCAGAAAATTGATTACATGATGAATATAGATTTATTTAAAGGAGATTGTTATAAAGTACACAATCGTTAAGCTAATGTTATGCTATAGTAAGGAAACAAAGCATCTAAACAGTAAACATGGCGGTCTTCTCACGGTTGGCTTGTTGCAAACCGCCTCTTATATCAAGACACACTCTTATTAGAGCTCATATTTATGAGAGCTCCGTTAGTGTGACGCAGTAAGAACCGGTGTGACAAACGTCAGATGAACAATGTATCCATTGTTTTAGATATTTTATTTTATAATCTAATTATAATACTTTTAGTTTTAGGTTTAAGTCACCACACTGGTCTGGGCCTGTAGACAAGTGGCTTTAACGTTAATAGAATAGAATAGAAAATAATAATCAATGTATGAGATTGACATTCGCGTTCGACGTTTCGAGACGTTTCGAGTCGAAACGTCGATGGTCGAAGGGGCTGTTGTGCGTGTATTTGGTAAAACGCTCAATTTTTATTTTTTAAGAGTTTCTAATAAAACAGTTGTCATAGAATTTTGCAAGACAGACGGGCAAACGGCATATGAGTAATATTTAAACTGGAACACAACAACAGATACTTAGTATTATAGCTCGGCTGTAGAATATGAGATGAGTGGCTGGTACCGACACAGACGGGTTTTGTACAAATTCCTACGACCAGTAAAAATAGTATAGTGTGTCAGTTTAGTTATCATAGTGTTGAATTCAGTAAAAATATTCTTATAAGAAAATATACCCGTAACTTAAGAGATTTAATTACAAACGCTCGTATCTGTACAATTGTATATCTATGATAATTCGATTAAGTAGCGTTTACTAAAACAGTTGTAGCAGCTCTGTATCGGGCTATTATTTCAACCCGTTGTACAGACGCAGGCTCAGTGACCATAAAATCGCGTCGCGGTACGGACGTCAAAATGTCCGCCACAGTGGAGACTAGCTTGAAGTAAGTTGGCGAAAGTTTACGATGTCACTTGACACCTTTCGATCGCCTTTTATTTTTCGATGTTTTTAATATCGTGTTGTTTAAGTGCACTGTCAAGGCTATTCGTGGTTTTATTTTTTAAAGGAAAATATTATATGGTGTATTAAGTTTTTTATGATTTAATTTTTTATACCGTTTGAAATCGCTCTTTTTAGTGATATTGTTTGTAAAAGTATTTTTTCATTATAATATTGTTTTTTTTTTATATTGACTTGTTTCATCATTGTTTTGATCTTTCGTATGGCAACTTGTCAAAAAAAAAACTATCATCAAGCTAGTAGTAGCACAACTTTCATATTTTCTTTAAGATTTAAAAAGAATAACTTAAACATATTTATGCGTTACAATTACAACTTATGTTTTTAAGAATATAAAAAAAAAAATTATCGAACAGAATCACAATTTCAGTAATGTTCTCATTCAATGAAAAAGAAATACTATTGTTATTTTGTATGTACGTTAGGCATTATATTCACATATGCAAGTTATTGAGTTTGACTATTATAATGAATATTCACCAATCGCTATTTTAGAGAATAAATTATACGCTTCGTGATACGGAATTAGTTTCAAGTTTCGAATTCACACTTTATGTCATATATTCATATTTGTTTAGTATTTGAACAAAAACATTTCATTCTATAAAATAAACCGTTATTGATTGTTATATTAAGAACTAGCTGAGCTCCGCGGTTTCACCCGTATATAATTAATAAGAATATAATGAATAAAAAATCAGCCTAGAGGCTTCCTCGATAAAAGGACTATACAACACAAAAATAAATAAAATAAAAATAAATAAAATATTTTTTAAATTCGAACCAGTAGTTCCTCAGATTAGCCGGATCAAACAAACAAACTGTTCAGCTTTATATATTAGTATATATGTATATAATATTTATTAATTAACGGTGAAAATGTTTATATTTAAAAAAAACATCAATGATGGTGCAAATTTCGTTGTAACTGATTTAGCAGTAAGGTATTTGACCTTCAAAACTCGTTTGACACTGACGTTGTAGTTTTTTTATTCGTACGGTGTCTCCTCAGGGTCAAAGAAAGCGAGTTAAACATCCTAACACCGATTTTTATGTTATCGTCGATCCGATATGTGCGTGCCTTCGTTTAGAAACATTTTTTTTTATTGTGCGTTCAAGAACGAAACGATTACGATAATAATTGTAATGCTTAATGTTTAGCAATGTAATATCCTCTTTTGAAAAATATTTCAATTTATATATTGTAATATATTTTACCTATTTAATATTTTATGATAATTATATGACGATTTCAACTTTATGTCTATAATAGTAGATTCCGTTATAAATAGAATTTTCTAGACCAACATAATACGAAGTGTCACGATATAATATTTAGCCCAACAGTAGAACACACTTTCACAAGGTGCTTATATCGTATAAATAACACTATTATAAATCCTAAAACGGAAATCAAACCCCACTTTAATACAGAAACAGGTTACTATTACGCTTCATGGCGCTACAAGACATAAAGTCACTTGTACTCATGTAATCACAAGACTAAATAAAAATATATCTATACTACTATTTACAATAATCGTTTGATGATGCAGTGATTAACATTATACTATTTTTTCATTTTTGTCTGCCTGTATATCTTCGTATAACTCAATAATGGCTTGACCAATCTTGGTATCTTATGAAAATTAATTTCAAATCGTTAATTACGTATTTCTTTACCAATAGCCATATGTGTGTGTGTGTGCGTGTGTGTTATTATATAAATAAAATAATTTTATTATATTTTTATTAATTAATCGCAGGTGTAGCCGCGGGGCACAGCTAGTATAAAATAAATGTCTCGATTCTGTCATTCTGTCATTATTATAAAATGTAGTTACAACCTTTTTTAAACGCGTTTTTATAATCTGTGATATTTTCGCGCCAAATTACGCAATTCCGTGTTCACCTGCACATTGAATGTTCTTATTGAAGGCGGAGGTCAAAGGTTTCATTATAAATTGTTTATACGGATCTGTTTATTTATAATCGACACGTTTATTTCCACGATGATGAAATAATAATCGAATGCTTAATAGATACAGATACTCAACAAACGATATGATTAATATAATTTTTTTAACAATCATTTTTATACTTGATAGGTAGGTACTCTTTATATGATTGGTTTTAGTTTTGTAATACAATCGTGATGATTAATTTTTTTCGAGCTTTTTTTTTAAACTTCTTGAGTATGAATCGTTTTTGTGTTATAACTTTTAGCCTATTATTATTTCTTTTATATATATTTTTGGTTGTATATGTTTGTATACTTATGTATTTTTTCTTTTATTATTCGGACGAGCATATGGACCACCTGATGGTAAGTGGTCACCAACGCTCTTCGACATTGTCAGTGTAAATGTTAACCATCGCTTACATCACCAATGCACCACCAACCTTAGGAACTAAGATGGTCCCTTGTGCCTGTAATTACACTAGCTCACTCACCCTTCAAACCGAAACACAACAATACAAAGTACTGCTGTTTTGCTGTAGATTATCTGATCAATCGGTGGTACCTACCCAGACGAGCTTGCACAAAGCTCTACCACCGACTGAAATAGATGTTATCATACATATCCGTGGTATATATTTTATTAGAAAAACTAGAGCCGTCTAGGCTGGCTCCAAAGCAAGAAAAAACCACCCATCTTGAACCTTGAATTGTCATGACTGAGGTCGTGAGTGTCGTAATCATTCGTATATTGATTCCACTGATACCTCTAGTTATGGAAGATTTGTATTGTTATTTAATCAATCCGTTCTCTGAGATGTTTATTTATTTATTTAATTTTCGGGAAACAAACAGTTCAGCTACACGTAAACAATAAAAAAAACAATAAATTAACACATAAAGCAATCAAGTTTCCACTAATATACAATACAAATAAGAAGCAGAGAGCAAATTATAACAACAAAAGACAAAAATGATTATAAATAGAAACTTAAACAATTATACAAGTTTGTTAAAAACAAAAATAATTGAATACAAAACAAAAACATAAAAAATATAAAAAAAAAAACAAATTTAAAACAAAAGAAGACAGATTGACATTTACCGATTCAGTACTTCAATAATATTATTTTTTAAATTTAATAGGGAACATGAAAATATTATAAAATTTATGTCAACTTTGATGCGTATTTAGTTTCATGTGTTTGAATTGAAGTCAGAATTCAGAATTGTGAGAATTATAATTGTTATGTGTAGCGAGTTGAATGCTTTAAGAAAACGAACTAAGGTGAAGTAGGTTTCATATTCAGCAAAATGTTTTAAAAAAATGTTATTACTCTGATCATATACCTAAAGATTAGGTTTTTGTGAAAACCCATCTGGGCAGGGACCACCCACTTATCAGATACTCCTAGGCAGCTATATTTAGTATTCTTGTGTAACTGTTTTTAGGATGACTAGGTTTTAGTTTAACTACAGGTCGCATAATATCTTCGTTACCAAGGTTGGTGGTGCATTGGCGAATATTTTACAGTGCGAATGTCTATGGTCGTTTGTGACACATAACTTCAGGTTAATAAATAAATATATCATCAAAAACGAGATAAAACAAAAATACTTTGCATGAAGAAAATTGATAATCATGAAAATTTATTTTCATATTATGTTGTTACACGTTTACATTTTTAGCACCATAATTAATTATTTTTAATTACTTTATTCCCGACACGACTGGAGAGAGTTCATGAGCAGGACCAACGGCTTGACGTGCTTTCTGAGGCACGGCTAATGCACTGCCAATTTCCGCAGTCCAGACTGTTAATGAGAATTTTTAGACAAAAAAACCCAATATCTTTAAATGGCTCGATCTGGTAACTGAACTCCGGACCTTGGGATTCGCGGCCTTATAGTGAACTAACGAGGCAGTTATGTACTTATATTAGGCCAAGCTCTGAGCCACACATCACTTATTCAACAAGCCGATGTCAATATTTCGGATTGCTTTAGTATTCCAGTTTGGAGTATAAGTAAGTAAGAGTTATTACAGACATAAGATTCATCTTATATCCCGTGTTTGACGCCGCATTAACATTACGAGGTTGTTTCAATTTTACCGTCCGTATGTGTAAGGTGACCGCCTACTATCGTGAGTTTTTAAATCGTGATATTTTAAAATTGCCGAAACGAGCCGAGATGGCCCATTGGTAAGAACGCGTGAATCTTAACCGATGATCGTGGGTTCAAACCTGGGCAAGCACCACTGAACTTCATGTGACTAATTGGTGATTTTAATTCATCTCGTGCTTGACGGTGAAAGAAAACATCGTGAGGAAACCGGCATGTGTCAAATTTCATTCTGTCACATGAGTATTCTACCAACACGCATTGGAGCAGCGTCGTGGAATAAGCTCCAATCCCTTTCCTCAAAAGAGAAGACGCCTTAGCCTTCAAGACTTCGACGAAAAGACATTCACAGGCTTTTACTTTAAAATTAAATGTTGTCTTTTTGTGTCTTATTATAAGGGACATAACATCTTAGATCCAATCCGGCGAATTGCAAAAAAAATTGTTTACTATATTTTTTTTTCAATACCCATGAGGTTAAACTTGCCAGCCTTATCCAGTTCTAAATTAAAAAAAAAGTAATAATAAATTGAAATAGCAGAAACCGCGGAACAAGCTAGTTAAAGGCCGGCGTTGTTACATACAACGCACAACGTATTGTTAAGAGTTGCCGTCATCTCATTATACTATTACACGAATCGTGTGCTTCATTATAGTCTGACGTGCGGAACTAACCGTATAATTCTAATCTCTATACACTTTATGTAACTATACATATATAATTACAAATATTTATTCATTTCAGACCTAGATATCAAAGCATACAGATGCAATATCTATATATCTAACTACATAATATATACATACACAATTAATATTATATTTTATCACTCGTTACACATAAAAACGTTTTAATCGTATAACTAATATTCCTTACTAACAAACGTACGGATGTTTCATTACACAATACTTCGTCTTCTTCCTTCAAATGTCAAAATACTGATGACAGAAAGAGAGATACTAGTTTCAACATTCCTTTATACAACGTAAACAATTGTTATTAAAATGAATATATATAATTATCCACACTGTATTCATATTCATGGTCATCTTTCATCTCACGACTTTCATTTGAACACAGATTATAAAGATAGTCTCCATACTGCTTAGTGATAGAAACTTGTGTGTGATCCGCGTATATCCAATATATCGAATATTATATACTAAAGTATGGTTTGAATATTAATTTAGTGTAAAATATAAGTAAAATATAAAATGCAGGCTTTGAATTTAGTGATGAAATATTTCTGCCTATCGTGTGATAGTAATGGGGCGCGTCGGTTTATAACGAAATTACCGCCGAATATTAGGAAAAATGGTAATACGTACGTATGCATATATTTTTAAATATATATATACTAGATAATATAATAAGTAATAACAGTAAGTACCTATATTTATGTTAATACTTTATATACTTCATGCAACACATACATGCACAAAAAAATGTTATAAGGAAAACGACGAGTCCAATAACGATCGCTGTTTGGATAAAGATATTATTTGAATATGGCTATAAAAACAAAATACTGTTATGAAAGTCGAAAATATTATACATATTATTAAAATAAATCATACCATTTATTTATTTTTTAAATTAATTTCATTGTTTACTATTTAATCTGTATTTTTTTCAAACTGTTGCTAGCTAGGGTTGTAATGGTCCTTAAGCAATATTCTTTTGAATTATTCGAAAATTGAATTCGAAAACGATTTTTCTAAACATCGTTTTTTCAACTTCGCATTTATTGATATAATGATGCTATCAACTAAAGCCGATGCGCGGAAATAAACAAATTTTATTTCTGGCTTAAAATAGTTTTAAGCTATATATTAATATAGGTGAAGTGGTAAATAAACTATGTACTAAACACATATCCAGACAGCCACTACGAATTACCACAGATACAAAACAAAGCAAAACACAAAACCAAGCTTTTTTTTATTTTCATAGAGCCCCACGGTCAATATAAGCAAATTAATGTTTAGTTTAACGAACAAAGGAAATGGTTAATTTAAGTGTCGAATATAAACTAATATAACGATGTGGGCACAAGTTGGGGTTGCCAGTAGAAATATTTTAATTTTATAATAACGTTGCAGTTTTGAATATAAGATTAATTGAAACAATTGTAAGGACTTATTATGATTGTGTGCAATTTCTTTATGCGTAACATTCACTAATAAGTCTGTTATTTTCTCATATAAAAAACAGCTTGTGGTAGTCAAGTTCAAGAGACTCGGATAAAAGCTATGTTATTCGCATCTCTTGGTGACCCGTATTAAGTCGAGCTATTAAGGTTAAAAACCCGCCGCGGTCATTAACATATATTTGTGTATATGTGTGTATGTGTGTGTGTGTGTGTGTGTGTGTCTGGGTAACGTTAACATTGACATTCTTTGCACGTCTTAACAAAATATACTACAACAAAAGACAGTTGATGAGTTTATTTGGTACTCGGTTTACTATAAGTAAACCTTGTATTTTTGGTAAAATAGAATAAAATGTCAGGGTTCACGGATCACGGGATCACGTCAATAGTTGAAATTTAACGCCGGTGCAATTGGGAATAAGTCCGCCTTTGTACATAATATTATATAATTTAAATGAGGATTAAGTATTTTTTGTAAATGCTTATTTTTTATGTTGTGTAAAAAAAATAAAAATAAACAAACAGATTCACGACTATATAAACGCTAATTCAATATTATGTATAGTAATCGTGTAACAATCAAGTATTTTTTTATATTAATCAAAACATCGCCGTTAAAAAAACCCCTTTTTTAATACTAGTATGGACAAATAAAAATCAATTCGTTAATTTATTACACCAATAGGTATAAGGTTGTCCCAGATAATGAATAGGGCAGAAAATGACGGTCATGAGAAAGTAGGCGCGCTAGTCGCGTGTTGAATTTTAAATCGATTATCAGTAAATTAAACGTTTATTGAAATATTATAGTCTATATTAGGATTGATTTTTAGAATAGAATTTGTTAGTCCGGGTAAGTTTGGGCTTAATTGTTATTGTCATTAATAACCGATTTAGAAGGGGCCCGCAATTATAATATATGCAGCTTCCCCTGCGTGTTTGTGAAGGTGCAGTTGTTAGGTATAAAAATAATCTATGTTCTTCAGGTATACACTTGCTTCGTAACAAATTTTATCAAAATCGATTCAGTAATTTAGATATCAAAGCGTAACGGACAGATAGAGTTACTTTCGCATTTATATTCGATGGGGGATATATCTATTCTATGATTATTACTTCTGATGCTAGGTTCGATTTAATATAAGGATGTATTGTTAGTTGCTACGTCATTATATAATATAGTAATGTTATAAATGTGAAAGTGACTGTTTGTTAAGTCGCTTTCACACTGACGCGGCTGATCATCCTCTACAATGTAGTCTACATTGTTGTTTACCCCACTTGAGCTCACTAGCAAACAAGAACTACAACATGACCTTACCTTTATTATATATAACTATACTTTTTTTATTCATGTTGTTTTTCAAAACGTATTCATAACAATATTTTAAATAATATCCAAAAGTTACCTTAAAAGGCAATTTGAAATAAATGAGTGACAATATTTATTTATCAAATTTCTAACTAAATTAAAAAAAATAGTAGTATTTGAGGAGTTCCCCGAATTCCTCGTGGATCCCAGTATTATAACCGGATATTAATCATTTTAATAACAATGGGACCAACCTAGAAGTATATTATAATAGTGATGGAGTTCTGAGGTAACAAACTTAAAAAGAATCAATCGAAATTATACCTTTCACGTATCAAGTAAAATGCCTTCCTTTAAAGTAACAGTAAATATTCTGTCATCCCTTTAAAAATATTTAGAGCGATTAGGGTAGCGTGACAAAAGAAGAAAAACAAATCGACGGACCAACAACTACGTTTATATTAATTGTTGGGAATTAATACATAAACATATTTATCTGACTAAATTATAACAAGTATTTAAGATCTCTACGCGTACAATAATACAAATAAATGTATAACTTATTTGTCTCATATAAATATGCAATATTTTTAAATTAGCTATGCGTTTATACATATATCTGAAAGGAAGATACTTTCTAACAAATCAAAATGATTCCGGTTTCACTAGTGATATAATTTATCGGCGTCGAACGTCGTCAGTGACATGATTTCGACGCATCCGCTCCCCGATAATGTTCCCCGAATAGTTAAGAATTCCTCGATAAATGACTTAATTGTCCCCAGTATAGGCATGGCAATTATACATATTTTGAATACACGGTTATGAACAGAGAGAACGCCTCGACATCCACTTACGCAAACTTCAGAGTTCAGACAATCACCGGTATTAAATACAAATGTTTATGTTATTATTTCTTGCCCTCTTCATTCAAATATCGAACCATTGATGGCAGAAAGAGATAAAACTAGTTACTGGCCACGGCCTCGTCCGCTTGTGATGGAGAGCGGTTTTAAGTGTCCTATGTTCTTTTCTGTGCCCCTTAGCAAAATTTCCTAAAGATCAGTTGAATAGTTGAGGCGTGAAAGTGTAACAAATAAACGAACTCACTGTCGCATTTAGAATATCAGTAATAGAATATACCTTAATTGTTACTTCTTTTGTAATAGTTTTGAGCAATAAAAAAGGTAATTTGTTTGGTAATTAAGTTAAATAATTGCACAGAAGCTTAGTCTGAGCAGATTTAACAAAAAAATTGAAGAAACTAAACACTTTGATTAGTTTAATAGTAACGGCTTGTAAATGTAATACTGCTGGGCTACGGCCTTCTCTCTATATGAGGAGCTTACTCAACTATGATGCGTTAAGGGGATTCCCTCACCGCACGATACGAATAAGTATAATCACAAATTAAGTTTATTAAAATTCAGTTGTGCTTGTCAGGACTTGAACTCAAAACCTTCGGTTAAAGTCCACGTGTTCAAACCCTTGGGCCATCGGCTCTCGTGGTATTAAACAGACTCATTAGTTAGGAAATAAATTGACGCAATTTCCACCAAGGCATCAAGCAAGAGTTATTAGTGGGTTAAATTATGTAAGACGTAACCTCACTACCGGGAGGTTAGACTTAATTTATATTACAGCTTCGTTGGTTCAGTGGCTAGCTTGCTTGTTGGGCTGCAGGTTTCGAGGACCTGGGTGCAAATTCAGACCGTTAAAAGTTTTTATTGGACTTATCTGTGAATGTGGAAGCTCGAAGAAGTGGCTAGTGTTCAGTCGTATCGGATAGCATATCCCATCGGATTTAGTAAGTGCACCTCTGTTTTACACACAATTGTGCACCATGTCATTCTTTATATATGAGATATCCTAGTAGCCAAAACGCATGAGTCGTAATCGAAGATTCTGGGTAAAACGTTGGCAGTTGACGTGGTTGTTAAAGACGCCTTACACGCCGCAGGACGTGGATTCGATTCCCACACAGGACAGACATTTGTGTGCATGAACATGTCTGTTTGCCCTGAGTCTGGGTGTAATTATCTATATAAGTATGTATTTACAAAAGAAAACTAGTATATGTAGTATATCAGTTGTCTGGTTTCCATAGTACGAGCTCTGCTTAGTTAGGGATCAGATGGCCGTGTGTGAATAATGTCCCAGGATATTTATTATTATTATAAAGGCAGAGAATGCACGCATTTCATGTGCCTAGTATGTGCATTCCGATCACCCCTTCAGACTCAGTGGTAATGAACATCGTGAGGAATCTTGTGATGGATTTTTGCCTTACCAACCCACATTTGTACAATGTGGTGGAATATGTCAAATTTTCTCACATGACGAGATTTGGCCATCAGTGGGCCTTTTATAGGCTTTAATTTTATATTAATTTTGAGATCAAACATAAATACTATAATTTACTAGAATGTAGTTATGCCGTAACAGCATAATATTTCTTTAATGTCACGTAGGATACACGCGAAGGAGATTCAGTTATCTTTTTCTCCGTATTTTAATTGTACTTACATATATCAAAATATTACAAATAATGATTACGTAATGTTTCATCATTAATACATTGTGTAGAGAAACAAATGGAAATTAACGGTCTTATAAGCGTTGTTTAGAGGCTGTTTAGATAATTATGGATTTCGCTCTTTCTGTCGTTATTGAATTAATATTGGTAAGAAGAAGACACAACATAGCTTAACTTATCTCACTAATATTTCTAACTCGGTGGTAGGACTTTGTGCAAGCTCGTCTGGGTCGGTACCACCTACCAAACTTATTTACTTACATAACTAACAATTGCCATTTATAAAAAGTCATTTATAAGTATATATAAAATTGGTTCAGTCATTAGAAGTTTAAAGATAATATGATCAAACAAAGTTGACTTTGTAAAAGCGTATATTTTGTCATTGTCCCACAAAAGAGTTACTAACCCTGTGTAATCGGGTAACAAAGTTAACACTATGTTCCTATGCAATTTCTGGGAACATTATCACCGCATAATACAAACAATGAAACATTATCAAATATATATTAACTGCCAGTATTTTATATAAAAACTTCTTATAAATGTCTTCAACTATTTTTAATCTGTTCCTTAATCTAATGCATATTCTTATTGTATACGGATTTAATGATTGACATTGAAAATTTACGTAAAAATAATTTGTCTGTTTGACGTTTTGAAATATTTAAGTTGAAGGTTGTTAAATAAGTGCCTTCCGTATGAAGAATGCGTTTTGTTAAAATTTGACTTTAACAATTGCGATTTACGAAATAACTTGCTATAAACGACCATAGATAATGTTTTTTTTTCATTTGTGTTATTTTTAAGCGTTATGTTTTTCAAGTGGATACTCTGATATCATATTAACTTTGCTTTGAAATAATACTGACCACAGATTGCTTAAAAAAAAAACTTTTAAACGTTTTTACAAGCTATAGTATAAGCACTTAGTGCTCAATTACAATTATTATTTTGTTATTATTTAATAGACACTGATACCAAAATAATATGCTTGGTTAAAAAAAAATATTATCTCTTTTGAATATTTTTCTTCATATGAACTCTGTGGCATTTTAATAATGCCACGATTTTCATCGAAAATAAATTCAAAATCTAATTAAAAGATTAAAGTAAATTTAAAGTTATCACCGGTTCGAGATAAGAACCGGTAAGAAAATCGTTACTACTTTCCAACAATTAAATTACATTTTCAAATATTATTATTCAATATAGATTTACATTACATTTATTGATTGTCAATTTAAAACTACCGTCGTTACCATAGATTTTATTTTCATGTAAATTAAACAATTTAAATATGGAATCTTATTGCAGAATACCATATGTCCTTTTGTTCGGCGCTAACAAACGGAAATTAACGTAGACACTGCAATTTGCTTATTATAGATTATTAAGTAAGTAAAATGGTCACGCAATACCGTATTGTGATGGACAACAAGTGGATAAGATGTGTCGCAATATTTATTGTATGTCATTTTTTTCACAGCACGCACATCGACTCTATTGTTTTTTTAGTCGCACGTACATTTTATGCAACATATAAATATATAGCGAGAATTTTTGTTTCTTTTTAAGAAGTAAAGCCATCGGTGTTTATGAAACATTTATTAAAATATTTTCTCCTTATTTTTTTAATTGGTAGGCAGACAGGTAAATACTATTAATACATCCCATATTAATTATTCCTTACTACAGAATTAAGATGTTATGTCCCTTGTGACTTTAGTTGTAACTTGCTCAGTCACCGTTCGAACCGAAACACAACAATACTAAGCTATTGCTATTAAGCGGCAGAATGTCTGGTACTTACCCAATAAACTTCACCTCCAAGTACTATAATCATTTTATTATGTATTTTAAATTACTTTTTGTGTTTTAGTCCAAGCACATATGTATATACTTAATAATGTGTCTGAACGTTTCTATCAAACAGCATATCTTATAAACAAATTACGATCATACCAAGTACCAACCCATCAGTTTATTTCACACACAAGCGTAATGAACACAAGATTAGATCTTTATTTTAATTAAGTCTTACTTTTATTTAAAAAAATATGGAAAATGCATCATAACTGTATGTATTATTCATCATTATCAGCATCTTCACTTCCTTAATTGTAAATAATTATTATTATCGCATAATACTATAATATAAGCCGAGATGGCCCAGTGGCTAGAACGCGTGAATCTTAACCGATGAACGTGGGTTCAAACCCGGGCAGGCACCACTGAATTTCCTAGTGCTTAATTTGAGTTTATAATTCATCTCGTGCTTGACGGTGAAGGAAAACATCGTGAGGAAACCTGCATGTGTCAAATTTCACTCAAATTCTGTCACATGTGTATTCTGCCAACCCGCATTGGAGCAGCGTGGTAGAATAAGCTCTAAACCTTCTCCTCAAAAAAGGGGAAGCGGCCTTAGCTCAGCAGTGGGACATTCACAGGCTGTTACTTTACTTTACTTTTTTTACTATACTATAAACAGTGTTATTATTTATTCACTTCGCATCACACTTTTAAAAATATATGTATATCATACCTTAGGTTAGTATTTAGTTATATTTAATTATTTATTATTATTGCTTGGTGGTAGAGCTTTGTGCAAGCTCGTCTGGGTAGGTACCACACACACATCAGATATTCTACCGCGTAATTACTTTCTATCGTGTAATTACAGGCACAAGGCACATAACATTAGTTCCCAAGGCTGGTGGCGCAATGGTGATGTAAGCGATGGTTAACATGTGTTACAATGTCAATGTCTATGGGTGTTGGTGACCACTTACCATCAGGTGGCCCATATGATCGTCCGCCTACCTATGCTATAATTTGTTTTTATATAATTAATTATTTTTATTTCTACAATATACATATCTACAGATTAAAAATGTTTATTATTAGCTCAATAGAAGTAATTTCGAATTAGATTCGCGTTATGTGTTGCTTATACTAGTAAGAATGTCAGGTGATGCAACCGTGTGATTGCATTCCGCCATTCGACTGTAATAAAAAGATTTATTACGAGATAAAACCTTAGTAAAAGGTTTAAGGTTTAAGAAGTTTTTTTCTCATTAAGAATAAAAGTTCGCTTACACGAGAAACTAATTACATTATTTTCTTATATTTAATATATTATAGTTATTTTTATCGGTGTCTATATAAAGACAAAAGTGAGTATACATAATACATATATTATATATCTTTTCTTAATTCAATCTTGACAGTGTTTTTTAAGTTCGATCTTAAATTTTTCAAAAGATTTTTCATTAATAATTTTTTTAGGTAAGCTATTGTAAAGTAGTGCCCCTTTAAACAATATGGTTTTTGAGCCATAACTTTTAAAACCATAGAATTTTATTACCTTATTTAGTCATTACACTTGCGTTTTCTTATAATGACGTATTTGTTCCTCGGTTCTATGTCTCGGCTTACAAGGCCTACCCAAACGAATTAATTTAATTTTACTCTGTGTTTCGGAATGGGTCCCCAAATGTCAAAGTATCTAGAAGCCTTGGATCTCTAAGCCCTGGCCTGTCTTTGTAATTCGGTCGTATATTAAAATTACCGTTTCATTAGATCAAGAGAGTGAGAGAATTAAGTCTTCTTGTGTTTGTGTGTAATTGTGCACTGTAATACGTCATGTGCTATTGGCTAGTCTTGAAATTCGTTGACGGCATTTATGATCATGTAACTTAGTTAATTAAATCGAAAACAAATAAAATACGCTTATAACGTTGTTGACAATGGTTCGCAATGCTTCATCAGCAATTACACAATAATTGTCACCGACACGTTGAATTGTTGACGACACAATAGTTGCATTTTTTTAATTTTTTTCTTTTATACTGTTTAATCGCACTTTAAGGCTGCAAATATTCAGAAAATATCTCTATCTCTTACCATGTTATTAGTGTTTTTTTCTTAACGTGTCTTATGTGTTAAGGGTGCTGGGAGAAGATGGTAGGTATAAAAAAAGTATCCTATATCCTTCCTCGGTTTTTAAGCTTGGTTCTTACCAAATTTCATAACATACAAACAGACCGATTCAATTACTTTCACATTTATATAGTTTAAAAGTAAACATAATCTAAAACATTTTTTTAAAAATGCTTTGAGAATAAAAACAATGGTTTTTAATAAGTTCAGGTGGCCAATTCTACTATAAAATTGTCATTCTATCGCAATCGAATCGAAACGTGATCGTTACCTTTTATCCGTTTTCATATTCTTTAATTTAATAATTATCGACTGGCATAATCTATACATATAAATGAAATTGGAGTGTCTGTTTGTAATATTGAAATAACCGCTTTTTACTACATGCATATGAATATATATACGGTACATACACCAAAATAACATTTTTTACAATTTTTGTCTGTCTGTCTGTCTGTTTGTTCCGGCTAATCTCTGAAATAACTGGACCGATTTTGACGGGACTTTTACTGGCAGATAACTGATGTAATAAGGAGTAACTTAGGCTACTTTTATTTTAGAAAAAAAATGATAATAAAAATAAAAATACAAAAACAAAAAAAAAAAACTAAATAAACTAATTAACTTTTTTGTTAAATTCCACGCGGACGAAGTCGCGGGTACAGCTAGTATGACATAAAAGTTAACAATTAAGATTGATTTTAACGTAACGGTTTACGTTAACATATTATTAATAAGGTTCCGATTCGAATAAATATAATTGATATGTCAAAGTTGGATCGGAATCGAATCAGAGGCCCTAGCCAAGTTGACATTCTACAATGGTAAACGCTAATAGAAAACTAAAAATTGTATTAGAATGACCACGTGACTTATCGTTGAGAGAGATTCTCATACATTTGTTTAGTTTTCTATTAGCGTTTACGACTGTAGAATGTCAACTTGGCTAGGGCCTCAGGAACGCATCGTAATCACTAGTAGAATTCCGCCCCTGATTTTTGTCGCAATAAGTTAAATCACGTTCATGCTTTAAATCGTGTAATAATATCAAATAAGGCGATAACTGATAAACCTTTCGTGGTTAACAAATCGTTCGTAACTTCCTCGCAATGTTAGTCGGTGTGGTTGCGTCGGTTACGTTAGCGAGATTAGATAATTATTGTCAACAGACGTTAGACAGTCGTGATGTAAATAATGTATAGATATGCGGTAAGGAGATCCGAGTAAATGTACTCTTGATTTTCATCACCTAAGATTTATATATAACATAACTCCTTATTAAGAAATGGCACACAATAAAAAAAAAACAACTATGTGAATGCTACTTTTGTTGTGATGATTTTCTTTTGTTTTTATTAAATTAGTATTATTATAAAATTGGTTGATGATTTTGGCACTTTGTAATATACAAAAAAAACATAATTATGATTTAACATAGATACCTTAATGTTTAGTTTCCAATAAAGACGCCTGTATTTATTTGCATTTTTAAACTAATTTTTTTAACTGATTTATTATAACCATATTTATAAATTTTTGTTTTGAACTTGAACTTGTTTTTTTTTAAGTATTATCATGCTATGTTCCCTCTAAACAATACAATTTAGTTTACAGTATAAATTAGTTATCTGTGACTAACTGTTTTGACCCGACGAGAAACAGCGCGCTTCAATTTGTCATGTTTTCTTTTTGATAACTCATGTTATTCTGTTTTATTTAATCTCTATGTTGTTTATTTATTTATAAAGTATTTATTTATATTAGTTTTGTTATGCGTATATTGTATTCCATTATTGTGTCATGGCTAGATGATAAGGTACATACAAAATGACACAACTTTGAATTTTTGTGGAATTTAATAATTATTATTATTTTCTATTTTACTCCAATTTAAATCTCTTTTCTATAATATAATAGTAGTGTGATATTATGATTAGGATATACATACAAGCTAAATCTTAATACAGTTTATTAGTATAAAAATGATAAACTAGAAGATAGACGACAAAAGACTTTATATGTTGTAGTCTTGTCTAGCTTAAACTAATAACCTAAATTTTCCTAAAGTGTACAGTATGTATCCTTCCTTCTCTCCACACTTTACAAAGACAATTTTAACAAAGTAATTTAACTATTACAACTGTATTCATCTATAAACAGAAGGCTAAAAATCAATTTTATTATTCTATACCAATTAATTTCAGATAAATATTCATCCTCTTTTTAGGGGGCTTAATGCGGGATAAATTTTCAAAAATATTTTCTTAGTGTTTAGCAACGTTAAAAAAAGAACTCAGTCAATTCTTAAATATATAATAACATAAACTGAAGATGTTTTTTTATACGACACAAAGTATGATATCAGCATAAGATAAATTTTAAAGCGGCAAAATATTGAAAAAAATTTAGTTGTCATTATTTGTCTGAGTATCGCTAATGAGGACCCGATAATGTTTTATATTTTTAATTCAAATTAGTATTTATTATGTATTTTAATACATTATTTGTTGTTATCGAAAGTATAACGAAATTTGAACTTTCCTGATAGCGGTGATGTTTGTGTTAAACTTTTGTGAATATAATAAACAAAATATTGAAATTAAAAAAAAAATTACAACAAGTTTGAAATAATAACACTTAAACATGCAGGCGGAAAATTTTACTAACAAATTGTCACTTTATCGCAATCGAATCAAATGAATGAAAGTTTCTCCTGGCTGACCCATAATGCCAGTCTGGGTACTGGCGACTTTACCCGGTCTATTCCTGCCCGGCAAGTATCTTGCCGTGTCGTTAGTTTTGGCCCGAAGGGCAAGGGTCACAATGACCAGTTTTATTGACCGGTATTTCTTCTCCTTCTGGTTGTCTCGTCCGTGTGGTTGTCATGTCCGGGGGTTGTCGTCAACCTACCAATCGTGGTGCTAATCATCGCTGTCATCGATTCCTGCAGGGCAGTTGACAGGCGATAGCAGCTCTTTATCCGTTTGCCTATACCAGGGGTCGCCAATTGGCGGACTGCGGTCCGCATGCGAACCGCCGACCCATTTTGTTTACTTGTTCAAGTAATGGGACATGTCGGTTTAAAAAATCAAGTTTGGGTTTGAAATACACTCAAAAGTACCATTCTGTGGTAGGGCCTTGTGTAAACCTGTCTGAGTAGTATTACCTACTCGTCAGATATTCTATCACAAAACAGCAATACTTATCGTTAGTACTGTTGTGTTCCGGTTTGAAGGTGACTGAGCCAGTGAAATTACAGTCACAACCAGTCTTAGTTCCCAAGTTTGAGTACACATTGGTAATGTACGGAATGTTTAAGGTTTTTACAGCGACTATGTCTATGGACGGTGGTGACTCGCCATCAGATGGTAACAAAATAAATATCTACGCGGTGTTATTTTTCAAAAGCTTGCACAAATACAAACCCACAAATACAAATATTATGGTTACGGTCTCCACGATCCATCGAACCATTTCTATCATTTCTATGTCATCCTTTTGTTTGATAACGTTATCAGGCGGAAGGTCACATCCTCACACCCCTGTCGTTGTTCTTGGAACAGCCACCGATAACCTCGGTCCATATTGGAACTGTGGGTGTTAAAATTATATCATCTTAATACATATTTTGCTCAATTGAAATAAATAATGATGAATAAACACATATCAATGCAATTGTTGTTTGCTTAATTTATATTTATACCGTCAGCAATAAGCTAGATTAAATAATGACGCTATAAAAATATGCAACTTCATATATTAATATTACTTATATGGTAATTACGTAAACAATGCTGTGTTTTCGTCTTTCGAATGTCAAATCATATGAATAAAAAGTTTTGTATACACTGTTAAAAAAAAGCAAAAACGTCTGCAATCTAATTTACTTGCGAGCCAATTCTACTACTATTACCACTTTATCGCTGTCGAATCGAATCGTAATCGTTTTTTTTTTTTATTGCATAGGAAGGCGGACGAGCATATGGGCCACCTGATGGTAAGTGGTCACCAACGCCCATAGACATTGGCGTTGTAAGAGCTGTTAACCATCTCTTACATCGCCAATGCGCCACCAACCTTGGGAACTAAGATGTTATGTCCCTTGTGCCTGTAATTACACTGGCTCAAACCGGAACACAGCAATAACTAGTACTGCTGTTTTGCGGTAGAATATCTGACGAGTGGGTGGTACCTACCCAGACGAGCTTGCACAAAGCTCTACCACCAAGTAAGCCGTTTAATCGTTTTCTGATAATAATTTCTTAGCGGTTCGTTCGGAGTTGGAACGGAATAGAATCGGGAATGTATTGTAACCGTTATAAATTAGTAGAATTGGTCCCCCGTATCACCTAATGTTTGTTAAGAGTAAAACAAATTAAAAGATTCGCTGAAGCGTCTACGATTTCAGCTAATCGATTACTTAGGAATGCATGACGCAAGCTGTCAACTGACTTTTACTCGTGTGATCTTCGTGTGGTCTATTTATTTATAAGATAATGTTGAATGAGATATCAACGCTGATTCGTTACAATAATTAGGAGTATGAAATATAGAGAGTAGATCATTTATAACTTAACACTACATATGTATAATTTATGAACAAATTGTACTATTCTTTTATCTTTTCAAATGATATATATTGTCAATTTATTATGTACAATTCTTTAAGGTACTTCAGTGGTGATTTAAACGTTTTAAAATATAAATGATAAGTATTCATTTCAACTTGAAAGTCAATAATTGACTGTTCCGACCGTATGAAGCACTTTTACCAAACGATATTCGGTGCCAAGAATTGGCCATTGGTGGCTTCAAAATTATGCTATGGAGTTTTATAGACCGGGAACTACTTAGTATGAAACACGTAAACCAAGTCGAAATACAGTTTCCGAGATATTGATTGTGACAAAGGCTGAAGGTTTCTGATAGCTCAGCTACAAGACGATCAGTCTTTTTACAAACAACTCCAAGCTGAAAATCCTAATGATGAAGTGAAAAATAATAACTGTACCCGGTATGAACTGCAAGTCCTCGGATGTTGCAGATGTCCATGGGCGGTGGTAGTAACTTTCCATCAGGTGAGCCTACTGCTCGTTTGCCCCCTATTATATAAAAAAAAATCCGAACGACAATTAATGTAATTAAGAATAAAAGAATAGTATAATTCCTTCATAAATTATACGTCATATACGTAATAATGTGGGAATTTCCCTTCGAATAGAAGAAAAGATTCGAAATCGTTGCGATGCATTGAAAATATAAGAAAACACAATGAGGTTTATCACGGTGTTATTAATGACAGATTAAAGTTTGTATGGGAGAACCTTTATATTTGTTGTAATGGTCACGAAACTTCATGTTTGATTAAATATAAAAATTTGAAATTTAAGCGTTTAAAAATCTAGTAAAAATTGTTTGTATTTAAATTTTCCTTATTTAATTATGTTGCCAGTAAATAAGCATATTATGACATGTTTCTTACACATAAATTAATAAATAACTAGCTTACCGGATTAAGCTTTACAATTTGCGCGCCACCTAATATTCTCTATATTAATATATAAAGCTGAAGAGTTAGTTTGTTTGATCCGGCTATTCTTAAGAACTAGTGGTTCGAATTAAAAAAATATTTTTGTGTTGTATAATCCTTTTATCGAGAAAGGCTCTAGGCTTATTTTTATAGTATACGCGGGAGAAACCGCGGGGCATAGCTAGTCTTATATACAGGGTTATTTGTAACGTCCCAGCAACCTCGCACGACTAGATAGCTAACATCATAAGCAGCAACTTTTGTTCTACGACGGATATAACTCAATACTTGAAAATAAAAATGATTTTACAAGTTTTTGTCGTACTGTCGTGACATTTGTAGGTCTATATTTTATTCATTAACGAATGAATGAACGAAGAATGACGCGACGCGTCGATCTTTGCGATGCGCGTAGATTTATATACGTTCAAGCGAGAAATTAAATGAATACTTATTTTTGTATGAAAACAAAATGTATCAAATTATCAAAAGTCTAGTCCTGCGAGGTTGATGGGTCATAACAAATAACCCTGTATAATATTTTAATGGAACCAGATAACGTTCAGCTTATTAAGATTAAAAAGAAAAAATTAAAGATGAAATGATCCTGTAATAATATGCATTATAAAAGGCACTCTCTGGTAACATTATATTAGTATGGATGTGCCATACGCAATATAGTTCGCCTTTTATTTAAATAAAATCGATCGACCGTGAAATGTGATGCCTATCAATAAATGATTTCCATGAAATCGTTATTGTTACGCCAATTTCTTCTTAGAATAGAGTTTATTTAACAAATCAAAAATATACTAGTCGCTATTATAATATATGTACTCGTTGTCTGATAAATAATAATACGACGATACATACACGCGGCCCAATGATTTCGATGAGCAGGAACTGAATATTAATTATATAAAAATATAGGTCAGGGGGCAAATTCTACTTAGAAATTGTTACATTATCGCAATCGAATCGAAGTGTGATCGATCGATTGGAATAAGAATATAACATAAATAATATATATATACTTGGTGGTAGAGCTTTGTGCAAGCTCGTCTGGGTAGGTACCACCCACTCATCAGATATTCTGCCGCAAAACAGCAGTACTTTGTATTGCTGTGTTCCGGTTTGAAGGGTGAGTGAGCCAGTGTAATTACAGGCACAAGGGACATAACATCTTAGTTCCCAAGGTTGGTGGCGCATTGGCGATGTAAGCGATGGTTAACATTTCTTACAATGCCAATGTCTATGGGCGTTGGTGACCACTTACCATCAGGTGGCCCATATGCTCGTCCACCTTCTTATACAAAAAAAAAAACATGGGTCAGGGGGGCCAATTCTACTAAGAAATTGTTACATTATCGCAATCGAATCGAAGTCTCATCGATCGATTGGAATAAGAATATAACAATCA
This sequence comes from Nymphalis c-album, assembly GCA_963151315.1. NCBI lineage: Eukaryota > Metazoa > Arthropoda > Insecta > Lepidoptera > Nymphalidae > Nymphalis > Nymphalis c-album. The sequence goes on from OY720601.1 coordinate 2,170,247, forward strand.
AGTTTTGTTTTGACATAACGGTATATGTTAACATCATGTCGGTTCGGTTTCAATCCGAATAAACATAGAATAATCAAAGTTGGATCGGAATCGAATCGAGATCGTATCGTAATCGTTATAGCTTAGTAGAATTCGGTCCCAGTTTTACTTTCCCATTCTTAAAACGTTTCACAATTTTTGCTTCAAACTCACTTCATTAAATATTTCAGCTCATAAAATTTTGTTAGCTATAATAAATACTTTTTATTTATTTTCCAGAGACAAGATTTGCTCTCACGTCGAAATTCCTATACTAACAAGATGCTGCTTCTGTCTGCCATTGAGGAAAGGCCTCATCGCCTTTGCATACATCAATTTGGTAAGAAAATCTTTTTAATTATTATTATTACATATTTTTTTATATATTTCTTTTAAATCTCCACAGACTAAGCATAGCTTTTTTTACTTAATAAAAAGTATAGGGTTTCTTTTTACGCACAAATTTTAAAAAATAAGATTGACATTGCAAACATTAACACTAAAACGCCTATTTATTTAAACAATATAAATCCTAGTGATAAAAACGAACATAAAGTTTAAAGCTTTAAAAATACATAGAACATGGCTAGAATTTACAATAGTTATAATGGACGGCACAGTAGTATGCGCACGCGATCCCGTAACGGCGCAGAGAAGTAGTATTCGGTGGTATTCCGGCGCATTATTATAAAAACTAAGATATACTTATTTTAATGGATGATAAAAAATCTCAAATTAAATTTTAGATGATTTGCATGCTGGAATCTAAATATTAATTAAATATGTCATCAACAGTAATTTCTATTACATTATAAGTACTATCTTTTGCGGTTTATTTCAATAGAGTAAACATTCCGTACGATGGCGTTACGTTTACTTGACGTAATAAATACAATTATAATTTGATATGATGCTTATATGAAATAAAACATAAAATGTTTCTTATGTAAGGAATTAATTAAAAATCGTTCCACCTCGTGTGTTTTTAAATGCACTTTATGAGTATATGAAACTCGGTAGCTCATTATATATTATGTACATTTAATCTATACTAATATATATAGCTGAAGAGTTTGTTTGTTTGATCCGGCAAATCTTAGGAACTACTGAATCGAATTTTAAAATTATTTTTGTGTTGTAGTCCTTTTATTGAAGAAGGTTTAAATTTTTAAATCATTAAAATTGGCTAGGATTTTTTTTCATGATTGGTTCTATTAAATTGCTTTTCTATCAGATTATGAAGGAAATATTATAGTTTTTCTAGTATTTGCTTACCTGTGTAGGTGCGCACAATTATTAACTGTATTCCTGTATTTACTGGGTATACGACGTTGCTATAATTGGACTCGCTTGTTTCTAACAGTTTCACATATCTAGTAACGTTAAAACGACTATGATTATACAATTATTATGTATTTATTTGTAAAAATAGTAAAAATCATGGTAAAACAAAATCAGACTAGGGATCTAGGGATTTAAGGGTCATTACAATATGTACAGTTATTGACTAAGTTAGCCTATACAACTGCCTCGCTAGTCTAGTGGCTATATGTAAGACCCGACCCGAAGGTCATGGGTTCAATTCCCAGGCCGGGCTAAAAAGTTATTGGGTTTTATGTCAGAAAATACTCAGTAGTAGCCCGGAGTCTGGAAGTTGGGGTTTATATCAACTCGCTACTCGTGTGCGTTTTTCGAAAGATGTTTTTTAAACCATGATTTTGTACCAAAGACCTTAGGTTCTGCAGGCCAGTTTATAAAACTGGCCACTAGAACAACAAGGAGGTTACATATTATGCAATAAACATTCGCTGATACGAATTCGCATTATTGACACAAACAAATGGCCGAATAAATTTAAACAAATGACAAATTTGACCGATCATCATAAATTGTTAAAATGCTTAATACAATGAAGCTGATGATGCTATTATCTATATTTTTAACTCATTGTAGTCTTTATGTCTATAAGTTTAAAGACAAAAATACTATGACAGAACGCCATGTTTATTTAATTGAAAAGTGCAAGGTTATGTTTTTGTGGCGATTCTATCTGGATCACCGGATTTTATAGCGCACAAAATTTATGTTCTCTAATCAAATAATTTAATTCATTCAATTTAATATCAAACGAATTTGATTTCGAAATCATTACAATTTCGTAATAAATTTACAATAAAATAATTAAGTTATGTACTTAGATATCAAATTCATTAGATCAAATTTAGAATCTGAAACTGAAGAAGAAAGAAAGAGAGAAGAGAACCTGAAATTTAAAAAGAGATAATCTGGTTATTTCATTTTTGTTGATATAAACGACGACGACATGACGAGCCCGTTGGCGTGGTTGGTAAGACACTTGCTTTTCACGCCGCAGGTCGAGGGTTCGATTCCCACCCAGGACAGATATTTGTGTTCCTGTTTGTCCTGAGTCTGGGTGTAATTATCTATATAAGTATGTATTTACGAAAGAAAAAGTAGTATATGTAGTATATCAGTTATCTGGTTTCCATAGTACAAGCTCTGCTTAGTTTGGGATCAGATGGCCGTGTGTGAATAATGTCCCAAGATATTATTATTATTTTTATTAAATCTTTTTATTCACACAAACATCTTATAAGCAGTAAATTATATCATGTACAAATTAAAAGATATGTTTTATCTCCCTGGATATACAAGTGGATCGTTGTTTAGTTGAATAGGGACAAAGCTAAACGTCAACGATTATGTTTCGATTCAATTCCGATAATGTGACAATTATGTTAGTAGAATTGCCCTCTGGTTTTGTAGTAGTTGGCGTCAAATCGTCAATAGATATAATGCAGATTTTATGAACGTTTATTACAAGTATGATGCGTATATAGAGGTATTTGGTACACACCTGACGATCTCTATGGAGTTATAACCTTGGAAATGGAATGGCATTCATTCGTGGCATGGAAATTTAAAATCATGATCATTACGCACTTGGAAAATTTCGTTTAAAAAGATTGTAAGTTTTTTAGGACTTTGCGTTTTTTTTTTCACTGTTGTCTACTATTTTGAAATGGGTAGCACCATATTGGGGTCATCAAAATTACTTGTTGACTTAATAATAATTTCAATCTTTGACACATTAAAGTAGTAAGTTAACGATACTGTTTTGTAGTAAAGGATAATTCACTACCAAGGCTCAATAAATTACTAGTTAGTTATGAAAGAATTGAGGAAATTTTAACTATGCGGCGTGCTTCGCAAAATATTATCCGATTAGAGTGACCTGTTTTTATGAATGAAAATAAGGTAAACTTTAATCTGCGTGTAATGGGACTGGTCAATCGGGATTGCACCGGAATGTTGCTCACATTTCGGGGAAACCCCGATTGGCCTACTGAAACTACGGAAGCTGACACATGAAGCTATCTAGATATATATTTTTTTTTATTGCATAGGAAGGCGGACGAGCATATGGGCTACCTGATGGTAAGTGGTCACCAACGCCTTTGACATCGTAACGACATTGGCATCGTAAGAGATGTTAACCATCGCTTACATCGCCAATGCGCCACCAACCTTGGGAACTAAGATGTTATGTCCTTTGTGCCTGTAATTAAACTGGCTCACTCACCCTTCAAACCGGAACACAACAATAGCAAGTACTGCTGTTTTGCGGTAGAATATCTAATGAGTGGATGGTACCTACCCAGACGAGCTTGCACTAAGCTCTATCAAGTAAATATAGAAGTTATTCCGGATTAAAAATAATTAAATATTGTATTGGATGGAAGCGGTGCAAAAGTGAGGACAATCCCGCGGCTATCTGAAACTACGGAAGCTGACACATGAAGCTATCTAATATAGAAGTTATTCCGATCAATTATATTGGATGTCGGATGGAAGCAGACCAAAGTTCCTGTTAGCACAGATCATATAATACTGAACTAGTAGCATTGTGTTTCGTTTATCTCTCTTATATGTAATTCTGTCTATATACCTATCTATAATCTAATCGTATTAAATTGTTAATAGCAAAACTTTAATGAGCCCTTATAAATGTTATGTTGCAACGTGTTTATGTATTTTTTATCACTTAGTAATAAAATTATGTAACCGCCATAGATTTGATATTACATTCTATGCAAAAATACCAAATATATGAATAATAAAAAAATACATGATTTATTTTTATCATATAATACGACTATATTTAAGTGTCCTTGTGTCAAGTTACATATTCATAATTAGTAAGTAAAATCCTGTTAATGTCCCTCTTCTCCTTTTTTGAGGAGAAGGTTTTCGAGCTCATTCCACCACGCTACTTCAATGCGGGTTGGTGGAATACACATGTGAAATTTCAGTGAAACTTGACAAACGCAGGGTTCCTCACGATGTTTTCCTTCACCGTCAAGCACGAGATGAAATATAATCACAAATTAAGCACATGAAATTCTGTAGAGCTTACCCGGGTTAACGATGATCGGTTAAGATTGACGCCTGTCTTTTTTTTTAATTCCAGATGCTTACACTAGCCGTGACGTCACTACTGTCGATATACATCTCGGCTGTCAGAAACACAAATCTTGAAATCCAAGATGGGTCAGAGTACCCGCGCCTGATTGCCGACACCACCGCCTTAGTCCTGGAGGTCGCAATGACCGTAGTCTTCATAGTTGCTTTGCATATGGTGAGACATTTTTTTATCATAAGACATATAGTAAAACCTATATAACGTACATTTATGTATAATATAACACAATAAGCGATGATTGATTACAGCCTATAAAATTTAAGAGTAATTTCCTTTGTTTCAAATAAATATTTAACATATTAAATTTATTGGAACAAATTATAGACTAAATATAGGATATCACACAAATACAACGACAGCGAAGGAGTAACATTAAGGAGAGTCAACACACGTAGAGCATTTACTGTTTAATTAACGTAGATTTACTATAATATCTACATAATACAACTTCATATTGAGTGAAAGCCTTCTCACATTTTGAGAAGGTGGAACTTATTTCACATTGTAGCTCCTATGTGGTTACCACACATGTGTCAGATTTTTTTCTATGACACTTGCTTCCTCACGATGTTTGCCTTCAACATAGAGCATGAGATGAATCATAAAACAAAATAGTTGGTAAGAGTCATGTATTCAAACTACTGGTCCATTCTGACTCTGATTTACACAATCATAAAAAATACATAATCATAATATTGGAAAATTTTCATTTACAGAAACACGTACTCCTGATGAAGATCTACTTGTACTTCGAGATTATTTTTTCATTGATCGGCTTCGTGTACAGCCTCGCCTTCCTCACCCGAGAGACGGCCAGTGAATTGTTCTTGATATTGTTTCAACTGAGTGAGTAAAGTACTTATTAAATAAAAAACACAGACAATAATAATAAAAAATAAAATTAAATGCACTTCTAATTATAGGACGTTAGGACAAGACAAAAGTAAAATAGTAAAAATGAAAATTAATTCAGTTTAAAAGATTAAGTTGTTGTTAAAATGTCAAATCTCCAAAAAGTACTAAACTAATTAATAATAATAACTATAATAACTTGGGACATTATTCACACACGGCAGAGATCCCAAACTAAGAAGAGCTTGTACTTTGGAAACCAGACAACTGGTACTACATATACTACTTTTTCTTTTGTAAATACATACTTATATAGATAATTACACCCAGACTCAGGACAAACAGACATGTTCATGCACACAAATGTCTGTGCTGGGTGGGAATCGAACCCACGACCTGCGGCGTGTAAAGCAAGTGTCTTACCAACCACGCCAACGGGCTCAATTATAATCTTTTTTTGATAATAAATATTGGATAATAATTAAATTATTTAACTTATTTATAATTACAATAAAATGTACGGACCCAATAGACTTTGACAGCTATAAACAAAACCTAAAGACAAATATTAACAATAGCATATAATAGTTATTTTATTTATTATTACAACTAACTCATATCCTATGAGTAATGCCTTACGCCGTTGGTCGCCAAAATTGTATGTTACTCATAAGTAGGTTGTATCAACTTTTTTTAATCTGTTTGGTGTATAATAAAATATTACTTTATACTTACTTGGTGGTAGAGCTTTGTGCAGGCTCGTCTGGGTAGGTACCACCCACTCATAAAATATTCTACCGCTAAACAGCAGTACTTGGTACTGTTGTGTTCCGGTTTGAAGGGTGAGTGAGCCAGTGTAATTACAGGCACAGGGGACATGACATCTTAGTTCCCAAGGTTGATGGCGCATTGGCGATTAAGCGATGGTTCACATCTCTTACAATGCCATTGTCTATGGGCGTTGGTGACCACTTACCATCAGGTGGCCCATATGCTCGTCCGCCTTCCTATGAAATAATAATAATAAAAAAACCTTACTTTATGTCGTATTATGTTATTTAGGTTAAAAAGAACTGCAATCTTAACTTTATGTATGTTTTGTAATGATGATTCTATACTATGTTACAATTTACATATGCTTTTTCTTTATTTCAGTGGTGCAGATCTATCTCGTGATTCTGATCTGGAGTATTATAGTGAAAATGCAACGCGATGGTGTCGTGAAGTACACGAGGGAGCAAGATACCGTCTAGAACTGACATGTTGAACATGTTCTTACATAGATTATAAGAAAAAACAAAATTAAAGCGATGGATTTGATATTTATCTGTTATATGCTTAGAATATTGATTTTAATGTTTAAAACTTATATTTTTATATCTTTAACTTTATTAGATGGTAACTTAAAAACCTTACGCCCTTGTAAATAGGGTGGTTAGTTAAATAATGCTGTCTTTTTCTTTCGTATGTCAGATAAATAAGGACAGAAAGAGATAAACCTATGTTTAACAAAACAGTCGCTACGTCAATGCTTATAAGGCAGTTAATACGTAAGATTTGTCAATTATTTACTAGAATTAAACTTTAGTTATTGTGATTTTTTCAATTTATCTGTCAAAAGAAGAGCATTTTCGTATAGTTTTATCGATATGGAACTTCCAAATACAAGATTTACCCTGACTTACTTTTAAAGCCAAACGATAAAATAGTATGAAATAAATTTTTGGAATAGTAAGTATTACATACAAAAATATAACTTTAAAAAAAATCTATATAAATCCGAATTATTAAATTATTTCAAGAGATCCTTTAATGCATGTAAATACTGTGCCTTAATATATTAATAGTTTTTATAGTGACTTTATATAGTTAGTAAGTTACTACAATTTATAGCTATAAAGAAATCCAAATTATTGTGCTTTATTTTTATAGTATTTTTAATCGAATAATGATTTAAATTTTTATATAGGCAAGGGTCCAGATAAAGCACGTGAATCTTAATTAAATATCAAGGATTCAATTCTGGAGCACCGTAATTAATCTTGTTTCATTGGTACAAAAATGGTATGTGTTATCTTGTGGTAGCTTCTGTCGGGTGTAATTCTGCCACAAGTATATCCAAACCATAGTAACATAGTGAGTAACCGTCAAAACCTTAAAAAAGATATAAAACTTTTGTTTGCTTGTCAACGGTATAAAAAAAAGAATAGGTTTTTTTATGGAATCTACAAAACTTTAAACGCAAATACGTACGTTCATTAAAATTTGCGATATTAATTTTGAATTATGAAAATGTTCATAGATTTTTTAGATCTTGAAACAATGTCCTTAGTAAATATAAATTCGTAAAAAAATAATATATTGAGTGATAAAATTAATCTTTATAATTAATTTTCAAATAATTTCACAAATAATGCATTGTCTTTATTTTAGTTACCTTACAAGATTATTTTAAATTTTAATATTGTATATTAAATGATTATGAAATAAAAAATGACTTTTTAAAAGATATATTTTGTAAATATACGTTATTGTTTTATATTCTAGAGACTATTAATGTTATGCAGTATACGCCAAATAAATATATTTTTAAATAATACAACTTGTATTCTTTTTGCACTTTATTTACTCTACCTGTAATATATTATATGAATTTGAAATTTCTTATTTCTTACGTCTAACTGTCAACCTAATAAAAATATATATATGGCACGAGGGACTCGACGTATTAGTTCTTCAGGTTGGTGATGCATTGACGCTGTTACGGGTGGTAAATGGGTGTTACAGCGCCAATGTCTAAGGGCGGTGGTGCCCACATACAATTAGGTGACCCATTTACAAGCCCTCTACCTTAATACATTTTTAGAAAATAATAACTACAATAATAATACTAGTCCTCCAGACGGATTTCGGCCATGGCGACCAATCCCGAGAGAGATTAGCCAACTGCGTAGGACATATTATAGTGCACAGGTGTGTGCGCAAACACAGGTGCTCTCTATAATCCCTTACTCTCGTAACCCGATGGAACGGTAATCCGACACGACCGGAAAGAGTTAAGGCGCAGGATCAACGGCTATACGTGCTTTCTGAGGCACGGGAGTGTACACACTTCCAACTTCCATCCTTCGGATAGCTACTGAGAATTTTCGACAGAAAATCTTAACAAAATTGTATTGACCCGACCTGAGAATTGAGCCCAGGATCACCGTGTGTGAAGCCTTACAAGTAGCCATTAGACCAACGAGGCAGTCAATAATGACAATAATTATGTAATGTCATTTGCATAGTTTCTTATTTATTGTAAAATTTAAATAACTATTGATTGAAACTTGTCAGTATAAAGAGGGATAAAATACATATAGGTTTCAACATAAAAAAATTGTTTATTTACAATCAATTTTATGTAACTGTATAAGAAATCACGCTGTGCTGTACCAGTTTTCATTGTTCACTAAATCTCTTAGGTGTTTGGTTTCTTCAAGTGTCCGTTCCTCCAGCTGTCTGTAGAAGCTCGCCACTATCATTAACATGTAGAAACGTGTCACTGGAAAATACAAAAACATGTATATAGTAAGCCAATTATTGTAATTTATTATTATACTGCCAAATAGTAAAGCTTATTCGTTGTGTTCCAGAGTAAGGGTAGAGAGGCAGTAATAATAATATCCTGGGACATTATTCACACACGGCCATCTGATCCCAAACTAAGCAGAGCTTGAAATATGGAAACCAGACAACTGATATACTACATATATTACTTTTCTTTTGTAAATACATACTTATATACATAGATAATTACACCCAGACTCAGGACGTACAAACATGTTCATGCACACAAATGTCTGTCCTGGGCGAAAGGCAGGTGTCTACCAAAGACGCCAACCGGCTCGTCTTGACAGACAGTGTGTACATGCACAAGTTACCATACCAACCAATATACAAGCTTGGTCCCAAGGTTGGTGGCGCATTGATGATGCAAGGGATGTTTAAGATTTCTTGTAGTGTCAATGTCTATGGGTGGTAGTACGTAAATATTTAGAATATTTACGTAACAGAATATAATAAATCCTTTATGATAAATGTATTTCATGGGTAATTTACCGCAGGTGTAAAGTGCAAAAGTGCACTTTTTTTAAAATAAAGTACTAAACTAACTAAGTACAATAAAAATGGGTAAGTTAATAATTATTTAAGATAAATTACTGAACACTTTCTAAAAAACTTATACGCCTGATATAAAATTAAAAGCAATTATGCCCATACCAAAGATATTGAAATAATGTAATTTATAATTAGGTACCGTACTGAAAATATTCATATTGTTTTGATAAACATAATTTGCAATTTTATTTGGTTAATTAATAAGATGTGTGTATTTTTCGTACAGTTTTCGTTTTCGTATATTGTCAGTAAACACATAACCAGGTAATATATAATACAAAACTTACTTAATCCTAAAAACTCGACGACGTAGATCACTAGTGAATTATCACTATATTTGATCATGGTCAAGGTGGTCCAGAATACGAACGCCAACACCGAAACGATCACTTGGAGAGAAGTCCAGATCACCCACGGCTTGATGAGACTCGCTTTTTTCTGGTCACACCAGAAACAAAAAAAATCTTCATATATCTATGTTTAAAAATTCTCACGTACGAGTATAGCTGCAGGACTAACAGCTTTAACTGCTTTTAAGGATGTAAACACGTCAAACATGTAAAAACCGAGCTGCTACTGAGAATTAAAAACCCGGATTGTGAGCCCGCAGCCTTCCATAGCTTTGAACCATGAACTATTCAGTTTGCTACTACTGTTTATATATATTTATTCGAGCAACAACTTACCGCCAAAACAAATAGACTACACTATCTATGATAAAAATATATCTACCGATCTGTTCTTCGTTTCTGTGAACTTTAAAACTTAAACGCACCTCCCCTCCCCTCTCCCCTTTATACACGCGGACCAAGCCACGAGCGGAAACTAGTGTTGGCATATTAAATAATTTGAAAAAAAATACAAACTAGATCGCTAACACAGATTATGCGAAGCAAAATAGACTTTTCATACGTCTAATTTGACTTTTTTGAAATTCTAACACGTTTATAACTTCCAATCGCTTTTATCCAATTGTGGGATATTTCCGTACTCACCTTTAAAACACCATCAAGCATCAATATGCTAAGGAATATTGTGACAGTGTGCGCTATGGTCACAACAATGTAGAAGCCGGTGGACATTACCCTTTCTATGTCGCCTGTGGTCCAGTTTAACGGAAACACGTTCAACGCCGCAAGACATTGTGCTAGGCCGATTATTGAACACAGCTGAAATGTAATTTTTTTAAATCATAATATATATTCATATTTATTTATAATAGGTAGGTAGATTGGCAAATGAGCTCTAATGTTTAGTCGTCGCCACCACTCATATTGGCACTGTAAGAAATATTGACCATAGTCTAAATCGCCAATGAACTAGTAATCTTGGGAAGTAAGATGTTATGTCCCTTGTGACTGCAGTTACTCTGACTCACTCACCCTTCAAACTGAAACAGAATAACACAATTTCTTTTTAGCGTAAGAATATGTAAAATCCTACACAACGGCACGCACGCTCGTCTTCTATAATTTGATAATTAACTTACTATTTTCTACTCATCAATATGTAGGTACGAATGTGTTGTGTGGTTGATAATTTATTTACAATTATTGTTACTTTTGGAGTCGATGTCAGCCAAGGTGGGTTTATAACTACATACATAGTAAGTTATAGGTGAGATGTGCTTGTGTCACACGCGCAACATTACGACGCGAATAAAAGTCAATTTGTAATGTGTAAGTTTTTGTTTGTTTTTAAAGGATTCCCGTATTATTATTGCTAGGTATATTAAAGTGTTTCCTGTATGAAGGGTGAGTGAGCCAGTGTTATCACGGGCACACATAATAATATCTTAGTTCCGAAGATTGGTGCACATTGGCGATGTAAGCGATGGTTAACATCTCTTACAATGCCATTGTCTATGGACGTTGGTGACCTTACCATCAGATGGCTCATATGCAAGTCCGTCTACCTATGCTATAAAAAAAAACTCAGATCCCTTGGTTGGTGTTGATGCTGTAAGAAATGTTTAATATACAACAGTTCTTAGTTCCCCATGTCTAACGACTAACTACTAACTACTTACTAACAAGAAGTCAATTTGCTCGTCTGTTTTGATAAAGTTGGTTTCAATTTGAATTTTTCAAAATGTGAAATTTACTTCACAGACACTTTATCTTTAAAAGATATTTATTCGGCAACGGAATTATTTTATAAAATTGCACCTAATAATAAATTCTTCATAAAAATACGCTTTGCCTTCTTGGTGCACCACTTTTTGACGAAGGTATTGAACCTGTTTTAAATGCTAAAATAAAAATATTTTTAGACAACGTCGACAGATTGGGCATCTTAAATTCTCATATTGCTTCTACTATTTTAAAACACTGTCTTTTTGTTCCAAAATTAATGTACACTCTACTCGCGAGCGCCGTCTGGAAATTTCCTGGCCTTACCAATAAAATCGATGCCATCCTTAAAGATTATTTAGAGAAAATTCTAAATTTATCTCTTGATGAGTATTCCTGGACACAAGCTACACTCCCGATAAAGCATGGTGGCATCGGTGTGAGGAAAATTTCAAGTGTTGCCCATTCAGCCTTTCTTTCTTCTGTACATAGCGTTTCAGACCTTTGTTCACATATTTTAAAATCAAATGCACAGAAAATCACAAATGTTACAGATGCAATAGAAAACTGGAAGGTAAAATGTCCTAATGACGATATCCCTAAGCACGTTACCAAACAAAAACTGGGATTCGCCACTGTGATTTCATTAAACATAAATACGACAACACCATACCAACAAACAACAACAAAGTGACAAAGTTCGAACTTTTTTTTTTTTTTTTTTTATTGCATAGGAAGGCGGACGAGCATATGGGCCACCTGATGGTAAGTGGTCACCAACGCCCATAGACATTGGCGTTGTAAGAGCTGTTAACCATCTCTTACATCGCCAATGCGCCACCAACCTTGGGAACTAAGGTGTTATGTCCCTTGTGCCTGTAATTACACTGGCTCACTCACCCTTCAAACCGGAACACAGCAATAACAAGTACTGCTGTTTTGCGGTATGAACTCTGCAAAATTAGATAGTTATGTAGAAATTGTCATGCAAATTAACAAGTAACACTTACTTATTATGCTGTATAATTTATAGTGTTAGAAAAGGATATTTTAAAGTCGCTACTTACAATTAGATTGAGAGCAGATAATATGCTGCCAAATTGCAGAGACAAACACATCTGCCTCGGGATGTTTTCTAACGAAAACGGAAACCCTGAAAATAAAAGTACTTATATATTAATATCAGTAACTACATCTAATTAAAGTGAAAGAGGTGGTGCTACTATTTGTAACTTTTCACCTAAAACATGCAACTTCGGATTTACATTCACAATACAGGTGGTATCTAAAGTGGTTGCGTCCATGGTTTTATTCAGGAAGAGATAGTAGCAGTTATAACAAGTCTCTTAATAAGCCTTCTAAAAGGATTAATAGTTCAGATATTGCCATGGAAAGGTATAATCCGCCCTTTCGATCAAGAGCTTATAACCAGAATACTAAGAAGACTAAAACCAACACGGGTTCGACAAAGCAAGAATATAACTCCAAAAATAAAAAAAACCCTTTAGGAAGGATAAACAACAGATTAAGAGACAGTTCAATAAATGACTATCGGCCACACCACAACCAATTTTATGGGTGCTGTCTTCGAGCGTATCGAAGGCAGTGGCAGATGCTTGGAGCTCCGAAGGCCCTTCTCGATATGATTACGGGAATGCGTCTGCCATTTACCTCCAAGCCATTGTTGATCAATCCTCAAAGTTGAACAACAAAGGTTCTCGATCGTTTCCAAACTAGACAGTCACCGGAAATGACCGACCAAATAAAGGTGTTACTGGAACAAGGAGTTCTGGAATTGGTCAGTCATCGCTATCCAGGGCCCAGCTTTCTGTCAAAAATATTTCTTGTCAAAAAGAACGATGGCTCAAACAGGCCAATTTTCAACCTGAAGCGGTTAAATCAGTATATTGCACACAAACTATTCAATATCGCATTTCCAAATACCTCGATTTCTACAGAGGGGCGATTGGATGGTGTGGATCGACCTCTCGTCGGCATACTTCCATGTGAGGATAAAAGAGTATCATCGACAGTTTTTGCGACTAGTCTACAAACGACAAGTGCTACAAATGAAAAAAAAACTACAAAAAAACAAACCATCCGGACTCTCATTTTTTATGTTAGAGGGGGGCAAACGAGCAGGAGGATGGAAAGTGACTACTATCACCCATGGACATCTGCAACATTCGAGGACATGCAGATGCGTTGCCGGCCTTTAAAGTGTGAAAAGAACTTTGCTGCATTGACCAATTGGCAATCACAGCATCTGCGCAATCAAGGTTTAAGATTGATCGTTTATTTGGACGATTTCCGTATCGTAAATCAATCGGAAGTAAGACTTCAATACCAAGTAGACTTAGCAATGAAAATACTCGAGACGCTGGGATGGACGATAAACTACGAGAAATCTGTAGTCAGACCAACACAGAAAGTCGAATTCTTAGGAATTGTTTGGAACACCAAGGCAAATTTCTAGTGCCTTCCCAGAAAAAATATCGAGAAAATATTGTTTTTTGCAAATCGCCTGGTCAAGAAATGAAAAATCTCATTGAAGGAAACGAAAGCTATTTTGGGCTCTCTAAATTTTGCCAACTTTGTAGTTCCTCGAGGGAGGTTACACTGCCGACAACTGCAGCTACAGTCTCGGATACTAGTGAGAAAGGAAATTCATGAAAGAAATAAACTAGAAGGCAACAGCAATGAAGGATTTGGTATGGTGGATCAAAACGCTGAAGAAATCACGGCCACAAACAACGTTACATTCGGATTCGGTTCATCATTTTTTAACAGATTCAGATGCTGCAACAGATGGTGCAAATTTCGGTTAGGAACTCAAATGGAGGCCAGACCAGATGCAATGGCATTGCAACCGCAAGGAAATTTTTGCTATAATAGCAGCCATACGACATTTCAAATTAAAACTACAATGGCGTCACCTGATTTTATAGTCAGACAATCGAACAGTCATCTCATACATTCAAAAAGAAGGCGGAACACGATCGATGGCTCTTCCCAACCAAATTACCAACTTTTAAATTACCTAGACAAGTGGGATATCACAATGACAGCCGAATACATTCCTGGAAAATACAACGACATCGCCGATCGTTTATCGAGGGGGAAACGAGCGTCCGAGTGGCACCTATTGAAACCTGCAGTCGATGTGATATTCAAAAGGTTTGGAATTCCACAAATAGACTTGTTTGCGACGAAAGAGACTAGAGTCGTACAGAATTACGTCTCGATCAATTGTCAGGACTCCTCGGCTCTGTTTTGCATTCAGTCGTCCTTGGCGGTTTCAACTAGCTTGGGTATTCCCTCCGCCGAATCTCATGCTACGCGTGTTGCAAAATCTCAACAATGCACAGGGAATATTTTTGATCGTAGCACCGATGAGGAAGAGGGTATTTTGGCTTCCGGATCTACGCAGATGAGCCTTATGCAAACCTTTGAAAATCAAACACTTACCTTATGTGCTAATAGATCAGACAACGGGCATGCCACCACCCCGAATTCAAGACATGGAACTTTTCGTCTGGAAAATTGTGGCTGGGAAGATGTAATACAGAATACGGACTGAAGCTGCAAAAACATTGCTTAGGTCTAACTGGAGGGACTCTACGCTTAAAACATATAGACCCGCTTGGTTTAGATGGGTAAGGTGGTGTAAGTCTCATAATTTTGATTTTAAGCATCCAGATGGAGTTATTTTTGGCCTTTTTGAGCTTAGAAGAGAAATTGGCGTACACAACTATTCTTTTACATAAATCAGTGATTCTTACCTTTGAAAAGTTTTAAACAACGAAGATTTAAATTCACTTTTCTTTGTCAAACATATTTTAAAAGCTATTTTTCTTTTAAGGCCCAAAACCGTAAAACCTCCAATTCGGGATCCAAATGACTTGATTACCTGGATTCAGAATAATCCTCCAGCCATTTATTCATTATTTGAGGCTTCGCGTCGACTAGCATGCTTTTTGTTACTCTCTTCAGGTAGGCGAGTTCATGACCTTACGTTGTTAAGAATAGATTCTTGTCATTACTTTGATTTTGGTGACTATATCATTTTACATCCCATATTTCGCTCTAAGACTGATACAGCTACATACAAGCAATCGTTGGAAATTATTAAGTCATCCGTGTACCAGTGTTTGTATTGAACACCACAGAGTGCGTGGGACAAGACGCCTGTAGGCATTCTCTGCCAGTCAACCTTTAGGGCAATCAGAAATCCATGCAGGCGGTAATTAATAATTAACACTATATTATATTATACAACTATAGAATAAATAAACATATACATACAGAATGTGTCTACAAAATAAATAAGAATCTATAATAACTATAAATAATAAAGTAATAAATATTATAAATAATAAATACAAATATAATAAAATAATAAAAACATATAAATAAAAATAGTGAATTACAGATGTTATGAGAACTAGCGGCTTAGAAACCTTCTGATAATATGTGCTCACGTAGACTAGTCTAAAAGTTGAGTTTAGAGGCAGCTTTTCTAATGTGTTCGGTTACTTTGTTCCATAATCGGTACAGTTAAGATAAGACATGATCATAAATAAATAATGAACACGATACGTTTAATAGAACGCAATAAACACTATTATCAATCACATAGTTTCTATAAAACAAAGCAACTCACTTAATTTCATTTTTCTCACTTTTCACAACACGAGCACGTCCCGTAATTGGTATTGGCACTTTCCCAAGGTAACTATTACTGGTCCAAACGACCCAGTTCGTGCAAACAATGGGCATTGATAACTGATACGTTATCAAAACAAATTCTAATCACATATCGCCCATTTGCGACGATAGTGTAATATCTCAAAAACCACGATTTTACAGGAAACGATTTTTACTTTCAAACAATCCTATCCTCTTAAATATTGCACAGATGACGTCACACTGTAAGAGCGTGTTTTAGATCAACTAATATTGAAACTATTCATGTAAAAGTATCGTAAGTTTTCTAACAAAATAACCGAAATTAATACGTTTAAAAAAAACAGAACACATAACTTTGTTACTTTGTGTGTGTGTGTTTGGAACTTATTTATAATTAAATAACACGTTGAAGATGATGAAAACAATTACTTGATGCTAAGTTATGTAATAATAAAACGTTGTTGTCGAAAATATTTAATTATTAATAAATCGGAAATAACAATTAAGTGGTGGTATCTAGTAGTAGTAACAACAATTTTTACTTTACACTCAACAACTTATGTACATTTAAAAAAAATACACAATTAGTCACTCAAAAGAACCATATTTATACTCTCTTATTTTTTATCTTACAATATGATTTTTATGAAAAAAACAATACCATTTAATCTTTGAATAAAAACAAAGTCAACAAGTTTGATGATGTAGATACCTCTACAAAATCTTCAGATATTTAAAGATGCATGTGGCAATAAGCCGAGGTAGCCCAGTGGTCAGCTCCAATCCGCCGGGCAAATACCACTGATATTTCATGTGATTTGTGTTTATAATTCATCTCGGGTTTGACAGTGAAGGAAAACATCAACTCACTGACTTTCAACTTCCCTGAAATTCTGCCACATGTGTATTCCACCAGGTTGCATTGGAGCGCGGGGTGAAATAAGCTCCAAAGCATAACCTTAGCCCAGCAGTGGGAAATCAATAACTGTTACTGTTTCTATCATATAGGAATCTCATTTAAACATTCATTAGCCTGTGATTAGTCCCACACATAACTTTCAACATGGTTAATTTTAAAACCATAGATAGTCAAAGTCAGTACAATGAATTTCGATTTATAATAGATAACAAAAGTTCTCCTATAAAGCCTTTAACTGCAATGCAATTTTTTTTTTCTTTTTTTTTGTAAGATAGGGCAAACGAGCAGGAGGCTCACCTGATGGAAAGTGACTACCACCGCCCATGGACACCTGCAACATCCGAGGAATTGCAGGTGCGTTGCCGGCCTTGGAGGAAAGAGTACGCTTTCTTCTTGAAGGTTTTTATGTCATATCGGTTCGGAAAAGTCGCCGGCGAAAGCTGGTTCCACAGAGTGATTGTGCGAGGCAGGAAATGCCTTAAGAAACGCACTGTTGTGGATTTCCAGACATCGAGGTGATGGGGATGGAATTTGGAGTTCTGGCGCGATGTCCGGTGGTGAAATTTAGCTGCCGGGACTAATCCAAACAACTCCTCAGAACACTCCCCGTGATATATGCGATAGAGGATGCAGAGTGACCCGACATCTCTACGCAAAGCCAAAGGATCAAACCGGTCTGTAATAGCCTGATCGTCGACAATTCGAACTGCTCTACGTTGAATGCGGTCAAAAGGAACAAGCTGGTACTGGGGAGCTCCCGCCCAGAGGTGTGAGCAGTACTCCATGTGGGGCCGAATTTGCGCCTTGTAAAGTTTTAGGCGATGGTCCGACGTGAAGTACTGTCTCGCCTTGTTGAGCACTCCAAGCTTTTTAGAAGCGAATTTGGCTTTAACTTCCAATTGACCGCGGAACCGCACAGTGTCCGAAATCTCGACGCCAAGTATCCCGATACTATCTGTGGCAGCAAGGGGAGTATTCTCGAAATGAGGGGATATGACAAAAGGAGTCTTTTTAGCGGTTAACGCGCAAACTTGAGTCTTATTGGGGTTGAATTGGACCAAGTTCAGTCGGCCCCAGTCCGAGACCTTGGTTAACAAGGTCTCGACTTCAGACACAAGTTTGTTCCGACACTCGTCGACGTGTTCCCGAGAAATATTAGCACGGCCGGTGTAAAGGACGTCTACAGTGCTATCATCCGCATAGCAGTGAATGTTACTGATTTATAACATATCATTGATATGTAGAAGAAACAGAGTAGGTGAAAGAACGCAACCTTGTGGAACACCAGAATTGACGAATTTTAAGTCAGAGCATGCACCGTCGACAACGACCTTGATGCTCCGATCTGCCAAAAAACTGGTGATCTACTTGCACAATTTCTCGGGAAGCCCGTAGGATGGAAGCTTGGAGAGAAGCGCTTTATGCCATACCCGATCGAAGGCTTTCGCTATGTCCAGACTGACTGCTAATGCTTCCCCCTTGGACTCAACCGCCGTAGCCCATCTGTGAGTAAGGTAAACTAGAACATCACCAGCTGAGCGACCCCGGAAGCCGTACTGGCGGCCGCTAATCAGCTGATGCTCCTCTAGGTACCGCAGGAGCTGGCAGTTAATAATGGACTCCATTACCTTGGAGAACAAGGAGGTGATAGCAATAGGTCTATAATTTGTTGGATCAGAGCGATTGCCTTTTTTAGGGATCGGGTGCACTAAAGCCGTCTTCCAAGAATTCGGGACTACGCCTAATGTGTAGGAGTGGCGGAAAAGTCGCGTTAAAACCGGTGCCAGCTCGGGAGCACAAGTACGCAGCACAATCGGAGGAATGCCATCGGGCCCACTCGACTTATGGATGTCCAAGGAAAAAAGTGCTTTACGAACTGCACTCTGCCGGAATTTAATTTCCGGCATCGTGGTATCACACCGCAAGATTGTCGGTGGTGTCTTTCCTTGATCATCAAGAGTCGAGTTATACGCGAAGAGAGATCCCAAAAGATCGGCTTTCTCCCTCGCAGTAGGGGCCAACGAGTCATCGCAGACCAGAATGCGCGTGTTCCCGAAGGAAGACGCACCAATCTCTCGCCAATCCTTCCTATATGCTCCGACTTCGCCTTGGCAATAACTCTTTTGAAAGACCTGGAGGCAGAGTTATATTCCTTTTTAAATGCGCTGGTATTTACATCACGCGATGCCGATGCTTCAGCCCAGGCTTGATAGCATTCTAGCCTTTCGGCGTGACGCCGTTTTACACAACCGCCGATGTGCACAACGAGCCGGTCAGTTTCGGCATTACCGCTATGGGACCTATATAGGCACGCGTAGATTCGCGGATGATCATCGCAGTCTACGCGCAGCCAGAGAATGGATAGGTCCCTCCCTTCAAGATGGGCGAGGCGACGAGAGCAGATATCCTCTCTTACATAAACACACACCGCAGCTCGTGGTACAAAGGAATGTTCCAACTTGTACCCTGGGTAGGAAAGAAATGAGGTGACCGCCGGAGACAATATCCGGGTCTCAGTTAGAAAGAGCAAGGCCGGCTTCGCCGTCTCAAGATGGAAGTGGACGGCGTTTAAGTTGGACTTCAGTCCCCAAAATTTTATTTTATTTTATTTGGGAAACAAACAGTACAATCAATTCTTAAAACTATTACATAAAATTAGCACACATACCAGTAAAGCTTCCACTTATAAGTAAAAAAAATAACAAGAGCAGAACAAATATATTATGAACATCTTAATATAATAATAATGAAAACTATGAAAGAAACTATGAAAACTATGAAAGGGGATATTTAAAATTGATAGAATTACATTTTAAGGTTCTAACACAAACTTCCTAAAGTTAGCGACTGATTCTATAAATATATCAAAACTAAAATAAATTGTGTTATACTCCTTACAGACTATAAAAGAATTTCTCGCATAATTAGATTTTAATACGGGCAAACTAAATAAAGCCTTATTTCTTGTTCGTACACCTGAAACTTAAGCAATTTAGAAGGTAAGGTGAATCTATCTTACTCCTAATTAATTTAAACAAAAAAAAAGTTGATCTCTTAGTGTTCAACGATCAGCAAATGAGGTAATTGGAATAATTTCATTTGTTGCACGACATTTAAAATCAAGGTATTTAATAAATTTCCTTTGAATGTAATGTTGCAGAAGTCCACAGTGAGGGTGGAAGGGGTTGCCTTAAGATGCCTGCTCTGTTTGCCCCGACCATTTAAGAGTGCATAATTACCCCCCCCCCCCCCCCACAGAATTCGAAGGGCAGCCTGGGCATCCCTGCTCAGGTGGTATATGTCCTGAGTATGGATGTCCAGAGAGGGATTGTTCACCGTAGTCGCAGATGGTACCCTCCTGGGGTAGTCATCTTAGATTCTGCGCACTCATTTTGTTGGGGGGTTTTAAAAGATATATTTTGTAAATATACGTTATTGTTTTATTTTCTAGAGACTAATAATGTTATGCATGTTATGGTATACGCCAAATAAATATATTTTTAAATAAATAAACTTGTATTCTTAATAATTTCTTATATTTCAAACACTTTATTTACTCAACCTGTAATATAACTCTAACTAAAGTCTAACTGTTAACCTAATATAAAAATAAAATATATGGCTCGAACACCACTCGACGTATTAGTTCTTCATGTTGGTGGTGCAATGACGTTGTTACGGGTGGTAAATGTGTGTTTCAGCGCCAATTTTCATTGTTACAGTTCTAAGGGCGGTGGTGCCCACATACAATTAGGTGACCCATTTACAAGTCCTCTACCTTAATACCTTTTTAGAAAATAATAGTTACAATAATAATAATAGTCCTCCAGACCGATTTCGGCCATGGCGACCAATCCCGAGAGAGATTAGCCAACTGCGTAGGACATATTATAGTGCACAGATGTGTGCGCAAGCACAGGTGCTCTCTCTATTCCCTTACTTTCGTAACCCGATGGAACGGTATTCCGATATGATCGGAAAGAGTTCAGGCGCAGTACAAACGGCTTTACGTGCTTTCCGAGGCACGAGAGCGTACACACTTCCAACTTCCAGCCTCCAAGCAGCTACTGAGAATTTTCGACAGAAAATCTTAACAAATGTTTATTGACCGGGCCTGGGAATTGGACCCAGGACCACCGTGTCTGTGGCCTTACTCACTAGACCAACGAGACAGTCAATAATATTAATAAATATGTAATGTCATTTGCATTGCATTTATTGTAAAATTTAAATAACTATTGATTTAAACTTGTCAGTATAAAGAGGGATAAAAGACATGGGTTTCATCATAAAAAAAAGTTTATTTACAATACATTTTATGTAACTGTATAAGAAATCACGCTGTGCTGTACCAGTTTTCATTGTTTACTAAATCTCTTAGGTGTTTGGTTTCTTCGAGTGTCCGTTCCTCCAGCTGTCTGTAGAAGCTCGCCACTATCATTAACATGTAGAAACGAGTCACTGGAAAATACAAAAACATGTATATAGTAAGCCATTTGTTGTAATTTATTATTATACTGCCAAATAGTAAAGCTTATTCGTTATGTTCCAGTGTAAAGGGTTAGAAAGACACTGCAAATGCACAAGGTATTATACCAACCAACATGCCAGCTTGGGCTCACGGTTGGTGGCTCATAGACAAGGGATGTTTAAGATCTTGTAGTGTAAATTTATTGGGCGGTAGTACGTAAATATTCAATATATTTATGTAACATGATTAGAAGCAAATAAATTATTTTATGATAAAAGTATTTCATGCTTAATAAATTAACCACAGGTAAAGTGAAACAGTGCACGTTTTAATGATAAATAGGTAATATGATACTAATCGTTAAAAACAATGTGCTAAGTAGAATATAAATGGATAAGGATATAAATGGATAAGTTCATTAATATTTAAGATATATTATTGAATATTACACACTTTCTAATAAACTTATCCATTTGCGCCTGATATAAAATTAAAAGCAATTATGCTCATTCCAAAGATATTGAAATATTAAATTATCTTAATTAGGTACCGTACTGAAAATATTCATATTGTTTTGATGAACATAATTTGCAATTTTATTCGGTTAATTAATAAGATGTATGTATTTTTATACAGTTTTCGTTTTCATATATTGACAGTAAACACATAACCAGGTAATATATAATATAAAACTTACTTAATCCTAAAAACTCGACGACGTAGATCACGAGTGAATTATCACCATATTTGATCATGGTCAAGGTGGTCCAGAATACGAACGCCAACACCGAAACCATCACTTGGAGAGAAGTCCAGATCACCCACGGCTTCATGAGACTCGCTTTCTCCTGGTCACACCAGAAACACAAAAAATCTTCATAAATCTATATTTAATAATTCTCACTCTCATAATACCATAGGAAATATGAGTCGGCCGGACAGAGTATAGCTGCAGAACTAACGGCTTTTAAGAAAACACGACCAATATTTAAAAAACGGGCTGCTACTGAGAATTAAAATCCCGGACTGTAAGCCTGCAGTCTTCCATAGTTTTGAACCATGAACTACTCAGCTTCCTACTACTATTTATGTGTAACAAACTTTTATCAAGTTGTGAGAGATTGTCTTTACCTTTAAAACACCGACAAGCATCAATGTGCTAAGGAACAGTGTGACAGTGTGCGCTATGGTCACAACGATGACGAAGCTTGTGGACATTACACTTTCTATGTCGTCTGAGGTCCAGTTTAACGGAAGCACGTTCAACGCCGCGAGACATTGCGCTAGGGCGAATATTGAATACAGCTGAAATGTAAAATATTAATATATTTTTATTTATTTATAATAGATATGCAATTGGAAAATGAGCCCTATTGTTTAGTCGTCGCCATCGCTCGTAGATATTGGCACTGAATTTACAATAAAATTGAATTAGGGGGACTGTCGTGGCGACCAGGGCGGCCGCCAGATATTTTATAATGTACAATTAGGTACATCCACAAATGCATACTCTATTACCTCGTTCACATTCTTTGGTTTGACGGCAAACCGTAAGGATACTTTAATTGCAAGACAACATTCAAAACACTTAATTAAATTCAGCTGTTTATACATTAATACAAAAAGCAAAGACCATTTACAACGGTCAGAATAACTTAATTACTTTTTTTTATGTTTACTGAACAAAGAAACAAATGCTTAAGTTTTACAGTTTATATTTAATAATTAATTAAATATAAAACAATCTTATAATAGTTATATCTATAATTATAAACAACTCAATATTGCCAATAGTTATTTAATTAGGTGATTTAGGCTAATTGAATGATATGAATGAATGACATCGACGGCTGCTATCAGTAAAACATTATGATTATAATAACCTTTAATTTTAATTAATGTCAAAATATTATCAATCACCTTGATTCCATTTCCAGTTCATAATATGTGTATATGTGCTTCAATACGCTCTGAATAAGCAAACTACTAAAACAAAACACTATCGGGACTCGTGGTAAAGATTTATGCTGTCCCATATGGATGGACACAACATATCCACTAAATATTCTACCATTAACAGCAATCTATATTTGAACTGTTTAAATTCGATTGGCGAGTGAGTCAGTGTAATTACTGATGCAAGATACATAACATTTACTTGGTGGTAGAGCTTTGTGCAAGCTCGCCTGGGTAGGTACCACCCACTCATCAGATATTCTACCGCAAAACAGCAGTACTTGGTCCTGTTGTGTTCCGGTTTGAAGGGTGAATGAGCCAGTGTTATTACGGGCACACATAATAATATCTTAATTTCCAAGGTTGGTGTCGCATTGGCGATGTCAGTGATGGTTAACATCTCTTACAATGCCAATGTCTATGTTGGTGACCACTTACCATCAGGTGGCTCGTATGCACGTCCGCCTACCTATGCTATAAAAAAACTCAGATCCCTTGGTTGGTGTTGACGCTGTAAGAAATGTTTTATATACAACAGTTCTTACTTTCCCATGTCTAACGGCAAAGGCGACAACTTAGCAAGAACTGAATTGGCTCGTCTGTTTTTCCAAAATAAATTATCATTCAAGTGTGGGTTAGACGAGCCGGTTGGCTTGAGCCCCTGCCTTTCGCGCCGTAGGTCGTGGGTTCGATTCCCACCCAGGACAGACATTTGTGTGCATGAACATATCTGTTTGTCCTGAGTCTGGTTGTAATTATCTATATAAGTATGTATTTACAAAAGAAAAAGTAGTATAATATATAGTATATCAGTTGTCTGGTTTCCATAGTAAGAGCTCTGCTTAGTTTGGGATCAGATGACCGTGTGTGAAAAATGTCCCAATATATTATTATTATTATAATAACAAAATAATGGTTCAATAGTTGTTGTTGCCATTACGTTCCGTTTTTGTATTGGCAACATGGTGATCCACACAACAGCATTGTTAAAATGAAAAAAAAGCCGCGCATTAGAAACCGCCGTTTTGTTGTTGGACAGCAAACGTAATTAATGAAGTATATTATTAGCGCGATTTGTAATTTGTTGAATGTGTCCAAATATGTTATTTGCATGTTTAAGCATAAATGAGTGAGTAATTTACGTAAAATAATTATATTATTTGGTGTTCTATTTAAAAAAAAGATCTAATCGAAATTTTTGAATAATCAGTTTTCACTTCTGGATGCTAATTGTGTGAACGTTTATACTATCATAGGTTATTGCGTCTAGAAGCAGTGACCCTACTTACCCCAACACCCGCTCGATAAGGTAAAATCGCAGACAAGCGTGACTCATGTGAAAAGAAGCAACAAATTATGAATTAATATAATAGTTTATTGAATTATGAGAGGTAGATCAGTAGTTCCTAATGCGGTTGAAACACCAAGAGCAGCAAGCTATCGTTAAACCAGTACGTAAAAAATTTGTTGACACAAATAAAGAGAATCAAAAAATATAGTTTAAAGAAAAAATATCATAAGCATTTGCAATATAAGACAAAAGTAACCCTTCCTTATAAACGTAGAGTTTGTACTCGTACATTTCTAGAATGCGTTGAATAATTCTTTCGTACATCAATTTGCTTATGAGTGACAAATAACCGTTATGCGATTATTTCTAAGGAAAAAAATATGTGATTTCATTAAACATAAATACGAAAATACCACACCAACAAACAACAACAAAGTGACAAAGTTCGAACTCTGCAAAATTAGATTAGCTATATAGAAATTGTCATGCAAATTAACAAGTAACACTTACTTATTTTACTGTATAATTTATAGTGTTAGGAAAGGATATTTTAAAGTCGCTACTTACAATTAGAATGAGAGCAGATAATATACTGCCAAATTTCAGGGACAAACACGCGAAACTTGTCTGCCTCGGGATGTTTTCTAACGAAAACGGAAACCCTGAAAATAAAAGTACTTATATTTAAATATCTGTAACTACATCTAATTAAAGTGAAAGAGGTGGTACTACCATTTGTATTATTTCACCTAAAACATATTTGTTTTTAATTAATAAATTATACATATTATTGTAGCTAAGTTTAACAAATAAAATTGTACACATTATAATATATGATTTCTAAAAACATCGCTTTATATTTTTGATATAACAAAAATCTATATAAAGAAATCTTAAGATCTCCAGATCTTAAAATTGCACTTTATATAAAGCAATATTAATTATGTAGCAGAATTTTGACAAACGTAATGTTAATTTAGTATGAATTCGATTTTTTATCTTCGCATGTGTCTAGATATTTAGCTTAAAGCAACAATTATAATCTTTGATAAAATGACACGGTGATATTAACTGATCATTATACATTTATTATTATATGATTTGACTGGTATTTATTTATTTTGGAAACAAACTGTATAATTATATTAATATAAAAAAAATATTAATAGAATTTAACCGACAATAGGGTTAAAATTTAATGAAAACATCATAAATTAAAGATTAACATTAAAATAAAGAAGATGCAAAAAAACAAACAAATTACAAAAGCAAGAGAAAATTATCATAATAAAACTATAAATTAAGAATTTAAATTATTCATAATAATAAAATAAAATTTGTTAACAGGGAGATGAAATATACAATAATATATAAACAAATATAAAATAACGTAATTTTAAACATATTAATAAATACATTTTTATTCTATTTTCGTTGTATTTGTGGGTTATACGAACGCTTCGAAAATATTTGGATTGAATCCATGCATGATGTCATAAGTTTCTTATTATTGCAAGCGCAATATCACTCGTGGAACAGATTTTACTATCTACTGTTAAGATAAGACATTATCATAAATAAATAATGAATACCTATCGTTTAACGGAACGTAATAAACACTATTATCAATCACATAGTTTCTATAAAACAAGACAACTCACTTGATTTCATTTTTTTCACTTTTCACAACACGAGCACGTCCCGTAATTGGTCTTGGCACTTTCCCAAGGTAATTTTCAACTATTACTGGTCCAAACGATATCCAAGCCCGTGCAAACAATGGGCATTGATAACTGATACGTTATCAAAACAAATTCTAATCACATATGAGATAATGGGTATTATAGTAGACGGAACCGAATTTGTAGACTAATAATGAAATGTTTGTTTAATTTTATTTATTTAACAGATCAATTAGCTAACATAGTTAATATGAATAGTAAATACGCGTTACTAACGAGTTTCATAAATAACTAATTCCTCTTCGATTTCTAGAGATATATAAACAGTAAATATTAATATATATTACACATAAATAATACTGATTATGAGATACTATACTAGCTATACTTGAATTGTACTAATGGAGTGTAATCTTCGGAACCTTTATTAAAAGTTGGTGTACCACAAGGATCAATTTTAGGTCCTGTTTTATCTTTGACATATATTCGGGTTAAAGATCTTTATTTCTCATTAAGAATAAATTCACTTACATGAGAACATTAAATAAACAATTACAATAATTGCCTAGCGGCGTAACAATGTAACATTATTAAGAAGCATAATATTAGTAAAAAATAGACAACAACAATTACAAAGAGGGTATCTGATCTGTGAATACTTTGCATTATTGTGGATGGTCTGGTCTTATCGCAATATACACGGATTAATATATTTTTTATAAATAACCCAGATATGTTAAAAGTATTTATTGTATTGGATTGCTTGCAGTGAAAACTTTGTGAATGTTTTTTGGTTAAAGTTATCGGAAATAGTACTGGCAACATCATAATACCGATTATAGTAAATAATGCACTATTATGTATGGTAAAATTAGTTGTAATAAATACTCATATCTCAATCGCTTTAAAAACAAAAACAGTTGTACAATTAAAGTGTCATAACAATGTCTTAATTGATCCATAATACAAATAGCTGCTAAAAACAATTGAATTATTCAATGATTTAGTTAAAATAATAAATGAAATACGTATAGGTGGGTAAAGTTGTATAATTATCTGTATATACATAATAATGAATATTACATTTAATACACAAATTAATATTAACTTAATACTAATAAAGCGTTTATTTGTAAACATATGAGAACAAAATATAAGAAATTAATATATCTGCTAAACAAAGATTATTTTTGGAAAAATTGTTGTTATTAAAATAAATGGTTTTGAATATTTCGATTTTTGAAAGGAATTAATGATTTTCTTAATTTTTACATTTCCAAACATCTTTCAAGTGATTGCTGTGTCATTCCTTTACTTAAAAATACATAATAGATCATTAATAGATAATATAATGAACTTTGGACTAGACATAAAAGTAAGGGACCTTCAACCACACATACGCCACAGGACTACAATATTAACATTCAAAACATACAGGAGGCCTATATATTTGGCAAATATATTGAATACTTTATTCGTTATTAATGTCCATGGCTATATGCCCCATGGCCATATGCCCCATGGCCATATACCCCATGGCCATATACACCATGACCTCCTGACAGGTAACCACCGCCATAACCAGATGAAAGAACAGATCCAGAAGAAAGATATGGATGAGCTATTGAGACTGGCGAAACGATTTTTGAAGCTACAGGTACACCAATGGACCCATATCCACCACTATATACGCCGGAGCCAATTCCACTGATTGATAAACCAGAACCGATACCACCGATTGATACACCGGAACCAATACCGCCATATCCACCAACCGCTTGAACAGCAACTGGTACTGGAATCGGCTGTGGCACTCTAACGGGAACAGCAGCTGGTACACTGACCACGTATGGTTGGGGCACTGGAATACCAACTCCCTGAGTAACAGTTACAGGAACGGGCTGGGAGACTGGCAATGGTACTGGACGGTTGATCGGTACTGCTACCGGTCTAGGAATTATTTGAGCCACCGGTTGAGGTACAGCCACCGGGACGGGGCGTGGATTGTCGACTGGTACCCCAACTGGTACACTTACTGGTACAGGTCTAGGAACACTGACTGGGACGGGATGGGGAATTGGGATCGGGACCCTATTGTGGTACTCGGAGTAAGTGTGCCGCGTTGGAATGGAGTACGATGCAGACGCTTCTCTTTTCTTGTTCTCTGTTTTGGCTTGAGCAAGCACGAAGCTCAAACATATAAGTACCTGAAAAAATAATTAAGTAATATGCTTTAAAACAATACAAATACTAATAATTTAAAAAAATTAAACCATAATATTCAATAATATTATTCATATCGATTTATAATATTGCATCTTTTTTTTTAATTGTCAAATTTTAGTTTTCAAAACGTTAACAATTAAATAATAAAAAGGTTAACAGCAAATAGTTTTAATATTTTATTTTATTATTTTGACGGTATGTCATTATACAAATAAATATGAAACTCACTATAACACGCGACATTTTACAATATATCGTTAAGTCCGATGTAATTGAAGCTCCGATGGTAAGTGACGTGACACATAAACGTAATGGTATTTATACGACATGTGAGCGACGGTCGGAGACCAGTTCAGGAACTCTATTAAGATTCACTTACACCCTACTGATCTACGAAAGCAGGAAAATCAGATATCTATATTAGCTGATACGACTAAGAGAGCCATAAAAACATTTTGGAATATATTTTCTTGGAAATAATTTATTTTGTCCATGAGCAATAGCGTTTATTAATCTTTATATCTTTTGACGTGACAACGTCTAATAAATCGATGAACGCTGACTGCATGCACGAAAAAATGTCCCGTTACGCTCATTGTCCCGTTACGCTCATTGCCCCGTTACGCTCATTGCCCCGTTACGCTGATTGTACGCTTGCGCCGCATCTATCTCTCTTTCACTCGATTGCAGTCATTTCATCAAAGTTTTGTTATGACGTTGTCACGTTAAACTATCGTCCGTAAACCGACTTTACAGACAACCATTTTTTGGTTGTTATATTCTTTCTTAGTCTGTTCCTGGGTCAGACCAATAAAGCTTATTAGGTTATTTTGGCATGAAAGTGTCAGTAGCGCCAGACGCTTGACGTCTGATTAGACAAAGATAGTGAGTAAATAGATTGTAACTGTGTTAGTGCACACACATGTGCACCATGTTATCTCTTGCACAAATTATCTGAGCAGGACTTGTTATGCTGTGTAAAATTTAAATACTCAAAAAACCACAAGTGAAGTATGACGTTGCTATTACAAAGAAGGTCTTAAACTATACAAATAACGTAAATAAATTAATGTACGTGCAAATAATTAAATACGACTAAATAAAACCTATTTACATCAAATACAAGAGTAAATTTTTTTAATACGATCTATTGAAAAAAAATCTATCTTTCTAACGGCCGAATACTGAAACGTCATTCAAATATGAAGAGGAACTCAATTATTTGAGACGCCATTAATTTAAAATTTCGCATACTAAATTTGAAATTAATGGCGTCCCAAATAATTAAGTCCCACTTAATATTTGAATGACGTTTCAGTATTCGGCCATAAATATTTAGATCAATATAGGTAAAAATATTAAAATCAATTATTGAAAAATAAAATTTTCCTTGGAGGTGCTTACAGCTCGATATAATCTTATACCTTATCAACTTATGCTCGTATCAAAGTGCACTTACTAAGGCAAAACAGGTCTAGATCCAGACCAGATGTAAACGTAATAGCTCGTAATCGCTGTTATGTAACGTTCTATTATTAAGTTGTTTTCGGTCTACCTAGATCTTTATTTATACCAGCAGTGCTATACTCACCCGAAAAATTTTGACAAACAACTTACATGATATACTGATGTACTATTTTGATGCGTGTATTTTTTTTAGCATAGGTAAGCGGACCAACATTTGGGCAACCTGATGGTAAGTGATCACCAACGCCCATATACATTGGCATTGTAAGAGATGTTAACCATCACTTACATCGCCAATTCGCCACCAATCTTGGGAACTACGATGCTATGTCCCTAGTGCCTGTAATTACTCTCGCTCACTCACTCTTCAGACCGGAACACAACAGTACAAAGTACTACTGTTTTGCGGTACAATATCTGGTGAGTGCGTGGTAACCTACCTATACGAGCTTGCACAAAACTCTACCACAAAGTAAATGAATAATAAGTGTATTCTTGAAATGCTATAATTATTGTGGTCAATATCGCACTTTTTGACCCTTTTCTTTGGGTTTGAATTTGTTCATACAGAAGAGCCATATAAAATAGTACAATTATGGAACTCTTTTCAGCTTAAATTAATTTTATATTTGATTTATTTGTTAATGTGTTACCTATTTATAAAATATCGTTACTCTCCTATAAACTTAATTTTATTTAATTGGGACCGACAACGACGAGTATTGATAACAAATAATAATTATATTATAATATAATAATAATAATAATATCTTGGGACATTATTCACACATGGCCATCTGATCCCAAACTTAGCAGAGCTTGTGCTATGGAAACCAGACAACTGATATACTTACATATACAACTTTTCTTTTGTAAGTAAATACTTATAAAGATAATTACACCCAGACTCAGAAGAAGCAGACATGTTCATGCACACAAATGTCTGTCCTGGGAATCGAACCCACGACCTGCGGCGTGAAAGGCAAGTATCTTACCAATCACGCCATCCGGCTCGTCAAATCAAATATCTAGTCAATAATAATGAATGATGTTGTTTCTAACAATTTAAAACAGTTTTACAAGCAGAGTCGAGTGTAAGAATAAGTTATTCTAAAGGGTAATTAAAATTTAAAACTTTCCTCTAAACGTAACGCATTTGAACAGTTGCCAAACGAAGGATTCCCTACAAGGCGGGCGGTGATATTTCAATTCATCCGTAGCATGATTGATGCCGGTATTTCAAATATCTCTCAATGCCTTTCGTAGTCCGAGGCCTCATCGTGAAATATGCAAACTTATTTAGTATGTTAAAATTGTGGATTGTTTGATCGAGCAATACTATAAATAACTTAAAAAGCTAATCAACTACTACTACTACAAACGTTACTGACAAATTATTAAAGTTTAACGATATAATAAATTCGCTTGTTAAGTTATAGGTAAGTTAAATAAGTAATACCCTGAAATGACCTGAACTAAGGCCTCATTTCACCAAGCTTACAAACTTATTCGACACGTTGCTTGAGATCCGATACGCAATTGGCAGAATTTCATCCGACATGCAAATTTCATCATCTCGGTCCATCTCGGATCAGCAATTTATATATTACATACCAATATTAAAAATGTACGGAATAACAAAATAATATTTGATTACCACAGCCAGCCCTTAGACTATCAAGAAAGCTCTCATAAATATGCATCGACCCAACGTCCACACGAATGCCTTACATTTGCGTAAACTCTGTCGAAATTAAATGCACCGTGAATCAAATCCATTTCAAGTGGACATTTCAACTGTATTGTAATGACACTTAAAATCAGAAATGTAAAGAATCCATATAAATCAATAATAACATTATTATTTAATATTGTAATTCTCTTTTACTTTTACGTTGTAATTTTGCAATTTCGTTATAATCATAAAAAGATAAATCAGTTTCGAGACGTTTTAGCTCGTTGTGTGTATCATAAGTAGCGTTAGAAATGGCCTTCTGCTGATTTTTTTTCTACTACTTAGCTTATACTAAAATATATGTAGTAAAAATTATGGCAAAAATATAAAGAAATGTAAAACAGTTTGCCTACCGGGTATTGAAGAGGAACAAAATTTCAGGGTAGATACACTTATCATTATGTATTAATCATAAATAAATAATTTGTCGGATTAAAACTGGGATTATGATGTTGAATAAATCATAAAATAATAAAATAAAACTGTTGATTTATTTATCTGCTGACGGTGCACTTCTACAAACGAAGAAACGTCTTCAAACTGATAAGGTTGTACATGAAGCTACCATCGCTTCGGTATGCAGATTCTTCCGAGAAAATCTGGCAAGATACTCGGTAGAGGTATTATACTTATTTCATACTTCATTGATTCTTTAGTGTTCAGCTTATTGAGTAACTATTTGAGTTTCCATTTTATATTATAAACATATAGTATGTAGTATGTATCAATATATATTTTACATATATGATGGATATTTATATATGAAATTATAAAGTATCTGTCATATTAGTAATATTATAAATACGAAAATGATTTTGTTTGTTAAGCTATCAAGTCTAAACTACTCATGAAATTTTGCATACACGCTGTCAGGGTACTTAAATGGACATATAATATGTAACTCTTGACAAACCCCAAAAATATGATTTAATTCTGATGGGAGTATCATATTCCCTTTTTTAAATTATATGCGCTGCGCTTTAAGTGCGCCTACTATTAAACACTCACATTTTCCTTACAATGATATTTTATTTTTCTTTACGTTTCCATTAAATTAATAATTAAATATTATTACTATATTTTTAAATTTATTTTCCCCAATATAAATCTTTATGTTACAATATCTGTTAAATAAAATACGTTTAAAATGATATGGTGTAATATGTATAGTTTTGCTTTAAAAAATCAGTCGCGTATTTGCGCGCGTCTTTGAATTTCTATTATTTAACAAAACGAGATCACTCGGTCGACAGCCTACTTTTTTTTTAAATTACATCAACTCGCAATGTCAAACGATAGATGCGTAAATTATTTAATGTTGCAAAAATCTTTACAGAATAAAAACGACAAAGCCGAAGTTCGTATTAGTAAATATATTTATGACAATTAACCGACATTAGCATCGCTAGTTACCTATTTGTATATTATAGGCTGAAGTCGCTTACGTAGGATATAGTATAAATTAATAAAACACATTTTTTTCAATTTTATAAGAACTAGTTCTTTGTATAAATTCGACTGTGATTCATTGCAATAAGAAGTAATAACTTCTCCTCAAAAAAGGAGAAGAGGCCTTAGCTCAGCAGTGGGACATTCACATGCTGTTACTTTACTTAATTGACTTTAAGAAGTAATAGTACATTGATTAGTAAAGCTGAAAAATGAGGCTCAACTGAACGACAGCTTGTAATTTTTACAATAACAAGAGAACCGTCGAAGTGTCAAAAAATCCATTATTGATTTTAATCATAATACCACCATAAATAATATTTTAATTTGCACTTACACAAGTATTTGTTTCAGGCTGAATGCATAGATATTGCAAATGACCGAAAATACGCAATTAAAACGGAGAGTAAATAATTTAAATTAACTTAAATTAATAAATGTCCTTCATCAACCATCACGATTTATTTGTTATTTAAAAAAACACACGCGCCTCAATGTTTTGTAACCCGCAGGAAAGAAACTTACAACTTATAAAGTGAATTACTTATGTAACTTAAGCTCAAGTAAATATAATTCTTCAAACTCTTTATAAATTAAAATGTAACCTACATTATAATGTAATGGAATTACATGGAAGCGACTTCTAGGAATCACAAGCTTGTAGAAAAAAAGCGAACGGGAAATCTTTTAACCTTATTAGCGAACAGACAGGCCGACATTCCAGCTACGTAACCTGCAGTTAGCCGCCGGAAAAGGTTGGGTTTTGTTAAGTGACGCCACTGACATTTTAATGTGTACTAATTGAATCTGCTGCACTTGGATTTAGGATTCTACCATTATACCGTTGAGCCTAATATAGTGGACATCATCATCAAAAATATACGTTAAATTTATGAAAGTTATATATTTAAGTTGTTATAACTGTTGCTGGACTCGACCGATTTTGATGAAATAAAGACTAAATCTTGGAATTAATCCTTACAACATACATTACATTTGTAATTTTAAAGATGACCCCGAACATACAAACAAACAGACAAAAAATAGTTCGTTTGGTTCTGGTAACTCTCACGTAGATGACATAAAATAGTATACTGTATAATAATAGCACAAACAAATATACACTCTCCATTCTCTCTCACTCACAATCAGATGAGACGGCAAACATCACGACTAGAAATAATTCATACGCAAGGCCAACGGTTTCACATGCTATCCGAGGCACGGAAGTGTAAGAGCTGACAAATTCTAGAATGTGGACTGCTATTGATCATTACAGAACAATTGAATAAACCTTTAATGCCGTAACCGGAGCTTAAAACTAGAACTTCGGGATCTGCGCCCTAGACAAACGAGGCAGTCTAGTAACAGATCAGTAACAGTGTCAATAAAAACGTCTACATAATGTGAACATAATCATGTACGACGCGGTTTACATACAAATCACGTGACATAACAGATGGCGACTAACCGTCGTTTCGACATTTCATTGAACACTGTGAATGAACTTGGATAGAATTATTACGTCTATTATACATACATACATACAATAACATATAACGAAGGCATCTATAAAACCTATATATAACTCTTCACTCATTTTTACTAATATTTAGGGGTAGGTACCATAATTATGAGAAGATATATTTCTGACTAAAAGTTAAATGTTCATCAAGTATTCAACTTTTAAATATTATTACAGATTGATTACAAAAATTTATACCAGAACTTTTCTCTCAAATATTTCTCTCATTAGTCCAAGTGAGCTTAAAAGGAAGGATAATTATCGATAAGATAATCCTTGTAATAAGCAAATTATTTATTTTACTTTTAATATTATATTAATTAAAATATGAAATATTAGCCTCAACCATATTTGTTCTAAAATCATATGGATTCTATTATTATCAGTTATGGAAAGGGATTTGTCCAAACCGACCTGGATAAATACTACGAATTCATCAAGTTATGCTACTGCCCAACATTACAACTCTGTGTGTATGTGTTCCAGTTGAAGTTTGACTGAGTTGGTGTCACCGAAAAAGAGTAAATAAACAGGGTCTCCAATAAGCACCTCCTCATTTACTCACCCATATTGACAATATTAACGTTTAATGACATATCTGATGTCTGTGAGCAATAATGACCAATCGAAGTAGCGTTAAGATTCGTCCTTCGTTGCAAAAACAATTTGGTCAAATTTAGCAAGTAAAAATCAAACAGATAAACAACCTATTCAAAGAATTCATATTACCGAAGTTATGTCTTTTGTCTTTCGACGAAATAAAGAATAGTTAAATTCCTTTGTTCGCGCAATAATTAGACAATAGAAAATCCCATATTAACATTGAATGCAACATATATTGTGTCAACCGATCAACAAAGCTGTGACATGTTGCAATTCTATTCTTCCCTTTGCGTATACTTTTTCGTGCAATTTAGTGTACGGCTTTATGGATGTTAGACATATTTTTGTAGGTATATCATACACTAGAATACTTTTCTTATAAAACTGACGACTTTATGAAAATACTAATTGATAAATATTATTGGCGAAATCAAGTATTTAATTATTAATAGTGTGATGAAAGTTAAAATATCCAACTATATATACAAGCCAGTCTTCTTATTCAGTATTAATATTTTTCAAAATACTGAAGAAACAAATATTTTTCCTATTTAGATTTATGATTTGAATTTGAAATACAATAGTTTAAAAAAATATCATAAATAAATATGAATACAGAGAGCAACACTACAAATAAACAATTATTAACTTGTAACCTTGATAGCACTTTCTAAATCCAATTTGTTTAACGTCTAGATAAGCTGTATAATCATTACGTAATAATATTAGTAATGTGATGAGTCATAGACATGTCCTAGGAATATATTAGACTAGGACCACCAGAATGTAACAATATTAAAGTAATTTTAAATTTAAATTTAAAATAAACTTATCTATAGTTTTAAAACCAGTGTTATCATTGGTCCAAATAATAATCTAAGTTCCCATTATTATTATTGTCTATGATTTATATTTCTTACAGTTATGTAATGTTTATGGACGGTGATGACTGCTTATAAGTAGGTGGCAAAGTTGCCTGTCTGCTTTTTAAATTATGATCGGACAAAATGTTGCCCTGTGAGCCTATCAGCTATGGTCCTTTGTAGACGATGCAGAAGTCATCTCAGCCCTCTTATAGCCGCCATGCTTAAGAAATAAGGCTTGACCTATGTCCTGTTTTAAAAGGACCTAAGAAGAACAGTTGTGATAACCTCGTACTGTCATGC
The DNA here is from genome assembly GCA_963151315.1 of Nymphalis c-album. Taxonomy (NCBI): domain Eukaryota; kingdom Metazoa; phylum Arthropoda; class Insecta; order Lepidoptera; family Nymphalidae; genus Nymphalis; species Nymphalis c-album. Next base: position 2,207,036 of record OY720601.1, read on the forward strand.
CCACTTGCGAATATTATAGAAAGAAGTACAAAATCTCTCTTCCTCCTGATCTACCCCCAAGCCACGAGTAAAGTAAGGCACCAGAGTACCACAAACTGCTTATGTAAAAACAATTTTGCAGTCTCTCTGATTTATATTGAAGACAGCTATCATCCCAGTAAGGAATTAAGGCAAAGGGACCTCTTCTATTTTAAGCTAAGGGCCATTTTTTTGAAAACTGCAAGGGGAAATCTTATATACTCCGTAATATAACAATCACAACTGCCTTCGCTCCAGGATGAACAAACCCTCTACTGCAGCCGTCCTTTGTTTTTAACTATTATGTTCTTGTACTTTAACTATCAGTGCATACAGTCATGTACTTTAATTATCTGTAGTTGTAACTTGTAAGTACCAGAATGACACCGAGTGAATGAGAATAACATACGATCGCGAAGTATTGATAATCTAGTGTATTTTTTTTGAATTCGATGATTCGATGCAAACTGCATTGCAATGATTGGAATTACGAAAGTCAAAACATATTGGAACATATATATAAATGTATTGGTTCTTTCTGTAAATTTGTTTTCACCAAATTTTGCGATAAATAATCGGTTTATGATGCAGTGATTCAGATTATACTATTTCTTTCATTTTTGTCTGTCTATTTTTCTGTCTTCTTATAACTCAAGAACGGCTCGACCTATGTTGATGAAAATTGGTACACACAGAGAACATGTGATGGCACTAGTGTTAGGTCATATATAAAATCAGTAAACCCTACGGTATCTTATGAAAATTAATTGCAAATCGTTAATTATTTATTTCTTTACCAGTAGCCATATGTGCGTGTGTGTCTCCAATATCACGGGGTGCCTTCCTATCTTAGGAAGCTATTGGGGGCATATCTCCAGGCAGGAATTATTCGGCATCGGGTAAGCTGTGGTGTTCCTCAGGGATCGGTTCTCGGCCCAATCCTGTGGAACGTAGGCTTTGACTGGCTCCTGCGGGCACCCGTCCTTCCCGGTATGGGGTTGTTGTGCTACGCGGACGACACCCCCATCACCGCGACGGCGAGGAATTTCCAAGAGGCGGCCCTCCTGGCCGAAGTCGGTACGTCGCTCACGATGGACCGTATAGAAAAGCTGGGCTTGAGGGTCTCCATCTCTAAAACCGAGGCCCTCTTATTTCACGGTCCGCGTCGGGGCCCACCTCGTGGGGCGTGTATCACCATCCAAGGGACGGCGATAAAGGTTAAGGGCCAGATGAAATATCTGGGTCTAATTCTGGACGGAAGATGGAGCTTCGCGCAACACTTTGTCCAACTGAGCCCGAAGCTCATCAATGCCGCTGCCGCATTGGGCCGCCTTCTACCTAATGTGGAAGGGCCGGAATCACCATGCCGGCGCCTATATGCCGGTGTGCTGCACTCGATGGCACTATATGGTGCACCCATATGGGTGGACGCTCTCACTGCGCGTAATAAGGCTCTCCTGCGTAGACCGCAGAGAGTTATAGCAGTGAGAACAGTAAGAGGTTACCGGACGGTGTCGTGGACGGCGGCGACACTTCTTGCGAGTGATCCGCCTTGGGAACTCCAGGCTGAGGTGCTTGCGGAAGTGTACCGATTCCGGGTGGAAGCCAGGTTGAATGGCGATCGTTCAGGATCAGCGGAGGTGGGTCGAATCAGGTATTTGGCTCAACAAGCTTTGATTCGCAGATGGGAGGAGGACCTGGGGTCTCCATCAGCAGGCCTGGCGACAGTGGAGGCAATCCGCCCACTGCCCGGCCCACGCCACTTGAGTCGCTGGGTAACAAGGAGAAGCGGCAAACACGTTTAGGTTGACGCAGTTGCTTACCGGACATGCCTGTTTCGGTAAGTACCTTCATGGGATAGCGAGACGGGAGATATCTCCCTCTTGCCACGAGTGTGGTGCGCCACTGGACACGGCGAACCACACCCTGACGGAGTGTGCTGCGTGGGGGTCCCAGAGGCATTCCCTGGCGGCGTCAGTCGGCGCAGACCTCTCGCTGCCGAGCGTGATTACCGCTATGCTTGGCAGCGAGAAATGCTGGATGGAGCTGGTCTCTTTCTGCGAGAGTGTCATGTCGCATGAAGAGGCCGCGGAGCGTAAGCGTGAGGGATCTGCCTCCGCTGACCCGCTCCGCCGAAGGAGACCAGGGAGGAGGCGTCGGCGCTATGCGCATCTTCTTCTCCCTCCGTCGTAAGCGTCGGCAGGACTAGGCGGGTTCTCTGCGTGCCAGGAACCCAAATAAGAAAGGAAGCCCGCGCAATCGGGTCAACCGTCGGGGCGTCGCGGTAGTATGCGCAAGCGATCCCGTGCCGCTCCACCGAGACGATGCAGGTACGCTGGTTTTTTTGTGGGTATTCCGGAGCCTTCAGCACCGACGAGCTCCACATACCTCCCCCCCACCTCACGTGTACGCGTAAATGCGTTTTTCAAGCGATAAAAAAAATGTGCGTGTGTGTGTGTGTTATTATAATAATAAAACAATTTATTATATACGCGGGTGAAGCCACGGGGCACAGGTAGTAAAATAATACAATTAAATAATAACTATAAGTAGCTCATCGTTTTTTTGTAATGGTAGGTATATTATTTTTGATATTCTATTACTATTAAAGTATACTAATTCTTAAATTATTTATTTATGTCTCAAATAAAAAGAAATAATAATGGAAAATAGCTACTTCCTAAATCATGACCGCGTGAAACAGAGGCAAGAATCCTCACAGCATTTCTGCGGTTAATTATCGCCCGCGATAGTGATAGATTATAGGTAACATGTGTATCAATACTCTATAGTTGACAATAAAGTTTACGTCACAAGATTACGTGTTTCGTTATGTGAATTGACAAAAAAAAAAACGACAAACATGGATTGGTACGAATAAAATATTATCTAAGCTATATTTACCTGAAACCGGCTAAACCTCAGACCTTATACGTCATGTTACAGTACAGTGTTACGTCATCAATTCTATAAAAACTATATTCACATTAGTGGCGGTAGTAACTAATTGCTGTTAGATAAAATTGACCGTATGAGGTACATAATAAGGGCTAAAATGTCTCAATTATCAATGTTGATTTAAATTCGTGAAATGGTTGAAATACTTGTCATGAATCATATATGATTATTTTTATATATTTAAATAAATAAAAAAAATAGCTAACTTAGTTGTACGGTATGCACAATGAGAACATTTGTTTTTTTTTTTTAATTTTTTGCATTCATTTTAATGGGACAATCGAATGTATATGATCGTAAAATTTAATTATGATCAATAAAATGAATGAATGAATGAATAATATTAAAAATATATTTCGATTAATGTGTATTTAATCATTATAATAAGCTGTAAAAAATAATGTGTGTACATTATTTTTATTAATAAACACTGTTATTATAGTTGTAGCGACAAAACTATAGAGAAGTATAAACGGCAACAGAAGATGGCTGATGGATGGCCGAAACATAAATTCAAACGTATAAGTACAACGTTGTATATAATTCAAAACCCATAAAAAATACATCACCCCTAGGTATCCACTAAAAGGCTATAAAAATACCACTGGATACATTTTTCAAATTTAATTGATTTAAATCATCAGAATCAATAAGAATTCAGTACTTTGTTTTGAAAAGATAGGATCTATTTTAATCCATTTATATAGAGGAGCCGTGACGCCCCAGTGGTTAGAAGACGTGAATCCTCAATTCTTAATCAATGGTTCCGAGGTCAAACCCGTACAAGCACCAATGAAATTTTCCCCCCACGGTTTCACCCACGTATAATTAATAAAAATATGATTAATAAAAATAAGCCTAGAGTCTTCCTCGATAAAAGGACTATACAACCCAAAAACAATTTTTGTATTCGATCCAGTACTTCCTGAGATTAGCTGGTCAATGATATGTAAATGATGTATTATATATTGGTAAGGTTTCAATAACAACAATATGAGAAATCCATAAAAATATACCAATTGAAAAATTCACATACTACGTTGCTGACTGTACATTTGCTTGTTTGTTATTTATATATAATACATAGTGTTTACTATTTCTTATGCAATTCACCTGTCAAATTAGACCGCTTTAGATAATTTGCAAGGTCCTAATAATAGTCTCAGCATACACTGCTTTTAACACGAGCTACCGAAATTGTCCTTGAACAAGAATCAGTGTGGAAAGTGGATCCATCGAAGACTATATACCATGACATTTTGATTAACCTAAAATGAACCTTATCACAATCGATTTAACGAACTAAGCTCTATGAATATATATTTGTCATTACGTCGTTTTCCATTTAAGTTGTAATTTAGATCAGTTCTGTGGGAAACAGTGTTCCTTTCAAACGGTGTTATTTATGAATCCAATCGCCGCAAATAAGTCAATATGCAAATTAGTTGGCGAATTGTAACTGAAGTAAGACTCGGTTTCATCACACGGACCGTACTAATTACTTGCAATAACACTACATATTATTTATTTATTAATTAATTTATTTGGGAAACAAACAATTATAATAACACTTAATAGTAAAAAACAAATATAAGAAAAACAGAAATCAATCAAGTTTCCACTTAAAATTAATACAATATAATACTTAATATTATACTTATTGTTTACTACCACTACCTGCAGTTCCAGTTCACTACAACCCTTATGATATCTAAAGCTATATATATATATATATACATATATATATATATATATATATATATATATATATATATATATATATACATATATATATATATATATATATATATATATATATATATAGCCCGCAAGGGTCCCAAGACTCCTTCGTCCTCCTACTATTAAGGGGAAGGTTTGGAGATATATATAAAGTATATACACAAATACATCCCATGAAGACTCAATCCGACGTCAACGTCATTCAAATATTAAGTGCAACTTAATTATTTGAAACGAATTTAATTCACGAATTGAAATCAAAATGGCGTGTGAAATGATTAATTTTCTCTTAATATTTGAATGACGTTTCAGTATTCGGCCGTTAAAGTCCTTATTTTTCCTTAGAAGGAAACCTATTTGAATATTCACACACATAGATATAAAAACTAATTTAACTCGATAGAAAATAGCTTTACACACTATTCTGATTGGCTGTGCTATAGCCGACTAACAAATCAAATTTAGCAATGATATTTAGTTTTAGTATGTTCCTGCAATAGTTGGACTTGTTTAAACAATATAGGTATAATAAAGGTGACTGGGCTGTGGGCAGTATCTCCAATCTAAGACTATTTGTGATGCAAGGGTTTAATAAAGCGCACGCTATCACATAGTGCACTCTTTTAATAATGCGTCTTTTTTCAAGCGTTCTTTATTTTAAATTCTAATTTTATTTATATATCTGTCACATTTAATTACTGATCTTTAAAAAAAGTTAAAAAAACTAAAACTGAATGTTTTTGTTTTTCTTTATTGTACCTACCATTTTTTCTAGGAGTACATATAATAATTTCATTTTGTCTTAATTATTATTTATTTATGCATATTAAAAATTTTGGTTTATTTTTCAATTTTATTTACATTTTATTGCAATTTAATTGGTGAAAATTCCTTAAATAAGGTAACAGTTCCATACTAAGAGCACAGGCAGTTTTTAGCGATGGTGACTACTACCAATCCTATAAAAAAAAATATATACCCTTAGACGCTGAAATATCAAGAAATAAAAACCACCCCTGTCTCCTTACAGTGACAATTTGCTGTGCCATGTTGATTATCATACGTGTCTTATATTTTGGCACAGATTCAATAAATATTATAAAATCGCACAGTTATTTAGTAATCAAACTATAAATAGGGTCACTAATACAGTTCGCTTCGTATATTGCATAATTCTATCATTTTTTCTTCACATAATAATACAAGGTAATAATAATATTTAATTGAACGAGGTTTTAGTTGATAAATGACACGAGATCGGGTTCCGTGAGTTCTCGACCGATGTAATACAGGCTTCGATATGAAACATTAATTTTACGGTTTACGAGTTTTGATTGTGAATTTGTATATATAGAGGTTTAAAATACGAATATTATTTTTGTAGTGTTATACATTTTTTTTAATGGAAAATACGGTACATTGTATACTTCATAAATATTAACCAATTAAAGTTTGCAATGATTGACTAACACGAATAAAATTATCAATTAATTAGAAATTATAATAAAAAAAAGGTTACAAAAAAGATAATTATCTGTATCGATAATAATAAATAGTTATTGTAATGTTTATATCTGTTATAACGAGATATGACTGCTCATTCCAATCGAAGGAGTAGACACAAACAAACCTTAAATTTGCTTTGCGATTTGGTAATTTATTTTTTACTGCATAGGAAGGCGGACGAGCATATTATGGGCCACCTGACGGTAAGTGGTCACCAATGCCCAAAGACATTGGCGATGTAAGAGATGTTAATCATCGCCACCAACCTTGGGAACTAAGGTGTTATGTCCATTGTGCCTGTAATTACACCGGCTCACTCACCCTTCAAACCGGAATACAACAATACCAAGTACTGCTGTTTTGCGGTATAATATCTGATGAGTGGGTGGTACCTACCCAGGCGAGCTTGCACAAAGCTCTACCACCAAGTAATATATTTAAGCTTTGCTATATAATTCACTACGAACTCCTTGATTAATATATGTTTACTTATATATTAATCAAAAACTCTTTGTATGTATATGTTACACTAATTTAATCTATTAATTATTAAATTACTTCTGACGATTAATAAAAAAAAATCGATTTTTTTATAAAAAGCATAAAAAGTTGTGTTCAATTGCATAAATTGTACCATTATTGTACATAAATTATTTAATTCTACACAAATTTTTGAGTTTTTTAAAAATATAGATATATCTATTATCTAGAGTTAGTAGAAGATCGTTTTCTAAAAAATATTCTTTTTGCATTTTATTGCCGTCTATATACATTTCTAAAACCCTATACGTAGCGAGCATATATATATATTACAAATATCTTAATTATTAAATACAAACACGAGAATAACAGGATCAATTAGTAAGTTTATGTTAGTTACTCAATATACAGGATGAACTACTTGGTTGGGTAGCGACTTTTATTGGATCGGGCGTGTTCACGTTGAAACAGCGATTCTCAAACATTGGACGTACGTAACCCGTGATTGTTTTTTTTAAATTTTAACACATATCATTTGTATTACGTATAAGTTGCATTTGTTTCGTTCGATATTTGAAAGTTAACATTTGGATATATTTCCACGTTTTCAGGTGTCCGGAATTATTTTATGTGTTTATAAAAGCGAGTATGTGTGTGTTAGTTTGTATGTACGATATCTTTCGCATTGCAAATTTCAGGGTCAGATGATCACGTTAAATCGATACAAAAGTAACCAATGCGTAATGATTCAATTGCCCAATAAAAATTGGAATACGCTTATACGAATTGAAAGCTAATTTATTTATTTGAAAGAAATTATCTTAACAACGTCCATGCACTAAACTAGATAACTTTTACAAATCCTTTGTTTCGATTTAAATAACAAGTAATTGATAATTGTGACCCAATGGGTCTCCAATACAAAAAGGTTGAGCAACACTGCATTAGAAGGTCCAAAGCCAATTCACAAGTAGGCTACATTACAGTCCTTTATCGTAGTCAGGAAGCGATTGTAATAAGCTTAAGTATTTTACCTAAAACTGTTGTGGGGATAATACAAAATTCGATATTCTATAGAAAGACCTGTAAATCCTGTAATATCTTCTATATGAACTCACCTTATAAATTACCCGTGAAATGTTGACAATCGACTTATGGTGATATGCTATTTTGATGTGTGTATTGTTATAACGTTTTAATCATAATGGTCAATTTCGTATATCACATTTTGACCTTTTATGATCGTTTTCTGTTATGAATTTCGAGTTTTTTCATACAAAACAGCCCTGTTACTTTTTTGCTATAATTTACACTTTTATTACATACATATTAAACATTAAAAAATAATATCAAGTAGTGAAATTATTTTAGATTCAACAAGAAGTAGGTAAGTTCTTAAAACTGTCAAAAAGGAGAGGAGGTCGTAGCCCAGCGGTGGGATATTTATAGATCGTTAGTTTTTTGTTGCTTTTTAATATTCATATCCTTATAAACTTTAAGATGAATATAAAAAATATATTATACAATATACGGACTACGTCTTATATACGCAAACATTACGAACCCTTTAAAATTAAACTAATAAATAAAATTTATCAAAAAAGAGAGTATTAAGGCAATTTCTGAAATTTAAAAACAAAAAAAATCTTGTTTAATAATTATCGTATAAAAGTGACCTCATTTCAATTTGACAATTTAAAAAAAATCAATAGGTATTTTTAAAAATAGCCCAAATACTAATAAACACGGTAACCCAAGTGTCATACAAAGTTCGCATTGGCAATCATCGCCCTGAGTCCTATGAGTGGGGTCTTACTGCCCTTATATAAGTAGTGGATGCCGCACACCATGCACCAGTGCCTGCCAGTAAACCAGTGCAGTGTTGTGTTACAGTACAATGAAGGCTTTTGTAAGTGAACTTTGTTTGTTTACACAAATTTGAAAAATAATATCTTACGTCAGATAAACATTGAGACGTAAATATTTTCTCATATTTTATCTGTGAACTTGTCCGAGCTACGTTATTAATTAATATTAAACGTAAAATAAAATATTTTAAATAATATATAATTATAATATTATAAATTATATCAAAAACTTTTTATAAAACTCCTCTCAGCAGTTATTTGATTTTTAGTCTATGTCAACAAAAATTGAAAAAAAAAACAAAAATCATCAATTAATATATTTCGACACTTGCACAATACGGTAAATATTATTTTTTGTAATTAAAACCTCATTCTACAATTCGGTATTTTATATTTATTATTTAAAGAAATTCTAAGAAAGTAACTTCGAAAAGCATCTCATTTGCTTACTAGCTTTAAGCAACATATTCTCGTAGTAGAGTATCGGTGTATATATTTTATCATATTCTAGCTTTGCCCGGCGGTTTCACCCACGTAATTAATAAAGATATAATGAATAAAAATCTGCCTAGAACCTTCCTCCATAGAAGGACTATACAACACAAAACTCATTTTTAAATTCGAAGCAGTAGTTCCTGAGATTAGCCGGATCAAACAAACAAACTCTTCAGCTTTATATATTAGTATAGATTTGTTTATTCTAGTAGCCTTCATTATTAAAAATATATTTTGTTTAAAGTACACTTTCAATATGTAACTGCGTTGTTGAAATAATATTGATAAACTGATAAGGCTGCAGATCATGAGAACTTCGAGTTGTTTTGTCAAGAAGTTCTCTACATCAGTCTGGAGTTAGGAAGTTGGCAGTGTTACACTCCTGACAAAATTTGATGCAGTTGCTCTAGCATCAGTCTCTTTCCAATCGTCCTGAGCAAATCCATGGTGTTATTAGAATGAGCTACATACGTTTTAATAAAACCTATTCGAGTCCTAATTTGTCGCTGTGGTCGATATTCGATCAGTGTTCTTTCATTCTTTATATTTGCAACATAATATCTATTTTCTATTCGCGCCATAATATGTAATAGAAAAAATAGTTATTTTTCAAAATTAAATTGTCATTAATGGCCAGTGTACTTTTTTCACATGGCTAATTCAAAGGCATATAATTTATCGTCTTGATTTAAATATTATTTTTTTATCTATTATATATTACATTTATACGGCACTACTATCAAGTACAGAAGTTTTGAAAGAAATTATTATGCGCGTCAAACATAACTGCTTCACGAGTGAATTTGCGTTGATTCTTACTTTTAACAATAACTTGACCGACGCATAATATATTTTTTCAAGAATACAAATAAGGTATTTCTAAAGAAAATAATTTTCATATTTTTCAAAACAATTTAGGATATACAATCAGGTGATTTATACCAGACAACCTAAGCTAGGCTTGATACAAAGTTAATATAAATTTAAAAATGGTTAAATATAAACAATAATATAATTTACTAATGTACGTAGAAGAATGTACGGCATGAGTTATGTAAAATGTTTTGTTTATCATATGTATTTAGACTAACGGTAAATAATAATACAACTTGTGACGTACCTACACACTCGTATTTAATCGATTTAACAAAAATTTGGACGCAACACTTTATTAAAAAAAAAAAAAAAAACAAAACTTAAATAAATATATTTTGGTGTGATGAGAATACTAAAATAAAACGTAAATAAAAATATATGCAGTATTAATATGATATAATTTATATGTACCACGTATTATTTGTATATTACTAAATGCTTTTTATAGCCGAAAGGCCGGCAACGCACCTGCAAGTCCTTGGATGTTGCAGATGCCCATGGGCGGGTGTAGTCACTTTCCATCAGGTGAGCCTCATGTTCGTTTGCCCGCTCTTACATAAAAAAAATATCTAAAAGAGCCAAGCTATTTACGCAGTGTGGATCAAAAAGTTAATGTTAACCGGGGCAAGCACTACTAAATGTTCACATGCTTAATTTGTTTTTATAAATAATCTCATGTGGTCATCAATAATCTCTATGAAAAACATCAAATGAAATTCTGCTAGGTATATTATCCGCACAGTGGATCATTGTTTTGTAACAAGCACCTAACAGTCACAGCTTACTTTATCATCATTACATCATAGATTTAAGTCATAAATTTCAAAATATATGTTACATATTGAGTTTTTTTGTCTATATATATTGATAGTTATAATCACAACAGAACCAAAAACGATTCATCGGAAGAACGGAACTAATGATTAATTCATAACAAATGAAAGCGAAAACATAAAAACAATAACATACGTACTCATTATACATTCATAAAGTGCCATAATTCGCGCCATAATCTATTTGTAATGCGCGCCACGGCTGTATTTCGTTACCAAGCACCCCGTGTACATGACAATTGAATGATGAAGTCATTCCACGTAACTGGTAAAAGTGATTCCGATTGTTCGATTTATAATTAAATTCACTTGAATCGATAACGAAATTTTGGCAAAGGCGAATAGCTACGTCCAGTGCTGTAAATGGACAAATCAACGCTCGGATTTAAACAATTTATTTAAATTATTACTTTATAAAATACGTGTCCAAAACCCAAGAGGATTATCGGACTATTAGAAAGGCTACCGTCCTCCTGAGACGTAAGTGGATACAAAAGTACCTCCAAAACCTTTGCTATATGATTCTAAAGCAGTACAGTTATGTTCAAGATACAAATTTAAAGTATAATCATAAAGATATATTCTATTTTTTCTGTCTCTTAAACTTTATAAAAGCCTCTTCTCCTTTTTTGAGAAGAAGGTTTAGAGCTTATTCCACCACGCTGCTCCAATGCGGGTTGATGGAATACACATGTGACAGAATTTCACTGAAATTTGACACTTTTATGACAATTTTATGAGCCGAGATGGCCCAGTGATAAGAACGCGTGAATCTTAACCGATGATCGTGGGTAGCACCACTGAATTTCGTGTGCTTGACGGTGCAGGAAAACATGTTGAAAACAACCTACTATTATATTATTGTATTGAATTTCACTGAAATTCTGTCACATGTGAATTCCACCAACCCCCATCGGAGCAGCGTGGTGGAATAAGCACCAAACCTTCTGCTCAAAAGAGGAGCAGAGGCCTTAGCCCAGCAATGGGACATTCACGGGATATTACTGTAAACTTTATAAAAAAGTTTCATCGGTACGAACTCATTTATGCAGATATTATAAGATTAGTCCTAGTTGCACGTCATGTCATACATTTGTGTGCATGAACATGTCCGTTAGTCCTGAGTCTGGGTGTAATTTTCTATAAAAATATGTATTTACAAAATAAAAGTAGTATATGTAAGTCTATGAGTTGTCTGGTATCCATATACAAGCTATGCTTAGTTTGGGATCAGATGGCCTTGTGTGAATAATGTCTCAGGATATTGTTATTATTGTCTTAAATCTGTTCGTGTTAATAATAATTATTATTATTTCTAATTCCAGTTCGCAATCCTTTTCTTGACTGCTTCGGTTCTTGCTGAACCGAGCAAAGTCGTTCAAAAGCGTAGCGGTCTGGTGGGCCACTATGGTGGGTCTCTGCTCTCACATGGATATGGTCTCGGAGGCGGCTATGGATATGGCGGTGGCTATGGTGGTTATAGCGGTGCCTTGTCCGCTGGCTACGGAGGCTTCGGTTCAGGCATTGGATCAGGCTTAGCGCTTTCCTCAGGCACTGTTGTTGGAGCTGACGTTCACACAACCGTTACCAAACATATTGGTGTTCCCGTCCCAGCACCTTACCCAGTAGCCGTTGACAGGCCTGTCCCCTACCCTGTTAAGGTATATTTCATACTTTCTGTGTTAGCACTATAATACAATCTATGATATACTTACATAATCTACATTCTTATCATTACAGGTGGCAGTCCCAGTGCCGGTAGACCGCCCCTACGCCGTGGCAGTCCCCAGACCGTACCCTGTCCCAGTTGAGAAGCCGTACGCTGTGCCAGTTGACAGACCAGTACCTGTTGCTGTACCACACGCAGTACCAGTGCCCATTATTAAACAGGTTTGTTTTATATATTTTCAAAACAAAAGGGTTAGAAACTGTTCCCTGTGCAATGCAATTTTGTGATAATAACAATTAGTAAGAATAATATTAACGGTTTACCAAATAATACCTAGATATACAGATAGATTTTTATGCACCACCCACCCATCAATTCTTACTCTAAAACCAATTATTAATATATACATACTCTTTATTTTCGGTTAGAAGGATAAGCGAGTCACTTTTATTACTCAAACAAGCGATTTACACTTTTGTGGTGTCCATAAGAAAAGTTGACCACTTGCCTTTCTAAATTTTTCTTTCTAAAATTTCCTTTTTTATATATGATGTCATCAATATCCTCATTCAATTTTCAGGTTGGAGTTCCCGTGCCTCAACCCTACCCAGTCACCGTGACCAAGCCAGTAGCTGTACCAATCCCACAACCCGTGGGCGTGCCTGTTATTAAAACGATCATCGGTGGTGGATTATCTTCTGGAATTGGTTCTGGATACCTAGGCGGTGGAATCCACGATGGTTACCACGGTCACGGTTACCACTCCAAAATCTGGTAAAATTTTGAATTAAACAATCGGTTATCAGAAAAAGATATGAAATAGAGAGAATTGATCTTCATATATATTTGTAAGGCGGTCAGAAAATAAAATGGGAAGGAGTTTATCTAATAACCGATTGTTAACGAATATATATAATGGCATTTTACATAAGGCTTTTATATAGTCACGTTTGGTATCTTGTGATTTAGAATAAATTAGGTTTAAGTGACGAATGTACTGATTGATGTCTTGTATTTGGAGCTGAGTCGAGTTGAATGGGAAGTGCAATTGCCATTTGAGGCTTTTATAATATAAAACATTAATTGAAAAAGTAAATAAAGTTAAGCAGAAACAAAAAGGTCTTTAAAACATGAGTAAATTCCAAATTACTCAATACGTTAGAAATTCTGACAGATATTTTGGAAACGCCAAGAAAAAACCCTGCCAATGGCATTCATATAATTTATCTATCTAGACCTATATATTACACGCTAATACAAGACGAGTAATATTAATTGATTTTTTAAAAATTTCCATATTGTCGATGGTTTTATCTTGATCTCCTGATATTGTGCGGAGACGAGGCTTCAAATGTATGTACCTGGGATTTTTTTACTTTTGTATATAGGTATTTCATAATTAGCCGTTAAGTTTCGATGAATCGAGTTTATTTCGCCCGCAGTCGACTAAACACTATTATTAAATGGACCTTTTGTAATAAATTTTATTAATGAATTTTATGTTTTTATTTTGACCCATTGTTTTAAGAATAACTTCATCTAAAGTTATGAGAACATTTTGATTATTCAAATCGAACATAATTATACAAAAATAATTGACACTATATTATTTAAATGTTCATTTTTTTTTGACACTGTCAACAGCTTTAGTACAAGATCCCTGGTACACCTTTTATCATTTATTACTAACAAGCTGATTTTTCGTAAGTAGCTTCCTTTTGACTAGTCGCCCAACTTTTTTCCTTACAGTAACGTTGGTAAATGGTAGCTTACTAGGGTAGCAAGGATAAAATATGTTGGTTTCACGAATTTAAAAAATTTATTACTAACCGAATTTTTCTTTGTTAGTTATCGAGATAATTATCTAAATAACGTGAAAAAGTATTTGTCCTACAAAATATAAGGTTTCGTCAGGGAGTCCCCCCTCTCCAACGTGTATCATAAACAAGGTCATGAAAACTGATTACTAACCAGCTGATTTTTTTTTTATTGGTTAGCTAACATATGCATAGTTTACCACCCACATTGTCCTACAAATTGCGTGGTATGTCATCTTGGTCCTACGCTCAAAAGTTGTCAATACAGCAGGACTTTTTTTTTTATTAGTAACTGTAGGACAAAGGTTTCACGTGATAGGTTAATATATTTTTCGTCCAAATAAAACAATGTCCTACATAAAAAAAGGTATGTTTTATTAGTCCTACAATATTCGTAATTTTTGAGTTTACAATATGAAATGAAGTAATATATAATATATAAACATAAAGCCGAGATGGTCCAGTGGCTACAACGCGTGAATCTTAACCGATTCAAATTCAAATTCAAAATACTGTATTCAATATTGATGTATTACACTTACTTATTGATTGTCAAACTAGAAACTACTACCGGTTCGGAAAAGAAACACAAAATCATTAATGTGTTTCCGTACATAAATAACATTACATATGTATTGATAAGCAACAGTTAATATTCTAATTTCTTTAAATTTCTGTCTTAGGGATTCTCTAGCTCCTAGGTTATAGATCGCGCGAATAGCCCTATTCTGCAATACAAATATCGTATTGATAGCGGCCGCATTACCCCACAGCATAATGCCGTAAGACATGATACTGTGAAAATAACTAAAATATACAAGATAATTATAATTGTTATAAATATAATTATAGATTAATATTACTACATTTTTTTACACATAATTACGTAAAAATATGAACTAACAAAATTATTTTTTATTTATTTAAAAAAATAATAATAATCAATGGACTTACTTACCTTTCATAAGACAAATATTTAGATTTTACTCTAAATTCCTTGTAACAAGAGGAATGATAACCTATTATTTCATCACTCCAACTTTCAGGTAATACAGCATCACAATATTTGTGTTTATGATGCTTTCGAGCGGATAAAAAAGTCTTACAAGAAAGCCATATATCTCTATTAATTTTTTTGATTTCTTCTCTTTTTTCTCGAAACTTAGAGTTTTTACAAAACAAATTACACAAAAAACACTCCATCATTATTTTTCGAAAGACAAATAAAATACGAGGTTGACTAAAACATACTTCACAGTTTCCCGAAATGTCAAATATATATATATATCCCAAAAGAGTATAATAAACAAAATAAAAAGATTCGATATAAAACAATCTGCTGGACCTGACAATATACCTCCAATATTTTTTACTAGTTGTGCAAATTCTATATCTTACCCTTTATATCTAATTTATAATATATCATTGCAAAACGGCATTTTTCCTGATGAATGGAAGAAAGCAAGAATAGTATTTTCACAAAGATGGAAAAAAGGAACTTGTATTTAATTGAATGGTGTGTTCTCCTATAATTGGTTGTACATAAGTAGTTAGTTTTACAACTGTTGTGGATCCAATTAAATAAATAAATAAAAACAGCTTTACGTGGTTATGATCGACACCAGCATGGGCAAGCATGGGAAGTAATAGATACCAACCATTCCCACTATAAAGATAAATATAACTTTAATATTAAATAAAAGGAATCGAAAGATAATTATAATATTAACGTTTATCAGCGAAGTAGAATCATTTCATAGTCAGATTTCCGTAATTTTGTTAGGCATTTGTACATTAAAAAGTGAACTTATATTAGTAAGATGCTCAGTTAAACCAGCGACACATACATTATCCATCTGTCTTTTTGTCAGATGCATTATTTTTAATTTCATGAATTTCAACTATGTAACTGGAGGACTGGAATAACGTACCACGAAATTTGTAGGACAATGTAGGTGGTAAACTATGCAAATGTTAGCTAACCAATAAAAAAAATATCAGCTAGTTAGTAATTATTTTTCATGACCTTATTTATGATACATGTTGGAGAGGGGGGACTCTCTGATAAAACCTTATATTTTGTAGGACAAATATTTTTTCATGTTATTTAGATAATTATGTTGATAACTAACAAAAAAAAAAACGGTTAGTAATAATTTTTTTTTATTCGTCAAAGCAACATATTTCGTCCCTATTATCTTAGTTATAAACCACAATCGAGAATTTTCGTATAAGAATTAGTTGGGCGTCTCATTGAAACGAAGCTATTCTGGAACATTCAGCTTGATAGTAATTATTTTTACATTAAGTATTAGTACTACAACTTTTGAGCGTAGGACCAAGATGACATACCACGCAATTTGTAGGACAATGTGGGTGGTAAACTATGCATATGTTAGCTAACCAATAAAAAAAAAATCAGCTGGTTAGTAATCAGTTTTCATGACCTTGTTTATGATACACGTTGGAGAGGGGGGACTCCCTGACGAAACCTTATATTTTGTAGGACAAATACTTTTTCACGTTATTTAGATAATTATCTCGATAACTAACAAAGAAAAATTCGGTTAGTAATAAATTTTTTAAATTCGTGAAATCAACATATTTTATCCTTACTACCCTAGTAAGCTACCATTTACCAACGTTACTGTAAGGAAAAAAGTTGGGCGACTAGTCAAAAGGAAGCTACTCACGAAAAATCAGCTTGTTAGTAATAAATGATAAAAGGTGTACCAGGGATCTTGTACTACTTGTTTTCTCGCAAAAATTACACAAAACTGAATTAATGCAATGGAATATATTTTTCTTCTTTAGTATTTTAAAGTTAATTTGTCTTTTACCGAAATAATGATTTTCACATCATAAAAATAATTTGCAGGTTCAAAATCGAATTAGTGTTTCAAATTTACATTGATATTTATTGTAAAGTAAAATATTCTGATAGAAAATTCTTAGAATGAATCCTTAAATTAATATGGTTATAAATATGGTTCAAAAAATAATTCTTCTATTATCTTACGTTATGCGTGCATTTCTAAGAGAAAACGTCATATAATCACAGAATACAATATCTATACAGTCCTTTATATGATCAGATATAGCATTCTTTACACCGTCATACAATACTTGTTTTCTTTTAATTTTACATACATAACACCTTCTAATAAAAACTTTTAATCACCTAATTCCAATTCCTTCCATTTCACTATCTATGCACTAAGCCGGTGATTCAAACATGATCTATTTATTGTATTTTTCCAAAACCTAAAGACAGCATTTATTGGACTCTGACGAATCCTCCTCCTCGGTTGTCCGTAGGGAGGATCCCCTATTATTGGGTGCCGAAGAGCTGCGTGCGGAGGCTGGCCGCAACGCAGCTCTCATTTTGGAAGTGGCCCAAAAGTCGGGCAATTTAAAGAGCGGCTTCATTAAGAAGCTAACAGATTCGGCGGCTTCGCTTCAAAGCATTGTCGACACCCTGGCGTCAAGGACCGAAGCGGAGGAGACCCGCAGGCTCCGTGCGGATAATAGTCGCCTCCGCAAGGAAATTGACGATTTAAAGGCCGAGCTTAAGGCGCATCGCCGCGAATTCACCGAGATGCGTACCTCGGTGGCGAATGGATCGGGTGCTAGCCTCTTGCAAGACTCGAAGGTTTTAGAGGAATGGAGGGCCTCAATTGTCTCGTCAGTTGGCACAATGATAAATGCCCACAAGGCTGGAATTGAGGAGCGCCTTCTTCCTGCGAAGGTGCATCGTCCCCCGCTAGCCGCGGACAAAAGACGGGATGCAGTGCAGGAAACTGCACCTACGTACGCGCAGGCTACTCGCCAGGCCCTTCCGCAGAATGCTGCATCCGCACCCAAGCGCGTGGCTCCAGCTAAGCCAGCTGCATCAGTTGCACCAGCAGCACTGATTGCTGGTCCTTCGAATTCTCCGACCACTCCGGAGTCCCAGCCACAGGTGGCCCAAGAGACGTCTTGGTCAACCGTGGTTAAGAGAGGTAAAAAGGGGAAAAAAGCTTCCCCACTGGCCGAAATCTCCGCTACAGTTGTCTCAGCGGTGACAAAGACGCCCCAAGTGGCCAAACCAAAGCTGACCACACCTCGAACCGCCGCAGTGTTAGTCACGCTGCAACCGGAGGCGGCGGAGAAGGGTGTAACGTATGCACAGGTCCTGGAGCAAGCCGAACAAGGCGTGAAGCTCCAAGACCTCGGCATCTGTGGCGGACTTAAGGTTCGTCGCTCGATAACAGGGGCCAGAGTGCTGGAATTACCAAAAGCACAGTCGGAGCAGGCGGAAAAGCTTGCGGAAAAGCTTCGTATTGTGCTGGATGGGGTAGCCAACGTCGTCAGGCCTGTAAAGAGGGTTGAATTGAGGGTGACGGGGCTCGACGACTCAGTCACCCCAGAAAAGGTGGCCGCTGCAGTTGCACGTGCAGGAGACTGCGCACCTGAGGCGGTCAAGTGTGGAGTGGTGCAGTGTGGACCCGGATATATGGGTATGGTCCGCGTCACCTGTCCCATAACGGTGGCGAAGAAGTTGTCCGACGCTGGTCGTCTTCTGGTTGGGTGGAGCTCTGCCAAAGTTTGCGTGCTAGAGCAACGCCCTTTGCGTTGTTACAAATGCATGGGCGTTGGTCACACGAAGATGCTCTGCCCATCTAAGGCGGAACGAAGTGGGCTTTGCTTCCGGTGCGGTGTCGAAGGTCACAAGTCTCCGACCTGCACTGGAAAGCTGCGCTGTGCAGTATGTGCAGACGCCGGAAGGCCCTCCGGGCACGTGATGGGTTCGGCAGAGTGTAAGCCTCCCATCACGAAAGGGAAGGTGGTATTAGGCACCCATACCTTCAGCAATGTGGGACGGCGCCAGGCCGAGGAGGAAGCAGCCATGTCAACATGAGCGACAAACTCAGCTTTCTCCAGACGAACGTCAACCACTGCGCTGGGGCTCAGGACCTGCTACTGCAGTCCATAGCGGAGTGGCAAATCGACCTGGCTGTGGCCTGCGAGCCCTATTTCGTCCCTCCCTTACCTCACTGGGTAGGGGACTTGGACGGCACCGTGGCGGTCCTCACTCGGAGTAGTACGGGTCCTTCCCTCTCACTCATTGAGAGGGGCTCGGGCTATGTAGTGGTGGGGTGGGGAAAGTACGTAGTTGTTGGAACGTACTTCTCCCCTAACCGCAGTCTGGCAGAGTTCGAGATATACCTTGGCTTGGTCAGAGCTGCGGTGGCCAGGCAGTCGCCGAAACCTACGCTGGTTCTCGGCGACTTAAATGCGAAGTCGCGTGCCTGGGGCAACCCCACTACGAATCCGCGAGGGAGGTCCGTCCAAGTGTGGGCGCTACTCTCCAGTCTGTCCCTACTGAACAAGGGTCAGGTTCACACCTGCGTGCGCCACAACGGGGGGTCCGTGGTGGACGTCTCGTTCGCCACCCCGGTGGTAGCACGTAGAGTGTCGAACTGGAGAGTAGAGGAAGAGGTGGAGACTCTGTCGGATCACCGCTATATCCGATTTGAGATCTCCACCTCTCGCAGGCCGGCGGAACCCCAGAGGGTGCCGACAACGCTGCCGAGGTGGTCTCTTGGCCAGTTAGACCGTGAGCTGGTCAAGGAGGCTGCCATCGTCCAACGGTGGGGTTCCGTGGGACGAGAGGATGAGGGCACCAGCGTCGAGGAGCTGGCGAGCCGCATGCACAGTGCCCTCAAAGAGGTCTGCGATGCGGCCATGCCGAGGACCCGGCGCAGAGTTCCGCGCCGGCATGTTTACTGGTGGTCGCCCAAAATAGCCGAACTTCGGGTGACGTGCAGCCGGGCGCGGAGGGCCTACGTCCGCTGTCGCAGGCGCAACGGTCTCGACGCGGACCTAGAGGGGCAGCTCTTGGCCACTTACCGCCGGCTGAAAAAAAACCTGCAGCTGGCGATAAGTCAGGCTAAAGAGAAGGCAAGAGAGGAGTTGCTGGCGGGTCTCAACCGAGACCCATGGGGGCGGCCGTATCGAGGCGTGCGCGGAAAGTTCCGCTCCCAAGCCGCCCCCGTGACGGAAATGCTGCCGCCCGAGCTCCTCCTGCGCCTGGTGGGGGAACTTTTTCCCCACCCAGGAGAATTTGTTCCTCCGCCAATGGCCCCCCGCTCCGTGATAGAGGACACAGTGGATCCACCACTGATCACAGAGCGGGAAATGGAGATGGCCCTCGGTCGTCTGAGGGCCAAGAAGACGGCACCGGGTCCGGACGGTGTTCCAGGGCGTGTTTTGTGTGACGCCCTGGAATACCTAGGTGCCAGGCTTCGGGAGCTGTTCGACGAATGTCTGATCAGCGGGCAGTTTCCGAAGACTTGGAAGCAGGGCAAGTTGGTGCTGTTGCCGAAGGAGGGTCGACCACCCGGTTCCTCCTCGGCGTACAGGCCGATTGTGCTGCTGAACGAGACGGGCAAGTTGTTTGAGAAAATTCTCGCAGCCCGTCTCGCTCAACACCTTGATGAGGTTGGTCCGGGTCTTTCAGAGGCTCAGTTCGGGTTCAGGGCGGGCCGCTCGACGGTCGACGCCCTGAACGCCCTGAAGACTCGGACCACGGAAGCGGTGGCCAAGGGGCATGTGGTCCTGGCGGTGTCGCTTGACGTTGCGAACGCCTTCAACAGTCTCCCATTCGAGACGATTAGGGAGGCACTCCGATACCATGGGGTGCCGACCTATCTCAGGAGGCTGTTGGAGGCGTACCTCCAGGACCGAGAGGTCGTCTGGGTGGGGGGCGACGGGAAGTTGGTCCGGCGTCGAGTAGGCTGCGGCGTTCCACAGGGGTCGGTTCTCGGCCCAATCCTGTGGAACGTCGGCTTCGATTGGCTCCTGAGAGCCCCCGTCCTTCCCGGTATGGGGGTGTTGTGTTATGCGGACGACACCCTCATCACAGCGAGGGGGCGGGACTTTCGGGAGGCGGCCCGCCTGGCCGAAGTCGGAACGACCCTAACCGTGGACCGGATGGAAATGCTGGGCTTGAGGGTCTCCATATCCAAAACGGAGGCCCTCCTTTTCCACGGTCCACGGAAAGGCCCCCCACGAGGGGCGAGTATCACCGTCCACGGGACGGTGATTGCGGTGCAGGCCCAGATGAAGTATCTGGGCCTGACCCTGGACGGGCGATGGAGCTTCGGGCAGCATTTCAAGCAGCTCGGCCCGAGGCTCGTCAATGCCGCCGCCGCCTTAGGCCGCCTCCTACCCAACGTGGGAGGACCGGAATCGCTATGCCGGCGCCTCTATGCCGGCGTGGTGAGGTCAATGGCACTGTACGGTGCCCCGATTTGGGTGGACGCACTCACCGCTCACAACCGGGCCCTCCTGCGGAGGCCGCAGAGGGTCATAGCGGTGAGGGCAATAAGAGGGTACCGTACGGTATCATGGACTGCGGCGACGCTCCTTGCGGGCGATCCGCCTTGGGAACTCCAGGCGGAGGTGCTCGCGGAGGTGTACCGCTTCCGGGCCGAGGCGAGAGACCGCGGCGACCGTCCAGGGTCGGCAGAGGTCGAGCGGATCAGGGCCTTAGCCCAGCAAGCCCTGATAGCTCGATGGGAGGAGGACCTGGGGTCCCCCACGGCGGGCCTGGCGACAGTGGAAGCGATACGTCCCCACTTGAGTCGCTGGGTCAGAAGAAAACGAGGCACGCTCTCGTTCAGGTTGACGCAGGTACTTACCGGACACGGTTGCTTCGGTAAGTACCTGCATGGGATAGCAAGGCGGGAGGAATCACCCTCCTGCCACGAGTGTGGTGCGCCACTGGACACGGCGCACCACACCCTGACGGAGTGTGCTGCGTGGGGGCCTCAGAGGCATACCCTGGCGGCGTTAGTCGGCGGAGATCTCTCGCTGCCGAACGTGATTAACGCCATGCTCGACAGCGAGAGGTGCTGGTTAGAAATGGTCTCCTTCTGCGAGAGTGTCATGTCGCAGAAGGAGGCCGCGGAACGGCAGCGCGAGGAAAATGCCTCCGCTGATTCAATCCGTCGAAGAAGACCGGGGAGGAGGCGTAGGCGCTATGCGCACCTCCTCCCCCCGCCTTAATAGCCGCCGGGGCTAAGGGGTTCCCTGTATCCGGGAATCCCCTGAGAAATGGAGGCCCGCATAGGCGGGCCGACCGTCGGGGCGTCACGGTAGCATGCGCAAGCGATCCCGTGGCGCTCCCCGCCCAGACGGAGAGGGTACCGCTGGTTTTTTAGTGGGTATGCCGGCGCTGTCAGCGCCGGTGAGCCCCACATACCCCCCCACTTCAAGTGGGGGAAACGCGTAATGCGTTTTTCCAGCGAAAAAAAAAAAAAAAAAAAAAAAAAAAAAAGACAGCATTTATGTATATAAGAAATTAGTGTATTTTGTTCAATTACACGGAAATTAGTGTAGTTTTAACAATTAATAGATACCGGGCTGTTAGTGTTTTGTGCGACAGAGATAACGCTTTACCATGCCGAAATAAGTTGTCTCTTTTCAAAGGTCCATGTGCAATATTTATTGTAGGCACAGTACATTATTCTGTCTCTCTAAATTTCTTTAATCAGTCAATCACATTATATCGAATTAATTAATTAAAATCAATTATTTACCTAATGTTATAGAAAACGCTTTGAACAAGTCAATAAATAAATAATAACTTCATAAGCTATTATTTTTAGGCTTCATAAAATATTATTAATAGTTCGATCCACTGTATGTAATAACTAGTTACTTATTCTGAAAATCAATGCCGATGTTAGACTTCAAGCGCAATGGCTTACATCATTTTCAAGCGCAATGTTACCCATCTCGCGATGTGTCGAAGGTCCTTGGTTATTACTTCTATAACTTCTAGCACTTTACGCTTAATTGTAGGGCTTCTATTCTTTATTAAAGCTACTGACCTTATATAATCACATGATTTTGAACTGATTCACTGATTCTGACTGTTCTTTAGAAACAAACTCGAAACTTTCCGCGGAAAGCGGTCTGTAAAAGTCGACAAGGGATATGCCACTTTTTTTTTGTTTAGGTAGGCGGACGATCATTTGTTCCACCTGATGGTAAGTGATCACCAACGCCAAATTAGGAACTAAGATGTCTAAGATGGCTCACTCACCCTTCAAACCGGAACACAACAAGTACTGCTGTTTTGCGATAGAATATCTGATGAGTGGGTGCTACCTACACAGACGAGCTCTACCACCGAGTAAAAGCCGTTAGTAATAAAATTAATTCTTAGAGAACTTAAATGCACACATATCTTATTATCGCTGGTTGTGTTTATTTATTTTTGAACTGCCAACAAAAGTGACTTATGACTTTTGCAAAAATTAAGAAACCTTCTTCGAATCTTTTCATAGCGCCTAAATGACGTAGATAACTGTGGAAGTGTTTAGCTTCGTACAAAGCTCTTTCTTTGGAGTTCATTAGTCTCATTATAAAACAAGATGTGTTTTATTAGTATTCATGAATAAGTATCTGTGAATACTTAAATTAACTTTCGTTATCGCATTTAAGCTAAATTAGATCTCTAATTTCTTATAAAAATTAAACCAAAACAAAGGCAATTATTATAAGTCCATCCTTAAAACAAAAGAAATTGTATTCAGCTAGACGATAGAAAAAGACGTCTCCCCATAATACCACGTTATCATAAGTACAATGATATGGTGTTGTCACAATAATGTAATACATGACATATCAATAAGTCAAAATTCAAATTTTTCAATTACTTATTAATAGTAAGTACTTAATTTTCCGTATTTTTTTTTTCTTTCTTTATTATTATTTTCTTTAAATCTTGTAATTTTAAAATTTTGATTTCTTTATTTTATTTGCCCTGTGTCTGTTGTCTTATTGTTCATGCAGTAATTGGGATACCAATTATGTATTTATTTTGTCAACTCCATACTTCCATGTATTCCATGTATTCTAATAAATACGTAAATTGTAGAAATCAATACAATGATTTTAATTAAAAAAAATTATAATATAAAATTATTATGGTTTTCGATTCGATTTTCAAATTCATAACCGCAGAGGAAATCACCGATATAAGCTTGTATGCGACGAAGGTGGTGTATGGAATGACCGCTTACGTAACGCGACGTGACTGGAGCGTCGAACACGGAACCTTGCCATACGTTGCGTAAAATTTCAATCAAGGGTTAAGACAATGTATAACAGTACTTAGCCGGTACATAATCGCTACCATAGCAGTTTATATTCAGACTATTCTATAAAATTGACATGTCAACAAAACATCAAAATTATATGTTAAATATTATTATATACTACGCCTTGACTTCGCCCAGGTTGAACAATTATTTATTTTAGTCAATATTGCGTAGGTAATCATGCTCGTAAGTGAGGGTTGCTTGTCGGAAAGCCTTCTGAGAAAGTGCGATGTCACAGAAGGAGACCGCGGAGCGAAAGCAGGAATGGGGATGCCGCTGCAGAAATCGGCGCCACGCGCAACTTCTCCCATCACCGCAAGGCGCCGCCGGGAGTAGGGTAATTCTCAGTACCCTAAGTACCTTAAAAGGCGGGCCGACTGTCAGAGCGTCACGTTAGTAATTGCATGCGATCAGGTGGCGTTCCTCATGGAAAGGGAAAGGATATTGTTTTTTCAGTGGGTATGGCGATGTTCGGGGCGCTCTCGATGCCATGGACACTGGCGAGTCCCATATTGGAACTATAATAATTATTTACCATCCCTTACTTCGCCAATGCTATCGAGCAATGGTATGTAGGTGGTGGCAAGTATTACACTGAATTTAAGATAAGATTTCATATCTCTATTTATTATATTATGTAAGAATTGGGTAGGTAGGCCAGTCTGGGTAGGTAACCCAGACTGGCTTGCACAAAGTCCTAACACAAAAATAAACAATGTTAATGCAAATGGAACAAGAATTATTTGTGCCGGTTACTACGCCGTCGCCCCGTTAACCGATAGTGGCGGTAAGTATTCTTATAAACCTTTTCGAAGTATAAACAATAAACCAAAATTGGTTCTTTTTTTAACAATATCGGCACAATTAAAAAAAACACATATTCTTGGATTATTATTTTGGTGTCTGTTACATTAAATATTTGAACTGACACATTAAATATCACCCGATTTCAATCGAAGAAATGCAACAAAATCAATCCTCAGATTTACACACTCTATGTACTTAATGGTATATATAATACACTACAAACAGTTCTTGATTCATACATCTATATAAAACAAAATTACACTAAACTACTTATATTCACACTATATTTACTTCTAAGTTCTAAAGTTAAGAAAACTTCGCAAAAACTAAGACCAGACTGCGCCATCTCAAACCGTTGCCGTAAAGTTTCAGCAGGAGTAGTATTTTTTTTTATTTCATAGGAAGGCGGACGAACGATGTGGGCCACATAATGGTAAGTGGTCACCAACGCCCATAGACATTAGCGTTGTAAGAGATGTTACCATCGCTTACATCACCAATGCGCCACCAACTTTGGGAACTAAGATGTTATGTCCCTTGTGCCTGTAATAACACTGGCTCACTCACTCTTCAAACTGGAACACAACAATAGCAAGTACTGCTGTTTTGCCGTAGAATATCTGATGAGTGGGTGGTACCTACCCAGACGAGCTCGCACAAAGCCCTACCACCAAGTAAAATGCGTTAGTAGTAGATAGTAGTGTTTATTTTCTTTTTTGTAATCGTTTCTGTTTTTTTCTGTAATTTAATAATGAGTTATGTTACTTGAATAAATAAATAATAATAAGAAATCATGAATATCATAATCATGATTAATATCGTAGATTATGCATCTCGATCTACAATATCGCGTCAATTCAATGTAGTTGTTAGTTCTCTTAACTCGTCTTATGGTTGGAAGTATACCTTCATAAAGGCCATCTAGAGGTATAGTGGTGTACCAGACATTGGCTTTAAATCAAAGTTTAATCAGTCTTACCTTATGTAAGTTCAACTACTCTGATGTAGATGGCGCTAGTTGTAGCATGATTTAAATAATAATAATTACTTTATAAATAAAACAAACACGATAAATTAAAAGAATATATTTTTATTTAATATTTTGAATGTATTTCTTATCTAATTGAGTAGTTTTATTTCTGATATCTCAAAGATGTAATGTAATAAATTAATTACACTCAATTATAAGATTGTAAATTAAGAAGCTTCCACATCGTGTCAAAATATAGAATTAGAAGAGAAATTAAAACAAAAAAAAAATTGACATATGTTATTTAAAATAAAATAAGTACATACATAATTGATACTTAAACACATAATACACTCAGACTCGAGGCGGAAATCGAATCCACAACTCCAAATCGGAAGGCAAAGTCACTGCCAACTGAGCTGGTCCATTAGAAATAAAATAGGAAAATAGAATACAAAGAAACATTAATCATGTTTAAAAAAAGAACATTTAATAGCAAACAAGTTAAAGCTTTCCGATGTTAGTATTTAATGTAGGTCCTATCAAAGGCTATAATCTAGGCGATCGGAACTTGCGTGTCACGATTCCATCGGTTCAAAAGTCGATGTGTATGCATTTTTTATTCGAATCGACCGACCCAGATAGCCCGGCCAGAGCACTTTAGACCGTTACTAAGAAAAACGTTTTAAAATTGTACATAGATTATTATTATCTAGGTTGTTCCATATTTTAAGTCAATTTTTATTGAAGTGTATTTAGTATTTGTTGATTTAAAATCAATCAATAAAGATCTGGCTATTCTTGTCGTATAGGACTTGAAAATAATAATTTATACAAAAAGAGTTTTTTTTTTTGAGGATGAGCCGAAAGACTAATATAATAGAGATGACCCGACATTGACTTAGATACCGAATAAATCAAATTAAATATTATATAGTTATAAATAAATCTAAAAAATATTTAAGCATAGCAAGCACTTAATAATAACGAAATCAATACAAATATTAAAAAGTACATCAAACGAACGTACAACAGGTCTGTGGGGATTAGGCGAGCAAAAAAATGTAGAGTGGCCATAAATACATTTCATTAACTATATATATACATATATCCTACACTTACATGAATATATAAAAATAATGCTTTATTTTTAATTATATCATTAAAATTGTCATCATAGCGTTAAATTTTAAGTACATTCAGCTTCCAGTTCATTAATAGTCGAATATTTAGTTGAGGCTCGTTAAGGCTTTAGTATCTATTAGGAAATGTGGCGACATCTGGTCTTAAAACGAATGCAGAGTAAGTCATAAAGTTTAACTGTAGCACGCTTAAAATAGAATTAAAATTTATTCTAAATAAGTAATTAATAAAGCTACATATTTTTTTACTCAATAAAATTTAACTATTTTTTTATTTTATATAATTTATTTTTTATCATAATACATATGAAACAACGCCTTAGGAAGAGACTTTGGTGAGCCCTTTGTAAGCGAATATTTTAAGTTTTCACTTAGTGGTGAGAAATTCTGAAAAATGAGGCTGGAAAGATACTGTATTTTCACGGACGTATCATATCACGTCATAATTATTTTTCATTTTGATCTATGAACGATTAACGAAGTAATTAATATAAATTATTATTATTAATTTAAGTTTAACAAATGGCTTCATATAATAGGGAGAGGAGCAGGTGTTAAGAACCCATTGTCCTTTTCTGTATCCCTGAAAACTTATTTGAATAATTAATGTTGATTGGTTTAGTGTTAAAGACTTAAACGTGTAACAAACAAACAATTAAACAAACTGCCTTGTCGTTTATAATAGCTATAACATTTATAGTAGTTAGGATGTCCACTTGACCGAATATCGACCACGGATATCTTGCGAATGATCTCAAGCGATTCCCTAAAAACTTGTGCGACAGACATCTCAATCATTGCGACAAGAACAAAGATATATCAGCTGGAGGATCAACGACTTCACAGCTTTACGCCAAAAATAGTTTTAAACAAAAATTCAAAAAGATTTCATAGAAAACATTTAATTAGAGATTTCCTTTTTCTATAAAATCGAATGTCTTTTTCTGAGTCGGAAATCGGACTCGTTATTACACAAGCGAATACATTTGCTGCCTAGATTTTAACTCTCAAAACCAACGCTGACGTAAACTAAGGATATTTTTTCATTTTTAAACTGTCATTTTAGTTTGCGGAGTTTTAAAAACTCATATTTATTTTTCTTAACTTAGACAAAGTTACACTAACTTAGATGTTACTGATAATACCTATTATTGTGGCGTTAATCATAATCATTTATTTGCATGAAATGTAGTTTTACAGATGTATTTCTCAACAAGTATTTAATAAACTTCGCCCATGATAAGCAAGCAAATATATTGGTAATCATGTTTTTAATATTAAATTTAGATCACACCAATAGCAGATATAATAAATAGCCTTACTTGAGGTAGAGCTTTGTGCAAGCTCGCCTGGGTAGGTACCACCCACTCATCGATATTCTACCGCAAAACAGCAGTACTTGGTACTGTTGTGTTCCGGTTTAAAGGGTGAGTGACCCAGTGTAATTACAGGCACAAGGGACATAACATCTTAGTTCCCAAGGATTGTTGACGCATTGGCGATGTAAGCGATGGTTAACATTTGTTACAATGCCAATATCTATAGGCGTTGGTGACCACTTACCATCAGGTGGCCCAAAAATTAATTTAATTAAATGATTTACTTTTGCTTAATTAGTTGGCACATTTAATTAGAGTACTTAATGTTTTGGTCCATTGAGAAAACTAAATAATGAAGGCTTAAATATTTACTAAACATAGTTGCAGCTTAAAGCAGAAAATCATCTAGATTACTTTTAGCTAACGAGGTCCTATTTTTTACCTCCGTAAACGAACCGTCTGTTCAGTATGCCGGTTTATCCGGTGTCCGTGACTAGTTAGTTGAGCGTTAGAAATGGTAATTATGGGCGTGTTACAGACCATATGATTTGGCGTCAATATTTTTTGTATTAATTCGTTTTTTTCTAAACTACGTTTTTTTTTTAAATTAAGACTTACCTATAATATTGTTTCATTATTTATTTTAACTAAAATAATATGTTCAAATAATTAAAATATTTAGAAGGTTATTATTACAAAAAGTGTCTATACTATATTAGATAAAGACCCACCATTTTTTTTTTTTACGTGGGGAAACCCTCATGGGTACCCTCTGAAGGAGGGTTATGTCGGACTCTTACCGACTAAAACCACCACGGTACCCTTCTCGTCTTAAGTGGAGCGCCACGGGATCGCTTGCGCATGCTACCGTGACGAGATAAAGACCCACCAGTTCCAACCATTAAAAAATCAATACAGGCAACTATCAAACAATTAAAGTAGACCTGTTCGTGATGCTATATAATTATCACGATACCTACCTGAAATAAAATAAAATATAAAGGCTATTTTATTCTATTAGGCTAGTTAATAAATTTAATGACAGAAATTATAAAAATATTATTTACATAATATACACATTTTTTTAGCGAATATAAAATTAACTATAAAAACTAAAATAAAGTAATATAAAAATACATTACAAATTATACAGGTTTTTTATTGACGTAAACATTTTTATTCAAAATACTATCTGATACCCGCGACTTCGTCCGCGTTGCTTGATATACTAACAAAGTTTTCTTATGTACGAAGGAAAAAACATCAATTTTTTGTTTAATAAGGCCCAAGTGTCAAATAATAAAATTTAGAAAATTTCATTGAAATCTATCCAGTAGTTTTTCCGTGATACGCGCACAACTGCAGACCTCTATCATTTTATTTATATAGATTGATACATTACACGTAGGCACTTATTGTTTATCAAGAAATCTATCACCGGTTCGCAAAGAAATACAAGAGACTCGAGAAGAACCTTTAGAAAACTTAACGGTATTTTTTTAGACTATGACATTCAATGGTGGTATTAATTACACGAATCGAGTCGGAAAGATACATAATTATATATAGTTCATACTTCATATATATTTCGTCTTCAACGTGATCTCGTTAACAAGATCACCGTCAAAACCATACCGTGATAACGCAACTGGCTTGTCTATAAATAGGGCTGATATTCTAGCAAAACTTGCAAAATCCGTCATAGTAACATACAAGTCCATGAAACTACCGTATCAATCTGGCCTAACGAGACACCGGGAATTTCTCAATGTATATATGAAAATATATCGACATTTCCTTTGCGCTTGTAATATTTAAGTTAACACTAGTTTTTGTATTTTGCTTTCCTTATTGAGACTGATTTGACATATTTACTGAAATTGTCAAATGTTTTATCTATTACTTAATTAAAGAACTATCGGAAAAAATAAAACTAATAATTCTTAAGCATATATTGCGATATAATATATATTTATTATGTATAATATTAAATAAATATTGTAAAAAATGATGTGTTTATTTCCGAACCGGTGGTAGATTTATGACAATCAATAAGAAAGTGTAACACTTCAACATTGTGTAAAGATATTTAAATTTGAATTTGATTTGGAAGTTATATGTTATAAATAGATATGCTTAAAACCTCTTTAAGCACGATAGATGAGAATATTAGTGTCTCTTGAATTCACTTTATCGTTGTTACAATTACAACGTTCTGCTAAAATAATTAAAATAATAATACTAAATTTGCTACTAAAATATAACTTTACGGCGCCAAATACTAAAAACTATACTTATAATTAATAACATTTTTTATAACAATTTTATATTTTTTCTAATATCTAAATTAATTTATTGTAGGTTTTTAAATAGTTCATAATTTATTACAAGCACGAGACAAATAAATTAAATTATTATGGCACATAATTATTCCGTTAATGAAGTAATAATGTTTTTTTTCATTCTGATCAATAAATACCTGTAATTAATAAGGCCGAGAATGTCGTTATGACGATGATTGGATGTCGTCTGTCTTTTAATATGATATTCGTAAATGGCTTGAATATTTAACTCTTTTTTTGTTGCCAATTGCAAGCACACATGTCTTTGAGTCGAAGTGTTGTACACGCCATAGATGTGCATTGGAATTGCATATTGATACAATAAATGTAATCAAACTGACTCGTGTTGTCAGTAGCTTAAAGGGCTGCTGATTCCGAGTTATCAGATTCGAATCACAGTTCGGACTCATTAAAGTTATTCAATTTTTTTCAAAACAATCCCAATAGCCTCGAGTTAGAATGCCGGTAATCTAGCCGGAAATACCGTACCTTTGATAGCGCTTTGAGCTTTTCAATAATTAAAATAAACAAATAGGTATCTCAGGTGGTTTTCGTAGTTCTTGTTTTGACTTTGTAATGCTTCTACATTGAAAATTTTGACTTTGATAATTTGAAAAACAATACTATCGTCGCCCTTGATTCAAAACTTAATTTCATAAAATGTATACAATAAAATATATAAAAATAGTTACAACTAACATTTCAACGAACATTTTGAAAAAACATTTAACGTAAAGATATGTTTTTTTTTATGACAAGTACACAAATATAAAAAGGTAATCAACAATTCACGGATTTCAAGACACGCTACGAGCATTTTTCTAATAAAATTATGGCTTGACACAGAATGTTATAATTTCCTTGCGAAAAAATTTACACGACGCCAGAAATTTAATATGAATGAAGTATTGAGTTGACCACACCTTTTTAAACGTAATAAAAAACATAACTATTAAAGGATATATCGTTAAGTTGAATTATTAATTATGTCTTAAGTTTTATTTAAAAAAATACAGGCTAAAATAAATTTGCCTTTTTTTTGTATATTATAATTATAATCCGAAGAAAAAAATACACTTTTTATTGGAATAGAGCCTTTGTAATGATCATAATGTAATTTTCTTAAAAAATGGGCTCGTTTATTATGCGCACGTATATATGTATATGTTAACAAGTGCACAAACTCTTTATGAATTGTAATTGTTAAAGGGAACTTGTAAACAACAAGTTCAAATTTTCGTTGAATTTAAATGTTTTATTGGAAGGAAGTTCTTTTATGCGGATTACAATAGAGTGAAATGGCAGTGGCAAGGTCACGTCATATAACGAAATAGCGTTCGCACTCTACCTACAAAATGCGATTTGGACGGTGTGTTGGACGTTAGAATTTAAGGAGGTTATGGTGCTTTTTGGTGTGACAAAAATACACTTATATAATCAATTAAAATCTACATTTTTAAACATGGTTTGAGTCGAACAATTATCGCACAGAACTTCGTTTCTGTCAGGGGTCCCGCCGCTCTTTTCTTTTATTTCTCCTAAGAAACAAAAACAAAGCTTAAGAAATTTCCAACAATGTACGTACAAAAAGTTATATCATATTTTAAAAGCAATAAGTTCAATTAGTTTTTGTTTCCTTTTTTGATTAAATATGTACCGAATAAGTAATACCAACTACATATACACAAATTGAAATGTATTACATAACTTAACACATTTCTCAAATAACAACCGAGTTGTTACTTCAAAAGAAATGGTTTGAAACACATCCATTATTCATTAAGCCCGTACAGCGAAAATTTAATTTCATGTCTCTCACGTACTTTATAGTTTGCAATATTTTTTACGTAATCATTTAGAAAAATTCTGCAAATTGCCACATTTGCTATTAATGAAAAATGTATTATTTGTGAGTGTAATGGATTATTGAGAAAAAGCGAGACTAATAAATGTAGATTAATTAAATATGATTAATGTGTTGAAAACAGATACAACTGGTTTTATGGGCTTTCTCGGATATTTAGGTATAGAATGATTATAACCTTTACGTTATTTAATTTTTAAGTACTAACTTATTTAGTATTGATCGCCAAATAGCAATAACTTGTATTCCTTTGTTATGATTTGAAAAATGAGGCAGAGTGTTTAAACAAGCAAAAGGGGAATAACCTAATTTACAGTACATATACTTACAGCACACAAACAATCTGTCAATTTATATTGTTGCCAATAATAAAAATAAATAATAATCATTTTATTGGAATGAATAAAAATAAATCAAATAATTATTCTTACACCACCAATGTGTATGGCTATTTGTCATTGGTTATTGTCGTTGGCTAGAAGAAGATTTAAAACCACTTTTAAATCACCATTTTCAAAGTTAAACAGACGTATAATCACCTCGGGATATGGAACATTGTTAAATATAAATATTTTATAAGTATTTATGTATCACATCCTTATATGACAAAAAAGAATTAGGAAATGAGTTTTATGACCTTTCTTTTCGTTATAATCATATTCAGTACTGCTGGAAGCTTGACATCTAATTGAACTTGTAGAAGAGTAGACTTTGATGATATTGAATATTTTTATTTACGAATACTGAAACGTCGCATGCATACTAAATTTTAACTCAAATTTAGTATGCGAAATTTTAAATTAACGGTGTCTCAAATAATAATTAAGTTGCACTTAATATTTGAATGACGTTTCTGTATTCGCCCGTAAGAGCTTGAATCTTGAGGAACTCAATGTTGAAATAAGATTAAAACAATCTTATATATAAATATATATAAGAAAAAAAAGTTTTAAAATTTCTAATATACGGTGTATATTATGATGTAGTTCAATACATATATGCTATGGTATGCTAGTTGTACAAACTGATAAAGAAGATAAAAGTATCTTTTTAAAGCTATTCATATATATATAAGTCTGCCAATTAATGAGCTGTTTCAAATTGATAATATTAAATTGTACAAATGTTCTTAACTATCTACCTAAACAGTCCAAATTATATGAATAGTTTTTCAGATAATATGTCTAATTAAGTATAAAGTTGCTGTGTCCATTACTAAGCATTCCAAAGGCATGCGATACGGTTGTGTTCTGGTGTGAATCTTAAATAAGCAGTCTTATCTCACGGTAAGCAAGGATGTGTTATGTATGGAATGCGACGATCACCAGTGTTAGATAGGAGTACTGAACAGTAAATGGCTTTTTTTCCTATAAGTTAATTGATATGAATGGAAATAATTAACAAAATGTAAGGCTATACTGATAAAAGGCCTTCAGAAGGCGACGAGTGTGATACCAAATATCAATACTTTTTTTTATAGCATAGGTGGCGGACGAGATGTGCCACCTGATGGTTAGTGGTCACCAACACCTATAGATATTGTCACTTGTTATATCCCTCGTTGCCTGTAATTACACTGGCTCACTCACCTTTCAAACCAGAACACAATAATACCAAGTAAAGCTGCTTTGCGGTAGAATATCTGATGAGTGGGTAGTGCTAGCACAAAGCTCTTACCAGCACGTAAACTTCATGAAATGAAAACAATGTTGCTCTGACGGACGGTTTTGGCAGTAAAACCTCTTTGGGCAATTATGACATTTCTATACATAATGTTTTGTTTAAAAATATATATAATATTAAATATTCATAACGTTTAATCTAATCGTGTAAATAGTAGAAATCATATTCGCTTCAATTATGCAAAGCACACTTAATTGCAAATACATTAAACATGAAATCAATGTTATCAAGTGAAATATGTATCTAAATATGGCTTATGTGGTAACCGCCCTTGCTTGTACATATCTAAGTCATGTATGATTAAAATTAAGGCGACCTAGGATGTATAGCCCAGTCCTGTAAGCTGGTTCGATTTGAAATACCAAATCGGTATATAAGGTGCGTACGCGCATTTATTGATCACAGAACATTTTTACTTCGGTAGCAACGGTCTCAAACATGCGTTCCTTTGTAAGTATTGAAAATGTATTCTTTTTTTTAATGAAGTTGTAAGATTATCGCTAATATCTGGTGTTAAAATTTCAATGATCATTTAAAAATATTTTTTAATTGACGATTAAAGTTTTTTTTTTAATGATAGAAACTCTATGTTTATGATGAAGAACTATAAAAACAGGTCGTTCATCTGACAACAGTCTAGTTTTCATAAGATTGACCGGCTAGCCCTTTCAATAAAAAAAAAAATATTGATTTCATTAGTTTCAGTAAAATTCAGATAACTTATATACCCTTACTTATTTCATGATTTTCAATATGAGAGCATACTTAATACGGATTATTTTTGATTTTAGAAAACCCATTCTATATTCAAATATTTCTGATTAATTATTATTATTAGTTTATTTATTAATAAGCTTACTGTGATCTTCTAGGTATTGTTCGCTCTCTTCGCGGTGGCTGCGGCCAAGCCTACTCCCGGATTCCTATCTGGTTGGGATGGACCCTCTGTAAGTACACATACTAAACAACAGCTGTTATATATTACGCATTTGAACTTAACCAAGAAAGAACTATTTATTTAATATATAAACTCACTTTCATATAAAATAACTTTAAATGATTTTTTAAGATAACTAAATAAGTAAACTGTTTAGTTAACGCGAAGTACGATTTCTCTCTTTCTGGCATTATTTATTTTACATTTGAAAGAGGAAGACACAGCTTTGTTTAATTACCCGCTAAATAACGTTTATAAGTAAGGCCGATAATCATAATGTTCAAAATAAATGCTTAAAAATGTCACAGAAAACATACTACCAAGTAAAACAATACTACGAAAATATTTATCATAAACAAATCAAAACTGACATTCATCACATCTAACTACTACAGCTAAGCTATGGACATGAAGCTGCGCCCGCTCTCACGATATCGCACGCAGCGCCCGTGTACCAAGCAGTCCACGCTGCGCCGGTGTACCACGCTGCCCCTGTGGTCCATGCTGCCCCTGTTGCCGTCGCTAAAGCGGCCACTAGCTACTCATCCTTCCAACGTGTGAGTATTTAAATTTAGCATCAAGTTATGTATTCAAATTCTTACATATTTAACACGACCCTACCCGCTACGGCTTCACACTAATAGAAAAAGGATCATAAAATACATAGTACATAAAATATTTTTATATTATTATTTACACAAAGCCGTACATTTTTACACCAAAATCTAAATTAATCACACCGCCTATTGGTGAAAACCTTATGAAAATCCGTGCATTTTTGAGTTCGCGTTCGCGTTCAGACCAACACACAGACGATCATCAGAGAGACATTGCTATATAACAATAGATTAAAATTTCCTCCACATTGTTTACAGGTGATCCACCCTGTTCAACACCAAGTTGTTGCACAGCCCGTGATCCATGCAGCCCCCGTGGTCCATGCTGCCCCAGTGGTCCATGCCCAGCCTATTGTCCATGCCGCCCCTGTCATTTCTCATGCCCCGCTCGCCACCTACGCTCAATCCTACGGACATGGGTGGTAGATGATTAACTTATGTGTATTGTAAATAATGTTTATGTCTGTGCGCGTTGAGATCATGCCCGATGTGTCGGGGTGGTGCAAATAAATATTTATATCAGTATTTGTATTTATTTGTTTTATTTTATCTTATACTTCATACTTAAACATTATGATTTCTAAGCTACTAATTACTGTGAAATTGCATAACATTTCTATGAATAATTTTGATTTGTTTACAAGTAATTAATTTTTTCTAACTCGCTTCTATTGTATGTTTCGTATTTAGATTTTTCTGTTGGCCAACATTTGCAACCAACCCCCAATCTTTATTAAAAAAGAATGTTCACTGTCTGCTACGTAGCTTTGCTAGACACATATATATCCATTTACGACATCACTAAAGCGAGTGACAGTAGAAACAGACAAAGAAATTCATTTCTATATTTATATAGATATATCGATAGATTTAGATTTCACCGCAATTCTAACGTAAAAGTTTTATATCGATCAATAATTTTAATGACTTGTCAAAATTCCTTGACATAGAGTCAACAACACTAATTGACAGGTTTTCGTATGACCGATATAGTGAACTGTGTCGACCAATACATTAAATTATTCAGTATTATATATAACATTAAAGCATATACCGTACCATCGTTAACATCTAGTGATGTGCATAAATTATTTTATGCAAACACGCTAAGGCATACGATTAAAATGATAACAATGAATAATAAAAAATAGGGACGCGTACAAAATGATTAATTACTTTATTCGTTATATTTAATTAGTTTTCATAAAATGATATTTTTTCTGTTTATTTTTATCTAATATGTTTTGAAAATTAAAAACTGTCACGCATCATTATAAAAACAGTAATTAAAATATTGTTAACAGTATATTAATTTATATTTTAAAATTTAAACGATCAACTACACAACTTCTATAAGATATATGTACTTACACTTAAAAATAATTTAAATATGACGACGTCATAAAGTAACAGTTACTCGACCTTAAGAAGCCACATTAACAAATTAAGAAAACAAAAGACAATTGTCAGATTATATTACACTAACCTCCTTCGTTGTATTTAAGTTATCGCAATTATTTCCTGATAAAGTTAGCTTTAATTAAATATCTTAAATATTTCATTGTCTTCAATTGTTGGGAAACTAAAGTAAATATTACTTCATATTATTTTAAGAGATGAAATACAATAACAAAAAATATTTTATTATGAATACAACAGATATAAACATTTACAACTGAAAATTATAATATGCGCGCGTAATATGCACTCTCAACAAGAACTCGTGCGATGAATTCGAACATAAATCCCGGTGATGACTTGTTGAATCGATACCGTGGCACATCACTATAGATCGCGTGCTGGACGCATCAAACTATCCTGTGAACTGGGTCTGGTATAGTAACCATGGGTTTTATAATTGCAGGACATATTAAACGAAAAACAAACAGCTATTTTGCTATACATAAAATAAAATATTTGCAATGATATAGAACACATATATAGAGCAATATTGCAAGTGCAATCTATTGTCTTTAATTTTATAACTGCCCTAATAAAATATTATCTTAATATGTGCACAAATGGAGCACAGATAAAAACTAAATGCCAAAGAAATAGTGATCATAGATTATAATCTATTGACCTCTATTGAGGTCGATTTTATTCAGGAGGCCATCAGTTTAAATCGCTAACTATAAAATATTGACACACTAATAACAAATGATGTATTGATATGATTGATGGCATGGTCACCCTACAAAAAGTAGAAATATTTGAACCAACCACAGCAGGCTTTCAGTGACTTAAATGCCTCGAAACTGAACACACAGACCTGAACAGAATGAACGACTCCGTGATACATACATAGCAACATAACCTTTAATGGTGTAGTCATAAGGATGATAATTGTATATATAAAAATCGTCTAGATTATTAGTGACTTTATAATTTGTAAAATGAATGCGTGGTCTGGAGACGACTGTGATACAATGGGACCGCCAGTAACTCGTAAGTATATTAAAAAAAATGTATTATTACTGTTCAATCTCTGCACAACTAAAAGCCTATACATATAGGCCTTTCCGTGTAGGTACCACCTTTATAACATATTCTACCGCCAAACAGCTTTACCTAGTATTGTTGTGTTCTGGTTTAAAGAATGAATGTTACGCTGTAACTAGACACACACACAAACAATACAAATCTGCCCAAGCATTGTGGCAGATAGGCTTACAATAGTGAAGTCTATAGGCAGTTGCCACCACTTACCATGAACCTAAGGCTTTGTCGTGTCGTGCACAGACTTTTCCGTCAGTTTCAAAAGATTGAGAAGGCGCAAATAAGAGTAATCTTCAATATTATTTGTTTGTTCGAATATAAGTCCAAACATAGCTTATCACTGAACTAGTGTTAATAGTATTGAAAAAACTATAAATCAACAAAATAATAAATTTGTAAACCAGTACATTTTCGGCAGATACTAAATAAATTCACATAAGTTTTACGACAAAAATATCTGAGGAGAATATCTGTCATTCTTTTGTATTAAAATTAAGTAGAAAACCCAAAGAGGTTCTATGAAATAGGCGTTGTATTAACCATGCTGTCACATGTAATATAAGGATGAAATAAAAAGCGATTCTAAGAGTTAATGAGCCGACAGCTCAGGTCTCGTGACAGACACGTGATTAATGTTACTAACTTTATCACCATCATTAGGCAAAGGTGATCAATTAGAAGATGTCCAACATATCGAATAAAGACCATAAAACGACCATATATCGAAGAAAGACCATAAAACGTTTGGAAACGTAATAAAATTCTTTATTTTCTTTTTTTTTTGTTTGTTCTTTAGCCCGGGAGGGCAAATTACTCTACTCCACCTGATGGTAAGTGGTAGTAGAGTCCAAACGCGACGACGGCTAGTGCAGTCGGGAAAAATGATTTGCACTAGCCGCCCCCGCCTTGCCAGCCCGCAAGTTGCCTCTTCACGCCTCGTTTGAAGGAACCCAAACTTTGTTATATGCTAACATAGTGACCACGTTTCTTTAGGTTTTTCATGAATAGACGTGTCAGATTTTATTTATTAGATAGCCCATCTACTCGACCTAACTAATCAGAAGAAGCATTCATACTAAAAATCAATCTTTTCACGAACGTTAGGCTTAGCGCCTGGTATTTTAAAATCAATATTACCTACGGTCAATCAACTTCATTTAGAACCAGTCGCTAGGTTTTTATCTACGTTTTTAATCATTGAAGTTCACACTGGGTTCATTATAGCTCTATGCGATTTTTTTATTATGTATGGCAATGACAAAAATAATAACTAATAATTGTAACCATAAATCAACAACAACATTTATTAGATTTGATTGTACATTCCTATTGTATTACCATGTAATTTTAATATTAGTGAAGAATGAAGAATTCTTTAAACGAATTAATCATCTGAAGTAGCTCATCTCTAATACGTCACAAAATTTAACGATCAAGCCATAAGAAGCTCAATTTCTATTACCGTATCCCTTTATCCCTCAATGAAACCATTTAAAAGAAAAAACATATTAAGGATTCTTCTTATTGTAATTTTACTTTAACTTTAGGCGCAGCGAGTGCTAATTCTACAATACCGCCTCTTAAAAATGGGAGTGATCTACGTGAATCGGGATATTTGATAGACGTCGGCTCCAGAACTGCTCGGTATTAAAACGAATACAATTATTTTATAACATTACATAATTACTTGAGAGTTATCTAAAAACATAAGGTCCTCCAGACCGATTTCGGCCACGGCGGCCAATCTTAAGAGAGATTAGCCAACTGCGCAGGACTTATATTATAGTGCACAAGTGTGTGCGCAAACACAGGTGCACTCTCTTTTCCTTTAGCTCTCATAATCCGATGTGACGGCAATCCGACACGACCGGAAAGAGTTTAGGCGCAGGACCAACTGCTTAACGTGCTTTCCGAGGCACGGGATTGTACACACTTCCAACTTCCAGACTCCGGGCTGCTACTGAGAATTTTCTGACAGAAAACCCCAATAACTATATATTGGCCCGACCTGGGAATTGAACCCAGGACCACCGCGTTTGCGGCCTTATATCAAGCCACTAGACCAACGAGGCAGTCAAAAACATACCTACTGAATCAATCAATGTTTATTTATACGTTTGTATTTCAGGTTTAGAAGAAAACATAAAAATAAAATTATGTCTATCGTCTACTTCATTCTGATGTTACTACTTTTGAGTGTAACTATTATAATGACAGTATTGTGTGAGTAATATAACAACTTCTAGTCGAAAATAGTATAATGTCATAGCTTCATTATTAGATTATTCATTATTATTTATTAAGGCACGAGTAGATTATATGTATTAGTATATAAATATTAATATTTGTAGATGTTAAACAAAAAAACAGTAAGCCTATTCCTATATGCCTTAGTAAAGAATGTCTCAGATCA
This sequence comes from Nymphalis c-album, assembly GCA_963151315.1. Classification (NCBI taxonomy): domain Eukaryota; kingdom Metazoa; phylum Arthropoda; class Insecta; order Lepidoptera; family Nymphalidae; genus Nymphalis; species Nymphalis c-album. The sequence goes on from OY720601.1 coordinate 2,248,043, forward strand.
GCTGCTAATCTTGCCTTATCGATGAACACTAAAGCACATCCATGCGAGGACTTTTATCAGGTAACTCGATAATCAAAGTTATCTTTACTGCAAATGAAATTTTTAAATTGACAAACAATTTTGTATCAGTACGTTTGTGGCAATTGGGCGAAAGAACATCCTCGACCTGATATGTTCCAGTCGTATGATTGGTTCAGAGATAAGCAAACTAAGGTGTACGCAACTGTACGGGACTTTTTGAATAGAAACACAAGTGACCTACCACGGCCTGTGAATCAGGCCAAGGATTTGTATACTGCTTGTATGGACACAGGTAAAGTTAGAGGAATATACAAATGATCGACCGAGTTATACTTATTTGTTGAAGCATATGTGTATATGCTTCAGCAAATAAGTATAGGATCTTATTTAATTTCAGAGACATTGGACAAACGTGGATTGAAACCAATTTTAAAAGTATTAGAATCATTGGGATTACCCGCGTATCCTACTTATATAAATGTAACAGAAGATACTGACTACTCGACATATACTTTTGATTGGTTAGAAGCGGTAATAAACATAAAAATTCAATTAGGAATGGATGTTCTGATCGGCTTTGATATATTTACTGATCCTAAAAATTCTTCCATTTATAAACTCGTTATGGGATCTCCGGAAACAACAAATCCTTTTCCAAGGTAAAATAATCTGATTTAAAAATAAACCGTCGCCTTAATTACTTACATTGCAATGTTTCAAAATATTTTATTTCTCTTAATCAACTTTTTTACTGTTATTTACTAAGCCGATTTAACCTTTTTTTTATTTTACTCTTAATAGCATGCGCAACGAGAAAAAACGTCATATAGGACAAAGAAATCTAGTAAGAAATAAGATCGAAAGATATAAAAATGATAAGATTTATATACAAGATATTAAAAATGATGAAAACTTTGAAAATGAGGAAATCAAGGAAGAAGATGAAAAAATAGCTCATGTTTCTAAACTGTACTATGCAGAACTTATCAAACTATTTATTATTGAAACTGCACCAAAAGATTCCAACTTAACTGAATTACAATTAGACCAGAACATTTTCCTGGCTGCAAATGACTATCACAATTTTAACGATGATATGTATGAGGTGAGAACTTATTGATATATTCCATTAATTGCTATTCTTTGCCACAACAGTATAAAAGCACTTAATCATTATTGGAAAATTTAAATCATACTACTAATTATGTTTTAGCTAGAAGCTAATAACGATACGTCAAGTGAAGATGATGAATATTTAAATGTACCAGAATATACCGTTTATGAAATTCAAACACACACAGACATGATCGTTAAAGATAATAATGGAACAGCTGTACCTATTTGGAAACGATACTTAGAAGGTGTATTCAATATAAGTAATGTGAAACTGGATTTTGACAATGATAAAGTTCTTGTATCTGATCCTGATTTAGTGTATATGGCACTTATGGCGGCATATCTGTCAAGAGCCTCACCTGTTCTATTGGAACTTTACGTTTGGATTAAGGTTTTAAATTTTTAAATAATTGCAAAGTAAAATTTGTAATAGTTTTCTTTCATTTAATGCATGCGAAGTACGTCACATTCAATATTTGACTCAAATTCTCAGGTGGTAGAAGTTATGGCAGGTCATACCACAACCGAGTTGCGAATACTATTTCAAAGATCATACGAAGCTCTTGGAAACCATGATTTATATACACCGCCTCGTAGCCAACAGTGCGCAAGTGCAGTCAATGAAATGTTAGGCATGGCAGTCTCGTATGCTATCGCTGATCCTCGCTTTTTCTACGTTACTAAGCCTAAGGTTAGTTTAACTTAGTTATTCCTTTAACTTTTTTAGGAATTAAATACAAATAAACTGATTTTTTTAATAATTACTATGTTCAATTTCTCTATTATGAAGAAAGATTTATTGTTATGTTTCGTTTGAAATAAGCATAAGCATTACTAATAACAATTAGTTTTAATTATATCACTATTTAATCTATTAAAATTATAGATTGAAGAAATGCTAAGTGAAATGAAAAATGCACTAGCCCATCTTGTGGGTCAAACCAAATGGATGGACGACGATACAAAATTAGCAACATATCAAAAGATCATTCAAATGAAGACCTTAGTAGGATTTCCTGACTGGTTGCTTGATGCTGAAAAATTAGAAGAATATTATCAAGGAATCGAAGTGAATACCAAAACACACTTGGAAAACTTGATAAATATAATACAAGTGAAGATAAAAAAGGCTCTCAATAAATTTCGGATCGGTAACAACGGAAGTTGGGCCACTGATCCCACAGAAGTGAATGCGTATCATACTTTTCAAGAAAACACTATAAGTAGGTAGCAAATCCTTATGAACTTTTTATCAAATATATGTATAACCAAATCTATTATTTCTCAATGACAAAACTTTGAAATTCTGGACGCAGCTGTGCCTTTAGTGATGTTACAATATCCATTCTTCGATTTAGGACTTGAGTATGTAGTATTTTATTTTACAGTATTTCATATTTACTTAGTCAAATATAGCTTGCATTACATAGCCTTACAATATTCTTTAACAATAAGGTTATTATTATAATTATTATTACACGCCGTCTTATTGCCTCGACTGGTGACAGGAAGGCTGGTTCATTTTTCGCCCAGCGAATCGGAATTGCGATTCGAAGGGGAAATGCTGCTAGCATTCTTGCCACCATTCCACGCGTCCACGATTTATCCAGTAATTGTTTTTAATTTTTATTTGTATTTATTTAAGATTTTAATGTAAATAAATTTATTTTATTTCAAGATCTTAGATTATTAAATAAGATTATTATAATTTCAGTTCTCTAAACTATGGTTCACTTGGCACTGTACTTGGACACGAAATAACTCACGGTTTTGACAATTTTGGTAAGATATACAACAGAAATTATTGAACCTGAGAATCATTAGTTTTTATTTTCTATTTTTTTTTTACATTTTTCCGAATACATAAATTAATTTTTATATCCAAACATGTATTTACAATAACAATAAAAATATTTTACAGGTCGCTTGTTTGACAAAAATGGCAATTTATTGCCGTGGTGGTCGAATGACACAATAAATTCGTTTGTTAACAAGACGCAATGTTTTATTGATCAATATTCTTCCTATTACGTGCCTGAAATTGATCGACATGTAAGTAGTTGATATATAAAAACATTACTGCAACAGTAATGCCGAGCACTTTAATTACCTATAGTGTATAAAATGTAATAGAATACCCATTGGTAAGATGTTCTGCAAGCCCATTTGGGTAGGAATCAGTTACTCGAGAGCTTTTCTACCGCTAAACAAACCGATTTTAAATATGAGTAATTATACCAACATGGACATAACATTTTTATTGATATTGATGGTGTCAGAAGTGGTTTGAATTCCTAACAGTTACAGTGTTATACAAAAGAGAAACAGACCCCAGAGAAAAAAAATATTTTGAAGAAGACATTTTTTATTTTGTATGTGTCATAGTTACTCTTTTTAAATGTATTTGTAGGTAGATGGTAAAAAGACGTTAGGGGAGAATATCGCAGACAATGGTGGAGTTCGGGAGGCACTGGCTGCATTCAGAGAACACCTTCGGAAGAATGGCCCCGAACCGAAACTTCCCGGTTTTGAACATTTAACATCTGAACAACTATTTTTTTTATCATTTGGAAACGTAAGTATAAATATTTTAAGCTTTTGTTAAAATTTCACTATTATGTCGTTTATCTTTATAAGAATTCTTACAGAGTTTATTTTTTTATTTAAAATATGAAGTTTTACGAAATTTTAGTACTTATATTCAATTATTTATTAAACGTGCGTTTTAAACTTTAAAATATATGTCATAAGAGCAGAAAGGAAATTACTTACTTCCTATTTATATAAATGATAATTTCCAAAAGAGAATATTAAGAAACTATAAGTCTAGGAATATGGCTCAAAAACTTTTTCTAAATGTACACGCATAGCACGGGAACAACTTGATCAGTTTTATTCATATTTAACATGGAAAATGACAGTACCTGAGTATCCCATCCCTACCAGTATAAGTACGCAATGTACACGTGAGTAAAGAATTCTTGTTATGAATGAATTGATTGAATTTACAGCTATGGTGCGGTGTTTCTACCAAAGATACATTAAAGGCAGATCTTTCTGATGAACATACCCCGCAGCAGTTTCGAGCACGCGGCGCGTTACAGAACAATGCTGACTTCGCAAAAATTTGGAACTGTCCACCGGGATCACCAATGAACCCTTCCAAAAAATGTATAATTTTCTGAAAAATATTTCGTGTGACGCAATTTGTAATTAGAATTTGTTCTTTATTTTAGATTGTCTATGACTGGTGCGTAAATGTTTTTTTCGTATTGAATAGGTTTAAATAGAGACCATAGACACGTTATTAATGAAAAAGGGCTTTTAAAATACATTCATTTTATTAAACAACGAAAAGACAATAATATAACATAAAAGAAAAAAAAGTTTTATACATATGTATATGTAGTTCCTATTTTAGCAAGATACGATAAAACACAGTGTTTTTAGTGATTTATCTTAGTGTGTAAACATATTCTTATTTTAAATTATTATTCATATTGTTTTATTTAGAAAATAACTTCAATATTGTAATAATATTATTAAATATTTTATAGGCGGTGGATATATACAGCTTGAAATCTAGAAGTTAAGTTAAAATGATACAAATTAATACTCGTAAATAATTAATGTGTGATCTAAATGTTTTTATATTGTTTGAAAAATAAAAAAAAATATATTATGAAACCAAGTTTGAGAGTTTTAATAGATTTATTTCAGGTATTAATAATCATTATAAATGAACTTGTACATTTTAAGGGGTTCTATAAAGCTTAATATTAGTGGCTACTGATGATTTTGGAGTATCCAGATAGACCGCCAGAGTGACCGTAGCCAGATGAGACACCGTAGCCGGATGAAGAGAGACCGTATCCGGATGAAATGATACCAGATGAACCATGACCGTATGACAAGCCACTTCCGTATGACAAGCCACTTCCGTATGATAAACCACCTCCATATGACAAACCACCAAGAGAGCTACCGATGCTGGAAATACCTGATGAAACGTGTTTTTCAACGACAACAGGCTGTGGTACAGCGACTGGTCTGTCTACAACGACTGGATGGGGTACTGGGACGGGCCTGTCGACGTGCACAGGCACAGGCACACTAACTTGACGATCGACGTACACTGGGTGTGGTACGGGCACTTGACGGTCTACGTATACTGGTCTGTCTACTGGTACTTGCTTTTCAACCGTCACTGGGTACGGTACTGGTACCGATACTGGAACCTTGACTGGGTAAGGTACCTTCCTTTCATAGTACACAGGAACCTGTCTCGTTATTTCAACTGGCACTTTATGAATAACTGGTACTGGTCTGTCGACTGGTACTGGCACTGGAACTCTGACTGGGTACGGAACTTGACGGTCAACTGGTACTGGAACGGGAACTTGTACTGGAACCTGAACGTCCCTGGTGATTGTCCTAGTAATAAACCTAGGTACTTCTTGACGAAGAATGACTGGATTTGGTTGTACTGAGACGGAAGTTTGTACTTGGGGCGCGACAGCAACAGCCGGGGCGGCCACCGCTACTGCAGGGCCAGCTCCAACTGCTATTCCAGAACCGATTCCAATTCCAGCGCCACCTCCGATTCCTATGCCTGAGCCGCCACCATATCCTATTCCCGAAATACCTCCGAGGCCAATAGATGACGACAAACCGGAACCGATGCCGATTCCGTGAGATAATCCAGACCCGATACCAATTCCGTGAGATAATCCAGACCCTAGGCTGATTCCATGCGATAATCCAGAACCGATACCGATTCCGTGAGATAACCCTGAGGATACGTATCCATGACCAGAGGAAATAATGCCCCTCTTAGCGGGCTTTCCTGCAGGCTCGTCTTTGATTCCATTCTCGAGAAGTTCTGACACCTTTGCTTTCTGATCGACTTCCTTGGCTGATAAGCTGCTTGCTACAAGCAGCAACTGAAAAAAAAAACAAAATCATATAAAGCAATTTATAATTAAAAAAGAAACATTTAAAATCGGTCGATATTTTTTTGGTGTAATGATTAACATAATATATTCCTGAAAAGGGTCTTAAAAAAACACGTCTAGCTAGTCAATAAAATACCGCGAGCGCTCTGCATACTCGACACATAAGGCGCTTACAGTTTTTTCTATCGATCTACAAAGTATTTACTAGCGCGCCTATTACGCAACCATAACAATATATTGTATATTAAGAATCAGCTACAAAGCCGTCTATACTTATGACGGGATATAACTACATAGTGGGTATTCAATTAATACTTTTATAGATAATTATGACCAAATATTTAAGGTCCATAAAATTGATGTACCTACGAAATTACCTGACATGTACTTATATAGTGGGGTTTTGTATCACCGTTAGGGTGGATGCCCTAATATTCATATTAATAATAAAATTAATACCACTGATTCATCAATAACTACTTTCGTTTTGTTGGATAAGGGTAAATAGAGCTTTTGGATGCATGTATTCTTTTTCGTCAATATGGTCAAATAAATGATGTTTTTGATTAAAGACTATATTACTTTTTCTAGGTTACAATGGCCTTAAAGTGAACAATTCTATGCAGTACTATACATCAATGTCTATTTGTGTGCTGGGTCAAGGCGAAGTCCGATTAACTCTATCACGGTACGAATACAGTTTCGCTTCTAATAATGATAAGCATGTTTCTTTTACTATATTATGTAAACGTGGAGTGTCTCTTTAATTTCTCATTATAATAGTGTGATTGTGAAATTGTTAACGATAACATTTTGACAATTAAGCAAACATATGTACATTGGGTGTGAAAATATATGATTTGATATAATCAATACGAATCGAAATTTGTATATAATGTAATGAAGAAGTTGTTTAACTGATAGAATTCGAAAGTTACTTTATAGTAATGAACAGTAAGTATACCATATTTTGCTGTATATTTTGCAAACCAAGCAGTTACTGCTAGGCAACAATATTTTGTACTATTGAGTATTTCTTACAACGCCAACGTTTTTGGGCGATAGTGACCACGTACCCCTGGTTGGAACTGCCTCGTTGGTCTAGTGGCTTGATATAAGGCCGTAGACTCGGTGGTCCTGGGTTCAATTCCCAGGTCGGGCCAATAAATAGTTATTGGGGTTGTCTGTCAGAAAACTCTCAGTAGCAGCCCGGAGTCTGGAAGTTGGAAGTGTGTACACTCCCGTGCCTCGGAAAGCACGTTAAGCCGTTGGTCCTGCGCCTGAACTCTTTCCGGTCGTGTCGGATTGCCGTCCCATCGGATTATGAGAGCTAAGGAAAAGAGAGTGCACCTGTGTTTGCGCACACACTTGTGCACTATAATATCTCCTGCGCAGTTGGCTAATCTCTCCTGAGATTGGCCGCCGTGGCCGAAATCGGTCTGGAGGACCTTATTACCCCAGGTTATTTTCCAGTCCGCCTACCTATTAAAGAAAATAAAAACAATCCTATCGTAAAAAGCCGAGATGGCCCAGTGGTAAGAACGCGTGAATCTTGGGTTCAATATTATTCACTGACCAATGAATTTCATGTGCCTAATTTGTGATTATAATTCATCTTATTTTACTTGGTGGTAGAGCTTAGTGCAAGCTCGTCTGGGTAGGTACCACCCACTCATCAGATATTCTACCGCAAAACAACAGTACTTGGTACTGTTGTGTTCCGGTTTAAAAGGTGAGTGAGCCAGTGTAATTACAGGCACAAGGGACATAACTTTTCTCAAGGTTGGTGGCGCATTGGCGATGTAAGCGATGGTTAACATCTCTTACGATGCCAATGTCTATGGGCGTTGGTGACCACTTTCCCACCTGATGGTATACCGTCCGCCCGCTCGTCCGCCTTCCTATGCAATAAAAAAAAACTCGTGCTGGACGGTGAAGGAAAACATCGTGAGGAAACCTGCATGTGTCAAATTTCACTGTAAATCTGTCACATGTGTAGTCCACCAACCCGCATTGGAGCAGCGTGGTGGAATAAGCTCCAACACCTTCTCCTCAAAAGAGAAGAGGCCCTAGCCCAGTTGTGGGACATTCACAAGCTGTTACTGACTGAATGCTGTCGTAATCTTTCTAGTTCTATGAACTAACCAACAACATATATTAATTGCGATAATTATCAAAATATGTCTCATAACTTACGTAACAAACTGAAACATGTTACAAAATTCAACTTAATTTAGATTCTAGGCCCTTGTACACGGAAGCTAGACTGTTTATTTCAACGCATGTCCTAGATCTGTCATAAAGGTAAATTGCCTGGGTTTTTATCTCGAAATTATGTGATGCTTAATTATTACGTTGCAATATTTATTTATATAGTTTTATTTGTATATTTTTAAAGCGAAACTATATATTTACTTCTTCTTTTTGTTTATATATATATTCGTACTTTTTTTATAGCCTGGGAGGGCTAAATGACTACTCCACCTGGTAAGTGGTAGTAGAGTCCAAACGCAACAACCATATTACGACGTATATATATTTTGCAATATATTACATGTATTTTTCGTGATTTAGCTTCTGTTCTCATCTGACTTTTAATAATACTAATGTATTACAATAGTTGAACTTTAATGTGGAAGTTCTTATCATCAGTTTCGTCTTTACCATAACGCACCGCTTGGGATTCGCAATCAGGATCACATTCGAATAAAGCTCTTAAAGTGCTGAAAACCGATACTATTTTATTTTTATTATTTAAAGTTCATATCGTGGCCTAGGGTTAAGGTACCTTAAGGAATTTTTGCAATTTATTTTTCTTTAGTTTGTAATTTATAATTACTAAACTAACATCACAACCAATAAAATAACGTCACAGCTGGGATAATGTCCCGTCTTTTTTAAGAAATTTTGACCTTATTCCATCACATAATTTCAGCCCGAATTGGTGGTCATAAATCAGAGGTGCTTATTCGAATTAGATCCCGCGATATTCGTTTTACATTCATCGTTATATCCACCAAGCTATCGCAGCTCTCGTAATGATATAATTAAAATACCATCACTATAAAAACTTTTATGTAACGCTACTAAACGCTACTTACTTAAGTTAAATAATATAATTTAATGTATCCTGCACACACAGATGTCAAGGAAATGATGTAACGAAGCTTCTCGTACCAACATTCTCTATTAGGCTATTTAAAGTTAAATCGTATGCACTGCAAAATTCTAGTCCGGTTTTTAGCATCGATTAAAATAATCGTAATTAGCTTAGAATTTCCTTACTATATGATGTTTTTTTTCTACTCATTCTTTCGTCTGGAAACTATTTATACTCGTGTTACCTGTAAAGCGTTTTGTGTTTTTAAATATACTACAGAAATGCTTAAAATTAAAATAACTAGACCAAATAATTAAATAGCGTAAAATTCATTTTTATTTGTGCGCTAAACATTAAAAAATATATTTATATTTTCATTCATTTACTTTTAAAAAGTATGTTTAACTAGCATCAATCAACAAACAGCGGCTTAAGCTATATCACATTTTCAGTGTAAAATTTACATATACCTTTTACCTTACATTTACCTTTTACCTTATTTTATATTTAAAAAAATCAGTACTATTTCTCTACATTCCGTTAATTTCATATATCTATTGTGAAAACATGAAACCCTTTTACATAAAATCTAAATGTGTTTTATTTTCTTATTAATGGAGTATTTATTATAAAAATGCACGTATACAAAGCATATAAATATGGTACGATAAATTTTGAACAATTGATTTCCAACATGGCGTCAAACACAAATCGAATTCACTTAGTGATGTTTTCATAATTAATAAACTATAAAGAAATTATTGAATAACAAACACATACTTTCCCCTTTAATATTATTGTTATTGCGTGGTAAATACCAACATTTATATAATATGTACGATTAATCGAACGTAACGCCTTATATATGTGTTAACAAAGATGATTTATTGGAATAGGAAGATAGTCACGGACTATTGGTAAAATAAATTATATAATTACGTGTTCGAATTTCGAATTATGTATCTACATGAAAATCTAAATTACTACAAATTTTCATAATGACGCGACTATATTGACCGTCTGTTATCGTTTCGTCCATTGTCATGAATGTAGTTTCAGAACGATGTTCTATTTTCGAAATAATTTGCAACACAAATTTGGTGTATAACTAATAGTATTTTAAATATTATGTACAACGTGATATCAAATTTATTATTTCTACCTTATCATCTACATCTATACTAATATATAAAGCTGAAGAGTTTGTTTGATCTGGGTAATCTCAGGAACTACTGGTTCGAATTAAAAAAGAAATGTTTTGTTGTCCTTTTATCAAGGAAGGCTCTAGGCTGATTTTTATTCATTATATTTTTATTAATTATACGCGGGTGAACCGCGGGGAAAAGCTAGTACAAGATAATTGTGACCATAAAAGAAAATTTATCGGAAGATAAAGATGCTTTCCGTCATATTATCAATTATATAGGAATAAAGACTAAATCTTGAACATTAATTTCAGTAGCAGTAACACACTTTTCTTTCGCTTTAAATATTATGAAGCATACTGTTTACTTTTAAATGAAACTAACATGGATTGCTTGTAACCTGTCCAAAGTAATCTTAAAACAATGATCTGGTATGAGTAATTCGATAATTATAAGTACTTTGTATAATTATCCAATTACTTATATTCAATTCCAACATATCATTTAGTCTTTATTTCATCAAAATCGATTAAATGTTAAAAACTTATATTTCACGTACATTTTTAATCTTGCTCTGAATAGAACGCGTAGAACCGCGCGGTACAATTTGTTATAATTACAAATCGATAATAGTTAATTGTCATTACATGAATAACTAATATCATGTGGTCCAAATATGATTGCAAGTGGTCAGAAAGGCATGCTTGCCGTGGCCTACTTCACTGAAATCTTGTAAACAATATTTGATTTTTCTTCTTTGACACTGTTAATAATACCGTAAAGTAAAGTATATAATGTACATTTGACATAATCATTACGAATATATCCCGTACTTCCCCATCTCATACATCCCTATCCCTTAAATAAACTTTAAACTTGAACTAAGAATGAAAAATTCAATAACCCAATGAGACAAATCCTGCTATTGTTGGTTACGCAGACGTCATTTTTATTGTTGAACTATGAGGGCCTAATATTGAAGACAGTGTGACAGGGAAGTAATATTCTCGTTATAAATTCAATATATTCTCGACTCGATTTAAAAATAAGAAAAATAACAACAGTTACACAACTAATTAATAATAAATTTAAGGGGTAACCCAAAGTCCAAGGAATACCTATAAAGAAACATATTTTTAAGCTGTTTATTCATACACAAACAACTGATACAAATGAATTACAGCTTTTTAGATATTATGAAAAATAAACGTACCATAAAAAAGTGAATCGCTGCCATTTTGAGAAAAAAAAATTAAACTCCTTTATCCCGTCTCACCAAATCACATTACTTTTTAACAGATTATAAATAAACTATCGACCGATCGACGTGGTACCTGGTGTCAGTCTAGTTCCCTAACAGTGCGTTCTGCTTTATATAGTATAAGCTCAAACATATGCACCCAAAACGACTTTTCAATATCTCATCGTCAAAGGGTGGGCTATCAGTACGATTCACGCGATTATCGCCCTTATTTTGAAAACTAAAAGAGCGTCTATAAAACGTATCATATATCACCAACTTAAGCTACAAGCATCTCCGTAATACTTGGTTAATTATACAGAAATCAACTAGTTTTCGTTAGGAAAAGCGTTTTTAAATTGGACATCTCTCGTATATCTGACTTGTCCAATAAACCTTATATAGACCAGATTCACTTTTTGCTAAGTTATATAATCATATCGTTTTTATATAAAACAAAATATCAAATAAAATTAAGACTATTTCGCTTCCCTATTTCGTACATATCGTGTTCTTAAGGCGAGCTGTTTTGCTAGCTTTGTGCAGGTCCGGCTTATTGGATACTAGTCAAAAATTTCATAACCGCGATATCTTGCTTCGTTCCAGTTTGAAAGATGATTGAGCCAGTATAATTACATGACAAATAATACCGTGGTCGATGGTGTAAGAAGTCGAACATGCTTCTTACAGTACCATGGTATATGTATGTAAACAAGGGTGGCAAATTTCAATTATTACCCCATATATTTGTCTTCTTTCTAAAAAAGGTAAATGAATAAAAAGATTCATTGTGATTTGTAAAAAAAATATTCCTTCCAGTCATCAATCATCATGTTTCATTTTGCTTAATGAAAGGTTTTTTTTTATTTTATAGAATAGGTAGGCTGGCGAGCATATGGGTCACTTGATGGTAAGTGGGCACCAACGCCCTTAAACATTGGCAGTGAAAGGTATGCATAGGTTTATGGATGTTGATGACAATAATTTAATTATTTCTAATTAACGGATATTCTAATCATTATCGAGCCAACATATAGTTGTATAGCTTAATTAACTTAGTTATCCCTTCGACCCAACCATTGTCGAATAGGGTTTTACCCCATGATATTAATTACATAAGTGAGAGAATATTATAATACAATTCCTATCAAGTCCAGCGATGTATCCGACCTTATTAGGATAATTTATTTTAACTTACGCTCCGTGTCATTGTCCTCATGTCTTCATGTGCTTATTGCAAATATCATGGACCACCTTTAGAATTGCTGTACTAAATTTTGAAGGACAACGACGTCACAAATATATTTAATTATAATTATTGTTTTTTGTTTAACATTTTTTAACATATTAATTATTATGAAACTTCTATAGTAATATATAATTATATACAGATAAATCATCTTGGAGACGTTTTTTCGTTCGTAGTAGTGTAATACAAACAATGACTAAAACCGAAATAAAACCGTTTGCGCTAGCGGCCACGTGCCTCGGACTTTCGCGTGAATAACAAACGTCAATTTTATTATTTTTGTTATTATAAATAACAATTAAAAAAAATATAAGTTAAAACGTTATTATTTTTGTAATAAATAGTAGTAGTAGTTCATAATATAATGTCTGGGGGAAAGTAAATCCCTGCATCGAAAAAAATGGTCACAATTAATATGAATGTTATGATGATGATGATAGCTGAGGAAAATATAAGGAATGAAGAAATCTTTGTCTACATGCAATTAAAAAGTAAAAGTAATCTATACTAATATATTATAAAGCTAAAGCTCAGGAACTATTGGTACGAATTTAAAAATTATTTTTGTGTTGTGTTATTCTTTTATCGAGGAAGGTTCTAGGCTGTTTTTTTATTCATTACATTTTTATTAATTAAACGCGGGTGAAATCTTGTGGCACAGCTTATTTTAGGATATATATAATACAATATCAGAACGATGATTCATTAACGTCAATTATTTAGCGGATGAACGCGATGATGAGGATGATTAAGAAATGTCTATAGTTCAAAAACTTCATAAAATACCTATAAAAATAAACTATATAAAAGTATTTCTTTATTTGTCTGGTGATATTGTTCTTTTACAAAACTATCTCGAAGCTGATTTGTCGGTACTGTCACTGAATTTTCAGCAAACATTATTTTATAAATGTTGCAATTATGGCAGCTTATATAAAACTCATAATAAAAAATTTACCAATTACCTATGAATGTGCTTGCAAAACAAGTTTTCTTAGAATTCTCATAGGTTCTGAGAGTATAAATTTCTCTATATGACAGTTTAATTAAAGGCGTAAAATTGCTTACAAATGCAACCAAGACTTCGGACAATCATGACACGAATGCGTTGAACAACAATCCAAATGAGAAACAATTGAAACTAACAGTTAAGTTTCAAACTAAAAGATATTGTGTCATTTAGGAGTTCAACCTTACTACCAATAGGAAATATAGGCATACATATTTAACTATTCATCTGCTACAAGGCCTATAAACTCCTCGGAATTACAGGCAGCTCCATGTGGAAGGGAAGCTATTCCCTCAGGAGTGGGATTTTAACGGGTTGTTAGTATATATATATACATTTTATTGTATAGGAAGGCGGACGAGCATATGCCACCTGATGGTAAGTAGTCACCAACGCCCATAGACAATGGCATTGTAAGAAATGTTAACCATCGCTTACATCGCCAATGCGCCACCAATAAGATATCAGTATAAGATATGTAATCATATTTTTGATCAGGCACATGAAAAAAGTAGTGGCCGTGCGTTAAGATTTTATTAGCACAGTTCATTACTTTCAAGTTATGATGGCCGGTAACACGATCAATATACTTGCAGAGCGTGCATAAGACAATAAGTTATATAATGAATGAGCTCTTTATCAGCACCGCTGAAACGTATTCGTGATCACAATCAAGCCGTTATACATAAATGTTATATATTTATATTATCCGTTAAACAATTAAAATATTATCGTCTCATGATTTCAATTGGTGTATGGAGCCCACTTGTTATATTGTTTGTGAACATGTCATGTTTCCCAATAAATCAGAATTAAAAGCAGAGATGGCACAGTGTTCGCTCGGGCCGTGATTAGAAAGCTCGAATAATCACTAACGTGCTTAAAAGAGAAGTAGAACATAGTGAGGAAACCACCGTGTATTTAATTTCATTAAAATTCTGCCACATGCTTATCAACCAAGCCGCATTGGAGGAGCGTGGTGGAATAATGTGCTAATTTGTCCTAAGATTATTAATTAACCTGACGAATCATTTAAAGAGTTTATTTGGAATGTAGCAATGTTTATCTTAAATTGAACTAAATTCTTTGATATTTCTGGTAAATGAAATTACTCCTTAAGACTTCAGTTTATTAATAAGCAACACGTTCTTCGACTTCTACTGTAATTAACGAAGTGCAATCCAGTTAGGTGTGTCGGCCATTTATGGCAAATATTTATATCATCATAAGCAACATGACCTACAAATTATGCGTTTGATATTCTATAATTTGTTATTATAAGCCTTTAATGGATCATTATTGCTTCCATGAGACTCGTTGGTCTCGTGGCTAGCATACAAGTCAATCAAAGTTATTTCATTTTGCTGTCACAAAATTCTTAGTAGTAGCCAGAAGGTCTAGTAGTTAACAGTATTGATTACTTAATTAAAGTACGTAAAGCCATTGTCTTTCGCTTCAATTCATTCATAGTCCTTTGTTTCGAATTTGCCATTTCATCCTATATAATCGTATCTTGTGCAGTATATATCCCGGTGCCGTGGTCGAAACCAGTTAGAAAAATCCATGGCCATACATATAGCTTATAATGCAAAGGTAGGCAGAGGCTACTACTACTAATAAAAAGGACTTTTATTGAAAACGTGTCAGTCCCTTTATACACGGGACTGATTTCATCTGACAAATGCAGAACCCTCACAATGTTCAGCATCCTACACTACAGATTAAACATGGGAAAAATTCAATGGTACTTGCCCGGATTGTAACTCACGTTGTCAGCTGAGTCATCTTGGCACCTTATATTGTTTTTTTTTTATTTTCTCCCTCAAAATATTTACATAACAGTTTATTATATACAAGTATCTACAATCATGTCACTTAATTACTTTGATTTTACCTAATAGTTGAAGAAATCGTAATTGATTAAACATGTTGACAATTATAGAATACTTAAAATTCCATCACAAGATAACATCTGGGAAAACGTTTGAAAAGGGCTGAGAAATCTCAAAAAATCTGTAACGAGACATAAGATTACCTAGGTCAATATTTAATTGAAAAAACAATTCCACTAATAAATCACACAAATTTGGTATAAGAATTTATGTTTATGTATAAAAAGACCAAAGGCAATTGAAGGTGGATCGTGTCGTAATACTGACCAAAAGGAGATCGATTATGTGTTTAGATCGCGAAAGCTTAAATTCTATGTTTGGTACAGATAAGATTCAAACGGGATTCGAACTCGCGCATACATTAATCCTGCAACGTGCACTATGTAAGGAATCATGACCAAATGAAGCGAACACATGCAAGTAAATTAATTGAACCTAGCCTTTGCTTGACCGAAATAAAATGTCGGAGATCGAAATCTGGTTTTTTTATCAGAGGAATTTGGAACGTTTAGAACTATAATTGTTCATGCCTTTGCATATAATTCCAAATAATTGCTGTGAATCAGTGGTGTAGCATGTCGGATTTCTAGATTTGTCCTTTTTGGGGAGGAGGCGTCGGCGCTATGCGCACCTTCTCCCCCCGTCGTAAGTGTTGGCGGGGCTAGTCGGGTTCTCTACATGACAGGAACCCAACTAAGAAAGGAGGCCCGCGCAATCGGGCCAACCGTCGGGGCGTCGCGGTAGTATGCACAAGCGATCCCGTGCCGCCCGACCGAAGAGACGATGCAGGTACGCTGGTTTTTTAGTGGGTATTCCGGAGCCTTCAGCACCGGCGAGCCCCACATACCCCCCCACCTCACGTGGGGAAAACGCGTAAATGCGTTTTTCCAGCGATAAAAACACAAAATGTCGGATATCTAGATAGATTAACAAGGCTTGTGGCAAATTTTAAGAACGTTGGTATATTTTTGTGCCGTATGATTTTTTATTAATTGAATATATATTATATACAACTTTGCATTATATTTGATTTGATACTGATAAACGTTTGTAAGTATTACTTATTCAATATTTATTGATTACTTATTTCATAACACCGTCAGTCAATTGATAGTGCCTATAAATTTGTAAATGTGGATTTGGGCTGAAATCACAGTAACAGGTTTTGTATCCTATTTACATATATTATTTACCACAAGTAAAAGGAAAAATACAAGATATTTTTGGGGAACACTTAAAACTTGGCAATGTGATTTCATATACATACAGTTTGATTAAATTAATTTAATGCTAAACGACAATAATTATAGACTTAATATAATTTATTAACACTATGGTTTGTTTCTAATTATTAAACTAAATCATTCATAAATCAATCAATCACTTTTTACTTTTAGGATTTTTTTTAGCAAATAAACATCGTTACATAGTTACATAATAGTATATTTTTTGGAAATAATTACTTCAGATAAACATAATACCCAAAATAATACAACGCTCTATATTATAATTTTATTAGTTCATATCAAACAAAAACAATTACATATATTATTTATTGTTATGTCACTTTAATGAAATGCAATGAAGTAATGACGTATGGTGTTTTTTAAATGGCAATACAATTTTTTTTCTTACAAATGTGAAATAGAAGACTATTGTATGTTTAGACTGCAAATAAGAATGATGATATGAAATAATGATGATAATGATATGTAGGATGAAGTTTAAATGAATTTCATCAATAATAATTATTTTAACGTCAAATATGGCGATCACAAACGATATTTTTTTTATTTATTAAACTCGACATTGACATTATTTACTAAAACTAATACTAGAAATAAATAAATAATTTAACTTCTACGATTAATTCATTCAGTCTCATTATCGCCACTGCTCAATTCGAATCCATCCTCAGTCTTCTCTGTAGTTTCTTCACCTTCTTCGACTTCTTCCGTTACTTCTGTAGCATTGGCTGGTGCTGGTGTCGTCATACTTTCTGGAACATTCTCACAATGCTTCCCGCTGATTCCGGGAGGACATTGACACCTAAAGAAGCCGTCTCCGGACTCCAAGGATTGACATTTACCACCGTTCTGACAAGTATCTGGATTTTTTTCACAATAATTTAGTTCTGGAAAGACAAATATGATAATTAATAAATTTTAAATCTATACGTTTAAAAAGTCAGTTTTGCGTAAATAATTTATATAGTAATTAATAAACTTGTAATTTTTTGAGACCTCATTGTTAAATTACGAATGATTTATAAATAACAAAAGAAAGTAATACAACCAGGTTTGTATTTTTCATTTTGCAAAAATTTTTTTTGACTGCCTCGTTGGTCAAGTGGCTTGATATAAGACCGCAGACTCGGTGGTCCTGGGTTGAATTCCCAGGTCTGGCCAATAAATAGTTATTGGGGTTTTCTGTCAGAAAATTCTCAGTAGCAGCCCGGAGTCTGGAAGTTGGAAGTGTTTACACTCCCGTGCCTCGGAAAGCACTTTAAGCCGTTGGTCCTGCGTCTGAACTCTTTCCGATCGTGTCGGATTGCCGTCCCATCGGATTATGAGAGCTAAGGAAAAGAGAGTGCACCTGTGTTTGCGCTCACTTTTGTGTACTATAATATTTCCTGCGCAGTGGCTAATCTCTCTTTGAGATTTTTCACCGTGACCGAAATCGGTCAGGAGGACATCGTCATCATCATAACTGCGGGTCGTCGAATAAGAATAAGTACGCTTAGAACTCCATCAGTGACTAATAGTTTTTCATTCAATGTTTTCCTACAGAACATAATAATTCTGATTAAGCAATTAAAGAAGACATAATCTGCCGATTACGTATTTTTTTAAAGTAATATTATGCTTATAAAATTATAACCGAGATGGCCTAGTGGTTAGAACTCGTGAATTGCAACCGATTATAGTGCACAAGTGTGTGCACAAACATGCCCATGTAGCTCATGTGGCCATGTATGGGTGTTTCCCGAGGCCCGGGACGACGTGCAGAATTCAAACTTTCCGATTCCGGGCTGATACTTAGAATCTTCGATTTGATTCGATTCTTCAAACCATTTGACCAACAAGGCTTTCCCCTGCAGTGGTATAAAGCAATCGAGCAAGCCTCGCATCTATCCTTAAAATATATCATACCTTCATCACAGAGCATGCCTCCCCATCCGGGCTCGCAGATGCACTCCCAGGGCCGGTTGCATGTGCCGTGCACACAGCCAGGGTAGCGGTGGCATTGAGCGCACGTGCGCCCCGTCCAGCCCACCTTGCAGCGGCATTCACCTGGTCGCCGACAGTAACCACGCTCACTGTGGCAACCTGCCGAGCACATTGCTGTGCGACATTGGAAATTATGTTTATTAATCAGAGAAATAATACACAGAGTCCTATCACTTGCAAGAGATTTCTAGCTAACATTGATTATTTAGTAGATGTAAATAACAAGTATCAACAAAATGTTAGTTTTTCTAGATATATCGCGGTCTTTGAAGTAGTTCTAAGTTTGAACGTAATGCTCAAACGATTTCTGTAATTCTACCACCCCAGAAAACTTAGAAAATAATTCCAATATTACTTGGTTACCTGCATTTGATCGCAAATTAATATTACAATATAGAGAGAGAGGAGATGTTATCGTAATAATATATATCTAAACACAAATTATTTTATACAAAACGAGTCCGACTCGATCGTAAAGGTATTATTATTTAAAGTGCTAAAAATCAATCTAGAGCACAACTTTAATAACGCCAGAAATACATTTGCTAAATCAACTTACGCGTCTGGCACAACAATCCAGTGTAGCCAGGCAGGCACTTGCATTCCAGCGGCTTATCACAGTACCCATGTTGACAGCCGGGTAGCGTCTGACACGCTCGACACGTCGGCCCCGCCCAACCCAAACGGCAACGGCACTCGCCCGGGGACTCGCAGTAACCACGTGTCGCGTGACAATCGGAACGACAAATTGCTAAAATATTATAAAATAAACTAAATCATGGATAAACCTTGGAGTAATAGTGCAAAAAAATCACCCAAAATACTAAACCCCGTCTTATTGGCTCTACTGGTGACAGGATGGATGGTTAATTTTTCGCCCAGAGAATCGGAATTGCGATTCAAATGCATCTAGTATTGCCACCATTCCACGCGGTCACGATTTATACAGTATGTTTAATGTTCATTTTTATTTATATATTTAAGGTTTTAATGTAAATAAACATTTTAATTTTTCTAGAAAACAGATATCGATAGTGAGCCAGTGTTATTACAGACAATTACCATATTGTTCCAATTTTAAACAAAATATATTGTGAATATAAAAATCTGTCTTTTATTTATTGGGCTTAGTAATATACCCATTTATATACCTAATTTAAAAACCACGAAGATATGTTTTACGATACCGAATTCCGTACATAGTTTGTATTATATATAGGGTTTGGGTCCCGGGACGTCTCGTGTCTCGAAGTCCCGGGAATTTTCGTAATTTTAGTTGTCTCGAGTCCCGGGAATTTCGAGTCGAGACTCGAGACGAGACACGATTGTCGAAATTGTTATGTAATCTTTTTTATTTTCAAATAATTGAAGGAGCTCAGCGCGATTTGGTCGAAAACGAGTAGTATTCTACTTGTCCAGTGGCATTATCACAAAAATCGGTAACAGATTGTCGGACAAAGCTTTTGACACTGTTTTTTTTAAAAGCCCATTTTAATAATGGTACTCCAGACCGATTTCAGCCACGGCGGCCAATCTCAAGAGAGATTAGCCAACTGTGCAGGAGATATTATAGCGCACAATTGTGCGCAAACACAGGTGCACTCTCTTTTCCTTAGCTCTCATAATCCGATGGGACGGCAATCCGGCACGACCGAAGAGTGCTCAGGCGCATGACCAACGGCTTAACGTGCTTTCCGAGGTACGGGAGTGTACATACTTCCATTTTCCAGACTCCGGGCTGCTACTGAGAATTTCTGACAGATAAACCCAATAACTATTTATTGGCCCAACCTGGGACCCAATTGAACCCAGGACCTTTTATCTAGCTGTCTGCGTCCTATTATCTAGCTAATAGACCAACGAGGCAGTCAAAATCCTATTTTATTATATCATCAAAGAAGTCTATTTAACGTGTTAGTTAATTGTTTAAAAGACTGACTGGTTGACAAACTTGAACTATAATATTCAACCGCTTAGTGAATCTGTGTGTAAATAAAAGAAATAAAACAGCAATTATTAAGACTGATATTAACTTTAAAGTTATTAAGAATTAATTTTCTGTTTAATAAATGTTGTTGTTTTTTTTTAATACCTTTTTTTAATAAGTTTCACCAGAAATTAATTAAAATTTTACTAAAAAGGGTTACCCCTCTTAAAAAATATAAAAAACAATTCTTGTCTCGAAGTCCCGGGAATTCCCGGGACTTTAAGTGTAGGCTGTCTCGTGTCCCGAGACTTTGAAATTGTCGGGAATTCCCAAACCCTGATTATATACTCACGCTCAGAACAGAATATCCCATCCCATCCATCCCTGCATATGCATTCGAAGGAAACGTTGCAGTAACCATGCTGACAACCAGGTAGCGGTATGCATTTGTTGCATCGCTCGCCGTAGAATCCTAATTTACACCGACATTCCCCCGGCCGCTTACAGTAACCTATTAAAATGAATCATATTAGTTAAAATGTTTTCAAAAATATATAAAGAGAGTAGGAAGTGTTACAAGCATAAAATAATATTGGAATTTTTAAGTTTTAGCTCACATATTTAATTATAGCTGCTTCTAAAGTCTAGTGGATAGATTAGGATGCAGATACTGAAATATTGCGGATGTCTATGTAAGCAAACCACAGTGAAACAAAGTACAAAATGTGGTGGAACAAAGTACACAGCCTAAGAAAACAAGCCAGCTGTAACTGCCATATACAGCTAGAGATAAAAAAATGTATTGATTTATATTTGGATCATAATATAATTAAAATTAATATTTAATTGTGTTAAGTAAAATGATACCTTGCAAAGGATCGCATCCTTTCTTGCAACTTGGCACGTCGCAGAGATCGCCCTGCCAGCCAGGCAGGCACTTGGGCTCTCCCTTGTCATCGCACACATAGTGGCTGTGTTCGCTCTGCACCGACGGCAACTCGCACGCCTGGACACTCTTCTGATATAGAGCCGGCTAATAGGGGTGAGTGAAACAACATTTACATGCTTATGTGAACGTGCAAACAACGACAACATATATAATGGAAACATGCTTTGTGAGTTGTTAAAAGAATTGTGTGTGAGAAGGATGGAATGATTAAGACCTTTTCTGACAAAAGAGATAAAAGAATTAAGTAAAAGAACAAATATGCATAATGCATAAATGGTCGTTACACATTCCTTGAAGTTTTTTTTATATATTTTTGGAACGAAGTTCTATAACGCCTAACAGTAGCCTGGCTACCAGTAGAGTCAAATGGTAGTGGCCCAAAACTCAAGGTGACGAAATAGCGTTCATACTGTGCCTACAAAATGCTACAAAATGAGATGCGTTGGGTGTTCGAATACAGGAGGTCGATATAAAAGAGGTGTTTATTCGTGTGACAAAAAATCAGTACTATAATCAAATAAAATCTACATTTTAAAACATAGTTTGAATCTAAAAAATATCGCACATTACTTCGTTCCTGACGGGGATCCCCCGACCGCACTATTTTTTTTACCAGTTAATGAGTTATTTCGTATTGTTCATTGGAACTAAATTAACATGTTTTGTGTATGTTAACGTTAATTTATATATATTTTATTTACTATGATCTGCTTTTACAGTTTTTTTATATATGTAGAAGAAATACATGACTTATACGACGACAATAATAATAATAAGATTCCAAAGTACGTAATTGAACTAGCTGAAGCTCAAATTTTTATGTAAGCCTTCTAATTCATGAGCTTCGATGAAAAAAAGCCTACTTTTAACAAAATCATAACGACCTGTACTAATACTAAAAGTTATATTATGTATTACAATAAAAACTAGATTATTAGACTCTTATTTAACCCGTGCTAAGCCGCAACTTTATCTTTATCTAGGTTAAATTATTTGATTTATAAAGGTTACTAATTGATTAAATATCTGATATAAATGCATAATTAACAATGATAGACGAGAGATTTTAATAAATGTACTAGAAAAAATAAAAATACAAACATTAATAACGCGTTATTTTAACAGCATGCTGAGTATTATTTGTTAATCAATGTAATAATTAATGTGTTAAACACAAATAAAACTAAAAAACACTTAATGTAAAATAATGGTGGTCCCATCTCTGGAGTTATGTACTATACTCAAACAAATTTTAATAAACAAACAGTACCATTATTATTAACATGATTCACTATACAAAGATATGTCGCATAGCAAATACACGGACAGATACAAATTAAGAAAGTTTCAATAATTTTAGTCTGTTAAAAAAGTCTATAGAAACTTTATTACTAATATTTCCCGTATTTTGAACTTTTCTTACACCGGAAACAACCTTGCAAATTAAAAAAAAACAATGAAGTTACCAAGGTAATAAACATAATATTTATATGTAACTATATAATCAATAATAGAATAATTCATATATACAAATATTTTTCAGACTTGGCTAACACGAATGTGCAAATTTAAATATACAGTGAATATTAACAAAAGAAAAAAACCACAAAGCCATTAGTCGACTTCACTGGTGAACTAATGATCAACATCGGTAAAACCCAGTATTCCTTTAAGCCCATCAGGATGTCAACAGTGAGTCACTTAAGGAACTTTCTAATAACGTGAAAGTAACGCGAAAGTGTGTCGCGCGAAATCGCACTCAAAACAAATGTTTATCTACGGAGAGTTATAACAATTAATATATCACAAATTACCGTGACAATAACCTTATTTGTATCAGTTTCTGTGAAAAAATCTCTACTATCTTTTTTGGCAATGGCATGGCAATTTAAGTCCATAAAAGTTTTCTTTTTATTTATATCATATCTACAATCATTCATTATTTATTTCTTAATATATAATGTAAATTAGATTACTAAATATAGATTGTAATTGAAATATTAGTCAATGATATTTATGCCATGCCAATTTGAAATGAGTTTCAAAACTAACAAATCTGAGCGATAACAGGAAAGCCTAAGTATGAAATCTCTCGAGACAGGATGTATGAAAGAGATCTGGTTAAGAAAACGAGTTTTATTTGTCTATTAAAATCATTTTACACAATGTTGATATAAAAGCGAGTGGCAACAAAAATTTTAAAATTCTTATGTAGATATCAAAAACACGCAAGACACTTCCCGAGGATACTGACCAACTACGGTAAATAGTTAATGTAATTCAAATTATTTCGCGAATAAAAATGTTTCGTTACGAAGTTGCGACTAAGTTTAAGGCGAATATATTAACATGTATTTGCAAATCAATTAAGTATTTATAACGTGCAAAAAAACAAGTGCGTCCTTTACTTAGTCTCTTATAAAATGATATTTAAAAATAATTTAACCGTTTTACAGATTTATTGGAGTATTAAGTCATGCAATTGGTTATTTATTTAACATATTAGAAGCAAACTCTTCATAAAGATTGTTTTTTTGTTTATTTACTTAATGCTTGGTGCATTAAGTTTTAGTATAGTAACCTCATTCAAACTCACCTGTTTTTTCCACTTCGGTATAATATATTTAGCTGGCAACACCGCCGGTGTTACACAACATATAACGACGACTATGATAAAATTATTCATTTCTTAAACACACTTTGAATTTTTATATACAAATATGTACAATATATTTTTTTTGTAATTTTAAATCATTCTTAATTTAAAATCCGTTAAATATGGCGACTGATTTGAAGGTATCGTCGAACGTCAATGCGCTAATGAGAGAGATGCAGATGGTACCGATGCGTTTGATGCGCGCTGGCGCAGACGTAGTACTGTTAGTCGTGTTATTGAACTTGAATCGAGAGAGGCTACTTTCGCCGGCTAAGGCTCCGAAACTTTCTGTTCATGACACATGTATTAATCATATTTATACACAACCCGTACTTCTCAACTCTATGTCATAAAGTTTCATTGCGATATTTATTTTATATATTATTATAATTTACAACTGGAGCCCCTTTTTTATAGGGGAAATTAAGATCTTTAAATTAGTTACCCAATGGTAAGTCACATTTTGGCCACAGTGGGTTGTCCCCATCCAGGTTCGCCCGTCTAACATAGCTCTTACAAATCCCTCTCGAGAATGTATTTTTTTCTAAGAAACTTACTATCTTCATTAATTTCCTTTTAATCGGATATATTCATAGGTATATCCGGCATGTCGAAAATAAAATATAAAAATAAATGTAATTAAAAAAATATTGAAGCTGCGATTAGTCATCTGTAAAATATAACGAAATATTAAATGTAAGTTAACAAACGCTCCCTTCGTGGCCGATTTTGACCTCATCCGAAGATTATTACGATACGACTGGGCTTAATAAAGTTTGCGAAACTAGGTGAAATGCTTGTAGTAAATGAAGTATAATATTTAACGTTTATCATATCTTACATTTCCTTATAAACATACAGTTTAAAAGCTCACTATTACCAATTATTTATTAGGTAATCCCAGAATTCATGTAAAAAATGTTTTATTTTTAATCTTAAAAATAATCAATTTATTTATTTTCATTTTATATTCCATAATTTAAAACAATATTTTAAGAAAACATAATCGGTTATGTAATATATGATTCCTATAACATGTATTATGATTACAACCCGAACTTAAAATCGACGAGAATACTGTCTTAGGGCACTCGCTCTACGTTTCTTTTTTCGCGCACTTCAAAACCTTCTAGAAGGGTCTAGAATGTTCCTTCCTGGTTGCGGATCAAAGAATGAGCTATGTGGAATTTTCGCACACAAAAACCTTTGCGGTTGCATATTGAACGGAAAGGCTTGGCGATCGTTTTCATTTTATGCATGCGCCCATACTCTCATGGTTTGCTCTACTTTACTGGTGGTTTAGCGGAGTAATACTCAGAGCTCACGGTCACTCCCTTGCCATCTATACAACTTATCTCATGTTTTGCTCTGCTTAACGTTGGTTTAGTGGAGCTATACTCGCCATCCCAGGTCATCCACACAAACTACCTGATCATCCATAAAGTCATACAGTCAGGATAGTCAACACAATATGGCGGTTGCTTGAAACAAAATTAAAAACTTTTAAACTTCTATAGTTTTATAAAAGTCAAAACTACGTTTTAATATTTAATATATATATTTATCTTTCGCTGGAAGAACAGTTAAATTTAACATTCACTTCTGATCCGCTACAACAACAACTTAACGGAATCTAAATGGACTTAATATTTACAATAAAACGAATAATTAGGTATGGAGGTCGCATGTAACTTTTTTCCATACACTTAGTATATATAAAATATATAAAAATATATAAATAGATCACGCAGTACAATTTTTAAGAACAGTATCGGTATTAGGTTATGTATTTTGATAATAGCAGTATCTACCATTCGTCAGTGTCACTGAAAATCGTCATCGTCGTCACCATCAATATAAAATCTAAATAAAACAGCTGTTTTATGCTAATTGTATCGACTTTATAGGATTATTGACATTAACAAAGTATTCTTCTTCTTCAAAATTAGAGAGTTAATAATAAAACTGATGAGAATAATATTCAATACGAAGCTGTGATGCTGGGATGGAGTGGTTAGATGACGAGAATCTTAACCGATGATTCGGGGTTTAAATCCGTGCAAACACTGAATTTTGGCGCGCTTATTTTTTTTTTATAATTCACCTCGTGCTCAGCGGTGAAGGAAAACATCATAAGAACCACTCATGCAGGTTGCATGAGGTCGAATTTTTGTATGACAACATATTCAATTTATTCAATAAAAGAAAAATCTCATCAAAAATCGCATATTGGGAAAAAGGCTATTAAAGAATTTATTAAAACCTTAAATACTTATGTTAATTCGCGTTGAATGAAATTGCTGGCTAGCTTGAAAACATTTTTTTTTTCTTACTTTTGCCTAAATATGAAGTAGCTGGTGAGCGAAAATTTTA
This sequence comes from Nymphalis c-album, assembly GCA_963151315.1. Classification (NCBI taxonomy): domain Eukaryota; kingdom Metazoa; phylum Arthropoda; class Insecta; order Lepidoptera; family Nymphalidae; genus Nymphalis; species Nymphalis c-album. Next base: position 2,274,905 of record OY720601.1, read on the forward strand.
TAAATATGATTCATTTTTGTAGCAAACCTTATTAATAGTGATAATTTTTCTTATATTCAATAGAAAAAAAACACATTATTTATCTGGTAACGCCATGACAGGTAAATAAAATTATAGTTTAAAAAAATACTTTCATATCGAGATAAGCCAAAGAGATAATATTTTTAAATACATCATTCAATAACGTTAAGTAGATGGTCTCCCAGGTGATTGAATGTTTTTAGTTTAAATAAGTGTTTGACATATAAAAAAATCACTTCGATGTGCGTGGGATGCTTGGTATCAATTGTTATAAATATTTCATTGCTATTTGTAAATGTCGAGTTAGTATAAAAAATATTTAAGAAACATTCCACGATGTTGTTTTAGAAACATTAAACTTTCAGTTGTCTTACGGTTGATGCCGTAAGGGTCAACGAACATTGTTGCCTCTAATTGTAGTACTCTTATAAATCTTAACGAATTCACCTATTGATGGCATTTAATGAATAAACGTCGTCTTTAAGATTTGATTGAAACGCTTATTTTTTTTTATTATATAATGCATTATGTCGAATCGAACTGATATAAAAAAATAACTATTGTTCCTGACATCTTTGTAAGAACAAGTGTGTGCGCAAACACAGGTTCAGTCTCTTTTCCTTAGCTCTCATAATCCGATGGGACGGCAATCCGACACGACCGGAGAGTTCGGGCGCAGGACCAACGGCTTAACGAGCTTTCCGAGACACGGGAGTGTACACACTTCCAACTTCCAGACACCGGGCTGCTACTAGGAATTTTCTGACAGAAAATCCCAATAACTATTTATTGGCCCGACCTGGGAATTAAACCCAGGACCACCGAGTCTGCGGCCTTATATCAAACCACTAGACAAACTAGAAAATTGTCGCGTTAAAATAATATTTTTATAACGCTCAATAATGTCGACTATTACCAGCGTTATTTGTTACACTGGTTAGCGTCTGGTTAGCAAGTTCGGAAGATTTTCAGTAACATCAGAAAATGAGCAAATAATACCGACTGACATCTGAAACTATATAGTCAAAAAATTTCAATGTAATAATTACTTACTACAATTGAAATAAAGCGCAAATTCTTTGCCTTATAAAATTATAATAACTTCTGGAATAGGGCCTTAATCAAGATTATTCTAATATGATATAAATAGCGCAGCATTTTTTAGGCTTACAAAGTTGGTAAGCGATCAAATAATTTATTTAAGTTAATCAAGCAAATAACGACAAGTAGATAGAAAAGCAAGTTTTAGACACTAATATTCTTTTCACATATTCTTCCAAAATATTGAAAAATAGTATCACTTATTCTCAATTATTATTTTTAAATTTGTGAATACAAACTAGTTTAATTTTCATACGTGTATTAGGTGGAATGGGAAACAAAATAAAATATCACATAAATGTATTTCAAAGTATTTATTTAATTATTTATATTACTTTATTATATACACTAAAGCTATATACACTCAATTTAGGTCCATATTAAAATATTTCATTACAACGTTCAAAAGCTTCGAATACAAACATTCAATAAATTGATAACACGATAACGGCTGGGAGTCAACACACATACATATATAATATAAATAATACAAAATGTAAACAGAAAATTATGTGTCGAAAAAAAATTCTTAAATAAGTAAAAATTGTATAAAAATATTCATAGTGATCAACTGTTTATTTAGTTAATTAAAAAAAATACAAAAGGGTAAAACATAATATTTTTTAACCATGATCAAAATCTCATAAGAAATTAAAAAAAAAAACTAGTAAAAATTCAAACAAGCTGTTAATACTTGACGTAAACAAATATAATAATAAATTAATAATGATAACTGATATAAGTTAATAATATAAGTAAATAGTTAGAATAAATTTCTGACATAAGCTGTAACATTTATAATCAGCAGTAACATTCATATTCATACATAATTAAATTCATCTTCAGACATTCAGAATAAAATTCGTAATTAATAAGGAATGTTTAGACAATACAACACAAGTATTTGCTTAAGCAGTACTCCCAGCCTTACAATAAATTGCTACGCGAATACAAACTTTATTACCAACGAATAGAGATAGATGTTACGTGAATATATGTTTAAATGTTATAATTGGTCTTGGAATAAGGCTTATTTTGTACGGTAGCACGATTTCTTATCTAGAGTATTGAACCACGACCATTTTTATAAAAAAAAAAAACAAATTTTGACACACATATGTAGTAGTATAGTTTTGTGACCAAATGAGAACGAGAAATATAATAATAATTACCAAAATACATTCAAAATTTTAAAAAAATATTAAAAATAAATATATCGATAAAATTTGAGACATTTAAGAAAATAAGAAAAATACAATAAATATAATTTAATTCGTAAGAAAAATCAGATCACGATGAAATATGAGATTAGTTTTTTTTTCTAGCGTTAAATGCATTAAAACTTTAACGGCCGAAGACTGAAACGTCATTCAAATATTAAGTGCAACTTAATTATTTGAGACGCCGTTAATTTAAGATTTCGCCTACTAAATTTTAAATTAACGGCGCCTCAAATATCTAATTGCACTTAATATTTGAATGACGTTTCAGTATTCGGCAGTAATTTACCTAATTCCTAGTAACCCATAACCAATTTCTCTATCAAACAATCACTCATCTTGTATCATCTATTGAAGTATCAGTAGTTAAAAATTGACAGCTATATTTATAAATGTGACTTCGCATGTGGTTAGTTAAACAATGCTGTCCTCTTCTTTCGAATATCAAACCAATAATGACAGAAAGAGAGAAATATATGTTTACCTAAACAGTCGCGAAACGACGTTTATAAGTAAGGCTATCAATTTGAGAGTTTTTTTACTAGTACACAATTGCAACAATAATTAACATATTTCATTTATCAATTAACAATTTTCAATCTCAATGAATACGACGTTATAATCATCATATATAAACGTAATTTGAGAACGTTTGAGAACTTTCTAGAGCTCTCCTCTTTCGTGCAATAAAATCCGAAAGATTATATCACACAACACATATTGCTAAAAAATAATTCGATTTATTAAAAATAACATACTCATAAAATGCTTATTTATCATAATTTTGACTTTTAAAAAATGTAAAAGTAACACTACGTCCAAATATTGATTCGCTGGCGCATTACAGATAATTAATTAATTAAAACAATTTTGCCGATTTATCCATATATGAGTAATATACTAATCGAGTAAAATTATCTAAAATCGAACATCGAAAGCTTTATCAAATACCGAATAAAATATTATCAATCGAATACAAATTCCGAACGCGCTGTCTAATAGATTCTTAATTCTATGACAATACAAAAAAAAACATTAAAATACTCATTAAAAATGCGCATAAAAGTTAAATATTTATGAGGAATGTTACGTTACAAATAAGCTGAAATCTGATGATCTTCAATGTATAAGAAAAAAATATAACAAATTTATCAAAACTCTGTGGTCCGGTGCTAAAAGGTCCAAAGTACATTATTGAGTACAATCAAAACCGAACTTTGTCATTTGCCAAATCGTTTAAAAAAACGCTGAAACGGCATGAGCTTAATAAAAGCATGTACTACAAACAATATTATACAAAAAAGCATCTGTTATATAAAACAAACATTAATTCATCACTTCTATTATCAACTTTTTAGTATCAAGCAGAATGGATTGATGACATATTCAATTTCGGTATTAAATAATAATAAAGCATAACCCACTGTCACTACGACGTAATTGAGTAAAACTAAAAACTCAAAAGTATTTATAGTAAAGATTTTGAATAAAAAATTATACATTTACTTTAAAACTTCTACAAACGATACAATTCTTTATAAAGTTGGGGTGTATGATTAAATAAGTTTTAAGTAACTTTTAGGCCTATATATTTTAAATAATATTTATAAACACAGCGTGACAGGCCTTTTAGATGACAGGGCTCCGTATGTCAATGTGAAACAGACAAAACATGAACTGTTTAAAAATACTACATTCTATACCTTCCTAATGCTTACAATTTGGATTTTACTTTTTTTAATATAAAACAGTTAGGCGGACGAGAAAATGGCTCACCTCATGGTAAGTGGTGACCACCGCCTAGACATTAGCGTTTTTAGAAATCTTACATCGCCAACATAGAAAACCATGATATTATGTCATGTAAAATTTCTCATTTAACAACGGAACCCTTATCATTTTAACTATAATTTCGATACAGAAGTTTTTGTATATCTGTAACATTAGACAAATCTCGTATATTATAAAAAATAATTAAGGTTGCATTCAGAATATTGTTAAATAAATACAATATATAAAATAATACAAAATAATTTATAATTAGGCACTATATATTAAATTAATATTATAACAGATGATTCTAGACTTTTAGAAAGATCTCATACTATGTAGAAATAAAATAATCTCAATAGTAACAGTACAGTTTGTAATAGTTATCGGATGAGCTATTTCGTTTTTATTCTTTAATTCGATTTTTAAAACTCATAATTGTTTCATATTGTTTCTTAGTTAAACAATGCTCTGTCCTTTTCTTTCAAATATCAAATCAATAATGGCGGAGTGAAATCAGTATTTACCTAATTAGGCGCTAAATAGATGTTAATCTAGTATGAGATAATTCTTCAATTTCACCAATAAGTGTTAACGAATACGTTATATATTACAATATTAAATAATATATATACAAAATTAAATTACAAGAATCCAAACCTGAGTTTCAAAAAAAAAACGAAGTCCAGATTTCAAAAAGCCTTTTACAAAAAATATATAATTTTAAAGTTATTTTCAGTTACACAATATAATAAATTTGTGACTTACATTGATGCCATTGAGTTTCAACAAATTCTATTACAATAAATAAATAGCAATATATAGCATTAATGGTTTTTTTTTTTAATTTTTTAACACTAACAGTATACATTAATCAATTGCAAAAAATCTTTTACAAACAAACATACTTTAATGACAGATAATTGGCACTACCGGTCTATCACAAAACGGTTCTTGGTCAACGGTGAGTCCAGAGAAAACCTATTGAATAATCGTTGCTGTCTTGTGCATAAATTTAATTAAATGCAATCAAAATTTGAACCTTATACCATTGAAGGTAAAGTCGAATATCGTCTAAGCTACGTGCAACAACTCAAACATAGATAGTGTAAACGAATTCGAACCGTATCATTAAGATCACAAGGCTTAATATCAACTAAAGTCTAGCGTTATAATTCGGCTAAGCAGTGCAATCAATTGCTTCATAAGTCTTTCTGTCGCGTGTCCGGGTACTGCGGAACGTGTTTGTAATCTGGGAATGAGTACAGCACAAGGTGGTCTGCTGTTTTGTACCAAGGTATTAGACCGTTCTGAAAATAAATACATTTTACATATAGTTTTATTTTATCTGTATTCATTTAATATTCATTGACTACTATGACTAAAGTTGCCACTCATTTTTTTAATCACTATTATTACAACAAAACACTATAAACGTACTATAACTTAATCTAACCCCAAGAGGAGTAAAAACTCGAGATCATTTACAGTTTACCTGGAATTCTATATTATATAATATGAGTAATGGAACAGTTGGAAATATTAAAAATTTCTCAAAAAGAAGTCAACCATTGGAGTAATTTAAACCAAAGATAAGCAAGATTAGATCATACAAAATGATTACCTTCAAGTCATCGGAAACGTTTTTAATAATAAAGACCAAAACCTACTACTCGAATATAATTATAAATTAATTAATAACATTGGAGTTTGTAAAAAATATTACAATAATCGTCGATTTTAATACGAATGAATTTATATAATTCAGTAAATTGAAAAACAATTCATAATAATGTAATATTTATTAAAAAAAACTCACCACATTGGTCCGTTTGTTCGTCCCTCTACCGAAACCGTTCCAGTGGTTACCAGCTATTCCGATTAAGTCTCCAACCTGAGAAAAATTTACCATATTAACTTCTTACTAACATATTCGATTTCTTTTTTAGTATATACATTAATAATAATTATTCTAAAAGCAATTAACGATCTTCGTCAACATATCCTTTTCTAACAAGACATAAAACTGAACATTTTTTTTTTAATAATCATTTTTCAATTACTGAAAATACGTTATACAGGATGTAACAAAATTCGTGTCCGACCCGTGAAGTGGTTATTAGGTATCGTGAGTTGGTTCTATTTATGTAAAAAAATTTAAAATATTATGCAAAAAAATTACCCATAATTTTTTTTTATTGACATTTTCAATTGTAAATGACGAAAATTTCATGGAAAACTAAGGTCATCACCTCGTGTCCGAGCTACCCGACAGGTAAGAGCTATTGAGCGCTGACGCCCGCGCCTGTTTTGCATTGTAATTGTCGTTATTTAGTTAAATTTAGGTTTATTTGGAGAAAATTTTTGCTTAAAATTTTAAAAATGATTACATAAATAGAACCGACTCACGATACCTAATAACCACTTCACGGGTCGGACACTAATTTTGTTACAATATTTTCGAAATGTTATATGTACTATATATATTTGAAGCATAAATAAATATTGGTGCAAACCTCAAAACACTTTTATCAAGAAAATGAGAAGTATTTTTTATTGTATAGATAGGCGGACGAGCATATGGGCCACCTGATGGTAATCGGTCACCGACGCCCATAGATAATGGCAATGTAAGAAATGTTAACCATCGCTTACATCGCCAATACGCCACCAACTGTGGGAACTAATATGTTATGTACCTTGTGCCTGTAAATTACACTGGCTCCCTGACCCTTCAAACCGGAACACAACAATACAAAGTACAGCTGTTTTGCGGTAGAATATCTGATAAGTGGGTGGTACCTACCCAGACGACCTTGCACAAAGCTCTACCACCGAGAAACCGAATGTTTTGACTTAACGCAATTGAATTCAAGTAGATAATATGATAACTATAGTGTTCACTATAATAGTAAACAATACGTTGGTATATAATAGTCCAAGTCACCTGAACAGATATCTCCTGGTTCCCGCGGGCGGTGTGCGCCATGACGGCCCGCCGGTCGTGCGCGTTCTGCCCGCCGAAGTAGTAGATGTCGTCCAGCGAGTAGAAGCTGTCCGACGCGTCCACGCGGTTGGTCTGCATCATCTCGTACGCTACACGACCCACCTTCACAAAGTAATGTACATAATTAAGTATGTTACGTTACAAGGCTAACATCAAAAATCAAAGTCAAATTAAATTACCCATCAAAAGTAATAAGTATTTATAAAAAGTCTTAATTACTTTCAAAACTCCGGTTAAAATGAACGTCAAGCTACCACAGGTTCAGAACGTAGACTTTATCGAGAAAAATCAAATAGATCCTTATCATCATTTTTAAATCTTTTGTTAATCCTGGGTTTAAAATAAAAAAGGAATTTCACCAAAAGTTGTCTGTCGTAGCGCGGAGTGGAGAAGTTGCTAATACGCGTGTGTGTATAGTGTAGCGGCGGTGCGTGGTGTTAGTGTGGAGTGTGCGTGTGTCCGACCTGGCTGCTGAAGGTGCACACGAGGTAGTCGCAGAGCGCCAGCAGGTGCAGGTCGACGAGCAGGCCGGTGAGCGACAGCGGCGTGTAGCGGCGGTGCGTGGTGTTAGTGTGGAGTGTGCGTGTGTCCGACCTGGCTGCTGAAGGTGCACACGAGGTAGTCGCAGAGCGCCAGCAGGTGCAGGTCGACGAGCAGGCCGGTGAGCGACAGCGGCGTGTAGCGGCGGTGCGTGGTGTTAGTGTGGAGTGTGCGTGTGTCCGACCTGGCTGCTGAAGGTGCACACGAGGTAGTCGCAGAGCGCCAGCAGGTGCAGGTCGACGAGCAGGCCGGTGAGCGACAGCGGCGTGTAGCGGCGGTGCGTGGTGTTAGTGTGGAGTGTGCGTGTGTCCGACCTGGCTGCTGAAGGTGCACACGAGGTAGTCGCAGAGCGCCAGCAGGTGCAGGTCGACGAGCAGGCCGGTGAGCGACAGCGGCGTGTAGCGGCGGTGCGTGGTGTTAGTGTGGAGTGTGCGTGTGTCCGACCTGGCTGCTGAAGGTGCACACGAGGTAGTCGCAGAGCGCCAGCAGGTGCAGGTCGACGAGCAGGCCGGTGAGCGACAGCGGCGTGTAGCGGCGGTGCGTGGTGTTAGTGTGGAGTGTGCGTGTGTCCGACCTGGCTGCTGAAGGTGCACACGAGGTAGTCGCAGAGCGCCAGCAGGTGCAGGTCGACGAGCAGGCCGGTGAGCGACAGCGGCGTGTAGCGGCGGTGCGTGGTGTTAGTGTGGAGTGTGCGTGTGTCCGACCTGGCTGCTGAAGGTGCACACGAGGTAGTCGCAGAGCGCCAGCAGGTGCAGGTCGACGAGCAGGCCGGTGAGCGACAGCGGCGTGTAGCGGCGGTGCGTGGTGTTAGTGTGGAGTGTGCGTGTGTCCGACCTGGCTGCTGAAGGTGCACACGAGGTAGTCGCAGAGCGCCAGCAGGTGCAGGTCGACGAGCAGGCCGGTGAGCGACAGCGGCGTGTAGCGGCGGTGCGTGGTGTTAGTGTGGAGTGTGCGTGTGTCCGACCTGGCTGCTGAAGGTGCACACGAGGTAGTCGCAGAGCGCCAGCAGGTGCAGGTCGACGAGCAGGCCGGTGAGCGACAGCGGCGTGTAGCGGCGGTGCGTGGTGTTAGTGTGGAGTGTGCGTGTGTCCGACCTGGCTGCTGAAGGTGCACACGAGGTAGTCGCAGAGCGCCAGCAGGTGCAGGTCGACGAGCAGGCCGGTGAGCGACAGCGGCGTGTAGCGGCGGTGCGTGGTGTTAGTGTGGAGTGTGCGTGTGTCCGACCTGGCTGCTGAAGGTGCACACGAGGTAGTCGCAGAGCGCCAGCAGGTGCAGGTCGACGAGCAGGCCGGTGAGCGACAGCGGCGTGTAGCGGCGGTGCGTGGTGTTAGTGTGGAGTGTGCGTGTGTCCGACCTGGCTGCTGAAGGTGCACACGAGGTAGTCGCAGAGCGCCAGCAGGTGCAGGTCGACGAGCAGGCCGGTGAGCGACAGCGGCGTGTAGCGGCGGTGCGTGGTGTTAGTGTGGAGTGTGCGTGTGTCCGACCTGGCTGCTGAAGGTGCACACGAGGTAGTCGCAGAGCGCCAGCAGGTGCAGGTCGACGAGCAGGCCGGTGAGCGACAGCGGCGTGTAGCGGCGGTGCGTGGCCGCCGTCTTGGCGATGGACGGGTCGCCCAGGAACTCGTACTGCGGGTACTTGTTGCGGGCGTCCTCCAGCACCTGGCAAAGAATATATTGCATTAATTATACTTTATGTGCTCAAACGAAAGAAGAAGCTTTTTACGACATGATGATTTCTATTTAAGACATCTTCTGCCTAACGTGAATACCGCCAAGGTGAATCCGAAACATCGAAATCAGGGGTAATTGATAAATTATTATATAAATTAATGATTACTAGCATACGATTACGGATTGGTGATAGGGTTTATTACTTGGTGGTAGGATTTTAGGTAAACCCGCCTTTTTTTTATTACGCTGGAAAAACGCATGACGCGTTTCCCCCCGCTGGTAACATTGGGGGGGGGTATGGGACGCGCCGCATGTCCAGGGCACCGATTGTACCCCGGACATCGGAATACCCACTAAAAAACCAGCGGTACCCTTCCCGTCTTAAGTGGACCTCCACGGGATCGCTTGCGCATTCAACCATGACGCTCAATGTAAACCCGCTTGGGTAACTACCACATCACATGTTCTACCACCAAACACCAATACTTAATACTGTTGTATTTGGATTTTCGACTTTCGACGATTATGGGTTGGGTAATATTTCTTAGTGTCAATGTTTATGGGCAGTGAGGTCCACTTCCCATCGGATGGCCCAATTACAGGTCTGCCAACTTATTTTCAATATAAAATAATAATAATGCTAAATGTCTATTCAATTTTTTTGTGTTTATATTGATACATTTATTTATATATTCTAGAACAAAAACAAACTACACGTTACTAATTCATAGAAAAACCAAGCCGTGTAAAAGACTTTCCTGTGGCGTTGTACCTACGACCGTGGCACTATTGCCTCTGCACAAATAGACTCAGCCTATGGGCTAAATTTGTATTAACTCTTAATATTACATAACAAACTGGTAGTTTTTGTGTTTCATTTGTTTTTTAATATTACTTTTATTTTTTTGTTTTGTATTAAACATTTTTTTAACAAACTTGTTTCATTGTTTAAATTTCTATTTACAATCATTTTTGTCTTTGTTGTAATAATTTGCTCTCTGCTTCTTATTTGGATCGTATATTAGTGGAAACCTGATTGTTTTATGTGTTATTTTATTGTATCTGTATAGCTAAGGTGTCTGTTTCCCGAAAATTAAATAAATAAATAAAAATAATAGGATATTATTGACTCACATTGGCGTCGTCCGTCGCTAGGTATACTCTCTTCTTGTCGACGTGCTGGGTGAGTTCTAGTTGGTCGTAGTAGTCCTTTACGTGTAACATATACTCATCGATGTGGTGGAAAGCCGCTTCAGTGCCCACTTTATCAGTTCTCCTTATGTGAACACTATAGACATAAAATAGTAAATAAATATAATAAAGTGTAGTTTTATCTTACTTGTTTACTTTGGTATCAGATCCGAATTAATATTCGAAGTCTATAATACCTCTTTTGTATATTATGCTTACTAATACTATTGGAACGAAGTTCTTTCACGCGGCTTACAGTAGAGTGAAATTGCAGTGGCCCAAGGTCACGTCATATAACGAAATAGCGTTATGCCTATAAAATGCTACAAAATTAGCAAATTGGCGAAGCGTTGGGCGTTTGAATTCAGTACAGCGCGAGTGCTTCTGTAGGTAGGATGTATGCCGATATTTATTGTTTATTTGTTTGTTCGTTACTTTTTAAAAAGCCGAGATAGCCCAGTGGTAAGAACGTGATTATAATTCATCTCGTGCTTGACGGTGAAGGAAAACATCGTGAGGAAACCTGCATGTGTCTAATATCATTGAAATTCTGCTACATGTGCATTCCACCGACCCGTATTGGAGCAGCGTGGTGGAATAAGCTCCAAAGAGACCTTCTCCTCCAAAGAGAGAAGGCCTTAGCCCAGCAGTGGGACATTCACAGTTACTTGTGTACTGGTTAACTTTTTACGACTAACTGCTCAACCAGTCATCATGAACTTTTGCATAAACTTTGTCAGTGACATATAAGGCAGAGAAGGACATAGGGAATCTATACATATAACCCCACCTCTTTAATCGCGGGCGGAAACTAGTTATAAATAATCATAAACTATAGTTAAACTATAGTTAGATTAAAGTTTCATATGTATCATTATCTTATTTATGCTTATAACATTATCACGTATGTAAGTATGTGTTGCTTTATACTTATAATCGGTATGTGTGGCTTTGGCTTAATGCAAATCTATAATATAATAGTCTAAGCGGCGACCGCATAAAATATAAGTACAAAAATACACTCAGACTCTGTCTTTTTATATTAGATAAATAAAAACCATTGGTCTGGCGCTCTATAACGATCATTTCTTTTTTATATACATTTAATATAAAAAAATGGTCAAGTATATAAAATGAAGAAAATATTAAATATCTCACCCCACAATAGGTTTCTTGAAGTTCATCTTGGCTATCGTTTCATTGATAGCCTTCTGCATACCGGTCTTTGGCTTCAGCACGTACTTGAGCATTTGACCGATCCACCACGAAGACGGGTCACCGTTGAAACGAACTATCCTGCAAACGAGATCATACAGATCATATATACCCGACTATAGGAATATTATTGGTCTAGAAAAATCCTACCAAGAATATTTAAAAATAGAATCAAGCATAGATACTATTTATTGATTTCATTGAAAATAAAATAAATTCTGGCCGCTAATATACTGTGTTCTTGACGCCTGTCAGTTGACCGTGTACAGTATTGCCACCAGTGTTGCAGAACAATCAATAGTTTGACTATCGATAGAGTCTTTAGAGATGTCTGGTGTCAATACTGATAATACTATCGATAGTATCGATAGCCCACCTTGAACAATAGTATTGATTACAGCAATACTATCGATACTATCGAATGAATTACTATCGATACTATCGGCAGTATTGACACATGACGATAAACATCGCATTGCTTACACCTTAATTATCGATAAGCAATGGATTGTCTACCGATAGTGGACTATCGACATGCAACACTATATTGAACTACAAAAACAAACATTTGGCCGTTATATATTTGCGGAATATGAGTACGAGGCAAAATACAACTACTATAATGGTAAGCAAATTAATGACATACCTATGTGCTAAATCAGATGGTATGGCGAGTGGTAAGAACTTCGGTTTCTGAGATATCGAGTCGATGAACGGCAACGAGACCACTTTTGCATCGTACGAAGCTGGAATTGAACAAACAGAACATACGTCAAATGATGATCGCAGACGAGGGCGTGTATAATTCGCGTGTACCGTAAGCAAAACAGATACAATATTTCCAATCGATTATAATTATTATCTATCATAATACATATACAGTGGTAGTCATATAATTAGAAACACTTCATATGAATAAAGAAAGTATAACTTCAACGTCCAAATGATCGTAAAAAAATTTTTGCTTACAATTTTTAAATGTTTACATAAATAGAACCGACTCACGATACCTAATAACCACTTCACGGGTCGGACACATGTTTTCTTACATCCTGTATAATTATGTCCATTAAGAATAGTCAGTCATAAATGATCAATACACATATATTATAGTTCAAAATAAAAATAAAAACAATATTACCTGGCCACTGGACTACTTTGTCGTCATACGCCGAAGTGCAACTATCCGATATGGGATGGAAAACGTACTCCCAGCCCTTGTTGTTGTACCTCCAACCCTTCGAGTTCAGTATCAAGGTCCTCTCAGTGGCGTATGCGAATATCAGACAATACACTATGTGGTGAAGCTGACAACCGAACCCGCAGCCCTGGAAAGAAGGAAAGCTTTTTTATAGGATAGTTAGGCGGATGAGCATATGGGCCACCTGATGGTAAGTGTCACCAACGCCTATAACATCGACATTGTAAGAGGTGTTAACAATCGCTTACATCGCCGAAGCGCCACCAACCTTGGGAACTAAGATGTTATGTCATTTGTGCCTGTAATTGCACTGGCTCACTCACCCTACAAACCAGAACACAATAATACAAAGTACTGCTGTTTTTCGGTAGTGTGTAGTCCAGTATCTGATGAGTGGATGGTACCTACCCAGAGGGGCTTGCACAAAGCCCTACCACTTAGTAGTAGGAACTATAATAATAATAAAATTTTAAAGATCGATAAAAAATGTTAAACGTATAAAAATAGCGTAAATCGATATTCAAATAATTTCATGAGTGAGATAAGAAGTCAATTATTAGAATTAACAGAATAGCGATGCAGTAATAAGACTACCTGACGGTAAATTGCCACTTATGTCTATAGACAGTGGCATTTTGAGTAATAAAAGCCACTCCTTAAGCTGTCAATACGATTCCGACCTTCACAACAAAGATATTATGTTCATTTTGCCTTAATTATACTAATTTACATATATACTTCAAAATGGAACATGGCTAAGTATCTAAGCAGATAGACTTGAAAAGCCTTACCAATAAATTTGCCAGACATTTATTAAAGCTTTGAAAGACATATTTATTTATTGATTTATGATGTCTTCCTTGCCGATTTGTCCACTGCGGCCATTTTCAAGCGAGACTAGCCAACCAACGCGGTACACAAGTGGAATGTATTTCCTCATTTTTATAGTCCAACTAACTGGTCACCGCGGTTTCACCCGCGTATAATTAATAAAAATATAATGAATCAAAATCAACCTAGAACCATCCTAGATAAAAGGACTATACAACACAAAAATATTTTTTAAATTCGAACCAGTAGTTCCTGTGATTAGCCGGATCGAACAAACAAACTCTTCAGCTTTATATATAAGTATAGATAAGATCAGATTCGAACAGAAAACAAACTTCACTTAAACCACTTATATACTATTTGTACTTTCGGTTTTTATATGTATAAAAAATATAAATGTATATACCAACAAGTACACCTACTTTAAAAAAAAAGAAACTTATCACAAGAGTATGTTTCAAATATCGAATTATATATATATATATATTTTTTTTTATTTGTTTTACGCAAAGATACATCCCGTACATCTTAGACGTACAAGTATATTATATCGACGATACTTACTTTTCATATCGGGCTGGGTGTCACGACACGTCACTAGAGCGATTCGTTATTGTTTCCCGCATTACTTAAGAATGATGACCTTTCGTGAGAGATGCTGTTGTTATTAACAAGTTAAACACGACTTTTCAAGTTCAGTCGCTTGATTATAATTGTTTATTGATTTAACCTAAGCTCAATTCTTCAATGACACCTAGCTTGAATTATTTATCGTTAAAAAATATGTTAAGAAAATATTAAAACTTCGAGCATACTAAAAACGAAATCGCGATTTTGGCCCAAGTAATCACTACATAATATAAAAAAAATCTCCCGCGGTTCCTGTCTGTCTGTATGAACGCGATAATCTAAAAAACTACAAAACGGTTTTTGATACAGTTTTCACCAATAGACAAAGTGATTCAAGGGGAAGGTTTACGTATATTAATTCATTAATGTTTTCTCTAAATTTGTTGAAATATGGCGATAATTGTTGAAGAAGAAGAATATCTACGATGATACCCGGGCGAAGCCGGGGCGGATCGCTAGTATATACACTACTACGTATATGCACTATTTTCAGAATATATTAGAGTATCTTTCAACTTTTGAGGCTATAAGGCTACCTTAACATAATAAATTATTTCGATAACAGAGATGCGATTTTATTACGCATCGCGCATTTATGATCTTATTTTTGTATTATCTATTATTTTCTTTACTCGTATTTAGTCTCTTATCAACTTAATAACTAAATACAAAAAAAAACATTCAACAAACAAATGCTTTCCACGCACACAAGCGTAGAAAATAGAACGTACAAATAAATATTCACACATTGGTGATAATTTTCAAAACTACAACGTGACGAAATAGGTCATCGACCTTTTAGTATATAAATGCATAAACATTTTATTTATATACCGAACTAATTATATCCCGGATGCTCCGTGACCCGTTACTTTGACGCCACGAATTTTTATAAACACCGAAATAGCGTCACGCTAATTGATATCAGCTACGAGCTGGTGATTACGTAACTTTATAAAACCGAGAAAAGTTAACTAAAAACAAAAGGTCGTAGTACGATAAGTATAGTAAGTGGGCCCGGCGAGATATTAGGATTATATTTTCAGGTTATACTGTTAGAAGTGTGATTATGAAGTGAATTTATATAGTTAACTTTCAGTATTAAAGTTCCTTATACCGACATAGTCCCCAATTTTTTGTCATGTGTATCTCTTTGAAACATATTCACTATGTCAAGTCAATCAAACCAAAATAAACTTCAGAAAGGTGAACGCTTTTTATATTTTACTAGCTGTGCCCCGGGGTTTCACCCACATATAATTAATAGAAATAGGCCTAAAGCCTTCGTCGATAAAAGGACTATACAACACAAAAATATTTTTTCAATTCGAACCTGAAAATAGTTCCTGAGATTAGTCGCATCAAACAAACAAACTCTTCGGCTTTATATATTAGTATAGATATGTCAGAAGTGCCAAATCCGAGTTCAAATTCACTTGGTGGTAGAGCTTTGTGCAAGCTCGTCTGGGTAGGTACCACCCACTCATCAGATATTCTGCCGCAAAACAGCAGTACTTTGTATTGCTGTGTTCCGGTTTGAAGGGTGAGTGAGCCAGTGTAATTACAGGCACAAGGGACATAATATCGTAGTTCCCAAGGTTGGTGGCGCATTGGCGATGTAAGCGATGGTTAACATCTCTTACAATGCCAGTGTCTATGGGCGATGGTGACCACTTACCATCAGGTGGCCCATATGCTCGTCCGCCTTCCTATACAATAAAAAAAAGAGCACCAATACATTTCCATTTAAAATTTACATCACACCACCCCTAAATCGGCTATAGTACAAGAAAATTTACATCACACCACCCCTAAATCGGCTATAGTACAAGAAATTGAAAAAACAGGGAACAGGGTACGAGGTGAAATAGTATATGCAATATCCAGAAAAAACAAAAAGCCCTTAAACATGTTCTTTGTAAACATAGAACCTAGTCCCAATAACCTAGAAATAAAAAATATAGAATACATATACCACACGAGAGTCAAGATTGAAGACCCAAAGAAATCTACTGAAATTCCTCAATGTATTAGGTGCCAGCAATATGGGCACACCAAAAACAACTGTATGCGCCCATACAGGTGTGTCAAGTGTGCGAAGGGACATAAAACTACGGACTGCCCAAAAAAGGATAAATCAACCCCAGCCACCTGTACTCTCTGTCAAGGTGACCATCCAGCTAATTACAAAGGCTGCCAAGTATACAAAGAGATTCGAGCACGAAAAATGTCCCATACAATGAACAGGAGAGAAGTTCTACTAGAGAATAA
The DNA here is from genome assembly GCA_963151315.1 of Nymphalis c-album. Taxonomy (NCBI): domain Eukaryota; kingdom Metazoa; phylum Arthropoda; class Insecta; order Lepidoptera; family Nymphalidae; genus Nymphalis; species Nymphalis c-album. Next base: position 2,291,573 of record OY720601.1, read on the forward strand.
GAAGCCAACGAGTACATCCGCTCCACCACTCCAAATAAGCGATTTCCCCCCGCTTAAACCTCGCAGCTACACTAGACAGCCGTCTACAGACAACCAGGAAAGATACACGGGATATGCACATGGAAATATGACCAACACTGTAAATAGTAACTACTGGAATAGAAAAACAGAGAATATACAATCTCAGTCAACAAGTTCATTAGAACAAATTATAATAAAACAATCGGAGAAAGTAGACATCCTCATACAACAAATAGGGACCCTGATGGGCCTCCTAACTACTCTCATAGCCCAGCAGAAAAAATGAAATTCCTGCGCATTGCCGCATGGAATATAAATGGCTTATCCCCGAATAAGCAAGAAGTCGAGCTTTTTATAATACACAACAAAATAGACGTTTTGTTAATCTCTGAAACACACATGACTGACCATAAAGTGATAAAAATTAAAGGATATAACATATGCTATGCGAACCATCCAGATGGGACATCACATGCTGGAGCCGCTGTGATAGTAAAAGAAAATATTAGACATCACATTTTACCAAACTACAGACACGCACACATACAGGCCGCCATCATATCTTTAGATGACTGGCAGGGCCCTCTAAACGTGGCAGCAGTGTACTGCCCCCCACGACATCGTATAGATGAACATATGTTTAGTAACTTTTTTCATGCACTCGGTGGTAGATTTGTTGCAGGGGGAGACTGGAACTCCAAAAACACATACTGGGGCTCTCGACTAACGACGACAAGGGGCCGAGAATTGAAAAAGGCAATTGATAGCAGTTCACTTAATATAATATCAACAGGAGAACCAACTTACTGGCCATCGGACCCTAATAAAACTCCGGATCTCATCGACTTTTTTATCTCCAAAGGGATGTCTGGACTCTATACAAAAGTGGAATCGTGTCTAGATGGCTCCTCAGATCACACACCTGTAATATGTACATTGAGCTCCACAGTCATTTGGAAAGAACCACGTGAGACTCTCCACAACCATAAAACTGACTGGGAGGCCTTTCGAGATTACATTGAAGAAAATGCTAATTTGAGTATACCCCTCAAAACGGAAGATGATATAGAAGACACTGCGTGGCTTACCACTAACCTTATACAAAAAGCAGCGTGGCTATCAACACCCTACTTAGAATCCAAACCACAAAATCAGAACATTCCCCTGAGGATAAAGGAGTTGATAGTTATGAAGAGAAGGCTAAGACGTCAATGGCATACAAGTAGAAATAGACAAGACAAAAAGGCACTTAACAAAGCGCAAAAAGACCTTACAGATATGCTTAGCGAAAATGAAAATAATACTCTGCAAGACAAACTAAAGACTCTGTCTCCGTATAAAGCAGAGGATTATTCACTCTGGAAAATGACAAAATCACTAAAAAGGCCAAAGGAACACCTGCCCCCGCTCAGACAAACTAACGGCAACTGGACACGAAAACCCCAAGATAAAGCAGAGTTATTCGCTAACTTTCTCAAAGAGGTGTTTAAAGCAAACGAACCTGACACTACTCACTCAGAAGAAGAAATTGATAAAATCTTGAATAGTGACCAACAGATGTCTCTACCGCTGACTCCAGCTACAACAGCTGAAGTCAAAAATACTATCAGAAATTTAAAACAAAAAAAGGCACCAGGATTTGATCTGATAACGGCGGAAGTTCTTAAACAACTACCAAAAAAAGGCATCGTCCTATTGACAATCCTCTTCAATGCTATATTGCGATTACAATATTTCCCAAAGTTATGGAAAGTGTCCATCATAAACATGGTTGCCAAACCAGGAAAGCCTCCTACAGAAATCACATCATATAGACCTATAAGTCTTCTCCCCATACTTTCAAAAGTCTTCGAAAAATTAGTCTTAAGACGCCTTCTTCCAATACTCAAAGAACAAGAAGTGATACCTGACCACCAATTTGGTTTTCGTGCCCACCATGGAACGACAGAACAAATACACCGAGTAGCACATACAATAAGGCAAGCGCTGGAGAGAAAAGAATACTGCTCAGCTGTGTTTCTTGACATACAGCAGGCTTTTGATCGAGTGTGGCACAAGGGCCTCTTCTGTAAGCTAAAATCACACCTGCCAAATAGTGCGTATATGCTCCTGAAGTCTTACCTACAAAACCGTATATTTCAGGTTAAATGTGAGGATTATCTCTCTTCTATCCACCAAATAGAATCAGGAGTGCCACAGGGCTCAGTCCTGGGCCCTATCTTATATACGATCTACACCGCTGATCTACCCACCTCTGAAGAAGTGATGACAGCAACTTATGCAGATGACACTGCAGTCCTCTCCTGTAATAAAGACCCAAACACAGCCTCCGCAAAACTACAAGAATGCCTGGACAAAATTGAGGTATGGCTGAGTAAGTGGAGAATTCGAGCTAGCCCCGCAAAATCGGCCCACATAACGTTTACCTTAAAGAGAGGAGACTGTCCACCTGTGACACTTGACGGAACAGTTTTAAAAAAACATACTACAGTTAAATATTTAGGTATGCATCTAGATAGAAGACTTACCTGGCGAGATCATATAAAAGCTAAAAAGGAACAAGCAAATAAAAAGTTTAGAGATATGTACTGGCTACTAGGTAGAAAATCCACACTAAGCTTAGAAAATAAAGTCATCATATACAAATGTATCATAAAACCAATCTGGACATACGGCATACAACTCTGGGGATCTGCAAGTCACTCAAATATAGAAATCCTCCAGCGCTACCAGAATAAAGTATTGAAAACCTTAAGTAATGCACCATGGTTCATACGAAACACGGAAGTACACAAATATTTGGAAATACCAACAGTGAAAGAAGAAATAGAAAGGTCTTCAAGGGCCTATAAGCAAAGACTCGGAGTCCACAAAAATCAACTAGCTATAAAACTCTTAAATACAAACGATTGCATATCTCGGCTGAAAAGAAAGCGACTAGCCTCAATCTGAACACTAGGAAGTGAAGATAATAAGAGATGACACATCATTGGATGTGCACTCTCCAAATTATGAAAGGAACATCAAATCTGATTAAAACCGAAGGGTTGATTGCAGATAAAAAAAAAAAAAAAAAAAAAAAAAAAAAAAAAAAAAAAAAAAAATACATTTCCATGTGCTTAATTTGTGTTTATCGTGCTTGGCAATGAAGCAAACATCATGAGTCAACCTGCACGAGCTGCTTGGTGGAGAAAGCTCCAAAAAAATAGAGGAAACACATTGGGACATCTACAGGCTGTTACTTCTTAACTTTTACTTCACTTACAAGAGCAGTTTTCATCTACTCCAGGAGAGGAATAATTATTCATAGTTTCAATCATTTTTTGACCAACCAAACAACACGAAATGTTTCGAATCAATATTTAAATATTGATCAATTATTTTAAATTCATTATAATCGCCGACATTTATCTCTTATCGTGAGCCATGTGTAGCGATGTTAGTTAGCACTATTGTAATAGCTTGTAAACGAATGTTTTAACACACGCACCCACGCACACGCACGCACACACGCACACTATATCAGTACGGCGTTATCAACATTGTATTAATAATACAAACATGTGGACGGGTTTCCCGTATAACAAGTATTATCACATTCATTTTAGAAGATAATATTTTTAAACGATCTTCATTTGAAATTTAAAACATATCAGCTGTTCTATTCCGTAGGAACTCACTTCGCATCTCAGTCGTGATATCTCGAAAAACGCCTAACTGTTATACGCTATTTAAATTCGTCTTTAAGATCCTTCAAATGTGTATTGAACTAGTTGTTTGCTCGCGACTTCAACCACGTTTTAGGTAAGAGTAAGTTGTGTTTAAATTCGCTATGATTTCACAATATCTTTACAAAATATATAATATGATAAGCTCTTAAAATTAGTGAAGATGGATCTATGTTACTCTTTCACGGAAAATGTACTGACCTTACATTGATGAAATTTAAAATAGAGATAGTTTATAGCCCTGACTGAACACATAGACCGTACCTGCGGCCTTTCTCCAGACACGGACGTAGCCACGGGCGGATTTTAGTAGTAAAGCGATCTAAATTAAAATTGCTACTGGATATATCAACGATTCCCATTATTTATTCGTAAAATGAAGGCTATTTGTACAATATTATATTGTAAGTATATATTTATTTTACTATGCATTGTTTATAAACACTAGTAAACAAATTGTTATAAATAATAACATCGAATCGAATTCGACCAAATCAATCTTGGGACATTCTCACACACGGTCATCTGATCCCAAACTAAGCAGAGCTCGTACTATGGAAACCAAACAACTGATATACTACATATACTACTTTTTCTTTTGTAAATACATACTTATATAGATAATTACAACCAGACTCAGGACAAACTGACATGTTCATGCACACAAATGTCTGTCCTGGGTGGGAATCGAACCCACGACCTGCGGCGCGAAAGGCAGGGTATCTACCAATCACGCCAACCGGCTCGTCAAATCAATGACATGAACAAGAGACTTACTACAACAAGATATACGGTAATCCATATGAATAGTAAATAAAAGCGTCCTAGTCGTTGCTACGATTTCGATAAGGGGACGTGTCAATAGCATTCTTCCTGCAATCAATGTCAACTAGCGAATGGGTTTAAATCGAGGGTCTGGATAGACTGGCCAGTAATAACGTGCACATATAGATAAGCTGGCGAGCGAAATACATTCGTATGGCAATGAAATGTGCACTTTGTATTATGTAGGAATCATAATTTTTTTTTTTTAAAATGGTTGTCTGTAAAGTCGGTTTACGGACGATAGTTTAACGTGACAACGTCATGACAGATAGATGCGGCGCAAACGTACAATCAGCGTAACGGGACAATGAGTGTAACGGGATAATGTGTCATCCTTTTTCGTGCATGCAGCCAGCGTTCATCGATTTATTAGACGCTGTCACGTCAAAAAATAGAGTCACAAGAAACAGAAACGGCGTTTCAGCAGTACTTGGTATTGTTGCATTCTAGTTTGAAGGGTGAGTGAGCCAGTGTAATTACAGGCACAAGGACATCGAATCACATATATGTAAACATAGACATAGGACAAAGACGACATGAAATCTTAGTTTCCAAGGTTGGCGGCGAATTGGCGATGTAAGCGATGGTTAGCGTCTCTTACAATGTCTTTGTCTATGGGCGTTGGTGACCACTTACCATTAGGTGGCCCATATGCTCGTCCGCCTACCTATACTATAAAAAATAACTGTTTTGTTTAATGTTATTAGAATTTTCTTCGGTTTTTTTTTACGTAAAATCGCGAATAGTGCAATGTTTTATGGACTGCCTAGCGAGGTAAAAGTCGTAGGTTCGATCCTGACCTCTGGGGCTATTATCGTCCCCACTCGTACCACTTGATGAGCGCTCAATTTGAAGGATAAAATATTGTGATTCCTTCAAAGATCCTTTGCTATATTATCTATACTCTATACTAATATATAAAGCTGAAGAGTTTGTTTGTTTGTTCTTGCTAATCTCAGGAATCGAATTTAAAATTTATTTTTGTGTTGTGTAGTCCTTTTATCGAGGAAAGCTCTAGGCTAATTTTTATTAATTACACGCGGGTGAAACCGCCGGGCACAGCTAGTTGTCTATAAAAATTGCGAGTAGACGATTAAATAGGTAAGTGATATGTAAAATATGTAAGTGCTAGGAAAGAATTTGTCACATCGCTCGCTTGAAATTTTCTCCAAGTACTCGTACTGCGACTAATGTCATAGTAAATAAGCCGCTATTTACTTTTATAATACACCAATGTTATATGATAGGACAGTTTAGAACGGTAAAACATTTTTTTTTTTTAAATTACGTAATACATATAAATGGCACATTAGAATAATCATTATTTGATTATAATGATTTAACAACACAATTTCTCTGGAGCAATCTTATTATCATAAGGTGCCTTGATCGAAAAAAGCAGTTCTATATAAGTTAGGTTTTTCTTCAAAATTCACATATAGTAGAAAGTAATATGTGTCCAGGATTATAACGAAGCTGATTGATTACTTTTAGTTTTCAATTAATTGTTTGTTCTTGTTTGGGCATCCTACCTTATTTATTATCAATTATATATTGGAACGAAGTTCTTTTACGTGGCTTACAGTAGAGTGAAATGACAGTGGCCCAAGGTCACGTGAGTAACGAAATAGCGTTCATACTCTGTCTAAAAAATGCTATGCGTTCGAATTTAAGAGGTCAAAATAAGATAGTTGGTGTGTTTTTCGGTGTGACAAAAATACAGTAATTAATTAGAATCTGCATTTTAAAATACGGTTTGAGTCGAAAAAAATATCGCACAGAACTTCATTCATATTATATTCATATTAAATTTTTTCTTCGTATTTTGTTGTTATATATACAATTATGAAAACGAAAAAACTGCATAGCATTTTATTTTTACATGACATAGTATTGGAAATATAGCACAATATCATATATCGGTGAAGAGCAACCCTAGTCGTTAAGTTCCTAAAACAACAAAGAAAGAAACCATCGAAGTACACCAGCTGTCGCAACCCTTACAAATACCGACACGTGCTGTCGATTATTCGTTGAAATTTCAAGATATTCCATTAACTTTGTTAATGTTACCCTTTTTTAAAAATATTATTATATAAATACATATCTAAGGTCTACAAGTCACTAAGCCAGCAGCGAGACAAACCTAAAAATAATAACTTTACTCGAATCACTTCGGAAGGAAGAGTTTCAAAACTGCTTAGAACTCTTTGATCTCTAAGTCCGGGCCTGGATATCACAGTAACTTTTCATAGTGCAATATAATTTGAAATAGTTTAAGCTGAATAGATCGCGATTTTCCTCTCTGTTGATTTTCACAATAAAAAAAATTAAAAAAAAATTATCAGTCATTATAGCATTACAAAAAACCACTGGTAGGTTTGTCTTGCATGCTATTAATGCAAGGATCGATGTTTAATCCATTATAATCCTGAGGGTAAATAATCTCAATCGCCTGTAGTGATTGAGCCCTACATAGATAAAGCACAAAGCCCTACCATCCAGTAAATAATATTCACTGTAAACTTTAATAGTGTGCGTGAGCCAGAGACATTTTGAAAACGAGCTTTATTTTTAATTGTACTTAAAACCTCTTTGGGCGTAACGTGAACACTATGAAAAATTACATTTTTTTTTATTTGATCTTACTTAACACATAAATAAATAATAAGCTGTTACATGTATATACCTTATTCAAATTGCAGATGACCTTCCTGGACTCCCTGCAATCCGGTGGGTTTTGTAAATACTTGAGTCTTCTCTGTACGAGATCGCTGACATTCGCCGCTTCTGTCCTCCTCCATTCGTGGTAACCATCGAGTTCCGGGAGCTTCTGTTGATCCGATAGTAATGATCTGAAAACAAATATATATAGAGCTTTGTGAAAGCTCGTCTGGGTAGACACCACCCACTCGTCAGATATTCTACCGCAAAACAACAGTACTTGGTATTGTTGTGTTCCGGTTTGAAGGGCGAGTGAGCCAGTGTAATTACAGGCACAAGATAATGATATCATAGTTCCCAAGGTTGGTGGCGCTAAGATTGGCTATGCAAGCGATGGTTAACTATTATTTCAAGCCATTGCCATTGGGTGTTAGTGACCACTTACCTACCATCAGGTGACCCAATGCTTGTCTGACTTACACGGACATCTCGTCTGTGCAGATCTACCTAATCTGATAAGTTTAAATAAAAAAAAAATTGCTAAAATCAATCATATAAGAACTTTTTTAAGACTACTCAAATGTTTACAATTGAAATACTTCTGTCAAAATCAAGATGAATTGTATATGGGCCACCTGATGGTTACTGTTCACCAACGCCCATAGACAATTGAATTGTAAGAAATGTTAACAATCGCTTACATTGCCAATTCGCCACCAACCTTTGGAACTAAGATGCTACGTTCCTTGTGCCTGTAATAACTGGCTCACACCCTTCAAACCGGAACACAACAATACAGAGTAACGTTGTTGCGTGGTAATATTTTACATAAAAACTTATTTTATAATATCGTATAGCTTCAAGGACTCACTAATTACTAAACTAAATACATTAATTGCATAAATTGATTCGCATCGAGTGAGTTTATTATCACGTAATTAACTGATGCAGTAAATCGATGAAAAGTAAACTATGACCAATTTGAGTTTATAAATGTTTAATATATTATGAATTAGTTAGTATCTTTATAAAATAAACTGACTGACGGGTATATCAACGCCTCGTTGATATAGTGGCTAGATATAAGGCCGCAGACCCCGTGGTCCTGGGTTCAAATGCCAGGTCGGGTCAATAAATAGTGATTGGATTTTTCTGTCAGAAAATTCTCAGTACCAGCCCGTAGTCTGGAAGTTGGAAGTTTGTACACACCCGTGCCTCGGAAAGCACGTTAAGTGGTCCTGCGCCTGAACTGTTTCCGGTCGTGTCGGATTGCCGTCCCATCGGATTATTAGAACTAAGGAAAAGAGAGCGCACTTGAGTCTGCGCACACACTTGTGCACTATAATATCTCCTGCGCAGTTGGCTAATCTCTCTTGAGATTGGCCGCCGTGGCCGAAATCGGTCTGGAGGACCTTATATCAACACAGAGTCCAAACTACTTCCTTCCTTCCTTATTATACAATAGGATAGCACTAACGAAAGATTTTTTTTTAAGAATAAAATTGAGAATGTTGCAAGGAAACCGCTACTCATCACATAAACAAATTTCCTATTGTAATCCAATTATTTTAAAACGATAATATCCATAATCCGACAACAGTTAAGCAAAACTATACCTTTTCCTGTCGGCCGCTTGGTCTAAAATCGCTTGCAACTTTTCCGATTGGACATCATCCTTGACTAGCTTCGTCAGCTCGTGGTTGATAAAATACCATATCTCCTTTGTATTCGAATATATTCTTCGTCTGAGATTCTCGTATTCTTCTGTCGGCCCGCCACCATTGTGGAGGAACGCTGATGTTTCAATGTCGTTCAGATTTACGTTAAGTCTACAAAATACGTATATTTTAAATCAAAACCAGCTCTTACATAAACATCCTTAACTTGTAATCAAACAATTGCGTTACTAATGAAAACACGTCGTTGTAAACTATAATAAATAAAATTAACATAGAACAATATTTAGCAACTAAAACAAAACTGTAAACATTCTCTACGGGTACTCTGTAATAAGTATGGCAAGCAACGAAATGCCTTTAAAGTCAAAAGAAAAACATTCACATGAGCTTTGTTACATAAACGCGCAATTCTGCCCCCGGGTGGTACTGTCCGAAAAATAATTACTCATAAAAAAACAAAGGCATCATTTTAAAAATCTTACCCCGACGATTTTTTTATCTGCGCAATAAGGTTACTGTGTTGTTGCTTCAACGATTCCAGCTGAAGGGAGACCGCTTTTAATCTATCTTGGAAGTCGGACGTCTCCTCCGTGTTGCCGTCGCATCTGAAATAACTTTTTATTGCAGAAAATGTTTTCCGATATTTTCAATCAATACACCATCATCCGAGTTACCCTGACCTAAATAATGATAATCCTGAATGGAATTCACATACAGACATAAGAAACAAGTTCATATTCAAACAAGCACAACTAACTTTTTAATTGGCAAAAATATAAAGAATATCTCTTCTCCGTAAACAGATGAGGATTTAATTGTGAGACATTAACGGGTTGTAACATTACGTTGAATATTATATTCTAATTATAACGTTTGTTTAGATTAAGTTCATTCAAATGTCCCTTGTTCTTGAGCACGATACATTATTGTGTATTAGCCATAAAAAAATTTGATCCAAAGACCAAAAGGTTGTCAATACTTGATATCTCTATATTATTGAGTGAATCTCGAAACTTATGTTATTTTAATAAAACAATGAGGGAGTCAAACCGAATCGAATAATTTTATTAGCCACAGATACTATAGAATCATTGGTTCTCACCGTGATCTCTCTTAGGTTATTTATGAGAGTGAGAAAAGAGAGTGCGACTGTTTTGGCGCGAACATTAATGCAATGTGACATAAGCGTTGAGATTGTTCAGCGACCGAAAACGATTAGGAGAACATAATACCTCACTCCAGTCATTATGGTCTTTGACATAGATTATGAAATCTAAGAACGCGTTTAGATAGGATTATTTTTGATGTGAAACATCAAATTGTGAGCCTTAAGGAGTAAGACCGAGTCGTACGCCGTGAAGGCAAACGGCATGACGTCATCTCTACCCCCACTCTCTACTCGTTTACTAACGAAATATTATGACGTTTGTTTCCCAGACGTCCCGTCGTCACGGTACATAACATTTTATTTTTTGTTTATATGTAGTTGAATTCTTCATAAATATTATCGAATACTCGATTTAACGACCGAACAACATTTTTATTACCTTACAATCATAATGAAGTACGTTTTAAATTATTAGTTTGCAAATATGTTACTCTTTCTCGTTTCTCGTACTAGTAACAGCCTGTGAATGTCCCACTACTGAGTAAGGCCTCCTCTCCTCTTTTCGAGGAAAAGGTTATGGAGCTTATTCCAACAAGTTGCTCCAATCCGGGTTGGTGGTATACACATGTGGCAGAATTTTAGTGAAATTCAACAAATGCAATTGCTCACGATGTTTTCCTTCATCGTCAAGCACGAGACGAATATCTCGTGATCAATCCCAAATTAAGCACATGAAATTCAGTGGCGCTTGCCCGGAGTTGAACCATGGATCATCAGTTAAGAGTCACGCTTTCTTACCATTGGGCCATCTCGGCTTATTAAACAGTAACATACCAAGAAATAAACAATAATACAAAAATAAAATTGAGACCAGTTATGTTTTATGAAGATCAATCGTATTAACATTTAACATACAAATAAGTATTATATAAGATAACTGAGTCATTTTTCCTCATTTCCTCGTATAATAAAATAATCTTCGTAAATTATTAATATATGTATGTGTTTAAATATACCTTGAAACTATTTATGGACAATTTAACAGATAAAATCAAAGTAGTCCTTGATTAGCGAAACTACAGGTAACATTAGCATTAACAAAATAAAAACCGCATTCATTTAAACTAAACATTTTATAATAATATTTAAATATTAACAAAACTTAATTATTAATAAGAAAAGCCAAGATGGCCCAGTGATAAGAACACGTGAATCTTAACCGATGATCGTGGGTTCAAACCCGGGCAAGCACTCTTGTGGTAGGGCTTAGTGCAAGCACGTCTGTGTAGGTACCACCCACTCATCAGATATTCTACCGCAAAACATCAGTACTTGCTATTGTTGTGTTCCGGTTTGAAGGGTGAGTGAGCCAGTGTGATTACAGGCACAAGGAACATAACATCTTAGTTCCCAAGGTTGGTGGCGCATTGGTGATGTAAGCGATAGTTAACATATCTAACGTTGCCAATGTCTATGGGCGTTGGTGGCCACTTACCATCAGGTGGCCCATATGCTCGTCCGGCTTCCTGTGCAATAAAAAAAAACAAAGAATTTCATGTGCTTATCTTATTAATCACAAGTTATCATCAAAACAAAAAAATATATCTTGGAAATAAAATCCTCTAAAAACTAAAACATTCATGAAAAACAAAGAGACTCCGAGCAGTCGTTTTCAAAATTAGAAAAAGACCTATTGTCATACAAAAAAATGTCGCTAGTTAGGCAATATCTATTGTCATAATTTCGCATTCAAAATGCAGACTAAAATAAAAGTTTAATACGAATATATCCTTCAGTTCGTGCACGTTTCAGACGTTCGAAACTTCTCCATCGCTATGCATTAAATACGCTAGTTCGTCTCGCCGTAACAATACGTGTCCTTTCGGATTACATGCCCGAGGCTCATTCCCCCCCCCCCCCACGTTCTCTCTACTATCGCGGAACAGTATATTTTTTAAATTAAATTTTCAAACTCGTTTCAGGACAGCCCCGAGGAGAACTTGAACGTTACTTTAATATAATTTATAGCAATTTGTACGCCATAATATTTTTTTTTATATAAAACGTGGAATGAACTAAACTCTTTAAATTTAGGTTAACGTGATGCTATAAATAAGTCTTTTTTTTAATTATTATTAAAATCTTTATGCAATAATTGTTTAAATTTTTCAAAGTAAAGTAACTGCTGGTTAATGTCTTACATCTAGGCCAAGTAGAGGGGCTCCTTAGTTAACACCACGACTCTGCTCTTACAAGGGTTGGTGGATAAACATGTTGCAATTATTCAGCAGATATATATACAGGTTTCCACACTACACGAGGTAAATAACAGAAGCAAATTAATGACGTCAAAACTCAGTAGCGCTCGCCCAGGTTTGAACCCGTAATCGTTTAAGATTCACGCGTTCCAGCCACTGGGTCATCTAGACTGTTGCATTGGCGTACTCATAACCTCGCCAACCTTAATTAGTAATAGATTTACAATGTCGTTAATGAAAACATAGCTTAATTAAGTTTTCATTCTGTGGTATAATTAGATCAAGATCATTTAATATAATAATTACTAGGCAATATAGTATACAAAGTTATAATTAGACAAAGTATCCGTCTCGATATTAATTGGCGAAATCATCACTATATACATATTTACGTATACATACATAGTGTACGATATATAGGATACAGCTGCACTAATAACTAATAATGGTTCGTAACGGCTCATGCCAAAAACGAGTATTATTTGTCGCGACATTCGTGTTGAGGGTTTCCGTTTATCATATTATCATAGAAAACTTCAACGCGAACACAACACCGGTAACATCAGTGACGTAGCTTGCCCTTGATGAGCCCTGTATCAAAATTTGATGATGGGCCCTTTATTTTAACTGACACCAACCAACTACCTACTACTACCAATTTAATTTTTTTTTTTTAAATATGTATAATATTTTCATTGCTTTGGAAACAGTTAACAGCGTACGGTCTTCGACGACGGACAAGTTTGAGTGAGATTTTGGAGAACATTTTACAAATATTTGCTTAATCGGGGGCCCTGTACCTAGGGGGCCCCATATCTTTAATAAGGCTGATACGGCGGTAGCTACGCCCATGGGTGGTATTAGAGCAGATCACATAAATCTTAATTATCAATTCACATCGCTTACCTCAGTGGTGATATCACGAGATACGTGACAGCAATCCATATGAACAGCAGTAGGACGGCAACCCGTTTCCATTTCGAGAGGTACATCATAAAGTAGCCATTTAAACCCGAATGCCCGGTGGGATAGAGTTTCATCATGAACTTTTCATCCCCATTTCTTTATTGCTAAGATGATTTCTCAGGTACTGAAACAATCGAAATTCATTTATACAACGAAGATGCACGACACGTATCGATATTCAATGTTGAAAATTACCGTTCGGAAAAAAATGGTACTCTGACTGAGAAGAATCGGCAGAAAGAATATAAATATTAAACTTGACACGGTTATATCATTGGTTTGGTTATGGTTATGTGATCATAGGATTGATCGGTAATTGAATTTACTTGGTAAATTAAATCTTTACTGTATTTGACTTTTGAGCCAGCTCCATCTAATGGACAGTTCTATAATTGTTAAACGTTTACAATAGAATATAACTATACTAACAAATTATTTTTATGTAATGCGTAACAGAAAAATCATACACAAATACACATAAAGCTTATAGTGTATAATATACTTTTTTGTATATAATATAATAATATAAGAAATTGCGATTCGCTTTAGATTTAAGACTATTGACGTGAGAATCTTGATTTTCGTGATCTTTTATCTATACTAATATTATAAAGCTGAAGAGTTTGTTTGTTTGTTTGTTTGTTTGAACGCGCTAATCTCAGGAACCGCTGGTCCGATTTGAAAAATTCTTTCAGTATTGGATAGAACATTTATCGAGGAAGGTTATAGGCTATATAACATTTTAAAAAAATTTAGGCATCCTTACTAAAAGTCCAATAATGTAACCCAAGGTGTATAAAAATGACCCAAAAAAATCCTTACACGGCGTGCGCTGCGAAAACTATTGATTACAGAACAAAACAATGTACTACCACTTTGCAGAATATATAATTGTCTACAAAAAATATCACGTCACCATATGTCTAACTATTGTAGTTATCTCACAATAAGTGTTTTCTTTCATACTAACGCGCGATGCAACCGCGTGCGCGCTCTGGCCCCGCGTCCCGCTGTCTTTTTTAGGAATAGTTACTGTGTTACTCGAGCGAAGCCGGGGTGGGTCGCTAGTTTCACATAATATTATATGGGATTATACATTTTAACCATTCCATGAAATTAATTAGGTATATTTAACTGCTTGTTTTAAAAAGTTTTTATATTTTTTTAAATAGAAAATAAAAGATACATAGAAAACAATAATTATGCAAATAAATAATTGAGCACTAAATACGCTGTAAGTATTCATAATATTATTATTGTAGGTTCCGTACATAATACGCGTATCGGCGACGATGACGTCATATCGACGCAACGCACTTATGATGGGAACCGTCTCATCCCTTCGATAGAAACGTTAGTGAAACTTGTAATACAAATAAATGTCACGCAATACAACTTGTCTTTAAACGAGTATAAAATAATACTGAATACTACGCAAAATATAGAACTAGGTCTTAAATATACTCGGTCACTCTGTCACTCATTAATGTTACGTGATAATCTGCTGCATTTAGCGTTATACGAACCATCAAAACAAGAAGGAGTCTTGTTAAATATATTTCATATTTATCTATGTTTTAAAAAACACTTTAATTTTAAAACACCTATCGAAAATTGCGACACAAACACTTGAACCTGTTCCGTTAGCGTTGAAGATTAAGCAGTGCATCCCAAAATATCACTGCAGTCACTCGAGGCTTTTAATTTTAATAATATTACTACCTGAATACTCTCGCAATCGGACAATGACTAACTTTAACTACAAATCGTACTTTTGTTCTAATGTATTTACAAATAAAATAAAAAAAACTGCTTGGCGAATAAAAACTGGCTAGATTTTATTTATGTAAAGCTATTCTGTGAGAACAAACTCGAAAATCATCGCAGAAAAAAGTCATGAAATGTCAGAAAGTGATATGCCACATTGACCATAAAAATCATAACATTACATGGACACACGCATCAAATTAGTATATCACCATAAGTCGCTTGTCAACATTACACGGCTTATTAATAAATTAAGTCCTTATAGAATGTCAATAACGAAAGATTAAATCATAAGAAATTTTTTGACAAAAATATACATTAACTTGATATCAACTTCTGAAACTTTCAATCTGTTTTCAATTAAACAATAAATTACGGCTGACTATTTCAAAAATCTTTTATATTATATAATTTAGCCATTTCAGAACTTTACGGTAAACTATAAATTTAATGTAATAGTCATCTGATAAAAAGATTAGAACATTGTTTAAATTGATCACATTTGACGTGTAACGACGAGCATATACCGTGAAAAGACAAAGTGAAAAGAAAAAAAACTTTAAAAACAGATTTAGTGTCAACAAAAAATCCTTCAACTACGATCCATTTATATGACATCATTGAAATAACATCAAAACAGTACACGTAATGTACAGGAAAAGTCATTAACGCTCATATAAAAATAACCGGAACTACGCTTTTAAACAATCTAAAATACTAGAAATGCTGACAACAGATCGTTGATATAATCACTTAATGCGCTTACATTGTACTTAGCGCCAAATAGAATTACAGCAGTTACTATTATGTTATTATGTCATTATGGGCTCGCCGTATGTCCACGGCATCGAGTGCACCGGGTCATCGGAATACCCACTAAAAAACCAGCGGTACCCTTCCCCTTAAGACTAGGGGGAGGGCCACGGGATCGCTTGCACATGCTACCGTGATGCTCCGACAAACCTTTAATAAAACCCTTGGTCAACTTAATTATTAAATCAATTTTATTTATTGTATTAGGTATCAGTGCTCATCACCGCCAAAAAAACATTTTATCCAATATCGACCATACCTTACAAATTTAATACGCCATCAACATTGGGAGCTAAGATGTTATTACCCTTATGCCTGTAGTTACACTGGCTCAATCATCATTCAAATTGGAACACAACAATAATAGGTATAGCTGTTTAAAGAATATTTAATCGGTAAGTGGTATCTACTCAGGCGGGCTTGCATAAAGCTCTACCGCTGAGCGATTAAAACATAATAATAAACTATAATTAAATACATTTACTTGGTGGTGTAGTAGCTTTGTGCAGGCTCGTCTGGGTAGGTACCACCCACTCATCAGATATTCTACCGCAAAACAGCAGTACTTAGTACTGTTGTGTTCCGGTTTGAAGGGTGAGTGAGCCAGTGTAATTACAGGCACAAAGGACATAACATCTTAATTCCCAAGGTTGGTGGCGCATTGGCGATGTAAACGATGGTTAACATCTCTTACAATGCCAATGTCTATGGGCGTTGGTGACCACTTACCATCAGGTGGCCCATAGGCTCGTCCGCCTTCCTAAGTAATAAAAAAATAAAAGTTATTTTATGTATAATATTTGTAAGTTATCTAAAATTTCTAGCTAGAGACAAACTTAATACAAAACGACTGAATGTTTATTATTAAGTCGTTACGCTAGTTATTAGTTAAACAATGCTGTTTTTCTTTTGTGTGCCATATTATTAATGACAGATAAAGAGGGATACATTGTTACCTAAACATATATTTTTTTATTCTTATTTCTTAGACTTATATATACAAAACAATCACATTTTCATTTCTGTTTCCGATTCTTTAAGATCAATAAAATCGACGACATTTAAAAATTATTTTAGTCTACATATACAATAAATATTGTCATTTCGTATGTACTTTAAAACTCTCATAAAATTGCCGTCACAGATTTCTATTCAAGCGTCGAGTCTCCTGAAAAGGCATTGTTATATCTACTTTAAAATTCTTCCATAGATACATTTGCGATATCATTTTTACCATGATATATTTAGGGAAATATAAAACTTCTTGTAAAAGTAAAAGTAAAGTAACAGCATGTAAATGTCCCACTGCTGAGCTAAGGCCTCTTCTCCTTTTTTGGGGAGAAGGTTTTGGAGCTTATTCCACCACGCTGCTCCAATGCGGGTTGGTGGAATACACATGTGGTAGAATTTTGAGTGAAATTTGAGACGTGCAGGTTTCCTCACGATGTTTTCCTTCACCGTCAAGCACGAGACGAGTTATAAACACAAAACTTCTTGAATGGAAATATATTATTATGATATAATTTTAAATATGTAATAAATTTATGAGATTTTTTCAACGATTTCGTAATATGCGAAACAATTATGCTAATGTATGTATGACGTCCCGTGTGAGTCGACGTCGAATCACAACTAATTCTGAATACGATTCCTCAACTTAAATTCGCTGCAACGTTTCGTGCAAACGTGCAAACGTAAAGAACGTTTGCATATGAATTTTGAACGTACATATCTGTTCTATATGTCGATAATATTTATATATACACATAAGGGAGTAAGTTATACGTTGAGGTTCGTGAACGTCCCGAAATACTTAAGACTGGAACTACACCAAGTGCTTCATTGCCTTATAACGATTATTTATTCCGTATCATGACAAAATACTAGCTCTACGTCGGTTTCGCGTACGAGATACGGAGGTCGCGTGTCTGGCGCCATAAAAAAAACATGTACTGAGTAGGTCTAGCTTCTCTCGATCGAACTCACGAACTCCAAATCTATGAATGACTTTGACTGGTACTATAATACATGTTATACAAATATTTAAAAAATATATTTATAATATAGTAAAAATTTTCAAATCGACAAAAACTAATTGATGAAATCCAATAAAAAAAATAGCCTTACATATGAATATAGGTTATACTATAAATGATAATAAGCATAGACTTATTTTTTTCGTTCGTTCATTGGCTTTCACGAAGGACATATATATGTATGTATTTAAATTAGTAGTCAAATGACTTTTTATGTAAGTAATAAGTACAATATATTATTTCATGTTCTCAAACGAAAATACTTGGACTTGTTTAACATGTATAATATCATTGATTTAAATTTTAAACCAAAGCCTATATCAAGAGGAATAAAGACATAAACAACATTGACATTGAATTGGCGCAGTATCGCTGGTCGAGATCCCGAAATAATCTATGATATTCATTATAGTACAGTACGCGCTGTAAGCGAAAAATTGCCGTCTCGAATGTCACCGAAGTTGTTATCGGAACTTCGGAAATAAAATACAGAGTACAGAGATATACAGATATATAAGTACATAATATATTATGTGGAATATTGTTCTGTTATAAATAAAGATTTATTCGTATATTACTCAAGAACTGTTTGTAGTGCTTAATATAGTAAAGCTTCTAGAAAATCGAATGAAATATGTTAATTTATTGTTTGTTTATATCTACTTCTATTGGTATAGGCTATACAGGGTGTAACAAAATTCGTGTCCGACCCGTGAAGTGGTTGTTAGGTATTGTGAGTCGGTTCTATTTATGTAAGCATTTTTAAAATATTATGCAAAAAAATTACCCATAAAAAAATATTAATTGTCATTTTCAATTGTAAATAACGAAAATTTTATGGTGAGAGTGAGTTGAGATTAAAACTGAGACTGTAGATTGTATTGTCATTTGTCACAGCTACCATATTTTTTGTTAAATCTGGTATGAAAGATGTTTATGATACAAAAATCCTCTATATTTTTAAACTAGTACATATTTTTCAAATTGATTGTAACTTAACGTTCAATTCAATCATTCGATGCACGTGTAAGAATCTACTAGAACATATTTTTTTTTAATTTATTTATTTATTTGAACAATTTTAACTAACTTGTTAAACCCGTGTAACCAAGTAACACGGAAACCACAATAATATTTTTTGTAATTTTTTTTTAAATACATATATTTAAGTTTTATCTTTATGATTTTATTTAAAATATGTGATTTATACCGGTTGTCTCGTTAAGTATGTCACCTGGCCTTGCATTGACAAGTGTTTGCATCGTCGCGTGGAACTTTTAATTACGTGTTGTGGCACTTGATGAGTCGAGTACTTCGCGGTTTATCTCAGATTATGCATTTCGCTTTAAAACTTGGCCTTACCTAGTATTACTGCATATGCCTATTATACAAATAATATAGAGGGAAATTGTTCGTTTCCGTTTTCCGGGTTCGCGAAAAAGAAATAATTTAATGTGAAAAACTTTGTCGTGCTGGCGGTATAACGTATAAGTATGGGATGACATATTATATATATATAGGTCAATACTGCCTCGTTGGTCTAGTCTAGTGGCTAGATATAAGGCCGCAGACTCGGTGGTCCTGGATTCAATTCCCAGGTCGGGACAAAAAGTAGTTATTGGGTTTTTCTGTCAGAAAATTCTCAGTAGCAGCCCAGAGTCTAGAAGTTGGAAGTGTGTACACTCCCGTACCTCAGAAACCCAGTAAACCCGTTGGTCCTGCGCCTGAACTATTTCCGGTTGTGTCGGATTGCCGTCCCATCGGGTTATGAGAGTTAGGGAATAGAGAGTGCAACTGTGTTTGCGCACACACTTGTGCACTATAATATGTCCTACGCAGTTGGCTAATCTCAATTGAGATTCCGAAATCTGGAGGTCTATTACTATTATTATTATATAAGGAGCGGTTAATCATTCCTACAGCGTCCATGTCTATGGCGTTAACGATAACTTACGTTCAGGTGGCCCATATACCCAACCACCAATCTATTTTAATAAAAAAAGTCAATTAATGACGAAAATAATTTAACAAAACCAGTCATTCATTTACTTATAAGGGGACCATTTTATAAGTTCATGACCAAAGGACGCAGAGCATGACGCCCTATTCCTAAGAGAATTGTCAATAAATTCCTTGACAAATGTAACTAAACTATTTAATATTTTCTCACGGTCTTATTATGGAGTTATTGTGAAGGTTATTTATTAGCGACACATCGTTCGAGGTGTATTTTGCTAATTAGTACTTGAGTAACGTTAAGTATGACAGTGTCCTATTAACAACGATTGGCGCCTTACCCTAGCTTCGCGAAACAATTATCGAAGTTAAACAAGGCAGCCGTTCCACGAGCACAGCTAACCACCAGATACCCAGTATGACTAGAGTACCTGCTTGTCTGTAACTGTGTTGTAGGAATATTTTTTTTTATTGGGACGATTCCATACCCTCCATTTAAAAACTCGCAGTTGGCATACATTTATTAAAAACTAGCTGTGCCCCGCGGCTTCACCCGCGTATAATTAATAATATTATAATACATTATTTGATTACTATAATAACACACACGCGCACGCACGCCCACAGACACACACACTCACACACCCACAGACACTGGCTGGCTACTGGTAAAGAAATACATAACTAACGATTTGAAATAAATTTTCACCGAGATACCGTAGGGTTTGCCGATCTTATATATGGACTAACATTTGCGTCATCACATGTTCTTTGTGTGTACCAATTTTCATCAAGATTGGTCAAGCCATTCTTGAGTTATAAGAAGACATATAGACCGACAGACAAAAAAAAAAAAAAATAGTATAATGTGAATCACTGCATCATAAAACGTTTTTTTCACAAAATTAGGTGAAAAAATATGTACATGACATGACAGAACCAATAGATTTATATAGATAGTATAGATTACATAAATCAAGTATTAGTTTAAAACACAACTAAGAATGCTTTAAAAATGGAATGTGTTCTATTTTACGTTTTTTAAATCATATATTTTTTTAAATAAACTAGAATAGATAATATAACATAATATATTAAATAAATTAAATTTTCATCTTTGCAGTACCAGTTGTGTATAAAATTAGTATTACCATATCTTTTGTTATATCACTTTAAGACTATGCTAATATTACAAGGACGAGGTGTTCAAAATAGGACATGCTGTTCAACACAGCCACATTTTTAAGTGAAACATTTACTTTAGACTCCATCTGAACGGATTAACTAATGTGTATCGAATGGAAGGGTTTTAAATTAAATATAACTATTTTCAATGTATGAAAAACATTTTAATCAATTTAGCAGATCATGTTAATAATTTTTCTAACCATAAACTGATAGCTATAGCATCTTCAACAACTGAGTTGATGAGAACCTTCTTCTTAGCATTATTGGATTTAAATCTTTTCAAGTTATTTTAAAAAGATTATTCATTTTTAATAACATCACAAACAATTTCCTTTTTCGAAACTAAATATAATAAGTAATAAAGTTAAGGAGCTTAAAATTAATTCAATAGAAATTATGCTTCATATAGTAATTGTTTGCATTATTTTGCATACAGGCAAATGGCTTGGGGTGAAGTCACTTTCCATCAGGTGAGGCTCAGGCTCATACTTATTTATTATTCATTACTTTTATATAAGTGTATAACTTTAGCTAATAAACACAATTGAGGCTATAAAAAAAAACAGCTTACTGGAACAATAATCATTATTTTTTCAATACATACAGTTAAAAATGGTATGAATTATGTTTTCTCAGTAAATATTAGTAAACTGCATATTTACTAACAAACAAACTGTTGCATATTGACAATGTAAGCAAATTGTAAGAGCTGTAAATTTTTATACTTTTGCCAACATTAAATAATAAAAATGTTAAAAAAAATTTTAATATCAGTGTTAATTATTTTGTATATTTTTTTGTTATATTTCAATTAAATTCAATATAGGAAACATGCTTCAAAAAAATTCAATATATATTAAATGTATCTGAATTACAATTTTTGCTAATAAATACAAAATAAAATAAATAGTTCTTATGTAAATGTTCTAAGCATTTACTGTACTATTTTTGGATGGGATTTAGAAATTCCTCGAACTATTATTTAAAAAATAATAGTTTGGAGGTGACTTGCCCACAAAACTTTAATCATGAATATCTCGGTAACCACAGGTTTCCACAGAGGAGGATTGATACAGGTGTATTCTTCATTTCCCCCTTACCCCACAACTCTATTCCCATCCAAAATAAAGATGCGAATTACTAAAGAATATATGAAAGTTACTTGGAAATACCTCGTTTAAAAAAATACAAGATATGTATTCATATAGAAATTAATTGCTGTTTAATATTACATTTTACGCTATAATAATATTAACATCTCAGTAAGAATTGTAGTTTATATGTATTTTTGACAGCTTCAAGATTGTTGTTAAAAATGTTTGTATCATTTATTATGTTTGTTGTAATTTAACATAGTTATCATATATTATCATAAAAAATAGAATAAGGCTCACATAAATATTTATTTAAAAAAATCATCTATTGAAACATGGACATTTAACTCTACACGTTAAGTGGACTCAGAATATAAAAATAACTGTATAAAAAAACAATTGTTTGCTTACCTTGTATTTAAAATATATAAAATAACACAGCAAAATTTGGAATAATGATTAAATTTTAAGACACTATTTATTCACAGAAGAATAGAATATTACTTATTTTAAAATAATATGCACCCGGTTATTATGAAATTTATGTATAGGAATTTATCAACACAAGTCATGCAATGACAAATTAAAATAGGTAATACATTTGGTACTTCGTTCAGACTTTTAGCCGTCACAACTCACAAGTCGTCACTCATCCGTCGGCCGTCACGTCAATTGAGAATTTAAAGTAAGCATAGACTAAAATACTAAATTGTAGACCTAAGGCCAATAACAAACTATTCAAATTAAAAAGAAATGCGATAAGAATTTAAAATATAATTAGAATAATTACAAAGTTTTAATAGAAATACTTTAGTTGCTATCATCTACATAGTTGTTTTAATTAATAAGACGTACATCAAGATAAATCTTGAGAAACGATTTTAAGGTCGTTGGGACGCATCTATGTTGGGTGATCGGCGCTATCTTCAGGTAACTTTTCGCTTTTAACAAAAAGATACCTCCCGACAAGAGAAAAAGTAATAAATATACTATAAAGATTTTACCATATATTTTAAATTTTAGTCTTGCAATATACACATTACACATACAAATTAATTTTATATTAGTATATTGAATTATGTTAATAACATTTGGAGCAACAGCTCATAAAACAGTACGTGATAGAGTGGAAAAGTAATTATGTATACATAGGCGATGTGTATGAGTATCCTTAAATATTATAAAACAAAGTCCCCCGCGTTTCATGTCTGTCTGTATGTACGCGCTAAACTAAAAAACTACTGAAGGGATTTTCATACGGTTTTCACTAATAGATAAAGTGATTCAAGTGGATGGTTTACGTGTATAATTCATTAGTATTTTCTGTAAATTTGTTGAAATATAGCGAAATTTGTTGAAGAAGTCGGAAAAAAACGAGCATATTGGGAGCTTTCATCGAAAACGCTGTACAATCCCTTTGAGTTATAACAAAATAATGTATGGTGAAATTGTTCCCCTTTCATAGATCTACAAAAAAGTCCGCGATGGCATATGTCTATCTTTTAAGGATAGCTAACTATACCCATTTTAATGTTTAAAAAATGTTTACATAAAAATGGTCAAATTGGAAAGCTATAAAAACGGATATGATATTAATCCTTATTAAAATAAATACGTTATTTACTTTGAGCATTTAATGTATATTATAATTGCCCTTTACACCACCCAATTTAAATCAATATCTTAGGAGTAATCGTAATTTTAAAATTATCGCGCACTAAATAAATTCAGGCGGTCCAACACCCATCATGCAAACGCGTGATGCAACCGCTTCCTTAAATATTATAAAACAAAGTCCCCCGCGTTTCATGTCTTTCTGTATAAACGCGCTAAACTAAAAAAGTACTAAACGGATTTTCATACGGTTATCACCAATGGATAAAGTGATTCAAGAGGAAGGTTTACGTGTATAATGCATTAATGTTTTCTGTAAATTTGTTGAAATATAGCGATAATTGTTGAAGAAGTCGGAAAAAAAACGAGTCGATTGGGAGCTTTCATCGAAAACGCTGTACAATCCCTTTGAGTTATAACAAAATAATGTATGGTGAAATTGTTCCCCTTTCATAGATCTACAAAAAAGTCCGCGATGGCATATGTCTATCTTTTAAGGATAGCTAACTATACCCATTTTAATGTTTAAAAAATGTTTACATAAAAATGGTAAAATTGGAAAGCTATAAAAACGGATATGATATTAATCCTTATTAAAATAAATACGTTATTTACTTTAAGCATTTAATGTATATTATAATTGCCCTTTACACCACCCAATTTAAATCAATATCTTAGGAGTAATCGTAATTTTAAAATTATCGCGCACTAAATAAATTCAGGCGGTCCAACACCCATCATACAAACGCGTGATGCAACCGCTTGCGCGCCCCGCGTCCCGCTGTCGCCCGTACGCTAGCTGTTGCCCGCATAAATATAAGTAAAGGATAAATGTTTGCTTGAAATTTGAAAATCTGTGATTTAAAATTAATATGTATGAAATGCATTTCTGTTAAGAAAAACTTTAGTAACGGTTTTTTTTTTTATTTTGAAGTTGATGATTATTCTTTAAATAATCATCAGTGGACTTATTATGAATTCCTGTAGTTTGACTTAATATATTTATAGTTAATATTAAATAGCCCGCCGCCTATCTACGCCGTTGAGTATAGTTAAAACCATAAAAGAGCAAGCGTACAATTTTTTTTATTCTATCAAACTACAGGCACATAGGGCATAACATCTTCGTTCCTACGGTTGATGGCGAATTAGCGATGCAGGGAATGGACATTGTTTGAGCATGCACTATAATAAGTGTACATGTGATAAGAGTTCTCACTAAAATCAACCAAGGCGGTCATTGAAAACGACAGGTCTTAGAACTTTTGGTTGTCATAGGGTAGCAGTAAGACATTGTGTGTTTAGCATTTTGTTATTTGCACTCAAAATTATGGTAGCGTAGCTATTACTTTACGCCGATTTTAAGTGAGAGAGTGGTAACTCCGGCTGGGCGTGCCGGCCCATTCCGCTACAACCCGAAGGTATGCAACCTGGCACTATAAAAACCTACCTATTAATAAATTACATACAGGTAAAGTGCGTCTTTAAGCAATCGCTAGGGACTTGAAAAACCGCAAAACGGACAACCATCGATGACGTATTCCTGCATGCGAGTCGCACACCCAGCGATGAGCCGATGACCGAATTCTTCTCCCACAGTGTACTGCTGCATAGTGTCGCGCACTCACTTTGTCATCGTCGTAACTTTTAAAACATTTGTCCAAATGATATAGTGTAAGAGACAAAAGTTATCTTCTTTAAAATTCTTATTGTTATATTTTGGTCAATTTATAAATTAATAATTATTAATAGCTTTATAAATTATAGCCTATTTGTTATTTTGATGTATTAGCTATATTATTGTAAAGTTTCATTAAAATCCATTCAGTACTTTTACGTGAAAGGGTAACAAATGTCCATACATCCATACAAAATTTCGTGTTTATTATATTTGTAGGAAATAGAATTATTATATGCCCTGTACTGAACATATATAAACTGTACTGTATGGGCGAATAAATCGATTGGTGAATGTTTATATCTTATTGATTAAAAAATGCAAGGGATAATTTTTTTAATTTACCCGTACGAAGTCGGGACGGGCAGCTAGTTATTAATAAACAGAAAAATAAAGTTAATACCTACCCAGTATGTATTTCTTTTTTAATTTATAACGCAGTGTTATCAGCATAGCATAGACAGCGTAGACAGAAACCTTTCATAAACTAACCTCGGTCTGTTTCTAATTTCTATGTTTATGATAGACAGAGACACAGAGTTCCAGCCTCCAGGCACGGTCTGTATACAAGACCGTGGTTCCAGAACTGAAGGATAGATTAATTGAGTACAGAAAGTGTATAATAAGATTTGAGTCTGTATAATTTCAGTAACCTGTCCAAACCTTATATTTATACCACTATATTAACCACGGTCTTGTATACAGGTCTTAGAACTGAGTCCAATATCAGTGGTAGGCGCGATTGTGTAACAACTTTTACTTCGCTGGGGCGCCCGCTGTAAGTCGCTGCTATCGCTTATCGAGTTCCGTTCCTTCCGTTTTCCCAATTTATCTTCTAAAATTGTCCATAACGAATTTTACTTTGAAAAAAACTCAATCGTTAATTATTATTAATTTTTTATCCCGATATAAAAAAAATTAAAATACTACTCTGAACTGTACGATAACGAATTTTACTTAAGTGCACAATAAAACAATTCGTGTTGTGCTTATTATATATGGATATTACAACTTATGTGAACACATATTATATAATAAACACATTTTTAAATATAACATTTTTTAAATGAACACAATATTTTGAATATAATTTTGGACTTATGGTATAATTTTATTATCCATGTACAATAATTTTTTTGAGTATCTGTATGCAGCACGCCCCTATCGTCATGCCGCTGGCTCTGGCGGCCGTAAATTGAACTCAACAGCGTCATTAAGACGACGTATCCCCATTTCTGAAGTTGCAAGACCTGTATACAAGACCGTGATTTTAACAGTGATATAAATATAAAGTTTGTTCACTTGGCTGGCAACCCTTATCATTTTTATTGATTTATTCACAATTTCACAAAATCGTCATTGGAAACTCGAGTATTCGTTCGTCTATTCGACTCGTGTTTAAATTGTATAGGTAATTAGGTACCAACTGAAACTATAGTATAAGATTTGTAGAGGACGACAATTCCAATACTATACTAGATTTTATATTAATATTTACTAGAAATTAAACTCAGATCTTTTTAAGGTATAGAGTGGCCAATTAATTGAAGAATTGTATAATCTTTTCATTTCTGAGCATTCTGTAATTGTTAAAAGCAACTTTTGATAGTTTTCATTAACGTATGCATAATTTTATTTATTCTGGCTTTTACCATTGTTTATATTCAAAACGCAAGTAAAAGTTTTACTAAACCAGAAAACAATGGAATATATTTCTTTCCAACGATTGTTTTTCTGTTTTAGTGGATATTTTACAACCTCCTCGAAGAAAATTAAAATTAATTAAATATATATATAAAATTAATTATATAGATATATATATATATATCTGTATATGAAACCAGCGCCATCTAGCGGAGAGGCCGGGTAAACAAACAAATAGCTGATTCGTCTGTGTCGCATCTATACCAGTTTATATGTATTATCTATGGTATAAGTACTTTAGCAATAATAGCGGGTTAGCGTCTCTTGTCAGAGACCAGATTCCTTGGTATTGTAACGATAAGTAAATTTTTATATCTCAAAAAGAACACAATTATTTGTAGATTTAAGAAAACAAGATTGTCTGCTAAACATACTTTAATATTATATATACAACACACCGGCGGTCATTAAAAAGGAACAACAAATTTAACTAATTGTAATTGTTGCGAACCTCTTATTAAAACGTTAAAATGCCTCGAAAATCTCAAGGGAACTCGTTTTATTACTTTATGTTGGACTTTAAAGAAGAACAAAGTAAAAAAGGCGTACAATATAAAAATATGGCCGAAATAGCTGAAGCGGCAGGTCCCTCCTGGCAGGTAAATGATTAATTTTTCTCTTTGAATGTTATATACTAATTGTCGTATTCAAACTATAACTAATGTTATGATTATTATTGCAGAATGCACCTCCATCTGTAAGATCGAAGTACGAAGCTATCGCAAAAAAAAAGAAACAAAAGGCAAATGTTCCTGATACAAAATTTACCTCAACTGGTATACCTTTGTCTCATATAAAACAGGTTGAAAAGGAACTTCGGGAAGCAGAAGAGTTTGAACGCAAAGACATTATAAGTTGCATCAATTTGAGAGCATTCAATAACAGTATGTACATTTTATAACTTTATATCTTTTACACAAGCACAGTTATTTGTGTAATAGTAACCTTATATAAATATGTCCTGATCTTACTATACATACACCTACATATTTTAAAATACATTTCGCAAAAAATCAAAACTACAAACCTTACAAGTCTTGTAGACATAGTGTAGCTGTTTGTAAAATGTTAAGCACTTGTAGTATAAAATAGAGATATTTTCATTAAATTATATATTGTTTTACACTTTATCTCAAGTTTGTGATTGTTGAGAACAAAATGATTTTAAACTTATTGTTTAAAAGTAATAGTCAGTAACTCTTGTGTGTGAATGTTTACGGTTTTACAAAAAGATTCCAGAAATCATTTAAAATGCCTCAGTTGCTAGGTTAAAAAGTTGTAAAGGAATGTTTGCAAAAGGTTATCGTTCAATTAGTGAGATTATAGCTCACCTTGGGAATGAACCTATTGCCACCTGGTTATTTCTTTTTACACTGAAAATTGGTTAACAATTATACAATACTTAAAAACCCACAGGTTGTTCTCAGGTCAGGGTATTACTTTTCCAAACGTGTGGTTTCTAATTTGACAATTAATGAATAAGTACAGTCAAAACTATTTATGGCAAAATATTTTGTTTATATTGACCCAGAACAAAGGTCCTGGCTGAATGCCTTATCAAAACAATGCTTATTAGGACATACCTTATTAAATTACTATTTTACTATCACTATTTTACTTGGTGGTAGAGCTTTGTGCAAGCTCGTCTTGGTAGGTACCACCCACTCATCAGATATTCTACCGCAAAACAGCAGTACTTGCTATTGTTGTGTTCCGTTTTGAAGGGTGAGTGAGCCAGTATAATTCCAGGCACAAGGGACATAACATATTAGTTCCCAAGGTTGGTGGCGCATTGGTGATATAAGTGATGGTTAACATCTCTTACAATGCCAATATCTATGGGCGTTGGTGACCATTTACCATCAGGTGGCCAATACGCTAGTCCGCCTTCCTATGCATTAAAAAAAAAATTAACTAATATTTTCGGAGAATTAGATCTGTTTTTTAGAACGACCAGCTATATGATCAGCATCAAATAAGTGTCCAGTGTAGGGACTTTTGTAATTCTAAGAAACAAAACATGTGCATGCAGTAGACAAAGCACGCTTCACATCTCGTCAGTTACTTTGTTACTTATCTGTACACAAGATGCATAAAAACATATCATGGAGTTATTTGTGAAACTTTTTACCTGTCGTAAATAAAAAGGAAACAAATTAATATCGAAGTAAAATCGCGTATTATATCAAAGCTAGAGAGTGGAATTCCAAACAAAGTTAGCAAAGGAAGGTGTATCAAATTTGGAAAGAGCGGGAAAAAATTCAAATGCTTTATGACAACAATTTTTGAAAATGAAACGAGCCAGAACTATGATGGATACGAAGATTGAGGAAGCTTTGTTAGAGTGTTTTAAATATCAAAGGACTAATAATATGCCAATAAACGGACCAATTCTTCAACAAAAATCTAACGATTTTACTCTGTGTTTTAGTGAAGATTGCGTTTGCGCATCTAGTTGGATTTAACGTTTCCGGGTTCGGGCACGGTATTGTCGGCGGGAAAATGAGTAATGTAGGTGCCAGTGTCGATAAAGGTGCCGTAAAAGAATGGATAACGCAAAAGTGGCCTTCATTATACGAAGGCTACGGACCAGATTAATTTTTAACGTAGACGAAAGACAAGAGTTTAAAGTTCAAAGGAGAGAATTGTTCTAGAAGAAAAATGTCGATGACGAGATTAACGACCATGGTTGCGGCAAATATGACAGGATCCTGTAAAAGAAAGCTTTTAGTTTTGGGCAAATTTAAGAAACTAAGATGATTAAAAACATAAACTCGCTGCAACATATGAAAATAATGTGAAGCCATGGATGGCATTTGTTTTTTCATTGGAAAGATGATTACGAAAATCTGAATTGAAAAAGGAAACACAGAAAGTTCTACTTTTGGTTGATATCTGTCCTGCTCATACGGCTGTTACTAATTGAAAATGCATTAAACTTGTGTTCTTACCACCCATCATTACATCTGTACTGTAACCTATGGACCAAAGTGTAATAAGGTGCTTAAAATATCATTATAGAAGACTGCAAGCTTTAAAGTTTATACAAAACCTTGACAGTGACGACCAGAAAAGCAATACAATTCTTGATGTCATCTTGATGATATCAGAAGCATGGACAAAAGTTTCATAAAACACTATAGCTAACTGCTTTAAACATGCTGGTTTTTATAGACCTTATAATAATATCCTCAGATGATGTGACTGATGAAGAGGGCAATATTTCTTTGGCTCAATTAGCCTGAAATTTACAACCTGCTGTATCTACTACTGCAGCAGAAAAATAATGTATTGTTCTTTTATATTATATGTCTTATGTGATAATACCACTTTATAAATAAAATAGACTTTGTATCTCTAAAACAACACCGGTTGTTACGACTATCGGTTTTTACGACTAAATATGAGTGCGATCGATGTCGTTATAAAGATTTTGGCTGTATAATACTTCTACATTGATTAATTTTCTATTGGATTTATATTTGATTAAAAAAAAACGAAATTCAATGTCATAATTTAAATCATTCCCTATTATTTGTTAAAGGTATTAAAACAATGGACATATACTTGATGGATGTGAATTTCTACTGCATGGCAGGAAATGATTATGTCATCGGTGAATCCACATTGCTACGATTCAATATTCAAGATGGGATCAAGGATACCTATCATGAGATGATTAATCCTGGTAATTGTTTACATCATTTTGATAAAGCTTACTAATTTATTTTTAATGTATGACTAGCCGGTTGGGTTCGTTGGTAAGATACTTGCCTAACACGCCGCAGGTCGTGAGTTCGATTCCCATCCAGGACAGACATTTGTGTGCTTGAACATGTCTGTTTGTCCTGAGTAAGGTGTAATTATCTATATAAGTGTGTATTTACAAAAGAAAAGTAGTATATGTAAGTGTATCAGTTGTCTGGCTTCCATAGTACAAGCTCTGCTTATTTTGGGATCAAATGGCCTTGTGTAAAATAATAATAAAAAAAATATTAAAATTATGTGTCAAATAGTTTTTGATGTAAATAAGTTTTACTTTTGCTGTGGGTGTTGAGCTGCTCCAGTATTATTATTTATATATATTTTTTTTTGTTATAGGAGATATTCCACTTGGATATACTTCTGAGGTGAAATTTGGTAGCCAGACATACGGTCTCGAAATGCCAGATGACTCAATACCACGCAGTAATTACATGCAAATCTTGGCCAATGTCATTGATTATTTGAAGCAGGAAGATCACATGGCTAAACTCCTGCCACCAATCTTCACCATGCCCGATAAAGCGGATGCAGTCAAGAGTTTTATACATCAAATGTGTAGACAAGCAGGTCATTTGAATAATAATAATTAATTAATTAAGGCTATATGGGTCGCTCAGTGATGTCAAATTATTTCATAATAATTTGGGTCATATTCATTTTTGACTTTTTAACACAAACAGGCATTTCTTGTGTTCAAATATTTTTATTTTTTAATAATTATCTCTCGTTTACAGCCGAAGACGAGACTCTGTTCCGCATATACAAGTTAGATATGCTATTCTTTACAATGCTAAACGCGCTCAAGACTCAGCCAGACGAAGGATTTCCGAAAGAGTCCCTGGCACTACTCCAACTGAAAAAGGATTCATTTAAATACACACCTGGAATCGGCTGCGAGGTATGCCACTCGGTCTCTATAGTGCCGTATAGATAGAGCCCGGACAGTGCGGTGACTTGTCGATACGTCCACAGCATCACGAGCGCAAGGACATGTCGGTGGAGTGCAGCCAGTCGCGCGTGAAGCGCTGGGCCTACAGCGTGCTGGACAGCTGCTGCGGCGCCGCCGGCGTGCCCGCGCGCCCCGCCGCGCACGCGCCGCCCGACCTCGACCTCGACGTCAGTATCATTCTCCTTTTTGCATTATATTTTAAAAGATTAAACTCCACAGAAAAACACTTCATAATACCATTAGTCCATTACATTGACTGCCTCGTTGGTCTAGTGGCTAGGATTAAGGCTGCTAACTCGGGGGTTCTGGGTTCAATTCCCAGGTAGGGCCAATAAAATGTTATTTAGATTTTCTGTCGAAAATTCTCAATAGCAGCCCGAAGTCTGGAAGTTGGAAGTGTGAACACTACCGTGCCTCGGAAAGCACGTAAAGCCGTTGGTCCTGCGCCTAAACTCTTTCCGGTCGTGTCAGATTGCCGTCCCATCGGATTATGAGAGTTAGGGAATAGAGAGTGCACCTGTGTTTGCGCACACACTTGTGCACTACAATATGTCCTGCGCAGTTGGCTGATCTCTCTTGAGATTGGCCGCCGTGGCCGAAATCGGTCAGGAGGACCATTATTATTAGGCCATTACGTAAAAAAAACAAGAATTTACGTAATTTTACCTAAAAAAAATAAAACAATAAGTTTTTTAATTGATATTTATTGTTTCAGAGCATCCATGTTTACAAGGAACAGAAGAGAGTGAGGCAAGTGCCAACCGTGGCTGGATATGCGGTAAGATAATATATTAAATAATTATGATTGATCATAAACAGTTCATAAACATTATTTGTTCATCCAGTCACTCCTGCTTGTGGTCTTGAAGATTTTACAGAATATTTTTGACATGTTATTGATCCATATGTAACTACATACATAAATATTTGATAAAAGTATTATAACCATTGTTTTTTTAGCCTTAAATCTGTTATGATAAAGATTAATCCTATTACATAAGTAATTACATAATTCTAAATAATATATTAGATAATTCAAGGCTAAGCTCAAGGATAGGTATTCCCTAGGTCATATGTATGATTGTGGCCTATTAATATTAATAGCCAATGAGGTCATTTATATTTTTCAAACAATTAATGTTATAAAAATGTTATTATAACTTAGTTTATCGATTACAGCAAGTAATGTCTTCGTGCAACACTTCAATGGCGAGCGATTCATTCTGTGACACAACAATGAACAGCTCCATGGACAGTGAGTAATTTAAACAACTGTAAATAATATAGTTTGAATTTTGGCTAGTGGTACTTAGTCATCCTCTACGGGGCTTGGTACCATTCAACAGTACCAAAGGCTACAGGAGCACTTAACATAAATAAACAACTTTTTTTTTTAAACTGACCTTGAACTGACATGATGTTTATTGTCATTTTACAGATAATAAAAAATCTTCTAAACTAATTTGTAGAGACAACTATCCTGAACCAATATAAAGTAATCTCTGTTTGTTTTTTTTAAGTCGAAAAGAATAGTAAATATAATTGCAAGTTCAGTTGCTGCACATGTACATGTCGCATAGATTGTCGTTTGTAAAATTTTCAACTTTAAAGGCATGGCCAAAGTTGGGTAGAGGGACGACTAGACACAAACCTCAAAGGAACTTGATTAATTATAATTTTATATCATTAATCGACACACTGCTCGATAAAGGCCAATTTAATTTTTTGTTTCATTTTATTTTTTAGGTACAAAGAAGAAAAACAGGGTCCACGTCCCGTTGCGTATGCCCAAAACAGATTGTGAGTATAATTCAATTGATATTTTTTTATATACAGGGTATTTGTAATGACCCAGCAACCTCGCGGGACTAGATAGCTAACATCACAAGTAATAACTTTTGTTCTACGAGTTTTGATAGTTTGTTAGATTTTATTTTCATACAAAAATAAGTACATATTAATTTAATCTCCCGCTCGAACGTTTATAAATCTACGCCTAACGCAAAGATCGACACGTCGCGTCGTCCTTTCGTATGAATGAAATATAGACCTACAAATGTCACGATAGTACGACAAAAACTTGTAAAATATATTTTTTTTTTCATGTATTGAGTTATGTCCGAAGTCGTAGAAAAAAAGTTGTTGCTTATGATGTTAGCTATCTAGTCCTGCGAGGATGCTGGGTTATTACAAATAACCCTATATAGATATTCATTGTTCACATTCAAGATTGAAATTTACATAACACATGGATAAAACCTAATTTACATTCTTTGACCACTTCATCACTATATAGCGATAACATAGGCTATCAACATTGTGAATCAACAGGATCAATTATTTTTTGTCAAAATTAACAAGAGCTATCAAAAAGCGCAAATTGTCTGATAATGTCTTATCATATAAGACAATTGTGTATGTTTTTGCAATCACGCAACTATTATGTCCTAAACTAGCTAATAATTTTTGGGATTGACCACCTTGATCATAATTCGATTGAATACTCAGTTCCATCGTTAAGTAAGCTATTAAGTCAGTGGTCACAAAGTTTAGAGAATATATTTGATTGAATATTTCAGATTCTCAAGCTATTCGAGTTGCACCCGAGCTCACTGAAGCCGAGTTTCCCAGTCTGGGACAAAGACCTGGACGAGGTAATAATTATTGTTATAACTTCAAAATATTTTTATAAATGTTTAAAATATATATGTACCAGCGATAGTCCTTTTTTTAAATTTGCTACTTTTTTAGAGAACTTAAAAAATGTGTTTTATTTGTTTATTTAGGTATGAAAAATTAATTAAAGTTATAATTCATTTCAGGTCGAGGCTTGGGCGCAAGTTTCAGCAAACTGAAACTGGACAAGTGAATTGCTTATAATTATATATAATTAATTACCTATTATTGTTTTAAGAATTACCTACAGGGATGTTTAATGTTAAGCGTTAATTATTATTTCTAAAACAATTTTCTTTGTAGTTTCTCATATAGTTATATAAATCCAACTATCCTCGTTCCCATACTGTCAACGATATATTGCAATGAATATTACGTGTAAACAAATCCTAAACTATGGACTGTGGTAATGATCTCAATATATACGACAGCAAAGCATCTGTTTCATAGCATATATATATATATATAAGAACATCTACCACTCAACTTGTATAATATAAGTTATATTCAATATGTATATAAATACATCTCATATAGAATATTATCTCAGTACATTCAATGTAACTAGACCTAATAATTATATTAGAAATTAAATAATAAATAGAACAAAAATACATATTACTTTAAGAAATAGTACTTTTGAAATTCACTTTGAAACGCATTTATATTTCAAGTCAAGCATTCATCTTGCTATTAGCTTGCTATCAAGCTTAATTTATTAGGTATGTGTAGTAGTATATAGCGTATGTGATATAAAAAAAACTCTTATAATATTCTGTGATGTGTTAAATGTGTAGTATTGTAAAAATATAATGCTAAATATGACCATAGTATCTAGACATTACAATTTTTTTGTAGATTTATTCATAGTATCGCGACACAGCTGAATTATGTTATTAAAAACCAAAATTGCATTTTAAATATGTGAAATGACAAAAAATATGTTTAACAGTAACTAAGATCTGTTCATGTATGTACGATAAGTTTCATATGTGCATCGCTATAAACTGTATGAATCTAATCGGAATCTCAAGATATTTAGGTTCTGTTTTGTTGTTCAAAGTTCCTGAATAAGAAACGAAACTTAAATAATTCTGTTTGATATTGTTTTCAATTTTTATTATATAAAGTACATTCCTTGAATAGTGGTCATAACCGATTCAATCGGAGTAAAGATAAAATAAACAAGTGACGTTGAAATAATTTGTAATTTTAGGCATAATGCCATTATGCCTAAGTGAACATACAAATTAACATTCTAGATAAATTAAAGTGAATATATTTCTATAGTGTTTTACTATAAATAAATATCTATTAATTATATACAATATAGCATTTATATCAATCAGTTAATATTAAATTAATCAAGTTTCTTTCCTCTCCCCCTACCATTGAAATATAGTATATGCTCATACATTGCAGATGTTCATCACATAGTATTAATACTCACTGTCATATGAGGTAGAATATATGGTTAGTTGGTGGTAACCGGGTGACCACCAGTAAAATGATGTGTAAGACTGTAGTTGCATAAGTATGCTATTTTGGTTTTAATTTTTTCTAAAATATGCTATATAGACTCCTTGTTTTAATATTCTTTATAAATGCTCAGTATATGACACTAAAATTAGCTCAGCATATGTTTATAGTATGTATGTTAATAACATTCAGCTTATTTTTCATTTACATAAATAGCCATACCAGTTAAGAAGTGGTGTTTCTTTTGCAAATAAATTTAATGTCGAATTTCGGTTATTAATATGAATATGGTCCGTATAAATCGAGCTACTGGGTAACTGTGAAATGAACGCGGGGGGATGTTTCCTACTTCAGTTGGATAACGATTAGTTTTTTTTGTCCTAACAGTTAGGCCACGGCGCTGTTTTTAGAAAAAAACACATCAAGACAAAGTTTTTATCATATCGTTGTACTGAACTATTATGGTTATATAGATATTTTAAAATAAATAAAACAGAAGTAGTGTATTTTTTTTAACTAAATTTATAACTTAATTGGTGATTACTTACAAAAGTATGTAGACCTCATACTTTATATACCTATCTGAACTTTATATAAAAGTGAAACCTATTTTTTAGAGTATGTTATATATATGTATAGATGATTACATATCTATATATATTTTTGAAAAATAAATGTTATTCATATATCTTATACTTATCCGGGTCATTAGTGTTTCCAAATAGTGATTTAAAAAAAAACATTGAATACCTATGTAAATTGTAGTCGACGATGCCACTTAGTGGATAAAATTCCTGTTAATTAAGATTTAGTTTAGAATTAAATGTGTTTTTTTATTAATATCAGTTTTGTTTTCTTTTTTATATGTTACCTTTGCTCAATATAAACGATTTTCAATAAGAATGTTGTGTTGTGAGAAATTGATTGGATCTTAAATGTCTCAAAGTGAAATCAGTATTATACTCAGTGTTACTTCATAATATCTTGATGTTATTTCATAATTTGGATAAATATATAATGTCAAAATGTCATTATTTATTAAGTTGTCAATTAAAAACTTACTCAATATTATATTGAATGGTTTCTTTTCATATCAAATGTTTGATGTCTTTAGTGACGGCATATTAAATATGCTACTACGCAGGGTAGGATTTCTAAAATGAGGCATTAAAACTCAATTAGAGTACACTTTCCCAGTGCTCATTGTCAAATATGAGGAATTTCATCCAACATAATATGCGCGCTTGGCACACGATGTTCTCCTAGCACGATGCGGGTAAATATTACTGGTGGTAGAGCTTTGTGCAAGCTCGTCTGTGTAGGTACCAGTCATCTAGTAGTTGGTATATTGAAGTGTGAGTGAGCCAGGCACAAGGGACATCATATCTTAGTTTCCAAGGTTGGCGGCGCATTGGCGATGTAAGCGATGGTTAACATATTATCTAACAAAACCAATGTCTATTATAGTTGGTGACCACTTACCATGAGGTCGCCCATATGCTCGTCCGCCTACCTATACTATAAAAATAATGCACGTAAACTCGAGTACCTACACGAACTGTGTCAGGGTGATTAGGTTTAATAAAAAATAAGCAAGAGTAATAAGTTTTAATAAATAACAACAATAATATAATATTATTCCTCCTTAGTATGTTCATCGACGGTTTCCAACTTCGCTTGCGGTTCGTCTTTCCTTGTTTCACTCTTATTATCTTCGCTGATTTCATTTGTTTCTGCGGCAGCTTCTACGTCAGGTACTTCAACTTCGAGGGGAACCTTGGCAATAGAGTATAGAGTCACGTGACCATTTTTCTCAGAAGTACTCGTCTCTTTGATCTCGACTATCGCACTTCTCACCAGTAATATAACGTAGACGTTGTATACTAAAAAAAAAATGAGAAACGTATGTTTAATCATTTGTATTACGAGTACACTAAATCAAATGTTTCAATTTCTTGTCATTTAATAAACACAGTAGGGCTATACTGTAAGAATAAACTCAAAATTCACCGCAGAAATCGGTCATGAATTGTTTTTTTATTTTGTATAGTTAGGCGGACGAGCATATGGGCCACCTGATGGTAAGTGGTCACCAACACCCATAGACAATAGCATTGTAAGAAATGTTAAGCATCGCATACATCGCCAAAGCATCGTCATCGCCGTTTTGCGGTAGAATATCTGATGAGTGGGTGGTACCTACCCAGACGAGCTTGCACAAAGCTCTACCACCAAGTAATTATTAATTATATCATGAATTTATTATGCGCCATTGATCATAGTAATTATATTATTTCAAGAATGCACGCATCAGAATAGTAGGTATATCACCATAAGTCGGTTGTCAAAGTATCACGAGTGAGTAATGAGATGAGTTCTTACAGAATAGCACTGCTGGATATCTTGAAAAAATAAAAATATTTTATTTACCTTAACATTACATAATACCAGGACAGTTAAATAAGTTGGAGTCGTTTTTGCGTTTGTATTAGTGCACCGTATGTATGGCCTTATTTCTAGTCTTATATTACTTTTCGGTTTTCCTCTTTAATATAAAAAAAACATTTGTTTTCTTTTTATAATACCCGGAAGGGAAAATGACTACTCCACCTGACGGTAAGTGGTAGCAGAGTCCAAACGCGACGACGGCTATTGCAGTCAGGAAGAACGATTTCCTCTAGCCGCCCCCGCCTTGCCGGCCCGAAAAATGCCTCTTCACGCCTCGTTTGAAGGAACCCAGGATATAAGGGGAGGGGAAACACGTGTGCTGGTAAAGAATTCCATGTTTTGGAGTTGCGACAAAGAAAAGAGTTCTTCAGTCGTCTACACTATAGTTATGGCATAATTTTTTTTCTTATATGATTTCATATTCATAGCATTCGTATTCATTGTGACGTAAGGGAAATGAAAATTTACGTTATAAATTTTCCCTAATTTGTACTAATTAGTAGAGTAAACAAATTGGCACTTCTAACGTTACTTACGAGAACACTAGGCACATGGTAGCTACTAGCTAGCGCGAACTTATTTATTTCGGATTTAGTCACTGTGCATTACACTACTACAAACGCAAAAACGACTTCAAGCTGATGTATCTGTACATTAATTAACAGATAAATGAAAAAGTTTACACTCAATACAATTTAAAGAAGGTTTTGAAAACTTAATTCCATCCATATAATTTTACATATTTAGTTTACTCTTTATTTTTTATAAGTGATTTATTTACCCATATTGCCAATAAGGACCAGTTTTGTGAGCATCGACACGGCTGCTATGATCATGGAGTAAACAAGGACTGCAGTCACAATGGCGGCGATCATGAAGTACACATACGTACGCAGGAGTATTATGTCGTTCTAGAAATAATAGTAAAGTAAGTGTTATTCAGCCCATATGAGATTCAGATATGTAACCTTTATAATAAGTAAATACTATACAAAAATATAGATAATAAAAAAAAAACATATTCTTTTAATGAGACAATGATTCAGAGCTATGTGTTACAATTTGAATTTTTGATCGGAATTTCTTTTAACACATCACACAAAGATATTCTCGCAATTTTTTTTTCACCTTTGTATAAGAGATTTAATTTTTGTATAAATTATATGTATGAAAAATTTATATTTGAACTTGCAAACTAAAATTAACAAAAACATCATTTTTATTAAATTATCAAAGTATCAACGTAAGTAGAATGGTTTATCAATTGATTCACTTACACGATACATTCCACATAGTAACAAAACACTAAACGCTAACTCGCACGAATACGCGATAATTCCGATAGCCTTAGACGCATTGTCTTCTAAGAACATTTCTTGGACCTCCATCAAGGGGGGCGTAATTCCCCCATCAGCTGTTCCCACCAAAGATAAAACCTACAACAGAACTTTGATTGATTACATAATTAAAAAATAAACTTTTTTAATATCATTTGGCGCCAATTGAAAATTCTTGATATACTCTGTAATTTTAGACGGTAGACTGTTGGGCTAAATAAGTAACTTAATTTTATTTTATTTAATAAAAATTACAACATTTACAATAATTAAATTAAAAGAAAAATAAAATAGTACGGCTAAGGCCGTGCAATTATAGTATTATTGCGAAATAAGTTTCTCCATCACTTTCTGACAAATATTTAACATTATTGTAATATGTAACTTATGTCTTGCTCTACTTAAGTCTGATTCTGTGTATTTCCTCAGAGAATCTCTCTGAATAGTAGAATAGTCAAAACTTACCGCTATAAATAAATTAAAATATCCAATAACAAGAACGCCTACTCTTATTGGCGCCAGGCAGCAACATCTGTCTAATTTAAAATTAATTATAGCGGATTTCGCGTACTCGTATGCCTTATCCATTATCACAACACAACTTTCGTCCGCCACTGTTCCCGTAAAATGTCCGAAAATAAACGCAAAAACATTCAACATAATTAGGAAACGCTTATTGAAAAGGTCAATTATAAATTTATTGGGCGCCTGTTATAGTAATTAAAGCGTGTTGTCCAGTACTATTTAAAATATGCAGCATGTGTTAAATAGAAACTATTTACATTTACTTCGCGACCTTAAAAAAATAATTGAAAAAAAAACAAAACTTGTCTAATGATGATATATAAAAGTTTTTGTTTTTCGTTTTAATTCAATATGTCACAGTTATTCTAAAATAAAACAAAATTATTTAAACTTCAAAATATTATATTCAGGTTCTTTTCATACAACAACAAAAATGATATGAAGAAATTAAAAACAAATCTTAATAAATCTTTTATTTTCCATACCAGTTCATAACAATAGCGAAATAGTTCGTAATTGGATACGTTTTTGCGTTTGTAGTAGTGCACCGTCAGCAAATAAATAAATAAACAAAATATACTTTTTTTATTTATGTGGGTAATTAATATTATATTTATTTTAAAGTTATTTTTGATCATATGTTGCTTCAACTATCATCCTCACCCTCGTTTTCATCCGATAAATAATTTATGTTAATGATTAATAATAATAATACCTTATTGTTATCCATTACATACATATATCATAAAAAGTAGTCCTGAACTGGTGTTACCCGGGCGATTGATTGATTGACTGAAATTACTTTTCCTCTTTAAAAACATGAAATCAAACATTTATGTTACCTCCGAGTAATTTCATTAACTTCTTCCTCAGCTAAAGTCATTAATATTAATTGTAACTTCCCATACAATTTATTATAAAGTAAGAAAAGAAAAATGACACTTCTAAAACTCAACGCAAAAACGTCTCCAATTTGATTCACTTGTAATTAAGACCGAAAATACAACCGAATCCAAAACATTTAAAAAAGTATGATTATATTTTCAAGAAAAAAAAAACAATAAAATGCAACCAATGTACCAAATATAATTATAGGTAGATAACATAATTTTAAGGACAAACAACGAAATTTCAAAAGGATAACAAACAATATTACATTTTACCTAATTTCTTTTTTTTTGTAAATGTGTTTTCATTAAAAAATGAATAACAAGGCAGTGATAATTATACAATTGCATTCGTCTATTCGATATTGGGACAAGGCACTGAGAAATTAATCCTACGCATTAAAAATGTATATTTTTGCTAACCTTTGGGTCCGTTTATATTTTTACCAGCACCTTATTTAGCGGAAGAAAAACTAAACAGCTAATAAAAACGGTAGAAATAGACAACTTTATTTTTTATAAGAAATAACGTAACAATAGAGAAAGATTAGTTTTTATGAAAGGATATATTATGTAATTATTTAGATTTAACGTATTACTAAGAGAGTTGAAAGGATTTTTAAAATTAAGAATTCAGTTATGTTGAAATTATCTATTGCTTAACGAAGTATATAGCTAAATTATATCATATTATATTTTACCCATAATTGTTAATATATATATTGGTATAATGTAATAATTGATATATTGAAATTGAAAATTATCTTGGCAACATTATAAATTCTAATTTATTTATGAAATATCATTGAATATCTCTCGGACTGATGATATTTTTGTGACCACTTTTCATATATCCCAATTGGTAATATTGTAAATTTCAATACTTAGCATAAAAAAATGCGAGTACATAGTTACTTCATGAGGGCATGAACTACAGCGTTTGCGTTCAGCGCTTTCAAATCTGTATAGGTCTGACCCGTACCGACGAACACTATGGGCTGTCCGGTGATGTATGTCATAGATATAGCCGCTCCCACTTTATCATCGATGGTGTCGAACTTCGTCAGCACGATACCGTCGATCACGTGAGGGTTGGTAGACGAGCTGTGGTCAGCCAGTGCTTGGTTGAATTTGACTAATTGATCGACCGCCTCGTTGCCGACTAACGCTTCACCCACGAACAGGACCAGGTCTGGTTCATTCACTTTGATGAGTTTCGCCAAGGCCCTCATGAGCGGCTCGTTGTCCTGCATGCGTCCCGCCGTGTCTATCAGCACCACGTCTATTTTAGAGTCGGCTGCGTATTTTATGGCCTCCATTGCGATTCCCGCTGCGTCCTTACCTGCTCACATTTTATTTGTGTTAATTCTGATAAAGTATTTTAATATTACACTATATTGTGTGTAAGTGTAGAAAAAGTAATAAAGCACAGCAAGTTTAATTATGCCTTACCATTTTGGATCAACAATTTTGAAACGATTTGCAGAAATTAAATATAACGGGGTAGTACTGAATATATAGTAAACTATTTCTAAATCAAATAAAGCTACACACGACTAAAGATATCGCTATATCTGTCTCACAAATAGGTTTAAATGTGTGCGTGTGTGTGCGTGTGTGTGTGTGCGTGCGTGCGTGCGCGCCTCACCGTAGCCCTTCTCGTAGAGGTGCGCGGCGCCGGCGTGCAGCGCGTCGAGTCGCCGCACGTGCGTGCGCAGCTGCTCGACGGCGCCCGCGCGGAACGTGTCGCACGCCGCGATCAGCACCGACAGCTTGTTCTCGATCAGCCAGAAGCAGATCTTCGCGAGGTTCGTCGACTTGCCGACGCCGTTCACCTGAGGACGAGGGTCGGGTCAGAGGGGGACGTCGATTGCACACGAGTACCTTAACTTCATATGAAATTTAAAACTGCTTATTCAAATACGAAGAAAAATTATCCAAGTAGGATTTCTTGGTGCGCTCCTCATCACTTCGATTTATATAAAAACATCAATTTTACTATAAAGTTTTTTTCGAAAGTTACGATATAAAATCAACAGATTTTACACGTAAATCAAATATCTATGATACCATATACTTATGATAGATTATTATGCCTTTCAAAATTGACTATTGTTAAAGTGACATTACCCCACAAAAGGCCATCACATAGGGCCGTCCCTGTTGCTTCGCGTGCAAACAGTCACGTAGGATGTCCACACGACGCTTGGGGGACAGGATCTGCACGAGCGCCTCGGTGATCGTCGCCTTCACTGTGTGCGCCACGCTGTCGAACGTTCCTAGTACCTGCGAGTTGTTATTAGGTACATTACATCCACTCATTGTTTGAGCTTATTTACTAAATCAAGGATTAATTCAGATATTCTTTTTTCCGTCACGCTCATTCAACAGTATAAAAATAATACTATTGTTGTAAAGTAATAAAATTATTAACACATTACACCTAGCGCCATCTAGCATAAGATGTGAGAATATTTAAATGTTATATCTTGCTTTATTGCATACAAATATTTTTTAGTCTGTGCAAAAAATATTATAAATAATTATGTGATGGCAGAGATAAACAGCAACTATCAAATGGAACATATTTAAATTCTAATATCATAAATAATTCCAATTTTCCATCCAAAAACAAAACACTTTATCTAAAGAACTATTTTTTCTATGGGTGCTGGTGACCACATACCACCAAGTGGCCCATCGGACCGTCACCACTCCACCTAACCATATAATAAAAAAAGAGTTAAGAAATATTAATATTCAAATCGAATCTTTTAAATGAGATAAATACTTTTCAATATACCTTTCCTTCGAGCTTGGCGGAAACAGAGTCGCACAGCTTGTTAGCGATATCGGCGGCCACGTTCTTGCCTATTAGGTGGTCGCGCATCTTGTCCAACACCGGTCGCATGGTCTCTTCAGAGAGAGCCTTTGAGCCCACCAGACCTTAATGGGGAAATGCAAAATGTTTCTATTTATTTAATAAGCACACTAACATT
This sequence comes from Nymphalis c-album, assembly GCA_963151315.1. Taxonomy (NCBI): domain Eukaryota; kingdom Metazoa; phylum Arthropoda; class Insecta; order Lepidoptera; family Nymphalidae; genus Nymphalis; species Nymphalis c-album. The sequence goes on from OY720601.1 coordinate 2,335,737, forward strand.
ATAAACATTACACAATAGCTCACAAAAGCTACATAAACAATTTCTGATATGCACATATCACTACATATTATAAAACAAAGTCCTTCGCGTTTCCTGTCTGTCTGTATGAACGCGATAAACTAAAAAGCTACTGAACGGATTTTCATACGGTTTTCACCAATAGATAAAGTGATTCAAAAGGAAGGTTTACGTGCAAATAATTCATTAATGTTTTCAGTAAAAATAATAAATAAATAAAGTAAATTTGTTGAAATATGACGATAATTGTTGAAGAATCGTAAAACGAGCCGATTGGGAGCTTTCATCGAAAATTCTGTAAAATCCCTTTGAATTATAACAAAATAATGTATGGTGAAATTGTTCCCCTCTCATAGATCTACAGAAAAGTCCGTCATGGTATATGTCTATCTTTTATGGATAGCTAACTATACCCACTTTAATTTTTAAGAAATGGTTACATAATAATGTGATAATTGGAAAGCTATAAAAACGGATATGATATTAATCCTTATCAAATCAAATACGCTATTTACTTTAAGCATTTCATGTATACTATAATTGCCATTTACACCACCCAATTTAAATTAATATCTTAGGAGTTATCGTAATTTTAAAACTATCGCGCACTAAATAAATTCAAGCGCTCGTACTAACGCGCGATGCATGCGTGCCCCCGCGTCCCGCTGTCTTTTTTGGGAATATTTACTCTGCTACTCGAGCGAAGCCGGGGCGGGTCGCTAGTATCAATTATAAGTGTACAAAATATTTATATTATGCAACCAATTCACAGTAACGATTTATATTCAAATTCGTATGAGACGTATGTATAGAGGACGGGAGCCAAATATCATATAAGGTCATATTGTCTTTGTAGACAGTAAAAAAATGTATATATAATCATATAGAATACAAACATAAAAAAGGACTTGACAAGCGGAGGCTAAATTACTGTGTTATTAATAAACTATAATGTATACGAGTATTTTGACCAACCAACACATTATTTTGATTCTTTATATCGTTAGAGAGTGGGTAGGAGATTATCATAAATCTCTACTTCTATGAGAAATGTGGTTGAACTATATAATGAGAATAAATATTCTTAATTACCTTTAAATAAACTAAACATTCCGCCACTCTTCTTAGGACTGGCGTGCGTCTGCTCCACTTCGTCTTCGCTACTGCTCTCTTCGGACTCCACCTCCAGGTCGCGGATAGCGCCCTTCATTTTTCCCCGTAACTAGAAATAAATATATATAATAGATATTTGTTTGGTAGTGTTTATTTATTTAAATGCAGGAAACAATCAGTACAATTTAGAACCATAAAGTATATGAACATACATAAGCCATTAAGGGATCAAAAATGATTGAAACTACTATAAATAATAATGTTAGGAGAAAAAATAACAACTTTTTAGGATCTTCATGATCCTAAAAATGATACACCATCCACAGCACAACAGGGGTAAACCCAAATAAAGTACTTCGACACCGTTATCATTGGTCGTCGATATCAATTGACGCGACATCTTTGGCTCTCGAACAAATAATCTACGATATTCACTATGGTGTCGCTAAAGGATGGCGTTTTCGTAATCCGCGAAGTTGTATTCGGAGCTTCGAAAGTTAATGTGGTTATAACTACAATGTTAAATGGAAATGTGTTGTATGATAAAAAAAACTCCTAGTCCGATTGAAGTAGGGTATACGACGGTTGTCACGGTAGCATGCGCAAGCGATCCCGTGGCGCTCCACTTAAGACGAGAAGGGTACCGTGGTGGTTTTAGTCGGTAAGAGTCCGACATAACCCTCCTTCAGAGGGTACCCATGAGGGTTTCCCCACGTTAAAAAAAAAAAAGGGTATACGACGGTTCGTGTGGTGGGGTAGCGTGGTGGCGGTGGTACCTGCGTGTCGGGCGCGTAGTCGAAGTAGTCGGCGATGTCCTTCTCGCCGCTGAAGTCGAGCGCGGGCAGGTCGCGCGAGCCGCCGCCCAGCTCCCACACGCGGGGCTTCTTGACGCGCTCCTGCGTTGTCTTCGGACTCTTCGGCGATTTCCTTATAATCGAACACAAAAACATATTTTAATTGATACAATTTGCCTACTTGTCTTGACTAATTGTCATTTAATATGAAACACTCCTAACGTATAATAATAATAAGGTCCTCCAGACCGATTTCGGCCACGGCGGCCAATCTTAAGAGAGATTAGCCAACTGCGCAGGAGATATTATAGCGCACAAGTGTGTGCGCAAACACAGGTGCACTCTCTTTTCCTTAGCTCTCATAATCCGATGGGACGGCAATCCGACACGAACGGAAAGAGTTCAGGCGCAGGACCAACGGCTTAACGTGCTATCCGAGGCACGGGAGTGTACACGCTTCCAACTTCCAGACTCCGGGCTGCTACTGAGAATTTTCTGACAGAAAACCCCAATAACTATTTATTGGCCCGACCTGGGAATTGAACCCAGGACCACCGCGTCTGCGGCCTTATATCAAGCCACTAGACCAACGAGGCAGTCGTAACGTATACACAAGAGATAGTCATCATTCGTGCGCGGTGGGTCAATTTCATATCTACAAGTAATAATTTATCAATAGCTTATACCCATCTAGTTTTGTAAGACAGTATTGACTAAGTATTGCTATTTGGCGGTTGAACATGTAATGAGTGAGTGGTACCAGGGCTTGCACAAAGCTCTACCAACAAGTACATGCAATTTAATCACTTACTTGGTATCCTTCTTCGTCTTGGCGGATAGTTTTTGGGCAAGCTTGGCTCTGTTCGCAGCTATGACGTCATCATCAGTCTCCGGTGATTCCTCAGCTTTGCCGTTAGGTATGATCTTGTTTTCTACTATCTTAACTGTAATCAAAAATAAAAAAATAGCTCGTGTAAGAAAAACATTTAAATACAAATGTAAAGTTTCCTGCTGGGAGTTATACGGTACTCTAAAAGCGACGGACACGAGGTTTTTAATTTAATTATTTTGCAATAAACTATTTACTACCGCCACCTATTATGTAACCATAACCGTTATCACGTCGCTTAATGCATTTCATGCATTACATCATAACTAGCCTATTTTAAAAGTTTTTTTTTTTTTTTACGGACATAAAAATAATGAACAAGTACAAGATCACAAAATTTCAACTTTTTATAGATCTTCAAGTGAAGTACAGGTGTATAAAACCTTCTTGGAATTACAAAATGAATATTACACACATTTGTGAACCAATACTACTATCAGGTTTATGTTGATGCTACACTATGACTTTTTTATGGAAACTGGAAGACTAAGTTAATATACCTACACCAATTTATATGGGATGGAATTACGAGTGACCTAGGCCAGGGGCCTTGGTTCAAGCTTCATGGTTAACTACTAATTGACACACATAACCCAGATCCCCGTAATAAGGCTCATAATATGTTAGGCTTCATATTGCAACAAATATTTACAAATGCTAATAATCTAATCCGTTTAGTTCTTGTACGATCTCACTTAGAGTATGGGTCAACTTCATGACACCCACAATATCCTTTCTCAATATATATGTAACTAGCATCGATCTGCGTATGAGGGCAGACCAGGTGTTAGGTAGCCTATATATTAAGTCTCGTTAAGCTGTTGGTCCTGCACCTGAACTCTTTCCGATCGTGTCGGATTGCCGTCCCATCGGATTATGAGAGCTAAGGAAAAGAGAGTGCACCTGTGTTTGCGCACACACTTGTGCACTATAATATCTCCTGCGCAGTTGGCTAATCTCTCTTGAGATTGGCCGCCGTGGCCGAAATCAGTCTGGAGGACCTTTTATTAAGTCTCAATATGAGTTATCTGTAGTACATTAACACAAATTTCATACAAATCTATTCAGACATTTATTCGTGAATAACATTTTTCTCAACTCTGAAACGCAGCTTGCGCATGCTACCGTGACACTGACGGACCGCAAATCTACCTTTCCCTTATAAATTTATAGACATAACATTATCAATGATTTACTCAGTTCACCATATGATCTAAGACCTAAGTAAATAATTACAAATTTTCACCAGCCAGTAAATTCAAGATATAATTGTATGTTTACATACAATAAGTTAACGATTTGTTTGACAATAAAAATAATAATATAATAATATCCTGTGACATTATTCACACACGGCCATGTAATCCCAAACTAAGCAGAGCTCATACTATGGAAACCAGACAGCTGATATATTTACATATACATACTACTTTCCCTTTATAAATACATACTTATATAGATAATTACACCCAGACTCAGGACAAACAGACATGTTCATGCACACAAATGTCTGTCCTGGGTGAGAATCGAACCCACAACCCATGGCACGGAAGGCAAGTATCAACCAACCACAACAACCTGCATGTCAATAAGTATAAGGCATTATGTCTGTACTTATAGAATGTGAAATTTAAATTTTATTTTATGTATTAAGTGTCAGTGGAAATTTTACTGACTTCTATCTACTACATATTAAAACTAAATGTATGATAGTAGATTTAGTTTTTGAAAATTACTAAATAGTTTCAAGTAAGTTTACATAACCAATTTAAGTAACATTATTACATAAATACGCGAATTTATTCATGTGTCAAAAATAGTAGTTATTTGAGGTTGAGTAGTTATGAGTAATGGCGTCGGAGCGTCACGGTAGCATGCGCAAGCGATCCCGTGGCGCTCCCGTAAAGACGGGAAGCGTACCCCTGTTTTTTAGCGGGTATTCTGATGACCGGGGTGCACTCGGTGCCCTGGACATATGGCGAGCCTCACATACCCACCCCACACTGTGCCCGTGGGGGAAACGCGTAATGCGTTTTCCAGTGAGAAAAAAAAAGTTATGAGTAATGGCAGAGTGGTTAACAGTACAATTATCTACCTGATTTTTTACTCTTTTCTTCTCCTTTACGTTCTATCATAGATGCAACAGTCTTTTTCGACTTCTGCGAGTCTTCAAATGTCCTCATTTGCTTTGGAATCTTAGCTTGTGATTTTGCTGAAACATAAAGTAGATGAATAATTCAAATCATGACATGACATGACATGACATACTTTTACAATTTTTGTTTTTACAAGAATTTTTAGTATGAGAGTAAGAGTTATTTTAGTAAGAGAGAGAGAGACGAATCCTGTGATTAGTAGGTGTTAATGATTCATAATTTGTTACATCAAAGAAATATGATTACATAGCTCTTTTTAATTATCTATACATTCTCTATTGTAAATATTGAACTGGTACAATTACATTACAACAAACAACAACAGAAAGTCTCATTTACAACAGAAATTATTATTAAATATATAAAGATGTGACTTTCATGTCTTTTAAAGGATATTCAGAGATTTATTATTACATACCCCAATGTTCACACTGCTTGAGGATACTATCAAAAGTTGTCTGGAAATCAAAGTCCATATTGTGCCGTCCACCTTGCAGTTCATTCTTGTACTTGTCTCTAAATTCTAGGTGTATGTCATTCAAAAACTTATCCACATAGGATAGCTGTAGTATACGTTGATATGCTACCACAAACACCAATTCAAATTCATTGTCGAGCTTATATTGTAAGCTTAAAGCATTATGATTAAATGTGTTGTTCCCTGAACGTTCCTAAAAAAAAAATCATAAGTTAAATATTAGCTAGCATAAAACAAATATTAGCTTCTGATTAAATAATGTGCATTTGATTTTTCATTTTATTGATTAACTAATTAATGAATACAGTTACTTGAACCATGTTTATAACGTAATATGAATGTGAACAAGGCTCATGTTTGGCAATGGACTTACTTGTAAGATAACATTCCTTATAAGCGCGTTTACAGACGGCGAAAAAATTTCACTCGTACTTTGAAAACACCATAATACAATCCCTCCTTTACTGAAGATGCTAAATAAGTCCAACATTTTGTATAATTAAGTTAAAATTGCTTCACAGTTACGATCCTAAGCAGCTGTTTCGTACTACGTGCTAAAAACTACGTTGCTCTATAGGTACTTCGTGTTTTTGACAGTAAAATGACAACTCATTATGTTATGGCCATCAATGTCACAAAAATATCGTTCATTAAAGTGAATTTAATGTTAATTTAGCATAACAACATATTCTTCTAAATTATTTAACATAAATATAATTTATTCCAAACGTGTGGTTTTTTTTCAATAATTTATTTAGGAAATATAATACGATACCATAGACTTTAGAAGGAAGTGCGATTTCATTGCCGATTGTATGTCCAACTTAAGCCAATAGAATTTTGATTCGAGAGAGCCATTCAATTGTGATTGGCCGAAATAAAATATTAAGGTTAAACCTTTGAGGTTTGAGAAAAGACTATCCTCTGATATTGACTATGTAATCTGCATAAAACAAATTTGTCAATTCATGGTGAAGTCGTGAACTTGTATTGTGATTTGTTCTAATTTTAATCAAAAAGAGTTTTTTATTTAAGAATTAGAAAGTCAAGAAAATTAAATAAAAATGAATATCACATCTGCTGCGGGGATTATATCCCTGCTGGATGAACCAATGCACGAGGTGAAAGAGTTCGCTTTGAAGAGATTAGACAATATCGTTGACGAATTTTGGCCTGAAATATCTGAATCCATTGAAAAAATTGAAATTCTACACGAAGATAAAGTTTTTTCACAACATCAACTAGCTGCTTTAGTGGCCAGTAAGGTTTATTATCATCTGGGAGCATTTGAAGATTCGCTTACATACGCTTTAGGGGCTGGCGATCTGTTCGACGTGAATGCAAGAAATGAATATGTCGATACAACAATCGCCAAAGCGATTGATTTTTATACACAAAAACGAAAATCTCTTTTTATCGACAGTACTTCAGAGCCCATCGACCCTCGCTTGGAGGCTATCGTTAACCGGATGTTCCAGAGGTGTTTGGAAGATGGACAGTACAGGCAAGCTCTTGGGTTAGCTTTAGAGACGCGCCGAATGGACATATTCGAAGAGTCTATCATGAAATCTGATGATATATCAGGTAATCCTTTATTTCTCTAATACTAACAAAATGTTTTTAGCTAAATAATCATTGGCCTGGCCTGGCAACAGGCATTGGCCTGACGTAAGGATGATAAATAAAAAAATAAGAATATTTTTAATATCAAAAATATATATACATACTTATAGAGTGAAAATATTTAAAAGATAATAATATTGTTAAAAAAATACAATAGAAAATATAACAAATTCAATATAAAGCACTGGTTTCTTTGTTTCCATAGTTTACAATATTCAATAAAAATATTTCTCAAGCTAATGGTAGTGTAAGCTCAATTGATCAGAGCATAATCTCCCTTCTTAATAAAAATTTGTTATAACAAAATTAACTTTACATTTGAACAAATATAGATTTGTCCAAATAAATCTATTGTCTTGTCAATGATATTAACACATAAATACTTCTCTATTACAGGAATGCTACAGTACGCCTTTACTGTGGCAATGAGTCTGCTCCAGAATAGAGGATTCCGTAGTACAGTTCTTCGTTCATTAGTTGGATTATACAGAGGTCTAAACATACCAGATTATGTAAACATGTGTCAATGTCTTATCTTCCTTGAAGATCCTCTCTCAGTAGCTGAGATTCTTGACAAATTAACCCATGGTCCTCAAGAATCGGTACTCATGGCATACCAAATTGGCTTTGACTTGTATGATTCAGCTACTCAACAATTTTTAGGTAGAGTACTCCAGGCTCTCAGAATTACAGCACCAATTCCAAGTGCCCTTGGTGGGAAACCTCAGCCACAAGGCGGGCCCTTCCCTGAGACCTCCATGGAAGTAGATCAGGCACCTGTTGAAGAAGCTAAAAAACCTGAAAGAGATATAGATAGTCTTAATGATGAAGAAAAAGAACATCAAAAGAGGGTAGAAAAACTAATATCCATATTAGGTGGAGACGTATCTATAGGTTTACAATTACAATTTTTAATACGATCTAATCATGCAGATATGTTAATATTAAAAAATACCAAAGATGCTATAAGAGTATCAATTTGCCACACAGCTACGGTCATAGCCAATGCTTTTATGCATGCAGGAACAACAAGTGACCAGTTTCTGAGAGACAATCTGGAATGGTTAGCGAGAGCTACAAATTGGGCCAAGTTAACTGTAACAGCTTCATTAGGTGTCATCCATCGTGGCCACGAAAATGAATCCTTAGCTCTCATGCAATCTTATTTGCCCAAAGAAGCAGGACCATCTTCTGGGTATTCTGAGGGTGGAGGCCTTTACGCTTTAGGTTTGATACATGCTAACCATGGCGCCAATATCATTGACTATCTTTTAACACAATTAAAAGATGCTCAAAATGAAATGGTGCGTCATGGGGGTTGCTTAGGGCTGGGTCTAGCCGCAATGGGAACACATAGACAAGATGTTTACGAACAGCTCAAGTTTAATTTGTATCAAGATGATGCAGTCACTGGCGAAGCAGCTGGGATAGCAATGGGAATGGTGATGTTAGGATCACGACATGCTGCCGCTATCGAAGATATGGTTGCATATGCCCAAGAAACTCAACACGAAAAAATATTACGGGGCTTAGCTGTTGGTATTGCATTTACCATGTATGGACGACTTGAAGAGGCTGACGCACTTGTTCAGCAATTATTGAGAGACAAGGATCCTTTGTTGCGGCGAGCTGGTTGTTACACTATTGCTACTGCTTATTGTGGGACGGGAAATAATGATTCTATTCGTACTTTACTTCACGTTGCTGTATCGGATGTTAATGATGATGTAAGACGCGCTGCTGTTACAGCTCTTGGATTCTTACTTTTTAGAACGCCAGAACAATGTCCATCTGTTGTTTCACTTTTAGCTGAGTCTTATAATCCACATGTCCGTTATGGAGCTGCTATGGCATTGGGTATTGCTTGTGCTGGGACTGGAAATCGTGAAGCAATCGGTCTTTTAGAACCTATGGTCAAATTTGACCCTGTTAATTTTGTAAGACAAGGAGCATTAATTGCTTCTGCTATGATCTTAATCCAGCAAACAGAAACCCTTTGTCCTAAAGTTACTTACTTCCGGCAACTATATGCTCAGGTGATTTCAAACAAACATGAGGATGTAATGGCGAAATTCGGAGCTATTCTTGCTCAAGGCATCATTGATGCAGGGGGACGTAATGTAACAGTATCTCTCCAAAATAGAACTGGTCACATGAACATGCTAGCAGTAGTTGGTATGTTAGTATTCACACAGTACTGGTACTGGTTCCCACTAGCTCATTGTTTATCTCTTGCTTTCACCCCAACCTGTTTGATCGCACTTAATTCCGATCTGAAGATGCCTCAGCTCGAACTGAAATCCAACTCGAAACCATCGCTGTATGCTTACCCAGCACCACTTGAAGAGAAAAAACGTGAAGAAAGAGAAAGAGTTACTACCGCAGTATTAAGTATTGCTGCTGCCAGAGCTAGAAGGCGTGCGCACGGAACAGAAGGTTCGTCTAGCAGCGTGACATCTTCTACTACTTCGAAAATGGATGTTGATGAAGACGAAAAGAAACCTTCGAAATCGCCCAATCCGAATATCACAGTCCACGGAAAATCTGACAAAGATGAGAAATCTGGCACGTCAAAAGAAGGCAAGAAAGAGGAAAAGGAAGGTGAAGAAAAAGATACAAAGGAAAAGAAAGAACCTGAACCGAACTTTGAAATTCTTAGCAATCCAGCAAGGGTGATGCGTCAGCAACTCAAAGGTTTATCTGTTGTAGACGGTTCAGGATTTTTCCCACTAAAAGATGTGACAATTGGAGGTATAGTAATGTTAAATCATTCTGGGGATGGGGAACAAGTACTAGTTGAGCCAGTAGCAGCATTTGGGCCTAAAACTGAAGAAGAAAAGGAGCCCGAACCTCCCGAACCTTTTGAATACTTAGATGATTGACAAAGCTTTTTTCGTTAATAACTAATATTCATAAAAATAGTATGTAGGACACTATGAATCATTTAAATGTATTGGAAAACTGTAATAAAATATTGAAGTACATCCATTACTAACTGCAAATTGTAATTGTTTTTCCTCTAAATAAATAAAATAAAATTAGTATTCAATAGTTTTTTTTTTTTATAGCCCAACCAGAGCGTAATAAAATAAATGTGTATTAAAAATGGTTGCAAATTTTGTCCTATGTTTTTTATAATGCATAATTGGGGTCTATAGAAACTCAAGTTAATCATGAATAACCGATTTTGTGTCCTTTGATTTCAAATAAGTTGAAACTTGAGACAAATTTACAACGCCAATGAAGGTGTATACCAGTTTTGAGGTTTTTCTCTTATTCGAAGGTCCCTAATTTTACGGGACTTACGATAAAAAAGTTTTAGTTAAAAATTATTCAACGCGTACGAAAAGATAAGGAGAAGGTTTTTCGTGTATAAAAAGTGTTCATTTAAAATCTAAATGTTAATAAATTTAGATGTACCTGCTTGACTCTAAAAAGAAAAAAGGTATAATCCACCAAAAAAGTTATACATACTCCTTAAAAAAGTTTACAAAATATGCTAATCATTTAAATTATGAATTCACATTAATAAATGTTAATTTCAGATAAACTTTGTAGCTACAGTAGCGCCATTCTGGCAATTTATTTCACAAATTTCTGTAGACAGAGTAACTTCGAAAGAAGATCAATATGATATTCATCATCAATATGATAACTTCTCAATTATTGATTACCGAACAGCATATAACAAAATTTAACGTTATGCAAACTTGTCTATGCTTTCATGACAAAACCTACAAAATAGTATTATGCAGTTGGTAGTTTGTTATTCTCTATGAATAAAGTTTATTGATTGGACCTCGTTTAGCTGGGCTGGGCCCGGTAGGTACATCCCTGTGGTAACTATTGTACCTATGGTATGAAAATTTTATTAAATTGTCAATGTCAAATATCAATTTAGAAGGTTAAAGAAAAAACGTGGGTCTTCCGGAATAATTCTATTGCATCGCATAATTTTCCAATTGTACTCATTGAAGATACGTTTCTGCTGTTAGTTGTGATCGTGCCATATTGAAAATGGAAAAATTAGATTGGAATCTTGAATATGGCGAGCTTGCCAAGGACAAAGATTTCGTAAACAAATATGAGAGTCTCAAAGATAATATAATTGAGCTAGAAAATGTTTTGGAGAAACTGCTACCACTTAAACAACATTATGATAAGATGTGTCTGCCGGCGCAAATTGAATTGGACTTGTTCCTGGCTTTTACAATGAATTCCCTTTTTTGGGTACAATTGCGTGTACAAGGCGTAGATCCGACTACACACCCCATAAAAGACGAACTAGCAAGAATTAAATCGGTTATGCAAAAATGGCAGGAAGTAAAAGACAAAGAGAAGAGACCCACGGTTGACTTGGAAGCTGCAAGAAGATTTGTTAGAAGCGGATTGTACGACCCATACCGAGCTATTGGCCAACCAGCTCACAGGAAAAAATACAATGATGAAGATATGGAGGAAGAATACTAATACTTCAATTTTATTTTAAACACCCTTTTAAGACTGAAAAAACTAAATATCCTTTTTTGTTGTCAAATAATCTGTCTACAATCATGTTTATTGTATGTTCCCATTATTATAGATGTACCTTATGCATGTTTTTTTTTATAAGATAACATTACAACTTGTAAATTATATGTAATCTAATATTCTCTAAAATAAAGGCACTAGGTCTCTAGAAAAAAAAGTTAATAAAAAAAACCAAAAAAATCATCTAGATTATTAGTAGTACTATAATAATAATAATATATTAGCTTATATAATAATATATTAGCTAATATATTAGCTTTATTTCATGTACCATAATTTGTAACTTTGTTTTGCCTCTGGATAAAATGGCAACTTATTGTTTTATGTAAACAAAAAAATATTTTTTTTCAATGTGGCTGTTATTTGCATATTTCATTAAATTACTTGTAAATATATTTTTGTGAATCATTTGTAATATTGTATTGATAAACTATGTGTTATGTATTGAAGGGTGAAAAAATGCTGAGCTGTGTGCGCAATGCGAATTTCTATTATGTAATTCTTTAAATTTCATAAGAAATAAAAATTATGTATGAAGTGTAACAACAGATTTATATAACGGTGGTGTCAGAAGAGAAAATGGCATTTAATTACTGTTTAAATTGAGAAAAATGTATGTTGTATGTATTGAAGCATCCATTCAAATTAAGCTGTATGGTTAATAAGGATAGGACCCACAATGATACCACACACTTGAATACTTTCTTAGTTTATATACTTGTATCACATAGCCATAAGGAATATATAATCTTGCTATAAAAGCTCCACTAGGCCTTTTTCATAATTATTTAATAATCAATAATCATACTATTGTGTAATCTAATCATAACATTAGTATAAGAAGTTGTTACAAGTATTTAATCCAGTAGTTAAATTATTTAATCATTACAGTATAACTAGTAGGTTACAATGTACTCATATTAACCCACCAACAGGGTCTATAGATGGATAGAAATTTTGATTCCTGTGTGTAATACTAACACTTTAATTGCAGTTGCACTAAAGTATTACCATACAATTTATTTAAAGTTGAGCTAAATTTATGTTTTATTCTATATAATGGTTATTATTTTTATGTATAAATTAATATTGCTTTCATTCTAGTTATTATTTTAAGTACTCTTTATATGTGTGTCTTAGTATGTACTGTTATTTATTGGGTTTTATTTAAATAAACACTATTTATAACCATTGATAGTTTTATTATATTAAATACAATAAAATGCAGTCACAAATTATTCACATTTACAGGAATGTTCAGATAGTAAGTCGACATTTTATTTTCATATAAAGAAAAAATAACAGTTTAATATATATCCAAATATTTGCAATAACCAAATATAAATATAAATGAGCAGTTTTTGATACATTGTACTTTTATAAACATATTCAATATAATCAACACAGTACAACATTATAGGCAAGATATAACTTAAATGGCACATACTATAGTTAACTGTAGAACATTACGGATTATCAATGAAAATCTTACAATTATAAATTATTATTTAGTCAAAATTCGTTTGTAATATATTGTTCATTGTAATAAAATATAAGGTCAATATATTAAGCATTAGAAAAAAATGTATTGTTCTGTCTTCATATAGTATTGGAGTTGATTATTTTACCTTTGTAAAATATATATTTTTTTATTCGTAGCAAGTTTAAAACTTTAGTCATATATAATAATAAGCAACTTAATGTTAGTTTAATAAATAAATATTTTGATCCATAAAATACGCCTAACACCAAATTGTACAAAAGATAAGTTTTTTCTAAAATTATTAACCTATGACTCATTTCTCCACTTGTAAAACTAAGCCTGCAGCAGAAATGTTATCTCCTGCACCAGCTGTCAATTGAGCTTCAGTACAGATAAGAACAGGAGCCACACAAATATCTACCTCATCATTATCCAGCACCTCATCCCAGCAGGCTACTGGTTTTGTTTCTTCAAAAAATACTCTACTGTTATTGTTATCATCTGTCGTTGTTGAAAAACTGTCATCTAGAAGAAGCTTGCATTTGTCTAAAGCTATAGTTTGACTATCACAAACATATCTATGAGCCGTTAAGGAAGCTTTAGCAGCAGCTGCCTTTGTTCTCTTCCAATGTGAGCCCTTTACAGTCAAGATAGCTTGATAAGCTAAAGTGTGTACATGAATTCGTGTCAACTTCCTCTTGCTACCATTTTCTGAGTTCTTTTGTCTAATGATTTGGAATGTTTTACGCATCTGGTCTAATGCTGTAGCTACTCTTGGATTTGAATCAGCGACAACCATAACTTTCCCATATTCTAATACACTGTTGAGGTTTGACAGTTCTTGTTCGTTCATACCAACTGAGTCAACAAATGGTAATACTTTTGTTGTCAAGTGTAAGAGTAACTCTAAATCTACATAGCTTGCCATCTCAAAGTGCGCTAAAGTATTTACTGGCTGCGATAAAATTTGTTGTTTTACAAGTTCTAGTCTTTCTGCTCTTAAATCTGAAACAATACAAAATACATAATAAAAATCAAAAAAAAATTTAAGTATATCTAAATAGCCTTGTCTTAAGTTTTATCTGTCAATTATAATAAGATATATATGCATGTAATTTTCCCGCAGCCTCTGCTTCTTTTGACTAGGTTTGGAGCATATTACATCAAGCTGGTCCGATGCAGGTTAGTGAAATAAATAAGAGGTAGGAAGACAATCATGGACCACCCGAAGGTAAGTGGTATCCAATAGACATACATACTGTAAGAAATATTAACCATTCTTTATATTTCAAATGCACAACCAACCTGGACAACTAAGATGATCTTGTGTGCACTCATTTATCCTTCAAACTGGAACACAACAATGCTAAGTATAGCTGTTTGGCAAAAGAACCTACCCAGACCAGCTTGCACAGAGCCCTACTACCCAGTTTTTGGATGTTAATATAATATTTTCAAGTAAAATATTTGTTTTTTGATTATTATTGTATTACAGTAAAATATTAATGACCATTCCAACATTGATTACACATTAGTCTTACTTTGTTTTCAGCTTTATTTCTGTACTAAATTGTCAATAATAATTATTGCAAGGTTTTTTTTTATTTCAATCTCAAGGGTCAAAACTTAGTACTGTTTATTTAATTAGTTAACTAAATGACTTGAAAGTTTTCACATTTGTGCTGGCGACAATACTATATAGTACTCATAAATAATTCATTTTAATTTATAGATTTCAAATTGTTGTTTTAGAAAAAGAATTATATGAAATAACATACCTTTACCATCTTGTTTGAATGGAAAATTATCCATCATCTGTAAACCACTAATGACTAGCAAGTTAGGACTGAAGGGTACTAAATGTTCTCCTAACTTCTCTAAGGAAGTCAGCAGAGGATTGTTTTCATCATTATGCATAATGTATCTATTTGCTCTCGGTGATTTATATTCACCAAACTTTTCATCAGCCCTATATTCTAATATCATATGGACATCATCCTTTACTTCTTCATTACCATTATCACCAACTATTTCTATATCTTTTGGAATGTAACTTTTCAATTTTTTGCTCATTTTTGCACCTAGTAATACTTTCCATCCTTCTATATAGAATCTCTTTGCCATGAGAGGTGCATTTCCTCCAATTGCCCATCTAGTATCTGGTAATTTTAATGATTCTTCAACAAGCTCATCATAAAGTGCACTGTTAGACATAAATCGCCTGAAAGAAAATTAAATGTTTAATATGAAAAAAATAATTGATAACACAGTTTAATTAAAATAATACATATATCTAATAATGTAAAAGAAAATTAAAATTTTATGAAATTTTTCAACTCATTAATTAATAATTGCAAATAATATAGATAATAAATTCAACTTACTCCGCAGCAGCACCATGTTTGAAAAAATAGGTAAAACTTTTTAAAAATTCTTCCTTACTAGATATTTCGTTAAAATGCTCAGGACTTCCTCTTAAGTCTTTTGGATTTAACAAGGAAGTTGCGTTGACGAAAAGGTCATGGCAAGCTCCATAACCAAGAGCCACCTTGGGCTGTTGTGTCCCAGAACCTACTTTATTTTGATTTTCTAAATATAACAGATGTTCTTTCACTGAAGACAGCCTCACATCTTCGAATTTATCTTTTCTATAAAATATCGCATAGAACACAACACATAAAGATAGTATTGAACCTAACTTTACCGGCGCCCCGGCCATTGTCACATGTAATTATTTTACAATGTGTTCACTTGGAATGCATAAGTTATAAGCTTTGTAATAGATCCACGTCAGCTCATTATAATAGTAGTGTGTAAATAATATATTATAGTTATAAAGATAACGCAATGAACTCGGCCATATACCAAGTGAAAGAAACGTCAATGTCAGCAAAGTACAAAAGAAAGCATTGCCAAAAATTAATTACCAGTATATAATTATTTTAATTTTATTGTAAATACATATTTACAGCATATTAAAAAATAGAAGTTATTTGCATACTTTTTCTTGTTTATTTTAGAAAATTTGTTTATAAAAAAACAACAAATTATAATACATAGACGTATAACATATGACTTACTTTACCTATTTATAAAATGTTTCAGAGGTGCCTCGCTGATTCAGCAGCGATCTAACACTGAAGCTCCTGGTTTCGAATCACAGACTGTTCTTAATAAGAAGTTATTGAAATTTTCTGTCTTGATTTCTTAAATAAATTTGAGAAGAAAGCACGGAGTTAGAAAGTTGGCAGTACTGTTCCAATTCCGTGTCTCAAAAAGTAAGTAAAATCAATGTTACTGCGATCTTTTTTCGTGCGTATCATCAAGTTTCATCAAGAGTGAGGAAATAAATCGTCTTCGCTCATATTTTCTGTATTATACTACTGCTTTTCATTATCCAGGGACTTTATTTCTCATCCATTTAAAGATATTCTTTTAATTTTTTTTGGTTTCAATTTATTAGAATATCAATTCATTATACTAATAAATTGATTGGTATATAGCATTTATAGTTGTAATATTAACTATAATTTAAACAAGGAGCAAAGCTGTTAATTTCTACTTTCCAACGTTTAAAATTAATTAATTTACTAATTGGAAATTAATATTTTCTTGTATCTGCAATATTATTGTTGCTATAGCAGAATTTGTCTTTTTTATAACATTTTTTTTAAATAAACGATTCTGATATTAACGGTATTTATCTCTAAAGATATATACAATATTATCTAGATCTTTTCCTTTTTTATATTTTATTTATTTACGTTGATAATACGTGTCAAATTGAATCCGTACGCTGACCTTTGTGTAACCTACCTACTTACTACATATTGTAATGTACATAGTATGAGAATAAGTAGGTTCCCAATAAGCGTTTCTTGATGCTTGCAAATGATTTCGAAAGCCAAAAAATCTTTCTTTAAAAGGTATAACCGGTCATCGTACTCCTAAAATGGTAGGACATGCGATACTAAGAGATTTAGGCGTAATTTGGTCATGTATTGTAATTAATTTCGACAAGACGTGCCGTAACTTATTAAATTTATCCTGATAACATTTTTGCACTCTGACCAGGTTAATTTATGAATAAAGTTTTTTTTTAATTAGCATTTTTCCGTTCTTTATATTTAACACATATATCCTTTACATGTAAAAGTTAAAGATACAAATTTATTAATTTAATTATAAGTTTTGACATATTAATATCTGTTCTAAAGATTTCGATAAAACTGTGTAGGAGTTTTTTGTGTGTGATCGGTGCTAGTAGATCTCGTGTGACACCCATCTCGAGCTTATCCCATTACCTAAAAAAACCATTGAGTTTCTTTCGCCGGTTCTTCTCAGGTCTGAGGTGTTTATATACAAATACGGTGGTAGATTTATGACAGTCAATAAGCATTTGTAATACTTCTATATTGAATAAACATTTTTGAATTTGAATTTAAATATAAAGCGCCAAGATGGCTCAGTGGTTAGAACGCGTGAATATGGCGGGTTCACATTAGTGCCAGCACCACTTAATTTTTGTGTTTATAATCCTGAGTTCAGCGTTGAAGAACAACTAAATCGTGAGAAATCTAGCACGTATCTAAAATGTATGTCATGTAGAAAAATCAACCTTATGTGTACCAATAAATTGAATTGGAGAGCACGATAGAATAAGCTCTAAACCAACTTTAAAGCGCGACTCGGTCACCAAGCTAGTAGATACTGACGAAGTTTATTGGTAATTATTGCTATATATGTTTTAAAGGCGTTGGCCGATCAGCAGGCATAGCTTACGTAGCGCTAATCAATTAACTTCTAAAATGTTTTTGTTTAAGCTAATGTTTATTATTTATTTATTTAGATGAAACTCCAACAGAAGTACAAACAAAAATAAAAATATTACAAGTTTAAAAAACTGTTTAAATGTAAATTATAGGAGAACACAACATGCACAAGAACAGTGTTGATACTTATAAAATAGGTATTAACATTAAACTAAAAAGACTAACCAAACCAAAACGAAAATCTTAAAGCAAAAATTAAAAAAAGTAAATAAACAAATTAAAACAAACAACTATTTACTTCAGCTCTACCCCAGCTCTTGGGATCTATACCCGCGAAAACCCACGCAGCGGATGTCTTCGGCAGAGATCGGAGGGGCTACGGGATCGTATCAGATCGTGGCTCCGAGGAACTCTCCTCGCAACCTACAGAACGGATGGAGTATAGACAAAATTTATAATACTCTTTATTGCACTGAGAAATTTTACATGGTAATTTTACACATGAAATTATTGTTCACAATGGCGGGCTTATTTCTAAAAGAAATTTCTTCCAGCCAACCCACAGCTGTAAGAGATAGTGTTATGTAGCAGGTATAAATAGTGCAACATTAGATACTCTTAATAATATTATATAAAAGAAACAATTTTAATATAATATAATATATATAATATAAAATAATTTTAATATAATATGTATTACGCTTACATAAATATCTATAATATAATAAATACATTTATACTAAATTATTATACTTATACTACATCTAAATACACAATAAATTATAAAATATTATAAATATATCTACAGTAAAAATAAAAATAAAATAAAGGATAATAGTAAATTTGTCAAATTTATGAAAGTAGTGAGAGAAAGTGCTTTTTTACTCTTTTTTTAAAGAGGTTGATGTTTGGACTCTTTTGGATATGTTTTGGGAGACTGTTCCAGAGATTTGCTTCACGTACCGTGAAGGAGTTAAGCAGAAACTTTGTATTACCTCTAGGCACTTCTAACTCTGAAGTAATACAGGAACGTCTGGAACGTGTTGGAGGAGGAAGAAGGTTGAAACGGGAGCGAAGGTAAGCAGGAGAATTTGGATCATTAAGAATATTAAAAAGGACTGAAAGGATGTGCATATCACGGCGAAGGCGGATAGGGAGCCATTTAAGTTGATTACGAAATGCAGATACATGGTCATATTTACGTAGGCCGTAAATGAACCGAATAGCCAGGTTTTGAAGACGCTCTAATTTATTAAGTAGCTCCTCAGTCACATCCAAATAGCACACATCAGCGTAGTCGAGGATTGGTAGAAGAAGAGATTGCGCTAGCATAATTTTTGTGCTGAAAAGGAGAAAGTGTTGGAGACGTTTAAGAGAGTGGTAAGTGTAGTGTATCCGCTTGCTAACATCATTGACTTGGGCTACCCAGGACATATTGCAGTCAATAATAAGACCCAAATTCCTTACTGAATCGCAGTAAGAAATTGGAATCCCATCATAAAGTAGTTTGGAGACTAGCCCCCAGTCTAGCTTTCTTCTAAGCCTGCTACTGCCAACAATTATAGCTTGTGATTTTTTGGGATTCACAAGAAGGCCAAAAGATATAGCCCACGACTGAATAGCAGACAGGTCCATATTCAATAAATCAACAGCCCTGGGTAGCTCAGCCAAACTAAAATGTCGATAAAGCTGTAGATCATCTGCATACAGATGGAAGGGAGAAGTAATAAATCGGGAAATGTTATTAATAAAAACAGAAAACAGTAATGGTGAAAGTACGCCGCCTTGAGGGACACCAGCCGTGAGCTCTAACCAATCTGACGAGGAATCGTCGGTTTTTACACATTGCTGGCGTCCGAAGAGGTATGAATGAAACCAGTTAATAACAAGAGGAGAGACGTTGACTGCACGAAGAGTACCAAGAAGTATTTTTTTTTTTTTTTTTTTTTATATAAAGAGGGGGCAAACGAGCAGGAGGCTCACCTGATGGAAAGTGACTACCACCGCCCATGGACATCTGCAACATCCGAGGACTTGCAGGTGCGTTGCCGGCCTTTGAGGAAAGAGTACGCTCTCTTCTTGAAGGTTTTCATGTCGTATCGGTTCGGAAAAGTCGCCGGCGAAAGCTGGTTCCACAGAGTGATTGTACGAGGCAGGAAATGCCTTAGAAAACGGGCTGTTGTGGACTTCCAGACATCGAGGTGGTGAGGATGGAATTTTGAGTTCTGGCGCGATGTCCGGTGGTGAAACTCAGCGGCCGGGACTAAACCAAACAACTCCTCAGAACACTCCCCGTGATATATGCGATAGAGGATGCAGAGTGACCCAACATCTCTACGCAAATCCAAAGAATCAAGCCGGTCGGTAATAACCTGATCGTCGACAATTCGAACTGCTCTACGTTGAATGCGGTCAAAAGGAAGAAGCTGGTACTGTGGAGCTCCCGCCCAGAGGTGAGAGCAGTACTCCATGTGGGGCCGAATTTGCGCCTTGTAAAGTTTTAGGCGATGGTCCGACGTGAAGTACCGTCTCGCCTTGTTGAGCACTCCAAGCTTTTTGGAAGCCAATTTGGCTTTAACTTCCAGTTGACCGCGGAACTGAACAACGTTCGAAACCTCGACGCCAAGTATCCCGATACTGGCTGTGGCAGTGAGGGGAGTATTCTCGAAGTGAGGGGATACGACAAAAGGAGACTTTTTAGCGGTTAACGCGCAAACTTGAGTCTTATTGGGGTTGAATTGGACTAAGTTTAGTCGGCCCCAGTCTGAGACCTTGGTTAACAAGGTCTCGACTTCAGACACAAGTTTATTCCGACACTCGTCGACGTGTTCCCGAGAAATATTAGCACGGCCGGTGTAAAGTACGTCTACAGTGCTGTCATCCGCATAGCAATGAATGTTACTGATTTGTAACATATCATTGATATGCAGAAGAAACAAAGTAGGTGAAAGAACGCAGCCTTGTGGAACGCCAGAATTGACGTATTTTAAGTCGGAGCATGCACCGTCGACAACGACCTTGATGCTCCGATCTGCCAAAAAACTGGAGATCCACTTGCACAATTTCTCGGGAAGCCCGTAAGATGGAAGCTTGGAGAGTAGCGCTTTATGCCATACCCGATCGAAGGCTTTCGCTATGTCCAGACTGACTGCTAATGCCTCCCCCTTGGACTCAACCGCCGTAGCCCATCTGTGAGTAAGGTACACTAGAAGATCACCAGCTGAGCGACCCCGACGAAAGCCGTACTGGCGGTCGCTAATCAGCTGATGCTCCTCTAGGTACCGCAGGAGCTGGCAGTTAATAATGGACTCCATTATCTTGGAGAACAAGGAGGTGATAGCAATAGGCCTATAATTTGATGGATCAGAGCGATTGCCTTTTTTAGGGATCGGGTGCACTAAAGCAGTCTTCCAAGAATTCGGGACTACGCCTAATGAGTAGGAGTGTCGGAAAAGACGCGTTAAGACCGGTGCCAGCTCGGGAGCACAAGTACGCAGCACAATCGGAGGAATGCCATCGGGCCCACTCGACTTATGGATGTCCAAGGAAAATAGTGCTTTACGAACTGCACTCTGTCGGAATTTAATTTCCGGCATCGTGGTATCACACCGCAAGATTGTCGGTGGTGTCTTTCCTTGATCATCAAGAGTCGAGTTGGACGCGAAGAGAGATCCCAAGAGGTCGGCTTTCTCCTTCGCTGTATGGGCCAACGAGTCATCGCTCCTGTGCAGAGATGGAAGGGAGGGCTGACAGAAATTCCCTAAGACAGCCTTAGCGAGAGACCAAAATGCGCGTGTTCCCGAAGGGAGTCGCACCAGTCTCTCACCAATCCTGCCAATGTGCTCCGACTTCGCCTTGGCAATAACACTTTTGAAAGACCTTGAGGCAGAGTTGTATTCCTTTTTACGTGCGCTGGTATTTACATCACGAGATGCCGATGCGTCAGCCCAGGCTTGATAGCATGCTGCCTTTCGGCGTGATGCCGTTTTGCAGAAGCGACCAAACCAGGGCCGGGTTCTGCCGCCGATGGGTATCGCAGAGTACGGAATGAAGAGTTCCATACCCTGGAACACCACATCAGCGACCGAGTCAGCAACGACATCTGGATCATCCGGCGAGAAACAAATCCGCCCCCATGGGTAGGATGCAAAGAAGGACCGCATCCCATCCCAGTCCGCTAACCTGTAGTGCCACACACGGCGACAACCCACGAACCGAGGCCGTGAGGTGCGTGTAATCGGTACTGTACTCCGGACAAGGCAGTGGTCCGACGAGCCAAGAGGAGGCTCTACGGAAACATGGTACCCGTCCGGATGAGAGGTCAGCAGAAGGTCTAACAGGGAAGGTGTATGATCCTCCACATCTGGGATTCGCGTTGGCGAGGTAACCAGTTGTGTCAAATCATATGCCAAGGCAAAATCGACCACAGATCTCCCCGCATGATCGGTGGTCCGTGATCCAAGCCATTCGGCGTGGTGGGCGTTAAAATCGCCAAGAATCACGATCTCTGCGGATGGGATCTGCTGCAGCACGGAATCTGTAGCCCGTTGCATGTGCTCAACGAGCCGGTCTGTTTCGGCATTACCGCTATGGGACCTATATAGGCACGCGTAGATTCGCGAATGATCATCGCAGTCTACGCGCAGCCAGAGAATGGATAGGTCCCTCCCTTCAAGATGGGCGAGGCGACGAGAGCAGATATCCCCTCTGACGTACGCACACACCCCCGCCCGTGGTACAAAGGAATGTTCCAACTTGTAGCCCGGGTAAGAGAGGAATGAGGCATCCGCCGGAGACGATATCTGGGTCTCGGTTAGAAAGAGCAAGGCCGGCTTCGCCGTCTCAAGATGGAAGTGGACGGCGTTGAGGTTGGAATTCAGTCCCCTTATGTTGCAGAAGGCCACAGCGAGGGTGGAAGGGGTTGCCTTTAGATGCCTGCTCCGTTTGCCCCGTCCATTCACGAGCGCAAAATTGCCCCCCCCAGAATTCGAAGGGCAGCCTGGGCATCCCTGCTCAGGTGGTGTATGTCCTGAGCATGGATGTCCAGAGAGGGATTGTCCACCGCGGGCGCAGATGGTACCCTCCTGGGGTAATTGTCTTATATTCTGCGCACTCATTTTGTTGGGGGGGGGGGGGGGGGGGGGTTGGGCCTCCGGGACTCTCACATACCGAACGAAACGCGGTAGCATGGCTACCACTTTACGTCGATTTTAAGTGAGAGAGTGGTACTTCCCCGGGCGTGCCGGCCCATTCGGCTACAACCTGAAGGTTGCAGCATGGCACTACCACTATTAATGTGTCAAAGTCAACGGTTAAATAATTAGTATGTCAAAGTCAACGGAGTTGAAGGCGCTGCTAAAATCCAACAGAGCAATTGCAGTGAGCTTGGTGTTATCCATATCCCACCGCACATCCTCCGTTATCTTCAGCAAAGCACCAACAGTGCTGTGGGATGGACGAAAGCCAGATTGGAAAGGACATAACAGGTTGTAAGTTGTAAGAAAGGAATAAAGTTGTTCGTGTACAATGGACTCAATTACCTTAGAGAGGATAGGGAGGATAGATATAGGACGATATTGGGACATAGAAGTAGGATTGCTGGTTTTATTTAATCAAAAATTAAAAGAAATATATTCTTTAACCATATAATTTGAAACGTTATGTCATGTCGTCACATGTCGTGAATTAAATTAAATAGGTAGGCTTAGCCTTCCTTAGAATTCAAGCTTGCTTCATCCCAAAGTTCACCAAAATCGGTTTAGCGGTTTGGCCATGAGTAATGGTAATAATTCAAAAATACTAGTTAATTTTAAGAGTACCTAACAAAAATAACAAAAGTTTTAAGTTTTTTTTTTCTAATTTGTCTGACTTGAGCCAGGTTATATTCTGAACGTACTTTTAATAATTTAGATCAGTCATTTCGTCAAGTAGCCGTATGTTTACAAGTTACGAGTATATTAATCTTACGATCAGATTAACGTTTAAGTAAAATATACATTTTTATCGCAATAAAACGTAACATGAGAACTTTAAAGACACATTTGGTAAAACAAAAGTCAATTAACGTTACTCCTGTATAAGATTAAATATTTTTAAGGTGAAAATCAAGTTAAAAAGCATAAAGTTCGTCCAAATATGGCGATCACGTATTGTTGCCGCGAAAATAACGCGCAGATGAAATCTCAGTGGTGTAACTGTCTGGCGCCGAACATTGAAGAACCGCAACTTATTATAATACAAACTTAGGTCAATTTTAAATACCTTTATAATTTATTTTTATATAATTTTTATATTAGATTGAAACATTTACTTTTTCCTGAATTAATCATAAGAATATTAAAAGTACTGAATTGACTCATGAATGAACAAAAGCTGCAATTTGTCACCCTAAAATTACTTAGATTTCATTTAGTGAATTTATTTAATTACATACTAAATTAGAAAAAATAATTTCTACTTCGTTCTATCGTTTGGTAAACGAAAAAAAAAGAAAGAATATTATGTGTAGTTCCGAGTTACAGTAATAGCAGAGGTTCGTATCGGGTCGTATGATTCACGCCAGAGGTCAGGACATCCAGTTGTGAGGCAAATGAATGAGCGACCCTACTTCGATTACGCGAAAACGTTGCCCTTTAGTTCTTATCAGAAGTGCTTTTTAAGTTTTTCATTTCGACTGAATTGTTTGTCGTTTTAAAATTTGCTATGTTTTGATGGTCGTCCCTAATATTAGCTGCCCTATCACCTATGTATATCCAGGCTGCTGCTAAAACTGCCACATCTAGCGATTCCAGCGTACCACACATGTTTTAATTTTTTTACTATAAGATACATTGGCTTGCCATCATAGAATTCAGATTACAATAGTAATAATAAGTACAGACACACACATACCCTATTCCAATGGGAATAGAAATAAATGTAAACACAACGTAGATTTACAAATTGCATGCGGTTGTCAAATCGTTCTGCATTATTATTTATTAGTAGTACCAGCCTGTGATTGTCCCACTGCTGAGCTATGGCCTCTTCTCCTTTTCGAGGAGAAGGTTTAGAGCTTATTCCACCACGCTGCTCCAATGCGGGTTGGCAGAATACACATGTGGCAGAATTTGAGTGAAATTTTACACATGCATGTTTCCTTACGATGTTTTCCTTCACCGTCAAGCACGAGATGAATTATAAACTCAAATTAAGCACTTGAAAATTCAGTGGTGCCCGCCCGGGTGAACCCACGTTCATCGGTTAAGATTCACGCGTTCTAGCCACTGGGCCATCTCGGCTTATATACACTGTAAACAGTTCTTCATTAATTTACCCTTATTCATAATACAAAACTATTCCAATTAACTAGTTATAACCACACTAATTTAACTTTCAAAGTTCCGAATACAACTTCGCTAACATCGGACATTGAAAACGCCATCTTTTCTCGTATCCATAGTGAATGTCAATTGATATCGATGACCAGTGATATCGCATTAATTCGGTGTCAAATTTGTTTATTTGGGTTTATTCCTGTTGTGGTTGGAATAGGCTATATGTAATTTATATGTAATATTTAATAAGTAGGTACGAATATTCTAAATAACGGAAGTTATAATAATCCATTTTATTTCAAACATTTTCTAATGCGTTATGTTATAGGTTCGAGCTTAAATAAGTAAGATTATGCAATTTCATAGTAATGGCAACAAATGTGTATAAAAAGTTTACATAAACTACAGATAATTAAGATAAAAATTATTCAGTTCAGTTCTGTTTTCTCCTCTGTTTAACAAACGATTATTTTTTCTTTTCTTTTTACTAGCTATTGAAGAGCTTGATTTATGTAAGAAATATTTTTTGGAAATAAGAATAGAAAAAATGTTATTAACATATTCCCTATATGTTTGTCTCAAAATTTCAAATAATGATTAATGTCGAATTTCGACCAATCGGCGAATTCTTTGTAGAATCATAATTAATACAGCTCGCAATTGTTTCTATAGATTAAAAGTTTTATATCAGATCCGAGATGTTCTAAGTAAGGATATGCGTATAAAGTTATGTGACACTCTAGTTCTTTCAAAGTTTAATTATGCTGATGCTGTCATCGGGCCCAGACTGCTCGCTCGCACAAAAAATCTTATTCAGCGTATACAGAATGCATGTATTAGGTACTGCTACAAAATACCGCCTCGTGCACATGTTACCCCATATATTAACAATGCCCGAATGGCGAAGATGGAATACCGCAGACAATTACACTTTGCCACCTTGTTATTTGGTATTATTAAAAATAAAACGCCTATATATTTGTACAGCAAACTAAGTTGGGCTCACGAAAGTAATAGAAGTTACCAAACGAGAGCGTCTTCTTATATGCTGAACGTGCCGGTTCACCGCACAGCAGCATTCCGCGGCAGTTTTCGTTACGCGGCAACGAAGTGTTGGAACAACATCCCCCCTCCGCTTCGGATACTGAAGTCCATAAAAACATTCAATATTAAATACAAAACATATTTATTTAATATACAGCTAGAACTGCACTAATAAATGTATAATTATGTGTATATGTATGTGTATGTATATATGTATATGTGTACATATTTTTATAGCATACAAAAGTACTATCTTTATATGTTCTTAAAAATTGGCTTCGTTATCGAGTTACGTAAGTATGGTCTAACACCGGCTTAATTACTTTATTTATAAATATATATATATTTTTTTTCTATTCTATCTTTTATTTTTTTATTTTTTTAGTCTATTGTCTATTCTATATACAGGCTGTAACAATATTCGTGTCCGACCCGTGAAGGGGTTATTAGGTATCTTGAGTCGATTTAATATATGTAATCAATTTTAAAATACTAAGAAAAAAAATTACCCCGAATAAAATTAATATTTAACTAAATAAAATGACGAAAGTCACATGGCAACACAGGCGTGACGACAGCGCTTGCTAGGTACTTACCTATTGGGTAGCGAGGACATGGGGTCATGAGGTCATCTCAGTTGAAAAATAACTCGGTGTTCACACTAATGTGATGGCTGCGGCGAAGAGTTGAAACGCACACTCTGATGGCACTGGAGTACCTTATGGAACTGCGGACCGTGTCTCGTATTCTTTACGAGCCGTTGCATAATTGCAGTCACTTTTACCCAGACACATTAACATGTAAAATACTCTTGATTAGAATACATATCGCGGAACATAAACTTAACTGCAAAACGACCACTCTTAATTAGTTTACGCGCCAAACTGACCGAATAATAGAAATAGAAATAGAACAGTAGTTATTAATAGACAATCGGTTATTTATCTAGTGAAGTAAAAACAATTGTATCGATAATTTATCGATAACAGTGACACGTGTGAAATTTGGAATACTATTTAAAAGAGCAATACGATCCGTACTATTGATATTGATAGTAATTTATTCTATAAAAACGATAGTGTCGATTGTATTGCAAAATACATTAGTTTTAACCAAAACCTATCAATACTATTAATAACATCGATGGTTTTGTACTATCAATTTAGTTAATGAAAAATCATTAAGATCAAAACCATCGGTGAAAATCGATAAGTTTTAGTTAAAACTAATGGGTATTGCAATACTATCTATACTATCGCATGCATTACTATCGATAAAATCAAACTATCGATTATTCTACAACATTACTTCTTCACATGAAACGTGCCGACGCTCGCTCCGCCGCCTCTTTGAAGACGCCGACATAGCCTTTCGGCGTGAAACAGCGGCGGCTTGACAAAGAAAAATATTTTAACGAAAAATAATAAATATTTGGTAATAGTTTAGGGCAGTCTTCCATCACGCTCATTAATTTATTTTTATTTTATATTTTCTTTCTCTTTAGTCTCTTATAATAGACTAGGGTAGAAGCCTTTAAAAATAATAAAAAGTGAAAAAAAATAATAGTAGGATGAAATCCATTAGAAAAGGAGGGGAATATTATAAAAATGAAAGGAAAAATAATTTACGGGCGATCTGAGGTCGGGAAGGGGGTAAGGGGGGGGTTTTAAGGGTAAAAAACGGTTTTTCTCGATTTCCGGCAAAACTAAAAGTACTATCGAAAAAAGTCAAATGGCAAAGTTGTAGGTAAGAAAAAGATCTAAAACTTTTGTATTTATACTTTTTTCACATAACCTCAAAATTTATGTGAAAAATTCAAAAAACCAAGTTTTTGGTTTTTTATTTTTATCTTTTACAAAAATTATTTTTTTTTAACGAAATTTGGTGAAAACTTACCTTTTTATGTCTCAAATACGCTGTAATTTATTTGATTAAAAATATTTATTTTTTCACCTTATTTTGAATTAATATCGAAAAAACACCCTAATTTTCAATCGAAAATTCACCCGTCAAAATATCAGCTTTTTTCAAAAAGTTGGTATGTTTTTTGTTCGTTGAAACCTCTACTTTCCGATGGTGAAAAAATATATATATATTACCATAGTAAATCTTCTCAGAAAATGCAAAAAATCGAAAATAACTCGAATTCCAATTTTTTGCAACAAACAGCAACAGATTGGGGCTGGAAGCAATATCAACGTGGAATTATGCCCAAATCTACACAAAAGAAATTAACTCCGGAAATATTGCTCAAAACTATTTTCTGCAGCTGTGAAACTGCATGTAATAGCTTAAAATGTGGTTGCCGAAAACATGCACAAATTTATGTTCAAATTGTCATGGTTCTGAAAATTGCTCCAATATTGAAGAAGAAATCTACGAGGAAATTAATGATTCAGAAGAAATTGTGGATGAAGAACCAACGCATTCTGGAAATAATGTTGGAGAGGAAGAAGGTGGTAGTCATGTTTTGAGCAATATTTCCGGAATTAATTTCTTTTGTGTAGATTTGGGCATAATTCCACGTTGATATAGCTTCCAGCCCCAATCTGTTGCTGTTTGTTGCAAAAAATTGGAATTCGAGTTATTTTCGATTTTTTGCATTTTCTGAGAAGATTTACTATGGTAATATATATATATTTTTTCACCATCGGAAAGTTGAGGTTTCAACGAACAAAAAACATACCAACTTTTTGAAAAAAGCTGATATTTTGACGGGTGAATTTTCCATTGAAAATTAGGGTGTTTTTTCGATATTAATTCAAAATAAGGTGAAAAAATAAATATTTTTAATCAAATAAATTACAGCGTATTTGAGACATAAAAAGGTAAGTTTTCACCAAATTTCGTTAAAAAAAAATAATTTTTGTAAAAGATAAAAATAAAAAACCAAAAACTTGGTTTTTTGAATTTTTCACATAAATTTTGAGGTTATGTGAAAAAAGTATAAATACAAGAGTTTTAGATCTTTTTCTTACCTACAACTTTGCCATTTGACTTTTTTCGATAGTACTTTTAGTTTTGCCGGAAATCGAGAAAAACCGTTTTTTACCCTTAAAACCCCCCCCTTACCCCCTTCCCGACCTCAGATCGCCCGTAAATTATTTTTCCTTTCATTTTTATAATATTCCCCTCCTTTTCTAATGGATTTTATCCTACTATTATTTTTTTTGGTTTTAAAAATTATCTACCCTAGTCTATAAGCTGTGTGGTTAATGTTATTGTTTATGTTTTAATTAGTCATGGACACTTGATTGTGTAGGAAAAAAAATGTATCACTTATAAGTATAAAATTATCAGTTAATTAGTATGTGTCCCTGAAAAATTTCCATGTCCGAATCCAATCAGCTCAGATCATTTGCTGAGTGTGAGCTAGGTGATTCGTGAGCTAATTTATTTTAGTTGAAAATTAATATCGCACAATATCGCGCTTAGTAGTAGTGACACGGCCTTACACGTTCCAGCGGCGTTTCAAAAGCACTCAAAGAAGCCGCCTAACAAATCTGGTGTTGTCACATTTCGAAAAATTTGCTCGATGTTGGGGAATTAGGTCACAAAAATGGGTATTTTAAATTACAATAACTATTTTAAATTAATGAATATGGGATTTTTAATATTATTTTTAGTAATGTCCACAAAACACCAATATTCCCCTTTCGCGCCAGATGGGGGTTTTGTTACACGCTGTATATACATATTAATTTAAATACTCGTATTATAACATGGTCACCGCCCGTCAGTAGTTATCAAAAAGGGTACCATTGAAAACCAGCATTAGGTGTCTACGCCTATTAATTGCTGAATGGTACACCTATTTGGGACACGTCATATATATGTTTATTGTAATATAGTATTTTTTTTTTGTTACTTTTAACCTATTTTTTTGTATCAATTCATATTTTATTGTTAATTTTTTTTTTTATGTTTTTTCGTGTAAATGTTAATAGTAATTTAAGTTGTTTTTTTTTTTATTTTTCTTTGGTTAACTTTTTTTTTTTTTTTACTTATATATATATATATGTTTTTTAATTTTTGTACGGTCCCAAATAAAAGTGTTCTTTCTTTCTTTTCTTTCTTTTCTTTCTTAATTTGTCCATATCTATATCTATATTTCTATATCAATATTAATATTTAAAGCTGAACAGTTTGTTTGTTTGATCCGGCTAATCTCAGGAACTACTGGTTCGAATTTAAAAAATATTTTTGGTTTGTATAAATAAGGCCTTTTATGGAGGGTGGCTCTAGGCTGATTTTTATTCATTGTATTTTAATTAATTATAAGCGGGTGAAACCGCGGGGCTCAGCTAGCCTTAAGATATATTCATTAAGGCTTTTGCACTGTTTTACAATAGAAATAAAAAAACTGGTACTTTTTAAATAAAATGTATAGAAACAGGTACATGAAGTCATTGAATTTAATTTCTAAGATTTAAAAAGATTGATTACTTATAATATTTCTAAAGCGATGTTAAAAATAAGACGAAAATGGTGTTTTTTTGTTAATTTAAGATACGGTGGCTTATTTTATTACAATTGTGTGCGGTCTAGTGGTTCACAAGCAACATGTGAAGACACCGTGACCATTTTCATATAAATAATTTTATTTTTTATTATTAACAGAATATATTACTAGATAATAGTTAGTAAGGTAAGAGGGGTCAATGAACTTTTAAACTTACTTAAATGAGCTAATTTTTGTTTGTGTATATTAAATCTTCACATCTCAATATTAATTGGAATTACTTTATAAAAAAGTAATCTTACGCCAAGCATTTTTAGCTAATAAATATATGCTTTTCAAGTTAATGTCCTTAATTAGCTAAGTGATTTTAATTGTTTTAACTAAAGTTGAATTAAAATAATAAACTGCTTTAGGTAGGTACTTATATACTTATATCTAATTAAGATTTGTGCCTGTTTTAATCCTAAATAGAGCCTTTGCATGCTTTATAGTTTACCTATACCTACTTCTTTTGTAGCTTATTTTTTGTAAATAGTGTGGTAAAATATTAATTTATTAAATAAATTATGCTAGAAATAGTCGAGGATTAAGAGCTGCCAGAAGTCAGTCAAGACGAAATCGTGATGACTTTGAGACAGCTTGAAAATATAAAAAGACCCTGGGTAAGATGGAATTACGATGGGGCTATTAAAACCAGCTGGAAAACCTCTACTAGCGCAGCTTCAACGCATATTCAATTCTGTCATCTTTTCAGGTAGAACTCCAAAGGCATGGAGCAAGAGTATTGTAGTGCTATTCTTCAAAAAAGGAGACAAAACCTTATTGAAGAACTACCGACGTATTTTCCTCTTGAGCCATGTCTATAACCTGTTTTCCGAACTGAATACCGAACTTTAACAAATCCGCTCTACTGGAGATGATCTTATATTAAATTTAATTTAATGATGGTGAACTAAACTAAACATATCTTACGATTCACCAGTGAAAGGTCTTCGTCTACTCCGAATAAAAACTTGGCTTGTATATTATATTAGAGCGTTTTATTAAACCAAAAGGGCAGGCTAAATAAAACTAATAATATTTTTTAAGTAATTCTAAAATGAGTAAGTTTTTAAGCTTTAAAAGGTTACGAGGTCAATCAAGTTGCACGGATAATAATTATTCGGCAACCGACATGATTACAAGGACTGGCGCCAGCGCTCGTTTAGAAATTCCTATAAAATTATCTTGTTAACATTAATTAAAAAATTAAAACAAACCTTCTTCAATATTTATCGTTGAAAATATATAACTGTAATTAAAAATATCAAAGTGAAAGAAGTTTTTCATTATACCTAAATAAAAACAGCAAGTATAAATTTAATATTTTGATTTATTCCTTCATTCAATTTAAAACGAAATAGATTGATTGAAAAGCTTCAGCAAGAAGCGAGGGAACGGAATTTCCTTTCAAGAAAAGTCTAGTGCCTGCGCTAATTGGGCATTAGTCGTAAGCTGTACTTTGTCGATAGATATTTTTGTTATCGAAATTACAACTCTGTTGTCTGTACATATGACGCAGAATCAATCGATAACGCCTAAAAATTATTATATCATTGTTAAAAAATTGCCTTCTTGAGTTACGTACAGAAAGTATAAACTATAGATAATCCTTTTAAGTCTGTTAAAGGCTTAATAGTCCGTAGATCTGACAGCACTCGTTTGTTCGGTTACATTTATTTATAAACCTGTTGTATATAATACCATGTCACAATGATCTATTTGATTTTATTTTACATTTTATAGTAAATTGAATGCTACGTTACTTGGATATGGTTCTGCACACATTATTGATTCCGACTGTACGACAGATTATACGAACAATTCAAGCATAAAAACTGTCGCAATAGGCTTTAGAAGCGCTCTACTCGTAATATATCATATTTTCTACAGCTCTAACGACGTGTTTAATTCAGAATACAGTTTTTAACGCATTCCTTCGGTGGTCAAACGAACGCTCGTTTCTCATGTCCTTTTCTGTTAATTAGGCTTGAATTGATTGAAGTTATGATCTCCTAAATAACTCTTGACAATAATTAAGCTAAGTTCGAAGCATGTGTCAATAATATGTTGCTTTTAAAAAATATATTACCATTAAACAAGGTGTATTTGAATTGCGTTAAATAAATATAGGTAAGGACAATAAATTCTAATCGGTTAAATAAAATGATAAAATCGTAATAATTATTGTAGCAACTAATTACAAATAAGTTATTTTAAAATACAGAACATAATATATTCGGATATTTATATTGTAATGCTTTTTCTTATGTTTATTGTTATTGAGTTAAAGAATTTATGTACATTAAATAGTTTTTTTTTTAAATTAAAATACCTTATATGTACTGAATTAAGTGCGATCACTGCTATGTAAAAACACAACATAAAAATTAAAGTGTTCATAGTTTCAAAAGTTATTTTATGGTGGTCTATTTCTCATGAGAATTGGTCTTATACATCGTAAATCGTTCGTCCATCTATGAAACTAATTGGATAATTGAAGCGTGATGTCGATCAATAAGACAATTTCTTGTAAGCTTTGTTTAGGAAGATCTTTGGCTACTACTCTATATTTCATACACGTGTTAAAACTTTACAAATAATTCGGAAAAAAAGATAAACAAAGAAGCAAATAGACAACCTGTTGGTAAGTGTTTACCTACGTCCATAGATATTGGCACCGTGCATAAGCTTCTCATACTAGCAATTTAGATACACACAAATTGAACTCAAAGACACTTCGAAATCTTTCTTTTTGTACTTTATATTGCACTATGTATCTTTGACTAAGGCACAATGTACGACAACATGAATGGTAATGTATAATATAATATTGAAACAAAAAGCTATATAATATAGTCTTTTCATCATGGTTTAAATAGAATTTATTCAGTTACGTTGAGGTTACGGCACTCTGAGTAACAATTATTACCATTAATAAATACTAGTATTGAAAACGAAACTTCGAAAACAGTTTTTTATGGAAAAACGAAAATGTGCCACTGAGTTTTCGTGCAATTTTTATCTGTGTCAGTTATTTTTTTTTCCTTATGGCCTTTGGTAACCTGTGTCAGTTATCAATTAATTATTTTAACTGTTATTCGTTTATTGTGTTCCAATTTCAAATATACGCTCTCCGTAATACACTTATATTATACGGATAATAATGACTACAAACAAAAACAAGATCACTGGTCTGAAGATTTTTTAATTGTTAGGGGTTGGATAGTAGTCTTGAATTGGTAAATTACCTATGCGTTTATTTTATATTCTCATTAAATTCACAGGCATGGGTGTTATCTTCTTCATTACGTAAGATCTCAGTATTAATATATAAAGTGTGTTACTTGAGTCTTAATGCTGAATTCACTTGAAAGCACCAAGTTTATTGTACAAAAATATATTACAAAGGATGCATTACCTTAAAGTCAAACACCATGTTTTGAATTTAAGCATTTAAAACCGCTATCAAATTGCTATTCAAATAACAATAACAATCAACAATCACTTCTATGCTAAACTATCAATGTTCAAAATCGCGTAAATAGTTTACTGCGCTCGTTAATTTTAATGTAAACAGTATCTTTGCTTAGACAGGGTTCTGTAGATCTAAATAGTTGACCATTCGCAGTGTAATGTTTAAGTAAGCCTTATTTCGTGGTGGATAAAGTCAAAAATCGAATGTGTTAATTTAGTGGACTGCAAAATATGTTTGACTAGGTAAAGTTGGCTAAATCTTTTAAGGTAATCTAGCAAGATTCTTGAGGTCTCGAGAGATGTAAGGTGCCTTGATCTGAGTGATCAGTGATTGATGTGTTTGATAAACTTTTGTATTGTGGCAACATTGTTAGGAATTATCATGAAGTAATGGCGATAAATCAACAATAGATAAATAAGATTAAGTGTCACATGTCATTTAATTATTGACTAAAAAGCTTAACTTTCTGATTAGAGTAAGTTGAAAGATAAATTTTAATCATATCTTATCAACCTTTCCTTTTTCTCTCTAATTCTGGTCGGATATGCTGAAACTGACTGGAAGATACCTCTTTGCAGAATAACTAAACTCTTTATTACTCTTTATTGAGTCTGGGTGTAATTATCTATATAAGTATGTACATATTTACAAAAGAAAAGTAGTATATCAGTTGTCTGGTTTCCATAGTACAAAATCTGCTTAGTTTGGGATCAGATGGCCGTGTGTGAATAATGTCCCAGGATATTTATTTATTGTATTTTATTTTTTATGAACTTTCAAAGTACCTCTTAGAACCTACCAGCTTTATAAAAGAAAGTCATGGGCGAATTTGTATGCATAGATCCACCAGTACTGTTCGTAGAATGGCAGCTATTCACTAAAATTGTTTTCTTTAGATTGGTACCTACGATAATAATATGTTGCCTAAGTAATTAAGTTAATTTTTAATCAATTGAATCATGAATGCATTACGAGATTCAATGAGTATTAGAATAGCGGTTGATTCACTCGATACAAAATTTCATTCATTACATAGAATTGTTGCTAGCCTTCATCGTACATATGAGCATGTGATGAATTCTATACACACATAAGACATTCATTCCATCGACTGTCTCATTGGTCTATTAAGTAGCTTATAGGACTAGACGCCGACGTCATGGGTTTTATCCCCGGACTCATTTGTATTTATGGGATTTTTCACTAATTAAATTTTCATCTGGTGCGTAGTTTTGAATTGGCACTTTGTTCTTTATTCGTTGTACAGCTTTTGAGAAAATCTTACATTCATTTAGTCTAGGATTTCGAGTAAGGGATTTGCGTACAATTTTAAGGTCGTTCCTTTCATACAAATGAATTTACTCTATTTTTGTTAGTTATGAAAAAAATATGGGCATATGTCATCTAGAATATCAAAAGTGGAACTGAAGCCGCGTTAGGCTTGACCAGCGCATCAGCCTGATTCTAATATCTTCTTGTTTTTATATTCTTTCTTGTCTTCACATTAAGTAATAATTACCTAGTATTGTATTACAGTAGAGCTATAATGTAGAAACAAATGCGAAACACACCGTAGAAAATGGTTGTAAAATGTCAGATGTTATTATGCGATATTGACCATAATAACTATAACATTTTCAAGAATACCCAGCATCAAAATAGTATATCACAACATTTCAGTTGTCAACATTTCTTGGGTGCGATATGAAGTGTGTTCTTACAGAACACATATAGGACATATGTAATTGTGACAGTGATGTAACAAATCGTAAAATATATTTCAACTTGACATAAAATTCAATCGTCGCATATTAAAATTAATCATTGCAAACTTGTCTGAAACAAGTCGAATTCAAGTAAGAAATCAATCAATCACGGTTAGATAACGAGTAACATATAATATCATCAATATTTTTGCCGATTACTACCGTTTACGGTCAATCTCCTTATATGGTGCAATGGCTGTGTCAAAGTGGTCAAATCGTGTCGCCCGGTCGCACTGAGTCACGTTTGTTATAATATTATTATATCAATATTTATTATTTTTCTTTATATTTCTGATTGATATACGAAAATTGGATGGCGATTTATATTTTTAATTAAAAATTGGTACTTAGGAAATGTAATTGATGGAAATTGAAGAGGTAGGTGGTTGGCTGATATTCATGACATGATATAAAGTACGATTTGACCTTCGATTGGCTGTGAAGGATTTCGTTGACAATTTATTTCGGGCAGCTCATTTCAAAAGCTTTTAGATTATGTCATCGAGTTCCTCAGTAATCATTTTATTGATATATTTGTGATAATAGAGAACGATAGTAAGCTCAAGTAAAATGTATGAGGATTGGAGTATGTGGGTCTGGTGTAGTCCTGTTTAGAGAGACAGTCGTTTGAGTTTATTATGCATTATTTTAATTTTAAATAAGCCGCACCGTGCGGTTTCACCCGCATTAGGCTTTACTGCTCCGTCCACTAGGGTCGTAGAGCCATGATATATTGACTTCAATAACTCAACTACTAACTCAAAAATATTTTTTTCAAGTCACATAGTTCCTGAGATTAGTACGTTTAAACAAACAAACAAAGAGCCTTGTAAGACTTACTTACTTACTTACTTAAGAACTTTACGTAGTGATAGAGCTTACGTAGTGACCACTTACCATCAGGTGGCCCTTATGATGGTCCGCCTATGCCATAAAAAAATCGAAAGATAAAACTTCAAACTGAAAAGTTCAAGTGTCACGTTAATTGTATTAAACTAAAATTTAAAATGAACGAGTCTTAAAAAAATAAATGTCAATCTTATTATCTAATGTTACAAACATAATGTGTGAATTGGGTAGTGTAAAGTAAGAATTAATTAATACCGCCTACTTGGGGTGACTCATTATAAGACGCAAATTTTATTTATAATATCAGTTTCCTGAATCACGCTATAGAAACTTTGCGAATAATTGCTATAAATAGATTGAACATTATGAATAGAATAGAATTTAAGTTTTGCATTTAACATCATCATTGAACAAAGTTGCTCAATCAAAACTAATATTAAAATATAATATACCTATCACAGGAATTATTTAAATTCAGAATATATAAACTTGAATACTCTAGTTTGAAATCAAATAGAAATTTAGTCGAAAGGCTATTTTATTTCGGAATGATTCCGAAACCCGGTTTTTGGTTATGTCTTAGAAGAAAACGTCAGGTCTTCATTAATTCCATTGAATCTTTTTTGAATAACAATGATAATACGCTGTTAAATAATAATAATAATAAAAAGCATAGTTAAAAGCACTTTTGGTGATTTATCGCTCTCCACTGCTGGTAATATGACTTTCCCGAGGCGCGTCAAAGCTCCTGGTTAGGACTATTTAGCCCTTTCCATATACAGTTATGTCTTTGCCTTAGTGAATTGCGATATTTTTAAAATAAAAAAAGAAGTTTCATTTTATATGGGTTACATTTCGTACATAAATTAGAATCGTTATTGAAAAGAATCGCAATGCCATTGAACCATCTATTCTTGTAAACGAATAGATTATGACAACCCATGATCTCACAGGTCTGAGCCTTTCCCAATCACACGTTCACCATTCCTAATACGTCCATGTCAGGTGGACATGCCCTATTTACGACAATCCCAAAAAGAGCAGTCATAAAGTGACACCAAAACAATATTCAACTTTATTCCCTTGACATAAAGACTGTTGTAGTTATAACTTTCAAAATCAAGTTGCTTTTGTCACTCGTCGTGTGTTCAAAGCTCACGATCATAGAACGTATTGTATTTCTTTATAAATGATTACAAAAATGAGCTCATGACCGTAGTCAGGTCTTGACAATTGGGCTACGTGATTGAGTGAAATATTAGACTGAAACAAGTTCGCGGTAATGAGGAATGACAACCCAGTTAGGACTCGACGATTCTTGGAGATCACTTGAGACCATCTTGTACTTCTTGAAAAACAATTGAGTTCGTATTTATGACATCTTCGGTGATCACAATAGTACAATCATATGTTTTGCTGCAGGCATTATGCGAATCAATACTAAAATAGGTCTATTTTATTTTCATCGTCAAAATATATAATTATTGAAAAATAATTAGTAAAAGACTAACTATGGTGATTTGAAAGTGGTACGTTGGCGTGTATGCCTTTATATTACGAGTCCCACGCAAGCCCGCAGGAAGCACTAGCTAGTAGTGGGCGTGGGAACTTGCAGTTTCACTATGAGTAGGTACATTTTGCTGGTTTTTACAAGAGCTTGATACCTAAGAGCTTGATTCCTAGAGGCACCCTTAGAATTATACCTAATTATATTTTAATTACTGGACATCGAAAGTTATGGTAGATTATTAATTATTATTTATTATATAAGAAGGACGCACAGAAAATTGTAACATTTATTTATCAGAAGTATATAAGAAATCTACATAAAAATAAGTCAAATTTCGTGCAAAACCATGCTTGAATACTTCATATTAGTTTATTTTTACTGCTACCCGTCCAGCTTCACATAAGTAGAATACGAACGTTAAAAACATAAGAAGAAACCCACCCAATTTTTATCACAATCAGATAATGGCAAAGGAGTTCATTAAGGACGAAAATACAAACTCATTCTCATTCAAACAATTCATTTATATTTATATAGATTTCTTTGTATAAATCGACTAATTCTTTGTAATTAATATCAAGAAATTAATTATGATTCAATTGAGTTCTGTAAAATATGAAAATGAAGAAATATGTATAAGGAAAAACTACACATTAAAATGTAAAAACGCGTGTTATAGTAAGAAACACTATTTAATACTTTCTTCATAACTTCACCATCAAACTTTACTTTTAATTAAAATAATCTTCAGTGACAGCATAATACGAAGGTTGATTATTATTATAATTATTTAATAATTAAACTTGTGTATTATTATTTCGAATATTCAACGATAATTATTTCTATTATATATATATAAGAACACGCAAAAGTTATTGGTCGGCCGAATTGTAAAAACGTAATTGAAGGCGAAATGTTTGATTACATGAACACTACGGCTCAATTAGTAATAAAACGAACATATTTCCATGATTGTAGTTTCAGATTACAAATATTTAAAAAAAAAGTTAATATATTTTACATTGTTTATTTGTTGTCATAAACATTCATTTAAAAAATTGGGTTATTCTTTTGGCGCGGAATGCCGTTTTCGCTCGCGCAATTAGAAGTCCAGTAGATCATACCAGTTGACACGGTGTACATATAGGGTCGCAGCTCACACGAAGCGCTAACTTGTATCTAGGTGAGGGCTAGGATATTTTTCTCACACTAGAATTATAGAATCTAGATACACTGCGCCCTGCTAGGCGCCTGCGTCACCCGCTGCGTTCTTAGGTCATGTCTACATAACATTGTTTACTTAACTTGAACGTTTTTAAATCATTTATGTATAATATTTTACATATTTTCAGTCATCGTTATAGCTAGGTAATAACGTATATAATAACTATGTAAATGCATGCTTGCATATACGATGCTTAGGTATAGGTATACACATTGGTAAGACTAAAGGAAAAATACTGGCAACATTTCCACTTATAACAAAATTTAAATTTTGACCGAAGTAACGATATATAAAAAATATTACAAATATTTATTCGTTTCTATAATATCGTTTATTGTTTTAATTAAATAAACTAAAACATATATACAAAATGTATTTCTAATGTATATAAAATATAAATATTCTATGCCACAATATCGTTTAACATACAAGATAATTCAAATAATTATTTATATAAATAAAAAAAACTTAAATTCGAAATTTAAAACTGCAAATAAAGTGACAGTCCGTTATGTATGTAGCCGAAGTTGACATAAAACAAACAAGTACAATTTCATGGTTATACTTCCAAACGTATTGGTAATCAATCTCACTGTTTTGGATTCCAACGAGGCGTGTTTTAAAGTCTTCGCTTATTCGGACTGTAACTAATGCGATATATTTGAGTGATATTGCTGTAATTAGATCACAAGTGTCACTAATTATGTTTACCTTTCATATATTTATATATTAATAACAATATTATCCTGTACAATGTATATATTTATGTGGAATATATGTTGACAGTTTTGAATTTGTTACCTATATTCTTTTTTTTAAATTTTAGGTGTTAAATAAAACTAAAATTGTGGGGTAACACTGAATTTGAGCGGAAAATTACGGGTTCAAATCCGGGTAAGCTCAATTTAGTTTTCATATGCGTATTTTGTTCTTATAATTTATTTCATAAGAAATTAAAAACAATTACTAGATAACATAATAAATATAAACTTGATGAGTTTCGTTCGCCGGTTCTTCTCAGGTCAGGGTATTTTAGTTTTCGAACCGGTAGAAGTTTTGGATTAGACAATCAATAAGTAAGCGTAATATTTCTATATTGAATAAAGGAATTTGATTTGATAATACAAAAACCGTATTGGAGTAGCATTTATGAACAAGCTCTAAGCTTTCCCCTCAAGAGTAGAGTACTTTTTTTCCTATCAATATCACGTGACACGTACCTACTAACAGCTTTGTAACTTTAGAGTGACATGTGAAGTATGTCCAATAACACAATAAATATACCTTTAAAAAATTATTGCATATTTTTATAAAACATTTTTTTAAGAAGCAATTATTGATTTCTTTTCAACTTAACGGCATTTAACGACACCTTCGATGCTCTGAGAAGGTCATCATGTTACCAGCTATGTTTTTTGCGACACAGTGTTCGGACGGTAAATTAACTGGAAGCAATCAAAAACATGACTTACACGTAATTGTTTTTAATTGTATTATGATTTATTTTAACGGAAACTTGTTCGGAGTTAAGGGCAAGACATATTTCTATTAGTAAATTCCGTGTGTAACATTTATTTGTGTTTAGATTTAAATACGAAATTTATTTTAAAAGTAGTACACTTAAATAATTGACCTTTTTTATTACCCAGGAGAAGATTTTAAGAGATGCCTGGATCTCTGGTACGTGGGAGAGAGTCTTAAAAAATGAAAAGCGATAGATATTCTTGTGGAGAGACCACTCAAAATAAAGCTTCAAGTGTTACTTATTCAAGAGAGAGGAAAATTTTGCTCCAACCCCGAACCCCGTTTTTTTTTATTGCATAGGAAGGCGGACGAGCTTATGGGCCACCTGGTAATATTAATTATGGGCATAATGGTAAGTGATATCCAACGCCCATTGAAATTGACATTGTAGAGCACAACAGTAGCAAATACTGCCGTTTTGCGGTAGAATATCCGATGAGTGGGTGGTACCGATGTAAGCGATGGTTAACATTTCTTACAATGCCAATGTCTATGGTCATCAGGTGTCAAAAAAAACACTGCTGATAGAAGTTAAAAAACATTTATTTTAATACGTAGGTACCTATTATTCATTAAATTTTTGAACAATCATTCCACAAAATTTTATTATACAAAAAAAAAAGATAATAAGGAAATATAAATGTACATATTGTTGTATAATATTGCTGCTCCGACGCCACATATTTTTTATCTCGATCATAAAATGAATCTTCCGAAATTCGTGTCTTATTTATACCAAAAAATTATTCCACATGCTTCATCTCTCTTAAACTTAAACAATGCTCTCTGTGCCTTATATGTCGTCGTATCTTTTAACAGATTAAAAGTAAGGGTCAATGAACTTATGTATTAAATAAATGCGATTATTATTATTAAGTTTGTGCAGATAATGACTGGCTGTCGTAGCGGTAGCGATTCTAACTAATCTCCTTGCATCAACCGTTGTCGTCGGTTCTATTCTCCAGCAAATTATTTTTAATATATTTATTTATTAGATCATATACAAAAACACGTCAATTTGTCATTGTGTTACTTAATACCTGTGTTGTAATACATAGCAAATTACTAATTATTATATTATTATAAAATCAATCGATATGTCCGCGTTCTCTGTATAATGATGGAAATCGTGGTTTTCAGGAATTATGTTGTAATATGACGCTAGTTCAAACTATTAACTTTTTATGTCGTATTTCGGAAAACTATCGTATCTGAAGCAGAAAAAGAAAAATATATCTGCATTGAAACGTTTACTGAATTTAAATTTTCTATTCAACGAAATAGGGTTAAGGGAATGCGAACGTTCTGTTTACTCGATCATTGGCAATTCAAATAGCAGTCAACGAATTTTGATACGATTTCAATGATCTCTGAAGTTTACATGGTTTTGTCTTTATACGTTTGATACAGATTCTACAACCAAGTCAAAATCGTTT
Source organism: Nymphalis c-album (assembly GCA_963151315.1). NCBI lineage: Eukaryota > Metazoa > Arthropoda > Insecta > Lepidoptera > Nymphalidae > Nymphalis > Nymphalis c-album. Next base: position 2,378,242 of record OY720601.1, read on the forward strand.
ACGAAGGTCAGTGACTTAGTGACTTTATGCTAAGCGAATATAAACACACCTATTAACATTGTTTCATTAAAATAAATGTTTTTTTTTTTATAAAGTTAGACTAAGGTTCATAATTATTCAAGTTAATAAATACATTATTTGGAGTTTAAAAAGTACTTTCTAAGATTTCTAAGATTAATACAAACTGCGTACCTACGGAATGCATTTTATGCACAATAATAGTTATGTCATTTAAAAGACTAGTAATTGTCTACATTTAATAAATGTTTGTATGTATGTAAAAATAATAATATGCAGTTTATTATTATTTGTAAGTTGTATGTAGATAAGAAATTTAAATAATTATGTAGGACGTGGGTATGTACCTAAGTTTATTACTAAAATGTGCAGATATGTGTAATGTATTACTATAATATATTTATATTTTATAGATATTAATAAGTACTTTCTTAATTCTTAATTTATTTTTACCGGACCTTTACACCACCTTTTCTCTTACCAAAAATATCAACAAATGTTGTCTGTGGAAAATCACATTACGCGATAAGCATTTATGCACTTACGACTTCATATTATATAGATACATCATCTTTAAAATATATTCAATAAAATATACATAAAGAAATAAACAATCTTCATTTGTTTTTGTTTAAATACCAATGTGGAGAAGCCTTCTACTCGTTTTCTCACTTAACGAATCGATTTTAATCGTGTTGTGATAAGAGAATAATTACGCCCATTAGATAACTTAAACAATGCTTTTGTAGATCTTAAGAGGTTATTTAGGTTCTGCTTGATGTAAAACTTTACATCAAGATTTAGAAGAACAAAGAATTAAAATTAAAAAATATATAATATATGCTTAGAAAAATATGTCATTAAAAACCTACATGCTAAGTATGTATAATTGACTTATCTATATTAATATTACAAATTCGAAAATAACCCTGTCTGTTTATTATGATATTGCGGCTAAACTACTAAACCGAATTTGGTGAAATGTTGTATGAAACAAGCTTGAACCACAAGAGATCTCTAGGAAGGAAATAGGCTACTTTTTAAACGTAGCTCTTGCCAACCCCTTTAAAACGTGGGTCAAACCGCGAGGTAGGTAAAACTAGTCGTAACTTTCCTGATGATAAAATTTTGACTTCCTCGTTAGTCTAGTCACTAGTGGATACATGTAAGGCCGCAGATACGGTGGTCCTGGGTTCAATTCCCAGGTCGGGCCAATAATATGTTATTGAGATTTTCTATCGAAATTTCTCAGTAGCAGCCCGGATTTTGGAAGTTGGAAGTGTGTACACTCCCATGCCTCGGAAGGCACGTAAAGCCGTTGGTCCTGCGCCTGAACTCTTTCCTGTCATGTCCCATCGGGTTATGTGTTTGCGCACAATATGCTTGTGTACTATAGTATTTCCTGCGCAGCTAATCTCTCTTGAGATTGGCCGCCGTGGCCGAAAGTGGTTATTATTAAGGTTTGGCAACACATTGTTGAGTTATCAAGGTTTTTCTGCATTGATTATCAATTCAAGTTCATTGACTTTAAAAATTCTTCCAAAAATTCTTCTAAAAACAGACTTCCAAAAACATAATGATAAACACATTTCCATACCTTTGCATACGATATAGAGATAGTCATTTTTGTGATCTTTATCGAAATATTTGCGAATTTACTTTGGAGTCGGCCTTATTGTTTAAGTACATCATACACGTGGGCGTGGGTGAAGCTTTCTTCAAGTGTCGTACGACTTAGGGCTTTTACCAAAAAAGCGAAACGATCGCAGAGTGACCGACAGAATTTAAGTGATGTTTAACGGCATAATTTTATAACGACGTTCATTTGTATGATTCAATTTCAGGTACAGTGTTTCGTGCTACTTCTTATACACGTATGTAATATGTAGTATATATATAGAAGGTTTAAATTTTTCCAAATGATATTATTGAGGTACTTTTTGACCGGTAATAGCTAACTTTAGTAGGAAATTCTTTAGTTACTTGTGTTAGTTCTGTATTTATTCTTTATTATATATAATTAATTTGCGAACAAAATTGTTATAAACATATCAAATCTTTAATAACAATAATAAATTAAATAATTCTAAATTTTCTATAGTCTCACCTAACTACTTGATAAGATACATCTAGTAGTATACACTATGTACATTTTTTTATTACATATTTATCTTTACCAGATTATAACAGGACAAAGTGGCTACGATTCCTTCCATAATATTATATTTTAGCTAAAAAAATAAATAAGACAATAGACGCTTTGCGTGTGTGCAGCCTTAACACTAGAATTGTCATCGACGCGTGTTGAGTACCTTGCGATCTGACAATGTTCTGAAAATTTTAGCAGAGGTACCATTTTCGGAACGTTTTGACAGATTCATACGTTATACTTTTTAGTACGTTCGATATCTATACTAATATATAAAGCTGAAGAGATTGTTTGTTTGATCCGGCTAATCTATGGAACTACTGGTTCGAATTAAAAAAAAACAGTGTTGTGTAGTTCTTAGAACTTCGAGTTTCTTTTTTTCTTTATCGAAGAAGGTTCTAGGCTGATTTTTAAACATTATATTTTTATTAATTATATGCGGGTGAAACCGCGTGGCACAGCTAGTTATTATATAAAATATAACTGATTGTTTGAATAATCCCGAACTCTCTCCGGTCGTGTCGCATTGTAATTCTTTCTGATAATGACAGTGAGTGAGAAATAGATAGTGGTCATTGCCTTTTTTATTGCATAGGTAAGCCGGCGAACATATGGGCCATCTGATTGTAAGTGGTCACCAACGCCCATACGCAACGGCATTGTGCCTGTAATTACACTGGCTCACTTACCCTTCAAACCGGAACACAACAATACAAAGTACTGCTGTTTTGGGGTAGAAAATTTGATGAGTGAGTGGGTGGTACCTACCCAGACGAGCTTGCACAAAGTTCTACCACTGAGTAAATACCTCCTATATCCATTGAGAATGGCTACGGTGAGCGAAATCGCCTAGGAGAACATGGCGACATAACGTATTATTAATTTCGCTTCGAAGTATCTTATCGTCCGTTTCAGTTTCACTCAGAATGAGTGTGTGGATCTAATTTACTTAATGATAACATTATGTTTTACTTTCAGCAAAAGGTCGAAATATTATAGAAACTATGTAAATTCAATCAGCTTTGTGTACATACTTATAAAAAACACATTAATAAAGTTCATTTGCAGTCTTAAGTTTTGACAAAACGTCGTCGTTTTTTGATTTTATAAATATTTTAAAAACGAAACATTGAAACTAAAATAAAACATATCGAAAATAAACCTATAAATGACCTCGAATGTTTTGCTATCTGCGTGTTATTTTAAGAGCGTTTTACTGCTAATTATTTATTAATCATCGAACATGTTTACAACTACTTAATTGAATAAACGTCGAGTTCAAGTAGTTATACACATGACTTATAATTTTCCTCTTAATAATCTTGTTAGTACCTAACAAAATTATTGAATTATATAGATATTTCAAAACAGCCAGTTAAAGTTTTATCTGTAGATATATCTTATATAATTTATATATGTTTTTTATTATATATTTGCTATCAGTATATAAGTATAAATATGTATATACATACATAAATATCTCTATATATTCACACATCAGTTTACATAGGATACGTATTATTTTCATGTCTCTATTTTTCTTTTAATATCTATACCTAAATGTATAAGTCAATATTGCTAATTAAGCTAAAGTTATCCTTAATTATTGTTTGATCTTTTTTATACCACAACAAATCGAAATACTTAGTTAATAATAAGTTACTGTTATTAATACTTTACCATTATTTTCTGTCATTTTTAATCTACAAATCTTTAGTACACAAAGTTTAAAACTGGGTCATAAAAAATAAGCACAATGCAGGCACTACAAAAAATATTACCATACCATATATTAAAGACTATTACCATATACTTAGTAAAGAATCAGCCTGTGAATGTCCCTGCTGGACTAAGGCCTCTCTTCCTTTTTTGAGGAGAAGATTTGGAGCTTATTCCACCACGCTGCTCCAATGCGATTGCGCGATGCGAAAATGTTGTTTTCCTTCACCACGACGAGCACGAGAATCACGAGAAACACGAGATGAATTATAAACACAAATTAGGCACATGAAAATTCAGTGTTGCTTACCCGGGTTCTAACCCACGATCATCGGTTAAGATTCACGCGTTCTAATTACTGGGCCATCTTGGCTTGCTGATTACCACCTACCATCTATCTACCAAGGAGACGGTCGACATTTAAGCTCTGCAGACACTATGAGGATGATTAACGATTTATAATATAATCGCTTATTCAAGAAATATGCAACTTCTAAAAAAAAATTGTAATCTATTTTACTACCGAGAGATGACAGATAACATAAGTAGGTATAATTTATTGTAGTATCGTAACGATATATTTAGGTTATGTTTTTTTTAATAAAGAAAATTTAAAAGCGATGAATGAACAATGAAATACGAGTTTTATATTCAAAAGTCCCACAAAAGTATGCGCATATTTAAAAACTTAAACGTATTTTTCCTTGACGAAGCGGTTTACCCACGCGATCCCATTACTTCTTGTTGCAATCAGAATGGCAAATAAATGTGAATGCATTTCATAAATTTTGTCGCTTTTATGTTTTATTTAAAGTAGCAGTCATCGTACCTTGGCGCACATTGAATTTGCACAGATAACTTAAGTACGTAGCACACATCTTTGATGATATTTCAGTAAACACTGGTTGACAACGATAATAATTATTGCGCTCCTGCATTAAATATGGAAAATGTAGTTTATAAATATGTAAATTTCTGTTTTTTTGTAGTGTGCTAAAATACATGAAATGTTACCCCACAAATAATGCAATCAACGCGCTTTATAAAAATCATAATAAGATGGACAGCTTCATGTATAACTGTCCGCGCCCAAAAAAAGTTTCGCGGCCAGTAACTCATATGTCATGTCATTTAATCACATAATTCAATGAACTGTCATGGCGGCCGTATTTGGCGGGAAAGCAATCCGCTTAAACCAAAACGGGCAAGCGCTGGGATACCGCTTGGATCTTTATTGCATGATACGAGCATTGCATAAGATTTGCATTTTTTTTCAAGTAAACCCAGAAGGAGTGTTGATTCTATCTTAGCTTGACACGAGTCGAATAATTATGTTGCTCCGTGTACACTCATATTAAACGGAACTGGTTTGAGATTGGCTAATGCGTGGAAAGATCAGTATCAGAAGATTCAAGAAAAGGGTGTAGATATTACTTTTGTCAACTACTAGTATGACTTCTTTATAGATATAAAAATAGAGAATAAAGCTAAATTTTAAATGCTATAACTATAAAAAGAACTAAATATTAAAAAACTAGATAACTATTTGCCGATAAACGTTTTCATAGTATAATTAAGTAAAAATAAAAGTTAAAATAAATAAGAACATTGAAATATATTACAAACTATATCTTCATTTAAATTCAAATTTTAATAACGTTATTGAATTGAAACATATATTCATACACACATATTATATAAGTAGGAAAGTAACTAAGTAATAAGTGTCGAGATTTAACGATTACTTATCATCCTACACCCTAGGATTAATCATCAAGCATCACAATAAGTATATTAATTCGCTTGCCCTTATCCTAATTATTTGGGTCCACCCTCGTCTTGATCTTTTTTTAAAGATCCTGTTTATCATTCATACTTATCATTTCTGCTACATAACATTACCTTCGGTTATCACGTCTATACCATGACAATTAGCTTTCCTTCGGCTCTTCACAGGAATGAATTCAAATATCTTACGCTTTCTTCTTCTTTATCTTGTTCTTGCATAATTATATTATATAAAAAAATGCAATTCTGCACTTATATGTTATTTTGCCAGTTTTCCGCACGATCCTCATCGCCAAACAAGAGATCATTTCTTTAATATAAACTAAGCCTTCTCCTCAAAAGAGGAGAGGAGGCCTTGCCCAGCAGTGGGAGATTCACAGGCTGTTACTGTTACATAAAAATTAAGCGGTGTTTTACGAGATTTTAACCCGCAATCCTCGCTTAAATTCCACGTGTTCTATTCACTGGACCATGTCGGTTTAATTAGATTAAAAATAAAAATAATGAACGCCCTCATTATTTTTATTATATAATATGTACTTACATGAATGTTCATCATAAATTAACAAATTAATTTATTATGCCATAGACATTGGCTTTGTAAAAGATGTTGACCATCGCTTACATCGCCAATGCGCCACCAACCTTGGGAACTAAGATTTGATGTCCCTTATGCCTGTAATTACACTGGCTCACTCACCCTTCAAACCTGAACACAACAATATCAAGTAGTAATGAGTGGGTGGTACCTACCGAGACGAGCTTTCACAAAGCTCTACCACCGAGTGAAGAAATGAATTTGATAAATCTTGTGATAAATTTTAGTTTTTTTTTCTAGTAAACCATTCGTTTCTCCACCTTTACAATAACATCACCGCTTCAATTTTTTTTTGTTTTATTATATTGCATTGATATTTCGCAGTTAGTTATAAAGATTTGTTTTAAACAAATGACTTTAAGCTAAATTGAATCCAAATTTCGATTTGCGTTAAAAATTAAAATAATAAAAAAACGTGCTTATTAATGAAATATTCAAAGTATTATAATTAAATAGATTTACATTTACGGCCTTTATTCTATATAATATTTAAATAAGATGTAGATATATAGAATTAGTTAAATAACAAACTACAATAAAAAGGCGATTGCATTAATCTTCCTATCAATCGACAATACAATGAGAGATCAATGCGTGGGCCCGACTGCTTATTACGACAGGGTTTTATCTTCCGTGACGCGTGTCTCCAGGTGGAACCGTGTAGTAGTACATTGCCCACGCTTCCTTATTTACTGGTCGCGTTTCGCATCACTACACTGAGACTATTGAGCAATGTCAATTTTGAATCAATTCATCTTATAATGATACTTATTACATTATTGTGTTCGTAACTAATATTCTGTTAAAGCATCAGACAAAAGTATAACAGAGGAACTGATTTCAACTGGTTTTGTTGAACGAGATGATTAATTCTACTGTACTTAATTTTATCTAAGCCAATATAGAGTAAACAAACAAAAACTTGTTGCGAATTGATTGTTTAGACGAGCAATATAATATTGTAGTGTAATTATTAGTAAGTTGGAAATAGCATTAATCACTTCATTGACGTGTATTGAGTTTATTTTGTTTGTTTTTACTTTGAGTATCAATGACAAAGTGTTCATCATCATTTCAGCCCGAAAACGTTCACTGCTGGACAAAGACCTCCCCAATACAATGATAAAGTGTAATGCTTCTATATTCACAAATTTGAATTAACGATTGTATCAATTTTCTGCTTGTTCTAGAAGACGATGACAATCAACGACGAGTATAAAATATTTCAATTTGAATACTTTAAAATAAAACGAGGTGTTTTCAAACCACCAAACGTTACTTTTCCAACAATTCGGTAATAAATTGATGTTAAAAATGTAGATATTTTATAAGTTTCTCAATAAACTATTTTGTTAAATCCAATATCTTAAAAAAATATTTTTTATAAACTTTTTTTTAAAATCACCCTGAATTCCTGAGATAAGCGCCTTCAAGGGAACAAACTCGTCGGATTTATAATATTATTTCTTAGGTAATTTCATATAAAACTGGCACATTAAACAATTTCAATTTTTGTTTAGTGCTTAAACTATAATCAAATTAATAACTTTTACGGTGATCAGTAAAATTTATAATTAACTTAAATTTAATTTTAACTGTAAGTATCACTTATCGACTTAAGTTGTATTTATCATTTAGAAATAGTTTTTAATGTCAATACTTTCTGACGTTGGCTAACCATTTAAATACTTATCATTTTAGATACCCAAATTGAAAATAAATATATATAAACAAATATAAACGAAAAATCTACGATACTTAAATTTTTTTTTGAAGAAAATTCTGCTGGGAGTTGCAGTTTCTGAGATGTTATGAATTGATAGATGTTTTAAAGAAAAAAAAACAATGAATACCTATTATATGCAATAGAGGCAAATGATTTGTTGTGCCTATTTTGGGGGTAGGCTCATTGATAGCTGTTTTCATTTTTAAGTGATATTTATGTATCAGTAACTTAATACAATTAAATCGGGAGGGTATTTCGTATATAATTAATGTAATACACAAAGTACCAAAACCGTACGTAGGCATGCATGTATATATTTGTAAAAGGGTCACGATTAATACATATACATACATTTAATGATAGAAATGACGAATGATCGTATTGTTATATATACTTTTAAATATTAAGTCCACCATTGTTTAAAAATGTTTTTAATTCGGCAAAAATTCTCATAATTCCTGTTGAATAGATTTTCTTTACTTTATTGATATTTAGATATTCATTTAAAAGCCTTTTTTTAAATTGTTATTTAAGTTTTAAAAAATATTATATTAAATATAGTACTAGTATTATATATGGAATATTATATATTAAAATATTATATATAGTACTAACTTTATTTTGTAATGCACATTAAAATAGTTTTTTGTTGTTTAAATATTTTATTAAAAGTAAAATAAAAATATGATTTTGATTATAGCAAATTAAATATTATGTAGAAAAATTAAAGCAAATACCTATAATTATGATTGTCAATAAAAAAGCTATGGTGACAAATATTAGAATAACATTTAAGTTAAGAATATTTATATTTTTAACACTTTGGGGAGCCAACGTTAAATAAAATATTGTCCCATTCAACAAAAACAATTTATTAATAAAACAAATAAATAAAATCTCAAAAACCTCACTCGATAAACTATTTATAAAATTAATTAATATAATTAATATGGCAAAATGAGAACTGAGGAATACCTAATGAACACTCCACATTTCACTGTCACGAAAATGTCCTGTCAATGTACTCGTAGTCGAATTCCGCGAAGAAGGAGTCAAATGGCGACAAGGAGTCCTCAGCGAATTCCGACGGAGTTTCCTGCTCAGTTGAGAATTCTGACAACTCCGAGCATAGCGGCGAGGGCCACCGGTCAGGTCGAGAAGAATCAGTCTCGGGGCTCGGGTCTCTCAAGGCAGAAGATAACGCCGTGATATATCGCATTGCCAATCGCAGAGTCGTGATTTTGGTAAGTTTCTCGCAAGGAACGGGTGTGCCAGTTATTTCTGCAGCGGGAACTGCCCGCCGCAGAGTTTCGAAAGCGCGGTTTATCTCTCTCATTCTGCTCCTCTCCCTCGCGTTCGCCGTTTTCCTCCTGTATTTGCTGAGGGGCTGTGGCGTGCGGCGCGCACGCGGCTCGCGGGAGCGCGCCGTGCGCGGACGCAGCTGATACTTGTCGTGATCGGGCATCGAGTGCGAGCCCCACGCGACGCCCGCGCCCGAATTCCACTTAAAAAATACGCTCACTCCGCCCACTTGCCCCGCTCCGTTCATGTATACTCGTGATGAAAATTGGAGGCTGTGTAATGTTTACTGTTGTGAAATTAATGTCTTCATTGGTGGAATAAAAAATGATATCTGTTATCATTTTTATTTATTATTTCTCAGTTTTGTACAGCCGTAAAGTTTATTTTTTGATCAAATTAATCGACCTTGGCCATTAATGTAATTGTGCTGTCATTTCCTTTTGCTATAAATTCCTTAGCGAAGATGACAACATCAAGAAATCTAAATTAATGTAAGTAGGCGTTAATGGCTTAAAGTGCATTTAATATCTGAGTTCAGTCTTTTACAGAATATAATTTATAGTGGGATATTATCACGACTTCATTGATTATAATAACATTCTATGGTCTTGTAGTAGGTGTTTCACAATGTTTGGTCGGTAGATAGGTACTTCATATCAATCCTTCTAATCAATTTATCTCAAACACTGTAACATATTGATAACAAGAGTTTAAGGAGATAAATCATGGCGTGTAACTAGATTTGTATAAACATTTAACAAAATTTAAATTGCTTTAAATTAGATTGAATTAAAAATATGTAAAACAAAGTACCTACATGATATATTTATATACTTAATCTAATTCACTTAATCGCGCGAAGATACTTAGACACAATGAATGAACAAGGCGCTAAGCTATAATAGTGATTATTTGAAGAGATTTGCATATTGGTATCGACATTTCCGTTTAAAAAGAAATCTCAAATGTTAGCTAATTGTTAATTGACCTTGAAAGAGACCACAGTATTACAAATATTGCGTAGGCCAACACATTAAGTATACCGTCAGCGTAGGTGCTGTAGCAATGACTTCATAATTTAAGTTCTACCGCTAATGCAAATTAAAGACTTACGTATCGAATTTAAGCGAGCTACATTTATTTAATAACCTAACATAAACGAAAATACTAAAAGGACAGTTAGCCAAATTAATAAAAACTTATATTAAGATATCTACATTTATTTTGATTTACGCTATTATATTTTTATTCGAAATTTTATTATGTCTTAATCGCTATAATTTTGTTTTTAATTTTTTTTTATAATTATACTCTTTAGAAATAACGTCATCAATCTTAGATACATTTAAAAAAAAAAATCTTCGATTTTTAGAGGGAATATATTATAATCAGCGTATTTTATGATCGGCATCTAAAATATTTACGCAAAATGAAACTTTATCTGAAAATGTTGCTATATCTAGAAAAAAGGCGTTTTTTAGCTGAAATGAAAAACCAATGCGAAGCATTCCTAGATGATTTGAATGAGAAAACATTACGGAAATTTCCACCGCTTAGATTTTTACTTCAAGTCGATGTCATAGATTTACTAGATTTATTTCCTGATGTAGGGGATTTTTTAATAAAAGAACCGCTAAAGTGGCAGCGGTGTTGTAATGAAATTCTATTCGCGTGTCTGAATTCTTTAGACAATGACATGATTCAGAATATACAAGCAACACAAGTTGGTGTCAACATTAGGTTTAAAAGTATACCTTATTTCTTGACGAATAAACATCGACAGTACGAGAATATAGTTTCCTTACATGGGTTGCTTGTCAATGTTACGAAGCCAACGAGTTACGTTTATCACACAGTGTGGTCCTGTCCAGATGAATGTGATGGCAACGAAGTAATTATGCATTTCATTCCAAAGGTTCCTCCAAAATGTTACTTATGCAGGAATACGCTTTTTGAGAATAGCGGTTTACGGAGATGTGGAGATCAGGTCCAAGCTACTTTTAAATTTAATAATGATTTATTGCCTAAAAATTACACCATCGTTGATGATCTTATACCAAAGCTAAAAATAGGAAAAAAATATGTTATCAACGCTGTTATTTTAAAGAAATTAATAGCCGTCTGGTCAATAGAAGAATCATATATTTTACCTGCACCAGTCACGACGCCTGTTCCAAGAGATATAGGAGAACTTTATGGGTCTTGCAAAGGTATTCCTTGGAAATTCATATACTGTCTCGCTTCTAGCATTGGACTGCACGTTTGCCCTTTAAATACATTTATGAACATTAAAATAAGTCTCTTGCTAAGTCTAGTAAGTGTTAAAGCTAACGCGCTGACTAGTTCACCTATAATTCACTTTTTATCGGGCGGATATGATACAGGTTACGTTGGCAAGATAATGGAGCAAGCCGCCAGTTTAGCTGATTCCTATACGTACTTAGGAACTTCTAACAATTCCACAACGATGACGTTACTCGGAGCATCGGGAGGTGTTTGTGTTATGCCCTTGCCTTTGCAAGCTTACAGTCAGAATCAAATACATTCTGTATTGTCTATCATAGAAAGTGGTGAAGTTTCGGACGGAGTTAATAAAGCAAAATTACAATGTGCTGTATGGGCTCAAGGATCAGACTTCAAAAAAATTATATTATACAATGTTGGTAGTATTTTTGGGTTTGTGTGTCGTGGTGATTATGGCGAATATACGGATGAGTTGGTTGACTACGCTTTAGAACAATCTATAGTTCCGTCCAAAACAGATAAATACGAAAGACAAGCTCTAAAAGACATATCAATTTATATAGATTTGGTTGCTGGTCTTAAGGTTACCTTGGCTAAAAGTGCAGAGGATTTATTACGACTTTATTTCTTAACTGCCCGAAAGGAAAGGCCGAAAGCCGTTACAATTGGGAATTTGGGAGCTCTTATCGCTATTTGTGTCACCTCGGCGAAGTTATGCAGACGAGAAGTAGCTAATAACGATGATGCTGTTTTTGCAATTTGGTTGCATGTGAGTGGTATGCCAGAACCAAGGCTAGCACCTGATGAGTATCTTCAAACACCTGCAGATATAAAGAAGCTGAAAAATGTCATAGAGAACTTTTATCGTTGGCTTGAACAGTTCACAGGTTACAGCATATAATGTTGTTTACAAATTTCCAAGTTTAAATAAAAAGACAGTGTCACTTAGAAAAAAAAAGTTTATTTACATATATATAAAAATTACTTCTGATTTCAATACATATTGAATAAATATAAAAAAGAACCAATATCTGTACCAACTTATAATCAATTTTGTATGCATGACTAGACCGAAATTTCGCTATGTAATAAACAATTTCATTTAAATATAAAATTTTAATTTTACAGTATGTACATAACACAAAAAAATCTTCATTTCGACTAAACCATAAACTAAATAAATATTTGTTTTAAAAAATAGTCAATTGTTTATAGTACTTAATAACGATTAAATTCATAATAATTGATAGATCTCAAATTTATTTGCAGTTAAAAATAAGGCAAATTATTATTTTTACAGTTAAACATCTTTAACACTAACAAAATTAATATTCCACATAAAACATAGTCAAATTATTCCTATCAACTAAATCTCAAACTAAACAATTTATATACACATATACAGGGTTTGTGTACATTTGCAGTCTCAACAAGTTGAAGATCATTGAGAGGTATCATTTAAAAATGCAAAATCAAAAATTGTTTGCTGCAACATTTGCTTTTGTGAATTCAATTTTTCACAAAGATTTGTGTGATTTTGTCTCAAATTCAAACTTTCTGAAATCAAAGACTTTACATTATCTTCTTCTCTATGTGCCACGGGCATACAATGATGAGACACAGATTCTCCTATTTTAAAATCTCTCTTTTGGAATGAAACAACACTGTAAGGAAGATTGGCTATATTCTCAGCGTCTCTTGCAACAACACTTATTGTGGACCAAACACAATTTGTGAATTCATCCATTGAATTCGACAAATCAGTACTTAATCTTTCAATATTATCTGTTGCATTTGTTATAATTTCCGAGATCTTGGCAAATTCTATACTCAAATCTTTCAATTTTAAAATAAACTGTTGATGCTGTAGCTCCTGCAAAATTTTGCTTCTTAGCTTCAAAACATCATAACAAACTCTCACAATGTCTGGGCACTGTTTTTCTCTTTCTCTATTTCCGTTGTAAAATTCACTTTTCTTATGTGAAATAAATGTTTGGTAGGCATTAGAAAACACATTTTGATAATTATATTTTGTTACAAAGTTGTTGAGATCTGCCGAAATTCCATCATTGCTACGTCTTGCGGCAGAATGTACTCTTATTGATAACTGTGACCAGGCATTTTGTAATTTTTCTGTTTTTTCTAGTAAGCCATCAATTTCTTTGAAAATCTTTCCAAAACCACCTAAGAAATTTGTTCCTACTTCATTTTCTTTTAAGTGGTCAATATGTTTTTTTCCTTCTTCAGTCATTTTCATAACAATTTCTACTTTAGCCAGATATTTACCCAAGTTCTTGTCTACTAAATTATGTTTCACAAGCAGTTGTTTGCTTTCTTGTTTCAGTGATTCGGCTCTTGAGGAAAATCCATTTATCAAAGCCTCATAAATGTCCATTTGTGATATTACAAAGTAGAAAGCATTCCTATACAAACTTTGGCTATTCTTATAATTGTATAAATCCTTGTGGTGTTCCAAGCACCTTTGGACTGCTATGGGTACATTTGGTGCAGAGCTACTGTCAATTATTTGGTTTTTATTATAAACATACAGCATAACAGAAATGTTTTCATTCCAATATTTCATAGCTAACTCTTCATTATCTATATCAGTGTAAGATGTTTGTGATATTAAAATTTGGTATTCAGGGGGAATATTAATATCCTTACTAATCCAAATCTTAAGAGTAGCAATTGTTGTTGATTCATTAATTTCATAGGCCACTTTCGACATGGTTGTAACAGAGAAAATTTTAATAATTTTCTTTGCAAGTATCTGTTCAAGTAAAGTAAATAGTATTATATTACTTCCTGAATTATTTCCTTTCTCTTCAGAAGGAATATCAAATGTTACTTTAGATGGAGCATTCCTTCCTCGCATTTTAGGATCCCATTCTAATGCAATTCTTAACCATTCCTCAATTAAAGTCTGGAACGGTTTTGATATGTGGTTTTCAGGAAATATTTCATTTGAATAACATATATCACCATGGAAGGTTTCGTATACACATATATTATCATGTGTCTTTTTTTTGACAGAAGGCATCCATTCAACTGGGGCTTTAAATGGTAAAAACGGTCTTGTTCCACAGATTATTTCAAAAGCTAGTAACCCTAATGACCAAAAGTCAACAGAGTTGCTGTAAGTTTTGCTGTAAAAGAGCTCAGGTGCCAAGTACTGCAGGGTACCAACAAAACTAGCGCATATTGAATTTGAATCAATTTCTTTAGCATAGCCAAGATCAATTATTTTATATGTCACTTTCTTAGGAGTTTGTTCGATACCTACAACATCCACCACATGCATCACGATATTTTCAGGCTTAAGGTCACGATGAGTGATTTTATTATTATGAAGAAATCGCATCGCACTACCAACATCATTAAGTATTTTACGAACTTGTATTTCCTTTAGTCCGCAACATGCTTCAGCTCTCGTTAATACTTGTCTCAAATCGCCGCCGCTACAATATTCCATACATAAAATAGGTAAATTTGAGGGATTGGCGCGAGCTAGGCCGGTTATAAATTCAGAAGGTAGTTCTTTCGTACCCACGATATTCGGATGGTTACAAATTTGCAGCATTTCGACTTCTTTGGTCCATCTTTCTCTGTGTTTGGCGGTGAGCTCATCGCCCCATTTACACGTTTTGATAGCCAATTTTTGTTCATTATTTTTATGTTTCCAGAGAACTACTATACCAAAACTTCCAGATCCCAAAACTCTGTCCTTAATCCAATCGCCAATAAACACTATATCATTCATCGCGGGGTTTTTGTGAAGACTCTAATAGATGATTGATTATAAGTAATATGGCAAAACTAGACAAAGTTTAAAAATAACTTTCTTCTGTCTTTGTGTTGTGTTCAGACTTCAGAGTGTATAATTTACAAAGATAAACTTTTAAGTTTTAGCAGTGCAGCCAGTGCAGAGTGCAGACTATACAGCGTAGTTTTCCCCTGTATCTGACAAGTGACAGTTGACATTTAACAATTAGTGATAGTGAGCTTATTTATTACAACAAGTTTTGTTGTATTTAACATCAAATAATAATTAAATCATAAAACTGATACAAATGTAAAAACTTTATTAAGTGGTTTAATAAGAAGAGTAATATGGTATTTTTTAATATGATTTATTTTGAATTTATTGACTACGACATAACATAGATTTATAGCTTAGTACAAATTACTAATTTTTGAGTGAGTCAAGTAGTCTGATGCAGCGCTACCCTCTCCCTCGCCCACTCTTCAAAATCAATAAAAGTAAAATGTAGTTAGTAGTTGACAAGTTTAAAAATATCAGATGTTAAAGGAAAAGATTAAGCTGTAGGATGTATTACCTGCGCCTTTTCAAAGTGGAAAAAGGTGACAACAAGTAAATGTCAAGGAAAGATGTCACTGTAAACAATATTTCGATATTTTCATTTAATGATTTTGCCTTTTCGTAAACGTTGAAGACACTAAAACATATAATGTTTGAATTTTATTAAATAAGAATAAAGATTAATTATACATTGAACAACTAAAATGATAGATATCGGGAAAACTTGTCGTACTTGTATGAAAAGCGATGTGTCTTTGGTGGATTTGTTTGGTCCTATTAAAATTGAGAATAATAGTTCTTTAAAACTAGCAGATGCGTTAATGGAAGCTACTCCTTTACAGGTATTTATAACAATCGTTTTTGAAGTTGTGTTATTTAATACCTATTGTAGTTTGACAACTATAATATTTACATAAAAACATCAAACAAAAAACGGAAATATCGTCCATAATTTATTTGTTGTATAAAATTACGAAAATATTACACAAAAATTTTAATGATTTGTAAAATTGATTATTTCTAGATTACCAAGGAAGATGGTCTCCCACAAAACCTTTGTGATGAATGTGTAAAAACCTTACAAATAATTCACATATTTAGAACCCAAGCTCTCCATTCCGAGAATGAGCTAAGAAAACTTATTCTTTCGAGTAGTATAAAAAACGAAGAAGCTGACTATGACTTAAAAAATGAATTTGACTATATCTGTGATTATGATTTTACAATTAATGATGTATTGTCGAACCAAGAAACGAAAGAAAAAGTCACATACAGTTGTGAAACATGTAAAAAAAAGTATACAAACTATGAAAAATACTTAAAACATAAATCAGTCCACAATGAACCAACTAAATCATGTCCAAATTGTAACAAAAAGTTTTACAGGAAGTCCTTATTAAGGGAGCATATGAATAAGAGATGTGAGCCTAAAGATAGTGTTAACGTTGAAAGTCTAGGAGCTAGTGAAGTAGAAGACTTTGACGTAAAAGTTAAATTAGAAGATGAAGAACACAAATGTCCGGAATGTTCTATATCATTTCAATCACAAAAGTATTTACTATTACATTTAAAAGAGCACAAGAAAATTGATTTAGTGGAACATAAACTCTTGGACTCGCCACAAGAACACAATGGAACTATAGACGATCTAGAGACAAATATAAAAATAGAAACATCCAATGATCAGTTTAAATGTTCACAATGCAATCTTGTATTTGAAAAGTACAGATCTCTTATATCTCATTCGAAAAAACACAAGAATATATCAAAGAATGGCATTTTTAAATGCAACTACTGTGATAGAGGTTTTTCATCTAAAGGACCTCTTAAGAGGCACTTGTTACTTCACTCCCAAGAAAGACCATTCAAATGCACGAAATGTCCGAAGAGCTATGTTCGTAGAGATGCTCTTGTAGCTCATATGCGTAAACATAGCGATGTTAAGAAGTACACTTGTGAACACTGCAATAAAGGTATTTATACATTGCCATAATATATTTTAATAAAGATAATATTTAGACTTCATTTGAGGTTGTCATAGAGGTTTATATTAAAAGTGTGCAATGCCAGCCATATAGCTATATCATGATAATTAGAATTCATATAATAAATACATATTATAATATTATATATGTCGCCGTCAGTGAGTGGCCGAGACAAATATGTGAATGTTATCATGGAAGTCAGACATTCGATAGAATTAATTCAAACAGACACAATTTTATTATCTTTTACAATCCCCCAATATTATTCCAATAGCAGTCATTACGGAATTTAAGGGATCGGAAACACGGTGTGTCTGATACCATGTGGTGTTTGTCTACATGACCACTCGCTCTGCCTTCACTATTCCGACCTATGTTAATCCTCCAATTCCCCAACAAACTCCTTTTTTCCATTTTTTAAGTGTCACTCAAACTTCCAACACCACCATGGCAATGACCACACCCAAGTGACATACAACTTGACGTTACATGCTATCAATTGCAAGTATGATTTAATTAATCTACAATCTAGAAGATGGTGCCTCGTTGCTGGTGTTGCGACATGAAGTAGTTAGTATTCAGTAAAACTAAGTACATTATATAAGTTAACAAATTATCTTATTGCAGCATTTATTCAACTATGTACTTTAAAGGACCACATCAGAACTCATACTGGGGAGACTCCGTTCCTCTGCTCTGAGTGTGGGAGGGGCTTTAAAAACAGTTCCAATCTGAGACAGCACTTAGCACGTCATTCGGGCCTCAAACCGTTTGCGTGTAATTTGTGTCCTAAGACATTTTGTACCAAAGGTATTTATTATTTGTTTTCTAGTTTACTAATAGTTTTTACTAATATAAATATTTTTTTATATGAATTTACTACTATACTGTAAAATATTATTTCTCTGTTTATTATTTTGATATTGGTGAAATTATTGTTTGGTAATTTTAATTTGATCAATTTATTTGCAATAACAAAAATTCTTATAGATTTTTATTTTATTTTTTAGGGCAAATGAAATGTCACATGGTCTCACACACAGGTGTTCAACCGTACAAATGTAATGAGTGTGGAGCGTCGTTTACAAAAGCTAACTCATTGAAAAAACATAAATTAATACATCTCGGATTAAAACCGTTTGCTTGTGATAATTGTAATATGAGGTATAACGAAAAACAGATAATTAATAATAATATAAATATAATAAATAACTTTTAGCCATCATGCTTTTGTCAATGTTTATGTTTTCTATGTAATGTCTGATGACTTTTCGAAAATGGCTTTTCTTTATCTTTTATGAGACAAACCCTTTCTCGAGTAGAATTTTCTGATTACATGGGTCGTAATATTTATAAAAGTTAATTTATTTCAAAATGAACAGAATATAATGAAATATAGTCTGTATATCTGTACTGTGACTGTGTGCGCAGGTTCACGGCCAAGGACCACCTGACGCGGCACGTGCGCACGCACACGGGCGAGAAGCCGTACCGCTGCCCGCACTGCGCGCGCGCCTTCACGCAGAGCAACGACCTCGCCAAGCACGTGCGCGCGCACGTCGGCCAGAACATATACCAGTACGTGCACCCATATACCGCACGCTACACACTACACAGATATCATATTGGAATTTAATAAAAACTATATTCTAACTAATATACGTTGTCCAAGTTTTTTCTATTAAGATTTTTGAAAGAATTGAGGACTAACGATATTGACATAATATAATTAAAAATAACTATAAATTGGTAGTAGGGGTGCATTGCACTTGGCTTTTATATTGTTATTTGAAGAGTTAGTGAGAAGTTTGATCCTATGGTTAGTGTTTTGTAGGTGTAAGCAGTGGTTATATTTATCGTAGAGCTGATTTATATGGGAAAAGGTGAACACCAGATAGCCAATATGCTTTGCATTGCGAAATATTAATGAAAATGTACATATATATTAAGTTAATACATTGAAAGAAGGCCAGCTATTGCCAGTAATACATATTTTTGAAAACATTGCATCTTATATAATTTTTAGTAATCAATGAGGAGATTATTATAAAGCTAAACCGAAAAATTTACTTAAACAGTATTCATGAAACTTATACCAGGAAATACGGCGCGTTTCGGAGAATGTATAATATAAGTAGCTGCGCATCGCAGTGTCACCGCTTTATATTTAGATAATCACTTGAAAACTTACTATTATATAACTTATTTCATTTCAGGTGCACAGTTTGTCAGGCAAGATTCAGGCTGATGAGAGAATTGAGACTTCACTATCCCGTTCACTACACCGGCACCGAATCCACTGCCCTCGCCGACAAGGAGGAGCCCCTTGTCATACTGAAAGGATGTACTGATGCCAGCATCGATAATAATATCGATAAAACGGCGACAGACGCACAGATAACAATAACGTTTAATAGAAATATTCTCGACAAAGATAGTACCGGTGACATCACTATAAACATAGGGCCGGAGAAGATTAACTAGTTCTATTATGATCTTGAAATGATAATCAGAATGTCTTTTTTTGAAAGTATACCAAAGGATATAAACAA
The DNA here is from genome assembly GCA_963151315.1 of Nymphalis c-album. NCBI lineage: Eukaryota > Metazoa > Arthropoda > Insecta > Lepidoptera > Nymphalidae > Nymphalis > Nymphalis c-album. The sequence goes on from OY720601.1 coordinate 2,398,146, forward strand.
TAATGTATATCCTATTCCAATTGAAGAATGAGTTAAGGTAAATAAACTTTGATAAGTATTCCATGTGATTTGCTAATAGCTGTGCCATGTGCTGCACTACATACAGCTCTTGATTAATATTATATCATTATTTATATATAAAGAAACTATTGCACTTAACTTTACTTTAGTTTTACTACCAAACGCTCGATATTAACTTCGCCGACATTCAATATACTGTTTTTTTAGCAAATCCATAATCCATAGACAAAAATCCAGAAAGCTATGAATTTAATTGAATATTATATATTATTTAAGATCTCACCTGGTGTCATAATGGTGTTTCAGTTATTTGACTTTTTTCTTATTTGGAATAGGTTGTACATATTAGAATAATATGACTAAAAACAAGATTCAACTATTACTTATTGCATTATATTACCTTTAGATTTTAACGCAAGTCAATCTGTCCGGTGATTGGTTGGCCGAATGTAAGATGCTGATGCAACGTGCGACCAATGAGCATTCAGTATTTAGACAGAACTTTGACCAGCGATTCAAAAACTATATAATATTCTTTAAGCACCCGATGACGGTTAAAGTTCGAATTTCAAAAAAACAATATTCGAAACTGGTTCTTAAATTATAATTGTTAGGACGTCTTATAACAGACGTTTTCTTTGAAAATTGTGATGGATTGGATTTCTATTAACCCGGGATGCTTTGGATCGAAAGTGAAACCACCTTGCCAGTCTCAGTAGTTTTGTTGACTACGCAAAACTTAAGTTTGTTAAAAATAAACTGCTTGACCAAACGAAATAAAAGCGTTTTCTGGGCGCGCAAGAACTAATATTATCGTCGCAGTTTCTCCTCAAGTTTCCGAACAAAAGGTTTTTGGGGTCTAGACAAAGTACATTCAACAACTTTATAAAAGTTATTAACATTTAAAAAGATTCCATTTTTACAGTGACAGTATCCATTATATAATGTTATAAAATGCTTTTGACTATTTAACATTATGTAAAGGGATCACTGTTTAAAGAAAACTTGTTTTTTATAGTGACGTAATAATAAAAGGGCAAATTACAGTAAGAATCTTTAACCATTATTGTCAATTCGCCACTAAAATTGGAAACTAAGACGTTATGACCATTGTGCCTGTAGGCTGTAGTTACTGTTACTTAATAATACTAGGTATTGCTGTTTGGCTGTCGAATATCTAATTAGTGATGTGGTGACACGTGATAAAATCTCCATTGGTCGTTTTCCACGAACGATATAAACAACAGCTGTTTTCTCCCCGCAAATCAATACTAATATATAAAGCTGAAGATATACAAATATTACTATACTAGCTGTTACCCGCGACTTCGTCCGCGTTGCTTGATATATTAACAAAGTTTTCTTATGTACGAAGGAAAAAACATCAAAAAGATCGCAAGCAAAAATATACTTTGCTTAAACATACATCACTGAACACGCAGTGCATATACCTATCGTTGTTTCTTGAAACTTTAATAACTTTTTATTAAATTAAGATATCGCAATCATGTTTTGTTTTGATAAGTGTCTACGAAATAAAATTTAGAGAATTTCATTGAAATCTATTCAGTTTTTTCGTGATGCGCGCACAACTGCAGACCTCTATCATTTTATTTATAAAGATTAGTATAGATACGCGGGTGAAACCGCGGGCATAGCTAGTGTGTTATAAGCGCAACGCCCTCTTTTGTTTCGCTTGGGTCTATATTTGATAGTATTATTATTAAACTTTTAGAAAATCATTGCTTAAAAATATATATTAATCGAAACAGGATCTCGATGTTAATATGCATTCCGTGCATATTATTATGCAAGCTATGGACCAAAAATTGTATTTTTTTTTTACATATTATCCTATTTTCTTATATTATTCTCTTTAATTTGTTCGAAAGTGTTAAATTAACTAAGTTCTAATTCCAAAAATATTTCTTTTATTATATAATTTGCATTAAGATACTACATATTATAAATTATTTTTAAACTGTCGTTTTGTATTGAACATAGATTTAAATATGGCGACAAACAAATTAGATGTAGAAAAAAATATTTTACATTATGTATTTGATGTTATTTCGTAAACGAGTTATAATTTATATTATGTGAAGTAGTTCTAGATATAAAACGAGTTTGACGTGAAACATTTCAGCAAAATATGATACTTTATCTAATTCATTCATGTACTTCATATGGGTGTACTGTTTTTTTTTAAAAGAACATGTCTGATGAAAAAGTAATTTTAGGAAATTATTTTTAATCTATATGCTTTTTGTCAGGTGTAAACGCGACATGGGGGACAATTCTACTAAGAAATGTCACTTTATCGCAATTGAATCGAAGCATGATCGTTGTTCCGTTTTCAGGTTCTTTAATTTAATTATCGACTTTGGCAGAATTGATAATTAAGTTTGGTTTTTACACGACGGTATATGTTTACGTCATATTGGATAATAGAATAATCAAAGTTGGGTTGGAATTGAATCGGGAACGTATGTGAGTCATAGATTAGTAGAATTCGCCCCCTGTCATGTTTGCTATTCCGAATTTATATGTGGAGAAATGTTTCACATAGTATCCGCCAGGGGCGCTACGCATACCTCCATGTATAATCCACTCCCAGGAAAAGTTCCTCTTATAATATTCTTAACATAGTATATAAAATAGCGTACTCCATAGTCGATATATCGACAGTGATAACCTGCCTTATAATTTAGCTCTCTAGTAAATAATTAATATATAAAGCATCTTCTATGTCTTTAATTTTTTTATAAATTGCATTCGTATTTATTAACATAACTGTTAAGAGTTAAAGTAGGTTAAGTATATATAGTTATTTATATAGATGTCGGACCAAAGGTCGATTTCAGTGCTTCAGTATACCGATATTTAAAAAAAAAAAACCATAAGCGATTTTGGCGCTGAAATTATTTGTTTGAATTTACTTAAGTCTTTATGTAAATTAATAGTTTTTAATGTGTCGGTTTTCAAGCACGTTTTTATGTATTATTTCGAAACAGACATTTGGTGCTTTATTAGATACAGATTTTTATACATAATATGCCATAATGTTGCTACGTTATTGTATAAGTGGTTTCTCATTTTTTTGAATAAAATATTAAGTTCTGAAATAAATTTATGCCTTACACGTATTGGAGGCATACAAATTATGTGTCTTTTATTTTATTCTGTTATATGAAAATGTTTTAAGAATTGTTTTGAATTATGTATGAATAGTGTATTTTGACGTCATACTTCGTCAGTAAAAGGACAAATGGTATAACCTGAAATTGGTGATGTTTTGAAACTTAAACTCGGTGACTTCAAGTGGCTATTGTTGTGGATACAATTTCAATCTGGGCATAGAACTAGTAACAATTATGATGTATGTCACATTTCCGCCATCGAACCTTTTGCCGCTATAGTGGATTTCATCTACACCTTTCTTTAACCACACACTTTACGTTCTTTACGTCAGTTAGTAGGCGGGACGAGACGACCACGCGCCGTCACATCCGCTGTCTGATCAAGGCATAAGCTATATAGCAAGAGAAAAATAATGACGTGTGCTTACGAACCTTTTTAGTAAATACTTTAAATGATTATAACGCGTTATTTAATTTTATGTATGTACACTTTTATCAGTTCTATCAGTTCTCAATTAAGAATTAATTATCGTATTTTTTTACATTAACTTAGAATATATTGCAAGTTAGAGCACTTAAATAAAAAAATACATCATAAGTAATAACGAAACTGCATAATTTTTTATTTTATTTGCATTTTATTTCTGCTATTTATAGTATTATTCGCCATAACTCTAATCTTATCAGTAATACATAACAATACAAAAGTAATGTGAAAACCGACACGTGAAGTGTATCGATATGATAGTACTCTGCCAACGGCTCGGTGGTGACCAAAATCCCCTTGCTACCGTTCTTTTTCATGGATCACCATTTGATCATTCTTCTGAATTATTTCACAAATATTATTTTGAACGCTGAAGAGAATGATAAGTTATAAGATAAAAACTTGGTGGTAGGGCTGGGTAGGTACTATATACTCCCCAGACTCTATATTATCGCCAAACAGCAATACTTAGTATTGTTGCATTCGAGGTATAAGAAACATAGCATCTTAGTTTCCAAAGTTGGTTGCACACTGGCTCACTCATTTCACTTGGTGGTAGGTCTTTGTGCAAGCTCGTCTGGCAAGCAAGCTGCAAGTTTAAAATACATTAGATAATAAATCTCCGTATAATTGCTTTTCATCGTCAATTTTTGAAGAATATTCGAGAAATATTATGACGTAATTAACCTCTTATCCCTCGGCGCATCGCAGGACTATGAAAATAAATTATATTACCCGGCAAGGCAGCGGCGCTTGTTCCATATCTATTAAGGCGACGTATTAATCCATGAACATAATGGCTATTAGTTGCAGGCATGACGCATACTAAACCCCTTACTAAGAAACGTATAGCGGTTGTATGCTTGGTTGTATACATACACAATGCTTTGTCCTATTCTTTCAAAAGGCAAAATACTGAGGACAGAAAGAGAGAAATCGGTGTGCAATTATGCAAGGATTCATTAACCATAATAAAGGCAATACGGTTATTTTCCACGCAAAAGTAGTTAATGCGGTTTTGTTGTCTGTTTATACTTATTGGAACGAAGTTCTTTTATGCGGCTTACAGTAGAATGAAATAGCAATGACCCAAGGTCACGTCATATAACGAAATAGCGTTCATACTGCGCCTATCAAACGCTACAAAATGCGATGCGAATTTATGAGGGCGATATAAAGGAGGTTGAGGTGTTTTTGTATGTGATAAATACAGTAGGTAATATAATAAATTAAAATCTGAATTTTTAAACACGGTTTGAGTCGAAAAAATATTGCACAAAAGTTTTGTGCAATATTTTTCGTTCCATACGGGGGTCCACCGCCGCACCTTTTTTTTCGCGTATGACGCGATTTGGCATGATTTTGGCCGGTCGTGTCAGTTGTTAGTTAAAAAACGTTTATGTTCTTCCTTCAAGAAGAAGGGGTTTAAGCTTGCTTCATTACTAAAAATTCATCAAAATGGGATCTGTAGTTACGAAGCGTAGTTGACCGACAGAGTTACTTTCTCATTAATAATAATAATAGATGAAAAAAGATTAATGTTTTTTACTTTTCTAAGAGGCCACGCTGCTTCAATGTGGATTGGTCGGTAACCGTTACATGTGACAGATTTTTACCAAACATATGAAAACACCTAGATTCTCGTATTCAAAACATTAAGTTATATCATAGGCTCAAAAATAATCAAAATAGTCAAGATAAAAGTTAGTTGAATATCAAATTCTATGCAATACTATACATCCCAATCAGTCTTATATCACTTAAGAAAGGTAACGTGAGAAGTGTTCTCGTATCAAGGATGCTCTCGTCTCGGCCGACGTGACCCAATAACTGAAAAGTTAGTACGACCCTGGTGCCCGACATTATTTATACCATTAGCTACGTATATCTTCAAATTTCACAAATTATGTATATGATTTAGGAAATATAAAATAAGTAGATTTATTTATTTTATATAATTACAGGAAGTAATTCAATATTTTAGTCTTTGACAACTTTATTAAAAAAAACAAACCTACAACACACCTGTTTTTATTTAAAAACTCAATGATTATCTCTGATGACCTTATTGATTTTGTAATCTGATTTATATTACATACGTATATTTTTAATACAAAGGAAAATTGGTACATCGCAACAGTGAAGGTTCTACGTATTAATCTATGAGCCCAGGGCGGAAGGCGGGCGTGTCGTTATCACAGTGCGCAGGGAACAGCCGTGGGCGGCGCACGAGGTAAGAGATATTGCATTACAACGATAACACTATTTATATTTAACAATAAATCGTTACAAAATTACAGGATATTTTAAACGTTAAGGGCTTCTGTAATGTCGCTTATTTTTGTTTTTTTTTTTATTTTTTTATTTATTGAACCTGCATGTTTTATTTATTGCCCCAAGGCTTACATTGTCGATTCCCGATTTCCCGCAGGGGATCCCACATTTGTTGATTTCATTTGCTCAAATTTTGAACTTTAACGTGAATAAACAGTTCATTTATTTAATATTATGTTTATTTTATGTTATTTTAATAAAGCTATATTATCTGGTTTTTAATGTAAATGCTTGAACATCAATTGCGTTCTATATTTTGCTCTCTTGTCAATACCATTCTTAAATTTATTTAATTAACTCATGAAATTACAGTGAGGTGAGATATGAATAATCTTTTGTTTTACATTGTTTACAGATTTTTTTAATTGTCTATTACTGTAAAATATTCTAAATACTTATCTTATTTTTATTTATTTGCGTATCTTTTCGTTATGTACTGTTTATACGTTCATAAAGTTGAATATTAAAGCGTCTGTCGTGTTAGGTCTTGTCATGTAATCCTCGCTTTTATATTCTGAGAGAGAGTACAGCTGTCATAAAAATACATTTCGATTGCTTTTCGCTTTAATCTTTTTTATTTTATTTCAATGTCCTTATAATAAAGCTTCATAAATATTTAATGTAAATAGGTATATCGTAAAATTAGGTAAATTTTATGAATTCAGTTTTCAGTTTATAAGATACTGAAAATATTAATAACATTCTAAAAATCCTATTACTTAAAATTATGCGATTTTTTATTATTTTGATTTTTTATTATCTATATTTTAATATGAGCTGTACTCAATTTGAGCTCGTCAAAAACATTCTTGCTAATGGGTCGGAACCCACGGCGTCCTCTCGGAGCCGGTTTCAGGATGTGCTAAGAACAAAGCTTTGAATATTTCAATTATTTTAATATAGCTTGCCTTTTATTTGACAATCAATTTAAAAAAAAACGAACATAATACTTAATTTATAATAATTAATAATTTTTTATTTTATTTAGCGTTTAAATGTTAGCCTTCACATTTAATGGGGGGTGTATTGCCTAGGGGCCTTTGTATTGCTTAATCTTTGAGGCAATCAATATACGTCTTTAATAATGCCAAGGCAGATATCACATAATAATATGGCGTGTCGGGCGCTTAGTGTCGTGTATCACTGATATCGTCAGAACGGCTTGACAGATTTAAATAATTTCAATTTTAAACTGTATTTATTTATTTATTTATTTTAACCCTTTACGTTTAGATTTTTTAAGTTTCCTAATATTTGTTCTTCGACATTTATGACAGTTTTGTTGTACGTAATTATAAAAGATGTTAATAAAATACGCAATTTTTCAGTTATATTTCACTTTATATTCAATGTTATTTATTGGACCAAACTCTTGAATTATCATATTAATATCGTGTATTTCAAATGTTCTCTTGGTTCTGGCAATGTTTTTGAGTGATAGTATTTATATAAATAAATATATAACACGTCTCAGGTTACATTAGAGTAGATTGACTAATTTGAAATAAAAATACAAACATTTTTAAACTTACGTTTTTCTTTTTATCGTTATAGTTGATTCAGCTTTTCCACTACTAGACCATACTAATCGATAGACATTAGTAATTCATAATTAATATATTTTTCTCTTATAATGGCTGGCTTTTAATTCAAAATATGCCTCATCCATACGAGACGTTCTTGTTCATCTGTAATGCCATTGTCACCACTTTACACGACCCTGAAGCAAACGATCCGACGCCGAAAGTAATTAATTAGGAGAATAACTTAGTTGGTATACTGCACAGCTCTATTGTAATTGTAAATATTACTTGGATTATATTTTATTAAACTACAATTCAATTAATTTTTTTTTGCGAACACATTTTGTCCATAATAATATTTTTATAAAATATATTTACATATTTTTTATTGGTAAGATACAATGTCGGTGCTTGAAAAAATATATATAATCTGTATGAGTGATGGGTATTGTGTACCTAAGGGGTTTGCGCGGTTCACAATAAATTTGCTAAAAAGCAGTGATGTAAAAGGGTAGCCCTTTCTAAAAATTCTTATTTATTACTATAATAGCTTTCTTATCATTAATAATAAAAATTAAAAGATTTATATAAACTAACCGTCACTTTTAAAGACATAAAAATGGTCTAGTTTTCATAATTTAATGAATTTCATGTACTACAGGTTTTTTTAACGACACCTCTACAATTTTACTACTAAAATAAATACTTTTATGTATTTTTTAAAAATAAATTGAAAGCTAGATGGCTTGAAAGCTATGACTAATTTGATTATAAACTTGGGTATTTCTAGTATGTTCCGTTAGTACGTCAGCGATTGCACAATATAGGATAGTGTAGTGGTTGTGCTGAATAAAACCTATTATTGACTTTGTACGAGAAACTTTGATGAAATTGTTTCTCTCAAACATAGCAGCTGTATTTTCTTGATGTAATTTTCAAGCTTTATACAATTTGATTAGTTCATTTTATAATTATAGTTAATTCTTTTAAAGTGATTTATTGAAGTTAAATGTAGTGGCGGCGCGCGACCGAATTTTTATGTGGGCGAGATACATATTGTGAGGCCATGGCTTTTATGCGTTTCCACCATATAAAGGTTGAACTTTTTTTCGCTGAAACATACTTGTACTCTCTTCCTGCACTGAATGAAAATATATTTCGATTCATGATGAGTAAAATTTTTCCTCGCGTTCACGGCTTTTAAATAATGCATAAGCCTCCGAGGCGCGAGGCCCCCAGACCGGCCCGGACCGCGAGGCCCGTGGGCGGTTGCCCACACCGCCCATGCCTTGCGCCGCCTCTGGTTCAAAGTCTTAAGTTTATTTTCAGCTGTCTCCTCTATCTTGACATTGTCTCTGCCCTCTTTGTACAGTTATTCTGGAAGAATTGAATTCAAGTTATTTTCAGTTTCGAACTAGCGAACTATTTTTGTCTTAACTTATGTGAGTTAGTTATAGGTAATTATTATTGAACAATTTAACCATTTAATGAAATGAATAGGTTTTGGTAATGTTTTTGTTATACATTTTTACAAAAATATAAATATAATTAAATAAAGATTATTTTGTAGTATTCTATTCGGAAATATCCCATTATATCTGGTTGAGGTGAAACTTCGCAGTTGTTAAAGGCACTTACGGCGGTTTTCTAGCATAGTATAATTAAGGTAATATAGATTGCGATTTGTATCGCAAATAGGAAACACAAAATAACACGCTACTATTTTATTTTATTTAAAATAAACCTTCTTAATTGGAGTGAGGAGAGGCCTTTACCCAGCTGTGGGGTGCATACAAGCTACTTACTGTATGATACCATAATTTTCTTTTACACTAAGCATAAAAATTACTTATTCGTCACTTATATTTCGATTTCGAATGATGATTACTTGAGGTAGGGCTCTGTGCAAGCTCGTCTGGGTAGGTACCACCCACTCATCAGATCAGAGAGACGTAACATCTTAGTTTCCAAGGTTGGTGGCGCATTGGCGATGTAAGCGATGGTTAACATCTCTTACAGTAACAGCCTGTGAATATCCCACTGCTGGGCTAAGGCCTCTTCTCCTCTTTGCGAGGAGAAGATTTTGGAGCTTATTCCACCACGCTGCTCCAATGCGCGTTGGTGGAATACAGATGTGACAGAATTTCAATGAAATTTGCACATGCAGGTTTCCTCACGATGATTTCCTTCACCGTCAAGCACGAGATGAATTATAATCACAAATTAAGCACATGAAATTCAGCGGTGCTTGCCCGGGTTTGAGCCCACGATCATCGGTTGAGATTCACGCGTTCTTACCACTGGGCCATCTCGGCATCTCTTACAATGCCAATGTCTATGGGCGTTGGTGACGTATGTAATAAAAAAAAAAACGATTATAAAAACAAAAGTATATTTAATCTATACAATGTTCATTAAACATATATGTTCTGATAATAATGTGTTGTTCCATTAGTATCGAAGTTATCAGTACGTCCAATATTTATACACGTCCAATAGCGCGACCCGGTTTGTACAGCCTTGACCCGGACCCCGCTTTAATAAAGCTCCCTCCGTGCTTTCACTGTAATGTTCCTCTAAATTGAAATTCCTCTTCGTCGATGGAATTTATCTTTTATTTATTGTTCAGCAAATCTCGAGCCTATCAGGGTTTAGGAAATGATTTCGATTCTGGTCCTTATTATGTTTCATTAAGGACTTTTATTGCTTGATATCAAAATATAATTAATCGTCGATGAGGAATAATCTATAGTCGATTATAGAAAAATAATTAATTATTAGAGATAACGTTTCTAGATTGGAACTTATTTCTATATATTTTATGTATAATGGATATATAGTTCGAGATAGTCTATATTTTTATAGCATACCTATGTAGGACTTGATGGTATGTGGTCACCAATGCCCAAGGACATTAGCATTGTAAGAGATCCAACCTTGGGAACTAAGTTGTTATGCCCCTTGTGCCTTACACAGGCTCAGTCACCCTTCAAATGATACTTACTAACTACCGTCGTGTTCGGATTGTTGTTTAGCGATAGAATATCTGCAGACCTAGACAAGTGGCTTTAACGTTAATAGAATAGAATAGAAAATAATAATCAATGTATGAGATTGACATTCGCGTTCGACATTTCGAGACGTTTCGAGGCGAACGCGATTGTCAATCTCATACATTGATTCTTGTTTTATATTCTATTCTATTAACGTAAAAGCCACTTGTCTAGAGGGGCTGATTAGTTGGTGTTCCCTACTCCCTACACAGACGAGCTTGAATAAAGTTTCACCAACGATTAAAATATTCACTTATTTTTATAAACTTAAATAATATTGTTTAAAATTAATAATTGTTAATGAAATCATATCAATATAAAAATCATACAAATAATAATTAAAATAGTACTTAATAAAGTGGAAGACAGTCAAACGTTGAAGAACTACTTGTCAGCGTAGTACCTATAATATAACATTCGTGAGATCTAAATCGTTAAATACATAGTTCTAATACGAGAATAATAAAAATATATAATCTATATAAATAAAATGATAGAGATCTGCAGTTTTGCGCGCATCACGGAAAAACCACTGGATACATTTCAATGGAATTTTCTAAATTTTATTTCTTAGAGACTTGGCCCTTATTAAAAACTTATTATTATATAAACAAAAAATTATTGCGATATCTTGATTTGAAAACTGTGTTAATATATCAAGCAACGCGGACGAAGTCGCGGGTATCAGCTAGTACTATATAAACTTATACATGAATAAAATAATATGTACTTAATTATTTTAGTCATGGTACTTTACACAACGATCACGCCGGAGATGGGCGACGCAGTGCTGCGCCATTTGCGGGAGAGCTTCTTTGCCGACGAACCCCTGAACAAAGCTGTTGAACTCTGCCAGCGTGGCCAGCCGCATGCCGCCTTGGAACGGCTCTGTGCTGCCACAATGGCAGATGGACTCTCCATTGCTGCTGTTGAGAACGATACGGTAAGATATAGCTTCCTGTTATATTCTATATATGTGTATACATTTGTGTTAATGTTTATATGTTTGTCTTGTAATATTGGTGGGTTATTCGTTAGTCCGAAACCGGGGTGGATAGCTAGCTTTTAATAAATATTATTACATTTATGTTACTCAGAGCTGGATTTAGAGGTCTGGAAGCCTCGGAGCAACAAAGGAGTCGAGGACTTCTGCCCTTTTAGAATTATTTTACAAATAAAATTAACAATTTTTTTCAGTTGTTTTTCAATAAAGAATTTATTGTGAAACCAAGTAGTTTATTTTAGTATGTAGCAAACATATATAAATATAATCGGAAACAAGAATTGAACTGAAAGTTAATGAACGAAACCTTCCGAGCTTTTTTCGCCGAAAAATCGTTTACTAGTGTTTACAAGTCGGAAAAATGTCTTTTGTGGAGGCCCCGGGGATGTAGCCCTGGTCTCCTAAATCCGGCCCTGATGTTACCACATGGTTGCGAGTTAAAAATTGAGAATGGTTTGTCGACGTAACTTAATAAACTCAATAAAATAAATCCGGCGATAGTTCTGTGCCGACCAGTCTTGTTACATATTAATTATTTCAGCGCCAAACATCAATACTCTGTATCGCTCCGGGTTAAATATTTAACGAGCCGGTGTTATTTCAGACACAGGTACACTTCGATTTACTGTCAAGCACTTCGATTTACTTGGTGGTAGAGCTTTGTGCAAGCTCGTCTGGGTAGGTACCACCCACTCATCAGATATTCTACCGCAAAGCAGCAATACTTGCTATTGTTGTGTTCCGGTTAGAAGGGTGAGTGAGCCAGTGTAATTACAGGCACAAGGGACATAAGATCTTAGTTCCCAAGGTTGGTGGCGCATTGGCGATGTAAACGATGGTCAACATCTCCTACAATGCTAATGTCTATGGGCGAAGGTGACCACTTAAGATCAGGTGGCCCATATGCTCGTCCGCCTTCCTATGCAATAAAAAAAAAAACATTTATTTCACTGACTACTAAAAAAAGACCGTTGGATTCATGTTTTATTTTATTGTATAGGTAGGTGAAGGGCCGTCTTTAACCTATTGGAGGCCCTGGGCACATTAGGGTAATGGGGCTCTTATGGCCGAAACATGTTTTTTTCGGTAATAAAAACGTTTATAGATTGGTGGTCTGGCAGGGATTAGGGGGCCTCAATCGATGGCGGGGCCTTGGGCACGTGCCCAGATTGCCCAATGGGAAAGAGGGGCCTGGTTGAACGAGCATATGGGCCACCTGATGTTAAGTGGTCACCAACGCCCATAGACAATTGCATTGTAAGAAATGTTAACCATCGCTTACATCGCCAATGCGCCTTCAACCTTGGGAACTAAGATGTTATGTCCCTTGTGCTTGTACATTGGCTCACTCATCCTTCAAACCGGAACACAACAAAACAAAGTACTGCTATTCCGCGGTAGAATATGATGAATGATTGGTACGTGTTACCTACCCACACGAGCTTGCAAAAAACTTTTAACTTTGGTATTGTTCATATATTCAGTTACATCTTTTGTAGTCATTCATATTTTTTGTTATGTTAACAATGAAATATGTCGCTAACGAGATCGTTTAAAATGAATTTATAGGTTTTGGGAGTTGCCTTAAATGGCATATTGTGACCCGGGGACATTGAGCATTCCATTGAAAAGATCCACCAATCATCGGACGAGAAATACAACAAGGTATTTGTTATCTCTTATGTAAAATTGAAATTAATTTTGATAAATAATTTTGATAAAAATGAAACCGAGAATAGGATAGTGTTGAAATGGTTATTTAAATTATAGTTCAACTGACATACCAGACGGATTGCATTAATGTTATGCTATCGTGTCCTGGGATGATGATAAGTATAATAAATAAAACAATTAAAAGTCATGATTTAATGTCCCAATATTAGTGAACATAGGTTCTTGAATTTAGGTGAAACCTTTTTTTTATTGACTAGTAATTTTTATCAAAGAAATATTTTAGTCAAAGTTTTTAATTTATTGATAATTAATATTGATTTCATAGTATAATATATGTAGAATTATTTTTTGTACTGAAAATGAATTATATAATAATCAAAGTACAAAACAGAATAAAACGATTAATTTAATATGAATGAAATGAACATTATTATATATATTAATAAAGGAGGCTATTGGATAGCTTACAGGTCGCTTATATTTGTAAAAAATACCATTTTAATATTTTTCAGATCTTTAGTATTCTGTACACGGTAAGTCGTGACCTGGATCTATTCAACACGTTCCAAGTGGATCGCATTCTTGAATGCCGAATTATATCTGTCTCTCAACAAGCGCGCGGCAAAGGACTGGCTAAGGAACTCATGAAAAGAAGTATAGAAAAGGCTATGGAACATGGATTTAAGGTTTGTTTATGATAATTTTATTCATTAATCACTTCTAAATTTAAATCGTTACTTTACCAAATACTATTCGTGGCTAGTTAAAAAAGCGTGCATTAGATGGCGCTGTTATTTAATCGTGTAGCGTCTCTAATATTTTTTGAATGGAAGCATTAAAATGAAATTGTAATAAATCTTCTATACGTTATAATTGTTAACATTAAACTCAGTAATGTATCATTTTTTTTAAAAGCTTGCCTTACGTTGTCCGAGCTTACTCACTAGATGTCACTTTACTATGATTGCGAAATCGTACATCGCGATGGCTAGATGTTCGCGAAACGCATGACATCCCCGCCGTACTGATATCATGTCGCCGTCTGATTTCCGCGGAGGAAAGACTCAAATGAGTCCAAACAAATTTTTGAAGCCTCACGGCTCACCCTCAAGGTGAGGTCAATCAATGAATATAAGATAATCTCAGTAATGAAGAATTATTACATTGTGGATAAAATGTGTAATGATGTAATTAGTACGGTTCGATAGCAGTTGCTGATGTATAGGTCTACGCGTAAAATTTGTGTAGTGTTTTAAATATGAATAATTGTAAGATAATAAAAATATTTTAAACGATATTAACGTCTCATTTATTCAATAAAAGAAAAAGATATGTTTTCTTATCGGTCACCACGCTCAAAAAGTGTAACGATTTATATAAAAAAAAAAAATTGGTTGCCTGTAAAGTCGGTATACGGGCGAAAGTTTTACGTGACAACGACTTTGAGTGGTAAAATAATTTTAATGTGAATATTCATTCGTATAGTAGGAAGAAGGATGAAATAATAGTAACAATTTAAAACATTTATTTATACAAAGAATTATATTTAAAACATTAATTTATACAAAGAATCTCGCACTGAATTTCACTTTTTATGTCTGTCTCTCTCGCTCTTAGGCGGGCTAACCATGCCCGAGTGGAAGGGACGCGTGCCTCTCACTCGCTCTCATTGTGAGCGCATAACGTGAGCGGAGCGTAACGCAGTTTCTTGAAGTGTCACCCGGCAAACCAATTTATAAGACGTTGTCACGTCAAAATACTGCATAAATAAAAAATAGATAAGTAATTATAATTGCATAAGTTGATAAAAATGCTATGCAATAGCTTTACCGCAGCAGTCCCCGAGTGTCACACGTTTTTTTAAAGCGAAACTATAAAATACGTGTAAATTAAGAAAAAAAATGGAACAATAACATTTTTTTTAAATATAAATAAATAAACATAATAAATAAGTGGATCGCATTCTTGAATGCCGAATCGTGTAGCGTCTCTATCTTTTTTAAATGGAAGCATTAAAATGAAATTCTAATAAATCTTCTATACGTTATACCTACATTAAACTCAGTAATGTATCATTTATCTATTTATTAAACATATATACAAAATAGGCAAGAGCGTTTATTTTAAAAGCTTGCCTAACGTTGTCAGAGCTTACTCACTAGATGTCACTGTACCATTATTGCGAAATCGTACATCGCGATGGCTAGATGTTCGCAAAACGTATGACTTGCCCGACGTACTGATATATTGTCACTCTGGTTTCCCTTCAAAACGAATAAATCTTTCGCCTTTTACTAAAGATTTCCGTGGAGGGGAACACTCAAATGAGTCTAAACATATTTTTGAAGCTTCACTCTCGGGTGAGGTCAATTATTGAAAAAATAAATATGGTCTTAGTAATAAGAATTAACACACAATAAATTAATTGTGTTATAATATAATTTAGAATACTTCGCCTTTATTAAATGCCAATTTACTTTTTTCCTTAACGTATATTGTTAAGGAAAAGAGTTATTTCTGTATGTATATAATATTTATATACCAAATATAGTGCCCGACGCCCGTCAACAAATATTGCGGGTCGACCATTGATAAGAGACTAGAGACAGTCAACTAATTCCGACATAATATGGGTATGACATAACTTGTTTTAACAACTCCTAATAGGAGAGTTAGAGTTTTGTTCGACAGAGATAACGCTCTACCATGCCGAAATTAGTCGATTGTCTCTTTTCAAAGGTCGACGTGCAATATTTATTGTTTATTAACTATATGTAATAAACTTTTTTAATTTATTTTATTCATTTCATTTGCTTGTTAAATTTATTTCCCAAGGGCTACTCTATCTTGAAAGTATTTATTGTGAGAAAATAATGTATAATATAATAATACAAAATTTGCTTAATCGCCATTATTTATATAATTTCCAGCTGTTTAAAGTGGATGCAACTGGCGCATACTCGCAGCGCATCTGCAGCAGCCTCGGGCTCCGCGTGCTGCAGAAGGTGCGCTACGCGGAGCACTGCGACGCGGGCGGAGCGCCCGTGTTCAAGGTGCCGCCGCCGCACGACTCGCTCTGCGTCATGGCCTTGGAATTGCCATAATATGATCATATGAGTTACTGTTTTTTTAATTACATAAAAAAATCTTCTGATAAGGAATTCGGCACTAACAATACTTTACACTACGACTACGCTACTTATGTAGTGTTTTAAGGACATTTAATTATATTTGGAACAAATAAGGGGTTTTAATAACCTAAGCAAAAGAAGCTTTTATCCAGCGGCCTTAAATTTTCAAAATCGTACGGCGACCGCGCTGTTTCGATCAGGGATTTTGGATTCACCCAATTTAAGAGTTTTTTTTCTTTTCTTTATTTTCAGGGCAGTAAACACACTATTTCATTTTCGACTATTTTATCTACAAAATGTCGTTCCCGCACAGCAATCGCTTACAAAACACCGCTTTCTGAATACATAACATTTTAAGATGCATCTCAAACCACGCGAATGCGATTCATGTGTGTCTGAAATGCTCATTAATATCCTGCTGCTGGATAAAGTTTCAAACCGAAAGAGTTTCTCGCACTTTAGATATTAAGAGTAGTCGTTCATAATATATATGTAATTAGGTACTATGTGAAAACAAGTTTCAGAATACGCCTAACCCCATACTTGAACTACAAAAAATTTTTTGATATGAAGGGGGTCAAACTCTTGATGTTAGAATTTGTATGTAGATAAAAAAGGCATTACAGTTAAAACTAACTTATACGTAATTCACATATTTTAAGTTGCTATATATATATCAAAAATATTTTCTTTCTTCTACAATGTTATAATATTAACTTTGGGATACAACAGCTTGAGGCGAAATGTTCCAAGAGAGCCAAGTTCATGCATACGCCCATTTGTCAGTTTTAAATGTATTGTGACTTTTATTAATTGTCATTTATGTAATGTCCTAAGTTAGATTAGTCATATAAAACTGTAAATGTTCTTAAAATATATAATTATGATAATCAATAACATTTAAATTGTAGCTCTTAGAGTTTTTGAGCTGGTAGAATTCTTAGCACAGTCTGTCGCATGATAAAATGTTGCAAGAAAAGCAGTTCCTGTAGTGCGTAAAAATATATATATGAATTAAGTTATTGGAAGTAAATTATTTTTTGCATACTCAATACAATATATATATTCGGAGCGTGCACGACATTAGCGCCATCTTTCAAACGTAGTTTTAGGGGCATATGTCAAATAATTATATAAAGAGCTTGTTTATTTTGTATGGATTAGAGTACATAAAATATATTTAGAAAGACAATAAATGGTATTTGTAGAGGAATTTGTTAAAAACTATTTATGGAAAGAATGGACGTAATCATAAAAACTGGTTTTGAGAGTGTAAAACACACAATAAGTTTCCAGCGCCAAACTATGGTAAAAGGAAATAAAGAAGTTAGCAGAACATGTAAGGAATGTAGAAGAACTGAGAACTAATGGCAATAGTTTTTTAATATAAAATAAGTTTAAGCGTTTAAATTAACAGATTGAATTGAATTTAACAGAAGCTAAATTTTTTAAAATAGAATAAAATATTCGTGAAATTGTATTCTTTCATTGAAGCTGTATATTTTGTCACAGTTAATTTTGATAATAAAAATTAGAAATTACTAAATGACACACCAGCAAGATCTAGTAGTTCATTGTCAATTTTTATTGATGAAATACTAGCGAATTCTTGGCTTTTTGTTTCAGTAAACTGGTCTTCAAATGATCACAGCGATCAGTGTTAATAAATGTATTGTAAACGAAGGTAGTTTCTCTTAAATTTATTTCAGAGAAAATATTGACTTGACATCCTCGGTTGACCAGAAGAGGTTGAGTTTGATGTAATTAATTTCCTTCTGCCATTATAATTTCATTTTTCGTGGTATCCGAGGCTACTGTTGTTGTGGTGTCTGCAACATGTGTGGTTCTTCGTTTTAATAGGCGTGTATGCATGTAACTCGTTAATATTCTGCTGTCGATATACTATAGGGAAAATTATGAGAACATAACTCGGACCTGCTTGCGCGTCTGATTTTTTACCTCCTATGAAATGTTCACTGTAAATTTTGTCGTCGGGTTTTGGTGACCATGGCGATCCATCAACACTATAAAAAATAATTAGGTACTCACTTGATATCTCAAAAAATGCAACGCAAATAAAATTCATTTGATTAATATTGCAATTTTAGGTTACATCTAATGACTTTCTTTAGCCTTTTTACAGCATCTACCCATTTATATCTTTGATCTAATTTCCAGGAAACTTTAGATACAACATCAACATCAATAATAATTCATTTTCAAAAAATTCAAACCAACATGACAAGTTTGTTTGTTTACTGACTTTTGCCCCTTTTGTTGCACATTTCTGCCGCGACAAGCGCAGCGATCGTTTTCTTTACCCCTTCCACCCACTTTGCACGTTCCGAATACCTCTTGTTACATGAATAACATCGTTGTCAATCAATAAACTCTGTAATATATTTTTCTAATTAACGTCTAGGCTGCCAGCACTTAATATTAACAGCCTCTGATTTTATTTTGCGACAGACAAAAAATAAAAACTAGTGGTTAAAAATTCGTATTTAAATTAATATTTTACGAATTCATGAATGTATTATTAATAAAATTATAATCTTTATAAGGTGAACTTATATATACTTGATGTTTTAAAATTATAAAAGAGTATTTATGGCTCACATAACTATTGTGAGTCGGCCGCTAACCGCACAAAATGTTAATGTAAAACGTAGAAAATTCATTGCACAATGAATGAACAATATTTCTATCGATTTAAATTAATATGTATTTAAAAGTTACAAATGTCACTATATTATCAATTTGTCGATCGATTATAATAAAAAAAAAAACTCAAATTTTATTATATTTTTACACTCAATAGACTTTTTAATATTTTCTATATGTATTTCAACACAAAATATTTTCTGTATAATTAATTTTATGAAATACTTTTTGTAATTTCTTTACAAATATTTATAGATATAAACTCGTAACTATAACAAATATTTATATTCGTATTTATCTAAATATATAAAAAAAAAACTATATACACTAGAAACTATATGTGTTAGATGTTTGATGTAGACATTTGAAATTGTTAATGTTGCGTATGAGAATAAATATAACTTATAGAATAATTATTTGTTTTTATTTTGTCGATGGTTTATTGTTAAATTTTAGAGCACAGATAATAAAGTAATTTATTATAATATAGTTAAGAGATATACAACAGCGTTGTTAAAAAAAAATAACAGAACAACAATAACAGAAAGGTTAAGTAATTAATTATTGGCGCGCGCGACTTGTGATTTGTTGAATGTTGAACACATTCATGGATGTGTTTTTTTGGATTTTTAAGAGTAATTGAGTCTTTTATTTACATCACTTTGTGTACAACTGTGTGCACTTTAGTGTTCAATTTTAAAAAGAACAATTCGAGGTTTTTTTTAAAATCAGTTTCACTTTTGGATGTTTCGGTTAAAACAGCGCTATTTCTTTAGTCATTAGTCACTTACATGAGAACAATATCTCCCGTTGAGAGTTTCTCCTGTTGCCTCTACAATGACTTTACACCATCTTGTTGGAATTCGGCCGCTGGGACGCTTCCCCTGCATCCGTCCTACGATCAACTGCTTCTCGAGCTCATGCATATGTGAACGCATTATATGTCCAAAGAAGC
Source organism: Nymphalis c-album (assembly GCA_963151315.1). NCBI lineage: Eukaryota > Metazoa > Arthropoda > Insecta > Lepidoptera > Nymphalidae > Nymphalis > Nymphalis c-album. The sequence goes on from OY720601.1 coordinate 2,418,131, forward strand.
TTAGTTGACGTTCTCGACATATAGAGGTAAGTCGTTTTTTGATGTGGAGCTCTTGGAAGACGGATTCATTTGTCCTCATGGCTGTCCATGGTATCCTTAACATTCGTAAGCATCCATTAAGTTAAAGAATACAAAGTTAGTTTAAGTATCGGTTATTAAGTACAAATACAAAGTTATTTTAAGTATCGGTAATCAAGTTCAATGTTGTAAGGCGCTGATACAAGTTATTAGAGGTCTTAATACCGTTTCATTATTATAAATGTAAATATATAGTTTATTTTTAAAACTGTTGAGAGAACTTACTTCTACATATTTCCGAAGTTTGTTATATAATTGCGCTTCTCTAATTTGTTCATACAGCAGTTAATAGGATGTGTAACATTCATATAATATATATTTTATAATCAACATTAGGACGGCGGACGAACAAATTGGCCACCAGATGGTAAGCGGTCACATTATCTCATACTAGACACTACCACATTGAGAAAAGATTAACCACTGTTTACCTTCAACAACCGCCAAAAATGGCATTCTAAACTAACCACACACGAATTCTACGCCATTTGTTTCTTAATTTCCTGATAATATTGGCCATACGTACGTATATTTTATTTAAATGTGCCGTTAATTCTTTCGTGTTCAATGTTGTCTAAGGCTATTTGGAGACATAATCAATCACCATTATTTGTGGATTTATATTTATGTAATTTAAAAAGATTTTTATAGATATTTACTATATCTAAGAGTTCGTCTCAAATATGTCAGATAGCTTACTTATTATAATTTCCTGGTTACATACTATGTGGAATATATTTTGGACTAATTCGCAGTAATTAAAAGTTGATTGAATACCAGCATAGGTGTAAAATTATTGTTTCAACTTCAGTACAATTACCAATTCAAATCGAACAAGAAAGTTTGAGTTCTTAGTTAAGCTTATATTCATTAGAAAAGTAATAACATGAAGTGTTGAACAGGCAGATTTTTTATAGAGCTTGATATATCAGACGATAAAAAAAGCTCCAACGGTATTAAATTATTTCTGTTGGGCTCTTTTTGCTTTTTTTTATAACAACTCTGATATTTTTTGCTTTTTGAAGTGAAACTTCTTTAGAATCGTTGTGATTTCAAACCGGATGCAACGGAAAAAACGACAGCTAAGAGACACAAATACAAAAATGTGTAGGATGAAGCCAGCAAAGAATGAGACAGAAATATACATACTATTTTATATTATCGGCCTCTCCTCTTTGTGCCATAAAATAAAATATAAAATATCTTTTAAAATTAATCAAAATACTTTCATTTTTAAACAATTAAACTTTGTAATTATCCTACCCTTGTTATATATATCATCTCATTCTTTTGTCGATTTACTGAAGTTTCACTTCTATCGTGTGTGAATCGCACACACACCTTTTTTATTATTGTATAGGTAGGCGGACAAGCATATGGGCCACCTGAGGGTAAGTGGTCACCAACGCCCATAGACAATTGTATTGTAAGAAATGTTAACCATCGCTTACATCGCCAGTGCGCCGCCAACCTTGGGAGTTGGGAACTAAAATGTTGTGCCTGTAATTACACTGGCTCACTCGCTCTTCAAACCGGGCCACAACAATTAAAAAAACCCTGATGTTTTGCGGTAGGATATCTGATGAGTGGGTGGTACCTACCTAGACGAATTTATAGAAAGCTCTACCACCCAGTAAATATGTAAATTCTGTTTAAAGTAATTTTAAATAAATACTATGACTAACTACAATCAAACTACAATCGCCACTGTAGAAATTATTTTACAATATTATGATGGTTTTACACAATAAGTGAGTCTCTGAAATAACAAAGCAATCAATTTCATTATTACTTTATTAAATATTAGAATGAAACTTGAATTACACACATAATTACACACTACCCGCGAATTGACATTGTAACGAATGGTTAATATTTCCTGCGATCACTAATACGAGACGTATTTAAAAAGCTAGTGGTCCCTATTTTACCAAGCTGCTGAATAACGAATTTAAATAATTTTAGTGAAAAATATAATATTTGTTCAATTTGAATTCATAAATTTTATCATATATTAGTTGCCGATGAATCGCTAACGGTCGAATACTGAAACGTCATTCTAATATTAAGTACAATTTAATTATTTGAGACGCTGTTAGTTTAAAATTTCGCATACGCATACGCGGCGTCTCAAATAATTAGCTTGCGCTCAATATTTGAATGACGTTGCAGTATTCGGCCGTTAATAACTTAGCGATTAATTACTTTGTGCAAGCTCGTCTGGGTAGGTACCACCCACTCATCAGATATTCTACCGCAAAACAGCAGTACTTGTTATTGCTGTGTTCCGGTTTGAAGGGTGATTGAGCCAGTGTAATTACAGGCACAAGGGACATAACATCTTAGTTCCCAAGGTTGGTGGCGCATTGGCAATGTAAGAGATGGTTAACAGCTCTTACAACGCCAATGTCTATGGGCGTTGGTGACCTCTTACCATCAGGTGGCCCATATGCTCGTCCGCCTTCCTATGCAATAAAAAAAAAAAACTTAAATTTAATTCATCTTTAGTAAATTATTGTGTTAAAACGATCTTGACTGATAGCATATGGCAATTGTTTAAAGAGAAAGAAAGACGTACGGACAGACAATGAGAATCAAATTTAGGGTAAGAATTATTAGCTGTAAAAAATATGTAGGTATATTAAATTTTAATAGCCGGCAATAAATCCACCGGTGACACAGGTATGCCTGCAGTTGATGGTTTGTGGTGGTGGTTGCATGGGTGGTGATAGTCACTTTCCATCCAGTAAGTATCGTGTGTGTTTAAATTGTCTTACATAAAATAATATATAACACAAGTCTATGGAGTAAATATAATAAAAAAAAAATATAAAAGAAAACACTAAAATCTCTCAACGGTGCGGAGTTAATGACACTTAAGATTAAAACAGTTTAAGAGAACGCTCACTTGCCAATACATACTCAGACTCAAGCAATGACACTCAAAGTTTTATTGGCTAGACATTATATGACTTCATATTTGCTTTAAGAACCTTTTTCTTTTTTAGTACATTGGTGTAAACTGTGATGTACTGGATTATGCGAGAACGATGGCTTTATTAATATACGGTTTATTTGGTGGTAGAGCTTTGTGCAAGCTCGTCTGGGTACCTACAACCCACTCATCAGATATTCTACCACAAAACAGTGCTTGGTACCGTTGTGTTCCAGTTTGAAGGGTGAGTGAGCTAGTGTAATTACAGGCACAAGGGACATCTTAGTTCCCAAGGTTGGTAGCTCATTGGCGATGTAAGCGATGGGTAACTTCTATTACAATGCGTTGTTGACCACTAACCATCAGGTGGTTTTTATGCTCATCCGCCTATCTATTCTATAAAAAAAAACTTAAGTTAAAAACTTCTCTCTTTCTGTCATTGTTGATTTGTCATTCGGAAGAACAAGACGGCATTGTTTAATTAATTGTCTCCAAAGTATAATTAATACGTAAAGCCCACTAACGTTATGTTACGTTAAAACCGATACAACATTTCATTATTGTTTTAAGTACGATAATACCTCTTAGGTTTATTGTTAAGACCTTCCTACAAGAGATTTTTTAATCTTAGTCAAAAACGCTGGTCCAATACGAGAAACACATGTAGAATTTAAATTATATAAAAGTGTAGATTGACGTTTTCATATGTTACCTCATTATATATTTTTTAACTGAAATTATTAACATAACTTATAATTAAAGCACTTTGAACTTGTCTCATTAGTTACCGCGTATTCCTGTAATTGTAACCGTACATTACAGATTTATCAGTCTATATATGTATATTTTTTGTGTTGATCAAGATGATATTATGGGAGAAGATGACCCTTATTGTACAGTAAAGGCAGCTAACCTCAATGGTGATGAGGCAATTACTCTGATCTCGTTATATTGCACAAATGTGTGAACTGTTCTTACATGCTCGATCTTTACAGATCACCACCACCACCACCACAGTCTATCACTGTTGATATAGTCTGATGAAACGACGATGATGATGAAAAATGGCATGAGATTTCCAGAGCACGGGAGTATAAGGTTGACAATATTCGAGCCAAGACTGGTCGTGAGGATTACTTATCTGCAAAGTTCAACCGTTTTTATTTGTTCGACTTGGGATTTGAACCTGGGAATTCATGTAGAAGCTCACTCCAAGAACAAGTCTTGCTAGCCGGCAAGGCGAGGCGGGGGCAACTAATGTAGATCATTTTTCCTTGGCCGTCGTCGCGTTTAGACTGTGCTACCACTTATGATCAGGTGTAAAGGTGTCATTTGTTTTCGCGGCAAATATAAAAGAAAAGAACCAAAATGTTTTAAAAGTTACACATATTATATATAAATCACTTTTACATTATTAATAATAATTTATTAATTAATTTTATTACGATTTAATGTCATAATTCGGGTACTAAGCAAAGTTATATTTAAAGAGATGTTTAACGAATTCCTGCAGAGTGTAGACTGATTAAAAGCTTATCCAATAACGACAAAACTATCGGCCGATACAAAATCGTCAATGCGCTCTCTGAAACCGGCGCCGTACAGTCGACAGTCGTACTAACAACTGGGATACTGCCAAGAATTGATTGAACGCTGCTAGACTACGTGACGCTGGTTTGTTTATTATCTAACAATGGTCACCGCTTAGTCGTGTTTATAATTATTTCAGTCACGTTTAATAAAAATGCTTTAATAACTTGTTTGGAATTTTAAGAAAGTAAAAGTTTTTTGTTATGTTTTTATTTCTTTATTAACTTTTTTCGTTGCAATTTCGTTGATACTAATTTTAAAAGAGACGGTAACAGGTTATTTATGGAGGTTATAACATTATAAAATTGGATACAGGCCGATTTATTAAGTGTGAGGTATTATTTAACTAAAGATGAAGTTAGAGATTTTTTTTTTAATAAGATAATTTGTCAAAATGTAATTTTGTTTTTCTCATAGGACTTCACTGACCCTTTCGTCTCCTGCGTGTCTTCTCTATTAAAAGTGAAGCTGGTAGAATATTTACAACACATAAAAAGTCGCACAGACGTGATGTTAAGCAAATAGTATACAATTGCTTGACAAAACAATTCTTACTGGATAGGAAAGTCATACTTAATCAATATTATCTAATTTTATAGTACTACGTATTAGGTTTTCCTGCTAAAATCCATGAAAGTTTACAATAAAATATCAATCTAAAAAAAAAAAAAATATAGGCGGACCAGCATATGGGCCATCTGACGGTAAGTCACCAACGCCCAATAGACAATAGCATTTGTAACAGAAGGTGGGCCAGGATAGCGAAAGAGATGTTGTATGGTTATATATTAATTGACGAGCCCGTTGGCGTGGTTGGTAAGACACTTGCTTTTCACGCCGCAGGTCGTGGGTTCGATTCCCACCCAGGACAGACATTTGTGTGCATGAACATGTCTGTTTGTCCTGAGTCTGGGTGTAATTATCTATATAAGTATGTATTTACAAAAGAAAAAGTAGTATATGTAGTATATCAGTTGTCTGGTTTCCATAGTACAAGCTCTGCTTAGTTTGGGATCAGATGGCCGTGTGTGAATAATGTCCCAAGATATTATTAAATAATGTCCCAAGAAGATATTATAAACAGTATTTATTAAACCGGCAGAGTAACTACCTTGCACAAGCTCAACAATAATTATGAACGTTAATTGTAAATACATCGCTATTTATACAAAGTCAATACATTTTAATGTAGGTAGTTGTAAAATCATATCACGAAATATAATAACATTGAAACATTAATAATCAACTTAACTTAAACAAATATTAGGCTATTCTAAATTATAATATACGCGTTGGTGGTAGCTTTGAGTTTAATACATTGTAAGAAATGTTAACCATTGCTTACATCGCCAATGCGCCACCAACCTTGGGATCTAAGATATTATATCTCTTGTGCCTGTAATTACACTGGCTCACTTACCCCTCAAACCGGATCACAACAATAGCAAGTACTGCTGTTTTGCGGTAGAATTTCTGATGAGTGGGTGGTACCTACCCTGACGAGCTTGCACAAAGCTCTACCACCAAGTAGTAGTAAGTATTAAAAAGTCATATTTTTATTTAAAAGCGGAAAATTAATATATTTACCGTTATTATTAATATATTTTTCTAATCTGATAAGTACTCAATTTGTAACTATTGTAATAGATTTTTACGATAATATTTCATTGTTGGCTAATTAGTGTGTAGCACTCTGTAGAATCGTAGCACGTCTACAGCGTAGCTCAGTCTATTTGCCAACGAAATTAAATCGTAGGTTAATTATTTATATAAATATTATTACTTTGTTTTATTTAGCTGCGAAATAGCAAGAAATATTTTCTCCTCGTTTTATTTTAGTAGATTGGTTATGTATTTGATTGTAGTGTATAAATATATACTATCCTTTTTGACACAAAGGAAGTTTATATAGTAAACTAAAACAGCCTATGAAAGTCACACAACTGAGCTAAGACCTTTTCTCCTTTGAGGAGAAGGTTTGGAGCTTATTCCACCACGCTACTCCAATGCGGGTTGGTGGAAAAGTTTATATAAATAAATTAATTAATTGATAATCATGTTTTACTTAGACAATCTTGTTATATTTCTCAGAATAGTTTATCTGTTTTAATATTTTAATCACACTTACTTTAATCACTACAAATGTACAATTTTATAAAAGGGTATAATACAATTTTTTATTATGATTTACATTTTGATAAAATTAACAATAAATATGTTAATCATATATAAATAATCGACTCCCGTCGTATCGACGTTGACCTCCACAACAAAAATACAAGTATATTTAAAATCTTTATCGAAACGCTAACGATACTGCATTCTTAAGAAATTAACAAAAAAACCCACCCCAGCTAACCGCTAGCCGCAGAAAACTTGCCAGCTATTTGTGAATCATGTCCACCCCCGGAGTATATAAAGCGAGGGTTTCCCAAGACAATTCAGTCGCGTCACATCCACCGTGGGGGAAGGCTGCTCGTCGCTGTCAATGGAAAACTTTTTACGTAACTCGAACGACGACAATTTCCCTACGTGAAGGTAAGTAAGTAGCTTTTTGAAAGTCACGCAACAAATTATCACAATAACACCCTGAGTGTTCTTTGATGCCATTAAAATTATGACAAAGTGAATCATATTCATACGATGCTTAGCAGATTCTTTAAGATAATAATTGTCACATTTAGCTTTATTAATTATACTTTAATTTAACTTGCGAAAGGAATTCATATTTCCTATGCAAGAGTTTCAAGCACCGAATAATAAACAGATTCACAATAAAAAATATTTACAAAGGAAACTAAAAAAACATTAGCGAAATTACAAAGAACTGCTAAGTCTATAATTTTAAGTTATAAATCGAATTTTGATGTTTTAAATAAAAGATTATAGTTTTCAATATGAAATGCGGCTATTCTGTATTGGTTCGTTAAAATGGTGAAAATTTTTACAGTGTCATTACGTCTTCATTTAAATATGATGAGTAATAATACTAAACCCCAACATTGGAACCTCCTCTGTTAATTATCTTCTTAACATTTTTTTAAATTTTATTATAAGCAATAAATGAATTGAGTTTGAAAAAAATATGATGATCCAAATAAATTCATAATAATAATAATTAATGTTTTCTTTTAAATAAAACTTTAAACGATTAGATTTGCTAACAAAAATAAAGATCATTTACATAATTCAAATCTTAAACACATTAAAAAGTTATGACCGAAGCAGACGGATCGCCTAGTCCATTAATAAAATGAAATAGTACGCTTATATACTTAATATTTCGTTCCGTTAGGTCACGTAAGTAAATAGCGTAATCTCTTCAAACTTATATAAAAGTTGTGAAAAATCTCTCTTTGAATTTTATTTACTTTATTCTAAGTTTCGGGGAAGAAAAAAATATAAATTTACTTATAAGTTTTCCTTGCACAAATGTTTAAAATGTACTAATTTATGCATAATATGTAGGCTTATAGTCTATAAAATTTTTTTTATATGATGTAGGTATGACGGGTAATTGGACCACCTGATGGTAAGTTATTACCACCGCCCAATAGCCATTGGTGCCGTTAATAATATTAACCGTTCATCATTTTGCCAATGCGTCACCAACTTTGGGTACCAAGATGTTATGGCCTTTGTGCTTTTCTCTGGCTCACCCTTCCAACCGGAACACAATACTGAACATCGTTATTTGGCGGTAGATTATTTGATGAACGGGTGGTACATACCCGAGAATTTTGGTTGTGCGTTGATAGTCAGTCAGGACTAACGATTTTATGTGAATAGATTAATGAACTCCAAAATAGGATAGAGGATACATTTTATGAATATATTTACTACCTAATGCTATTAAGCTTTGGTGAAAGAATTGGTGAAATTGTTTAGATATAGATGCTATAATCTCAGGATTCGATTCGGAAAAATCTAATATCTATCTATACTGATATAATAAAGGCGTGAGTAACATACAGTCAAACACACACCGCCGTAACAGACTATGTTACGCTTTCACGACTAAACCACTAAACTGATTTCTATGAAATTTGGTATAATACAAGCTTGGAACCTCAAGGAGTAGAAGTACTTAGATACGAAGTCGTGTTCGAAAACTGGTAGACTACAGAACATCACGCTTCGACCACACACGGCGAAAGAGGAAAGTTTAAAATGGGTAAAACCGCGTGAGACAGCTAGTTACATTAAGGAAATAATATTTTTTAATGAGCTTTCTAAGAACATAACATACTATACATAAGGCTTATATATACTTTATATATTCTAGAATAAGGTCTTACATAGTATTATTTGTGATATATGATAATACATTTTCTCATGCCTCGTTATTCAATCGTCTAGTAATCTTGTTATTGATAATGATTAAGAATAAAAGCCCTACGGTATAGGATATCACAATAGGTGCTAAATTAGGTATATACTTTAACAATTAATTTTCTATACAGACCTGAACATATGTTATTTCCCGCGTTGAATCATAAGTTATAGGAAAACAAAAACAATTTTTAATCATATTTTTATACTTATTTTTAATACTGTGGAAATTCTAAGCATTGTAAAAATCCTGCCATTTGTAAATGTGTGTTATTCTTAACATTTATATTGAAACCGAGAACAGCCTAGTCTTTAGGCTTTAGAATACATTACAATAATTTCAGTATTCAGAACATAAACACTCACCAATGCCATCCCTTCTAAATATTTTATTCGTAACAATAATAAGAGAAATGTTATTTAAAGTAAATTATACGAGTATTTTTTATAGAATTATTTTAACCTTGCCGGTGGCCTTGATCTAGGACAAAAAAACATTCAGCCTAAACTCAGGCTTTTATTATCAAAATTGTTTTCAATCGAATAACAAAGACCTGACATTCAATTCTAATTTAACGATAACATCGCTGGAACGGTGTAAAATCAAGTTGTTTTAGATATTTTAGTCAAATTTACCTGAATATAGCATACTTACATGCACTATTTCCTTAAAAATAAAGCGCTACAAGCGCGCTTTTTATAAAATGCATATATTTTTCTAATCACAACAATATTCATAGATAAACAATATTTTAGTATTGGTTTTCTATTGTATCTGTTTATATTGTTACGCGTATGTTTTCCTAAAAGAATGAATGAAAAAGTCCTACCACTTTTTCTCATCTTCACGTTCTTGTTTATTTATAGCGATTTGTATACGAAGTACAAGTTTGAAAACATATTCAGATGCGGGTGCTTAAAAATTTTTTTGTGATTCTGCATGGAATAGAAAATGATACACAGAAGGCACGGACTAAATTTATTTGATTAATACAACAATGGATTATTTTTTTCACGATATGAATAGCACTGAAATAATAGTAATTAAATTATTTTTAAATTAATTGATTTTTTTTTAATTCTCGACCAATTTATTTTTTTAAAAAGCAAGCCAAGCCAAGCCAAGGACGACGTGACGTGACAGATGGACAGTTCGAATAGTCTCCTACACGGGTTCCATTTTCGCATTGGGTATAAGAATCCCTAAAAGAGCGTGCACTACACAGTAATCGAAACCGAAAAATTTGGTTCTTAAATTTTATTTTTCGTTTAATTGTATACATCAATTTAAGAAAGTATAACTTATGCTTTTTTAATTATACTGTTGTTATTCTTATATATTCTATGTATCGTGTGTTGTCATAAAGGACAATTCTTAGTATTGAACATATTTCTTTTTTATTTATTTTTCAAACAATATCTATAAAAAGGTTATAAATAAATACCATATATGTACCTACATAGGTAATTTGTTAATAGTAGTGAGTTACAAGCCAGTTCTTAAAGATTGGAAATTCATAACTGTGTTATATTTAAATTTATCTCATTTGAGCTTAATATGACGGATTTACAAACGCATAAAGTACAGTTGTTTTTAAACCGATACGATGTCATGTAAAGTTAAGGTGTATCAATACAAATTTTCATGTAGAGATTTCAAAATAATTACTAAATCTAGCTGTGTATGGTCCACACGATGTATGGTCCGCCTTGGTCCGGTTTAGACATAAAATATACCTACGATGGCGGATAAAGTAAAATCAAGACATTCGTAATGGAAGAAGGGAATATAAGTCACGCAACTGGAGGTATTACTGTTAACAATTAACGCGAAATGTAAAACTTCGAAGAAAAATAAACGTGATAGCGATCACCGCGTTTGGGTTCAATGACCTATTACCGTAGCTGTATAATAATGATAAATATAATTAAATTATAAGCTTTTTAGCTATTTAATTTTTAAGTAAAGTTATTATATAAATTAATTATAACTTTAAAATAAATCTAAATTTATCGTTTTCGTAGTAGCGCCGCGCAGTCATTAAATCCCTTAAGTTATATCTGCATAAATCATGCACAGATTAAAAATAACAAAACAAATAGAATTATAAGAAAAATGTTACATAGTTATGCAGACGAACTCTTTTAGGGGAAGTTTCCTTTATTTTATCTTTGCTTGGTATATATGGTTTAAGGAAACATGTATAGAAAGATAAAATAGTATGCAGTAGGTGTTATGAAGTACAGTAAATTCCGCTAACTACAAAATCTATTGGGGTCATCTGTCAACCGCGTTAGGTAGGTTAGCTTGCTTAACAATTGAAGGGTTCAGGGGAAAAACAACTTTTATCACTTAATGAGCACACTGAGATATTACTAATTAACAGTTTAGATCATGGATAAAATGATAAATTAAAGCCATATAAATAAAAATGCTTTTTTATTATAAACATATGTTTATTGTTAAAGTAATGTTACACTTTTTTAGTTTTGAACCTGGCTTATTTAGAGGTTACAATAAAAAAAAACTTCAAAGTCAGATTTATCAGTAAAAAAACAACCTATGTCCACCAAATTCAGGGGAAAAACAAACAATGTCCCTGAGGTACATTGTAACTTTAATGTAATATGAGCTGAATCCTAACTATATTTTAGTGTTGAATAATATTGTTTTGCTGCAGGGTTGCAATATTTTGATAACGACTGAATGTCTTGGAATTTTGCTTTACTTATTGGTAAAATGTCCTTGTACGCTTGTTCAGGCAGGATAAATTCTGCTGAATCAATAGGCTCTGCACAAGGTGTTGAGTTTGCTCTTTTTCTTATTGAATCCAGCATAACAGAGGATGTCCAGTGACCATTATAAGTTATTAAACAGTTATTTTTTTCCTGAACGTAACGGACTATGGGTGTTATTAACCAGTACCTGTATTTTAAAAACAAAATAACTCGTGACTCCGGATTTTATTGTCCTGTTTATTTTTGGGAGGATATAGTGACAGCAATGTACTTTCAGATGGTATTGCTAGTGGAAAAAATATAAAAAGTGGACAAAAGTTGTTTTTCCCCTGACCCCTTCAATTGCGAGCTACGTTCACGAATTTTCGCATATTGTTAATAAATTGTTGCCTTGAGTTTCTTAAGAATAGAAATACAAGGGAAAGTTAAGTTCCCTGAACTCGATTTAGTTGGTAATGCATAGTTCTGTGTACTCCAAAACAGTAGTTAACCGATTTGCTTGAATGATTTTTGATTTTGAATGATGAATCAGCTTTCAGCTTCAAACATAGCTTATTAAACTGATAAACAAAAGTGACGAACGAAAGAACATATAATTCTTAAAACCAATATTACTGGGATTTGCGAGGTTAACCGTTCTAAAGATTTTTGACTTTGACATCTATAATAGAGCGCCATGTTGTAAAACGTATCCATCAAAACCGCAAGCATCAAACATGGAGAATATATGTAAAAGGAGATTCTATTATACAGACTGATACTTTTTATGTAACATTTCGTTTGTAACGTGTACTCTTTTATGATCAAATTATCTTCGACCTTTGTGTTTTATAGAAGAATTTCAGTATTTTTTTCTCTAGATTAATTTATAATACCGCAAAAAACCTGGATATATATAGATTTATAGAAGCCACCTTGGATACGTTTGTTGTCTTTATAACATCACCAAAAGATTACGTAAAATTAGTTTCATACAAATTAGCTTACTCTTATATTACTGAGCACAATACTAAAATCTTAAAAGTTCACTTTAAATTTTATTAGGCCGTATATGGAATAATTTATATTTGGCACAACGGCCACTTTTGTTAAGAATGTTCGCGAAATACCTATTGTAATCTTGACACACTTGCCACAAGCGATTTACTATTTTATTAGACGGTGTGGAAATTTAAAAATTTTCAATTTTGTTTAAAAACATTTAAATTTAAATCTTTAAAATGGAAATAATTTGGGTAAGCGCAAAATTTTTAAGTCAAACCTTAATGAAACGTGGTTCACACAATTATTTTTAAATAATTGACGTATTCTTACTTATAATTTGACTACTGGGCACTGACCTCTTCCGCATGTTCTTATCAAGACGAAAATACGACGTAATGAAACGAAAACCGGAAGTTACCTAAATTTTTTTACCATGAGTCAAACATATTAGCACTAAATACCTTCATTACTTCTTGCTTTAGTCGACCTTTATTCCTAACTTCAATAACGTATGAATAAACTCCATTCACCCCTGGCAATTTACCTTGGCAGTAATAATACTGCGTCTGCAATTGAAAGATTGATCAGGCGTAAATTGGTACTTAACTACGTTGCTGAAGACCTATGCGAACATGCTCAGTTTTCGTGTAGACTTTATTAAAGAGGGCATAAGAATCGATATAGTTTTGTTGCATAACATTGCACTAGCGACACGTTCGATCCGCTGCCGTGAATTATTCAACCCCCATATACCATGGCTAATTTTAAACTGGCCAATTGACCGCCTTAGTCTTTACCATGCGATTTAACTTTAAATATGAAAGCCAAGAACAACGTATGATTTTATTAATTCAGTATTTCTTTATAACTCGGCCGCTACAGTGCGATTGATATGAACTTATTATTGTTTTTATCAAGTCAATATCGTTTTAATACTTACAACTAAAATACTAACAAAATTGTACTTTCGTTTTTTTTGTTACGTAAAATCGTATCATAATAATAATATATTTTTTAATATATTTTTTATGAGCCATTCTTGTATAAATACATATTTTACGTATCGCTGTCATGATTGGATCATATTATTTTTTTTTATTATGTTGTGATTAGACTTCATAGAAGTCTTTCGTACCAAAACGCATTTTTCGCAAAAAATAACTAATTATTATTAGAAACAAGCGCAACCCGGTCGCCCAGTTAGTTATGATAAATTAACATAAAAGCTTTAAGTTATTATAGTAGTATCTCTTCAAGAGATAGTTATTTTTATTGCTTAATCAATACTTATTTTGATTATACTCTCTTTCACTCATCATTAATTTGACGTTCGGAAGATAAAGAAAATGTTTTACTACTTGTGTTTTTTTGGTTTTGGTACATAGGTAAGTTGAAACTAAATTAAAAAAGAAATTTTTCTTTTTTTTTCAGACGTCACAGTGCGCAGTGCTGATCGCCTACGTGGGGTTCTATTTGCACCGTTGGATATGCCGTAGTCAAACATTTTCATATATTTTAACGAGTATAACAGCTGCTGTGATGCTGTTATTGAAGTGTTACTAGTATTTACGTCCAATCTTTATGTTTTTCTACTCGATGTCGGTGTGCGCGCGGTAACACGCACCTGAATCGGCGTGTGTATTCGTGCTCATTTGAGCGAGTAGACACGGCGACCAGGCTAGTGTAGCCTACAGCCATAGGCGACAAACGTTCGCACTCGGCCTTACCCTTCCATCCCTCCCCACGCCTCACAGCTGCTGTTCGAGTCATTTCGCCTTAGGTAGGGACCATAGGGCCACTTTCAGAAAGCTTGTAGTAACGTCATTTGAATTAGAAAGTTCTCTGTTACTAGGTGAGACGCTAAATGGTCAGCGTCTTATCGAGTTCCGACTAGGCCAAGAAGCTGAGTCGGAACAGGGGCTGTCAGTAGCGGCTGCCGAGTTAATGGTGCGCGCTGAGGCGACACCGAAAGCACGCCGTCTGCGCTACACGCTCTGGGCGTTCACCGTTCACGGGAACTCGAGCGTAGGCGAACTCGCCGGCACTACAGAAGCCGGGGGTGTGTTATTAACTTTATTATTTATTCATTTCTCATTTACATAGCTTAGCTAGGCCACGAGTTAGATGTCAAGGACAACTAGTATAAAAATATTCTAGGGTGTATAAAGAGGGTGTTTACCTACCAATTTATCGATCAATGCACTTTTACATGTGCGCAAATCAACTGTTAAGTTTACTATATTATTGATATAGAACGTTATTTGATAAAATGTCGTCATTAAGGTGGTAGAAGCGGTCGAGGATGGCAGCGGGTAGACGTAACGGGCGCCGCGCGGCGGTGGGCGGCGGCGGGCGCGCAGGAACCGCTGCGGTTGCTGGTCGACTGCAGCGGGTGCGCGGGCCGCGTGCGACTGCGGCTGGGCGGCGCGGCGGCGGCGCGCCCGCTGCTGCGACTGCGGGTCGCAGCTCGCGCGCCTCGACGTCGCCGCGCACTCGACTGCGATGCCGCCGCCCACGGCCGCTGTTGCCGACAGACATACTACGTGAGCTTCCGCGCGCTCGGCTGGGACGACTGGATCGTCGCTCCTGAGGGCTACTACGCTAATTATTGCCGTGGCGCGTGTGAGCCATACCTCAACTATCACTCGCAGGTAAGATTCCAAGTTTTATATCGCAGTTTAAGTATGTGATACATTGAATTGTTAAGTTAATTTAAATGTATTTGTGTAATTATTATATTCAAATTAGAAAATAAACTTTGACTTAATTCAATAAATGATGCAGGTGGTGGAGGCGGCACGACTGGAGCGCGCCGCGTGCTGCGCGCCCGTGCGCTTCTCCGCGCTCTCGCTCATCTACTTCGGCGCCGACTCGAACATCATCAAACGCGACCTGCCCGAGATGGTGGTCGAGGAGTGCGACTGCCCGTAGCGGCCCTGTACATAGCCTCCGCCGCGTCGCCCCGCCTCTCCCCCGCCGCCCATGCGGTAACGCTTTCGCCGCTCGAATCCGATTTAATCCGAATCGATTATAAATAATATTCTCGACTTGTGTAATATTTTGTTCCTCGCGTTCGAAAGACTATATCCTAAAATCGAATAACAAGACCGTCTGCGGTCGATTCGCGTCACGACTGCGGTGCCGCTAAGACGTTTTGAATTCCAGTGCGGCGCGTCACACGCGTGGTATCGAGTTCTGTTGCGTTACGAAACCGTACCTCAATATCGCAACCTGCCAAATTCCCTCGCAACCACGTGTGCGACGAGCCGTTTCTGCGACCGGCAGCCGCACGCCGCTGGCGCGTATCGTGTGTAGACGGCCTAAATAATTAAATATGCCGTTTTCTTTCACCCCGTTTGGTGATCGCTTGTAATTATTGTAAACTGTATTATAATAATTATTATAATTATAATAATAATAAATCAACTTTTTCATAATTATTACGACATCTTTCATTTGATTTTTTTACACCCACACTCATACTTGTTCGTACATATAGCGGTTGTGTAGAAAATGCCTACATTAAAATATGATTTGAAATACATGAAAAAATAATTTCAACCGATCTTACCTTAATTGATAGCCACCTAACTACATTTTTTATGTTAAAAACATAAAATGTATACATGTTTTATACATTTTACTGCAAAATAAATTATAGTTTATTAATATTTTGCAAAAATAGAAACGAATAATAACGAACATATTATACATCGCAACAAGAATCTATTATATTGAAAATACCATATATCTTGCAGTAAGGACAAATAAAAAAGGAATTACAGTAACAATTACCGTAGCAACTCCATGAGTTACTTAAAGCTCTCGATTTACCTTTCCATACGATTATTTAAAAAAAAAAAAAACAATACTGAACTCGTGTAGAAACGTATGAAAATGTTTATTGTCTGACAAAGATTATAAAAAAGTTACTAGATGATTCTCGGTTGACTTTGGTCCATGATCATTAATTCAAAAATTAATAATAATAATAGATCAATTAATAATAAACTCAAGATTAATATCTTGAGCTTATGTCATTATGAATGAGTATGTATGTATGTATGTATATGTATTACAGTATTTTGTATATTAAATAATATAGTAAGGACATTCCTTGTTCCATACAATAGTGTTGTTAAAAAAAAAGTAGACGCATCCTTTTTTTTTAGTGGACAGAAATGTGAAGTCATGACTTGTGATTTGTTGAATTTCATATAATCAGTTTCTCTCTTCAATGCTAAATATATATTTTCTCTATTCTTAAAATATATAAGATTATAGTAAGGAATCTTTAATTCGATACCGTCATCTCTGTTATACCCTGGAACCTTTTTAAATTATTAACAAAAAATATAAAATATGCTATTTGAAATTAAATTTATATAATTAAAATAAACAGGTTTTATCACTTCATAGGATTTATCAAGTAAAGTTATATTATTTATTTTTCTTCATGGTAAGCTCAGTCAACTCCACGACGAGTTCAGCACAGCGGTTGGTAAGATCACTTCGTTACAATCATCGTCAAAGTATCCTCGTAGACTAAGCTTCGAACATAATAAAACTCAATATATTTTATTATACACCAACAGGAATGGAATATTTTCGTGTGCTTCATTTGTGTAATTCATCATAATTCATCTCGTGCTCGGCATTGTAAAGAAATTTGCATGTGTCTATTTGAACTGATTTTTTTTCCATATGTAGGTATAACTCAACCACAATGCATAAGCGTTTTGTGAAAAGTTCCAAAACTTTTCCTCAAAGGACTAGATACCTTAGACCAACAGTGAGCACACACATGCTGTTACTTTATTTACTTTACTTTCTAATGTACATAAAGCGGCCTTGTCAATTTCCGCTTATTTTCGATAGATACTTCTTTACGAACAGGTGATAGTTTCACATAAAAACAACATATTATATTTTATATATGTAATGTTGTATGGTGGTGGTGGTAATGGTGTATATGTAAGTTGATTTATAAAATTGCAATTATGTTTAATATTACATATTTCACATTTATATACCACTTTAAATTTATACATACTGGGTTATTTTGTAGCAATCCTTCTACCAATTAAATAGAGCTAAGATGGATTGCGGGCTCTAACTAAAACATGCTTGTGTTGGGCTTGATTTGTCTTTATAAGTCATTTCTTGGTGAGAGATACTCATCAGAAATGCTACCGTTAAAACGCAATACTTAGTATTGTCATTGTGTTCTGGTATAACGGTGGAGTGGACCAGTGTAAATACTGGAACGAGGGACAATACATCTTAGTTTCCAAGGTTGATTTCGCATTGTCTATGTAAGTTACCGTTAATATTTCGAACACGCCCGTGTCTATGTGGGGTTGTCACCACTCCACCGCCAGACTTATGTTAAAAAATGTGCGTGTGGTAGTGAAGGGAAATATCTTGAGAAAACTTTAAAATGTCAAATGATCAACCAAGTCGCTCCAAGACCTTCTCAAGCAGTTCAGTAGTGGGACATTTGCAGGTTGTTCCTTTTAATATAAATATCTTAAAAGAAAATGAACGAAATCTTATCTATCTATATATTATATTGTATTTTTCCGAAATTAGTAATTATAAGAAGCTCTACTATGTTTTTTTATATAAAAGCCTTTTACCTATTCCAACCAATACCCTAGTTTCTTGTATAAAGGTCATCGCCCACGCACAAATTTCAATCAAACATAAATAAGCAACGTTTTATTCTATGACAATGGTAACCAGAACAAATACGTTGATAATAATAGAAAACATAACTCAGTCGAATATGTTGATATTGTATCAATTTCTTCCTGCTTTTTTTATTTGATTGGATTATATTTAAGCTCGTGGTAGTACATAAGTCAAGTTTAAATAATCATTTTGTTAGATACGTATATATTTCAAAGATTTGGTTTATCTATACTAATATATATTTTATCATTATATTTATTAACATTAAACCGCGGGGCACATCTATTATTTTACATAAATATAATTTCACCTTTATTTTATACTTTTAGAAAGATGTGATATTAAACGTTTTTGTTCGGAATATTTAGAAAACCTCAAACCTGTTTTTGATGAGTGAATATCGAATGTTTTTATTTTTCGATAAATTTTACCAATATATTTTATTTCACCACTGTAACCAAAAATATATCTTTAATCTGTAATTTAAAAATTAAAATAAATTGAATTTGAAACATTGTAATTCTATATATGACGTATGTTTAAACAAATTTACAATATACAAAAATTGAAGACTTCCGTCACACGATTCGACTTCCTGTCGACATTTCAACAAACAAATATAATGCACGAACTCGGTACAAAGTTAGCAAACAATTGTTTACGAACAGGCGCCGGCGTGTCGAGAGTTGTACGATTCGGGTGCGTGTTGCGATCGATGGCTCTTGCAGACGCACCGACGCCGGTCCGTCGAACTATCGGATGCGATATTGTATGTTGTTGGTTTAAATGCTGTTCGAAATTGGAATAATAAATGTTGACATCCTAAATTCCTTACTTTTTTATTTTTTGAGCTTGTGAACCTCAAAAGCTTTAATTTAAATCACAGGTTGAAGAAGTTGTCGGTTGTTTGTACATTTACCTATAAACTATATATGTTTTTCAAATATTTTTAATATTATTGCAATTAATTACCTTCCTTTTTTATTGTTAAATGCGTTTTACCCTTAGTTATTTATTAAATGTACCTTTTATAATTATAAATTAGTTTATTAAAATATCAATTATTCTAACAAAATCAACGGAAGTGTAAGTGTATGAACAGCATAGACACTGGAAAGTTCTGATCCATCCTTACCAACTACATACCATTATGCTTCACAGCATCCCGGCGCCCGCCGTCCTGTCTACCGTCACGTGTAAACAATCTGTAAGATAATACACCACTAACAGATCTCAGCCTGCCGCCTTGCATTATTACGATTGCTCGTTATTATTAATGATCGTTTTTATAGACCATACCGTTATAGTGCACTTTGTTTCTTAGGGATACATAGTTGAGAGAATAATACATAAATCTAAAGATGTTTACGTCATAATTTAACGTATTTATTTAATGTGTATTTCTTATACATATCAATTATCTACAGTATACAGTATCAAAAGTTTTCCTTCTGTGATAGTATCTACTTGCTATTTATAAACATACTAGAGTTTTGCCCGCGGTTCCACTCGCGTAGTTCCCGTTCCCGTGAGAATTCGGGGACAAAATATAGCCTATGTTCCTCGCTGATAATGTAGCTTTAAATTGGTGAAAGAATTTTTAAAACCGGTTAAGTGGTTTAGCCGTGAAAGCGTAACAAACAAACTTACATTTGCATTTATAATATTAGTAAAGATATACCTATATATACATCATTTTGAATACGTATTTTAATTATACTTCGATTAATTTTACTCTTAGCTTACCTCAAAATTTTGTAAAGCTTTCTGCATTTTAATTTATTTGTTTTATTAGATTATGATATTACTTATATTACTAGCTTCCATCCGCAACAATGCTCCCGTGGAAGAAGGACAGTTGTTAAGTAGCTCGCGTATAATTCACTGTATAATCTATCCAAGTCCGTATTGTAGTTTCTTAGAAAAAGTAACAAAAATCTATCCTCTCAAAAACTTTCGCGTTTATAATATTCGTAGTATAGGATTTGAATTCAATATTGAGTAAATGAACAAGACGGGTTCGAAACGTCTTTTGTTCTACTATTTTATTTATACACTAGTGTTTTTCCCGCGGTTTCACCCGCGTAGTTCCCGTTCCCGTGGGAATACGGAGACAAAATATAGCCTATGTTACTCGCTGATAATGTAGCTTTCCATTGGTGAAAGATTTTTTTAAATCGGCTTAGTGGTTTAGGCTTGAAAGCGTCACAAACAAACTTACTTTCGCATTTATAATATTAGTTAGGATTAGGATTATATATTAGTGCACAACAACATTTAATTGCACAAAATATAGGTTAATTCAACATTTTGTGTGATATCCCGCGTCACTACTGCATTCTTTAACAGCCAACGACAAGACGGACACGACTATGTAAATTGAGTTGCGGCGTTAGAATCACAATCTTTTATGTTAAAGTTATTACCAAAGTTGTAAGTATGTAGGACTAGATTTACTGTATGTTTCATTTGAAATGCTGTGTAACTGCGCCTGTGCTGGTACTGTAACTAAAAATGTATATTATATGAATAATAAAGTTCAATTTATGTATTAGAACAAGGATTCCCGATATTAATAATTGAGTTTTTTCTTCCTGGACGTTGTAAGTGTAAATCTATAGCTAAACAGCAGTAGTAAGTAGTGTTGTATTCCGACTTGAATGATGAGTGAGTTTAACTACAGCCACAAGGGCCATATCTTAATTCCCAAGATTGGTGGCGTATTGGAGATATAAGGAATGGTTAACATTTCTTGCATCGCCATTGATTACCATCCGATGACCCTTATATCCGTCCGCCTACACAAATCATTAAAGCCTACAAAAATCATAACTCATAGCTTTAAGTTTAAGTGGAGGACATCCAGAGAGCGCCAACACTATCGTGGCGTATTGGAATCATTAAACAAGGTAGCGACCGCTAGTGATGATAGCTTACCTTATTTTTGTATATTGTTTCACATTTTATTTAATATGATTTAACAATTATAACACTATAAATGATAAGGAGATATCGTATAATATGTTGTGGTGTTGATAGCATAATAGTGAATATGTTTGTGGTTTAACTGTAGACCAGCCACTACATTACATTCCTTGAGGTTTCTGCATAAGCATAACATTATCGAATAGCCATAGACTAAATAAACCAAATTTACTATAAATTGTATTTTATAAATATTACGCAGATTATAAAAGACAAATATTAACCTTGTCGTTTAAAATATCGCATTCATAACTTATAAAAAATTAAGTACTATGTACGTTAATTTATGTAATATTTATGTTGGACCTACAGATATACTAGGTTTATGTACATTTTCCATTGATGTGACCTTAAAAAGCCGGTGTTGTTTTAGAAAGTTATAACCGTATCGTTCGTACTCACAGCGATTAGCGCTATCTCTTTTCATCGTGAATGAATCCATTCTCGGCGTATGTGTGGAGATCTCTGCCCGTACGCAAGTTTACGCGGTAAAAAAAAAGTTTTTTTGTGGTTTTATAAACAATATCGTGACAATAATTCGGTTTACTATGTGTTTGACAAATAATTCACAAGAGGCGTAAAATTAAAATGGCACAAAATAGGAACGATGTGAGTATTTGTTTTTATTTATGTGGGTTAACGTTTAATAATAATTGTATATAGTTAAATTAGGATGCACATTTACCGTATCGACATCTTAAAAACAATGTTTCACAATTAAATGCTGTTGACTTGTTAACCATATAAGACTTTCTAAAGAGTCATACATCCTTACTCTACTTACATACATAAGTGTAAACATTTATAAAAGCTATGTAAGTATGTCTTGTCTTTAAAATTAACATTTTAAATAAGATGCGTCATCCGACGTTCCATATTAAGAATTATTTTTATAGAAAGCTATACATCTCAAGTATAGTGGTCCACATATAAGGCTTTATATCCTGAGTTCCCGTGTTCGAATCTCCGGTATGGCAGTATAATTTATTGGTCGTTTCTGTTAAGCAAATCCAAGTTGCAGCGTAGAAAAGTTGATTGTATTACATTCCCGTGCCTCAGAAACCATGTAGCGCTGTTGATTTTATGCCCGATATCTCTCCATTCGTGATTCCAGTAATACTTAATAAAAATCAAATCAAAATATACTTTGTTCGCATAACCTTTTACAAGCACTTTTTCTATCATATCTACATAGCAATTGACTACTCATTGAGATTGGCAACCGAAATTCGGTTAAGAGGACAGATATTAGTTATTGTATATTATATTATTATTATAAATCAAATAGATAAAATTATATACAATTATGTACGAATAGTACATTATATTTTTAGTATATATTGCTACTGAGATAGTAAGAACTTGATAAGATAGATGCACATAATATCGTTTCACCTGCTAGTCTATTGCAATTAAATTCAAGATAAAGGTACTTTATACGATTTGTTTTTTTCATATAGGTTAGTATGGTCATTTCATTAGTCTAAATATAATATATAAATGAAGTAATCACTGGTTCCATATCGAATTAGATTACAATAAGAGAGACGATTTGTGTATTAAGGCAAAAAAAACCTTTATAGATCAATGTATCTTTATTTATAATACTATTCATCTGAACTAATTGTATGCATTTAAATTCTACTTCCGAAGTTACGATAACGGCTTCGCGACATTCAAAACGCTTTTATTCGTGAATCCATAATAAAACCATAGACCAATTATAGTTAATATTCAAGTTATTTGCTAAAGTTGTTTATTTGTC
The DNA here is from genome assembly GCA_963151315.1 of Nymphalis c-album. NCBI lineage: Eukaryota > Metazoa > Arthropoda > Insecta > Lepidoptera > Nymphalidae > Nymphalis > Nymphalis c-album. The sequence goes on from OY720601.1 coordinate 2,441,233, forward strand.
TCCTCTTGTGGTTAAAAAAAACTATAGAGTTATGTATTATATGGAAAAAACGCCCGAAATTAATGTATGAGGGCAACTGAATGATGGTGATTGTGGTGCATGACTTTTACAATTTATTTCCCTTCAGATTTAGTCATTTATATAATCCTATTGATATATAACAAAAATATACTCGGTGGTAGAGCTTTGTGCAAGCTCGTCTGGATAGGTACCACCCACTCATCAGATATTCTACCGTAAAGCAGCAGTACTTTGTAATGTTTTGTTTCAGTTTGAAGGGTGAGTGAGCCAACAAGGGACACACATTCCTTGTGCCTATAATTACACTAGTCTTTTGATCTTAGTTCCCAAGGTCAGTGGTGCATTGGCGATGTAAGCGATGGTTAACAGTCTATGGGCGCTAGTGACCACTTAATATCAAGTAGCCCATACGCTCGTCCGCTAACCTATACAAAAAAGAAGTTTATTGCATACACAAGGAATACATCAGTGAAAAATAAGCATAGCCTATATATCGGCGGGACTTTACGTAGTATATAGTTTATTAAATTATAATTCAAAAATGCTTGTAAGTCTACTTGAATAAAATATTTTTTAAATTTGTTTATTTGAAACTTAAAAAAAATTGTTGACTGACACTTAAAATTGCACAAAAATCCTTAAACGATTTTGATCAAAATAGACGGATAATGTTATCTAAAATGTCAAAGTAACGACATTATAATCTTATTCTATCAAAGGTATTGTAACATTGTGCCCGTTAATATAATTATATCGAAAAAATAAAAAATGAAATCCAAAATAACTCGCGTCCATCACATTAATCAGCTAATATATCCTTTCCGAAATACCCATTGAGTAATGGCACATAATGTACCATTCAACTAATCGTATTAATTTATTTTTAGAACAAACAATTACTAGATCGGAACGACAATATATCAGAAAAAAATATCGAAAAGGAAAACGTCACGAACGTATACAAGTATAACGGAATACTGACAAGAAATGACACAAATACAAATATATTTTTTCTGATATGTATAATAGGTATATCTTTAGCGATACTATTAGAGATAATAAATGTACAAAATAGAAAGGAAAATATCTACAAAGATTATGAAACGAACAGACGACGGTATTGGGTGTATTCTGCCTACAATGATGTAGAAAATAAAAACGGATTGTTGAAACATGTTCATTTAGTGCTAGAGAGAATTGGATATGAGAAAGCTACCAATAATACTCCTTGGTCGCTACTATGGTCTCACGACTACCCATTCAGAGTACTATATCCAAATTTGCACAGATTAAAAACGAATCAGAAAGTCAATCATTTTCCGGGTACAGGGTTCATAACAAACAAAGTTGACTTAGCGACATCGGCTTCCAAATTTATTCCAAAAGCGTTCAAGATACCAAAAAATACCAAAGAGTTTTTACGATATGCGAGTGAAAATAGGAATGCAGTGTTTTTGGAAAAGCACAATCAACATCGAGGTGTATATTTAAAGAACGTGACTGCAATTGATTTATTGAGTGGCGAAAGTTTCGTTCAGGAGTACGTGCAAAAACCTTTCTTGGTGGACGGACACAAGTTCGACATTGGCGTTTATGTGGCACTGACGTCTGTTGATCCTTTGCGAGTGTATTGGTACAAAGCAGATGTACTGTTCAGGTGAGCATATTTTAATAAATTCCTATATCATCGTTTGCGATGATGATGAAAAATAAGTTTTTAGAAAAAAGTAATTAATTTAAACATTCGAACTTTTTATACTTTATAAAAAGTAAACATACACATATTTTCTATTAAAGGCAACATTATTTCTTTGATAGATACCTAGTTTCAATATATACATATGTAGGCATACACTATACATGGTATATATATATATATATAGAGAGTTGCAATAGCAAACTAGAAACTCACCACATAACACGATCGTGAAATATCGCAAAAATGATATGCGATTTTGACATTAATAATTATAACAATTAAAAGATATACACACCAAAATAGCGTATAGATATTTCACGAGAGCGATACGAAGTGAGCTCGAATAATAAATCCATAAGGAAAAATGTGCAAGCTCGTCTGGGTAGGTACCACCCACTCATCAGATATTCTACCGCAAAACAGCAGTGCTTTGTACTCTAGTGTTCCGGTTTGAAGGGTGAGTGAGCCAGTGTAATTACAGGCACAAGGGACATAACATCTTAGTTCGCAAGGTTGGAGGCGCATTGGCAATATAAACGATGGTTAACATTTCTTACAATGCCATTGTCTATGGGCGTTGGTGACCACTTACCAAAAAAAAACTGCAAATTAGTTTATAGTTGTTAAATTGTGTGTATTATATCACACTACACGGTCTAAAAGTACATGGACATACGGTTAATATATAAATAAGTAAACATTAAGGCGATTACTAATGTCCAGTAATGGATTATCTTACTTTCTTACAACATATTTAACTTGCATTACCTTGTATTTATTTAAATGTTATTTATTAAAGTAATTTTTTTACCGATAATATTTCCTCTCAGACTGTCCCATGTCTTTAGACTGACTAAAATTATATGACACTTCCATATTAATCGGTTAGTAAGTTTTCAAAAATATTTAATAACATACAAACGAAACTTGCAATATTTTAATATTCATTTAATATGGGATAGACAAATAACATTTCTTCCGACCTTAAGTAATTGTGGTATCGACGCGTCGTCACTATGACGATGGAAACAGTCTTCTCGAAAAATGTTGAACTATTGAACTATAAGTATTCAAGTGATTTCATTTATATACTAATACGGGAACTAAGAGGTTACGTCCGCCGTGTTTGTAGTTACACTGGCTCGCTCACTCTATAACCCTGAACAAAACATAGTACTAAGTATTGCTGTTTGGTGGTAGATTATGTGGTTTGTGTGCGGCACATCCAATCACCAAGTCAAATTAATTAATTTACAGGTTTACTTACAAATTTTCATCCCATCTGTAATATATATCATTTCAATGGTAAATAAGTACCTACCTAATACTACTCCTAACCTACATTTCAATACACAGTTGGTACTGTTAACGATAACACAAGCAACAGTAAAAATACGCGCTATAAATGTTCCATACAACTTGAGTAATCTGATCGTATCTATATTTACTTATATCTATTAGTGAAATTGGCTCTTTATATAGATTGTAAACTGTATATCTATGTGACCAAGACAAAAGTAAGTAAAGTAAATACATACGTTATTAAATACATAGGTATTTACTTTTAGAACAAGATTGAGATAATTGGTACAAAATATTTTGATTTATAAACTTTTATTTATATATTTTATATACCGTTTTATGTACTATTGTGAGTATAAATATTTTTAATTTCTCTGTAATTGTTCATCTACCCAATCACTAAATACCTCTTATATACCTACTCGTATTATGTACATGAAAGGTCTCTGGCATAGACCTTTCTGCTCAAAAGGTTTGGTTCGAAAGGCTCTGGTTTATTCGTAGCCTTGTGGCTTTTGGCGTACTAAATGATCAAAGATTTTAACAACACTACCATTTGTTCCTTTTTTCAGATACTGCCCAGCAAAGTACTACCCCTTTGATCCAAAAAACCTTGACAAGTATGTGATTGGAGATGATTATTTACCAACGTGGGAGGTGCCATCGCTGGCACATCCGTACACCGCCCTGGGATTCAGTATGAAGGAAGCTTTCGACCACTATGCCCAGTCTAAGGTAGAGTATTATTTTTGGCAAAATTGGCAAAATTGTCTTTACGTTTTCAAACTCAAATACACAAAATTTTACACGATATCCAAATCTAAGAGTTTTAGTGATAATAATAATAACAATATTATCATGAAAACCAAGACATGAATTGAATTTGAGGTAGTGACAATGTGTTTCAGCCATCTTGTAATATACATAACACGAATATGAATTATCAATGATTTAAAGGCAAGTTTTTTCATACAATAAAGTCATTCGTTCTTCGATTCTAACATAATTATACACAATTTAAATGGAATGAATATAATGTTGGGTTAAGCCCATGATCAATTTATGCAACATTGTAAACTTTAGTTCGAAATCAGCCAGCATTATTCTTTTGTGTCATTTTAATTACTAAACAGGAGTCGAGTGTTTAACGCACTAACGTTGGCGTTTGCCATGTAAATCCGTTCAGCAGACGATAAATAACTCGACACCATGATACGCACTTAAAAAAAAGGGGGAAAATAAGGCCCCCAATACACGATGCGTTACATGATACTGTGACGTTTGTTGTCTTAGCTCGCATTTGTCAGAAGAATACAAGCAAGAAGTTAATTGTATATATTATAATTTTTACATTTACACATAATCTAGGGCTGATATTATGGTTGTTTATTCGTACAAGTCACGTAGGCTTATATGAAATGTGATCATAGACAATTTTCTGTACTTTTTATAGCTTTGACATTTTCCTACCAAATATCAGATAAATGATTTAATTAATTATTAACTTTTATACATATAATAGTCTCATTTAATGGTTTAGTATTTATGATGTATTAAGTGAATTTTCACTTAGTGTCGATATACTTTATTTATTTCATTAATCACTTCCAACTTTCCTAGTCCTCTCAAACGTACGATCTAGTACGAATTTTCTAATACCGTTTGTTTCAAAGTGAATATATTTGAACGCTAATCCTGGGATGCCATTCGATATTTTACCAAACTTTAAAATAAATCTAACCCGAATAAAAGCTGAACAGTTTTAAGCTAAAGCGTTTCAGTTTCCGAGCAATGCATCGACTTCCTTTATAAACACAAAAACTTTATTTGCGGTTAATTTGGTCAGACATACCCATTTGAGTAGATTTTTTATCAATAATTATTCTATCGTCTAATTGCAATATATTGTTTGTTGACAGAAGAAGAGACATGACATATTATTTGATCTCACGATTAGTGGTCATTTAACAGTGTATGGAATGGGTATACGAATATTAAAAAGAGAAAAGATTAGATTTTTTTTGTTTGTTTGTAATTAATAAATTCAAACCTTTTTACCGATTTAAAAGAATTACCTTGTAAAGATTGAAAATACGTTTCTAATAATACGTTTTAGTAATATAAAAAGAATTAGATAAATGTTTTGATTGGCTTAGAATTAAAAGTAACGTCTGAAGTCAGCATACACTTAACCTGGCGCCACGCTTAGCCACTACATGTTAATATGTCGATCACCCCACCGACACGAACGCAATGGGATTAACGAATTAAGCCTTTACCATATCGATTGTCATTCAACGTCGACATCCCATCTCGTATTACCTTGTAACGATTTCAGTGTACTATACGCTTTAGAGCTTGTTGAAGCGGAACTTCTTTGGATGCAATTAACTTATTTAATTTAATTTCTCTGCAACCGTTATATGTATAACATCAGGGTTTTAATCCAAAAAGGTTGCACTTTTGTGAAGTTTATAATTTTGATAGTACACCAGGCTATTTTAATGATAAATAAATTAACTATAAAAAATCTTTATTATGTATTTTCTGATCGCAGGGTAAGAACACAACAAGAATGTGGGAGGATGTACAAGAAGCTATTACAGAAGTGTTCCTCAAAAAAGAACACCATATTATTGAGGCGGTGAGTATCAATATTAGGCCATCGAAAATGAATATTAATTGCAGAAACTACACGTGTATGGATTTAGTTTTTTCAAAATATAAAGAATCTTTTAAAAGTAATATGTAATACATTGTCCGCAGTTGAAAAATTACCCGTCCAAAGACAACTTTTTCGAAATGATGCGATTCGACCTCGTATTAGACGAAGATTTTAAAGTATATCTGTTGGAAGCCAACATGTCTCCCAACTTAAGCTCAGCTCACTACCCTCCAAACCAGCTTCTGTACGAACAAGTTCTGTACAACCTGTTCAGTCTCGTTGGAGTTGCAAATCTTGCAAACAAGTAAGTTTTATCTATTAATAACCGTCTAAGTTATACTTTTATACAATCTAAGTATGATCTACGATATTAATGTCTGTGTAAGATAATGACTCCCTCATCAGCGAATTAAACCACATACTTCGATTGAGACTATCGGTGGCCACTGTCCATACACATACAGCAGGCACAATAGTTTAACAATAACCATAAGTCAACATGTGACTCACGGGTCAGGGAAGTTATTAAGCCCGTGTTACAAATCGATACTGATATATAAAGCTGAAGAGTTTGTGTGTTTGATCCGGCTAATCTCAGGAACTACTGGTTCAAACAAACAAACAAACAAACTCTTCAGCTTTATATATTAGTATAGATACGCGGGTGAAACTGCGGGGCACAGCTAGTACCTATTTTATAAAATACTTGATGAATTGTTGAGTATTTAAGACGTGAAAACGTAACAAAATACACGCTCATTTTTATAAAAAAATTTATAAAATTTGTAAGGTTGTACGTTAATACTTAATATGCATGCGAGTTTCGAAATTCAAAAAAACTTCCGCGTAAAATTCAGCCTGTTTTCGATACTTATAAGGTTTAAGCAAAAAGTTTTTATCTTTAATTCAATTCAAAATTAATACATTTCATTTGATTGAAATATTCAGTAGGCCTTTTTTATCTTTGTATTCAGAGACATCTTGTACGGTCGTTATGCTTTTATGATACAGATGTCAGCAACTATTTATTTTTATACCACTGACAAAAACAAATCATATGTGCCTACAACAAATCTATTTGTAGAACACAATTTGATTTACTTTATTTCAAATAACGAAATATTAAGCCATGAATCGTGTTTAATATTTCATACATTTAATAAAATAATATAGATTTTTAAAGAATGTTTTATAAATCGACATATTTTTAAGAGGTTTTAGGAAGTAAGAAGAAGCACTTAACTATTACTACTACTATTAGTCACTTTCTATGAATATTTAACACGTAATGTAATTGTTAATCTCAAACATAAAAAACTTTCATTTCAGTAACAATGCAGATATGATGATATCATCGCAAAAAAATATAGCAGTTTACAGCCACGAATGCAGTACAATATGCAAGGAAAATTGCGAGGCGCCAGATATTTGCAGACTATGCAAACCATGCCTAGAACCTAACTTAAAAACAAGTTTACTGAACGCTCATAGGGAGTACCTGCACAAAGGAGACTTTAGAAGGCTATTCCCGCCTCCAACGGTATACTATAATTCTAATCATCAGATTACGAAAAAATGGCCAAAATTTTGTTTCATTCAACTTTTGATCCTTCGAGCCGGATTAGAATTGTAACATTTTTAAAATTCTTAGTAATCATTATGGACACAATTATTTCAATTAGGTAGCATAAATAATCTTATTCAGTTGCATAGTGCGGTTTTTTTGTAAAGTATTAATCATTATGAAAAAAGATACGATAGTTTCAATTACAGTAAATAGATGTGTGGATAGATAAATATCTCATTGAAAATACTTGTATAATAGATATGTATAATTAAATTAATTAATACTCATTGATAGCACTGTTTTATCTAGTGAGGGTTATCTGACTTATTTATTTTTATTTTTTACAGATTCCAAATTCAAACAAATTAGAAAATATGAAGGAAGCTAATCACATGAACAAATTGCAGTATTTATGGTTTCAAGGAAAATGTAATAATGACATCACTTGGTGTTTATAGAAAAAAAAAAATGAATTACCCATTTATTAAATATTTATTAACAAAACTAACTTTTGCAGTACTTTATTTACTGAACCATTGATTGTAACAATCCTAATATATAACTACCCAAGTCCTCATCCTGGTTAGTCCAAGACACATATATGCTTTTGGTATTATCATCGTCACCTTCAACTTTAATTAGGACAGATTCAACAGATATATTACTCTCTGATATAGTTATGGACCACCCTTGAAGTTTTTCTGCTAGTAATGTCTTCAGCTTTTCAGCAGTTTTAACTGCAGAACCAGGATCATCAAAACGTACTGTACTTGTAAACCTAATGACATGTCTGTTTATACCAATTTCATCACAAATCTCATCTATATCTAGGAATGACAGTCTATTATCTTTAACACACAAAACTCCATGAACAACTCTACGTCGTTTTGGATCAGGTGGTTGAGCATTATATCGAACAGATTCTGCCTTCAATAGCCTCAAGGAAACATCGATAGGTATCTTTGTGGGTGTGTTTATGATAGCTGTTTCACCATTAGCTGGCATATAGCAATTTATCTTAAATTCTTTTTCAATTTTGTCTTTTAAGAATTCCATTTTTTGTGCCTCACCGTGTACTAATAAGACATTCTTTGGTTCACAATATTGAATCAATTGCATAATACCCTTTGCATCTGCATGTGCAGAAAATGACATGTACTCTACAGCCATTTTGACTTCGACCACTTGACGATTTTCAAATTCAATCTTCTTTGCACCATTTAATATTTTGTGCCCGACAGTCCCTTGGACACAGAAACCTGGCATGATTAACATGTTCTGTTCATAAGGAGCCCATTTTTTAAATATGTTCAATGATAAGCCCGCATGTAACATACCAGGAGTTGCAAACACTACCATTGCACCGGGATTATCAATGTAAGATTTATCAAATGGTTTGATGTGCTTAAAATCAAACATATTCCTTTGGACGAAGGTCTTACGGATCTTTTGATTAGTCCATGTGATAAACATTTTGTAGTAATTGTTAGCTTTTTCTGTTAAACCTAAAGCAAAGTAGACAGGATATTTTAAATTCATACGCTCCCAATATGTTTCTAATAAGATACATAGTTCCTGTGCTCTTCCCAGTGCAAAAACAGGAATCAAAACCTTTCCACCTTTTTCTACACATTCATGAACTTTCTTCAAGAAATCTCTCTCACGACAACGCTTGGAATCTCTAATTGTGGTTGCATAAGTGGACTCGGAAATCAAAAGATCTGGTCTGCATTTATCAATCCATGCTGCTCCCAAATGTCTATCTGGAGTCATATTATAATCTCCAGTATATACAACAGATTGGGAACCAACTCTTATCCAAAACATGGCAGCACCAAGTACATGACCTGCATAATAAGCTTTTATTTCTAGCTCATTGTCCACCATAACAGATTGATGTAATGTTACAGCGGTGACTTTCTTAATGCAGTCCTTTATCATTTGAGATGTAAAGAAATTAGATTCTCCTTTCCTTTCTACGGCAACTTTTCTCATGTCTTCTAGTAAAATGGGCGCTATAGCCTTTGTGGGATGAGTCATGTAAATAGGACCCGTGTAACCTACCATCTCAGACATGTATGGCAAGGCTCCGCAATGGTCAAGATGAAAGTGTGAAATAATTACACAATCTATCTGACTTGTTATAGGACCTTCTGGTACTATATAAGAGAAGTCTGGAAACCGCCTCTCGTCATTGTATCCCATATGCATCCCGCAATCCAACATGATGTTTTTGCCGCCCATGGACAGTAGAATACAACTACGACCAACATCTTGGCCTGCACCTAGAGGGGTTATTTTAATCTCAGGCATACTAACTGTTTTATCCTGTTGTCACTTATTAAAATATGTAGTTTATATTTTTACAACTTATTGCGTCTTAAAATCGAACACTGACATACATAATGTTTAATACTTTGTGTAAATTCACGAAATTATTTGGGGATACAGTCATGGCACCAAGTAACTTGAAATTAACTTTTTAAAAATAATTACACTTGAACCTTGATATCACAATCAAGTTTACAATGTTTGATAATGTCCGAATAACCTCAAGCTGTAATCTGTATAATTAGAGATGTGTCAACTCGACTTACTAACTCGAGTGAACTCGAGTTGTGCTAAGTTCGAGTTAACTCCAGTTAATCCTAACTCGAGTTTGGTTTGGCGGTAAATGAATGAATCAAGCGAAAGAGCGAGAGCTAAAAAAAGTTATAAATGACATATGTAAGCTATAAAAATCTTTTTTTCAATCTTACCTACGAAGTTTAGCAATGATAATTGTCTCAACAGAGTTGAATGGAAGATTAAATAAGTAAATTGTTACAAATCATACACAGTTTAATTTGCTAACTCGAGTTGTGTTAACTCGAGTTAACTCGATTCGTGTTTTTTCAGAGTTGGCGCATCTCTGACTGTATTAATTGCCTCAAGCAACTATTAACAATAATGTCAGACTTTGTAGTATAGAGAGATATCTTTGTGTATAAAAAGTGTTCCTCAAATGTTTGACATTTAGATGGCGCTGCTGGCGCTAGAAAGAGGTAAAGTTAAATTTGAAGAACGCGCTAAAAGTAAAACAGAATTAGAGAATGATAGTTAGATATCCACCTGCCAAAGACGCTTTTTTCAAATTATACTGTTAATCAAATATATATACATCATTTTTTAAATCATTATGTTAAATTTACGTAGTTTCTAGTTATCTAGCTTTAGTAGCGCCATTCGGATTTCGGTCAATTTATAAACATCTCCTTACCTTTGTGCAATGCAATCTTATGACAATATAATAAAGAGTATGATTGCTGAGAGTTCGTTGAGTCGTCCACTGATATATTATAACATTAAATACTATTTTCTCTTATTATTGTTTCAAATAAGTTTCCATATTTCAATAGTTCCCATTATATTTCTTTGATTCCCGTTATATTTTATTGATTTTATATGTAGTTATAAAATAATTGTTGTTTTTATTTATGCAGTATTGTTTTATAAACAGTGCTGCTATATTTATATGTCCGATTACGTTCTTTGACAATTAAAATTTTTGCCGCAATTTACAAAAAAAATAATAGGTAAATATTCATATATATTCATTAATATTCATTATAAAAAATAATAGGTATATATCAATCTAAACTATGCCTTGTTCCCGAGCAATAAAGTGTGGTTTAGATTGTATTAATCTTACGCTATTCATGTCAGAAAGACATAGGAAATGTACAATAATGGTTTTTTCATATTCATGGACCATACTAATTTGAGATACCCTCACAAACGTTATTGTGTTCTTACTTTTCGGGCCGTTTTTGAAGCGCTTACCGCTAATCTAGTACATTATTGATCGAAGGCTGAGGTAGACATGTCATTAACTATAGAAATCACCAACTCACATCCTACTCACTCACATAATTATAATAATAACTTTTTAATTTTTATATTAACGATGCCTGTTGTTATTATTTAATTATTTATATTTTAATTTAATAATTGTTATAAGCTTCGATAAATATCTGTGTTCGATAGTAAAATTACTAAACTAATTCTTAAAAATATAATATGGTCTTGAAAATTCCTTATTATTTAGATTAGTATTTTTATATTAATCCAGAAACAAACTACCTAACTATATTTTTGTAATATTCTCATGGTATATTAAAAAATAAAATACAATATTACTATCTTATTTATATTTTATAATTTTACACAATTTCTGCTTGTTCGTGAACACAACGTTTTGATTTTGACATTTGTTATAATACTGCAGTTTTGTTTATTAAAATGTACAGAAACATCTTACTACTTTAAATTGTAACTCAAAATACAGGGCTCATTACACTTTTATTGCATTAGCTATGTTGAACCATACAATAAAAAAGTAGATTCAGTTATATTGCGTGTTTAATTGGTGTCGAGTATGTGTAAGAGCGTATGTGATAAGCTTATCATTATTAAACGTTGCCGGCTCGCGAGTTGCAGACGTGTTTTGTATTACGTTTCCCTTTAAGATTAAAAAGTATACACACAAAATGTCCGGCGAAGCATCTAGTACTAACGGAAACAAGAAGGTGGCCTTAATTACTGGCATAACTGGACAAGTAAGTTAAATTGTAAAGTTTACATAAAAACAAAAATATCGTAGTTTTCGCTTCGTTGGCAAAAATGTAGCCCTTTTTAAAAAAAATTCAATAGTGATATGGAATAAAACCTAATTATTATTTCATTGAGTAATTCATATCATATTAATTATTATAAAAAACCACTCTTGTAAAATTTTAAAAAATATATTAAATATCTTTCTTAATTTATAGTCTAGTAAGATTCTTTTTTTTGGTCTATAAATGTAATATTTATTAGCAATAAATAAATAATTATCTTCAGAATTTCAATATTAATAGTAAATAATATACTTGTTTTAGGATGGTTCCTATTTAGCTGAGTTTTTAATAAAAAAAGGATATGAAGTACATGGAATACTTCGCCGATCCTCTTCATTTAACACGGGTAAGTTCCAGATACATAAAACCGTAAGAGATGTACTATAGATTTTTAATAAACATTTATCTGTAATGATTTATGTTGTAAAATTTGCATTTTATGTATTCATGTCTATAATATGTCCTATTCGTAAATTTCTCACATTTCAGCCTCTGTTATTAATAAATTTATTATTATCTATATTAGTATTAAAATATGTAATTGAGTTTGTTTGCTCTGTAGTTATAACTTACTGACACAACTGATTCATATTAAATAAAATAAAAGAAACAGGCCATTAACAGGTGAACACATAGAGGAGTATATGATGACAATAATTTTCACATTTCATAGGTAGGATCCAACACTTGTATGGACAACCGGCTTGTCACACCGGTGGACAGATGCACCTACACTACGGTGACCTCACAGACACTACCTGCCTCATTAGCATTATAACTAAGGTATTTATTAAAGATATTTAAATTTCAGAATTCATTATAGACATATAAGGATTAGGACAAAAAATATTCTGCAATTTTTTTGTCATGAGATCTGAAATCAATGGATTTTTTAATTTAATGTTGTATTCTAAATCACGCCAAGGTACTTAATGGTTACATGAAAATCTTTTCTGATGATTGTAGACTCAAACCTGACGTAGTATCACTGGATTTTTTAAATACTTAATTTTTATTTACAATTTTAGCACACCTGCAAGTTACACTAAAAATTTGCCACATCTGCCTCTACTGCGCATTGGCACATTTACAAACCATTACTCTTCTTTAATTTTATTAAATTCTATAAGTATAAATTATTTATAGTATATTTTCATTATAATAGACTACTTTGTAGCTGTTTAGAGGTTAATGTTGTGTATTGTCATGCATATAATTTATTCAAGGTCTTCAAAGAACAGTTGTCGATGGTGTTACAATAGTTTTTCAGTGTTTTTACTACATCTATATATATATATATGGTGATTCATTGAAACAATATTCTTTACATTAGATACTTGTATAGTAATTTCAATTGAAGATGTATAAAGTATAAATAAATGAAAATTATACTAACAAATCATTTTAAATTATGTCATTCTTTTTTTAATGGCTCATTGGTGTAGTTCTATTTAAACATTACAACCTTAGGGCTCCCAATTGGTTTGCTGCCTCTTTTTCAAGAAATGAAATGTCGTTTTTTACTTTGTCTATGGGCTCTAAGTTCTGTATGTATATATTATTACACTATAGACATGTATCCTGATTATCATACTGAAAGTTTGTAGTTATGTTAGAGTAGAAATAAACTTCTGTGACGAGCCGGTTGGTGTGTTTGGTGAGACATTTGCCTTACACGCCGTAGGTTGTGGGTTCGATTCCCACCCAGGACAGACATTTGTGTGCATGAACATGTCTGTTTGTCCTGAGTCTGAGTGTAATTATCTATATATGTATGTATTTACAAAAAAAAGTAGTATATGTAGTATATCAGTTGTCTGGTTTCCATAGTACAAGCTCTGCTTAGCTTGGGATCAGGTGGCCGTGTGTGAATAATGTCCCAGGATATTTATTTATTTACTATTATTTATTAATAGATATTTTAATAATGTTACGCTTTTAGGTCATTACTACACATGACAAAATCGAGTTCCCTTTTATTTTAGTTGATTTTTATTTTATACTTGAAACATAAACGTAAAAATGTATTGAAGCAATCCTTATATATAATACTAGCGACCCGCCCCGGTTTCGCCCGAGTGGCAGAGTAAATATTCATAAAAAAAACTGTTGTAGTATTGTATAAGCTTTTAGCCACTGTGGGCGACAGCGGGACGCGGGGGCGTTCTGCGCGCGGTTGCATTGCGCGTTAGTATGATCAGTGTGGGACCGCTTGAATTTATTTAGTGCGCGATAGTAGTTTTTTAGTTTTTAGCGTTCATACAGACAGACTGGTAACGCACCCGGGTTTTTGTTTTGTAATATGTAGTGAGAGTCATAATAACATATATGATAAACATCGTAAAATTGTAAAGTATTGAATTAGTGGAACAATCGATAATCGGTCGATATACATATATCAGTAACAAAATCACAGATATTGATAAAATTACCTAGCTAGCAATAGTCTGTAATACTTCGATATAGGTAATTGTATATCTATACTATACCATCTTGATATTATTATGTTCGTACTAACTGTGCCGTGAGGTTTAGACTAGCGTTAAACGTTACTTTTAGACCCGTGGGTTGCTAGTTCTTAAAACCGAAAAGTCGGACAGAACAGCAAGTTTCGCCGGACTCGGATAATCTTGCTGGTCTGTCCGACTGGGTTGTTCCGGCTTTATCCGGACGGACAAACCTACCCGTGGATAGCGTGATGTTATATGGTCTATATCCCTGCTCAATAAATTGACTATTTCGTGCAGAATACTTTTTCAAATCGTACCTGTGCAGGTATGAACAAACATCAGTATGTATGTACCAGTAATCACATAAAAAAGAGATTTAGCATCTTAAATAGATAATTGATGGTTTTTAGCACGTTGACAGAGTGAAGAGTGCTTTATAATTCATCCGTGCTAAAAAGTACTAATAGCCAAAGGTGACAGCTTACCACCAGGCGGCCTATTTAATCGTCCCTCGTAACGATAATGTAAAAGTAATAAGATAGAAGATACAATCAGTAACCTTACAGCGCAGATTACAATTCAATGTTTAATTTACAAAATTAAAACTTACATCAAAACTCGATTAGCTTTAATAATAAAAAACGTAATTTTAAAACACAAACGGCCGAATACTGAAACGTCGTTCAAATATGATTAGGACTCAATTGCTTGGAATGTCATTATTTTTCAAAATTTATTATGCGAAATTTGAAATTCGAAGACGTTTCAAATATTTGAGCACCCTTCATATTTGAAAGACGTTTCAGTATTCGGCTAAATGTTTATCAATAATAATGAACATGAAACTAGTAATGTTAAATGTGCGTTCATTTTATCTGTGAATAATAATTATTGAATCGATATGGCCCGATGGATAGAATACTAATCTTAAACAAGGATCGCGGGTTTGAATCTCACGAAGCTCCGCCGCAGTTTTTCGTGTCTAAATCGTATAATCCTGTCGTGCTCATCGCAAAGCAAATAATTGTAAGGAATTGTATTGAATTATATTCTCCCATTAGCAATACAGAGGCAAACTCCAAATCTTAATAGGGTTTTTCCAGCCGTAGAACATTTACGGATAATATGCGTCAACACTTAGTAAATCATATTATCTGTTAATATAAAATAACGAATACATTTACATTCATAGCTAAAATATGCGAAAAATATTACAACGTTTTCTTATCTTTTAACAAGTACAATAAATTTACCGATAACGTGTAATTTACTAAGAAACAGATTTACTGAATATATTTCATGATTTGATAATTTAAAAAAAAAATTAGTACGTTATTAATGCTCTATGTTGTGTTTATTTTTTAGTTATAGGTATTAATTAATGATATGTTGATGTGTATTGATATAAAACAACGAATTATCGTAAAACCATTGTAAATGCGATTGTGAGTTTGTTTGTTTGTAACGCTTTCACACCTAAGCCGGTAAAACGATTTTAAAAATTCTTTCACCAATGAGAAGCTACATTATCAGCGCGTAACATAGGCTACATCTTTTCCCCGAATTCCTATGGGAATAGGATCTACGCGGATGCAAACGCAGACTAAACGCTGGTAGTAAAATAAATACTTTAATAACGGTTTCTTTTAAGAATATAAAAATTTGTGTTTATAATTCATCTCGTGCTTGACGGTGGAGGAAAACATCGTGAAGAAACCGGCATGTGTCTAATTCCACTGAAATTCTGCGAAATGTGTATCCCACCAACGCGCATTGGAGCAACGTGAGAGGGGGCCTTAGCCCAGCAGCGGGACATTCACAGGCTGTTACTGATACTGTACTGTAATCATTTGAAAGTGTAAACGTGAAATGTAATGTTAACGCGAAGCGAAGGTGTCAAATACATTGTAAATATATGGATTCGTCTGACTCAGATGTCAATGTACGGTAGCTTTACAGTTTAAAATTTCTTTAACGTAAATTTTAAACGAAGATTCGAAATCAATTTCGAATTTAGAACAACCATTTACGAATATTTTCGTTCTTTGAGATAATCCGTAAAATCACGTTACATAAAATTAAAAAAAAAAGGATTGGGTAAATTTCTAGTTATTATATTGTATAGTATCAATCCGGCTTATGACTCAATGCTGGGCCTTCCACCTTTCCTGTTTAAGAGAAGGCTTGGAGATAATTTGACCACACTCCTCCACTTTGAATTTGTAAAGAAGAACTATTTCCTCAAGTTTATGTTTTATTGTTTACTAGAGAGATATGTTTATGTATTTATTATATAAGACACATAATAATTTCATTAAAGAAAATTCCCAACAATATTATCAGTTCTTTCGTCACATCCAAGCACTCTTTTTCAGATTAGACCCAAAGAAATATACAATTTAGGAGCTCAGTCCCACGTAAAGGTATCCTTCGAGCTGAGTGAATACACGGCACAAGTAGACGCTTTGGGCACGTTACGTCTTCTGGAGGCAGTCAGAACTGCAGGGTTGGAAAAGGAAACGAGGATATACCAGGCGTCCACGTCAGAACTCTACGGAAAAGTCGTTGAAGTGCCACAGACTGAAAAAACACCCTTCTATCCTAGATCACCTTACGGTAAGTAGCGCTTGATGATTCATAAGTACTTTTAAAAGACTTGTTTCTTGAATAAAATTTTTTTGATTTTAATTTGAGCTTAGGCTATCTAGAATACACATTAATAGTACGTTACACCCCTATGTTATGTTGCACCCCTACTTAGAATACGATAAGGCTGAGTTACTAACTCTCAATTGTCTCTATGTCAGCATATTAAGCCGGAGAGACAGAAGCAGGGTCCGGCAGGTTCTCTTCCAACTTACATTCGCGACGGCTGCCTAAAGATTATTCTATATCCTAAATCTTATTCTAATTCTAATTCAGTATTGAATAAACTTTTATTGAGTGTTTAATTCAATTTCTTTTTAAAACCTGGTTGAAGAGGGCCGTTATAACAGAGCGTTATAACTAGCCCTGTTAAGAAAACAAGGAAATGATCCCAAATATGGTAGTCACCTTCGCCCAAACACATACATACAACTGGATTACATTGTAATCTGATCTTATTTTAGATATATTTCCACAGCATGTGCAAAACTATACGGTTACTGGATAGTTGTTAATTACCGGGAGGCGTACGGTATGTTCGCCTGTAACGGCCTCCTATTTAACCACGAGAGTCCTCGGCGCGGGGAGAACTTCGTGACGAGGAAAATAACCAGGGGAGTCGCGAAGATACAACTTGGCTTGATGAAGCACCTGGAACTTGGCAACTTGGACTGCAAGCGGGACTGGGGACATGCTAAGGATTATGTTGAGGTGAGATAACATTTTTTATTAGTAATTTATTTTAGTAGTTTTTTTTTTATAAATCTGCGGATTCACTCTTTTGCACTTTTATTGGGTTTACCAAGTAGGTCATCGACATAATATAGTCGGCACTAGTTCAACTTCTCTTGTGTTTAAAAAAGTGGCCATATTTCTTGGTGTCAACAAAACCGGATTCTTTACATTTACTACACATAAACAACAACAATCAACAAAACAGGATTCTTTGCATTTATAACACAACAACAACAATTTTCTGTGTAATCACAGTCGTGTTGATTATTTGATAGAAACGGTGACAACCATTTTACAAACACGAGATAATATAAGCTCATAGCACCAAGTTTTTGACTTCGCCAGCTATCAACACATCGGCCCACTGCTAAAAGGGCCAAAGTACATTTTTGAGTACATACAATCTAAACCACATTTAGTTATCAATTTATTAATCTAAGGCCTAAGCCATTAGGCAAAGAATTTATAAAATAGAATGTATTTGTGCCGTAACAGTATAAGCGGGCATATGTTACATAAAAAAACTGACATTGCATTCTGATTACTAAAAGTAAGTGTTATTGAAATTGGTTCTTTTATCATCAATGCAGAATGCATTCTTAGGGCAAGATAGTTGATTCGAACTTATTGTTTAATATTTAAATTAGAATATTGTATTAAAATTATATAGATTATGAAACGATAAGGAATTAGTATTTCTTTGATTTTAAAACGATTTAATTCATGCATTATTGGTATACATTTTGAATCCCTGATAGATTGTAAATTGGGACTTGGATCTGGGGTAAAACTTGAGCCTTCCCCGGGCCGTATTTTAAATTAAATGCTGAGTTATTAAATAGCCTAAACCTTACTCTATAATTGGAAAATGCAATATATTTTTTTAAGAATTAAACTTGCATTTCCATAGATTAACATGTTGAAAACAAAAACAAATAAGATTTTTATATTAGTATAGATTTATAGTAAAATTTCAGGTAAAGCAAACTTGAAAATAGTTGAAATAGATTTTGATCAATTGTAAAATTAATTTTCAGGCCATGTGGCTGATGCTCCAGCAAGACGAGCCAGAAGACTTTGTAGTCGCTACAGGAGAGGCGCACAGCGTTAGGGAGTTCGTTGAGAAGGCATTCTCTTACGTCGGAAGGAAAGTAACGTGGCGAGGGGAGGGGGAAAACGAAACCGGCCACGACGCGGACACGGACGAGTTACTGGTGAAGGTCAACGCTAAGTACTTCCGGCCCACTGAAGTGGTAAGTGATAGCCATGTTTGTCTAGCCCTAATGAATATTGTCTCCGAGCAGAAAGGTAACATTTATATTTGTATGTCTACTTGAGACTACACCGCGAATGGAATTTACTTGGTGGTAGAGCTTTGTGCAAGCTCGTCTGGGTAGGTACCACCCACTCATCAGATATTCTGCCGCAAAACAGCAGTACTTTGTATTGCTGTGTTCCGGTTTGAAGGGTGAGTGAGCCAGTGTAATTACGGGCACAAGGGACATAACATCTTGGTTCCCAAGGTTGGTGGCGCATTGGCGATGTAAGCGATCGTTTACATTTCTTACAATGCCATTGTCCATGGGCGTTGGTGACCACTTCCCATCAGGTGGCCCATATGCTCGTCCGCCTTCCTATGCAATAAAAAAAAAAAAAAAAGAATTCAATTTCTTCTTGGTCGTAAAGTGAACAAATACCGTACACCGGCTGAGTTTCACTAGTTGATTGCCGATCGTAAAGACAACAGCCAATCAGCATTGATATCCTCTTAACCGATATCGGTCACTGCGGCCAATCTCAAGAGAGATATTACTCGGTGATAGAGCTTTGTGAAAGCTCGTCTAGGTAGGTACCACCCACTCATCAGATATTAATCGCATCAGAGATATATTTGTTGTGTTCCGGTTTGAAGGGTGAGTGAGCCAGTGTAATTACAGGCACAAGGGACATAATATCTTAGTTCCCAAGGTTGGTGGCGCATTGGCCATGTTTTAAAAAAAAAATGTACAATGCCACTGTCTATGGACGTTGGTGACTACGAATACCATCGGGTGGACCATAAGCTCGTCCGCCTACCTATACTATAATAAAAACGATATGTAAACTTCGCAGAAGATATTACAGTGCACAAGTGCACAACTCGGCGTTCACCAGATTATTTAAACTGATTTTGATCAACATTTCGACAAGTGGAGCTTAGAGTTATTTTACATTCAGTTTTTTGACAGCTTAGAGCAGTACGAAATTAATTATTCCCTTATGTGTAATCAATTAGGTTAATTTTATTATATTAATACTTTTTAACAACTTCATTTCACTTTATTGGTAAAATATAAAAACTTTTTCCAAAATCACTTTTTTTTAATTCCATTTTAAATAAAACCTGAGTTCTAACACCTTTTCCAAATTAATTTAAATTAAAAAGAAACGATATTATAAACTAAAAAAAGATTTTATGAAGTAAAATATTAATTCAAAATAAAACAAACTATATATTTGCAGGACCTGCTGCTCGGTGATCCTTCAAAAGCCAAACAGAAGTTGGGGTGGAAACCTCAAGTGACCTTCGAACAGCTTGTCAGGGATATGGTTGAAGCTGATCTTCAGCTCATGAAGAAAAATCCAGAAGCATAGACACACTCGAAAATACACAATAGATATATAGACACTAAACTGCGTTTACAAATATTGAATTCATAATATGTGTGCATAAAAACATTCAATAACTTTACCATTGGCTTATTTTTAATTTTAAAATTAAAAAAAATTATTTTGTTAATAATCTATAGAAAAGACAAGACTTTAAAAAATACAAATATTTAATAACTTTAAAACAAGAAAAGTCTACTTAAGAAAACATAACTCAATAAATAATAATTTAAATAAATTGATGAGATATTCAGAAAATATTGTATGACTGGTTGATTCAGATCGAAAATATTTATGTACAGGAACTGGAAATAGTTGTCGATTGTTTTAAGAGACCAAAATGTATAAGTGATATGTATTCGTTTTATCACGTGATCATAAATTGAGTAATACAGACGCGAAGTATCGCTTGGACAATAGTCAAATGCACTGTCTTTAGACCGTCCTCTTTTAGATCGTCTAGAACTAAAATGTGTCTCAATAACTTTACTGTTATGGACCTTACCGTTTTATACTAACATAGTACTAACGCGAAACTATATGTAAGAAGATTTATTACATACAAAAGTTATTGTACATTTCTTGTCTCTTTCATCTCGTCATTCATGGCGTAAGTGAATATTAACACCAGCTACACCGCACTTTATTGCTCGGGAACAAGGCATAGTTTAGGTTGAAATTATTAAACCTTTACATCGTTATCTCCTTTTTATGGTATAGTCAGTCGGTGCTCACATTTGAGTATTGTTTTTGTTCATGAAGCATTATCCAGGTGTTGTTCAAAGCATTTACCTTAATTATTCACGAAAAGTTTAACTAATATTTTTAAATATATAAAAGAAAAACGCAATGTCTATAAATAAATATAACAAATAACTTATTAATAGTGTAAACGGCCAGAATCTAATATATGATGTCTTAACATTGTGCAATGTCTTGCAAATACAATATCATGTTGTGACAGTTTTCTAAGTGTATAATATTATACACTTTCCTAACCATCAAACCGGTACAAACTAGTTAAAGGGTCGTGTCTTGGAAATAAATAATTCATACATTCATTTCGAATGCCACTTCAAGTCATGTAATTTTATTTTGCTATGTATAAAATTATTTTTAATAAATTTTATTTAACTTAAATTCCTTACTTAATACATGTACAGTATAAATCTTAAATTTATTGTTTATTAAATATTTTTAATTTAGTATTAAACCGAGATTTGAGCAATGCATTTAAAATAGGATTTTTGTCATATTGGAACTTAGCTATCAAAACAAGTCAAACCTTTGGTTTGGAAATATGTTTTTATGTACAAAATTAAAAGCTATTATCAAAACAGATTTAAAGTCAAAAGTTAAATGAAAATTAATATGATCACATCAGCAAACAATCGAAAAAAATCAACCAAATAAACAATGTCACTCCATATGAATAAATAATGTATTTATAAAACTATAAGTAAGTTATAGTATGTATGTATATTGAAATAGGGAAAAAAGTAGGTGATTTTATTTAAATTGAACTTTTTTTACAATTAAAACTTTTATCACTAATATGTTAAATATTGTTATGTAGGATAATTTTCCTTGTTTGTAACACTTTGGGCCTCCGTAGTACATATAGTCGTTCCTATTCCTATTGTTTTTTTTAATTGCAAATTCTCGTTTTAACTTACATGCTTCTATACTTTCCAATGTGGTATGATAAAAAATTTTAAACAGATAATTGATTACAATATATTATTCGCATTTAAAAAAACTTTGTGTAAATTGAATTTCTTTCTGCGCTTTAAGTTAAATAATTATGACGTCATCAAGAATTTAATATGGCGGAATACGTAATAATATTGTACGGAAACTTGTATGGTTAAGCATTTTATTTTCTATATTTGATATAGCTTGAAATATATTTATAATATGTAAATAAATATATTGTGTATAAACCTTTTTTTTTTAATTTACGATAAGCTATTTTATAGATTAATAATTTTCGTATTTTTTATGCACAACTCGTTTCAAACTAGAATTTTAAAGGTCTCAACCGAATTTTATTCCAAGTTCTATAAATAGTTTATTTATTAATTAATTATGTATACAAACGTAACTTAATATTTCACAGCTTTAGTTAACTATAACACGCCTGTAATAAGGTATATGATTAATACCTAATTATTTTATATGTAAAATATGTTGTAACAGTATTTTATAATTTACCTAAACATAAAGTGTACAGAAAAAAATGTTTAATAATAAATGTAATTAAAATACATAAGATTCTCTCATTTACTGTTAATATGCCTCAAAAGGTCATTAAATTTAAGGTAATTAAATAAAAGGATAACAATGTAATTATTAAATTGGTGATTTATTATGAATTTAATTGTTTGCCAATGCCAATCTTATCTATGCCAATTTGGTAGATAATATATTCTCAAAAACTTAGTTTCGATAGAGCTCTTAATATTAAAAATTTTTGAATATCCTTAAATGTGGGAAATGTCTTTATTTATCTCTTCCTTGAATAGACTTCCTAGAATATGAAAATGGACGTAACTAATTTCTTGGTTTCCTACGGTTACTTTTTGTGGCTTATTTTATTAAATAACTTTAGTGCTTCTTTATAATAATAATTGTAGCTAAGAAACTTAATCGTCAAATGTACAAGGGGAGCAGAACATTCAGAGGTGGCTGGTGTGGTGTGGTGGTGGCTTTCTTGATTTGAAATGTAGATTTAATTCAAAAATAATTAACGGTACCTCGTTCAGTAATCGGTCTACTACAGCGGTACTCAACCTGCGGCCCGCCAGGCTTTTGTGGTTGACACTTGATGTTACTTTATTTTAAACTATTTTATAATCCGTTCATAGTTGTCATATTAGGTACTGTTTGCGGCAAATAAAATAAAATAATAAACTAAACATTTTATTATGTACAGTCAACAAAAACATTGTGATGATTAGAATCAAATTATATTATACATAGATTTAACAAGCTGAAATAGTAATAAGATGATTGAATTAAAATATAAAATTATATTTATACAACATCGGCCTTATAATCGTTGTTTAGCGGATGAAAAATTAAAAAAAAACTGTCTTCTTCTATTGAATGTCTAATCAAGAAAGAAAGAAAAGGAGAGATGTTTTACTAAACAACTGCTAAGCATGATTATATGTAAAGCCGATAATTGCCATAAGCCATTTAAATGCATGATATTTTATTTATAATTATGTATAAATAAAACTTAATTTTCATTATTTATATTAATTTTCTGTCTTTAGCTTTTTTCAAATAATTTATAAACTTGATAATAGGGCTTTGTGCAAGCCGACTGAGCAGCTACCACCTACCAGCTACATTCTACCACCAAACGGCAATACTTAGTATTGTTATATTCCTTTTTGAAGGGTGAGTGAGACAGTGACATAGAGAGAGACATATATATATTAATTCCCAACGTTGGTGGCTTATTGGCGATGTTAAGAACGGTATATATTTCTTACAGTGCCATTGGAGCAGTTTTACGGGCAGTGGTGACCACTTAACCTCAGGTGGCCCATTTGGCTGTCTGTCTATTTATATATAAATACATATTATATGAAGTTTATAATAAACATCGCACGCGATTAAATCTATAATTTTATATTTTGAACTTATTAAAAATAAACTAGAATTAAATACATAGAATAGATTGTGATTGAAGACAAGATAAAAAATAAATATGACACAAACAAGCTGATAATAAAATTCTTGTAACACTGGTACAATATTAAAAATATAGTTGCAATAAAAACTATTTATTAACAATAACTACCCTACTAGAAATTAATGAAATACCTTTTTAACGAAAATAGCTTTACCATATACATTATCTTTGTACATATATATTAATTATATCCTCATTACAAATTGAACAAAAGACAGACTTCAAACCAATTACAACAGTAAGACATTGCACGAAATTAATAACTTTATAATCATTTCCACTTAAGAAGCACTTTTTAAGAGTTATATGGAGTAATTTAGCATGCGAAATTTGAAATTAATGGCGTTCCAAATAATTAAGTCCCACTTCATATTTGATAGACGTTTCAGTATTCGGCCGATAGTATTTGTGTTCTTTAGTTTGAATAAGTGTTTATTTATTTTAACTTTCTCAAGTAAATTTTAACTGAATTTTTAACCAGCAACAGTACATGAGAAATTTGCAAACATTTTTAATGCTGGTAACAATCTCCTATACTAAATATCGCTATTTATTCAAAATTACCGCCAATTAAAACCCTGACTTTAAGTTTTTGTTTACGTTTATATATGTATACAAAAGAACCATTTACTATTATAAAATATTATTTTTGAAAACAAATATTTTCACACTGGGTAATATTTTGCGAATATTGTGAAAATGATACAGACCTTTATTAGCCAGCTACTATTACTTCATATAAAATCGACTAAAAATATATATTGGCACATTATTTTATATAAATTTATATTATTATTACACGATTACTAAACATGAAATTTAGACAAAAAAGTTTTCCACGATTCAATATTTAAGGCACGTTAAGGATACCCAAGTATGAATAACACGACCGAACCGAAATATGTGTATCAATAATAACATCTATACTAATATATAAAGTTGAAGAGTTTGTTTGATCCAGCTAATCTCAGGTTCGAATTAAGAAAATATTTTTGTGTTGTATAGTCCTTTTATCGAGGAAGGCTCTAGGCTGATTTTTATTCATTATAAGTAGGTGAAACCGTGGGGCATCTCTAGTATTATATATATATGTATTGCGTACAGCAAAATTATTTAAAACTATTTTTATATATTTGGTTTCGTTCATTATTGTACAAATCTGATCGAAATGGATCATATGGCATCTCAAAGTTATCATAATGTTAACAATAGTTAAAAAAAAAAAAGATAATGTCATATCTTTGAAGATGTTTTCTCATATTATGTTCTCTTAGGGTAAGTCTTCCAACTTGTTCACTTCTATTTCCACTTTCTGTCTGAGAACACCGGCCAGGATGAACTCCGTAGATACAATTGTAGCGCCTTTCCTTTTGAGAGCTGGCCAGAGAGCCTTATCAGCGATTGCCGACACACAAATCCAGTTCGGTGCCTTACTCTTCCATGTTCCGCCAGAACATTCGACTATTACTAGAAAGAATACATGACAATTGATTAGTGATCGCTTGAGTAGAACCATACACTCATTCATAATTTTTCCTCTAACAAATAGCAGTACCTTAACAGTTTTTATTATGGCCCAGTAGTTAGAAGTCAGAGTTCAAACCCGTGCAAGCACCGATTATAAATAAATATAATTAATCTCGTGCTCGGTTGCGAAGAAAAAATCATGAGATAACTGCATGTGGTGACTGTAACCTGCCACGTGTTACCAACCCGCATTGGAGCTATGTGACGGAGTTAGCTCCAAAACTTCCTCAAAGAGAAGAGGAGACCTTAGCCCAACTGTGGGATATTTTCAGGCTAAGTGAGAGTCAGATCCTACAAATGTGAAACCCCTTATCCATCCATGTAACGGATTGACTTGACATGAAAATAGCATCTTTAATACAAACCCAATGTACTATTTTTATTTAATTATATTAATCGTTATCATTTACCATCGATTTTATCAATACACAGATTAAATTATATTTTTAAGGGTCGAGATTTGATCCTAGGACATAGAGAAAAAGTAAGTAATGTAATAATTATATATTTACATTGCATCTCTTGAGCGCAGGGCATCACACTGGGGGTGGAGGATATGTTGTACCCCTTGAGGAAGCCGCGAGGAACTGCAAGCGAACGCTCCAAGTTGAACTGGAAACGCTTCTCAGTCGTCTCGTCCTTGATCAAGTGTTGCCAGGGGTCTGGAAGCGAACATTAGACCTGTATCAGATTATTTGACTTTTCTTTCAATTGCAGCAAAATGTATGCAATATTTATACTAATAGATAATTTTTAAACTTTAATAATATAATAGTTTCAATTTGGCCTCACAAAATTGACTAACAAAGGGCAGTGGTTCACATATCAAGGGCCGTGGTTCACATTCTTTCTGAACACAAAATTAAAACAGAACGGATCAAGGAAGAAGCTACATTCATTCCTGTGTGTGTGATGAGTGAAGTACACGTGAATCATTTTAGTGAGGTCACACTGTGACTAGAGAGGGTGATCAAATTATTATGATATCAGCTTCGATCAATAATGTATTAGATTAGCGGTAAGCGCTTCAAAACGGCCCGAGAAGTAAGAACACAATGACGTTTGTGAGGTTATTTCCAATAAGTATAGTCCAATCATAACTTATTGCTAACGAAATAAGGTTGAATATGGAACAACCGCTATGGTACATTTCCTATGTCTTTCTGTCTTTCATGGCGTAAGGTCGTAAATGAATGTCAATACAATCTAAACTGCACTTTATTGCTCGGGAACAAGGCATAGTTTAGGTTGAAATTATTAAACATTTACATCGTTTTCTTCATTTGATGGTCGGTGCCACATTGATATCAGTGACATTGTAATACAACATATATGTAAATCCACTAATTAACACAGTGGAACAATATTGTGTCACATGAGTTTGTACACAACTGCGACACTTACGGGTTATATAAACCATACTTAGAATTCATATACTTTTCATGATACAGAGGGCTAACGGAAAGGAGGCTGAGGTAAAGCAACTACACCTGCCGATAGACATCTGCAACACCAGAGCGTTTGCATTGCCAGCCTTTTAAGAACGAGTATGCACATTTCTTGAAGGATCCCAAGTCATATTAATTTAACAAAACATTAATTAAATATAATAACATCAAATGCACTCTTCACTTTAACAAAGGACATAACATCTTAGTTCCCAAGGTTCGTGGCGCATTGCCGATATAAGCGACAGTTAACATTTCTTACAATGCCATAGTATATGGGCGTTGGTGACCATTTACCATCAGGTCAAGTCCATATGCTCGTCCGCCCTACCTATACAATGAAATAAAAACTTACCAACAATCATATTGCTGTCCGCACAGACCTGCACCCAGGGCGGTCCAACTATCGGCTTCCCGAGTCCAAGGGCGCATAATAATTTAAACGTGCGCTTGATTTGCATCGTCAGTACCACAGTGCACTCCATCACGTCAGTCACTATTTTAGCCCCTTTAAAAAAAAACAGTTATTTGGCTAATACTAAAATATGGCCGAAATTTTCCCAACTTAACTAATATTATTGTATGACATGTAAATTGTCTGAAGTGTGACAATGCTTGTTAAAGATGTCAAAAAATTAACATACAAGCGAGCTTTGCTGGCTTGTGCCGCTAATAGAATCAATGTATAATTTAAGAAAAAAAAAGTGTTGAAAAAAAAGACTTGTTTTTTATTATATTTGTTAATTTCGACAATTGATTCATATAATGATATAAAATACTATGTGAGTGACTGATATGAGTACCCGCGAGTGCAGGAGTTAGGTCCTTTTTCAATGCCCCTGACAACACATATGCAGTTTCATGATGATCGGTCGAGTAGTTTAGGCGTGATAACGTAACAAACAAACAAAATGATATAGTAGTATAGTACTTAGTTAACATTACCTAATTTTTCTAATTTCACTTTCACCTTTTCGCATGGAAACGCTGTGAATAAAACATAATGTGTTTTGACTTTCCGAGCGGGCGTGGCTCTTAACGATAAATTATTATTAGAATTCGTTTCTGTCCTTGTTTTCTTTGCACTTGGCAACTCAATATTTTCAGTGGCCAATCTCTTGAACTTTACTTTATTTAATGACTCGTACGAAATGTTATAAATCGCGCTTTTTTCAAGAGCGCCATCGGTAAGGTTTGCTTTAGATAAATCATTCTGTATCTCTTCTTTTTTTTTAGACGATCTATGTCTCTTACTTCGTCTTACATTTTCCAAAGGCGATTCACTCTTCTCAATTTCCTTAGTCCGCGTGTGTTGACTTTTTTTATCTGTGCTTTGTTCTCGACTGTGGGCTTTTTCTTTTTTCTCTGCTTCTAATTTTTTGTCATTAATAGTTTCACATTTTTGATTACTTCGACTACGCGTACGTCTTTCGGTGTTATCTAAATATTGTGATATATCGTTTAAAATTTTCTTATTGTTTGATTGCTCAACTGTTGGCTTTTCTTTTTCTGATTTTTGTTCTTCTTTATCTTTAGTTCTTTTTCTACCGCGAGTCTCATTGTCCGATTTCTTCTTTTCCCCTTTTGTTTTATCATATGTTTTTGTTTTGTTGTCTTTTGTTTTATTTCTTTCATTAGGTTCAGATTTAGTTTTAGATTTATTTGACTTCTCTTTTACGTTTTTAATGTTATCAGATTTTGTTTCTTTATTTTTTTCTGTACTTTTGCTTGTTGACAATGTTGCCATAAGTATGTTGTCTCCTAAGTTTTTGTCGGTTTCATCATTATTCAACATTTTCACAGGTTTTCTAATTCTTGTAATTTTTCGTGTAGGGATAATTTCGTCTTCGATCTTTTTGTTATTTATTTTTGCTTTAGATGCTTCCTTTTTTGTATCTTTTTTAATAGGCGGACGCATATCAGTCTTTGGTGCAGATTCACTTAACGCCTCTGATTTCCGTTTTTTCTGCATTGTTAGATTGTTTTTTATTTTTTCAGTGATTGGCAATTGTTTGGCAACTGAACAACCACTCGACACATTTTTCACACCTATAACATCGTGTATTTGCGAATTAGACAAGCTTGAAACAAAACTATCAATTTTATCGTCTATGTCACTATCATCAGTTGATTCATGGCCTAAAGGTTTCAAAGCGACGGTTTTAGCTGCAGAAAGTTCAATTACTTTATCATTTTTACCAACAGTTGATTCCTTGGAAGGAGTTTTACTGATTGTCGGAGAAAGCTCCTTCTGAGTGCATAAATCATTAAATATGTCCTGTGTAGCAGCGTAGTACAATTTATCATCTACATCAACATCTTCATTTGACTTCCTATGGTCATTGTTTTCCATAAGGTTATCAATTTTTAAATCTGAAATATCTTTTCTTTTATCTTTAAAATGTGTTGGTTTTGGCATTTTAAAAGGAGGCACAATTTCTTGCGAATAAATATTTTGTGTCAATTCTTCTTCAAAACAAACACCTTTCTGTGGTTCATCGTCTATTATTATTTGTGTTGGGAGGTCTTCGAAGGGAACATTAGTATTCTCTTCTCTTGAAACATTTTCTTCCACTTCAATAACATCATTCGGTGTTTTTTTATAATTAACTTTTAATTTATTACTCTGTTCACTTTTTGTGTCATTTTCTATTATTTGCGTATCTAAATCATGAATTTTTTGCTTGGGTTTACTAAAATTGTCGTTATCAAAATTATCTTCACAATCAGTGACATCATCATCAATAGCATTGATATAATCCTTTATTTGTTCAGTTGGCTTAGTAATAGCTACCGGTTCATCTTCACAGTCTGTTATATCGTCATCATTTATTTCAGGTATTTTTTGTGTCATGGCAATATGTATATCTTCATCTTCACAATCAGTTGAACTATCAGATATTACTCGGCGTACTCTATTAGTACTTTTTTTTTTATTCGCTTTTTTGGGTTCCTTTTCAATAGGAACATCTGGAATGTCCTTGTTAAGGTCATCAAATTCAGGCGGTAGTAGAGCTTGTGATTCAAAGTTATCTTGCAATGGTTGACTATCAATTTCGTCAAATAATATTATTTCATCGGATACATTGTCTTTACTATCAGTTTTTACAACATTTTTATGTTCATTAGATACCATCTGTGTTTCAGCATCATGTATATTAATATAATTTTCTTTGTTGTCTGTAGTAAGATTAAAATTAAGGTTGTGTTGATCAGGTATTTTGCAAACTTCTGGTAGGTCCGTCGGCACTTGTGTTTCCATACAATGTATTGAAGGCGATGTTCTAATATCTATACATTGTGTATTAGCATTATAAATTGAATCATTTGAGTCATCATTATTGACATGAATTTGTGTGTCTACTTCATGTATATTAGTTTGATCTGATTTGTTATCTATAGGTGGTACTGCTAAATCATTATTAGAAATATTGCATTGCGAGCTAAAAGAGTCTGACTTCTTCGAAGAGCTCCAGAAAACGTTATCAATTTGATTTGTACCAACAGGTTTGATTGACACTGTTGTGCCAGATGTCTTTATGAACCTATTGTTTGGACTTTTAAATATATTTGTTGGCTTTTGTTGTGATGCACCTATGAATGAATCATCCTGAAATTAAAAAAAAGAAAATTTCTATAACATACATATGTATTTTCCTAACTGCCATTGGAAGAGCCTATTCAATATTTATATTATATTTTGATGATTATGGATATATAATGACCATAGGATCTAACTTGTGTTCTTTTGAATGTGTAAGTCTGGCTTCATAATAAAATAAATCGTAAATAAACAACAAAAATTAAATATGTAAAGGGAAAAATAATAGTAAGTGGTTTAGATAACTGAATTGTAATAAATGCCATTCGCAATAAGATAAGATTGTGTTTGTGTATGAATATAAACTTGTTGTTTGGTTTTGTAATTTTAATATATGTATATATATAGTTCGTTTTTTGTTTTTATTACATATATGTTATTGTAACTTTATGTTTGTAGTGTTTGTCTTGAATAAATGTTTTCTTATTCTTATGTCGGTTCCTTACCCTGTCACTAACATCAGGTGACTCTGGTATTGTAGTAACATGTATTGTATTCAATTTGGAGACATGTCGTCTATGCACTGGTGTCTCTGGTACGTCAAGTGCTTGTGTCATTGGTAGGTTGTTGTCCTCTTCAAACAGCCTGAACACTCCAAAGACTTGTCCAAACTGTACCATATCTCCATTTTTTAGAGGATATGGAATATATGCTTGTAAGGTTTTCTGAAATGACATTATAAACTCATTGTTAGTTAAAAAAATAAGCACTTTAGTACTGCCGTCTGGCATTCGGTGATAAATTGTGTGTAAAGTTTGGATGTGCAGTTACAATGGGCTCTGTTGTGTTGAAGTTAAATGCCTTTAGTTGTGATTGTGAGTGTATAAATCATTATAAGAAGGAAATTTTTTAAATAAACCAGCAGAAATCCTTAAGTTATTTGATTGATTTTACATGTAAATGATTTGATATGATTAATAAAAAATTACGTTGCATGTTTTTATTTTTTATTGTATAGGTAGGCGGAAAAGCGTATGGGCCACCTGATGGTAAGTGGTCACCAATGCCCATAGACATTGGCATTGTAAGAAATGTTAACCATCGCTTACATCGCCAATGCGTCACCAACCTTGGGAACTAAGATGTTATGTCCCTTGTGCCTGTAATTACACTGGCTCACTCACACTTCAAACCGGAACACAAAAATATAAAGTACTACTGTTTTGCAGTAGAATATCTGAAGAGTGGGTGGTACCTACACAGACGAGCTTGCACAAAGCTCTACCACCAAGTACTACAAGTGTGTGAGTAATTGAGTGTTATAATTACAATATAAACATATATCACAATAAATAAATAAGATTTTATACTAAATTTCCTGCTTTTTTTCTGCGGGTAGGAGTGAAACAATATAGTCAAACTTTTGTTTGCTCTGATAATTTTTTAATTTAAAAATTGTTTTAAGTTCATGTTAGTAAGTTTTTTACATATGTAGCATAACATTACCCCTCAGCAAGTATTCTCCTATTAAATTTCACTGTTTATCAGTATCTTTAATATCACAACACAACAGCACATTATGGAAACCATTAAAGAGTCTTTGTCCGCCATGACAGAACTGTTTAACAACCGAATGAATGAGTTCCAGCAAGACCTACAAAAGACTTCATCTCCAACAACCACTACTTCTTTGGCTTCGGACTTCTCGACCTTTAAGTCATTTATTATTGCGGCACTTAGCACCTTGCAACGACAAGTTGAGTTTCTTGCAAGAGAGATGGATCGCCAGGAGATGCGTAGGAGACGTAGAATGCTTCTCTTACATGGAGTACCAGAAGAAAAGTCAGAAGAAACAACAACCCGCGTCACTGGTCTCGTAGCTGAACATCTGCTTCTCCCGAATTTTTCCAGTGCGTGTATAAAAAATTCCTACCGCTTGGGTCGCCTGAGTGATAAGAAGCCCAGACCTATCGTGGTTAAGTTCTGTGACGTTATGATGCGTGATAAGGTGTGGTTCGCTAAAACTAAGTTTAAAGGAACTGGAGTCACACAATCGGAATTTTTAACAAAAAGTAGACATGATGTATTTCTTGAAGCAAGATCTCGTTTCGGTATTGCCAAATGTTGGACCCGAGATGGCTATATATATATCATAGCTCAAGATGGTACGCGGCATAAAGTCGAATGTTTATCGGATCTTAATGCTGTTCCAACCTCGTCGATTGTGAAGTCTCCCGTTCAAATGAAGACTACAGACTCTAAAGGTGACAAAGTGGCAATTTCACGTGTTAAAAGGGTGACAAAAAAGTAATAGTTTTCCTTTAACTTCTTCTAATTTCTCTTTATCAAATGTTACTCCTTTTTCAGATTGTTTTTGTTTTAAATATTTGCTTATTTTGTTTGAAGTGT
This sequence comes from Nymphalis c-album, assembly GCA_963151315.1. Taxonomy (NCBI): domain Eukaryota; kingdom Metazoa; phylum Arthropoda; class Insecta; order Lepidoptera; family Nymphalidae; genus Nymphalis; species Nymphalis c-album. The sequence continues at coordinate 2,474,256 of OY720601.1, forward strand.
CACGAGTCATCGGACACATCAATTGACATTTGTCAAGTTTGAATGTCAATGTCAACTGTAGATTAAAATTTATTCGATTAAGTACTGTCACATATATTAAAAATTTATTCGAATAAGTACTGTCACATATATTAAAAATTTATTCGAATAGGTAATGTCAAAAATATTTTTAGATATTTTCTTTTAGTTTATATTTCGCTAATATCTTACCGTCCTTTAATTGGTACTGTTGTTGTCTAAGTGAAACTTTACTTTTTAGTATTCCTGTTGAGATGCTAACTGGCGGGTTATGGACATGCTTCAAAAGTCTCATAAGTGTACATAATATATTTTATTGTTTATTTAATTTATAGTAAACTTATTTTTATCTATTTACTTATTTTTACATTTATTTATATATTAGTATTATTTTTATATATAATTTTTATTTTTTACTTGTTACAAAAATGGCAGCAAACGATAGCGTTAACGACTCCTTTCTTACCCTTTCTTCAAATGACTCGGACAGTGATTGTAGTTTTTACAGTATACCCCCTGCACTTAGTGATTCCCTTGACTCCCATTTTTCCGACGTCGTCAATAATTTTAATGTAATACATATAAATGCGCAGAGTATCCCAGCACACTATCCGGACATGTTATCCTCCTTCCAAATTAAAAATTTGCACGCAATTTTAGTCACTGAATCTTGGCTCAAGCCGTGTTTGCCTTCGACAGCCTATTCCCTTCCTGGATTCCATCTGATTCGCAACGACCGTATGGGAAGAACTGGTGGGGGTGTTGCCATATATCTGAGACCACATATACCTTTTTCGATTGTGAACTCCTCTAATTCGAATACAGATGGAGGGCCAGAGCACCTTTTTGTTGAAGTCATCCTCTCTCACTCTAAGCTACTCCTGGGGGTATACTATAGTCCATCGCAGAATATAGATTACTTTGATTCCTTTGAGAACCTACTTGAGTCACTTATTCCTCTGTACAATCATACAGTGATAATGGGGGATTTTAATACCTGCCTTCTCAAGAACGATACTCGGTCATTACGTTTATCCTCTATCGTTAATGGAGCTAACCTAAGCATCCTACCACTTTCAGCAACTCACTCTTTTCCAAACTCAACTCCCTCTTTACTAGATTTGATTTTTGTGTCATCGCTTGCTCATGTTGAAAAACATGGGCAATGTGCTGCACTCGCTTTTTCATATCACGATCTCATCTTCCTTTCCTATAAAATTAGACCCCCTAGAGCTAAGCCTAGACTTCTCCTGCAACGCAATTTTGGTGGAATGTGTGTGGAGCGATTGCGTGAAGACGCGGCTAAAATAAACTGGCTGGAAGCTTTGAACGGTGCAACGATTGATGAGCAAGTGAATATATTTAACTCTCTCTTGACTCAATTGTACGACACTCATGCCCCTATTAGGCGCGTTCGTATTAAGCACTTGCCAGCACCCTGGATTACTTCGGAAATTAAAGAACTCCAGCATAAGAAAAACTTAGCTAAAGCAAAATATAAGGCTAATCCCTCTGATCAAAATAAACTAAACTATAAAAAATATCGGAATCGTTGCAACACGCTTTGCAGGGATACACATCAGAGGCACATTTTCAAATCAGTTGTTGAAGATGACAACACTTCCAGAGTCTGGAAATTTCTTAAGTCTTTAGGAGTGGGCAAGACTCATACCGACACTTTCACTAATAACCTAAATCTCAATCATCTTAACCATCACTTTGCATCTTCAGTTACTGTTAATAGTTCATCTAAATCAAATACATTAAATTTACTATCTGCTTCATCAACTCCGACTTTCTCGCCCTTTATTTTTCGTGATCTTACCGAAAGTGATATTAAGAAGAATATCTTAGCGATAAACTCTGATGCCGTCGGTTCTGACTGCATTAGCCGTAAAATGATTCTGCCTATAGTGGATTATTTAACTCCAGCTATAACTTATATATTCAATAACTCCATTCATTCAAGTACCTTTCCTACTTCCTGGAAAGACGCTCAAATAAATCCTCTACCCAAAATTAATAATCCTTCATCTTATGGTGATTACCGTCCTATTTCCATCCTCCCATTTCTTTCTAAAGTCCTTGAGCGTCTTTTGTATCAACAACTTAACCTTTACCTGTCTTCCTACAACCTGCTTAATCCCTTTCAATCTGGCTTTAGATCTGGTCATAGTACGGCTACTGCATTGGTTAAAATTACTGACGACATCAGATTAGCCATGGATAATCATGAACTTACGGTCTTAACATTGCTTGATTTTAGCAATGCATTTAATACGGTAGATTTCGACATACTCCTAGCTATACTAAATCATCTTAATATTTCTCCTTCGGTAATTAATTGGTTTCACAGTTACCTCAAAGGTCGCCGTCAGCGTATACGAATCCAGGATTCTCACTCTGACTGGTTGACAGTAAATGCCGGTGTTCCTCAAGGCGGTGTCTTATCTCCTCTTCTTTTCTCTATCTTCATAAGCTCCGTAACTCAATCTATATCTTCTTCCTATCACTTATATGCCGACGATCTCCAAATTTATGCTCATTCCAAAATTGCTGATTTACCTCAGACCATACAATTAATTAATTCGGACTTAGAAAAAATTTTAAACTGGAGTATTTCTTTTGGTCTTAAAGTCAACCCTATTAAAAGTCAGGCTATTGTAATTGGTAGTTACAAATTATTACCACGTGTAGACTATTCCCTTTTGCCACCTATTGTGTTTAATAAAACTATAATTCCTTTAAGTAAAAAAGTTAAAAATTTAGGTATATATTTTGATCAAAATTTCTCTTGGATGTCACAATTAAGTGAAGTTAGCAGGAAATTGTTCCACTCGATTGGATCCATTCGCAGATTACGTAATCTTCTACCAATTCCTACCAAAATTGCGCTAGCTCAATCAATTCTTCTTCCCATCCTTGATTATGCCGATACCTGTTATCTTGACCTCAGAGAAGAGCAATTAAATAAACTCGAGCGTATTCAAAATCTTTGTATTCGGTTTATATTTGGACTTCGCAAATATGACCACATTTCTGAATTTCGCAGAAAACTCGAGTGGCTCCCAATCCGTCTACGCAGGAATACTCACATACTTTCTCTTCTCTATTGTATTCTATTTCATCCAAACTCTCCTCATTATCTCAAGCAACGTTTCGAATTTCTTAAAGATTCGCATGGCCGCACTCTACGATCTGATGAAAATCTTATTCTCAAAGTTCCTTCTCATTCTTCCTCTTTCTATACCAATTCCTTTTCCGTCCAAGCAGTTCGCCTTTGGAATTCCTTACCGCTTCACTTAAAACAATCTCAATCCATCAATACATTTAAAATCCGACTCAAGGCGTACTATTTAACTTTATAATTATCTGTTTCGGTGTGGTTTTATTTGTTTTCGCGCTTGCCTATTATTAGAACTGTCGTAGCTTTTATTATTATCTTACTTACATATTTATTTATTTATTATTATTATTTTATTCTATTTATATACATATATATTTACTGTATTGATATTTAGTTTATGTAATGATGTACATGTATATAGTTTATTGTATGTGTGTGTAGCTACTTATATGTATATATTTATATATGTATGTGTATGTATATATATATGTATATGTATATATATTTATATATATAGTATATTAGTAGTATGTAATAGTAGTAAAATAAAACAATATTTTATTTATTTGATTTGTACACCTCCACCGCTTTATTAAGCTCATGTCCTTCTCCCAAAGGTTGTCTGGAAGAAATCGCTCTCTTAGCGATAAGACCGCCTTTTGTGCTACCGGAATATATTATATTATTTTATTTCCATTACTGTATGTTTCTGTATCTCTGTGTGTACAATAAAGCATATATAAATAAATAAATAAATAAATTTCCTATTTGTCAATAGAACTTCATAGCTAGGTTGAATAGCATTTTGTACTTACATCACAGAGTTTGGTCTTGTTTGCAGAATCCAAGTCCATTAACATGTATTCATGGTTGCTCAATATGTTTATCACAGCATGCTGCCTGGATATTGACTGAAAAACATTTAAATTAGTCAGTCTTTAGACACATAGAGCATCATTATTGACAATGGAATATCTTAAATGGATGATATAACATATTTATAAATTTATAGAAGATACAATATATGTAAGAGTTTAAAAAATTTACCAGTTAAATATAAGAATAAAGAAAAATAAGGATAAGAAACAATATTGATCTGTTTTATAATCTATTCGAATGGCACAGGCAATAAACAAGCCTTAGATTTTCATTTCCCACTAAAACTTTATTAATAGCTCTGGTACATTATGCACTACTAGATTCTTAATGTATATATTTTTATCTGATAAATAAAAATAACACATTCCATTTAACCACTGATATCGACATTGATTTGACTTACAAAAATCCAGCAAAGTTGTTATGCAGACATTTCCCATTTTTTGATGAACTAATGCTGAATAATAGAGATTATTTAGATATAAACTAATGATGTTAATTTTAAAAATGATATCAAATTCACATTGTTTATGTATCTTTAATATGCCTGGCATTAGAATTGGCTACATACATCTATTGTACATATTGATTAAAATTTGTTACCTATCCCGTAATTCTCCATCAATCTTTTTACTTAATTAGTTAATATTTACATATTATTATTATCATACATTACTTAATATTTATATATAATTCGTTGAAATAATAAATATTAATAAAATAAAAAAATAACCAAATTTTAACCTTATTTGCATAAATAGGAAAGTGTTTTCCATGAATGTACTTTACTTTAAAATGTAATTCGCTTCAGACGGAACTTAAAAAGTTGTTAATTAATTGATATAATTAGACATTACATATTTTTAATTTATTACCGTATTGGTACTTACGTTTAAGTTCAAATGAATATTACAAGTATCAGGGTCTCGACCAATTTTATTTGGACCTTTTTTTAATGGGTACTTCGTCCCACAAATACCCAAAAATCCGATCTAAAAATCAAATATATATGTTAATATTAAACAAAAATATTTTTATATTTTAACAATTTTTTGTAAAAAACGCGGGACCTGATCGGGAAAATACTTTTCAGAACTGTTTGGATACAACTCTTGTGTACATTCAAGCCGCTGTGTTAACTCCATTACGGACCAATTTACTCCATTAGCAGAGCTGTTGTATATAATATTTTTGCGCCAAAACAAACAGTCTATTAAAAACAAGTAACAACAAACACAAGTCAATATGACTAGCGCCAAAGGCCTTGTATACAGCCTACAGGTCTTGCAACTTCAGTAGTGGGGTACGTCGACTTAATGAAGCTGTTCAGTTCAATTTACGGCCGCCAGAGGCATGACAAATCGCGTTATCATAATCCCAAACACTTTTTCATATCTAAACAAAACAGTTAAATGACATAATAAAAATAACAGCAAATCCGCAAAACTTAACAAAACGATATAACAATGTTGGGAGAGAAAAATATACGCCGTGTGTCACTTAACCAATTTCGATAACAGCGACTTACAGCGGGCGCCCCTGCGAAGTAAAAGTTGTAACACAATCGCGCCTAATCGCGGATAGGTGACGTGACAGTGACAAAACAATTGCTCGTGAACGGGATCACTAAGTCCAAAATGTTATATTCAAACATGTGTTTATTATATAATGAGCACATTAGATGCAATATACATATATAATAAGCATAACACGACTTGTTTTATTGTGCGCTAAAGTAAAATTCGTTATCGTACAATTCGGAGTAGTATTTTAAATATTTTTATATCGAGAAAAAATTTTAATGAACACATTAACGATTGAGTTTTTTTTTCGCACTAAAGCGAAATTCGTTATGGACAGTTTTAGAAGATAAATATGGAAAATGGAAGGAACGGAACTCAATACAAGACCGTGCTAGCGCCAACTGCCAGTTCCAAGAAGAGTATATAAACCACGGTCTTGTATACAGATCTAGCAACTGAGTCCAATTTCAATGGTGAGAGATAGGCGCGATTGTGTTACAACTTTTACGTCGCAGGGAAGCCCGCTGTAAGTCGCTGTTATCGAAATTGGTTGAGTGACACACGGCGTATATTTTTCTTTCCCAACATTGTTATATCGTTTTGTTGAGTTTTGCGGATTTGTTGTTATTTTTATTATGTCATTTAACTGTTTTGTTTAGATTTGAAAAAGTGTTCGGGATTATTATTGCGCGAATTGTCATGCCTCTGGCGGCCGTAAATTGAACAGAGTAGCAACCACGGTACATTAAGCCGACGTACCCCATCACTGTTGTTGAAAGACCTTGTATAAGACCGTGCTGGCAACCACAGATGACAGAACACTGACTCAGAGAACGCTGGCAACTGAAGCGGGAGCCGGGAAGTAGATTTAAGCAAGGATAATATTTTAACCACTACATAACGTTTTGGTGTAAGTGACAGGACAAATGTATGAAAGATATGACAATTGAATTTAGACGGCTATAATTAATTGGCGGAAGCCTGTCTGGGTTGGGGCCACATTTTTCCACCAAGCAGCAATACTTTTTATTGTTGCATTCTGGTTTGAAGGGTGAGTAAGCCAGTGTAATTAAAAGCTCAAGGAACAGAGCATCTTAGTTCCCAATGTTGGTGGAACGTTGGTGATAGAAGGAATGGTTAATATCCCTTACAATTCCAAAATTTAAAAGGGGGTCACTTTCTATGTCATTATAATCAGGCCCCATATGCGTTGTTTAATAAATACATGAGTTTTATATAGTACCTACATTAGAGACATTCTGGCAATTTAGGAAACGCTTATTTTGTACAAAAAAATTGTACCGAGTGTAGAAGTGTCCACTTTTTCAGGTGACCCATACGCCATATGATCTACGTCCCCTTACCTCTCCACTAAATATACAATTATCAATATAATTAATTAAAATGTTTTTTAAATTATATTAAAATAAATAACAGTGCAGCGTAAGAATTGCAGTAAAATATCATAGACTTTTAAATCAACTCTTTGCAATACACGGTCTTGTATACATGTCTTGCAACTTCAGTAGTAGGATTACGTCGACTTAATGACGCTGTTCATTTCAATTTACGGCCGCCAGAGGCATGACCATTCGCGTAATAATTATCCCGAACACTTTTTCAAATCTAAACAAAACAGTTAAATAACAAAAAAAAATAGCAACAAGTCCCCAAAACTCAACAAAACGATATAACAATGATTAAATAACACAATGCTTGGGAGAGAAAAATATACGCCGTGTGTCACTCAACCAATTTCGATAACAGCGACGTACAGCCGGCGCCGCAGTGAAATAAAAGTTGTTATACAATCGCGCCTATCTCTCACCACTGAAATTGGACTCGGTTGCAAGATATGTATACAAGACCGTGATGCAATACAAATAAGACATAAATCAACCAGAAAGTTAAAACTCTGTGGGCTGTGGTTTTGGTTAGCGTTTGATTATTTGTGGATTGTGAATTTGTGATTGACAATTTTTGACATAACGCTATTTGCATTTTGCATAGAGGTTTTCAAATTGAAAACCTTTGCAAAAACGGAAACTAATATCGCTGTTTCATCAGTTTAGTCATTATATAAATGTATAATACTAATTTACTTATACTCATTTCATGTATTTTTTACCTCAACTAGTGAATTTAAGTATACGTTGTGGTCGTGTGTTTGCATGTTGCAATTTTTACTATTATTAAGATTTTGTACTCTTATTTATATTTTACTATTTTTAGTTGCTTATTGTTCGCGTACTCCTTTGTCCGTATTAACAACGTGTACTATTATCCTTCAGTTTTATGAATTAATTCAATATAATATAACCTAATGGAAAATCAAAGAGGTTCTTCTGATGGCGAAGATATTCCGAGTGATTTCTTCGATGATTTCACTAAAGAAGAGTTTATGGAAGGTCTTAGTGTGATCGATAGTTGGGATGATGAAGACAAAAAAGTACAAGCTTCACGAGCGCGTATTAATTTAGCAGTTGATAACGTTCGAGACTTGAGAGAACTAATAGTTGGGCAAGATGATGACACAAGAGATGACAGGGTAAGGTGGAGGCGAAATAAGTCTCCTTCTCATAGCAAACAAACAAGTCGACAAAGACTAGATAGTGATCATTTGGATGACTATATTAAACCTGGTAGTCGACGTGACCCAAACAAGACAAATGAAGCCATTCGAAGAGATAAAGAAGTAAAAGTTAAGGAATACTTAGCTAAGCATTTGGAGTCTGGTAGTGACTTATGTCCACCTGGAACTGAACTTGAAGACTTTTTTGAAGATCACAAAACTGTTGAAGCCAGGAAACGTTTATCAGTCAATAAAAGTGGTGCTATTTCACCGCCTAAAGAGCATCGCCCGAAGCATGTCCATTATAGTGGGGATTCTCCCATGAGACGGCGAGAGACGCCTCCAAGATACAGACGTACGCATGGGAGCCCTCGACGACCGCCTCATAGCCCCCATAGAAGGCCTAATTTACGATATCATAGTCCTTATAAAAACATTCGTAAATATCATAAATATAGTCCTCGAAGAGTAAGTCCAGAATTTCGTCGAGATCGTCGATCAAGATCACCATACAAGAGATTTCGTCATCAGTCACGATCACATTCACCTGTTCGCAGATATGAGAGAGGGAGAGAAGCACGTAATCAATCGCGATCATCTAACAATAAGTCTGAGAGAGATGATTTTCTTTATCCCAAGGGTTATCGCCCCCCACCCGAATATTCCTCGATTAAAAATGAAAATCCTTACCAGGTTGAACCAGGACCACAGTACACTAACCATGTCCCCGTTGAGTATAGAAATGCACCTAATTATTCATATACTCAGGTTCAAGGGTACAGTGGTTATGGAATTCCATATGAATATGGAACTCAACCGACTCCACTCATGGTAATGCCAGTTCCTCAGCCGGTACCAGCCCCTAATATTTCCTCGACATCCTCAGATCCATCACTTTTTAATCCCAGTCAACCACCTCCAATCATTCCTTCACAGCAAGTGTTACCGGCTATAACTAATCAATCCACAATCCAAAATGTACCAGAAACTATGCAGAGTGCACAAATTGATGCATTAGCAAAAGTAATTATATTTCTTCTTATCGTTACAAATGGTGTGCTCATTATTTAAATTTACATAATCTTTAACCTTACAGCTGGTCGCAGAGGGCAAGTTATCACATGAAGATTATTTGAAATTGGCTCCTAGTAAAGGTATAATTTTTTTGCAGTACTAATATCAAACATATTATTACAAATTTACATAATTTATTTATTTTAGTTGTAGAGTCTGGATTAACCATTAATGTTCTGTAATTAAATTTTTATCATTACAGGTTTATGCCAAGCTATGGATACCCATGCAAGAGTTGCTGGTGGGTAATAATTTATCTTATATAATATTATTGTTTGGAAAATACTAGAATTTTAAAATATTTACTTGTGAAAAAAAGTGGCCTCAATTATCATTTATTAAAAAACTTTGAACAAGTGATTGCATAAGTTTTAAAACATTTTATACTAATCATTAAGAATTTTTTTTAGGTACTCTAATTCACATGCAGTATTGCTTAGGTACTTATTTGGTCAACTAGTCCTTTCTTTACTATGGCGATAATGTGACAGTCATTATGTTTTAATCCCAGAATCTTCACCCGTCATTGTAGTGTCTTAATTGTTACAATATAAACATTTTCGAAACTTCTGTGTTTCCAGTGTTGAACCGCTGCCACGACGCCTTGTCTAGGCTTGGCAACATTATGGTGCCAAATCAACTGTTAATAAATAACAGTCTCATTGGCCCTGAACAAAAACAATTAGCTCCCAAGTTTTGTTCACCTCTCAAGCGTCAAGCGGCTATGGATTATCACTTCACCAAATACGATTCATCAGGGGTCTCTCGGCAGAACAAACTCATCGTGGATTCCATCATAGCTGCGCTGGACATCGAGAAGGTTGTTGGAAAATCGAAGAAGATTCAGAAGGATACGCAGGACGCGGCGGTGCAAACTTCGAAGCCATTCTGTGAAGTTTGTGAGATTCGTGAAAGTACAAAGTTTACAAATGCCGAAACATCAATCGATCGTGAACAGTTATTATCGACAGTCCATACCCAGGTTGTAGAACAAGATTTGGTTAGTTCGAAATCTATGTTCCATCCGACCGGCGGTAAAGTTGAAGGTGCAAATATATCGATTGCTCATATGACTCCGGCGCAACTTGTTTCGCAGCTTGCAGCACGAGCCAAGACTTTGAAGCAGACAGAACCAGCAAGTTCATCGTCCCAGTTCCGTCATACGCAAGGTTTCGACTACGACGACAGAGGCAGTGACAAACAATATCGCAATCATTATAACTATCGCTATTAAATGTTAAAACGGAAACGAAGTCTCGATTGTAGTTAATAGTATAAAATTCAATTGTGATAAAAGTTTGAGGATTTCGATTTGTGGCTGTGTCCTTGAATTTTAGCTATTAAAACAAGGAGATTTCGGTTCGTACTGAATTTTATTATATAATAAAAATGAATTCCATGTTGTTCGTCACAATTTTGTGTCATCCTAATATGAATTTCTTTGTTTGTGTATTATCTTAATAAATTATTTCGATTATATTTGTAAATAGTTTTTGTAAAAACATGGATCTTAAAGAGACAGACACATTTTTTACCTGGATTACTATACATTCATGAAGTGAGTGTAATTGTTACAAGTAAAAAATTATTGTGAACTTTTATGGTCTATTTGCTAAAATGTGTACTGTTCTTGTGATTGTTTCACTATAATAAAATTACAATTCACTATTTTGGAGACTTAAAACGCCTTCGGAATAAATTAAATTGTATTTCAGTGTATTTAAATGATTCTTTCTAAACTTGTTACCCATAGTAAGTGACAAAAGTATTTGTATATAGAAATGTGAGAGAGGTGAGCAGTGTAAGTATGTGTATACATTTTTAAAGTCTGCAGTAGCGATTTAGAATTTATATCGAATGTTTTTTTTTTTACTTTAATTTACAGTTATAAGTTACAGATAACACACAAGACAACATGATTTATGTTCTTATAAGTGTTTGAATATTGTGTCCAAAAATTTTATGGCATTGCGGTAATGATTGATGTATTGCAATCGTGTGTGATTTTTTTTTTTGTTTATACTATGTTGTAGTGATGGTTTAGATTTATAAATAATTGTGAAGTGATTGATATTAAAGAAAAAACGCGCACAAATACTATTGCGACAACGACGTTATCGCAAGGAAACTAGTCATCGCATTCAAGAACATTGGTAGAGGAAAAGGAATGTTCACCAAGGGAACAGGAAAATGAAACATTTACAAGCTGTGTACTTCGATGCCTTTTAGAAAAGTTCGTTGAGTGGACTTTATCATTATTATAACGAAAGGTCGCGATAGCAACATTGTAGTTTGGTTGTTATCCGACGTATAAAATAAAGGTCACAAAATTGTAGCTACTGTATATTGTAATCAATTAAGTTTAATAATAGTAATAAAAAGTCTACTATATTGTGAATGAATTGTTATTTCCTCTAATATTAGTGACAAATATTTCTTAATGATTTTTCCTATTATTAACTTCCTTTTCAATTTCGTCAAAACTCATAAGGCCATATTGTGTTATCTACCGAAGAAAAATGCATTTAATTCTTTTGTTTTATAAAGAGTACATTGGGTGATTTAATTTCGTAATGGTCGAACATATTCCTTTGGCCAGCAATCCCGACTTGACCCTGCGTCCATAGATCTGGGACTCCATTTGCCGTGTATATGTTGCCATATTGTAGCGAACAATACGGTACCATAAAACAGGATGACTATGGAAACCAAAAATATATTTACAATGAGCATTTATAATCCTTATCACATTCTAGATTTTTGTGTTAAAATTGTGCAAGAAAAAATAAAAAACTTGTAAAATACGTTTTCAAATAAATATTTATTAATAATATCAGTGTTTTATTTTCCATATAAGGTACTAATAATATTGATTACACAATAGTTGTACAAAACGAATTCTTAGTCAACATAATTATTAACTTTCGCCTCCTTTTTATATAGCTCGAGTGAACTACAATTACATACGTAAAAATACATTTTATAAAACCGGTGTATGATTGACTAAATATTGAACTACCAATCAGGTATTAGAAGTTCAATAATTATTTTTGATGGCAAGATAGTTTATTGAAGTATGTAGTGTATTTATAATTTCACGCTAAGAGCCTAGTAGCCTACTAGGAGTAACAGTAGTGATAAATAACAAGCTATCTTACAAATTTACAATCTATGAGGTGAATAAGATGGACACGCCGTGAATTAATAGGTCTATGTAATTCTATAATCATAATACATATAATCAGTTAAATTGTTAAAACAGTATCAATGTTTTCTTCCCTTGTACGTGAGTACTGAATCATACATACTGTTGTGTCACATATACAAATTTATTTATTTATTTGGTATAATATAGTAAAATATGGCAGAGTTCATGTCACGACGTGGCCGGTCGACGCCTTTGAGTTTGTTAACCATCTAAGAAATCGTCAAGCCATTTCTCAAGATCTTCCGGTGATTCGATTACTGGATTCTTTGGGGGTTCCTTTGGAAGATTGACTGAATAATCTTTTGGTGCTGCAAAAACAACAAAACACAATTAGAATACAATTTTGAAACAAGTGTAAGAACAGCAAAATAATTATGATTAGACTATTTCATGCCAATTGGAAATAAGATGAAAAATCAAGGATATTAAGTTAATTAGTACAATTTAAAATTATGAACATTACCTTTTGGTAGTTCTATGGTTTTCGGAAGTAAGTTTTCTTGATTCAATGTAATTTCTGGTTTACCTTTAGTAACATTTTCGTTTTTACTAACAACATCCTGTTGTATACCATCAAAGTCACTACCATCAACTTCATTATCTCTAGATTTATGTCCGTTTTCCATAATTGTTTCGGTATCAAGAGGTATGGTGGATTTATTTTCTTCATGCATAGATACTTTGCTTAAATTATTTATAGCATTATCTGATTCATTTAGTACTTTTTCGTCTACTGAAGCTTCCTCTGGGTCTTTATTTTTATTGTAATTATCAATCACAGTTTTATTACAGAAAATATTGATAGGTTCATAATGTTCATGTTTGTCATCAGTATGGTCTGTTTTGTTATCTGTTGCTTCATCTAATTCTGTATTATTTTCATCACTATTACTTGTTTTAATTTGACTATCAGATTTTGTTAACATGTTTAATATTTTTTCTTGAGCTTCTAAATCAGGTGTTGTGAATTTTTTATCGTTATAGTATTTTTGTTTGAATTTTGTTGCTTTGTGTTCCATACTTTGTATGTCACTCTCACTAAATAAATCTTTATCCAACTCATTTCTTTCATAAAATGGTATTGTTAAAAGAGCTACATTGAGATTTTCCATGTTAATATCAAAATATTTATCATATGGTGTGGGACCTGTTGTGATATCCCAAGACTTCTCATGTTTGAACTGAAAATGTCCTCCTACTGAGAAAGATGCTTGAATGAGAGCCTGAAAAGCAGAGAGATTTTATTAGTATTTTAATTTCTACAAAAACTAGAATAAGTTGGTTGATGTGTTATTAGATATAAACTAGGCCAAAAAGAAGATTTAAAGTATACAACTTTAAATCATGTCAGTGACGTTACGCTAGCGCGCCTTTCACGTTTCTTATGCATTCTTTACAGTTTTGTCTAGCAGAATTCTTTTAACATATTGTATGTTCAACCACATACAACACAAAAAAAACACAATATTTTGCTGTCTATAGTAAAAATAACTAGTGGCAACCATTTTTTAAATATTTCTATTTTATTCATAAGATAAATAGTATGGAGAATTGTTAAAAAGTACACCATCATGAAGAAATGTTAAAAGAATTGTTAAGTGGCAATACTTTGAAAATCAATAACCAACCAACCAATCTATATGTATAGGTGATGTATTAATTTAATGTAACAATTAATAACCTCATAGTCAGCTCCTAGATTTTCTTGTTCATCAATTTCTTCATAGCTTTCAATTGGCATTTCATACTTAGCCCAATTACTTTGAATTTCTTTTTTCTTATATTTTGCATTTTCTTCTTCAGTAATTTTTAATATCTCGTCTGTTTCCCTTTTTAGATTCTGGTAAAATTCTGGTCCAGGGGGTTCATAGGCGGGTTTTTCTGGCTCTACAACTTGAAAAAAAAAAACTTTATTAAAATGAATATCTTGTAATATGGTTTATATTAAAATCAGTAAGATGTTGAAGTATGTGTATAGTAAGGAATGTGATCCTTAGTTGTATTAGTGTGTAGAATAACTCAATTATTATGCACAATGGCTATCATGGATCTATCACTAAATGTCTCATTCCAAATTCAAAAAGTACACATTTTCTTTTAAATTTGTTTGTATATTATAGCATAACATGATTAATATCTATAAAATTATAAATTTTAGGATTTTTTTTTAATTCTAGGCACTCAAAATATACTACATATTATGTAAAATTTACAATATGTAAATATGGGACCAAGTTCACACATGTATTGTGTAGTTGTATAATTATGTAGTTGTATATGTATATGTAGTTGCATTAATAACTAAAACATAGTACACTTAAAAAACCTAAAGTTATTATTAAATAATTTCAATTATAAGTAAATGAAAATATTAACTATGTAGTTTGGTGCAAATTATTTGAATTTTGACTTTCTTTCTTTTATATGGATAAATGAAGCTCTTTCTAGGACTATAAACATCACTGTTTAAAATCGAATAAGGCAAATTAAAGTTGTCCTCATATAATGTTATAAAAAATAATTAGTTAGACAATACCTACAATATTTCTTTACCACAAGATATTTTTTTAAATAAGAGTGTTTTCTGTGAGTATGTAATCTTTAAATATGATATATAATTTCTGAAGCAAGAGTATGACTCAAAAAATTTTATACCAATTTACAATATTTATAAAATTTGAATTGGCATTTAAATTATTCTAATTTGGCATCTCTTAAATATATTTATTTGGTAGGTTTGATATCTCGAGGAGTTTGATGCAAAGACATTATTAAAAAGTACCTTTAGGTGCTTCCGGAACTTTCTCTATTTTCTTCTCAACGGGAGCAGCATTATGCCGGCCCTGTCGTTTTCGTCGCTGCTCTTTAGGATCACTTTTGCCTTTTTGCCTGAAAATAATTGCAATATTTATCATTATAACAATACGCATCAAAAATATTCTTTTATATAGTTGTGTACACTCACGAGGACTTTTTCGTATCTTCGGGCATAGTGGTTTTCGGTGAATTTGCTTGTTCTGTTTTATTAAATTAGCTGAAAAGGTTTGTGTGCGAAGAAAATATAATTGTAAGAGTGCCTATGCCTAGCAAATTCGAACGTTAAAGTTTAGTTTAGCATATGTTATTGACGTTTTGACACTTGAAGTGTGACAAACATGACAAATGACAATGATAGTTAGGCAAGTTACATTTTGCTTGAATTATGTATTTAGGAAATAAGTACTATAAGGGAATTAAAAATAACAATAATTACTAAAATTATGTGAGAATGATTATTATAAATTGTGATTATATTATATAAATTTTTCTTATAAATAATTAAATTTAGGCGCTCTTGCATAATTCTTATTCCTGACGTTACATCGCCGTTCGTCATTGTATGATTGTAGGCGAGTTTTTTGCGATACACGCGTTGATAATGATTTTGTATTTGTTCTATACCGTTTCCTGATTTGACGCCTCAAATACGTTCTTTCACTTGTAATTATATTATAACGATTACTGTATGTTAAAATGGATGTGGTATTTTCACGATTACAAATAAATAATCTACCAAAACTCGACCTAATGAATGACAGCCTGTGAATGTCCCACTGCTGGGCTAAGGCCCTCTTCTCCTCTTTTTGAGGAGAACGTTTGGAGTTTATTCCACCACGCTGCTCCAATGCGGGTTGGTGGATTACACATGTGACAGAATTTCAGTGAAATTTGACACATGCAGTTTTCCTCACGATGTTTTCTTTCACCGTTAAGCACGAGATTAATTATAATCACAAATTAAGCACATGAAATTTGGCGGTGCTCGCCCGGGTTTGAATCCAAGGAAACTTGCAAAGTATCTTAATTTATAGAATGTATGAGATATTAAAATAATGACAAACAATTTCATAGGAAAATACTCACAAAAAACTATAGTATATAACATTCCACGAAGTGATTACTAAATACGAAGTGAATATAATTTTAGCTTCGAATAAGGCAGAAGCAGCGATCATTAGATAGTGAGCTTATTTTAATTTTAATCTATTCATGGACGTAACATGCCGCCTTTATAGTCAAGTTTTCGCATGAACTCTAAACACTACTTATCGCGTTTGTTTACACCCTTAAATATTTGATTTTGAATCACTTTGTTATGATATTTTCCGGGATATAATAAAAAGCACTGTATTTCCTTCCGTTATTGTATTATATTTTTTCGTCTTTTTTTATTCTAACCATAATACAAAGTTATTAAGACATAGTTGAAATAATATGATCCAACAAAAGGTAAGTTAAGTATAGAGCCATAGTAGTAAACGAATAAAAGTTCTTTGCTCATTTATATAGAAATTAAAGTGTTAGTAAGTATGTAAAATAACCATTTTCACTAAAAACGACAAGATACGCTTTTCTCCAGTCTCGTAAGATGACGAGTATATAAAAAAGATAGAACCTATCCATGCACCGATTTTATTATTGCTTAAAAGCTTTCTTTGAGGTTTTTATTACGATTTTCAAAAATTGCTTTGCAAAAAATATTATTTTAAAAATTCTTCTTTTATGTGCGACAGCATGTGTACTGATTTTTATTTTTGAGCCGATGATCACCCATGATTTTTTGTTATAAATAACTACACCATTTAATAACATTCCTTCCTCCAACCTTCCGTTCCTTCATTCCAAATTTGATGAGTCCTAATAATGAGGTTATGGGTTCAGAAAGTTCGCCGATTGACATTCGGACAAGCACAAGCAGCACTCTGTATGTGGTGTGATGGTTAATATAAATTATCTCTAGCGATGAATCCATCCTCATACAATCAAATAAATTTTCTGCCACGTAAATAGTGGTACACATTAAATATCCACCAACCCGCAATGAGGCGGCGTGCTGAAATAAACTCCACTCTATCCGAGTAGAGGCCGTTTCCTATCTGTGGAACATTTACATGTTAACTTTATGCTATCCAAATCCACTAAATAATGTAATCATTGATATGAAACTTAAGTTTTACCTCTTTGAGGATTCACCAAAACTAAAATGGTTATGTCGTCCTTATATCAATGATTGAAGACTGATTTTTGAATGACTTGGTAATTGTATGGTTGCTAGTAAAAGGATTCAATGAAGACGCGTAGGCAAACTGCCTGAATGCATCTGTAGATCATGTCTCCACCCACACACGTAAAATCATTGAAGGAATTGGCGTTTAACACAACCGAGATAACTATTATATATTTGTTTTACATTGCTTTGTTTCATACAAGTTGTCGCGTTCAGTCACGTTGTCGGTTACAATCGCAGTAATGCACATTAAACATTCTATTTATATAAATGCTCGTAAGCTAATATAAGTAACATAATAGTAACTTATGGCAGACAGCTTCATTGTATATTTATGATGAAAACAATAAAAAGGGCCCTCAACAAGTAGAGGGGAAAAGCGACAACAAATCATCTATTGTTGGTAGTTCTCTTTGTATTTTTGATTATAGCCTTGTGCTTATAAATATATACAAAGTAAAATATACGTATAAGTAGGTAGTAGGTACATATAAGATAAAAACATTGGATCATTATTCTGCTGACTGTAAAAATTGTGCTAGCTAAAACTGAATTTCGCTGGGTATCTGTTATGTATTTAACAATATAGCATTTTAATATTTTTTTACGTTACTATCATATCAAATTAACATACTTTATACATCAAATTTTATGTATACACCATGTACTCATTAATTTCATCACACTGAACTTATTAGATGTTTATACTTAGTACATAATTATACAATTTTCTCATTTCTAAAATATTTTTTTCACTAAAACATGTCTCAGCGAAAATCATTTCCAACTTTCATCATTACTTATATGTATTATAAAAACAAATACCAAGTAATTTTTAAAATTAATGTTATTTTAATAATTTTTATTGCAATAAATGATGAAACTAAGCATTATTTGCACTAATTTATTTTCGAGGATATTGTTTCTTGATACATTGCATGTACATATTTGCAATAAAGATTAAAATATTGATTCATGTGTGAATTTTATATTATTATTTAATAAAAAATAGGAGAGAATATCATGCATAGTTACTGTTTATTTTGTTTCATTAATCTGTGGCTCGTTGCACCAGGAACAAGGAAGGAAGGATGGGAGCGCGGGCGAGACAGGGGTGACGCAGTGAGCATGCGTCGCACAAGGGCGGCTGCGCGCAGTCGCCACGCGCCCGTCCTCAAAACAACATGGCGTGCCGCGTCCCTCAAGGACACATTTGACAGCCCCGAAAAAAATATAACCAGCTGTTGTTTTATCCATAGTGCAGTATAATAATAATCTGAGTGGGTGTGTTATTTTCAGTGCAGTGTGTAAAGTATATTTATCATTTGGAATACCGGCGTTTTGAACGCCAGTTTTTTCATAAGGTAAGTAAAATCTAATGAGTTGTTTAATCATTAACTTGGTTTATATTTCGGACTTGTGTACATGTAACTATTTATTACTAATATTTGATGCTCGACTCTACCCCTATTAGAGCTCTACAACTTGCCAACCCCGTACACGCCTATTGCCAAAATCTGACCCTCTTTAGTGCCCACAAATTTAATTTACTTGCTTTAATAAATTAAATTTTCGTTTTCTGTTCTCTCTTTAAGCGCCGGTTCTTCTCACTAGAATCTACTTTCGAGCCGGTGTTAGTTTTACGTTAAATAAAATCTTGCAAAAAAATTCAATTAAAAATCTTACTTTTATATAGTAAATTATATTTTGTTTGTGATTTTGAATAATGGGAATGAATTGTAATATTAAACGGATTTAAATATGTTTACGATAAGCTTATTGTTGTACTTTATTCGTAACCAGGAAAATGTACAGAAGGTAATTCATGTACCATAAATACCGACATAAATAGTTGCTACGTAAATTATTTACGACAATATGAACATTTTATTCGAAAAATTGCTGAATATTCAAGCAAGGCAAGCGATGTAACACGCAAACTACTGACTTTAGGAAAACATTTACACATAATCCAAGAAAGCTATTAATGCGATACAGTTTTCGTATTTATATGAGTAAATATAAATTTAAAAAAACCGGTAAAACTAGATTAAACATTCATTTAATTAATAATGTATATTAAAGTACTTATATATTTTTAAAATTCAATAAATATAAATGAAGGCAAATAAAAGAGTTTAATATTTGTATGATTTTACAATAAATGTTCTGTATATGATAACAGTTTCAATATAATATATTATGTACGTCGCTTTAAACTGTACGAAGTGCTATAGAAAACGATTATTTTCCTTACGTAAGTAATAAAAGCAATGGCAAGCAAAGCAATCTCATTCGGCAAAGGAAACACTTACACTGAGGTGATGAATACATATTTACGATTCTCGTTCTAGTTTTTAAAATGACCAAGATGTGAATCACTTGTTCCTGGGATTCGTAATCCAATGTATAAACAGATAACATCCAATCCTTAACACAATTTCAAAATATGAACTATGACGAATTCAGGTGGATGAACTAGAAATGACGATTTTTTTAACGTTTTCATAGTTCTAAATATGTGAGATGATGTATTCCTAAAAGTTTTTGGTAATGCCGACTTCAAATTTTATGGAGAACAATTAATTACGCAGGAGGTTAAGTACTCGTGTGTGTGCACACACACAGTTAATTCGATTGCGAGGGTAATCCGAAATCACCGTAGAGAGTTCAGACGTAAGACCATTTACTTTATGTGATTTTAGTTACGGGATTATTAGACTGCAAACTTTCAAAATTGGGGATGCTACTGTGAATTTTTGGCTGAAAAATCCAATGACTGTTATTGGTCCGAACCGGAGTTTCAATCCAGGACAGATCTGTCTTTTGTCACGTAAAGAGCTAATTACTACATTACAACGTTGTTTACATGTACATAGTTACCATTCTGATGAACTAATTGTTCTAACTAAAGATTGTTCTAACGAAAGAAAGAGAAAGTACGATATTTCAACGTTATGTTGTAGTCTGCCTGTATATACAATTTATCGTGCGATGACACTTGGAACTGATAAGATGATATATTGATTATTTCTATGGTTTGGTTGTACCGACGTATTAAACGCTCGAGCTTCAAAGTTACTAATTATCCCATCGTTTGAAATATAGTCGTTATTAAGTTTATTTGCATTTGCATACGAAGAGCAAAGTTGTTTTTTTATTTACGCAATCCAAATTTATTCTAAAGTATCGCAGGTTTTCAGCCCTGAGTGTTCTCCCCTAAATCTGGCACTGCTCACATATGCGCATAATCACTGCATACTCTAACTATTAAGCTGTATAATGCACTTCAATGTAGGTTAATAGGATTTTCGTATCGTTTCGTTTACTTACTGCACACTCAAACCAGCCTCAGCATAAATATAAAACTGTAGACAAATGAAAATTAATTTAAAACTGAATGCAAAAACATATGAGTGATTAAAAATCCAAAGGCAAAGCGCTCTACCCTATGAAGTTAAAAGTAAAGGAAAAATATCATTTAATTGATGTTTTTGTTAACAATTTATAATAAAGGACTCTTGAAAAATATATGTATATTCGGTAGTCTGCTTGTGGGTGAAAATTGGTTTTAAAGTTTTGCTGTATTCCTTTATATTAATAAATAGAAATAACGCTATTTACAATTATAAATTTGATGAATGAAATCCCATAGCATTGTACTGAGAACTTATTAGTATCGTTATAACCTATATATTATACGTAATTATGTTTACTATGATTCATTGTTACGTACCAGTTACCACTTTGAAAATCGTGTCTCAGAGAACGAGTTAACGGCGAATTAGTATTACCTATTTTAGTTACACAATTGAATTGGTTGATAAAATGTTATTAACATTGAACATTGAATTCCATTTTTTTAGACCAATTTGCATTCAATGGAACAAATAGTTCAGCTGATGAATATAAATTCAATACTATTACAATTAAATGATTGATTGCTCAAATTAATCATGTAGATGACTGGTACTGTGTGTACGGGAACTATTTTTACACGTGATGACTAAGTTTTACGACTCATAGTATCATACTTATAGCGCAAAAAATATATGTTCCGAATATCTTTGTACAACAGTTCGTAATGGTCTCGTATCCTTACTAATACTAATATTATAAATGCGAATGTGAGTTTATTTGTTTGTTACGCTATCACGCCTTAATCATCAACCGATTCTAAAAATTCTTTCACGAATGGATAGCTAAATTATCCGCGAATAATATAGACTACATATTGTCCCCGTATTCCTTCGGGAACGAGAACTACGCGGGTGAAACCATGGACAAAATGCTAGTATATAATATATGAGCTTAGATAGACCGATTTTAATTGCTTATATTTTTTGTAGAACTGCGTGCAGATTACATGACTAACAATCTAACTATGTTTATAATTGTAATTTTGTTCCCAAAAACACGACTCCCGCCGAGCGATGTTTGGATATAATAATTACGTACTAGAAAAAAAAATAGAACGTTAAGTCTAAAACATCGTGATGGATAATGAGGTTATTACTTAAACGATTAAAAGGAAACAGAACGTTGACTCATCTGTACAAAGGATGCTGAATAGTGCATCTAAGGTTTATTCCGACGGAGACATTAATAAACTTGGGTGCATGCCAAACGACAAGACATCCTTACATAATACTATCTAGTGACACTATCAAGTATGGTTTCGAATATAAAAGGAACGTTTAAAAATATTAATTAATTTAATTACATAAGAAAATATATGTGTACACACAAGCGAGATATTAATGCGATTTTTAATTCGGATTTTATTGAGCCGATAACGTAACTAGTTTTTAAACAAGTGATTTAAAAACAAAAGAGTTTTTATTTAATATTATAGTTTTTACAAAAAAATGTAATGAATGATTTTTTGAAGTTTTACTAAATCGGTGTGTTTTTAGTTTTAATACGAATTAATTCAGTTATCATTGATAAAGATTGGTTGTCAAGTGTTTAACTTGATATAAGATGAAAATTTGTATATACAGTAACCGTTGATTGTATTACTCGTGATGCAGATACAATAAGAATTAGTGTTTATGTTCTATAACAATATCAGCCCCTAAAATCGGTTCATCTAAATAAATGCCTACATTGAGACACAGGCCGGTTCGCCAGGTCTTTGAACCTCGAAATTCCCCTCCAGTGTTTAAACTGCTATATTTAGAACTGCACGTTCTTACCAAATTGGGACGTTGTTATTACTTAAAATCTAGGAATCCGTTTATTACCAACTTTGATAAAATTATGTTCACTATGTTAGGTAAGCGCTAGGCTATTATAAAATACGCTCAGCTATTAAAACATACAATATTGACGAGACGGCCCCACAAGCGAGGAATTATTTTAAAAACATCTATCACGTTAAAGTCACTTCCAGCAAATCGTTTAATAATGCATGTATTGTACGCGTTGTCTTTAAGGATTATATTATCATTCCTAAATATAGATTGTCAAGTCTTCATAATCATCTGCATATATAAGCGCTGTGCCTTGTATCAATTATCTCTTTGTTGTCCGAGTTGAATAATTCTTTACGAGCGCCACACGCATCTTCGTCAACAACGAGACAATGCGGTGAAACAAAAAGATTTAGTTGAGAATATAAATCACATATTATTCAGCCTCTGTGCGGACTATTACTCGATCTCGTTCGTCGATTGTCGGGACTGCTTTTTATTTGAAAATCGTTCTTGCCTCATTGTATCCTACAGATGATCTCGCGACCGGTCGTCTTTTTGCAATCCTACTGCCTTTTCGATTTCTCTTGTTGCCGATGTCGTGATTGGAATAGTATCGGTCTTACTTTAGAGCTATTTGAAATGTTCAGTATAATTTGTTTTAGTTGAACATATTAACTTTAGTTATATATCTTATGGATACTTCATTGAAATGATTTGTAATTTTGCAAAGAGATTAAAATATTTTGATATGATGCTAATGATGGACATATTTAAGTGATTCAACAATTGATTAAGCAACGTTTGAAATATTAAAAAAATCTATCTGTCTCTATTTCTAATCCAAATGATTATGCAGAAACCTTAAAGGAATTTAAAGCATCATATTGTTTCCCTCATAAGGTAATGTAATAGGAAACGACAAACGTACTGGCATATAGAATTTCATTACGTCTTAAGTATCAATTTTCGTTCCTCGTGTTCAAGTATGTTTGAACATACTATGTTGTCTCTATCGACTTCGGTAACATTTGCATTAAAAAGAAGCATGGTATTATATTATTATGTCGAATGTTAATTCATTTTTTGTCGTTATTTTATTATGCGCGTAAGTGTAGCGTCATCGAAATAATTTTGTCACATCCGTTATTATATCCGCTGACTAAATATTTTATGAAGTCATAACTAATTATATATTATTGTGACTGTGTATCATTTTACTTAAATCGAATGCACCTTCGATGGGCCAAGGGCTTCTGTTCTCTAAATGAGAAAAACCTGTCGGTGTGTACATTCAATATATGCAGGTTTCCATACGATGTTGGTGTCCTTCCTTAACTAGCATTAGATGAATTATAAGCACATAAGTAATGTTTTCTCCAATTTGAATCCATTAATACCACCCACATCATCTATGTGCTATATTATGTACTGGTTATATCTCGACCTCGATAGAGCCTGCGCCGCCTGTCGTTTTTCTTTCTTTCTTTTTAACTTTTGTCATTAGTAATAACAAAGTTAGTCAGTGAAGTGAAGATTTACCTACAAGACTTTATTTGAAAATTAAACATTTTCAAGCCTGAGATAAGATTAACCAACGAGTACAAGCCGACCAGTTGAAATAAATCCAGTTAATCCTTCCGAGAACACGTGAACTCGTGCTAATTGCGTTACGTACGTGTTATATCTGAGAGAAGTTGCAGGAAGCATGCTTCCATATGGCTATCACTGCACGTGCACCAATGTCTCCATATCAAAATGATCCTAATCAACACAATGTCGCAACGTTCAGAATCCAATGCAGTTTTCGCGTTCTTTGATACATGTTGTATACTATTTGAGCAGAGTAAATTCAACTCTACAGCATTGATTATAAGAAATACAATTAAAAAGTTTTTGTTAGCCGGCTTTTTTTATTCAGTCACTGGCGCCACCGGACTTACCAAAAAAGTCGCTATCAATGTGTACGTATGAAACTAGGTGATTGATCTTTTATGTTTTACCTTTCTCGTCTACGTATAATAATGTTAAGGGAGAAAGTGTGTATGGGTTATAATCTGGAAAGACAAGTTTGATTTAAAGAATAATAATTTTAAAATTCCAGGATATAAAGGAGTCGACCGTAATGTACGTCATACAATGTTTTGTAACCTGCTTGACATATTGACTAATATGCAGAATCAGCCGAATTAAGATTATAACATTTATTTAATAAAAACAGCTAGTATTATTAATGTTTAAACTCAGTGGTAGGGCTCCGTGCAAGCTCGTCTGGGTAGGTACCACCCACTCATCAGATATTCTACCGCAAAACAGAAGTTCTTAGTATTGTTGTGTTCCGGTTTGTAGGGTGAGTGAGCCAGTATGATTACAGGCACAAGAGACATAACATCTTAGTTCCCAAGGTTGGTGGTACATTGGCGATTACTTAGCATCAGGTGGCACATATGCAATAAAAAAAATCTGCTTGTCTGGTATTATCGTGTTTTAATAAATATGTATAAGTACCTACTTATATATACCTAATTAATGTTAGCAATTTATCCATAATAAATAAATATATATTTTTTTTATGGTTAAATTGTTTACTTCGAGCATGTTGAAGGGATTTTTATTTATATGTAGGTACTCTAATGATGATATAGATATATTTTTAATGTGTGATCCGTATATGACTTGTTGGTGCTTGGTTACTTCATTGAAGCAAAAACATCAAGGGTAATAAACGATAAATAGGATTGCGTCGTCGTCGCTTCGCATAACGAATATACTGACTAGCGTTGCGTATTGTGAGACCACAGGAAAATTCTACTAATTTATACATGTTACGATATCTTTCCGATTCAATTTGAACCCAACTTCGACTATTTTATATCTATACAATGAAAACCAAACCGATACGATGTAAACATGTATCGTAATATTGAATCACAACTTAATTGTTATCGTTTATGTCGAATAAATTAAGTCAAATTCAAAATACTTTATTCAATATTGAAGTATTACACTTGCTTATTGATAGTCAAACAAGAAACTACCACTAGGTTCGGAAAAGATACACCCAGCCCTGAGAAGAACCGGCGAAAGAAACTCAGCGGGTTTTTTTTTTGTCTCTTTTTTATGTATTGTACAAAAGAAGATAGGCAATATATAATAGACAACTGGATAAATGGTCATGATTAGGTTTCGATTCAATTGTAATAAAGTGACAATATGTTAGTAGAATATTTCCCTTTGTTTCACACGCACTTAGTAACTCAATAGAATTAAAGGATATTGAAACATTCACAAACAATGTTATAATGATTTAAATGATAACAATATTGTTTGTGAAAGGTTTTAATAATTAGACAATTTAAAGATTAAGTGTTATAGATTATATTATATTCGACTAGCTGTGCCACGCGGTTTCACTCGCGTATAATTAATAAAAATATAATTAATTAAAATCAGCCTAGAGCTTTCCTCGATAAAAGGACTATACAACACAAAGCTTTATATATTAGTATAGAAGTATAGATATAATGGTCATTAGAAATTAAATAAAAACATAAAAATGATACTAGGTACATATCTACTTATAAATTGAAATGCGAAGTGTTTTATAACATGCAAGTCGATAAATTATTCATGATTTCATGTTCAAGTAATCTTAACAGTAAATCAACTGGAACGATGTAAAATGAGCAATATGGAATCAAACAGCTGTGTGATTCACGCAGCTGCATGTTTTTGTTGCGGCAGGAAGCGCCTGCGCACCGTCGAACTAACTCTCACTCTCGCAACCATTGCCCCGCTAAAACCGAACGGTCTAACAAAACGATCCACCTGGTGATATTATTTGTTATTATTGGCGTCAAATATTTGTCACTATTCAATTTTATTAAGAGGATAAACTGTGTAAACAGGAATAAAGTGTAATGTATATAATCTTATATGTCAAAAATATTAAATGAATACAAGTAGGTAATTGAATATGGTAATATTAAATTGCTTTTTGAATCAAGCTTTTATTTGCCAATAATTTTTAACACTTACTTAAAATGACGACGTTAATGTTACCTAAACCAAAATGGCTTGCACAATTTCAGCTTTATAATATGATAAAAAATCAGTGATGTCCCAGTGGTTAGACCGCGTGAATCTTAACCGACGATCGTGGGTTGAACCCCGGGCAAGCTCCACTGAATTTCATGTGATTAATTTATGATTATAATTTATCTCGTGCTCGGCGGGAAGGAAACCGGTTAAAAATACAGAAGTATTTGACCCATGCGTGTTCATATGTGAAATTAAATGAAAAGTATTATTATAATAGGTATATTTCGTTTAATTTGAGTAGATGCTACAATAAGATATGCCTAGTAAGTAACAGCCTGTGAATGTCCCACTGCTGGCCTAAGGCCTTTTCTCCTCTTTGTGAGGAGAAGGTTTGGAGCTTATTCCACTACGCTGCTCCAATGCTGGTTGGTGTTATACACATGTGACAGAATTTCAATGAAATTTAACACATGTAGGTTTCCTCACGATGTTTTCCTTCACCGTCAAGCACGAGATGAATTATAGTCACAAATTAAGCACATGAAATTCAGTGGTAAGGCATGCCTATTGCTTAAAATTTAAAATTTTTCAAGGTTCATGGGTTTGATTAAAATATTAGCATAAATATGTTATTAGATGAAATATTTTTAAGCACGAGAATTGGCATACTTCTATGTACGAGTATATCGTTATCTGGATATAAAGCCGGAATGTAATCGGTTTGATATTATTGCTATAAAATTGAGCTGTGTTTATTGCGTGGGGGTATTATTAATGTCTAGGCTTTGTTCTTTCATATATGTGATTATTATAGTTTAGCAATAAACACATAGTAAACTTTTATGTTTGTGCAATTGTTTTAAGATTAAACGAAGATAAAATATTTAAAATAACTAAAATTTATTTAATTGATTCCGCATTTATTTTAACTTTATTGTCAATGCCAAAGTGCCTCTACGTAGGTTATGAATATGTTACCGTTCAGCGCCTGTGTAATAGACAATAGAAAGAATCATTACTCTGCTTATTGCTCTCAAA
The DNA here is from genome assembly GCA_963151315.1 of Nymphalis c-album. Taxonomy (NCBI): domain Eukaryota; kingdom Metazoa; phylum Arthropoda; class Insecta; order Lepidoptera; family Nymphalidae; genus Nymphalis; species Nymphalis c-album. The sequence continues at coordinate 2,501,978 of OY720601.1, forward strand.
GGTTGACAGGTGAGAGTGTTGTTTTTTTTCTCCAAAATTATGTATGATTAATTTATAAATTGAAAAATAAACTTATTTAATGAATATATGGGATTTTGTTTTAAACAATTATCACGTGTCAAGTAAAAGCTGAAAGTTTAAAAGTTGTATACATAAATATATTATAAGAATGTAACAAGAATAATAAGAAGAATGTATTTACATTTGACTATTAATCATTTTTTATTGAATAATGATAATTCAATAAAAAATATTTTATTTTATTCATAAAAGTATGCAGTCATTTCATCAATGTTTTGTTTGTTATGACGTTGTCACGTTAAACTATCGTCCGTAAACCGACTTTACAGACAACCATATTTTTATTTAAGTAAGAAAGATTATCTGCTGATGCTTTTGAAAGTTCATCTTGGTAGATATTCAACACGAAATAAACAAAACATTATTATTTAATGAAATTTCTTTTAAAAGTGAACTTTTACTAGATTAATGTTTTTATATTCCCTTACACTTGTTAGTTGTTACGTTATTTAAATTAATGCTATTGTGGTAAAAGATTAACGATATTAATTATATTTTCTATATACGGTAAAGCCTTTTAATAAAATAAATTGTAATCGTGAATTACAATTACAGTTAATTGTATTGCTCAATTCCAATAATAAATATGAGACTTTCTCCGTTAATATACTGAAATTTATACACCCTGTGATTCTAACTCTGTAAATCTGATTTTAATAAAAGTTTTAACACCGAACATAAAGAACATAATGTATTGACTTCGAGGAGTTGGTATTTTTGGGTTATAAGTTTATTTTTACTGCTCGTGATTATACAATGTGTTTATATTATTGTATGTATAGTTATTAAGTATTATTGTAAATATGTTGCAATAGTTAAACGTACGTATATGAATATATGTGACGTGAAAGGTGTGTCCGAACCTTAATCCATATAACATTTAGTATAGATTGAAAGAGAAACTCGAGAGAATAAAGAAATACGTTTTATTGTTATGTTTTATATCAGAAGGAAGCAACATAATTTGGAGAAAGGGGACCGATAGCATGACTACAGAATAATAATTAGTTTAACATCCTAGTACGATACTACGACTTGAACGACTAGTGACGTCGGTGAGGTCTATCGATTGTAAACATGTGTCATATCGATAACATGACATGTATTAGCCTAATCTGTGATAAGATCACGATAGCTTATATATAAGAGAAAGTACAACACGATTGTTCAGTGTCGATACTTGAACATAAACTTCATATCGGACAAAATGTTTGGTGATTATTTTATTTTTTAATTTTGAATCGAATAAAAAGTACGTTACATTGAATGAGTGTATTGTATCGGAGCAATTAAAATGACCGCAGGCGATATTGGTACAAAGGAACAATGCATTACATCACGCTGTAGCGATGTTCAACATTTATACTACATAATCATACGAACATGTAAACCGACTTATGTAGTGGTCATTGCAGTCTCGTTGCCTGCAAATCCTGCAATTGTAACATTGAGGCCGGGTCATGAGATGTATTTCGATTTGTTTCGTGTATGGATAATCAATTATGATTAATGTGATATCACGGATTGTTTATAGATAAGTCATATATAAAATAAAATGTATGATTAAAATTATTTAACATAGTCTTAAGGTTTATTAATAACTAATATTACTAAAGTAAAAAAAAAAATTGAAGTAGCGCTAATCATTATAATATATCATACTGTATGTGGATTGACTGTCCAAATGGGTCACCTGATTTAAGTCGTCCCCACCATCCATAGAAATAATAACCATACCTCACATCGCTAATGCGCTTTAGAACCTAAACTTTTGTTTTAGTACCTGTAGTTGACTAATTAACCCATTCAACAGGAACACAATACCAAGATCATTGATCACTGATCGGCGGTAGAATATGTGATGACTGATGAGGGTGGGACTACCCAGAGGGGCTTGAACAAAACCCTAACATCAAGTGAATTCCACCAAGTGACTATAAAATTACATATATAAACTACACATTTATTTTACCTCGTATAACATCTGAGTGTTGTAGTAAGAACATAATTTAAATTAATATATCGATAAAGAACTTTCACAACCCTGTCGGCGCTGTTAAACACGGCCACGCATCGAATGCACAAGATGCAAAACTAACTCGAAGGCCGTCAACTACGTGCCCATCGAATGGGGGTCACAGACGACACGGATGTCGAATGCGGGCTCCGCTCCGCGATACTGATATTAACCTGGGAAATTGTTGTTAAAACAAACTACCTCCTTCAAATTAAAAGGAAAAAACTCTTTTAACAACAATCTCTTCTTGATATGTGTTCGAAAACCATTCAAATTTTGTATACTAGATTTTATAGTCGTTCGGAATCAGGTTAAAATTTAGTTGATTTGACATGTCGATTTTATTTTTTCTATATAAATAAAAATGAATGTTTGTATGTTTGTCCTTCATCAATATTTTTTCGTAGAACCTTATTTTGCCCATGTGAAAACGGGTGACTTGCTGGAAATAAAACATAATAAAATATTTACTTACAAATTAAGTTTATAAGTAATATTATTATCTAATTTTTAATTCTTCTTTTGGATATGTTTACACTCCATCTATGTTCGACACGTCCATTCATACTTCTTAGTAAATAACGTTAGTTCTCACTATATATTATTACTAATCGTTAAGTACCAACATTACAATTAATTATAAATTCATATTAGTTCAAAAAGGTACTTTTAAATAAAAAAAAATAAAACTCTTTAAGGCTATGTGCAAATGAGAGCGTGTTGTCTAATATACCTATCTTAATGTTATGCAACGAGCAGCTCTCACAGGAGTTTGTTTTAATAGCGTTCCGCATGAGTCTGATAAATATTATTATAGATGATATCTGCTCGTATGTGAAAGATTTACCTGTGATTAGATCACGCTACGAAACTATAAACACTTAGCAGTTTCGTATTATAAATAAAAATGGAAATTACGAACGCTTAGAAGTCTTATGTTTTCGTAAAGATGCTGTACCTATTCATCTTTTTATATTCGATTAAAATTATTAAGTGCATATGTTACTGATGTCTACGCTTTTGCCAAGATTTCTTAAAAATAACTGACTAACTAACATATTATGTCCCTTGTGCCTGTAATTACACTGTTTTAATTTTCAATAACTATAAGTAAGAGTAATATATATAAGAGACTATAAGATACTAGATACATGAGAGAGAAAGAGAGTAGTTTTTCTATTTAGGCTTGTCCAATCATTTACACCGTTTATGTATGTCTGGGACGAAGTGTTGTCAAAACATAATCACTTCCGCCTTCGGAGACATACCGGATTTAAACTATGAATGGCGCTAATTAGAGAGTTATATCTTTTCAATTATTACATAAGTTAAAATGTAATGGACAACTGTTATTGAGACGTTTAACCGGTTTGATCGGAGTCAAAAAATTGATTCATTATATTAAAGAATTGATCGTTGATGGTTTATAATATTTTATATTTCAAAATCATTTGAAATATCACGAATATTCTAAGCTATTCTAAATCAAAACTACAACTTAAATTACGCAAAATGCCTGCAATTATTTTTCTACTATGACACCTATTCTATAGTTCTATAGTGCGTTGATGTTAGACGAGTGACTTATGGACTGACTTGTCTTTAAAACCTACGACTCTCTGATCGCTAGGATTCCATTGGGCTATTGACGATGGGCTTACCGCAAGTGGTTTCTCGGTTGCTGGTAAAATTACAATCTATTTTATTGTTGGTTTCACGATATGTTACCGTTTTGATAAGGTTTATTAATAAAATATAAAGAAAACAAAATAATTACATGTTTTATTTATATAACACTTTAAAAACGACATATGTAACAATTAACAAATGTAATATTACTTAAGTATGTAGATTATAGGTATATGAAAGAAAATATATACGGGGCTATACTTGGGGGAGGAACTGATAGAAAGCTGGATACAAGCTCTTTGTTACTGCTCGCTCGCTAATTGCACCCTCCGTGTCTTGTTTAGTTGTCCAATGAGAGGTTTTTGAATGTGAAAGTCCGTTATTAGCTATTCGATTTACTATTTAGCGCGATAGGTATCTCGTATCGAGATATTCCGCGTTGATTGAGTGTTATCAAAGCTTTTGAATAGTGTTTTAGTACTGTACAGGCGATGCAAAAAGATAAGTTGATTTTGAATCGAACTTCCTGAGTAATATAATTAATTGGCTAGAATGTTATGGCTGTATGCTATTTTAGCATCTATAAAGTTGCTTAGTGGAAGAGTTGTGCAAGCCTGCGTGGGTAGGTATCGCCCACTTATCATATATCTTGCACTGCCAGTATATATGAGTAGTGGTGACCACTTACCATAAGGTGGTGAGGTGCTTTTTGCATCAGATTTTTTTTTTATGCATGTATCAGGTGAGCCTCCTGCTCGTTTGCAGGGGGCAAACGATGGAAAGTGGTGACTACCACCACCCATGGACACCTGCAGCATCCGAGGACTTGCAGGTGCGTTGCCGGCCTTGGAGGTAAGAGTACGCTCTCTTTTTGACGGTTTTTATGTCATATCGGTTCGGAAAAGTCGCCGGCGAAAGCTGGTTCCACAGAGTGATTGTGCGAGGCAGGAAATGCCTTAAGAAACGCACTGTAGTGGATTTCCAGACATCGAGGTGATGGGGATGGAATTTGGAGTTCTGGCGCGATGTCCGGTGGTGAAATTCTATACTTAAAAATATAATAACAATAGTATTATATAATAGGTAAAGGCCTCACTTAAAAATAGAGGAGACTGTACCCGAGCTGTGGGATATCTCAAATGTATTAATAATCTGTTGAGGCAGATTAAATAAAATAAACTTTTCAATATAATACTAAATGGTGATAGGTTTTTTTATTAGTATTTTTTTGTTTTTGTGTACAAATATTACTAATGGTATAAAATATAATAAAAAATAAGAAACTGAAAACTATACACTGTGCTGGCGCCTTTTGCCACACAACATTATGCGATATTACGTGAAATTTAAATTGTCATTACTTGTTTAGTTTTAGTAGTGCATGGCAATCGAAAAATATTATAAAATATTGGTAGTTTTTAATCTTGAAACATAACTACAGCTTGAACAAAGACTAAAGAAAATATAGCTTAAGAACAATTTATTTTCGAGTCTTTGCTCTATTTCTTCTTAAAGAGAAGGTTTGTGTTACTCTAGGGTTGTCAAATGTTTTAATTTATTATTATATATTTCGTGTTATTTATATTGAATAATATATTAACGAAGCGTATTTTTTAATGATTTTGTTTATTAATTACGTTAATTAAAACTGCTATATCCATTAAAATATTCTAAACCTTACAACCTACTGTTGCGTTTTGATTTAAAATTATTTGTCACATTTCATTAATTCTTCTATAATTATTAATTTTGTGCGTTAAGTGACTTTTTCATTATATGGATAAATAATTCTAAGCTGCTTTTATAATTATGTAGACTGGTATGGTATGTAGAGTAGTGTATCTTCTTTTTTAGAATTTAAATGTGACCTTGTAAATAATGCGTCGACAACCCTGGTTGCTTTGCATGTGCATGTTACAATCGCAAACAATGGGTGATTGAGAGTGTTACTGGCGTATGCTCGACTTGCAAGGTCACCGATTGATTTGTGACACCCACCCGTGACTGTTTCCGTCGCTGGGTATGAGATTATAAGCGAGTAGCGGAACGATATCTATATCCTACTAAAATCCTGTGTTTCGTGTAAACTCATCTGGGTTAGTACTCCCTACCGAGTTACGATATCAGTTAACAATGAAAGTAAGTAAGTCAATTTAATTTGTGGACTAAGAGACAATTTGACGAGCCGGTTGGCGTGGTTCTTTCACGCCACAGGTAGTGGGTGCGATTCCCAGTTCCCACCCAGGACATTTGTGTACGTGAACATGTGTGTTCGTCCTGAGTCTGGTTGTAATTATCTACATATATAAATATTTATTTACAAGAGAAAATTAGCATATGTAAGTATATCAGTTGTCTGGTTTCCATAGTACAAGCTCTGCTTAGTTTGGGATCAGATGGGCGATGGCCCTGTGTGAATAATGTCCCAGGATATTATTATTATTATTATAACAGATTGAGATAGTTTCACGTTTTATGGTGCATTATTAATGTCAGACCTGGTTAACAGTGACAGTCTCTATGCGCTTGAAAACCGTTTACAATCCGAAATGCATGTTACTATCCTATCCTTGTAATGTGTTACTATCCTATTATAGTGTATACAAAATCACAGATGAAATATATGTATCGGTATTCGGTATGATCGTATCGACTACACACAAAACTCACTTACATAATAATATTAACTGTCACAATCGTTGTATTATTGCTTTATATAAAATTCACACTAATAAACCTTTAAATTGTAAACAAACTTGGCTCTATATTAACGTTTTCAACTTAGACGTTTTGACATATTATTTACTAAGTACCTGCTGTGTGTTAAACTCGTTTCGCCTCCTAGTTGATGTTATTACTGTCAACCAAATCAATTTGTTAATCCTACGCTATGATAAACAACTCCGAATACGAAATCTCGGTCGGTAATCACATATAGTCTGTATTTTGTACCTAATTCTTATAAACTTTTATTATCTAAGCGTTTTCGTTGTTTAGTTTAAAAGGAAAGAGAACATTAAACGAAAAAAAAAACACTATTATTTTGTTACTTTTTTATAAAGTATATGCTCACCATTGTTCATAGACATTGGCGATGTCAGAAGTATTAACCATTTCTTACATCGTCAATGCACCACCGACCTTGGGGATCAAGTTGTAATGTCCGTATGCCTGTAGTTACACTGGCACACTCACAGTTCTAACCAGAACACAATAACAATGTAGTACTGTTCCACCGCAGACGGGTTTGCACGAAGACCTACCACCTATGTTCGTGTGATAAATCTGTAAGGATATATTTAAACATATAGGTACATTACATATAGACATTTTTTTTTATTGCATAGGAAGGCGGACGAGCATATGGGCCACCTGATGGTAAGTGGTCACCAACGCCCATAGACATTGGCGTTGTAAGAGCTGTTAACCATCTCTTACATCGCCAATGCGCCACCAACCTTGGGAACTAAGATGTTATGTCCCTTGTGCCTGTAATTACACTGAATTAAACTTTGTAAAGTTAAAATTGAACTATAACAATCTCTAACTCATATAAAAATAACGATGTCATTGTTCGCAGTTTAAATAAACATGTATGTATATGTATGAGTTATTAATAAAATTATAAGAAATAAATTGTACGTCAATTAAACCCATAATTATTGTTTCCTCGTAAAATAATTAAATTGTATAAACTCTTTTTAATCATCTGTAAGTTGATTAGTTTGTCGTTTAATTGTTTTATTTAAAATATACACCTGTTAGCGTTTGAATGTTTACATGACCACAATATATTGCACGCATATTTTGGTGGTAGGGGTTTCTGCAAGCTCGTCTGGGTAGGTACCACCCACTCATCAGATATTCTACTGCAAAACAGCAGTACTTGCTATTGTTGTATTCCGGTTAGAAGAGTGAGTGTGCCAGTGTAAGTACCGCCCTGTACAGGAATCTAACTACAAGGGATATAAGTTCACAATGTGTTGTAACTTTATTTTTACGTCAAATTGTCTACGTTTCCTTTTGCGTCAGCTACAGTAACTGATTGCCAGTCAGAAGCAAGTGTCCTTATGACCGGAGTGCGTCTCTCCTCGTTACCTGTCTGAGCACGTGTGAACTTGAGGACGAAGTGCGTGGATGTGACACCACTTTACGAAAATGTTCAACGGCAAATTATTGCGACGACTCACGGACTTTCTCGTATTGTCTGAAAGGCACGAAGTAATTTTATTATATGCAAGGCTATGATTGTTTTATTATCACTTCCAATCTAAAATTATGCTCATAGTTTAATTAACTTTCATTTATAGTATGGTCCAGTCAAATGGACTTTTAAACTTATGAAAATTGTATGTGGTTGGCGAAAACAAACAATTCACTTTTTGAGAAGAGATTAAAAATAAAATGTTGCAATAGTAAAAGTGATAAATAAAGCTTTTTGGATAGTCTCAAAATTAAAGGCAGACTGACGTTTTATTGAAATATTCGTGGTGTCGAATTACTTTGATCTAGGTGTCTTATGCACTTGTCCACGCAATACATAAATCATATCATTTATTGATATAAACGCCATCTAGGGGAAATTGTCTGCAACATAAACATACTTTTATTTACTTGGTGGTAGAGCTTTGTGCAAGCTCGTCTGGGTAGGTACCACCCACTCATCAGATATTCTACCGCAAAACAGCAGTACTTGGTATAGTTGTGTTCCGGTTTGAAGGGTGAATGAGCCAGTGTAATTACAGGCACAAGGGACATAACTTCTTAGTTCCCAAGGTTGGTGGCGCATTGGCGATGTAAGCGATGGTTAACATCTCTTACAGTGCCAATGTCTATGGGCGTTGGTGACCACTACCAACGGGTGGCTCATACGCTCCTATGCAATAAAAACGAAAAAAAAACTTCTTAAGTCTGCTATTTTGCAAAAACCATTTCGTGGATATTCACTTGTGAAATATGCGTGTATCCTGTGTATGTTATAACCTTTGTAATCAATAACAAGAATGTGCAAGTTCGATTTTCTTTTTACAGAATAGGCGTAACGTACACATCTAGTTACTAGTCATATAATAGTTGTGTATCTGTATAGATAGTAATGTCAACTTTGTATTCATGGTTCAGTGTTGTCTTTGCCCTCGAATTATGTTTCCTTTTCTGTCGGCAATAGTGGCTCATTACTTACTGTAAAGGCGCTTGACACGAGACGGCGCGTCTGCACTCCTCGTTACCAGTTTGAGCACGTGTTAAATCGAGTACGTCGGAGCGAGAGTGTTACTAAAAGGAGTTTTAGTGCCCAAAAAAATGTTTTCAAGATTTTTTTTTGCCTAGCGTCATGTTTATAAAATTTATCAGATAGATATAATTTGCGAATGTAACACCTTACATAATTTGATTTAAAATCGTTTTTTAAATATATTCGATTGGTACAAAATTCAATACGTAGGTACAGTCAGCTTCATTAACATCATTAATTAGATATTTTTTATGGTAAACTAACTGACTATAGTTTAATGATCATTAATTGTACCTTATATTACACCAATGAGGAAATAATGGTATAATATACATACATCGAAATATTTGGGTTATAATTGTGTGACACAGCTGTTTATTTATGTTACGATGAATGGACCAACTGATGGTAAGTGGGTAGCATCATCCATAGACGATTTCGATGAAACATTTAACATTCCATACATTACCAATGGGCCATAAACTTTGGGAACTAATAATTTAAATTACAAATATTTAAATAATATAATTAAAATTTTGCTATTTTTAATAATAAATATAAAAAAATAAATGTAAATGCATATAAAATGCTCATACTTTTGAGTCTGACTGCACATTGAACACATTTTTTTTGTCAATAACTCATAAGTCGATCATTTATCTTAAAAGAGAAGGAAAAGCCCGAGGCGGCACTTAGAAACAAGGTCTCCAACGATATTGAATTATGTAAAAGTTATTTTACTGCAATCGATATGATAAATGACATAGGTAAATATTTATTAATTATCTTTGGTTTTATTGTTTCAAGGTATGGTATTGATTAAGTTTAAATTAAAATACAATAATTATTTTTATTGGTCGCTAAAAATTCTCAAAATCAGTTGCTACACTTTTCACTCTGTCAATAATTTGAAAAAAGGCAGAAGATACTTGAAGACATACGGAGTGATGAACAGCTTATTAACTTGTAAAAGGGAATGAAAGCTAGGGTTCATTAATTCTACTAATAAATTGTCACTCTATTGCAATCGAATCGTGTTTTAATCTTTAATTAAATTATTAACTTTATTGAACTAAAAATTAACAATTCCGTTTGGTTTTAACACAACGGTACGAATGAATGCGGTCCGAATAGATATATAATACATAGTCACAATTGGATTGGAGTCGAATCGGAAACTTATCGTAATCGTTTTAGATTAGCTGAATTGTCCTCCTAATCACTCCTTAACGGCTTCTCTTATAAGAGTTGAATATTAATTTTATTTACTTATGTTTCATTAGTTTAACCTGACGGCTATAATTATATTACTAGCAGGTTTCACGTGAGGCGCGGTCCATATTTAAGATGACGTAAACATGAAATGGGTGTGTCCAGTGACTATTTGTACTAATCACTGGCTTGCTTATTACAACAGTAACACTGACCCTTGAGCAGACCCTTGAACATAGTGTAATGTATATTATGTAATAAAGACATATAATAATCTGATATTAGGTTAAAAATTAGTTAGAACTTGTGAATTTTATAAATTATTATACAATTTTCGGATAAAATTCTTCCTCAGGTTTATCCATCCACCTGTACTGGAGCAGCATGGTGCAGGTAGCTCTAAACCTCAACAGACAGCAATGAGACAGATTTTTTTTTATAGAATATATGAATAACAAAATGAAATATAGGTAATAAATAAATGATCTTAAAAGTTTGATAACTAAACTAATTCATTATAATATTTACAGTATGTTTTTAATTTCGCGTTAATAAAATCACTATCGCTATCAAACTAAAGTTAAAGTAAGTGTTGTTTGTTTTTTTCCGGATTTACGCGATTAAGCATAATCTGAATTGTACGAATTTTCACATTATTGCTTATAGTTTAATAATCGTGTACTTAAGCTATATGGTTTTTATTTATATGTTGGTTTTTTAAAGGAAACGTCGAAGGAAAGTTTTTCTGTTCAACACAAGTTCGGTTTATTTTACGCACTTGTTTCTCAACCGACTTTTTTTTTTTTGTGTAAGATAGACAATGAAGAGCTTTAAATACACGTTTAGTACACGTTTTCCCCAATTTTACAATAAAGAGGTCGTTCAAATTTCGAATATTGGACAAACACTGTCTAGTCTACAGAAGTTTACATTTGCATAATACTTCTGAATTAGTTAAGTCACCACACATTTTAATTTTAAATGAAGTATTTTTATAATTATGTATTTTATATTTTTATTTATATTATTTCAATATATTTTTCAATACTCAACTATTACTTATCAAATAAAATTACATAATAACTTTAAGCGATATCTCTGATTATAAATTGCCATTTACGCTTTGGAATTTGGACCAGTAGTTTTAGAAATATAACATGTTTGAATAAACACATAAAAAAACGCGGGGTGTACGATATAATATACGAGTATTAGTTGCAAAGCACGAGCGGGTAGATCGCTCTGGTATTGATTGTAATATTTATTTATTATTAAACGATAATTATACTACATATCAAAGCAATTGCCGCAGAAGAAGTCGTTATTAAACGATAATTATAAATAAATATTACAATCAATACTAGATATAATAAAATATTCTAATTTTACTCTTTCGGAGTCTGCACTGATAGCTATCGAAGCCAGACTGTTATCTCCGTCTCTGTTTCGGCTAAAAATTCCCGTGACATTGGAATTATCTTCGGATTTGTCTTCTGTGTCAATAATAACATCGTTGTTTGTGGCTATATCGAAATCAAGTCACTAACAACGAAGAAGAACACCCGCACTTCTGCGGTAATTGCTTTGATATGTAGTCCACATATAAATTAATCCAACCTATGTAAAGCTCAAGATCCCTTTAATTCAAAATATTACTCAATGTCCAATGAGAGAGACGTAAATATGGGTGTAAAAATATTATTTCTTATAGCATCAAGTCTTGTAAGGAATGCCAACTTGTTTTAATACTAGTATCACACTGCACTATTTAAAAACGGGCAGCTTACCAGGTAACGACCAGCAGTTTAGTAACACGAAACAGTTGAATGATGAAAGACGGTACAACTTGAAAGGATATAATGTAGAAAATTTAGTTTTTGTCCTATTTGCGGGCGGGATATTATCGGGTTTCGGCGAAGTTTCGTCTTGTCATGGCATGTCTCGCCAATTAATTCGCGTATTATTTGCAACCTTGCATAGTCTTTGCTTCGCTGTCGGTAAATAAACGCACATCAAAGTGCTTCGAATTTTAAACCAGTTTCACTCATCGGAATGAGCTGAAAATGTTACTTTTTTGTGCTAGTGACAATAAAATCTTGTACCTTGTAATGTTTATAAATAATCATAATAAATACCGAAAATGTTTGCCAAATAAAATCTAGTTTATAAGAAGTCTTTCATGTTAATATATACATTGAAAGGTTTTTCTACTCGGCCAAGACTAAAAGATTAGTCTTTTATTTGTTAACCTGTAATAGTAATATATATTATATATAAATAGAAAATACGCTATCATTGAATCACATCAAGAACTTAAATAAAAAATACAGAATAAAAAGTACGTCCGTCTACATGTTAAACTATCCGTGTTCTTCAAGACGAACGGTTTAGTCATTGAAGCGTGAAATCCGGATAAACCAACAAAGTTTAACACTTTTTATGTGAATAAGGATATCTCATGGTATTTACTTTTTATACTATTTAGTTAGTCAAATGACCGTTTAGTATACAAGCGTAACTAAATATGTCCAAATGTTAATTTGATAAATGTTGCCAAAGCACGCTCGAACGCTTCCGTGTGCTTTTTTTTTTTGAATAATTTAAAATATTTGATCATGATACGATATTTGACTTGGAATGTTAATTGTACTATTTATTTTAAATTTGAAGGTGCATATGTGATACATATAAAGTTACATTATTTCGTTATAGCAAAATTGTGAACTTGTTTAAATGATTATCAACTTTACTTGTAAAGATTTAAGGTCTGAAATTGTTAATTCAATCAATCAATGTGATCTTTACAGAATCTTTTGTTTGAATTCACTTTGTGAGAATACTACACACTACTACACGTTTTCCTTGCTTGTCAGCTCCATATCAATATACGGACATGGCACTCACAGAACAAAGCTTATAGAAATGATATCAAAGCAAATAGAAAATAAATTTGGCAAAAATTTCCGCATAAATTCTTGTATATTTTTTTTATTTTCAATACCTATATAAATAAAATGTGATATTAAGCAGTAAAAAAACAGAGCAGTCTCGAAATTTTAAGATGAGAATGGCCGATACAGAAATGAAGATAATGGATTTTAGTAGCTACCCGTTAAGATTAGGAAGGGGGTAAAAGTAGTATTTTACTCTTTGACATTTTTATTTAATATAAAAATATTACGTTACAATCAGTACCAGAGCAATCTTTAGCCTATTCCAACCACATAAATAAACAAATTTGACACCGAATTAATGCGATATCATTGGTCATCGATATCGATTGACGCGATGTAATCGGTCGACATCTTGAATAATCTATGACATGGATACGCGAAGAGATGGCGTTTTCAATCTCCGCCAAGTTGTATTCGGAACTTTGGAAGTTAATTTAGTGTGGTTATTACTAGTTAATTGGAATAGTGTTGTATTATGAATAAGCGTAAATTATCAAGAACTGTTTACAGTGCATAATAATGCAGAACGATTTGACAATCGCATGCAATTTGTAAATATACGGTGTGTTTACATTTATTTCTATTCCCATTGGAATAGGGTATATGCATTTCTATTAATACATTGCAACGCACGGCACACGTATTTTTTCATGCGATAGACATTTACTCTTACTCATCAGTGTTGCCATTTATGAAATGTAAATAAAACAAACTAGAATCATTATTAAATGTATATCAATAAATATTAATCGTCATCTTTATACTATTTTCATTGGATCTTTGTTCGTTTGTAAATACATCGAGTAAAAACTCGACCTGTCTTATATTTCATGTTAATTTAGATCACAATGTGTAGGAAATAAGATATATATAATCTATAAGTTTAAATGATTCAGATGTTTAATATATGTCGTGATGAACATGACTACTTTTTTATTAGAAAAGATAATATAAATATTTGAAGTATGAAGAAATATATATATGTTGGCAATTGTCTCATGTATGTAGACTTAAGCCGGGGAACGGAATTGCTGCAATTTATATTATAATTTGAAATACAGTATATATATTTGTTATTCGTTACGTATATATATGTAAATTTGACAAAAAAGTGCATTTAAGACGTAAAAAACTTTTACTTGGTGGTAGGGCTTTGTGCAAGCTCGTCTGGGTAGGTCCCGCCCACTCATCAGATATTCTACCGCAAAACAGTAGTACTTCTGTAATTCTGTATTACTAACTGTTGTGTTCTGGTATGAAGGGTGAGTGCGCCATTGTAATTACAGGCACAAGGGACATTACTTAGTTCCCAAGGTCGGTGGCGCATTGGCGATGTAAGCGATGGTTAACATCTCTTACAATGCTAATATGTATGGGCGTTGGTGACCATTAACCATCAGGTGCTCCATATGCTCCATCCTATTCCAAAAAAGAAAAAAGGAAAACAGTATCATTTTTTACGTTACTCGCCCATGAAATGTTGACAACTACTTATACTATTGTGATGCGTGTATTATTGAAATACCTATTGTAATGATTATAGTTGTATATATATGTCAATGGCGCATGTTACTTTCGATATGTTGGGTTTCGATTTTGTTCTTACAGCATGATAGCCCTACAGTTGTATGACTCTATAAAAATGTCGTCACCTCGTAATGATAACGAGATATTTTCCCTTCATCCGTGCACTCAATGTCAAACACACATTTCGTTCCATACATTCTTTCTCTTCTTCATATCTCCTGACACGGAAATGCACTTAGTCTAGTTACATTTCTGTGTTAACGTAAGTGAATCGTAGAAGGTAAATATTAATTTCTTTTTAGGAAAAGGAAAGGTTTTAAAGTTAATATAAAATAGTTTTTCCTATGTACTTATACTTACTTGAATATTATCTTTGTTTTAATAATAACAATTAAAATAATGATGTTAAGATTAGTATGATTACTTTTAGGTATATTATCTAATATTTTTCAAAAAAAAAGGAATTTCAAATTTAAAATAAAAAATTCTTGCCGGCGTTGTTTTTGAGGGGCAGGTTCAAAATAAGCCTATACCAAACTTCATCAAAACCAGTATTTGAGCTGTGAATACGTAACAGAAAAACAGCGTTACTATCGCATATAATATTAGAATAGATATATAAATATTTTATTACAGTATTTTATAATATATGTAGTTTAATGAGGTTCAACTACTTTCATAAAAACTTCGGAATTTTAAATAATTTTCATTTATTTATCGTTTCTTGGGATAAATATTTGAATATGTTCCATACGGTTGCATTATGGAAACGGTTGTATTGATTGTTAAAATTTAATCAGTAATGACATCATATAACGGCTGGATGAGCAATTTATTCCGACGTAAGCCTTTCACCGAAACGTTGCGTGCTATGTGCGTGTTGTATGTTATGTTAAATAAATACGTGGCAATATGTTTACCTATTAAAATTGTATGAATTGTTTACCACGTCGATTAGTTATCGGTTATTTTATAAAAAAAAATGTAGCATGACGATAAATATAAAACTTCCGTTCCGCGTATTTCCTGACGCATTGCGGTTCCAGAAGTTTGTTCTTCAGTAGTGTTCGGTATTAAGTAACATCATTTTTATTAGATGCCTTCGTATTTCAATTGTAAAAAATAATAATAAGCTCAGTTCTCGTCAATGGAGATTAGCCAATTGCGTTGGACATATTGTGGTACAGTATAGTATGTGTGAGCACAAGAACATTCTATATCTCTTTTACTATTATTATTAATGAGACGGAAAATCTAACAGGGCCATATAGGGATCAGCCGCCAACGTCATTAAATCTCTAAAAAGTTTTCCGAGATAGGGCAGTGTAAGTTTATTTGGTAAGGCCCGGAAATTAAACTCAAGCCTTGGGAGCTTCAGCAATATAATCTAGATTCTAGACCAACGAGGCAGATAGCATATAGTCGACAAAGTCAAGTATATTATAAAGTGTGATTGAAATTCCAGTATACTACGATTAATGTTCAATTACATTGTTTTTTTAACGTTCTTATCTCTTCAATCCTCTAAATCGAGTATAATGGAAAAAAGCTGTCCATAAATAATAATAAGTAATAAATAAATTATTAAATTATTATTAAATTATGCAATTACGCGTCGGATGAAATTGGCTTCGGGCATATATGCCGGTACTGACGTAAACGAAGAAGTAGGTATCAACTATCAAAGCCTGAAGAACTCAAAACGTAAATATTAAGTTGAAATTATCATCAATATAAACGTCCATATATCCTAACTTGTTATGTAAATAGTCGAAAGTGAGTTTGTTTATTTTTGTTTGCAAATTATCGTGAATTTTTGCATACACGTTCCTGTTACAGAAAAAGATATGGGGTACCTAAAACCGCCACCCTCATCCTCCACGGAATACTGCGCCACCAACTTGAAGAACTAAGATGTTATGTACCTTGTGTCTGTAATTACACTTGCTCACTCACCCTTCAAACCGGAACACAATACCAAGGACTGCTGTATTGCGGGTAGAATATCAAGTGAAGTTTGGTTTATATTTATCTTTTAAAAATGTAACAGGGTATCGTGCACGAGAAACACGACGTAAATCACTTTAAACGGGTTTATGACTTATGTCTGGATAATAAAATATTTTATTGTAATAAATTTTATGAGACGTATACTGTATAAAGATAAAGAGTTTTTTTTTTGTTTGCTCGAATGTTCTTATCTCAGTATTTACCAGTTCAGATTTAAAAAATATATTATTGCGTTAGATATATTGAGATAGGTTAACGTCACTTTACGATCGATTACTACTGTACTGTACTGTACTGTACCCTACTGTACTGTACTATACTGTACTGTACTGTAATGTACTATACTGTACTGTACTGTACTGTACTGTACTGTACTGTACTGTACTGGTGGTGGAGGAGTATTGTTTGACGTGGGTAAAACGCGCGAAGTTATTTATATGTGTACAGTGCTGTATTCTTATATATCCTTATTAGCATTGTTTGATGACTCAGTTAGTAAAAATGACCGCTTATCTGTTATCTGTCACCTGTCCGTATTTGATTTTCTTGTATTTTTATCCGTAATAACGATAAGCTCTTGTAATACATGTTTTTCAAAACCAAAAAATATATGCTTCAAAAATCTATACATATTCGTTATATTGTATTTTTGAACTTTTGTATACAATGTTTGTATAAAATCGTTTATAAATAAACGACTAAATATTAATTACTATTTACTAATAAAATTGCGGAAAGATTGTGTGTTTGGATTGATGTAATGAAGTTAATAGAAGTCTATTACGTCGTTAAATAGGAAATAAATTCGTTTTTTATTTATTTATAAATAAAAAATTAAAGTGTTATATTTTAGCGAAGCGGACATGTAACAGCTAGTTATTATAACTTACACAATTCATGATTAAAACTTCCCTTCTGATTTGCAGAACTTTTGCTAGACCGGAACGAACAATCGCTCTAGGCGTCTGGTGGTTAGGGGCGCCAAGATGCTTATGACAATTTCGCGGTGACTTACACTCAACTAAATCCTAGCTAAACCAGTGGTGTCATCCGGTTTTATTTGCATGGAATTTGTTTCATACATAAGATAAAATATTTTGAGACCTAATTAGTGATATTGCCGTAGAAAATAACGATTCCAACCTTATCCTTCGGGAATTAGTGTAATTATAATTACATACTTATCTATTAATATTAAATGAGCAGTTCTTGTATATATATTACTAATTAATATTAGAGCCAAAAAGTATTCAGCTTTATATATTAGTATAGATACAGTACAATAAACGCTTAACGATGGTGTGATATCTTAATGAATACGACGGAATAGTTTATTGAGGTTCGTAATAAACGTTTTAGACGCACGACTGCGCACGTTGCTTTTATGAGTAAGTTTTCTTGTACAAATACATTTGTCGATTAATTAATTTTAATGAATATTAAAATTTATTATGGCAAATTTTTAATGTAAAATATATGATCGTCAAAATAATACTTTACGATTATGTATAAAGCTGTATTTTAATTGATTTTAGAAAATCTTACTTATTAAATCGGAGAGAAAAGGGAGGGGTAACTTGCAATGAACTCGTATGAAGTCGGGTCGGGCTGGTGGTATAGTATATTTTTAAAAAAATGCGACCTTCATAAATGTCACTTATCTCGTATAAATCAATGATTTATGTTTTAAAATTTTATACAGATCCATATATTTTGTTTCACAAATTAAAAGTAATGTTATTCGATAATTCAAATAACACAAACAAAATGTTGCCAGGCTTTTTAATTATGGGTTACCTTTTTTCGGAAAAATCTAACGTTCTAATTTAATTTATAGTGTTTTGCTTTACTTTTATTTTGTCATTTATATATAATTTAGATATTTTAAAGTAAACAAATAAATGTTAATTTATGGTGTTTTGTTTTACTTTTATTTTGTCCTTTGTGGTTTTTATTTTATGACGAAAAAACTCAACAAATGCTTCGTAATAATAATAATCAATGAAGTTTGTTTGATACTGTACTTGGTACTTGGTTTGTCTTTGTTTTGCACTATATTTAATCTAAGCTTATAATCTCGTATATTTATTTACTGTGTAATTGTGTATGTATATGATATTATCTACAACATACATCTATTCGGTCGGATTTATATTCTGATACGACATAACACGTTCACTCAACTGATTGACGATATCCAACGATAATTAATACGACACGTTACAAAGCCTTGATTGGCCTGTAGGCTATTGTAACTAATTTGTTAAACATTTGATTAACATATATTTGAATATATCGCCAAGTATGTGTGATATTGAATATTTAGATTTGCTAAACGATCACGCCTTATCACGCATTTTAATTCACATTTGCGTCTATATAATTAATTACTATTTTTAGATTATATCAAATGTGAAAGTGAGTTTGTTTGTTTGTTATGATTTCCGTCTTAACAACGATGTCAATCGATTATCATGTAATTTTGCGTACACCTTGTCAGGGATACAGGAAAGGACATAGGATAGCTGATATTAAGCAACGTGGACAAATCCGCGAGCGGAGACTAGTTAAATGTATGAATTTTATAGTTTACTAGCTGTACCCCGCGGTTTCACCCGCCTATAATTATTAAAAAAACAATGAATAATCACAACACATCACAAAAATATTTTTTAAATTCGAACCAGTACTTCCTGAGATTAACCGGATCACACAAACAAACTCTGCAGCTTTATATATTAGTAAAGATATGAGACCGATGCTATATTTTATTGTGTAAAATAATCTCGTAAGTATAGTGGCTACTTTTTAATGCCGTATAATATCTTAAGCGTTCGAAATATATGTACATCGGGTTGGAATTTGGATCGTTGAGATGTTAACAACATTTTTAACTGATTTTTGTTCAGTTATTTTTAGCCATAGCACTGTGATTGGAAGGTGACATTGTTCATGGCTCGGTTGTACCTACATGTTTTACTCTCTTCGGTTGTGTTAGCTTGCCGTCCCATCGGATTATGAGAATAAAGCAATCATATTGTTTAAATTGAAAAAAAAGAAAAGTTTTTAAATATTATAATTAATTTTAAAAAAATCCTATTGTGCCTACACATATTATAAATAAATACAATTATCATTTCGTGTTTATATATTATCGCTGTAATACTATTGTCGTTAATTTTAAACATTTTTCAACCTGTACCTAAGTAAATAAATATTCATAATAATTGAGTAACACTGAAGTGGTGTAATATCGACTGTGCAGTTGATTAGTCTCTAGTGCCGTGCCATATTGGTCAGGAGAACATAGTCATTACCTATGTGTTATTTACTTGTATGCACGTGTTGTGTTATATACATGTATTTTATTTTGTATAATTGACTCGTATGTTTGTGGTGTGAAATTTTATTTTGAGTCATTAGCTATTAACTATTAGTGACAGTGAAATCATTTTCGAAGAAACATGGCGTCTATTTTATGTATAAAAAATTGATTACGATAATGAAAAAATATCTCGAACTAGACGTATTTTATCTTTTGAGATAATTACAGGTAATTACTGAGAAATAAATATTCCTTAAAAGTATTTATATTCATAAATGACATTACGTAAAATGCTTTACGGTACATTTTAAAAATAATTTAAACTTTTTTCTACAACTCTGCTCTGGTTTTGTTTTTATTTTATTCTTTTTAAAACTATTCTAAAATATATCCGAGAGAAAAATGTATTGTTGGGTGATGATGTTGAAATAATTTATGGTATTTTATACATTACTGACGAATTGACTTGGTTGTAGAGCTTTGTGCAAGCTCGTGTGGGTAGGCACCACTCTGTATTGTTGAGTTCCGGTTTCAAGGGTGAGCGAGACAGTATCTCGAGATAACATCTTAGTTCTTAAGGTTGGTGGCGCATTGGCGATGTCAGCGATGGTTAACATCTCTTACAATGCCAATGTCTATGGGCGTTGGTGACCACTTACCATCAGGTGGCCCATATGTTCGTTCGCCTACCTATGTTATAAAAACAAACCTTAGTTTTGTCGTAGTGGATAGATTTATTTACCAGATAGTAATTATAGATGCAAGATAGGTATTTATTGAGTTGCTAGAGACGTTTGAATCGCCATGATAATTATAAAGTCGGTCATTAATGAAACTGATATACGCTCTCGACGTTCATAAACGTTTGATGTGTATTTCTACTGAAATAGCTAGCAGTATTCATGTTTGAAATTGTTTGCGATTCTTTAGAAAGTTAACATTTGTTTCTCATCTTAATAATGTTTAAGGTCTTTTAAAATAAGCAGTGTTTATACTCCCGGGCTTCGGAAAGCAGCTTAAAGCTGTTGATACTGCGTCTGAATTATTTCCGGCCGTGTCGTAAAGGCCGGGTAAGCACCGCTTAATTTTCATGTGCTTTATCTGTGTCTATAATAAACTTATGTTATTCTAAAACGGAGAAGGCCGTATCCCAGCAGTGGGACATTGGCTTTATGTATTTGTGCTGTATGTAGGTTTTTTTCTTCAAGCGATTTTATATAATTTTACAACGTTTTATTAACATTTAGAGCTATCAGCGATAAGAATGTAGATTCTACCGAGAAGAATCGGCTAGAAACTCAGCAGGGACTATTTTCCATCGATAAAACTACAATCGTGTCATCAGGTCGACTCGAACTTTCTACACTTAACACTCGATGGAAGTCAGTCCATCGAAGTACGTCGTGGGTGTCCAAGTTTAAAATTCATAACTCATCTTTCGACGTAAATTGTAAATCAGTAATGGAAAACGATGATTTGTTAATTTTTATGATGGTTAATTGGTCATAGCTGTCTTTAGTGCTTTTTATGTGATGATTTTTAAAATTTAATTGACACACTAATTAAATAATATTCTCTTTTTATACATATTATTAGCGGTCATCCACGGAATATAAAGTCAGTTATTTGTGTATTCTTTTTTTTTAATATTTTTTTCACTTTTTGTGTGTAAGAATATACTTACATATATATTATTGGTGGTAGGGCTTTGTGCAAGACCCTCTGGGTAGCTAAGCTACCATCCATTCGTCATAATATTATATTATAACGCAGAGCAGCAATGTTTTGCAGCAGTATTGTTGTGTTCCTGTTTGAAGCATGTTTTCCTTTAAGTCGCCTATTTGCGCGTCTTATAAAAAATACGCTTTTAAAATATAAGTATTACTTAATTTTAGTTTGTCTTAATACCTCAACGAACGTAAATGCCTGTCTTGTCTTGTTTATTTTTAAATTTAATACTAGTTATATTAAGCTTTTATATTTTATATTAAGTATGCGTTACAATTAACTCTTTATCACGATGATCATCAATATGATAGCCTTCAACCTCTTATTATATAGATTTTTACACGCTATCTCTTTAGCGAAGGACACTTGTCAGTGGAGTAGTTTGTTAATTTTTAGTTAAAAAAAGTTTTATATTATTATTTTTTAAAAAGTAGAGCACCGTACAATATACTATTTTTTATTTATTTAATTATTATTATTAAAATTTCTTTTTATGAAGAGTTCAATAACATTATTATGTTCTGTCTTAAAATATGATACATTGTAAGACAAATTATAGTGATAGTTCCGAATCTCATATATATTTTTTTATTACACATTGAAGGTGAAGGTATAAAGTAAAGTGAATTTTATATCTGTAATAAAACTAATTTGATTTTATGATGTGTCTGGACAAAATGGTAACCTTATGAACTTCCGTGATTCGCGATCATTGTTTTACGATATTTTTCGTAATGAAAAAGAAAGTCAACTTTTTTATGTACAAAATTACCTATATACGTTTAAAAGCTCACGTAAAAATCGCATAAATTCAAAATCAATCGAATATACACTTATCATTATTACTTTCATTATTACTTTTAGTATGACAGTAAATAAAAGCTACAAAATAAATGAAACAAGAACTGGATTATCATAAATTTATTGGTTAATTTTATATGAACATATATTATCATAAGATACAAAGGGCAAAATATATATTTATAATATTCTTATCTGTGAGCATATCACTTGACATTGGATAAATTATATCCAGGAATAAAATATATGAGAGCTTACCCAAGATACTTTATCTTAATTTTGTTAATTGTACCAGGGTACCATGACTTATGAAAGGGATAGCCAAAATTTACTCGATGGTAGGGCTTTCTGCAAGCTCGTCTGGGTAGGTACCACCCTACTCATCAGATATTCAACCGCAAAGCAGCAGTACTTTGTATTGTTGTATAACAACAGGCACAAGGGACATAATATCTCAGTGCCCAAAGTTGGTGGAGCATTGGCGATGTAAGCGATAGTTAAAATTTCTTACAATGCAGTGTATGGGCGTTGGTGACCACTTACCATCAGGTGGCCCATATGCTCGTCCTCCTACCTATACAATAAAAAAAAAGTTTACTTACATATTGATTGTTGACACAATGAAGTTTTTCGTTAGTAGAACGAGTTCTACTCGACTTCTGCTGTTTGCGTACAATAATTATCGATACAGTATGATGACATATATACCTTGATACAGTCATGTGATAGCATTGTTGTGTTCCGTTATATGTAACGAACGCAGTGCTCATCTTTGATTCCCACTGGAATATATTACCATCTGTTTAATCTATTGAGCTTATGAATCGATATAAGCTGTTTTTAGCTTATTCGAAAAGAGTACAAGCGTATCTTTTTTAATCATTTGTCTTTAATTTTTATTACTATCAACTCGGATATTTATAACTTGTTCTATAAATCAATTCAATTCTAAGGATACGACATTTACAAAGTAAAGCTTATAACTAAAATAACTAAATAGGATACAAGTGGAGTTAGTTCCGGGTAGTTATATATATCCTGCATATTATATAACATTTGATTGTATATGATTATTATTACATATAATATTACATGAGTAATAAAAATGTTACTACTGAATTTCTTGTCAGTACTTTACATTTGATGTAACTCATAAAACTATGACTCAAAAGTACGAATAGAGGATATTCTTGATTTTGGGTTTTGTTTCTGTGACGGCTTAATCGGCACACATATTATGTGTGTGTAATATATAGTTATATACTTATAGTAACAGTCTGTGAATGTCCCACTGCTGGGTTAAGGCCTATTCTCCTCTTTTGAGGACGTTTGGAGCTTGTTCCACCACGTTGCTCAAATGCGGGTTGGTGGAATACACACGTGACAGAATTCCAGTGAAATTGGCCACATGTATCCTGACGATGTTTTTCCTTCAACGTTTGACACAAGATGAATTAAAATCACAAATTAAGCACATGAAATTCAGTGGTGCTTGCCCGTTACATCTCGGATTTTTATTTTTTTAAATAGTTGAGTTAATAATAAAACAATGACAGGTTTTTATTATAGACATGATTTTTCTGTTACATTTAATTAGTTATCTCCGAAAGCGGCGTAACGATTTGTCTCTCATTCGTCACCTATTAATAGGACGCGATGCCTGTCGTGTATGCGTTGATTTATTGATCATCGCTCCCATTAAACTTGTTTTTTTTAATGCTTAGTAATAAGAAGATGAGTCGATTAGAGCCGAGATATCTCAGTGGTTAGAAGGTGTGGCTTACCAAAAATGATAGGTTCAAACTCAGGATACTGAATGCGCTTACTTTGTTTTTAATATTCGTCGAGTGCTCGACGATGGAGGTAAACATTGTGAGGAAACCTTCATGCATCTCTTAACCAACCTTGCATTGCATTGAACTGAAGCAGCGTGGGGGATAAACGCTTCAAAAATTGTCTCCTTAAAAGTGTTGGATTCTTTAGCCCAGCTGTGGGACTTTAACACACTGTTTGTTACTTTTATTTATTTTTAAAAAGGTATTTGTATATTCTCATATCTTAATGAAATAAAAAAGATTTTATGTGTATTTCATGAGATAATCGTATATATATGTACCAAATTTCATGTAATCATTCGATCTCGATATCGTAACAAACATTCGAACACACAAATAAGATAAGAGACGTTACGATAAATTATTCTTATTAGTTTTAAGCTTGTCTATACGTTTGTAGTACTTGTGTCTTGTGCACGTTTGATTGTCTCTCGCTCCGGCGCGACGGTTTATTTAACGGTGTCATGTTTACACAACGAGTCGTAACATCTGTCTCCGCACTGAAAAAAAAAACAACACCATTCCTTATTTACACGTACCAGATATAGAACGCGGAAGCCGAGGAAAGAGAGATTCCAAATTTAAATGTATATTTGTGTTCGAGGCGCGCATTCGTTTAAAAGAGAGTTCGGAAATTCGTTCGCTACTTTAAAAGGGTGAAACGGTTTTAACTTTTATCCTCATTTGGATGTTAAACGTTAATTATGGACAAGAATAAGATGAGTTTACAATTTGAAGTCGTTCGGCCGAATACTGAAACGTCTTTCAAATATGAAGTGGAACTTAATTATTTGAGATGCCGTTAATTTAAATTTCGCATACTAAATTTGAAATTAATGGCGTTCCAAATAATTAAGTCTCACTTAATATTTGAATGACGTTTCCGTATTCGGCCAGTTGCGATATAGAAGTGATTATGAATTTAAAGTATTCAGTTAGAATAAATACGAAAATCGACGTAGAACGCGATGGTGAAATTTTAGGTTATATGCGACATTGACTATAATAATAATAGTATTCAAAGGATTCACGCATCAAAATAGCGTATCATCGCATGTCGGTTTTAATATTTCAAGAGTGTGATAGGAAGTGAGTTTGTACAGAATAGTACTGCTGGCCTGGATGCTCAGGCGCTGCTCTGCTGGCCATTGTTGCGTGCTCGTTCTTGCGCAATGCTGTGTTTAGGGTTGAATTAGATAAGCTGTAGATATATATAATTGGTATGGGAGTAGCACGAAGACGAATTGGAGAATTTAGTATAGGGTAAAATATAAGATAAACTTTTTCATCAATACAAATATTCTCAGCAAACTTTAGCTTTCCTTAGAATATACCAGAAATGTTATTTAAAACTTTGACTATGGTAAGCGAGGAGTTCTTGGTATGCACCCAAATAAATATTGTTTTTGTTATGATCTTCCATAGTGATAGTTCTTCTATCCGGAATGGTGACAGGTTTTGATTACAGTCATTTGGATTTGGATTTTCGCAAATTGTCACGAGTTTGTACAAATATGAATATTCGTGTAGGTTACAGTCATTGTCATTGCTTCGGTGATTTCATGCACTCATGTATGTTTTTATGGTACACTTTTATACTTTCATACAACATTCAAAGGTTCATACAACATTCAAAGGTTTACTACTGTCTATGTACATTGACAGTGTAAGAAATATTAACCATCTCGTCGCCTGAGATGTTATGCCCATTGTGCCTGTAGTTACGTTGTGTCTTTCACCCTCCAAACGCTTTAGAATATGTGATCACTAGGTGGTGGAACCAGACGGACTTGCACAAAGCACGACCACGTTTTTGGGACTAACAAGAATCGTGTGCATAGTATTAATTTGGTTTTTAATAGGTCTTGCATTGGTCGGTTTATATTTTCAATTCGATTTGCGGTATATCGTGATAATAAAGTAGTTATAACGGAGACGTAAAGGTTTGTTAATATTTGCGGTGGATCGTATACCTCATATCAGACCTATGGAACGCTTATGGTTGAAAGTTATAATTAATTTCCTTATTAATTTCCTAAATTTCTGCATATGTTATCGAATCAATTAACTACAGATGGATTGATGTAAAAAGTAGGAAGTGATTATCAATGACATAGAATTTTAATACACGAACATGTTATAAGCGCGTGTAGAAATTTTTATTAGCAAAATTTTTATGATTATGTTATGTAATATTTTTATTAAGTAGTTTTGGCGCCACATAATCAATTAACGCATGTATTAAGCAATGATCCGATGTAGTATATATTTTTATTTATACTACATACATAGAACTATAGACATATGGTATACTGCAGTACAACGTATGATACTACCAATATTGGAGAAAGTATGAAAAATATCAACACAATATTTGTTCATCATAAAATTGTAAAATTCTCGTAAGATTTTCTTAAACTTTATTTTGATATCTTTCTCGAGCTTACTTATATTTTTTTCATCACAAAGATCATATTTAAGAACATGAATAAATATTTTTCAATACTCCGTTGTCCAGCTATATTAGCATTCCCAGAAGAACAAGTTTAGTTTAAAATTGGGACCAATGACCATAATGGTTTTCGTGACTCCGATATTATTTTCCAATTATTCTTGGTCCCACGGTTAAATAGCTCTTAAAACCGTATTATAACATGTAAATACACTCGCTTCGGGCACGTTCTTCAGACGTTTTCGATAATTCGAGAACACGGCTGTGGCGTATCGATCGCGTTATGATATTTGGTACAAGAAAGTGTTCTTGTTAGGTTTTCTTGTGCTCTTTATCGCAAAGATATATATGGTTGTCGATGTGGTTCCATATGTCTATTAATTGATAGTTGATGATGATTATGCAATATCTAGTCATTGCGATATGTATCGAATGAATCTGTTGTTTTTTTTTTCAAGTCAGGTAAAGCAAATGAATAAATTGTTTCACTTTTAATCAGACGATTAATTATATAAAATATTTGATTTAATTTTAAAATATTTAATAATTAAAGTGAAGTTGTATTAAAAATATAGAGTTTTTTTATTAATATCGTTCAGAAATAGTCATACCCATAGTCCTGTTAGTTTTACACTCACACACACACTATACAAACATTACATTACATTACACCTAATGCATTATCATGAGGAATATTTTCAATTGAAATGCCGCAACGAAGTAATCATTACTTTGTAGCGTTGCATGTCTGGTAACAAGAGCGCTATCCCATATAGGCTTCAATTAGGTTAGGTTGGTTTCACGCTCAGTCTGTCCTCCTAAGCATACAATCACTAGATGTGCCAATCTGTGTTTTTTCTAATTTAAAAATAAGGACTCAAGATTTTGAATTTCGAATACATATTTTTATATAAGATAGGCAGGCGTTTGCCTCTCAACCGATGGAAAGTGACTACCACCACTTATGGACACTTTCTTGCAGGTGTGTTATCGGCCTTTAAGTAATAAGTAAGCTCTTTTCTTGAAGTTTTCCAATTTGAGTGCGAACTTTTTTACATTATTAGCATCAATATTTTTTTTTCACGTGTAAGTTGTATTTTTAAATGGTTATTACTTATGTCATGTTTGTTCATATCATATCTTTTGATTTTGTCTGTCGAGGTCTGATTATGTAAAACAATTTTCTTAAAATTAGAAATTATGTAACGCGTTAAGAGGAAATGTTTATCTTATTTTTGATTACAAGTTTTTATTTTATATTTTTTTTGCCAAAATTGTATAAAAAATTGGATAAATATATAATGTGAATTATACGGCGTGTATTTATATCGCCTAGTTTTAATCTATTACGGAATGACAACGAAACGAATGCGTCGAATTAACAAGTTAAAGCCATTATCAAAATCGGTGCAGGTAACGGGAAACTTGATAAATAAGGAAGTGTAGTTTCCTTCGATATTACTTTCAATAATATCGTTACACACACACACACGTACAGACGTATGTTATTAGCGAAACACTTCCAGTTACGACGTTTTATAACGTGATACGTATGTAGCTTGCATTCTGTTAAACCATAGCGACGCTGTCGAAACCATGTACGTTCATGGAGTTTGAAGACCGCCATTGTTCACGGAGATGCGGAATTATTTCGCAACGTCTAAAGATGTTTTAAAAAAAAGATTTTACGTAAAGGAACATATTATTTAAGCAAACAAATTGTATGAATATTGTTAAATATAATTTTATGGTATACTATCGCGTTTAAAACCGGGAAATACAAAAAATAAAATAGAAACCGCCTGTGAATGTCCCACTGCTGGGCTAAGGCCTCTAATCTAAGTAGGTACTCCAATAGATTGGTCACACATGTGGTAGCAATTAAACACATGCAGTTTTCCTCACGATGTTTTCCTTAATCACCGGTTGCTACATGAATTATAAACTTAAACTACTACTTAAAATCACTCAAAACATTTATTAAAACACATACTGCATCCCATAAATGTATAATCATATATTGGTTTTGGAGAAGATAATTTTTATATAAAGATCATCAAATCAAAAGTCATCTTATTTGGCTCAAATGTATTGAAAAGTCCTTTACAAACACATTTGTATTCATACGGTGATTAGAAATTGATACTTTAAGTATGTATCATCCGACACAACGTATAATTTACTACATTAAGCATATTGTTTTTTAGAACATGTAAAATGCATTTAAAAAATTAGCATAAATTGCTCTTTTACCCTTGTCAATTTAAATCAAGGGTAAAAGGGATTGTGTCGGTGTTCTTTGTGTTCTTATTATATAGACAGTGGAATTTGTTCGAAAAATATAGCAGGTATAGCGACAAAATATTATAACAAGTAAAACCAAAAAATGTTAAGTAGTAAGTCTTGCAGATAGTGTTAAAATCATAGAAATATATAAGCCATATCATATTGTAGATATAATTCAATCCGGCGACTATCGGGGCGGCGCCTTCTTTTATTCCTAATCGCAAATATCAAGCGCGCAAAGTAAGTGACTAGTGTGAGTACTAATGGTGTGGTACTTACGTACAGAGTAGCTATGTACATACACATCAAGTTAAATTATCGATAGATACATATTTTTCATATTAAATAACGATGTTATTTCTTATGAAATATTTTGTAGTATTCTTTGCTCGAAGAGGAAAAAACTAACGTCAAATTGTAGTGACTGTGCTCTTTTACTGTTGTTTTAAAACCTAAATAAAATTTCAAAGAACGATATGTGTGATGCTTATATATACTTTCTTCTGTACATTTAAAAATAATGTTAGTAAACAATAAAAAAATAAGTAGAACAAATTTCTGGATGACCGATGACATGACACGTCACAGCATAAACTAAACTAGACCTGTGCACGCAGCCGTGATCGACTCGAGACTAAGGGCGAATTGATATCTCCCTCGTGATAAATAGGGTGTGTCTTCATGTATTGAACTAACTATATACATCAGTCATTTGAGGATATATATTATGTAATATTCTTAGCAAAAAGAATTTAAAAAAATTGTCATTAGGTATAAAATTTGATTATATTGACTTTTATGAAAAGTTTCGGATAACATCTTCATAAATATCATTAATGTTGGGATCATTGTTATTTATATTTTATAAATATATTCATACAATTGAATACAATAACGGAGAACCCGTATAATTATGATGCATTTTATCGCTGTCCTCGAAATCTACAAGAAATTATGCAACTGGATGATTTACATAGAGATTTACTGTACACCAAGAAGAAATTATTCAATTGAAGGTTTACTGAACACTTTATGAAGCTGCCTTGCCATTTTTCCGCGTTAATCTCAAGTCAAGGTCACGAACTCGAACACCCCCCGTTTGTAATCACATTCCGTGAAATGTCTTTGACCTGAAACCTATAAGAGATAGTTGAGAATGTGAAAGGTTTTACTTTTATTTAATTGACTCGCCGTCTGGGCAACCTTCGCTTTTCAGGTTTTTGTCATGGTTTCTATGAAAACGTGTTCCAACAATGCCTGGCTGTTGGAACAGGTGTTGATTTAAACGTTGATGATATCGATTCA
This sequence comes from Nymphalis c-album, assembly GCA_963151315.1. Taxonomy (NCBI): domain Eukaryota; kingdom Metazoa; phylum Arthropoda; class Insecta; order Lepidoptera; family Nymphalidae; genus Nymphalis; species Nymphalis c-album. Next base: position 2,532,373 of record OY720601.1, read on the forward strand.
TAGTTTGTTGTACTGGTGAAAGTATATCGTTTATGATGTAAGCGTTGATTATAAAGTTGTTTTTTTTTTATGTTAGCTGCCATTAAATCCATTGATTTATTATCGACATATGAATATGCTACCACTTTTTGCAGTGGTTTGTATTTCACTCGATATTATTGCTTTTCAAATATCGAACCGTATTTTTAAACGACTATTCCGGGATTGCATTGGTGAATGTGGCTTGTAAATGTTTGGATTTACAGTAATTATTTGTATACCTCTAGGTCCGAAAGCCTAAAATTTTCCATTAAAGAGCTTCAGTTAAATTTATAGATGTTCTGTAAAATAAGCAAAGCAGTAAATTGCGAAGTCTGGTCTCGTTACACTTTGTTGACTTCTTAGTGATATTGAACTGTTATTTACATTTCATCTGGTGATCACCTAGTTACTAAGAAACCATTTAATCTGTATTATCATTCATGTCAAGGTATAATGGCAAGATTTCTCTTTACCTACATGTAAATAGTCCGTATGATGATATTTTACATATATTTGTTCTGTAATATATATGTATATAAAAGCCGAGATGGCCCAGTGGTAGGAACGCGTGAACCTTACCGATGATCGTGGGTTCGAACCCGGGCAAGCACCACTGAATTTCGTGTGATTAATTCATCTCGTGTTTGACGGTGAAGAAACACATCGTAAGAAAACCTGCATGTATCAAATTTCATTGAAATTCTGTCACATGTGAATTCCACCAACCCGCATTGGAGCAGCGTGGTGGAATAAGCTCCAAAACCTTCTCCTCACAAAGACGAAAAGGGCAGCCCAGCAGTGGATCATTCACAGGCCGTACTTGTTCTGAAATATGTTTCGAAATTTGCCAAACCAACCCAAAGTAATCTATACTAGAATACTAAAGTAAATGGAATTGTACGTAATTCCATAGCTTATAGGTATAAAATAACTGTAAATACGGCTTTATCTGGCGACATAAAAACAATTAACATTTATTGTTATTATTTCGCTGGGGTGGCAATAACGATGTAGAAACAACATTGAAAATTCCACACAACAATTTATTAATGGACATCTTAATATATACAAAACAAGAATTATTCAAATTGTATTCAAATATAAATCATCAGGCAATGCTCATGCAAGCAAAACAATAGCACAACCAAACACAATGACAATTAATTAAATTAATCTAGAAACCGAGCCTAATGAAGTTATTTATTTCCATTGCAAAACGGCTGCCACTCCACGTGAATCGGAATCGTAATGAAGGCTGATCTTAAATGTTTCGTTTTGAAATAGTTGCGATGTGATGTTTTGATTGTATCATTGTTGTTTGAAAAGAGGTCATACATATATACTGTTTGATGTCTTGCTTTGTTATTGTTTATAATTCAAACAAATATTAATATTAATATGGTATTGTACTGTGGTGACAGTAGTACCGTTTGTCAATGGATACATAGTTTGATTTCTACTTGACCCCGAGTTGCTGTTCGTTAATGTCTTATATTTAAATTGTGGCCGTTTAAGATTCACTTGGAATTTGTTAAGAATTACGAATTTAATAAAATAATTAATTTTAATGATAACTTATTTATATATATACTATATTCAATAATCAATTCAGTTTGACATTAATAAGAATAAAGTTGGATGCATGTATAACGCTGGCATGTACACTATATATTATATAGCGTGCATGGGAGAAATCCTAGAATGCTATTAGTGATATTTTCAAATCCCTTAATTCTAAAACGTTGATAGTTTTATAATAAATATTTGGTACGCTACTGTTTTACATTGACTGATATAATTTTAATTGACTGATATTGTTCAGTTGTGTAAATGATGATGAGATGAAACAACGGAGACTTGTTGTTTCATTCATCTTTTAATCCCCGAATTAATTCTGGCGTAAGCAGTGGTCTTTTCTATCGTATACTGTTCTAAACGTTAGATTTACAAAATAGAACTTAAAAATTAACAATTATAATTATCTATTAATTCAAAGTCTAAGTCTAATGGATAGTGATTGCGAGATAGATGCATCGTTTTTATAAGAAGTCGAAATTTGGTTTACTGAAGGACACTGATAAAATCAGATAAAATAAAATTAGATTACATTATCTAAAAGCTAATACGATAAATTTGCCTCTCGAGTTTTGTTTCAATTTGCATGCGTGGGATGTTTTTTTTTATTTAATAGTTCCGCCTATTGTATACATTTGGATAAAACCGAGTCAAAAAAGTTTGATAGACATTATTATATCATTTTTCTCTCAAATAACATTAGTTGAAGTGAAGATAAATTAAATAAATACAATACATTCAATTTTATATAACGTATGCCTATTTTTATAAAATAAGTGGGCGTACATGCATATGCGCCACCTGGTGGTGGTGAGTGGTCTCCAGCGCCATTGGCGCTATTAAAATATTAACCGTTCCACACATCAATGCGCCACCAACATTGTTAACTAAGATGTTATGTCCCTTGTGCCTGTAATTACACTGGGTCACTCACCTTTCAAACCAGAACACAATAATCCAAAGTAGTGCTGTTTTGCGGTAGAATATCTGATGAGTGTGTGGTACTTACAGACGGGCTTGTACAGAGTCATTGTACATTCATTTATACACTCTAAAATTTCTTGATATGATGTGTATTATGTACGAGCTCCCAGATAGTTCGGGACTGCGACAGGTGCATCGTCTGTCGAAACGTCAGACAGAATAATAAAAAAAGCAATGATCGCGGTCAAAACCCAAATAAAATACACAAAAAACCAGCACTAATTTCTCCTCTGGATATAAAAAAACCCGCTGAACGTTAGTTTTTCTTAGTTATGTTTTCATTTGCTAACCGGTTGATATTATATTGATATTAATAATAAAGAAATGTAAATTATCTTACTTTCCATCATCAGAGGTATTCATGTACATTTAAGTGTGTTATTAATAGTTAGATTAAATAGCCTTTTTTAACATTTAGAAGTGAATACTAAGTAATATATTTTGTTAATTGTAAGCAATATTTATAAAGAAATGATTGTTATTGATCGTTTACTGTGTCGTGAGAACTTCAATGCTTCTGGTATAGTACTATTAACGTACAATAGATGGAGCACGAGACGCTTCGGATATTTAAAATAATTGTTTTTTTTTAATTGGTAGCCGGACGAGCATCTGTGCCACCTGATGGTAAGTGGTCACAAACACTCATAGACAATGACATTGTAAGAAATGTTAACCATCATATACATCGCCAATGCGCCACTGTTTATGTCCCTTGTCCCTGTAATTACACTGGCTCACTCACCCTTCAAACCGAAATACAACAATACAAAGTACTGCTGAAATATGAATAAAGTCCAATTTAGTTAGTAAATAACTAAAAGAACATTGAAGAAACTTCCGATGTTACGTAGAGCAATGGCCGTGAACGTTATCATAAAATATATTGTCTGAATTACATTTATCTTGATTGAAAGTCATCTTATCTGTTTATATCCCAAAATAAACAGTTACACGCGGTAACGTTTTGTATACCTGATTTAAATATTGTTACTGTTATTATATTTGTGTACAATTTCTCAATACTTGTGTCTTATGAAAAATAATAATTTATTTAAAATAGAGAATATATATATTTAACATAATAATAAAAAGAAATTGGCTTATCTATGAACGCAGCTGGTTATTTAGACAATGTTGTCCTTTTCTTTCGAATGTAAAATCATGAATGCTAGAAAGAGCGAAATCAGTGTTCAAGTAAACTACCGCTAAGCAATGTTTAGTAAGTCAGGCCATTGATGTGCAAGTAAAACCATTAATTGAAATGATAAATGAATATCTGAACGCATAAACATATAGAACTTCAGTGTTGATTGACTGGATTTGAACTCGCAATCTTTGGTTAAGATTAATGTGATACAACCACTGGGCTATCTCGTCTCATCGTTAGTCGTAATGTATAACATAATGAATAATCTGATATAAAATTAGCATTTATTTCGTATGATGTACCTAATTACTTTTTTTTATGTTCGTTAATTCAGACTGCTATGAACTAGGAAAACAAATAACGTCCGGTTTTGTTTTTTTTAATTTGTTTATTGTATGTACAAGTTTTAATTGTAATTTGTTGCATAGTCATATAATTGATGCTATAGTGGTTGAAATTAAATGTGTTTTTTTAAATATATAATTTTTCAAAACAATGAACACAAGACACTTCTCGTCTTACAGGTTGTCTTATTTAAAAGTCTGAGTCAGGCTTTGTTTTGTTTGTACTGAAATTTGACACTCTAACTAAGAGTATTTAACACGGATTACATTAAGTAGGATAATCAGCGTAATATAAACCTTCCAACAGTTTCGATTGTAATAAAAATAAAATGTTGTTTTCTTCCACAGGTAATGACTGAATTAACATTCAATCAACAATGTCAATAAAATAAAAAGATCGGAACCCGGTAAGGTAAGCAATGATTGTTTTCTAACTTTTCTCTGGCATACCGCGACATCGCTGCCTACTTGTGAACTGCATACACCGGTGCCTAGACGCGTATCGACCATCGCCCACTCGCCGCGAAGCCTCTTGCAGTCTTGCTCCCTCAGTCACCTGCCGCGTACTGTCCGAGTCGCGCGCTCACACGATGAAAGGCACACTATCGAACGATTCGATCGAGTCAAAAAATTTAACCGCGAAATTGTGAGGTGCAAGTGATTTGTGACATTTCTTTTCGAGGTCTCGATTTTTCTTAAAAAAACATTCGGATGTCCAGGTAATGATTAGACCCCTTTGAAACAAAGGATCTTCAGTGTTTTTTATTTTATGAATAAAGAATATCCTTTTATGACTCCTATTAATAATGTATGAAAATATAATGATTTAAAATATAAAGTTAACCTAGAAAAATGTTTCCGATCAAGTTTCGAGCCGGCGACCTTTCGCACAAGTGAGAAAAGTGTCGCGATTAATGTTTATCATTACTTTTCATAGCTGGCTTCGATCTTGATACTTGTTTATTTATTTATGCATTAACCAGTGCATCTGTGATTATAATTTTACTTACTTTCTCAATTGGCTTCAATATATTTTAAAATTTGCGCCATTTTGTTCCATATCAGTCGTTTATTATTGCAATTTAAAACATATATTTTGTATATATATTATATTCATTCTAGACCACAGATTCAAAATATTACAATTTTGTTTTAACTTCGACGAAATCTATACACGTAATTAATAACAAATAATAGAAAATAAACAAAATAAAAATTATCGCTTTTAAACATATTCTTTTTTCTTTAATTATTAAGGAAAATTAAAGGTTTTGTTCAAAATTTCATTTTACGAACTCGTTGACCTTTCATACTTTTTTTAACATGATTTAAATGGCAAGATACCTTCGTTTACTTCAGATAATTAAAACTGTTACATGACAGACCAACTTGTGGTGGTGATGTTGTATAGTTTAAAAAGGTCTTATTCAAAAGTCAGTTCATGGAAATAATAATAATAATTGCACCGTGATTTATATTCTATTTTTGAAATAAATGACCGTTCGTTGTGCTTGGAACATTCTGGTGACCTACAGAAATTAACATGGTATGAATTCATAGTATCAATCAATTTCGGTATCGATTTTTATTGTATTTGTAAATTGTCTTGATTAATTATTATTTTTATTCATTAACAATGAATAATATTGTTATATTTTTTTAATATAATACGATTTTATTATTTAAATAATATTAATGTAGGTAGAATTCAAAAATAAAATATAATCATATTCCTCTTGTCCTAACTTAATTTTAATTTTGCATTTAATTATTTTGTGTATTAATTAATTCATTTTATTTAATTTGAATTAAACTAGCTTGAGAATTGTTTCTTATTAATACATTGTTCTGGTTTTTTATACATTTATAATGTGTACATTAACCGATTCAAAAGGTCTGTAAGATAAGGTCGCATTCGTATGCACTAAACTAATATACATATAATCAAACGATCCGTGCAAATTTCTGTAAAGTCATAAAGTTATAATTCTTAACGGAAATGTTATTAACTTGCATAATAATATAAATTAATTAATATATTATTAGATGTGAATGAAAATTATAATATGAAATGTTCTCTGTAATAGTTTAAATGCTCTAGCATTATAACAAAAACTATTAGTATTATCTCCAATAATACGCAAAACGATCAAATGCGATACGATGCCTATACATATATACATATACCCGCAAATATAAATTATGTGACGTAACTGTCTTACATTGGTTTCTTAAAAATAACTGTTAGTTGTTTTTTTTTTTAATTTTGAAATTGGATTGCGGACAGCAATCCATCCATGTGATCTATTATCTCGTTCCGAAATGTCGTAACGTCACATTCGTGAGTTACATGCAACATTGCAATTTTACTCTTCATTTACACGTCAGTTCGTACATTATAACCGTTTTGTCACAATTTGTACCACTGACGTTCTGATTGCTCCATTATTTCGCTTTATGATTTATGCGCTTCATAAGATTGCATAGTCTTTGTAATATTACAGATTGTAATGTAATTTATTAATGCTTTTGGAATTTTTGTGTACAATGTATTGCATTTCGATTTTGTTTTTCGACTGTGATTAGTGCATTTCGAACAAGTTCCACTTAAGTTGTTTTTGAATAAGGATTTTGTTATGTGTATTGCATTTTATTTATACCTATTTCTCTATTGTTTGAACCAGTTCCATCTTACCGATTCAGATTTAATAGTTTTATCGTTCTTTTTTAAAAATTTTATATGTGCTATTGTATTTTGAATTTTGTATGCATATTTTATAACTAAGCGAATCAGTTCCATTTAACACTTTGTGTTCATGTTATCGTCATAAACGAATTTGATTTTGTTTTAGTGGTAAATGATAACAGTTTCACTCCTCTCATTAGGAACGAACGAATAGCCAAGCCCTGCATTATCAATGCGCTCACAGTGCAATTTTTAAGTGATCCTCCTCCCCTATTGATTAATTATAATTCCCGATTGAATTGTATTTGTTACACAAATTACCATTTGTGTATGACGGTAACTTATTTGAGTTGGCGGTAGGTACTATATGTAGCGCTTACAGTATCTTTGACGTGAACATTTTGTTCAAAATTATAGTATACATTCTTCAAGTAGTAAAATTAGTATATAAAGTAAGTATATGGTAGAAGCTGTTTGTTTATCTTTTCTTTTAATTTGAATAGGTTATGAGTCTCAAATCTCTATTAGCTTTTTTGATGATCTATTCACCGTATAACGCGAGATGATTTTTAACATAAATTAAGTCAAAAACCACAATCATTGATTAAGATACAAATTACAATGTATCCTGTCCAGCCGTCTCGGTTATACCACCGTTTAAATATAGCATGTTAAGTATGTAATTGAGTATGATTAAAAAAAATATAAGTATATGAAAGTAGTACGTATGATCAGCGTGTTAGCTAATTACAAAAACAATTTGTCGGATATTTCAATAGCGATAAGTTCTCTCACTTCCACGGCACACGAATAGCGATATGCAACACCGCGCGATACGTGTACGAGAACGATTTGAGTGTTCGTCGGTGAGCGTTCATGTTTGTCCCAAGTTCCGGATTTATTGAGGCTTGTTATATATAAAGATAGGGTCGAATGTTAGAAGATTAGATAAAAAATGTTTCGATATATTATTTAATTTGGAGCCATGTTGGCCCGCCCAGTGATTAAATGAGAATCGTAGTGATGATTCCGAGTTCATAGCCGGGCAAGCATTACTAAATTTCCATGTGCTAAATTTGTGTTTATAATTCGTCTCGAGCTATTCGGCGAAAATCTGCCTCGCGTATCCACCACTCAAAAAGGATAGGAGACCTTTGCTCAGGAGTGGGATTTACTGCTACTTTTAATAATTCAGCTAATTAGCTGTAGTTAATTGATATTGATCGGATTTTATTTTGTGATGATAAAATGACCCATTGTCAATAAATAGTTTTCTATGAGTTCAATGCCAACAGAAAATTTTAAATAAATAAAAACACTGCTTCGATAAAGAAGAAAAGTATTTTAGGTACAACGGCTAGGGCGTCGCCGCAAAACGACGCGCAGGCACATCGCCCTAAACCTGCGACAAGTGGGCAAGGGCTACCGTGTCAAGTACGGGCACGGCTAAAGAAGCAAGTACCTAAAAAGAAGATCCGCTTTGCCACCTGGAACATCGGCTCTCTAACTGGTCGTACCCTTGAATTGGCTGACGTACTGACGAAGCGCAGGGTCCACGCTGCATTCCTGCAAGAAACTCGTTGGAAGGGGAACAAGTCCCGTGATATTGGACAGGGTTACAAGCTGATCTACTCCGGCTCAACCTCAGGAAAGAACGGTGTGGCCGTAGTACTATGCGAGGAATTTCGGAACTGCATTCTAGAAGTTGATAGACTGAGCGACCGGCTTCTTCGGGTGAAGCTACTGATAGAAGGAGTAATTACTCATCTTATCAGTGCCTACACTCCACAGGTCGGTGGCTCTGAGTCAGAGAAAGAAGCCTTCTGGAATGATTTAGAAGAAGTGCTCCGCTGCATTCCGAACACCGAAAGTATCGTGGTTGGTGGAGATTTTAACGGCCATGTCGGTGCGGAGTCACGTGAATATGGACGTGTACACGGCGGCTACGGCTATGGTCGTGATAATGCAGAGGGGGATTCAATTCTCAGCACCTGCTTATTATCAGACCTTGCCGTCGTTAACACTTTCTTCCAAAAGAAACCCGAGCACCTCATCACCTATAAAAGTGGGCCCCATTCGACCCAGATCGACTACTTGCTCATACGAAGAAGCCAAATCGGTAAAGTGACCAACTGTAAAGTAATTCCTGGGGAATGTCTTACAACACAACACCGCATCCTCGTCATGGACATGTTGGTAGTACCATGTAAGAAAGTGCCTGAACATCGGAAACCTAAAACTAAATGGTGGCTGTTGAATGGACCAAAACAGAATGACTTCTGTAAAGCCATTTCTAGCTACAACTTAAGCACCGTCACAGAAGAATCAGTCGATAGTCAATGGGCTAGGATCCAGTCAGCAGTGAACACCATTGGAAAACAGGTGCTTGGCATTTCGAAGGGAGGCCGCGTCATCGACAAGGAGACGTGGTGGTGGAATGACTCGGTACAGGAGGCAGTTCGGGAGAAAAAGGCTCAGTTTAAAAAGTGGCAAGAGACCAAAACTCCTGAAGACCGGGACGCGTATAAGGCAGTGAAATGTGCCACCAAACGAGCTGTTGCCAAAGCCCGCTACCAGACGTTGTCACCTCTGTATGACACGCTCACGACAAGCGAGGGCCGAAAGACTATCCTCCGTTTGGCAAAGGCTCGGGAGAAAGCGACACAAGACATTACCAAATGTCTTTGTGTCAAGGACTCAAATGGCACTTTAGTGTGCGACGCAGATAAGGTGAAGGAGAGGTGGCGCGACTACTTTAACGTGTTGCTTAACACACAACACGCTAATGTCTCTCCTCCAGAACTGCCATCTAATCTCGGACTTGTTGCACCAGTAACACCTGACGAGGTACACAAATGTCTTCGTACAATGAAAAACCGAAAAGCCGTAGGCCCTGACGACTTGCCGATTGAAGCGTGGAAAGCGATGGGTTCTCATGGTGTGAACCTACTTACTGACCTTTTTAACCGGATACTTACTAGCCGGAAGATGCCCAACCCTTGGAGATTGAGCATCATTACCCCAGTATATAAAGGCAAAGGTAGTGTACAGGACTGCGGAAGCTACCGCGGTATTAAGGTTATGTGCCACACCATGAAACTCTTCGAACGCGTAATCGAATCAAGGCTCCGGCAAGAATGTACTGTCTCGGAATGTCAATATGGGTTTCGCCTAGGCTATGGAACCATAGATCCCATCTTCGCACTAAGAATACTGGCCGAAGCCCACAGGGAAAAAAAGAAGCCGTTGTACATGGCGTTTCTGGACCTGCAGAAGGCGTTTGACTGCGTTCCGCGCCAAATTATCTGGTGGGCTTTGAAGATGAGGAACGTACCACAAGCCTATATCGACATTGTCCGGGACATGTACCGTGATTCGGAATCGATAGTAAGGACCGCCGTTGGCGACACACATCCTTTCCCTATCACAGTTGGTGTCCACCAAGGCTCGGCCCTGAGTCCTTTTCTGTTCAGTGTAGTGCTTGACGTTATCACAGCGAAAGCCCATGAGCCACCTCCCTGGCTTATGATGTATGCTGATGACATTGCACTGGCAGATGACGACAAGCAGGTATTGGAGCAAAAGGTGAACCAGTGGAAGGGTGCGCTGGAGACGGGCGGTCTCAGGCTAAATGTTGCGAAGACCGAGTATATGGCCTGTGGCAGTATGGACCCCGAACCCATAAAGATAGACGGAGAGCCCGTCGTCAAGACAGAAAAATTTAAATACCTCGGGTCCGTAATACACGAGTCTGGTGCAATCGACCACGACGTCAGAGCTCGTATAAGCGCAGCTTGGGCCAAATGGCGGGAAGTCACCGGGGTCATCTGTGATCCCAGGATACCGGTGAAATTAAAGGGCCTTGTGTACAAGTGCATCATCCGACCAGTCCTATTGTACGGCAGCGAGACGTGGCCAGTTCTCGCGAGACATGTCCAGCAACTTCACGTCGCGGAAATGAAGATGTTGCGGTGGATGTGTGGTGTTACGCGACTCGATCGCATTCGTAACGAGTACATCCGTGGCAGCCTCGGCGTTTGCGATATAGCGGATAAGTTGCAGGAAAATCGTCTGCGATGGTTTGGCCATATTAGCCGCAGACCGCCAGACTATGTCGGAAACCGATGCCTGGACTTTGTTGTAGAAGGCCCTAGATCTCGCGGCAGGCCCAAGAAGCGATGGCTCGATGTTGTAAGGAACGACATGAGAGAGCACGATCTCACTAAGGAGGATGCTTTAGATCGGGCAAAATGGAGGAATAGATGCAGGAAAGCGGACCCTGGCGTCACTAGGCCGGGAAAACGCTAGGCAGAAGAAGAAAAACACTGCTTCGATATGAAACCCTTAGATTGGCTCAACAAACGACAATATGCCGTTTGATGCTTCTTTGACGTAATACGATAATATTATTTGTGTTACATTATTATAGTAATAAATAGAACGTATAACTCAACGTACCTCCCGTTGTAACTTACTAGTGCAGCTCAGTTTACAAATAAGTGGTGTAATTCAGATCTGGTGTAACTCGGGTTTAGACATAAGGAAATTGTTCTTACCGCGAGAAATTTTTGTTGCTTCATTACGCTATTGTACAATTGTATTATATTAAATATTCGAATTAATATATTTGTAGTTTTAACGCTGTCTACTAGGGTTTGACTCCATTTTATGATAAATGTTTTGAACCGCCCGGCTCGAACATGCAATCTTTTTAAGTTTTCTAGTAGCTGGCCTATATCGACTCAATAAGGTCAAAAGGAAATGGCCGTAATCGTAAATGTTAGTATAAAAATAAATATTTAGTACTAGCGGATACCTGCGACTTCGTCCGCGTTGCTTGATATATTAACAAAGTTTTCTTATGTACGAAGGAAAAATCATCAAAAAGATCGCAAGCAAAAATATACTTTGTTTAAACATACATCACTGAACACGCAGTACATATATAAATCGTTGTTTCTTGAAACTTTAATAACTTTTTATTAAATTAATATCGTAATCATTTTTGTTTTTGATAAGGGTCAAGTGTCTAAGAAATAAAATTTAAAAAAATTCATTGAAATCTATTCAGTATTTTTTCCGTGATGCGCGCACAACTGCAAACCTCTATCATTTTATTTATTTAGATTGTTAAGTTACGGTTTGAAGGGTGAAAGAAGTGTCAATATGTTTCCCCATGTTTCTGGGGCATAAGTTCTTAGTACCCAAGTACCCATTGGCGATGTTAGGAACGATTGATATATCTTACTGCGCAAATGTCTATGGACGTCTATGGTAACATCTTAGCACCAGTTTGCCCACTTCTCCGTCCGCCTAACTATTTATAAAAATAAGATTTTAGATGGTTATGATTTAAGTATTGTATTCGAGACAGAACTAGAAATCTCTCTAAAGCGATGCTTTAAGTTAATTATTTTTCGTCAATTATCTAAAAATTATGACATAGTGAAAGTAAGTGACGAGTTTAATGTACAAAAGTTATACCTTCATGTGAACTTTGCTTAAAATATGAGTTTAGTACAAAACGTGAGAACGCTTTGATGTTTACGTAACACAAAACAATGTAGAAAACACTTTTTTACTACGATTTTAACGTAATGTATAGAATAAAAATTGAAATAAAAATAAACGTGATGTAAAATGGAACATTCTAGGAACTTTTTCAAAACTGCGGGTTGCAGGTTATGCAAAAAAGAGGAAGACGATGGTGAGAGTATATTAGATGGCACGATGATGGCAAAGTCAAAGTCAAAATGTTCTAGAACAATTCGTTTTCGATTCTTTATCGAGTTCCGTGACAACCTATGGATCCGTCGACAAACATAAGGGCTCCGCTATAGATCTATATATCTTCATGTGTTGTGCATTCGCATTAACGAACACGTGTGACACTGAACGAGATATGATTTGATATTTGAAGTAAAAACCCTGAAGCAGCCAAAAAGACAAATTCAAATTCTATTCCTTTTGTCAACACGTAGGTACTGTGTAAAAACATTATACAATCTGAAAGAATACCGATCCGATATTATCACAGTAAAATAATGAAACTGGTTTATATTGAAAAAATAATAACAATGATTTATTTCAGGCGCATTTTTAATAATTATTGATTCTATTGGACTGTCACTGATTTTAATTGATTCGTCTTATTCAGCTTCGTATTAAACAATATTACATAAAAGTGAATTATTATAGACTTATAATAAAAAATATAGGTATATGATAAAATTACGCAAGATATATAAATTACATAATCTTCACGCAGGTTCATTAAATGAACACTATTGTCAGGTTTTTTTTTTGTGAAAGCGTTTCTTCAATAGTTATTAATTTGAGCACTACCCAAAAGGCATGAAATTGCACACCGTAAAAATCAATGGTCACTGATAGCAGAGATGCTATTGTTAATTTTGAACCTTAAACCAATAGCAATACAGGTGATAATGATTGAAGCTAATAGAACCACTCTCGTTTTCTTTGGAATGTAAACAAGTCGAAAGTTAAAATCGTAGGCGCCAATGCGATTTACAGCAAGCTTAAAAAATAACAAGAAGGTATCGACGCGGGCTATATTATGACGTCATAATTTAATAGCGCCAGTTAATTTTAATCGGGACAAGACAATGACCTGTCGAATCATTTTGTTTACATACTCGTAAATTGGATGAAGTTTTAAAATAAACTAGGTATTTAGTATATTCTGTACAAATGCTTTAATTACAAGCTGTTGTTTAATTGTGTTCATCGGATATTGTGCTTGGTCGATTGCAACTGAATTTTTCCTTCGAACCGATACCTTAGAAATTTAGCACACTTGATGGTAGAGCTTTATGTAAGCTCGTCTGGGTAGGTACCACCTACTCATCATCCCAAGGTTGCTGGCGCATTGGATCTCCAATCAAACCATCGCTTACATCTGTAAGCGATGGTTAACATCTCTTACGATGCCAATGTCTATGGGCGTTGGTGACCACTTACCAAAAGGTGGCCCATATACTCGTCCGCCTTCCTACGCAATAAAAAAAAACACATTTGGGGCTGATGACAATACTATCTAGTAGGCATTTTTTTCGTTTAGTAATTTAAACATTTTTCAACTGATTGCTTATTTCAAATAAAATCAAACTAACCAACACGTATAGCGACATATTCTAATTAATAATGCAATTGATTTTTAACTGTTTTTGTAACAAGATTCTTAATAGTTGGTTTAAATTTTATATATTTTTTTTTATTTGGATAGTTGAAGATGCTTACCAACATAGAGAACGGATATATAAAACTATTTTATGAAGTAAATCTTGCCGTAAATATTTTCTTTGTAATGGTGCAAAATCGAAACTAATATCTATTTTATATACGATCAAATGAATTTGTTGCGTTGTTCAATATAAACTTTATTTTATTTATATAATTTATACCATTATATATATTCGCCGTGCTATATTCATAATAGAAAACTATGTTCGGAACGAAAGTGGCTTTAGTTTAAGTACATTCGATACCGGCTTTTCTCTTGACCTCGGGACCTTTCATTAATATTCATAAACTAAGTCAGCACATCAATCGCTATGACTCTAGGGCGTCCACACAATGTCGGTAAATGATGATACTTATTACGTACATACGTATCTAACGTACGAGTCTGAATAACTTATTAACGTTTACTTAGCGAATTGTCAGCGATAAATTAGAAAGTAACCAAAGTTATGGATATTTATCGACTACTATACAATAGGCAGCGTGTTTGTCTTGCCCACTGCTCAGTACTTTAATAGGTGAACGCCAGTTAGCCATTGCATTGTTAAGTCATGCCTGTTATTGCTGCAGAGCTAATATTATCAGCGTTTGCTCGTTACCTACCCACCTGCTTCGTTTTGCGTGCGTTTTATATGCGTAAAGTTCATATGAATGTAAAATAATAATATACATTAGAAAATGTCACAGTCTTGGTTTATTGTAATTATATTTATAATTTTTAATAAATGTACCGGTTATATTACTTAGTTTAGGTCAAATCTTGCAAACTGTACCATTTAATGTTAACAGAAAATTATGGTTCAAATTTGGCGCAATATGGATTACTGCTCTCATCTCTGTGCTGGAGCTCTCCAGTTCCAACTTCTTCCGTTTCACCGTACTAAAGGTAAAACGACTCGAATTGTCGACGATCAAGCTATTTCCGGTCGATTTGATCCTTTTGAGTGAGAAGTAGGTTCACTATTGATTAACCTTCGGACCGGAACATAATAACATATAAATAATAACATGTGTTCAATGTTAATGTAATAAATAAACCATATAATTATATATATATATATATTTATATAACAGTCTCTCATAGATGAGGTTTTAGTCTGTTAATCGTTCTTCATAGACAAACGTGTTTGACAACTTGTAAGTCTTATCATTGTTTAGGTTAACAAAACGGGGATGTAAAACAATTAAATCTACGATTTCACTAAAACTATTTAGAAAACATGCAAATATTATTACGATAACTTGTTCTGACATGTTTATGTAAACGGTATATTTTTTTGCGCGTTTATGTAATTTTTACTTTATTGATTTCATTTGCTCAATCACAATTTGTTTGTATATAAAATAAATAAAGAGAATTGCTATAAAATTCACATACGAAATTTGAGAAGCAACATCCAATTAATCAATTAAAATTTAATCATAAACGATTGATTGCATATGCCATACTTACATCTAATTAGCATCATTTGGCTAAATGATGTTAATATTCAAAGATAATATAAATACTTAGTTATGGTATTTAGATTGTGGGTCGAAATAATTTCAATATTTTTTCAAATAAAAGCTATGTCTAATCGATACGGTCGACTTACTTATAAACAATGTTTAGTTAAACACTGATTACTCTCTTTCTGTTATCATTGATTTGTCATTTGAAAGAAAAAGATAGAAATGTTCCAGGAAGCACGCCCCCTAAATAAGCTTATAGATAAAGTATAAGTCCACAGCGCCTCAAGATCTATGTCAGTCGTTTCGAATTGCAAATACAAATTAAACAGTTAATGAAAACTTAGAAATAATAATCAAATCACAGAGTTCGGTAAGTGTGTGGGTTAGGTTGGTAATTTATTCGACGGTACCAGCCAATACTCTAGCTGTCGTAACTTAATGGTAATAATAAAACAATTTAAATTTACAATCAGGTGGCGATATTGATCGTTAGCATCTAGCCCGTAGTCCGTACCTGATACCTTGACGCCAACATTCCTAATTATTTCGTAATGTCTATTCTGTTTGTAATTATAACGGTTGACATATTCTTATTACCTATTTATGTTATTAAGGTATCATAGTTATTATTTAAAGTTGATTAATATTAAACTTCCCAAGGTTTGTTCTGTAAGCCCCGGATTTATGCCTAGACCTATCGGCAAAGGGACCCTGATGCAAAAATAATATAATTTTATTGTAGCCGCTTTGGAATGGGGGATCCTGAAATGTCAGAGTGCCCCAAGCGGCTTTGGATCTTGGAAGTCTGGGGTTGAACCTACAGAAACCCGAAAATAACAGTTGATTGTCGTATTTATATATTGTCAGAGTATTGGAATCCATTTCTTGATTCTTGTTGAAAAGTACCATTTAACGGTTAACAGCTTTCGAAATAACTCATAACATAACACATACCTGTATAATAAGATAAGTACTTAAAATTTAAATATTTTGAAGATTTAATTAAAAATCGTGACCTCCAAAAGGAATAGTTAAAGGAAAATGAAAGGAAGCATTCATAATTGATTCAAAGACTGAGAATGACATCTTCGAGAGGCACAAGTGACTGATGACGTAGTAGTGATTGTGAGTAGTGAAAACACCATCGATTTCAAAATGTGCAGCAAGGACCAGATAAGTCACATACTTGGAAAGATCAATGTGGTAAGTAGATATTTACTCTACACTAACGCTATGCTTCTAATAAACATAATTAAATATGTACATAGAATAAAGAATCAAAAGCTGAAATAAGAAAATAAAAAAAATAATACATAAAAAAAATAAAAATAATAGGTACATTAAAGCTTCAACAGCTGAAAGTTCTTCAGCGTTGCGTTATGTGATGTTACGCTACGTTATCTCTTTCTCACCTGTGGGTTAAAAAGTGATAGCAGTATTTTTTTATTAATAGCTAAGTTTGCAGACTATAAACATGAATGACTTAAAATAAATATATTTTCGATCAAAGTGACTTAAGATAATAAATGGCTTAAGTTAGGTTTGCGTGTTCAGGCACATGTAGCTTATATCTTAAAACGATTCTGTTACCAATTCATTTTAATTACAAAGTAGTATCGTTTCAAATGACTTATCATAACGACACGCGCTGTAATGTTGGTGTGTTTTAATTGATTGCATTTAACGTTATAGTTGCTAATGAAACGGAAAACAGTTTAATACGTTCAGAAGAACATGTATCAGTTCTGAAAACGAACTTTGTCAATTTAGAATATTAAGGTGTGGTGTGTTCAAAACACGAGATGGGCTGGTACCCGATACAGGGTACTATGGGTTCATACAAAGGCAAGCACCGCGGTACTTAATTTGTGAAAAATTTATGTGCTTAATTTGTGCATGTGTCGGATGCAAATCTGCCACTAAACCGCTTTGGAGCAGCGTGGTGAAGCTACAAACATAATCCTCGAATAGGAGATGAGGCCTTTGCTCAGAAGTAGGACATTTACATGTCATTACTTTAACTTAAACTTTCTTACGTGTTTTTTTTTAAATAAGATTCGTATGGTAGCGTTGATGAGAAGATATGACAGAGTTACTCGTCATACTTGGTACTAACAATATCGTGATGAGACGTCATCGCTGAGAAGACATTAAAAGTAATAGCGTGAATCTGTTCTTACATAACAGTTGTGTCAGAAACATTTTAAGACAAAACGTGATTTAATTACGATGAACTTTTTAGTAATAAAGCAAACTAATCTAAAACGCTTTATTTGTAAAGCTTACTTAATAATACATTTATTTTGATTTGAATAACAATCTATTATAAAATTTAAGAATATTTTTATCTCTCATAAGTCTATACTAAAATCTGACCTGTCACTAAAAAAGAGGCACTTAAATGTTTCATATTCAAATTGAGCATCGCAGTTTACAAGATATTTGACTTTCGAAAATTTTTTGGAACCTTAATCAGTTTAAGATTTGAAATCATCTACTGTAACTTTTACTTTATCCTCACTAAGATATGTCATAATGCCTTTACTCGATGAAACTTGCTTGTACTTACCTTCATACCTTTGCCAGCCGATTAAAGATAATACGACATAAATTCTTATCTTATTGCTTATAAAAGGAAACTCCGTATTAAAATGCTGATTCATTTGTCCTTTTTTTTTAAGATTCTTTACTTTATAAAAACATTTCATATTTTCTATGCGAAAGAAATTTATGCTATTTTTCGTTACACCAGTAATGCGAGTAATTGTGCTTAAAATTGTATCATTTATGCTTGTAGGACTAATATATCTTCTATCATAAGTTTTGAACAATAAATATAAATCTTACTTAAACCTTTCTTTGTTGTCGAATACGATTTAGTTTTTTTACATTGATAGTTAACTGTAAGTTTGCGGAGTTATGTTGTAAAACTTACGATTCTGTTTTGATACCTTTTACTTTACCTTACAAGCTCAACGGACATAACATCTTAGTTCCCAAGTCCAAAGTGATGTAAGCGATTGTTAACATCTCTTACAATGCCAATGTCTGTGGGCGTTGGTGACCACTTATCCATCCATCAGATGGCCCATATGCGCGTCCATCTTCCTATGCCATAAAGAAAAAAACTAACAGGGTTTCTTCAATCCGCGAACATCATATTATTTATTAATACATGGCAATTAAAAGACGTTTTGCTCCGTTTTTCGTTTCGAAAAATAAAACAGATTTTAAATGATGAGGCCGACGATACAAAAAGTAATCTTATATTTAAACGACAATAAAATCTACATATTTTGCAAAAGCACGATTAGACTTGGTAAAAATTAAATTGTAATTTGGATAAATGTTTCAGTATTCATGTCTCAAGACGTTGCAGTCTGTGTACACAATGATGTTTACATAAGACTCCCCGGAACATCTTGATAATAAGATAGTGAAGATTACTTTGTTTGACGGACGCATTACTATCACACCTTTATCATTTGCTTTATTTGTATACAGCGTACATTCTTTAAAAGAAACTGCATTTTTATATGGGTGTTTTATTTTTTAGCATACGCCAATGTGGGCTCGCGCAATATATCTTATTTTTTTTTATTTCATTCCCTTTGCGTTTTATGCGTAATTATATGCGATTTCTACAGCGAAAAATCCCATTGTTTGTGGCGTATACTATGTTATATTTAACTTTATTTTGAAGTAACCACAACATTATATTGGCATGCGTTTTAATTTCTTTCAATACAAATCTTTAATCAACAGTTTGTTTTTTTTGTTGATTGTAACGGGATTATTTAAGTAGCGTAACTACCAACTTTATTTAATAGACTAACACACACACACACACACACATAATAAATAAACACCATCATTATCTTTTATTCATATAGATTGTTGTATTGATCACATTAACAAAAACATGATTATATAAGTGTGTTCGTCTGTCGTTTGATTGATGCTGTACATACCGAGAATTTCTGCTCCCGTTCACCGTCACGACTGACCTTTGTGGTTCTGCTTATGTATTGTACGTATGATTACATTAAACAGATTGTATGTTTTTTTTTTATTTAAAAAAAAGTGAGAACTCGAAATTTAAGTATTATTTTAAATTTGTGGCCTTCGTAAATATTTAAGGAACTGTCATGATTAAGTAACTGTGAAATTATATTAGTAATTAATATTTGAGCTAGATACATCTTAATTATGCATTTCCTCTATATTATATCACAATTCGTAGATAAGCGTACCAAAAAATCTGCAAATATCTTAGAGAAGAATCTTAATATTCATATATGCGAAAAAAAAACAAATTATATTTCATTGGTTCTTGCGTTGTTTGTAAGTAATTTGTATCATCATTTATTTTATTTTGTTTTAACTATTTAGACGTATAATGATATTGCCTTAATAAGTTAAATTAACGTATAGTTTGTCAAATAATAACACCGTTGTCTTATTTTTTATAAATAAAAAAAACAAAGTTCTTTATTCAAGTTTTGTTGTAGGTAATTACTTTTAATTGGTATTATACATAGTTTATTATAAACGAGAAACGAAGTAAGTCAATCAGACATTCTCGATTGTCGCCTATCTTTATCTTCGCAGGGACACTTCGCTTGCTCCACTTGCTCGATACTTCCGCATACTTTGCGACTGCTTGTCACACTTTGAGATGCAGTTATATTTGCTCTATGGTACTGCGTTATGTCTGCGTAAAATATTACTAGATATGTCATTACTAGTTAATAAGGAGACGTTTTTTTAACTGAAAAAAGTACTAAACCTTAGTAATTTATACTTTATTGTACACCAGTTTAGTTTAAGTCAATTAAATTGATTGCGTCTCCTAAGATTTACTTGATTCTTGGTCATTACGTGAAGGTACTAAAATACTTAGAAATAAAGATATTTTATCTACAGAGCGATTCATTATTCACAACTATGCTGTCATACTGTCCTTCAAAGTGTATACATTATAAGATTTGAGGTGTTTTAGGTGATGTTAGGCATTTTGTGTCAAAGGCCACAATCAATTCCACTTATCGCATTCAGTTATTGTGATGATTAATCAAAGTTTGAAAATTTGATTTGGTTGACTTATGACCAGATTCTTTGAAATTCAAATGTTTTTCTTTATTAGACTTCGTAGTATTTTGTGTTAATAGTTGATTTAAGACTGCATCAAGCAATAGACGATCTGACTTGGTCTGCACTTGAGTTCTATATACCGTTCAACTAATAAGGACCTGATGTTAATAATAAATTGGTATTGGATTAAAAATAATCAAATAATCCATATTTCATCGTTTATATTTGACAGCCATTTTATTTAAAAAAAATACATGACCATGGAGCTAATCTAAGACCTTTTTGCAAAAAGGTTATTCCTAATAAAGTTTACAGCGTGTTAGGCTTAATACTTTAGGCCAACGGATATATGTGATTTTTGTAACCAAGTCCATAATAGATTTCTTAAACCTTTTCCTTATAACTAAACTAACAAAATATAATGTTTAACGTTTAACAAAGTAATTATAAGTCTCTCTCTTCTACATCTATGACATTGAGATGTAATACTAAAATTAGCTTTAACTTAATTAAGCGTTATGATTGATGTGTTAATTAACGCACTACTTAACGAGTGGTTGTCGTAACCTTCGTGTGTGAATGTGCGGATTTAGGCATTTCCTTCAGACGCAGGGCTATGAGCACTGTAAACTCAGCTTAGTTAGCCAATGATTTTTAGCATTGATCTCTTTATTTATCTAACCGTATTCATTTTTAAAACACGAATTAATTGTTTAGATACCTTGGAATAATATAACTTTCAATTTAATAACGAGAATATAGTCGGTTTATTCGCAATCATGTCTCTTTCAAAATCATTACTTGAATCACACGAATGTGTTAATTTTGAAATATCGAATTCTACAATTTCTGTGTACATAGTTCTAAGACTTGATACGTTTCAGCACGTAAAGACAAAAGTGAGAAGCGCTCATGTGAAGCGCCGAGTGTCAGTTCAATGGAATACAGATCTCGTAATTGTCGTAACGATTACGCGCAAATTGATTAGTGTTGCTGATGTCTTAGATCTTCGTATAAGGCAATATGTAAGCGACAGCAAATGTCGCTCTGAGTAATGCTCAAATGACACAATCTTGATGAAAGCGAATTATTTCCAGTTTAACATCCTATACAGTTAAAGTTAGGTATGATGTTTTTCTGGTTCCGTCGGAGAAAATGAGAGTTATTTTAATTGAATCCGCCGTTGTTTTTGTATTTAGTTGAATTATTCAATTGAACGTGACAGCTTTTTAATTATTTCGTTTTGTAAAAACTGATACCTTTAGTCTTTTTGTTGTTCGTTTTGGTTTTTTTCCATGGCTTTCATTATTTGACTTTTTCTTATAAGATTTTGTTTAAATAAAAAATTTAAATTTGTATTCCTAATTCCTTATTTTATGTAATAATATATTTAACTACAACAACAATATACTACTTATTATAATATGGAATGTTTATGCATTAATTATAGAAATAATTAAACTTGTTTTAAAAGTACAATGAGTAAAATTCCGTTTTTAAATTGTTATTTATTATATCATATTATATATCAATATATGTATAAGTATATAATATGATATGTGTCACGAAAAAGGAAAAAAATATTCTTAGAAAACAAGCGGTTGTTTTCCATTATATAATAGAGTACTAGTATACAATATAATAAATTCAAGTTATTTTTAAAGCGAACCGTCTGTCGGTATGATCATTTTAGACATATTTTAACATGAGTTAGCTAATAACAGGGATGCGTTGCAATGCTTTTATTAATTTTTATTGTTAACAATTATGTTAGTCGACTATCTATGCCAGAAATCTTCATGCAACTACATACTTCAAGGTATAAACTCGAACTAATAGTATGAGTAGATCGCATAGATTACGAAAATTAAACATTCAATTTTATCAGCGGCCTGAGCCTTTCAAAATTATACGTGTTATAAAATTAAAATTATTTATAATTATAGACAATTTCTTACAAGCCAGTTTTAAATCTTATTTTATTTTTAAATATATGGACCTGAATTGATTTCAAGCAATTTCGAATGTGATCCACGTTTGGCATCAATAGTACGTGGTCGAGAGTAAAGATGCACGATGTGTTGGTTTGAGGTCATCGAAAAATATTGCACATTTCAAAGTAATTTCTACTTCAATAATTCTGTTTCTTTAACTTTATAATTAATTTAAAAGAAATAATAGTGAAATGTAATTGTTTTAGTCACGAATTGTCCTACATAAGTATTGATTTTCGAAGCTCGTGTCGTATTAACATGCAAACAATTGAAGTTCAATGAACAGAAACAGTTATTTTAACAACGAACGTATAAAACACACCTCGATTATCGTTGTCGTGTTAAGAAATATACTTAAACATAGAAACCTTAATCTTAATTTAAAATAAATTTCTGATAGGATTTTGCCCTTTTGTCTGTAAACGTCACACCCACTTAGGTATTAGTTATTCTACCACCAAAGAATAATTCTTTTGTTTGTTATGTTTCGCTTTAAATTATAAGTGAGCCAGTGAAATTTCAATTACAAGTGAAATAAGTTATGTAGTTCTCATAGTTGACGTTTGATTGGTTATTGAACGAAATGATAAGATGACAGTGCCAATGTCTATGGAATTATGTGGTCACACCAGATAACAATTAGCGCGTCTGCCTTCCTAAAGGTATCAATGAATGTTATCTTGTAAGTTCTGTATGCGTTTGATTTGATGTTGCCTTGTGGTTTGATTGAGTTGAAATTCTGCACATTTTTTATTGACATTTATATTAAGGTTTCTGGCTTTCTTCTAGTACAAGCAACACATTATATGTGGCGGGGTCGTCTTATCCTATACTAACGTTTTGCCCGCGGTTTCATCCGCATAGTTCCCGTTCCGTGGGAATAGGGAGACAAAATGTTGCCTATGTTACTGTGTGTTATATGTGTCAAAATCGGCTTCGTGGTTAAGGCTTGTTAGCGTAACAAACAAACAACAAACAAACTTACTTGCTCGTTAATATTATTAGTTAAATAATTTTGAAATGTACATATTTACAGAAATCATTTTCACACTTCTGTCAGACTATAACAAAAGTTCTCAGATGTAATTCTTATGTAAGCTACGTGAGAAAAAACGTCTCATTTGGTCCATCGTTATTATTAAACAGCCTCAGAACATCCGCTAAGAAGAAAGTTAATATGACAATAAATTACATTTAAATAATTGAACATACTGTTTTACCGTGACCTTTAAGGTAAAACAATACTAATAAATATAAAGAGCATATATCCTAACTTATTGTTTGCTTATTTGTTTGTTTGTTAAGTTTAATATCTTAACTTCTCAATTGGTTATCATCAAATGTCGTTTACACGTTGTTCGGGAGAACAGAAAAGAACAAGGTTTGGGTGAACATTGTAACTAAATACGAACCTAACTCAGTGTAATATTATATCATCATCATCATTAATAGCCAATCGTTGTCCACTGCAGAACATAGGCCTCTCCCATGGTGCGCCCCGGTCCTCCGCCTTCCGCATCCAGTCGGTACCCGTCGCCTTCATAAGGTCATCGGTCCACCTGGCTGGAGGGCGCCCTACGCTGCGTTTGTTAATACATATTATATGATTGATAGATAAAATCTACGTTACAATTACAAAGCAAAGGTAGCTTTAGCATTAAATTTCATTTATTTTGTAAAATGTTATTTGAATAAAGTATATCATATTTTTTATTTAGTTAATTAAATAAAATATGGATAGAAATTGTTTTAGAGTTTGCAAATTTAATATTTACATTATAGTTATGGCTGATGGTCTTGTTGGTCAAACGACCGCGTATCGCATTCTTAAAGAGCATTTTAAATCGGCCTTGAATTTTTATTACAAACATTACAGATCCAATTTAATTTTTTCTACTTTATTAAATAAAATAAAGTAGAGAAATACCTTGTAAAAATCAAAAGCCTACCTTTTTTTAAGGAGAGGCTTGGGGTTTTCCACTACGCAGCCACAATGCGGATTGGTTTCCTTAGGATCTCTTCCTTCACCAGCTCGCGATGAATTATAGACACAAATCAATCACATGAATATTAAGAGGTACTTACCCGGGTTTGAACCCATATAATCCTTCCACTAGGATATCTCGGCTATTTTTGTAGTAAAATATTCGAATTAAATACGCTCGCCCGATTGACATTTAGGTAATGGATGTTAACATTGAGAAGTTCTTCGATGTGTATTTTGAATGAGAGGGTTTATTAGAGGTCATGTTACAGACTTCTAATCAAACAAACGATGAAAATAAATCAACTATGTAATTAATTATTATTAAATACTGTTGAGTCTTCTGAGACAAGTTTTGACGACAAGTTCTTCTCCGCGACTTGGTATTCGTCATTTTTTACCATGAGTTTTAAATAACTCATAACGAGTGATTAAATTGGTATTAGGTGATAAACAGATGAGACAGAACTACTTTGGCATTTGTAACAGTCGTGACAAATAGACAATCGTGACAAACAGAAATTTAGATTATTTAGTATTTTTTGATAAATTTATTGTTGGTAGGGCCTCGTGCAAGTATAACCGGGTAATAAGTACCACCCAGTCATTATATATTCTATAGCCAAACGGCAATATATTTTGTTGTGTTCCGATGTGTATGTGTTTTGGAAGATGAGCGAGTAAGTCCAACTAAAGGCACAAGGGACACATCTTAATTCCCAAGGTTGGTGGCGCATTGGCGATGTACAGAGTTGTTAATATTTCTTACATCGCCAATATGTATGGGGGCTGGTGAACATTTACCATCAGGTGACCCATTTTCTTGTCCGCCTTCCCATATTATTAATAATAAAACTGTTTCAGTTTTTAAATACCTACTTAGAGTTCCACTATAATTTCTAAAATATATAAAAATCTTGAATACGTCGTTTTTGGTGCTTTCTTTTTAATATGACTAAAAACTTGACCGAAAACAACGGTCGAATTTCTTAATTAAATTCTTACTTTTCCTTACGAATAATAATAAGTGAAGGTTCTAGTATACTACGGCTTACGAGTCTTTAGTATTCGGCACGCACCTATTTGTGTGTAGGTCGCGATATTTAAGTATCAAATTGTATGTAGCAACAATACACTAAGAGGAATCACTAAATAATTCACGTTCACGTTCCATACAATGTATCTTTATATTTTATGTTTATAATGTAAATATATTCTTAATATCGATGTTAAGTATACCTAGAGGAATTTGAATTTTATTATTAAATAAACTTCTGGTCAAATGATTTTCTTTCAAACCTTCTTAGCAAATTAGGAAAAGTTTAGGAGTTAATTCCACCACGTTATTCCACTGCCTTAATTTCTTTCTAAATATGTCGGTTTCCTCACTATGTTTATTTTTTTCAACACAAATAAAATTATAACACGAAACAATTCTTATATAATCTTCTGAAAATTCCGAGGTGATTGCTCCGATTTCTTACCACAGTCATCGGTTAAGGTCCGCGTTTTATCCACTGGGCCATCTCGTTTCTGTGTATGTAATGTTATGTTATGAATATATTTAATTTACATTCGAGCGTTGCATAAATATAGCACACGCTTAGTTAATTCAAAATCGCGTGATACCGAGATGTGAAAAAAGGTTCTTTTTCACAGCAGTATTATTTTATTGCCTTTAGTTTCTCATTTCCATATGTTACTACATCTTGTTAGTTAAGTATATATACATTCGTATAAATAACATTAAGCGATGTCTATATTTTTATTGCGTTAAATATGTGCATGAAATTTCTCACATGATTTCAAAACAGCTGTTGAAACTTTGCAATTATGGATTGTTTTTATTTCGTATTATCATCAAATGCCTTTCTAGATTGTATATTTAAGTTCGTTGAATATTTTTTTAATAGGAATGTATATATTATAATATTTTATAGATATGAATTTAATATTTTAAAAGCTAAGTGACGTAGCTGTTACAAAAAAGTGAAAAACACGCACGGACGATGTTCTATTTTGAATCTCATTTTAATCTATCTACTGTTTTGATTTTATATTTTTATGAATTTTGATGTCTTCTTGGTCGGCTCCGGCCATGGCGACCGTTCTTTAAGAAAACTAGATAACTGCGCTGAAGATATTATAGTAGACATGAATATGCCGACACAGGTGCATTCCTTATTATCTAAATTCCTGTCAGACGCTGGACTGATTTACGTGCTTCACGAGGCAAGGGATTGTGAATACTGCCAATTTCCAAATTCCGAGTTGTAGCTATTTCGTCGTCCGTGTGAGTACCTAGCGCAGAGTTAAATTAAGCGGTATTGTTTGTGAATGTATTTACAGGAAATTCTAACAACTTTTTATTGGTATTACTAATCACTAGACTAACGAGGCAGGTTAGCCTTACAAAATAAAGCTCTCAATGTTCGCTCACCGTACGAGTAACGAATGCACTTTATTTTTGAAATGTCAATACTAGTAGCGCAAAACAAGTCAGGTGAAAATAGGACAAGCGTTACAATGTAACAAGAAATGTCAATTAGTGTAATAATTGGGGTTAGCGTTAGGTGATGTAACGGTCGATAGATCCGGTTGTTGTTTCCGCTTCGAGACTCAACGATTGATTGACTGGACGCACGTGTTGTTTCTTTATTTTTTTTTATTTTTTTTTTTTTTTTTTTTTTTTTTTTTCAACCTTTTTCGTCGTGTTAACATTTGGATTGTTTGCGATTTGGACTTTCATTGTCATCGTAATTCTGTTCTGTTGAATGGTTGATTTGTTGAAATGAATTAAAAGTTGTTATTTCGATATCATTAATTCATTAGTTTTTTGATTTGGTTTATATATTTGCGATTCAATGTACTTTCACATTTATCTATAGTTTGATATTTATTTGGAAATTGTACGATTTAAATTTTATTACTTAAAAAAACGTTACCTTCGATGAAGTATCAATAAATCAATTTCTAAGTGTTTCATTTCGTCCATCTCTCGCTTCGTTGTGACATGAATAATTCAAGGATTGTTCGTCGTTTACTTTCAACGCAGTAAGTTCGTCAATTTATACGTGTTAATTTATCACTGTTTACGTGTCTTCAATTCAAGTAATGTTTAACCGAACCGGATTCATGGTAAAGGCTTCTTTGTTGATCCACTTACCGATTCCGCTCCAGATTCTAAATTATATTTAAAAAAAAAATGGCATTTATTTTTCTAAAGGTTGAATTTTACTAGATTGGGTATGGGGTTTAATGATATTTTTAATAGTTGCCGTATACTGTTTCTAAGTCAATTACGAACATTGTCTATAATAATAATCAGTTTTTCCTACAAGAATATTTATTAAAGCTTCTTATGCATAGTCAATTTTTGTCCATGCAATTAGTTTTAATGGAACCTTCATAGTTCATAGTGAATTGATGAATAACTTGTTACGAGATAATCAGGCTTTAAAATTATTTTATTACATGAATGATTACATTTCTTAATGTTGATGTCAACAGTGTCAAGGGTTAGGCATTCGAGAATAATTATAGCCTTTGATATTGTTCCTAAGAAGATACAATTATCGAGGAAACATCGTCTACATATACCAAAAAAAAAAACAAATTAAATTAAATGTTCCTAAGTAGGGTCTTGAAAGTGCCTTTGAATAGTCATTTTATAAGATCAATCTGAACTTAAAGTTTATATCGGTTTGGGATGTTATTACCGAGAAGAATCAATAAGAATTTAAGTCGTTACTTTGTACTAACAATTGGTTTGACTGAATATAATTCAATTATTTATTATTTATCACTATTATTTATATATTTATCATTATTATTATTGTATACCACGCTTTTATATAATATGCCTTATTTACC
Organism: Nymphalis c-album; assembly: GCA_963151315.1. NCBI lineage: Eukaryota > Metazoa > Arthropoda > Insecta > Lepidoptera > Nymphalidae > Nymphalis > Nymphalis c-album. The sequence continues at coordinate 2,560,793 of OY720601.1, forward strand.
ACAAATGTTCATGCTGACATTATCAAACATATTAGACAAATGCGGTTATTTTTCTAACTAATGTTGTATGGTTTCATAACTTGAAATATGATCTAAGATGTTATGAACTATAATAGCTTATGGCAACATTTTGAGTTCTCATTAGACATTATAGTACGAATTCACTTTCACCTCATTGCTCATCACCATTGCGCCAGTTGCGTGATGTGAATTATGATACCATCTTCATTAATTCAAATTTGTAACAAAAACATTGTAATTTTTATTTACGTACATAAGAAACTCATTATTTTAACTATCAAAGAGCAAAGGGCATTAAGAATGTTCGCGTTAAATGTATTCTTGATTCTCTGTTTTCTAACATCTATAATATAAAGTATAATAGTTCGAATTCACTTTCACCGCGTGCATCAGCTCATCTGCTATGGCAACGTGATGTCCATAGTAATGACGACCCCCTGACACACTAGCGCAGCCATCGTTCACGGTCAGAAGAAAGTGGTCGCCATTGTTCAATTGCTTTGGCGAAATTCGCGCTTTCGACGCTCAATATGCATTGATTATAAATATTTTGTATTATGTTCATTGTTCGATTGTTCTCGCTTTACTGTTTATATTTTATTGTTAATTTATTCGCGTTGCTTTGGAACGAAATGTAATTAATTTTTATGAATGAAGGTTTATTATTTTTGTTTTGAAAGATTAATACGTTTTAAAAGTGTTAAATGTTAAATATATTTATCGTATATAAGCTAATTAGATTGCGTTTCGTGGTTGTTGATTTCATTTATAAATTAAGAGGGGACCGGAATGTGCGTGTTGACAGCTATTACCCGACACGTTTCAAAAGTTCACGGTCGATGACTGGTGATCGATTTTGTATCATTGTTCGATTTGATTCAGCTTATTTGCAACACTGGTTAGTTTATTCGGTGATATGATTAGTACGAGATGTGGATATTGCGATTTGTAAAGCGCTACGTTGTCCGCTGTAGCGTATATGAATTGATTAAGTAAGTTGAGCAATTATCAAGTCTCCAGTCCATTTCATTAAGTATTTCAATTATCGCTTCATTGAGGACGTCTATTCGATCGACTTTGATATTCAGGTCACTACATAAGAATGTACATATTAATTGTTTTACTCACAAGATTTCCTCACTAAAGTCACATTTTAAGTAAACAGATATGGGTGGAAACGCCATCAGAACAAGCTAATCATCCGTTCCGATCTACCGCAATAGTTCGCTAAATGTCGACGCAAAGTTCAAACGAACAATACACTTCGTTTGTGACGAAATCGTTCCAGTGATACGCTTCAGCCATGACTTAGTATTCGATATGGGTTGGGATATTTTAAGGTCATGTCACCTATGAAAAAAAATTGATTATTATTACTATGAGTTAAAATTTAAATTCACTTATTAGGATGCGGTCAAACATTGAAATATTTTTGTATCAGTTTCTACCGACCATATTGAAATAAAATTTTGATAAATGAAACCTCGGTGACATTGTAGTGTGTATGGAGGCGGCCTTATAAGTATAACTACTTATCTCACTCGTGTTAGGATTGTTAGATTAGTTGACAAATACGATAGATCTTTAGTGTTCTCGTGATGTAACCAAGAGGTTGCCACAGGTATTCCTTCCGTCGTCGGATCGTCACGGTAGCATGCGCAAGCGATCCCGTGGCGCTCCCCTTAAGACGGGAAGGGTACCGTGGTGGTGGTGGCCGTCACAATTCGGCTGTTTATCTTTGTAATATTTAGTAAGTTGTATCAATGAATGAAATAAAATAATGATCGTTTTAATGTTGCATAGTAGATATTTCGATGTGTTTTTGTGAAAGTTCAAGGTTCTCAAATTTGAAATAATTTATAATATCAAAATGAAGACGTAAAAATGCTATAGTCAATCAACTAATTTAATTTAAGTATCGGTTAATTCAAAACGTCTGCCATAACTCAAAGTATTAACACATTTCGGAAACGCAACATGTTAATTATATGACGCTCATAATCATGATTCAGTTAAATCTTTAAGTCGTATTAAAGCAACTCTCGCATAATTAGCTAATTAATAAAAATAAGCTTAAATTATCTGAGATATAAATATGAGAAGAAATAAATTAGTAATGTCAATGGATTATTGCCGCTCCAGTAATCTACGGCTCGATCTCTGAATGTTGTCGAGGCAGTGATTACTTAAACAATATTGTGTCTTCTGTCGAGAGATTAGTGCTTAACTAAATAGTCGCTTAACAACTTCTATAAGTTAGGCCGTTAATCATTTATTGCCACTATTATCATTATTACTATTATTAATAATAATATTAATGTTTCACATAACACTCCTTTGATTGCGTCAGTTAAAGAACGAGTTAATTTATCGAAAGTTTTCGCTTTTTCGCGATGAGTGTTTAGGCTTCAAGTTATATTATATTATAATATATTTAAATTATGCACAAGTGGACGAGAGAGATTGTTCGCTATGATCGTAAACCTGTTTCTTAAACACAATATTTGCAAATGGAATGGAATTGTCATAGTTTTCTAATGTATATTACTGACAGAATGACAGTTCGATCTCGGATATCCTGTGTTGATATTTTAGAAATACGCATGACATAAAACAACATCTGTCGACGAATAGTAATCGTATGGTTTATACAAATATTTGTATTTTGTCACGTGTCCTACAAGAAAATATTTCGTATGCCATATATAAGTTACTGAACATACCGTCATATACAGGTATAAGGCAGAAATTTTGTGTCTGGGGCTGAATGTGTCTGTCCTTTTGAGGTGAAGTTTTCAATCTTAATCCACCACGCTGCTGAGGGTAGAATTTCATTTGACAGAAGCAGGTTTCTTGACGATGTTTCCCTTCCCCGTTAAGCACGAGACGTATTATAACAGATTATATGCATGAAAATATCGTAGTGCTTGCCTGACTTAAATTCGCAATCTTGGGCTGAGATTCACGCGTTCTAATTATTGACACACTCGGCACAGCTAGCTGTAGTGTTAGTGTCGTGATTTACCCCAGTTTTTGAATAATTAATCATCGAGACATTTAGGTAATAGAATTTCACACGTGTTCACTCGAGTTGCGACGTACTATGCTTACATTAGTTTTTTGCTACAAATCAACGTGTAATCAAAACTCAATAAAGCCAATAGCGTGTGAAATATATTTCATAGCTTAAGCAAGCATATTTAAATTGGTCCGTGTCATCATTCGCGGTTTCACAAATTATTATTGGAAAAGTATTCCGATGCAAATTGGTTATGTTTCAAAATTTGCATTTCAATCAATTATTATGCATAGGATTGAGCAAATTAGCATGAAACTTTGTAATGTATTTAGTGTTTTTTTGGATATGTATTATAACGAAATGTGTGTTGTAAAATGTTTACCGTCAATATCGCAAAGGATTATGCCAGAGAAGCGATATGAAAGTTTCCAGATTCGATCCTGACTGTTAAGGGGAGGACGACAATTATAGTCGCCCTTCTTTGGGGTTTCAAGTTTGTTTCTTGACTGAACTAATTGGCAAGCCTTAGAAATAAAAAAATGGAAAAAAGAATGTTCGAAAAAAGCAAATTAGTAGTATACGATTTTCTGCAAATAATGATTATGGTCGATTTAGACCAATAAGTGAACACTGGTTAATTTTATTATATTATTTGTAGACCTTGAGTATAATGTAACTTTGATCTGTGATATAATTTTGTAGACGTCAAACGTTATTATTATCCTGTCCAGTATTACCTTAATTTACATAATATCCTTACATCAAGGCGTCGCTAATGGTATATGTCAAAGCTAATGTTAGTTTTTGGTTTTTGTTATATTAAGCAATAGGAATTTGAAATAATATTAACAAAGCTTGCAATTAAAGTTAGACATTAGAGTATATTCGTAGTTGAAAAGAATGCAAAATCAAAAATCGCACAATTGCATATTTTGTTGTAAAGAAAAAACATAAATAAAAATTTTAACAAAATAAAAACCGACTTTAAATGTAAAACGCTAAAAAGTAAAAAAAATAATTGCGTATTCTTCTATAATTTGATAATTAACTTACTATTTTCTACTCATCAATATGTAGGTACGATTGTGTTGTGTGGTTGATAATGTAGTTACAATTATTGTTATATTTGGAGTCGATGTCAGCCAAGGAAACACTATAATTTACGTCGAATTATTACACCAAAAAATTTTGGTTAGATACTAAAATACATAAAAACTAAAATAAATTTGGTTTAAACGAAACGATTTTCAGTTCTTATACAAAACATGCGATGCTATTTAAAAAATATCTGTATTGTAACTGTGAAAGTTTCAAACAGGACAATTGACGTGGTGGGTATTTTGGACCTGTAATCGTTCGTTTAAAAATAATTAAATCACGTTGAAAATCCTCAATAAATTTCCTTTAAAACGGTCAAGTCAAGTGAAATAATTGGGTGATTGTATAGTGTGTTAAGGACAGTCAAAGCTTCTGGCAGTTAGATGCGCAATAAATAAGGTCTTCATTATTAAATTTAGCCCTTTAATTTCCAGGGTCTCCCATCTTGGTCGCGCGGTCTGGAGGCAGCGGAGGCGGCGCGCGCGCGCCTCGTGCGCTGGGCGTGCGGCGACGCGCCCCCCGAACCGGACCCGCCGCGGAAGAAGATGCCTCACGCGCTGCGCCGCCGGTGGCCGATGTGCCCCTGCTTACAAGTAAGTTCTCATCATTTAATTTGACCTGATATGTAACTATTTCATCCTTTATATTTAAACTATGCCTTATTATTTCTTTAACACATTCTTTCTTTTAAGACGATAGTTATGTATTCTATCAACTGGCATTGGAATACCATGTATCAATAGGACATTTAGCGTGAATTATAAACTATGCTTAGTGGCTGTTTAGTTAAGTATTACATATCTCTTTCTGTCATTATTGATTTGACATTCGAACGAAGAAGACACAGCATAATTTAACTAATCACTTGATAAATAACGTTTATAAGTAAGGCCGAGCGACCTTTAAACAATCTAGAAAATTCTAGAAGTTTCTAGATTGTTTATAGGTTGCTCATCTTTTTAATCCTCATTCAATGAGTTAAATATTAATACACGCAATTTAATGTTTATAATATATTGTTTGATGATTTTAATCGGTGATGTTATGATCAATATCAAATGTGACTTCTAGCTGGTACCAGTAGCTTATTTATCTATACTAATAATAAATCTACCTTGTAAACGCTTGTCAGTCTACGCTTTATTTAAATTATATTAGCTGTATATCTTATTGTAACGCAGCGCACCAATTTGCCATTTGTTGTGCCATTTCGTTGTATTTCACAAATGTTTTTGGCCGTGTTTTGATTGAACGCAATGCAAAACTTTATTGAATTATCACTTTTATTACGATGTACAATAAGACATACATTTGCTTAAGTTATATTTGAGTTAAAAATTAAAATATTGATATACACGACTGCCGACTGGTGACCTTAATTGATGAATGAATTTGGATAAATAGAAATGAAACGTTTTATTTTGTAATAAAAATAATACCAATAAGCTTACTTGTACTATAAATAATCCAGAAAATACGATTGATAAAAATCTATAATATTGAACAAAATATCACGTGACCACGAAATCGCTTACTACTTACTTGGTGGTAGAGCTTTGTGCAAGCTCGTCTGGGTAGGTACCACCCACTCATCAGATATTCTACCGCAAAACAGCAGAACTTGTTATTGCTGTGTTCCGGTTTGAAGGGTGAGTGAGCCAGTGTAATTACAGGCACAGGGACATAATATCTTAGTTCCCAAGGTTGGTGGCGCATTGGCGATGTGAGCGATGGTTAACATCTCTTACATTGGCGATATGTCTATGGGCATTGGTGACCACTTACCATCAGGTGGCCCATATGCGCGTCCGCCTTTCTTTGCTATAAAAAAAATCGCCTTTCATACTTCTGACGTCAGTGTTTTGACCCAAGTTGACCGTCAACAAAGGGCTTTAACTCCGTGACGTCACAACTACGGTAGCGCTTCATCAGTACTAAATTAACGAATATAATTTTGAACGAAAAAAAGAAACAGTTTTATTATAAAAGAAATATATTATATCAACCAATAAACTTATACTCTAAGTAAAATAAATGTTGGGCTAAGGTCCCCTGTCCCTTTTGAGAAGGTTTGGAGTTCATTTCACCACGCTGCTCCAATGTCGATTGGTGGATAACAATATTGTTTGGTCTATTTAAATGATACGTTATTAATAATACAATTAATATGATATCGACACGTTATCTCGTTAATTGTTGCGGAACGTGTCATATACACCAGAGATCACGTAACACGACACCGGATATCGGGTTCCTTTGGGTCGCAGGTTCGACTAATGTGCCACTTTCACCACGGCACTTGTTGAAGTCTAGCCAATATCTATAATTAATTATACTCTAAATACTATACGTTAATAATTCTTTTAATTAATTATAAATATAATGTTTTCAATCGTCTATACTGTTATTGTAAATGCGAATGTTACTCTGTCTGTCTGTTACTTTTTCAAAGATAAACCACTGAACCGAATTTTGATAAAATTTATAAAGTTTTGATTTAAATTATATATGAAAAAAAATCAACTATTAAAATGTAATTTCTTTCATATTTTTGCTGACATTTTTGACATATCCGACATGAAGTTGGAAATTCGAATGCGATTGATTCGCCATTGACACATTTTACTTGTTATCTAGAGAATCACGCTTTTACTTGCCAATCCATCAATCCTATTATAGGAAACATTGACACCGACGTGAGTAAGAGTCTGTTGAGTTATAAAGCTGACGATCCATTACATGTGTAGGCTGTGCAGCGCAATGATTGGCAGTGAATTGATTAAAAAAAATACCTGGATTCGGATTGGGTATCTACTATTTTCCTATTTACGTTTTCAAAATAACAAATCGAATATGTCTCCTGGATCGTATTGTACGAAAACTAAAGTGTTAGTTTGGACTCACTATCACACAATATAATACTTAAGATTTTATTTAAATAAATATTCAATAAATGTATTAACAATATTGTACATATTTATATAATTGTAACAACCTATGTACATAATTAGTTAATTGATATTAATTACGATTACGTTTAAAATCTGATGACCTGATTTGTGTAGAAAAAATTTACGCAATTTGATACACATACGTTCGAGGCGATCAAATAATATACCTACTAGCATATTTTATTCATGTTAAGCCTAAGACAAATAATTTCCATGAAATAGTTAAAAATAATTATTTTAGTGTTATATATATTTTTTGTGTTTCAAGTTGAAACGAATAACAAAGCCAAACATTGTCCGCACGGTGTATAGTCAGCCTTAACGTCAATTATTATCTTAATCGCCGTTGTAGGGCCGAAACGTACAACCGACGGTATCTATCGGACAAGTTGTTAGGATTCGAAAGCCGGCATCGATGTCGGTCACAGCCGGTGTGTATTTATTGTGGTGAGATATCTGAGTGATGGTCGTGGCGTGTGCCGCGCCGGTGCGGTTTTTAACCGGTAATAATCGGTTTGTTTTATTACGTATATTTTTTTATTGGATTTATATATCTTTTTGACGTGACAAAGTCTAATAAATCGATGAACGCTGGCTGCACGCACGAAAAAGTGTCCCGTTGCGCTCATTGTCCCGTTACACTTGATTGCAGTCATTTCATCAATGTTTTGTTATGACGTTGTCACGTTAAACTATCGTCCGTAAACCGACTTTACAGACATCCATTTTTTTGTTTTTTATTTTTTTTACTAGTAAGTGAAATGATTAAGTGTAACAGTACTAGCTAATCTTAATTATATTTCAAGTTTTTGATCGTTATAGATGTTGATTGTGTATGTTACAACCGGATACCGGTAGATGGCGTTTATTAGATAAGAAGCGTATCTGAATAGTATATATTATACTATTGAATGATGTATATAGTTAACAACAATATAAATTTGTGGTTACGCATGGGCGAAGTATTTTGCGAACACCTAATCTGTTGTTCTAGTTACTAAACATACCTACACAGTGAAAAAGTAACTGTGGATCTTTCCAATTGAAAACGTTCGATATTTATATCTTTGGAATTTCATGTATTGAATGTGATTGGTTAATTCTGCATTAGCAATATCTATTACAGATTATTCAATATTTTTTTAAACTGTTCTAATATTTGCAAGATCTTCAAAATAGCAATTCAACATTCAACAGTGATTAAATGAGAAATATAATTTAAAATTACTTGGATTTTTAAATGCGGAAATATTACAACTTCACATCCGTGACCTCTAGGACACGAGAGTTAAACTTCATTAATACCAATTAAGGGCAATGACAGGACTTGACTGATTGCAGTGCGAACTTGCATCATGGCCTTAGTCGATGGAATCTTTAGATTAAACTAGCTGGTCTCCTTCAACTTATAGTAAGGATTAAAAGGTTTAATCTAGGCTTAACATCGAACGGGCGTCAAATGTTGGCGTTTGTTGCATGATTGAATATATAATATTTTATTTGATTATAATATGTTGTTATATAAAAAAAAAACTGCTGTCATTTAAAATATACCTTGAAACTCGTGAAGAAGCTTTTGAAGTTCTAGAGATATTATAGTGCGTCATTGTTTTGCATATATACAAGCTCATTTTCTATTCCCACACTGTCTCCGATTGAACGAAACATTCGTAGAGAGATCAGACGAAGGGCCAACGGGTTTTCGTACTTCTCGAGGCACGTCGGTGTTACACTGAGAACTTTGTAAGAAAAAAACTTAATAACTTTTATTTTCTAGACCCAAATCCGCAATCAGATAGTCTATCTGATAGACAGACGTTAATACAGCCAACTGTGATTGAAAAGTGCGTGTAACAGTAGGCTCTTTTGACAAGCACTTCTGAATCGTCATATTTGTAATAATCATATTTTAGTTAACGTACATCTTTAACCATTTTCACTATTACATAGCCATATATTACTTATGTATTCTTTATTACATTCATATTAGCCAGCATGAAAATCAACGAATTATAAAGCCACACTTTACATGAAGTAGGATCGTTTAGTGGGATTTAATAGAAGCAATATCATTCATAAATATTAAAATAAAGTCAGGTAGAGGTTTAAATGTTTCGGTCATTAACCTTGTATACCAAAACCCACGCAGAGGAAGTCGTAGGCAAGACTAGTTTAAACTAAATGCATTCATAGCATTTAAAACAGATCAATTCAGTATTTTGATTATTCAGAAATATATGATATTATTATGATGTCGAATATACGTACCTACATATTGAAAATTCTATGTTTCTGTTGCTCTACTTTATTTTAATAAGATTTTACAAGTATTGTAGATAATAATATACATATACAATTTTATTGATTCAGTTAACTGTTGTGAGTGATGTTCTATATCTCATTTTATTCGTGTTTTCAATGTCGAATTCAATTCAAAAAACTTTATAAAAATAGAGAAACATTTGTACCACTCGCTTATTACTTAAATCATATTGCTTAATTGTCTTTTTTTAATAAGAGAAACGCATTTAAAAATATACTTAATACGCGTGCAATAAAAACGCTAGAAGCTAACGCATCAATAGACATTCAGGTAGCTAGCGATGAAAATGAACTGATGAACCAATTCTTATGATTTATAACGGTGGCGATACGTTACTTCGTATTTCTTGACAGATAATAATTACTTGGTTGGTACCATCCACTGATCATATATTCTATCGCCAAATAGCAGTACTTAGTAATGTTATGTTCCGATTTGAATGGTGAGTGAGCCAGTGACACAGGCACAAGGAACATAACATCTTAGTTCCCAAGGTTGGTGGCGCATTGGCGATGTAAGCGATGGCTAACATTTCTTACAATGCCAATGTCTATGGGCGTTGGTGACCACTTACCATCAGGTGGCCCATATGATCGTCCGCCTTCCTATACAATAAAAATGCAAAAAATGGTTTCTTTCAGCGCTAATATCAAAGGCGGTAGTTACCACTTACCATTCTGCCTATCTAATATACTTGAGAAAAGAAAAACTTAATAACCTTTTTGACTGACGTAGGATTTGAACCAAGAACTCAGGGTTTCAGCCGTATAGAGCACTAGATCAACGAGTCAGTTCGTTGTATAAAATATCCACAGCGTGACGTACTCCTGTCCAGTCTCAGCACAGCGACCATTATGACTAATACATACTTATCGGTCACGTACAAAGCTCAAACGAAAAACCCTACGATTAACGATCATTTAATTGTTAATCGAATTAGAGCGAGACAATAGGTACGGGTGGAAGCGCGGAAGTAATTACAACGTACGTACATAACCGCTCGACTGATTGAGATACATTGTCGACGGGTGACAAGACGGACATGTCGGTTGATTGGAGGATCATTAGTTTTGTATCATTTCGAACGTGAAATGTGACCTCTTTAACATGTACACTTTATAATTAAGACGAAAATCAACGCGGTCGTTAAAAAATAATGGACGATTACAATTCGTAGTGAATTATTATTAAGTGAAAATGTTTACAAGGAAGCGTAAAACTAAACAGAGTTTCTCGTTGAAGAGAAAATGTTCCATCAAACAAAATGTAAGTTTCGAATTTCATCTTCGAGATCTTAATATTTGAATAAAAAATTACAATGAAATTATTCGCACTAAGAATACAAACTCATCTCTCTGTGTGCCATGCGTTATAAATTTATAATAATGTTATTATACGAACTATTTTGTTTTCGTATAATAAATTGTGGTATTTTTTCTGTCTGTCGTTGGCTGTTGTTTCTTGGAATAAGTTTTTCTGTGTTTGTTCATTAATTTGGAATACTTGAAATAATATCGTAATTAAGTTTTTCGACGACCATATTGAATGACGTCTGGATCCTGGGAACGATTCGCTAATTGTATTTGTAACGGAGTTTGTTGTAAAATGCATTTAATTCCATCGGAGTTTAATTTGAAAATCGCTTGAGTTTTTATTAAACCAAAAGAACGGAGTTCTTGCAAGAAATTTGCATTGTATGTATGAATTGTTTCATGTTCTAGAGTATAGGGAAAGGTTACATGTAGCGAAAAAAACATCTGAATCCTCTTATCCCTGTCCCTAATTGAAGCATCGTGATGAAAAATACTTCAAATGGTTTCGTCTAACGGGGCCTTTGCCTCTCACAGACTGTTTTTTATTTACAAAGCAAATCGCTATGGGTAAAGGTGATCGAATATACATCGTCGCTTTCCCACAATTCATTTAAAAATGTACATAATAAGAAAAAACAATGAAAGCTGTATACGATACGAGAACAATTTTAATATAATACGCGTATAAATATGTGTTCATTCTCTCGGGACATCCTCGGTGAAGTCATCGACGAAAATACAATTCCGCCGTCTTGTATACCTTAAAGATCAGGGTTGATACAATATTTACTTTCGTTTATTTGTCTTAATATATAATATGTATGTATGTATGTACTCTACGATCGTATCCACTTATGTACGCCTTATGAATTTAAGATAAGGCGTCTTCATTGAGTTGTCGTGTCAACATTTTTATTGTATTAATAAAATAATCTAATAATAAAATAATAATAACAGCCTGTTAATGTCCCACTGCTGGGCCAAGGCCTCTTCTCCTCTTTTTGAAGAGAAGGGTAATAAATAATAAATAATCAGGTAATTTTAAAATAAAATAATCAGGTAATTTTATTTATTATATTTAGTTTATCTATTTCTATACTTATAAAAATAAATAATGACAAACCGGGTTAGGACAGTTCTCTCTTTGTCAACGGATTTTCTTTTGTTTTGTTTGGTAGCTCTTGACGAGCCTGAGTGTTATAAGTAGAAAAAAAATGGTTGTCTGTAAATTCGGTTTACGGACGATAGCTTAACGTGACAACGTCATAACAAAACATTGATGAAATGACACATAGGCCAATCGAGTGAAAGAGAGATAGATGCGGCGCAAGCGTACAATCAGCGTAACGGGACAATTTTTCGTGCATGCAGCAAGCGTTCATCGATTTATTAGACGTTGTCACGTCAAAAATGTCGAAACATGTAAATTTTATATATGTTTTCCATAAAATTGCAGTTACAGGGCATCTGCAACCTTATATTACTTAATCTGTAGGGTGGTTGGAATAAATCTCTTATTCTTCAATATTTTCATGTTAAATATTCCTAAGTTATTATTGGTAAATAAATAATATGTACATTTTACCGGATGATAACTTAAACAATGCTGTCTTCTTATTCAAATGTCGAATCAATAATGATAGAGTGGGGATATACACATGTTATTCTATATTTCATCATAATTTGAGTAAAATGGTCGGTATAACATAGTTTGTTGGAAAAGTATGAATAATGAATATGAGATAAATATGTTCACAAAAGCGATTACTGTGTCTTATCTGTAAAAGTATAAAAGTATAAAAAGTTTCCATTGTACAGTAGGCTGTATAGTTACAACGTCATGTCCCCTTCTTTCCAACATCAAATCACTGATGACAGAGAGGGAGAATACAGTGAGTAACTAACCGTAATACGATAGTTGATATTTATAATATGAACATATTATTATTATCCTCATATTACAAATAGTAACGATTCAAAACAAAACAATGTTCAAATCCAAACACGTCGATGTTTAATCATTAATTAAATACTAATAAAAGATTCAATTGTTCTTCGCTTAAATATTTTCCGTTGTTGTTCAAGTCACTGTGTGTGTGTAACGTTTGCATTTCAATCGAGTTCTTTTATTCGAATGGATTATTCAAATTTTTATATCAATTCCTTGAAAAATATTACTGTATTTTTTATTCTTTATCTTAATAACATCGTCGACCTTCAACGAAATCGAATTAATTTAATCTTTACGAACGTATAAATAGCGACAAATCTTATTGTTTTCATGTGATGTTGAACATGTTAAATATTATTATGTTACATTATAATCTAAAACTAAAATAAATAAAAACACATTAAAATTTAAAAAAAAACACCGTCTAAAAAATTGTATTTTGGTATTGAAAGACGAGGTCTACTTTTTTATTTTGTCTACAGCTTTTAGTGTTAACATTAATTACGTAATGGAAAATAACTATCCGAGTGTCTATCCTCGATTGAATGAATGAAATGAAAAAATCTTTATTCTCCAAAAAAACAATTTACAAATGTGTGATAGAATCCGTTGCTACCCGAACTAGGAGGCCTGTATCGTGGTGGTGTAATTATTTCTGAGTTCTCTTATTCTCCATTATTTTGTTTTTCTCAATCTGAAACCTTTCTATGTATTCTTCGGATAGTAGCATTTAATTTAGGTATGTAAAGATAAGTCGATGACGTTCCGGATTAACTACAGAAGATTACTTTAAAAACAAAATTACTTAATTACTTTTGACGGGACAACGTCTAGTAAATCGATGAACGCTGGCTGCATGCACGAAAAATTGTCCCGTTACGCTAATTGTCCCGTTACGCTGACTGTACGCTTCCGCCGCATCTATCTCTCTTTCACTCGATTGCAGTCATTTCATCAATGTTTTGTTATGACGTTGTCACGTTATACTATCGTCCGTAAACCGACTTTACAGACAACCATTTTTTTTAGGCAAATTAACTTCATTTTTTTTGCTCCTGATAACTCGTCATTCATATGAGTAATATTATTTACTAATTTTGTTAAGGTACAACCTGCCAATACAGTTTTATATGAGGTATTTTATTATCATTGGTAAAATATTTTGCTATTTAAACAAATACAAACAGATTCGTCTTACGTTGTTATTATTATTATTAATATTTTTTCATCAGTACAGGTTCAGTGCGTGTTATCAATCACACAAGGAAAAGTACTTAATTAATTTAAATGTATATTTAAGTTAGTCATTATACAAATATTTTTGATGAGTTTTTATCGTACGTTATGTAGTCGTACTTTGTTTTATATATGATAAAATTTTAGTGCGAATGTCATTATTATAATAACGTATAAGGAAATATTATAATGTACTTTTGTGTAAATGTAAATTAATTATATTAAATAAGTCATTATACAGATGGATGAATTATTAATATTAATAATTATATACCAACGTTATGTTTTAGTAACACTCTAGGTGTAATTGTCATTTTTGTAATACTTATTTTATTGAAATTATAAAGAATTATGTTGTTTTTTTTTGATAATTAATGACAATTTTAATGAGGTTTGGACCCTAGTAACTGTTTGCTACTAACCTGCAAATCTAAATGTTGAGAATCGTGTTTCTGATGAACGTCAACGAAATACGTATTGTTTGTTACTCTCTCTCTCCCTCTGTGTGTATGTGTGTGACACGTGTGTGATTGGTCTGTTGGACTTCTATTATCTTATTGTTACATATATTGGTGACCAACAAGCAACTATTTCAATGAAAATGAACCTTTAGATTTATGAGAATATTAAAATAGAATAACATATTATTATATCGTTTGTTATCGTTTAGCAGCCCTATTATCGTCAATGAATCTGCGAGACCGTCGCATGAGTGTATTGAGGAGAAATTGTCGGGACTCAGGCGCCACCCTGAATCAGCTCGATGACTCACATCTAATTGTAGTGCGTATTTAAAGGGACATGCGATTTATACGTTTATAGTTTAATAGATTTCGATTTCTTTTTAGTACCTTTTTTTAATTAATCAAAACATATAAATAAGTAACAAATTATATATTATATTTTTTTTTAATATATTATTTTTATTATTTGGAAGTAACAGTGGTACTGATATCTATATACACAAAAGTGGATTTTGGTTTATCTGTTTGATTACTAGATATCGTACCGTTAGACAGATCACCGTGACAATTAATATCTATTACAAAGACGTAGTTGTCGAAGGCGTCTACCGGGTTTTGGCAGTTTTAATATACACAAATAAATGTTATGTGCCATTGTTAATGTTGAATCATTAATAGATTAACGATGCGAGGCCTAGCGATGTGAACGTAACAGGTTCGATCCTGATTCCTTGGGCTGTTGTCCCCATTTCAAACTTTTTTTTATTGCATATGGAGGCGGACGAGCATATGGGCCACATGCTGGAAAGTGGTCACCAACGCCCGTAGACATTGTAAAAGATGTTAACCATAGATTACAACGCCAATACGCCACCAACCTTGGGAACTAAGATGTTATGTCCCTTGTGCCTGTAATTACACTGGCTCACTCACATTTCAAACCGGAACACAACAATATAAAGTATCGCTGTTTTGCGGTAGAATATCTGATGAGTGGGTGGTACCTACCCAGACGAGCTAGCACAAAGCACTACCACCAAGTAAAACTAATCTGTATAATCGGTTATAAATAAAAATATTAGTAATTCCTTAAAACGGGCATTGTTAGTATTCTTTTGGAAAGTCTATATATATCTTTTTGATATAATTGATACATTCGCATTTTAAATAAACTCATCGCAATCATTAAATTGAAATAACAGATGAGAAACACACGAATAAAATTAATAATCATTAAATAATTACTTTCCAATTTGGGAGGAGCGATACTTTATGTGTATAATATCTTTTCCGTATCTTTGTCCTCCGTCATATGGTTCCTTGTGTGCCGTATAAGGTAGCGATGCAATACAATCAACATTTTTTCTTTCGATTTGCGATTATAATCGAAATACTCAATTCCATGTAAGCTCTCTTGATTTCAATTGATTGCTTATGAATGTGTCGAACGAGTTATGATGATACCGCCGCAGAAGTTCCGTCACATAAAAGAGTCTTTACTGTTTCTATTTAAAATAAATGGTAAACCTGATGGTAAGTGGTAGTAGAGTCCAAACGCGACGACGGCTAGTGCAGTCAGGAAGAATGATTATATTTAAATGTTTCGTGTGTGAGGAATGATTAATACTTTATCAACCTTTTTTTATTATCTTAAATATATAATACTTAAAGTAAAATGCTTTTGGGTATATATGGCATTTCAATATAATATCTAAATTAGTAATTGGTAATGTCTAGTCGTATAGGGAAAATGATGGATTTATATTTGTATTTATTTATTTTAGGACAATCATAAGAGCTAAAAAAGTAATAGGTACTTAAAATAAATGAGATTTAAATTAAGCGCTGCCTTACTTAAAGGTGACCACGACATGTGTAAATTGTAAAAGTATTGATGTTGGAATTTTGTCCAAAAATATTTTGAAACGATTTTTTTCTTTTTACACCTATGAACATGGATTAATTCGTTTTGGCACCAAGTGATAAATAAGAATTTTGTTGAAGTTGTACTTTGTTATACGTTATATATATAAATACTAAAACACGGTGCAATTAATGATCGCATTGTTATAGTATAGATTGAAAATATTTTACGAATTTTTAGAACGTATGTTTAACAGCGTAATAAATCGTATAAAAACCAATTAAAACTTGTTACAGAATGACGAGCCACCCGAGATCACGTACTGTGTGGTGGGCGGCGAGGGAGGCCTGGCGCTGCAGGCGGTCACCCCCACACATCCCATGCCACCGCAAGATGAGCTCGACGCGAAGTTCGCAGAACTGGTGGTAAGTGATATATGCACCATATCCTTCGTTCATAGTAGCCATTAGCCATTTTTTAGCTCGAGAGTCTTAACGAAGATAGCGGGCTCTGACTGCGAAACGCGAACTGGCACCACTGAGTTTTTATTTTCTTTAATTGTGTATATAATTAATTTATCGGTGAAGGAATTGATCAGTGTCCACTCGCCCGATAAAGCACAGTGTCAAATAGAAATGAGACCTCAGCCAAGCAGTAATGTTTATAGGTTTAAGTAGTAACATTTACAGGCCGTTATTAAGATACTTATTATTTATAAAAGATATAATAATTTTTATACTTGTACCCGTATCGTATCTCTAGTTATTATATCGCAGTAAACATTCCATTATAGGCTGTTTATATACATCTCTATGACTATTACCATTGACTGTAACTGACTTCGTGTTAAATCTTTACGAGTGACGATTACATATAATAAATGTAATAATAAGTAAGTATTACTATTTAAGTACAATGCTTAAGGAAACGTGTAAATATAAGATATTGTACTTTAAGTACGACATCGGTAATTAGTTATCATTTAAACAATTAGTAACGGACATTTAAATAAATATATATATATAAGTATTATAGTAAAAAATAGTATATATATATATCGGAATGGTAGACTGATTGTCGAAGGTCCGGACGTCGTATTGTTAAAAATAATAACGTCAGCGTTGCTGACGTTATTCTCTCTTCATTACTATCTTCATTATTCATAGTAGTAATAATTAAAAACGACAACTTCTTCCAATAACACTTTTATTGAATGTTAATAACAGAGTAGAGCTCCGTACAGCTCGGCTGCTTATACTGAACCTTTTTTTGTAAATACCATTACTCGTATTTTTACCAAACGACAGTTCTAAATTCAAAATAATGACAATTAATAATTTATAATTTAAAATAACAATTTTAGAATATTAATCAAATGAGTTTTTTATGAGAACCTCTTTAGACAATGTAAATAAATCATTCATATAATTGTAACTAGTTTTAAGTCACAATATCTCAAGTAACTTAAGTAAATAACTTAAGTAAATGATATTGCGCCGATATATATATATATATATATATATATATATATACTATTTTTAGGTAACTCTTGTAAGTTTATGGAGTTTTCGATCAATGACGTTTATGGTATAACTAGATGTTTTACTAGATGAAGTTCGTCTGAGTAGGTAGTAGGTACCACCGAACAGTAGATAATATTAAGCTCACATGAAAACTCCGTGATGCCTGCTCGGGTTTGAACCAGCAATATTTTGGTAGAAATTCCTTTTTATTAATGAAACACGTATATAGTTAAATCCCGCCCAGTGACGTTATGGTCGGTACCGACAACAGCATACATAAATAGAGAAAAAATTTTAGAGCGAGTGTAGTTGGAACAATAAATTATCAGTTGACCAATTTTATCTCCCATGTTACATGTTACACGTCGAGAAACTGAATCGCGGGAATAGCAGCACGTCTTTTTGTAAATTAAACTTTATATTGATAAATGACCTATTGACATTATGACAGTTCGGGTGATATGACAGCGAATACGTGCACAGAGTTATTAATATTATCATTCCTCCTTATATCTGTTGAATGTGGCTCTTAATAATTTATCGTAATTTTCATTTATATATTTAATACTAATACGAAAATCACGATCTTGACATTTTAAATACATGAATATTCTATCTGCTCCAACCCCGCATGGTTTTTCTTTGTATATTCCGTAATTGTTTTCATTGTTCAGTAGTTTTTCGCGCTTAGACTCGAAATCTTTGGTTAAGACTGGCTTTATTTTACTGGGTTATCATTAATATTTTTCTCTATTTATTTATTTTAGTACGTCTTTAAGAAAGTTTAATGGCTTATCTATTAAGAAATAATAATAATATCTTGGGACATTTATCACACACGGTCATCTGATCCCAAACTAAGCAGAGCTCGTACTATGGAAACCAGGCAACTGATATACTACATATACTAATTTTTCTTTTGTAAATACATACTTATATAAATAATTACAACCAGACTCAGGACAAACATACATGTTCATGCACACAAATGTCTCTCCTGGGTGGGAATCGAACCCACGACCTGCGGCGCGAAAGGCAGGGTATCTACCAATCACGCCAACCGGCTCAATTACATTTAGGTTATTATTTAGACTATTCCTGATAGTTGATTTAAAAATGTTAATTTATTTACATACAAACGAAACTTGAAAATGCGACATGAACTACAATCTATTATAACAAGGACAAAATAACTAGCCGTGACTAGCTTTACAAACGAACGTTTAACTTATCGAATTAATGACAGACTACACATTATAACTAAAATACTTAAATTATAATAAAAATTATTATTTATCGTTAAAAGTTTTCCTTAAATATTAATAATACTAGTGTACAATAGTGTAAGATATGTACATAAGTAATAATTAGTTCTCCGCCTGAACACTTTTGGTCGTTTTGGATTACGGCCTCAGGGAATTATGATAGAGAGGGAATAAAGAGTGCTCCTGTGAATGCGCACACACTTAGACACTATAATATCTCCTCCATAAATGGTTAATGTCTTTTGAGATTGGTCGCCGTGATTGAACTCAGTCAGATGTACATCATCATACATACATAATAATAGTAAAAGAGGTATTTTTTACATAAAATTACATATATATTTTTATTAGTTTTTTCTTCTACCTCATTGGCCTTATGACTAGCGTACACAGTTGCATTGAAATTAATTGGATTTGTCTTTGAAGATAGTTCTCAATAGCAGCCAGGATTTTAAAAAAAGCGTTGTCGGGAAATGTCACAAAGGAACAACCGGGTACTGCACCTGATCTCTCTCCGGTCGTGTCGGATTTCCGTCCTATTGGATTATGAGTGGGGAAATAGTAGTGCACCTGTGTTTGCGTGCGCACACTTATGCACTGTAATATCACGTGTGGAATTTGCGATTCGTATTTTTTTTTTATTTCATTGGAAGGCGGACGAGCATATGGGCCACCTGATGGTATGTGGTCACCAGCGCCCATAAACAATGGCATTGTAAGAGATGTTAACCATCGCTTACATCAACAATGCGCCACCAACCTTGGGAACTTAGATGTTATGTCCCTTGTGCCTGTAATTACACTGGATCACTCACCCTTCAAACCGGAACACAACAGTACCAAGTACTGCTGTTTTGCGGTAGAATACCTGATATTTGGGTGGTACCTACCCAGACGAGCCTGCACAAAGCTCTACCACCAGTAAGAAAGTTTGGTCTAGTCTTTAGGCTTATGTTATAAAATTCGAACATTTGAACACTTCACACGGACGTAGACCACAAATAACATCGTAACATCACTTCCGACGCACGTAACAGTAAGTAACCGGTAATTGAAAACTCGTTCCGTAAAGAAATTGTTTTCGATGCGATTAATATGTTAACAGCTCGTTAAATGTATGATTTATTATAATTAATTACGTCGATGTTGTTTTTAAATTAAGCGATTTGTTATAACATTTTATAGAGTAAATTTTATTCAATAATGCATTTGGTCCGATACGATTCTGGCTGGGAATTTCTAGGTCATGTCGCGTAACTACTTCCTCTGCGTCCGATTAATGAATTGCAGTAAAATTGTCGTATATTCACTAACATTAACGATGTTATACGTTCTAGTGATTAGTATTTTTTTTTTAATAAATGTGTTTTGACTTATTCTATTCTATATCGGGGTATTCTCGACAAATTTCAGAAGATTACGATTGATTTTGTCATATAGTTGACATTTAGTCTGTTCTCTTATGTCGATTTTGATAATTAAAATATTGTTTTATAGTTCTGCAATATTTTCAATGTTATTCATGATAGTTTTTAATTTTCTCTCAAAGATTCAAGTCAGTGGCGAATTGAGAGACTGTTTTATTTATTTAAATTCAAAGCTTGATTTAATACATACTTAAAATATTATAAATATGGTCATACTTATATAAAAAACACGTGCTCTCCAAAGTAAATACCAGTTGGTAATGAAATTTCACTTGCAAGCGAAACTGGTCCTAGGCCTAGCTTTGGCGCCAAATAAATTAAAGTACTAGAAGCCTAATTGGACGGCTGTAGGAAACTTTCCATTACGGACGGGAATTAAGAGAAAACTGTTTGTTGGAGACATCGAAAACGCCGTCTTTATGAAAGGGACGACCTGCGTTTTATTTCTCAATGAAATATTAACCATCGCATATTTCGCCAATGCGCCACCAACCTTGGGAATTAACTAGTTATGTCCCTTGTGCCCGTAATTACACTGGCTCACTCACTCTTCAAACCGGAACACAACAATACAAAAGTACTGTTATTTTGCGGTAGAATATCTAATGAGTGGAGCTTGCAAAAAGCTCTACCACCGAGTATTCTACCGCTAAGCAATATTGTTGCGGTACCTGCCCAGACGGGCATAAATTAGACGGTCCCAATTAAACTTAATATATAATTCCTTGACTCGCCGCACATTGAAGTAAGCACGGTTTGTGTTTCTTGTAGGACCAGTGTCTATGGGCTAAATTGAATTCTTATTAGGTGGCCTCTTTGATTACCTGCTTTATAACAATGAGTAAAAGTAATATTTCGATGTGATTCACTTTGTGTTTTTTAGGTAATACTCCTTTATGACATTAATTAGACCAGACCTAAAGTAGTCATGTATTTTATTACTGATTTAGTCGGTATAAATACTCGTTGTGATCTTAATGTTATCTGGAAACAAATACATGCGAAAATTGAAAATATACACCAAATGCATTGATAACCGTCGTGATTTTTGTTTATTTGTGAAAAAACAAAAAAATACTTCAGTTTTGTCATTTTCCATTTTAATAAAATTCTGTATTTTAGCCATAGACAGTTGACCTATTTTACGATAACATTAATTGCTCGCGAAGTCTACATATTAAATTACTGACTACCAATGTAAGACTAATTAGACGAATAACTGAATCGCAAATTGTGACTCATTGGTTGAATATTAAGGTTTACAATTTTGTTTGCGTCGTTCATCCATATTTGCATAGATAATTAATTGTTCCAATTAAAATGTAAACGTTCTTTAGAGTAGTTATAAAAAAATTATGTAACTGTAGCCTATCACATAGGAATAATTATGATTTGAGATTATAATAATTCGTTAAGATTTTTTAATGTTATATAGTTATTGACGATAAAAAAAGTTAAAGAGAAATGTTACTTAATTAATTGTAATTTGTAGCTGCTGAATATCTTAGATTTATATATTTAGTTTATTTATATATTAGAAATTGATTAATGTTGTATTTTTAATTAATTATTTGTTAACTAAACACAGTTGAAAAATAGCTTAGTTGTTTGAAACTTGTTGTTAGAAGTGATTGGTCTAATTTGATAACCGTCGTGTGTGAAGTGTCTTAAACGCTAAATAATATGCAAATTAAGAATTTAACATGATAACTATTAAGTAACAAAATCAATTATCGATTAATTACAAATAACTTATATAAAAAAAGAAAGTAGCGCTATTATGACAGGTATGTTAGAAGATCGAAGTGCGGTTTTGATGGACGAGATACCGAACGATTATGTTGTTGATATGAATTAGATGTTACATAAACACTGCATGATACTTTCACTGTGTGATGTGATTGTGATGGATTACTCGCGTACGTTCTGATGTATTGAACTGCATCGAGTGCGATCGGTACCGTTTAGAGCTCCGGATTGATTGATTAGTATTATTTTAATTAGAAAAAATAATTAAAATTTATTAAAAATTTTAGATTTGGAATTGTATCAATTTTATTATAATACCTGATTTTTATCGTGTGAAAAAAGAACTATGTTAAGTACTTCTTATATTGCTCTTAAATTATGATCATGTCTACAGCAGTAGTGAAGCAGGCACAATGGAGACGATTTTAATTAGGGATGGTTAGGTACGTACACTCATTACATGTTCTAATACCAAATATCAATATTTATTATTGTTATGTTTCGTTTTGTTGGGTGAACGAGTCATTGTAACTACAGACACTATG
This sequence comes from Nymphalis c-album, assembly GCA_963151315.1. Taxonomy (NCBI): domain Eukaryota; kingdom Metazoa; phylum Arthropoda; class Insecta; order Lepidoptera; family Nymphalidae; genus Nymphalis; species Nymphalis c-album. The sequence continues at coordinate 2,583,542 of OY720601.1, forward strand.
GACGTAACTTACGTCTGTGGCTTATTGGCGATGTATGGATAATGGAATCATTGATATTACTCACCAGCGTTAGTGATTATTTGATTCAAACTTTGTAGTTTTTAAGTTTATCCATATAGGAGTTTCATTCGAGTAAAAACGGAGTTTAACACAAAAAAAAAGAATTATGGGAGCCGAGCGAATCTCGGTCGCCCAGATACTGCCATTTAATAAGCGGACATCAGTAGTAAGCGCTAAATGTTGTCGTTGCTGTAAAGCGAGCTCGTGTTCGCGACTCTGGAGTCTGGACGTTGATTTTATAGGTACATCCATGTGAAAACTTTCATTATAATAATAATTGTATTGTTAACAAATAGAACCATTTATGTTTAACTTTCAAGAGTCTAGTTTAGGTAGTTATAGTATGTAGTTACATTTATAAAAATGTAGAAAAAATGTCATAACAGACAAACAAATAGACAGACAAGAAAGCGAGTAAATGAAAGGTGATGCTGTACATTGATTTAAATAATAATATATTGCATATTATTATAAGTGAATAAAATATCAATGATAAATCCATACTTTTTATTACTCATAACTTATTTATGGATTTGATTTATGTTTATTTGGTAAATTATGAATGCAATTATGACGTGTAAGTAAATATCAGTTATGTGAACCTGCTTGGAATATTAATTATTTCCGTTAGTTATATTGATTCCGTCCGCCATTAAACGTAAATATTGACGTATAGATATATTATTATACTGCTTACTTTCTTATAATTATGTTACTTGGTTTTTATATAAGGTATTCTTCATATGTATATGCAAGTATCAATAACGCTAGTTGAGATAGATCGAATTATTTTGTTTTAAATGTCGAACTTGAGGCGTTTATCCTATATACGTAGTTCAAGAAAAATTACGCTCATTTGCAAAAACGCCATAATATCCGATGTCCACTCCACCTTACTAGATGAAAACTTATATTTTCATGTAAGTATGGTCCTATTATTCCAATTTTGAAACTCGATGTGATAAGATTTTTTGATCTGTCAATGTTATAGACATTTTCGTACTGTTCTTTATTCAATCCGTCGCTCGCGTCACCCTGGGATTTTGAATTATTTAATGGTGGTTGGTCCTCTATCGATGTATAATGATATTAATTAAGATATCATAGTCTTTAAGTTGTCAATTGGTCGATTAATATTAATAATTCTTAATAAAAAACCAGTTAGTTATCACTTTCAGAAAACATTTTGTTCAGTGATTCACAATTCTTGGTTTATAATATATTTTCTTATTCCGTAATTCCACATTTTGCGAAATCGAATGCAATAGTCGACGTTATAACCTTGCAATAAGGTCTAAAAGGGTCGGCAACATTCGTCTTTGGTGTACCTATTATAACTTTCTCCGATTCCTTGCTGACAGCGTGATAGGCAGCACCGCCAATTGTAGTTATTAATTATTATTTCTCTTAATTGAACTTGAAGTTTTCGCCTCTCTTCCAACTTTCCGTTTATAGCATTACATTTGTAAATTCTTAAGTTATGTCGTGCTATTTTAATATTTACGCAATGGAAAACTACTGTAACGGGTTTTGTTTCTGGTCGTGATATTATATTTTTGTCTTTATTTTTGTGTGTGAATTCGGACATCTGAAAGTAGTTATTTAATGTGATGCATTACTTTGTTGTACATGATGGGTTTGTTGTTTTATTTTTAAACATAAATGGCAATTTCATCATACATTTTCCCAATAAAACAATTGTGTCTGTTTTCACGACCTGGTTATAATATTGGTTATTAACAATGTTGCATAATTAAGTCGTTCTTGTAACGTAATAATGTTCCTGGTCCTTTATCGTAATCCGAGCCCGACCAGACGACGTCGTGCTGCGGTTGTACGGTCTATAACGTGACTAAAGTCTAAAACTACGCAACTATTCAATGAATTCTTTTAAGATCATTTTTATTTACAATTGGATATTGTATTCGTTGAGTCATATGCATATATAGTCTATCTATAAGTTATTTTCTTTAAGCAATGGATGCGAGAATATATATTTGTATGTGTGGTCTCTACAGTTCACATACAAAAGACAAATATTAAACGTTCCTTTTACTATGTAACGTCCCCGTGGTAATATTACCCTCTCACTCAACGCAAAGTCCTAATACGAAGTGACAATGTAAATAAGTGAGTCGTAGTCCAAGAATTTGAGCACCGAAAATGCGTTTTACCGAATGTCTGAAAATCTTGGTTGTACCGACCGAAACGAGTTGACACAGAACTCTACTAGAACTACTAATGCTAATTGCAGGCAGACAGACATATTTTTACTTGTAGTAAACAAGTTACTTGTAGTAAACAAGTTACTTGTAGTAAACAAGTTACTTGTAGTAAACAAGTAAAAGTATGACTTATAAAGAAATCTCTATTCTATAATGTTACTGTCCCTTCCGTAGGTCGTCGAAATCATAATATATAATAGGTTTTTTATACGTGGTTCGATTACAGACAGTTTGATAAATAGACTTCGAAGTATAACGAATTTGATCGCTATATGATAATGTTTCTTATGATTATTTAAGAACGATTTTTCTTTGAATTTGTAAAGGTCTCGATTGGGTTTTCAATTTGAGAACGGTCAATAAATATATTAACGGCTTAATAAAGAAAAAAGAACTTTATTTTAAAAATAAAGTTCTTTTTTTATTCAGTGTTATTATACAATAGCTTTCAATGCCAACTTATTCGTTAATTTTATAAAAAATCATAAAAATAATGGATTATGTCGGAAGAACCAATATCTATACGATATTATGTAAAAGCATATCGCGTATTTATTTTTATTGGATAATTTCAAAGCTATCGCGAATGAATTAATTCAGGCAACCTTGACACAGCGTGAAGTCACGATCTGCATTCATTGTGGCACCATCCCGTCGCCCATATTTAATCGAGGCAAGACTAGATTTAATACACGAATTACAAATGATTTGACGTCATCATTTATATTATTGTATAAGATATCGCGTGCCTACCTGCTAGCTACGATGTAATTATTATTGCATTAGATGTATTAAATTTAAATTTCTCTTCGTCGCTTGTAACTATTAAACTTCGCGCCGGTTCTTCTCGATAGAATTTACATGTCAAACAGTTGGTTCGAACATTCTATATAATCTTATTTAATAAAAAGCCTATTTTGATTAAGATATAAATAAAAATAGTTATAGATTAAATAGTATTAGATATTATAGCTATCTATTCACTTGTTGGCACGTGCGTAAAATCGACAAAATCAAAAGTTTATTTTGAACAGTTGGAGCTATTCGATAAAAAATAAACTCGCCGAAGAAGAATAAAAGATCGTGAAATGTCAATAAGTGATATGCGAAATTGGATATAATAGTTATAATATTTTAGCGTATCAAGTTGTTTAACATATATGAAGCGAATTCTTAAAAAAAGTTCAACCCACTAAGATGAACAATCTAAGATCGTGTAGAATACGACCGAATTATAAACCAACATTAAAATTTATATATAAACTAGTATAGTTGTTATTCATTACTAAATAATTGCATGTATTTAAAAACAAATAAAAATAAACTATAGTATTTTATATAGAAATTAGTTTTGCTTGAATTATTTATTTGTGTGCTACCGAGCTTTCTATGTTACGCGCAATCGATAGAAAGGTGGCTGTAGTCTGTCTTTTAATATAAATATAGGCGTTATTATTACACCTTTTCATATTATGTGGGTACTATATAATATATAAATGCTAGCATATAATTAGCTAGTTTTTTTTCTTAACTAGTTGCTCAACCGATTACAGTTTATCAAGAACAAGTTCGCTATAATATTAGTTGGGATGACATTTTATTTATTGTGTTGCCATTAGCCACTAGCGGTGTCAAATATAACCGTTCAATCTTAATCAGTTTCAGGATTTGTTTTGGAAAAATGAGGTTAATCAAAATAAATAAAAGTTGTTATAAAATTAAATAAACATTTACATTTTTTAAAAGGATACACAGTATATTTGAAACTAGGATATGTGTTCGTCACAGTTTTATTTTCTGTATACATCCTAACTAATATTATGCGAATATGAGTTTGTTTGTTTGTTACGCTTTCACGCCTAGATCACTCAATCGATTTTCAAAATTCTTTCACCAATTGAAAGCTACATTATCAGCGAGTAACATAGGCTTCATGACTGTCATTTTGACATTTCACTGTCATTTTATCCCCGTAATCCCACGGGTACGGGAACGACGTGGGTGAAACCGCGGGCAAACGCTAGTTAAAGTATATATAATTTGTAATATAGGTATATAACTGCAATGACGATAAATATTTTACAATATACCTAGCTAATAACGGATGAACTTGTTAACGAGATTTGTATAATAATGCTTGTTTGAACGTCGAGTTTCTCGCTCAAGTGCAACTTTAGAAGCGGATCCGAGATTTAACACGCCAGTCATGTTTTCGTAAACGAAAGTTCTTGAAAGTTATCGTTTTAGGTTAATTTCGAAGTAATTACCGTTTTAATACAAACAGATGAAGTCAACTGAACCATAAAAACGAACCGAAACGAATCGATCATATTTTCATGGTAATTTATCACTGTTCGATTACTTTATTTAAAGTTTATTACTTAGAAGACGTTATTTTTTACTAAATTAAGTAGTACTAACTTAATTATTCAGAAAATACCTAATTTCTCTAACAATGATGTCATACAATTATCATAAGATCATATTATGGTCGTTAGATTTGTATTAAATCGGAACGAGGTATATCTGTCTGTCGATCTGTCTGTTATGGTTTCACGGCTGAGCCACTAAACCGATTTTGATAAAATTTTAGTTCACAGTATTAAAATTGATTATTATCTTATTTTTTTATTAATAACTAGCTGATACCCGCGACTTCGTTCGCGTTGCTTGATATATTAACAAAGTTTTCTTATGTACGAAGGAAAAAACAACAAAAAGATCGCAAGCAAAAATATACTTTGTTTAAACATCACTGAAGACGCAGTGCATATATATACAAATCGTTGTTTCTTTAAATTTTAATAACTTTTTATTAAATGAAGATAGCGCAATCATTTTTGTTTTTGATAAGGGCCAAGTGTCTAATAAATAAAATTTATTAAATTTCATTGAAATCTATCCATTCGTTTTTCCGTGATGCGCGCACCACTGCAGACCTCTATCATTTTATTTATATAGATATTAAACTGATTACCTATGTTGATACACTATCATTGCTAACGTTCGAAATTCGAACTGTAGCGACATCTATCTCGCCACATACGAACTATGAACAGACGTATCCTACATCGCGATATTAAAGTTATCAGAGCGATTGAACACATAAATACAAGAACCCGACAACAATCGTTGGGGGCAGTAGGGGGGCAGTAGCCCACCAGACACAACACCCGTCTGGTCGGAGGATCCTCCCGTTTCAATGGTGGCCACCTCCAAAGAACCATTAAAAATGTGTTGGTTTTTCTGCATAGTCAGCATATTTTGCCTAATCTAATCTTGCAAGCTACGGTTGATATCGTCCTGAACGAAATCATCTATGTACTTATTTAAATGTACAAATTCGTTCTGAAAACTTGGTGACTTTGAGAACGAGCGCAGCGACCCGTAAGATATGAGATGATGAGGTGATTAAGGTTATTATTCTAAACGGTCCCGACATACCCGGCGATTAGCTAATTCAGTCTGAGCGACGCGACGCGAGTTAAAACGTTCTTACTCAACAAAATGTCCTAAAAAAATCTTAAATATTTCATTCGTCTCATAATGTAAAACCATGTGGCCCAAATTGGTGCTGATGAAATAACACTTAAAGACTTGATGTATATTTGTTTTTATATGTAACAAGGCATACATATATTTGTTGTTGAGATTTTTTGAGTTTTTTTTGTCAACTTAAACTATTACCAAATTATAGTCTTGGTTATCGGATCATATAGAAATCGCTGAATAAACTTTAGCGTAATTTATCTAAGTGATCGTATTAAATTACTTTTAAATAATTAAAAAAGATATGCAGATTAAAAAAAAAGTAGTTCAACACCGGTTTATTTAATAATTTTATTTCTTTTGAAAATGGAACCAATTTCATAAAGGTAGGTTTTTAACAACAATGGCATTTGGTTTACATGTTACTGTCACTCAAGTGACAATTCCTAATGATTCATTCATTTCAGGCGTGGTATAGATTTCATAGGCGTGGATGAACCTTGACATTCTTTAACGACAGACACCTTGACAGATTGGTACTTCCCCCCATTAAAGTGAGTGAAGTGACTTGTCTTCCAAATTACGGCTTAAAAGTTAACAGTTAAATTAAGCGTAAATTTCGAAAGGATTTAATGGACTTATTTAACGAGCTACTTGGTTATGTATGTACATTGTACAGTACAGTCCAGTCCAGTCCTGTACATGATTTTGCTCTTTTTCACTCTTTCACTCTTTACTCTTTCTGTATATTTAGAAAGAAAAAGTCATAGCATTGTTTTTTGGGCTAAATTATATATATAGGTGAACATGAAAAATATGACATCTTTCATGTTTTTACTTAATCAAAATCAAGATACACATCGGTACACAGATAAAACATATATTTAGGCAGGCTGTCAAGGATCTTTGAATTTCATTCTTTAAGATTAAATCTATACTTATAATCCGGTTTTTTTTATAACTATCATTTTTGTGTTAAACTAATAATTGTAATTTACATTTATCAATGGAATTCAAAAAGTAGGAAAATTAAATTTGTGTTAAGTTGTCTGTATTTATCTTACGCCATTTTCATGATTCGTTTTTAGTTGAGTTAAGAATGTACGAAGGTAATCTTGTCTTAGTGGTATTAGATATTATTAAATTTTCATTTGAAGCGTACATTCATTAATTTTAAGATTTTTTTTGTTGGTTAAAAATAAATGTTTTATGTTGTACAAGGTACGAGAATGTAGGAATAGAAGGTTCTGTAATCCGTCAATTGTTTGAAGTCACGAACTCGGATGTTGAAATATTGACCGTACTTCTACGACCTATCTCTACTAATATATAAAGCTAAAGAGTTTGTTTGTTTGATCCGACTAATCTCAGGAACTACTGGTTCGAATTTAAAAAATATTTTTCTGTTGTATAGTCCTTTTATCGATGAAGGTTGTAGGCTTATTAGAATTCATTATACTTTTATTAATTATACCCGGGTGAAACCGCGTAGCACAGCTAGTTATATATATGTATGTACCTACGTATAAAATCATATAAGGTGCTATATGAACGTTAATTTCTAATTTTATTGCGAAATGGTTTGATATAAAATCGAAAGCGTCAATCATCGTTTGATAGTTATGTCACTTAGAAAGATTAGTTCTGATGACTTGTACAATCATTTCTCTCTATTTGTTTAATCGTTCCATTAACATTATTATCGAACTTTCTTATAATATTACATGACGATGAAAATATGATATGTGTGCGATATTGGTTTTTAAAAGACGTTTATAAAGTTTATGCAAAGTGCGAAAAATATGTTATAATAATTATAATAATCTATAGTAATCTTATCCAATAAATTGATTTGTAAAGCAAAAATATTGTTGCAAAATACGACCGGTAGAATATTAGTATAGATATAGTTATTGTTTGAAGTTATACAGCCACTGAATGCGGAAGAAGTGCGCTGGACGTGGACTAAGATCCACCCGACCGAAAGCAGATCGGTCGGAGCGGATCGATCTTTAATTTTTTTTCCCTATCTTCTGTCCAGTTTGATTTTCGAATTTTGGGTTTATGTACTTTTGTTTTGATACGTTTGATGTACAACTTTTTTACCAATTAGGGATACGTCAATATGACGTAGGTACTTTTATCAGAGTATATAAAATCTAAATTCATATATAAAATTATTGTCTATTAATACTTACCTTACCTACTGTACTGTATTTTTATTATATAAAGTAGGTCTTCGTTAAAGTCCCACACTTAGGGCATGACACGCCCTCATTAGACATAAATTAATATAGGTATGAACATATATGTACATATATATATGTATATATATATATATATATATATAATAATTTATCAAGCACATGATAATGATGTAGTGTATATGAATCTACGACTTTCGTTTACGATCGACGTATTCTGTCCAATTGGCAATCACGACAATCTCATTAATAATTTAATGAAAAAAGCTACGGTAAAAATGTCCTAAAAATTATTTATTACAAAGTGTGTTAATTTGCACGCTGATGCCCATGAAGAGTAAGTTATTTATACCATATATAGAAGACATGCCTGGCATACGCATTTTCGTATAACGCGGTCGATTTTTTTAAATAGCTATATTTATGTCTTTTCTGGCAACGTTTCCTTTCGGTTTCGGGGTATTTGTGTGAAGGTCTCCAAGGGTCTTAGATCCGGTCTAACTTATTCGGTCTGTGGTATTTATCATCTGTTTTAGGACTACTGAATAACCAAATCTATATGTAAATGTTTGATAATTAATCGATCGTTACGTCTGTATTTGTCTTAATTAACCGACGTTCCGTATAAATTGTTCGTTGTACATTTTTATTTTTTCCTGATACTCAGAAACATGACTATATTGCATACTTAATTATTTACGAAAATTTCGTATGAGTGATTTGTTTAGGAAAGGAGAGATCATGATATAAATAATATATTGAATTAAAAAGAAATGGTAACGTATAAATAATTGGTTTTTATTGTTCACAGGAAGAGCTGGACTTGACAGCGGTCAATAAAGCGGCAATGATGGAATTGCCGGCTGCGAAAAAGTGGCAGATCTACTGCAGTCGACGGCCACCACCTGGACAAGCGCCCCCACTAGCGACAGCGCCGCAGGTCGAAGACTACATCAAGGCTCTTAATGAAATTGCTGATGTAAGTTTATGGAACTAAAATAAAAGTGGTCTGTTATATATTAATTCAATAATATTAAACTCTTAGGTACACCTGTATAATGATAAAACCATACTTTTGTGATTTTTATACTCCCTATAACGGTCTATTTTTAAATAATTTAATTTTTTGGAAGCCAACGATATAATAAATAATACTAAGTAATACATTTTCTTAATGAGTAATATAAATAGTGATACAAAGTATACACGGCATTTTACAGGATAATTTAACAAAAAAAAAACAAAAACAAATCTTTAACTTAAACGAGTCTTTATAAGTCCTCCTTGGTCTGATACTTGTATGTTCTGTACACTGGGGAGTCCTATTTTGTTTTTTGAGGTATCGTTAATTTTACATAATTTTTTCCCAATATTTTTTCCAAACTACTTATAATATGACGCGACGCAATATCCCCTGAACAATTAATTAAATTTTCATTAAATTGGATCAGACTAACTGCTAGTAAGTATTATAAAAAGTAGACAAGTTTTAGCTGAATATTGTCAAATGAGAAGTTTGTGACAAGGTTTTGTTTTTTGCTTCAGGCCTTTTCATCATCAGAAGGCGTTACACCTACCGAAGCGTTTGCACTAGTCGACGGTTTGAAGACCGCGCTTCGGACGCGAGCGCACAGTTTCGTCCTGCGTTTCATCAAGCAGGGCGGTCTTGCTGCTTTGTTGGAAGCGCTGCAAAGAGCCCCACGAGATGACGCCACCACGAGACACAACCTTATTGCTGGTATTAAAGCACTTATGAACAACTCGGTGAGTATCACTTAGTTTTGGATTTATTGTGACTTTTGTAATAAAAATTCATTATGATATGTAAGAATTGCCAATTGTATATCCTTGTTTTATATTTTGAATGCCTACATTATATAAATGCCCAATTTAATAATATTTCGCAGACGGGTCGAGCTCATGTCCTAGCGCATCCGACGAGTATCGATCTGATCGCGCAGTCGATGGACACAGAGAATGTTAAGACTAAAGTTGCTGCGTTGGAAATTTTGGGAGCAGTTTGTCTCGTGCCCGGAGGACATAAGAAGGTGAGCTTTTATATGATATAATTAATATGTTTATGACTTATAATGGATGAGAGGAAACGTGAATAAGGATCGTAATTGCTTCCCTAAGTAAACTATGTGTAAAAAGTACATTCCACGCTCACATAGATATTTAATATCAGTACAATAAAAGTTGCAAAAATGAATTAGTACGTAGTTTTTAACCCCTCTGAATTTGGGAGTTTTTATTTCAAAATATTATGTGTGTGATGAATTTTAAATACCGTTTTTCAACTTCCACCATAATGGACCACAGGAAATGCTTATCGAGCCATTTGATATTTAACATTTTTTATAGCAAATTCATATTCTATACTTATTGACAGCAATCTTATTAAAGGATTTTATAAAAATACCCTGTTTCTATGTTAATGCCGATTTTAAGTTTTTTATTTATAGCAATTTAATTACCCAAAATTGACGAATATAAAACACCACAACTCGTTCTTGTGAATTAAGTTCGATACATATCCAAAGCGCCATACAGAAATTGGTGCCATACATGCCCTTTGGATAAATCTTGGTTCTTAATTTTTTTATATATAACACTAAAAATGGTTATTTTACAGGTCTTGGAAGCAATGATACACTATCAAAAATATGCGGGAGAACGTGCTCGCTTCCAGGGCATTATGAACGAGTTAGACCGTAGTACGGGCGCGTATCGAGATGACCTAGGTCTCAAGACCGCTATTATGTCCTTCGTCAACGCTGTACTTAATTACGGCCCCGGGGAGGAAAGCTTAGAATTCAGGCTACACTTGAGATATGAGCTACTCATGTTGGGAATACAGCCTGGTGAGCTCTTTTTACTACATTTCTCTTAGATATACGCTATAGTAAATTCTCAGAATCATATTAGTAATTATTATTATATTTTTATTTCCTTTTTACATAATATCTAAAATATAACTCATTAAAATGCGCGATATTTCCACTTTCATGTTATGTTTTTTGCCTACCACAAACATTGATTCACCGTGTTTGTGAGATCATTTATATTTTATAATTACAAAAATGTTGTATTTGTATAAGCGAAGTTCTTGTCGATATGGTATCTTTTTCACTATTATATAATAATTATCTTCAATTTCAGTAATAGAGAAACTTCGAAAATACGAAAACGAGACCCTCGACAGGCACATCGAATTCTTCGAAATGGTTCGGAACGAGGACGAGAGGGAGCTCGCTCGGAGGTTCGACAAGCAGCACGTCGACACCAAGAGCGCGGCCGCCATGTTCGAGCTGCTGCGCCGCAAGCTCAGCCACACGGCCGCCTACCCGCACCTGCTGTCTATGCTCGAACATCTCTTGTTACTGCCGTGTAAGCTGGAACTCTCTTATAATAGCTTAGTTATTTTAATTAATTGAAGCTAATTTATTACAAAAGGCCGTAAATATGTTGTTACTGAGCAAAAGCTTAGCAGCCGAAGATGGTTTGAAACTTATTTTGGACTCTGTTCTACTGCAGTCGATGTAGATATAGCAGAGTGTCGTCAGGTATCGGTAGGTGTTTTTGTGATCTTAAAAAAACCACATTGTCTGTCTAGATGAACTGCTTTAGAAGTCTAGAAGAAGAAATTAAGATGTTCTATTGACTGGGGCTTATCGGCTCGGGATCTGAATATTGGATGATAATTAACTACTCTCACTTTTATTTACAATCTTACTTGAATTGTAAACAACAGATACACAATTTTAGCTTTATTTAATTAAAAAATATCTGTTTTGACATTGAAGTGGAATACAACCCCCACTCGCAACACTGGCTGCTGCTGGACCGCGTGGTGCAGCAGGTGATCCTGCAGCAGCCCGCCGCCGGCAGCCGCGCCAACAGCGACCGCGACAGCGCCTCCGACACCGGCTCCGAACACGTCAAGGTGGGACCGCTTACATGGCACTGGAAGCTAGACAAGTCAATCACCTTGTTCGTAGCTGGTCAGCTCTAGCTGTAGAAATTGGCTCTGTCAGAAATATAAAATACTCCTTGTACGTTATGTCCATTGTGCTTGTAAATACACTAATCAGAGTATGTGTGACTCAGGTCTCAATCACATTCTAAACCGGAAAACAAAAATATGAATGATGTTGGGGATCATTGATCTGACTGATTTTGATCCGGCTTGTGTGTGTTTTTGTCAGTCTGTGATTCGGTATGTGAGTTGTGACATATTCCACCATAAATTGTATCTTTATTTCTGCAGCAGTTTTTATCCCATTACTTTTATTTTAAAAATATACATAAGTAATGGGATAATATTTATATGGTAAAATATTTGCTGTTTCAATTAACAGTTGAAAATAATACATTCAGTATAATTAATCTATACTAAACTTGAATTAAAACTGCAAAAGTAACTCTGTCTATCTGTTACGCCTTTACGGCTAAATCACTGAACTGATTTTGATGAAACTCGCTATGAAGTAAGATTGAAACCCAAGAAACGACATAGATTACTTTTTTAACTTAATACTTCACCCCTCTCTCCTAACACGCGGTCAAACTTACAGGTTTACGATCCGGACGTCGCTCCCTTAGAGATAAACGTCGGTGAGATAGTTCACTTGCTGGCCAAGGAGGAAGAACTCGTCGCCGCCAGGACTAAAGCCGAGAACTTGGAGAGGGAAAACGTCGACATGGCCACCGAACTAGCTAAGAAGGTGAGCGATATAGTCTCATATGTAGGTAGTTGGTACGTTATGGGCGATTTAAGACGATATTAGTTTGTGGTGAATCTAAAATTAATTTTTATACAATTTATATAAAATTGTAATATTCACTTAAATCGCTCCTAATGTGATACGATATCGGGTAGCGGTTATTACTAAATACCACATACTGAAATGTCCATTTGAGATAATTTAGTAATTAAATAATTTCATCCCATCGGCTTTTATTAAAAGCCCGGGAATATGGTTTATTTAAACGATTTCATTAATATCTTAAAATTTTTCTTAACTAAATAAGTTTTATTTAGGATTTTTTTTACTTTTAATCATTATATATTTTCTCTCATGTCTGTAACTTCATATAATACATGGTTAAGATAAATATTTAACAATTTATATAATACAATAAACACTATTTATTTAAATACTACTGCGAGCGAACGACGTTTCAATAAATTACAGCCTTACTTTTAAACTTTGTCTAGCGGTAACTGAACAAGTTTATTTTCTCTTTCTGTCATTAATGATTTCACATTAGAAAGAAAGGGACACAGCATTGTTTAACCAATCACCTAAAGAACATTTATAGCTAAAGCCGTAAATATTTTTTCTTTATTTTAAACTTGTATTCAAAATTGTGATTTAAACATAAATGTATCGCTCTCAGTATTTCATTAAAATAAACTAACGCTCACGGACCACCGCATGTGCTAACAACTAACAGGAGAAGCAAGTGGACCAGCACACGCAAGAGAAGGAGGAGCTGGAGGGAGTCGTCTCGAGGCTGAAGGAGAGGCTCGAGAGGGAGACGGCAGCTCACATGGAGTGCACGGAGCGGGCCAGGTCTTCTGCGTGCCGAGCCCACCAGCTGGAACAACAGGTGAACTAGAATGGGATTGGGAAATGTGTCCATTGAATCGGACAACTCGTTCGTGTAACGGTCTCGCTCATTTCGAATATTTACATATAAATAAATACATAGGAGTTTGTCGTTGTTTAGTGATGTTTATATAGCACTAAGAAGTGCTTAAGGAATTATAATTTTGAATTCCATATAACAAATGTCATAAATTGATATTTGATTAGGAATGAAAGTAGTCAACGCTTGGATTTTCTTATAATCATCTTCATTATTCTAGGTTGGTATAATAATTATCTCGATTTAAGATAACACTGATGAACGTTTTGCGGAAATAATTTTTGGGAAGGCAAGTTTTGGGATTTGTTTAGGACCTTCAGTAACTTTTTAGAAATATAAAACATATTATATAATAACAATTTTAGGTTTGTTAACTTTATAGTTAGTATTTTCCATTAATATATGTGGTTTTTTTTTCCGATCAGTTGAATCAAGAGCGAGCTGAACGAGCGAGATTCGAAAAACTGGTCAGCGAAGGTAGCATACCTGATGATGCGAAGGTGAGTCACGATTGCCTTTAAGTTTCTACTTAATAAAGCAAAGACAAATAAAGGTCTGTTGCTATCCCACTGCTACGTTAATGTCTCCTATTCATTTGGGGAAAAGGCTCACAGCTTGTTCCACCACGCTGCTCCAATACGGATTGGCTACACATGTAGCAGAATTTCTAAGAAATTAAACTGTAGATGAATTATAAACACAACGTACATGAACTTTCAGTATTGCTTGCCTGGGTTTGAACCTACAATCAACAATTAAGATTCACGCGTTCTAACCACTCAGCCATCTTGACTCTGTTCTTCTTAGTAGATATAATTCGAATGATCAATACTCTTTATTTCTATTTCTTGTTTTTTTTTTTGAATATATTAATCAGTTTTTTTAGTTAAAAATTAGTTAAAATAGCATGATTTACATGCAAAAAAATGTTTGTCAAGCAATTAGACAAAATTACCACATAATATAAGTTACCTTGTTAGTGTTGCGTTACAGGTTTAATGTATTATACTAAAATATGCTACTAAGTAAGTGTTGAATATATGTACTATAAAGTCTTATTTTTAATTAAACGGAGTCAACTGACGTTTACTGTGTTGTCAGTTTTTGGTGAAATAAAAATAGTGTTGTGACAAAGTGAATGATTGAATAAACTCCTGAATGAATAAAATTGATTGTCTAGTGAATAGTTAGCGTGCCGAACTGCCAATATCGGGTACGGTTTAGTCGTGCTTTGTACTTACCAACAAGTTTTCGACGACTATGTTTCTATAGTATCTACCTATACTGAATACCGAGTGTTGTAAACATTAAGGAAAACATTGCGAGGAAACTTGTAATTGTAACTACTGATTGTAGTTACATACTACTAGTAACTTATATCAACGCACTTTTATACAATTATATATATATATATATAATAATATTATTTTATAGTTTGAAATGATTAACTATTCACACTCATTGTTCATTCATCTAATTGAACGAGAACTGAACGCGTCACTATTACTTTAGATATGGCAACATTATTTTAAAAAGTGACATTAGCTACTGTCAGTTGGCTTCATCTAATTAAAAATACGACTATAGATATGCCTCTTCAAATAAATATGTTGTGCTTATATTGCAACGTTCGTAACGTCGTTATGAGTATTTCTTTTTTATATATTGGATATTACTTTTCCTTTTTAACATTCGTTTTGATCTTTCAGGTTAGCAATCTGAAGAGCGCAGTTATCGAAACCTGCAGTGTGCCACCACCCCCACCTCCCCCGTCACTCTGCCCCCCTCCGCCGGCCGCTCCCATGCCTCCCCCGGCCCCTCTCGCACCCCCGGCCCCCCTCGCTCCGGCACCTCCGAGACCCAAGAAGAACGTTCCCACCCCCGGCAACCCCCTGAAGAGCTTCAACTGGAGCAAGTTGCCGGACGCGAAGCTTCACGGCACGATCTGGCAGGAACTCGACGACGCGAAGTTGTACAACGCGATGGACCTGCACGCGATCGACAAGATGTTCTGCGCCTACCAGAAGAACGGTGTTCAGGTAGAGACGAAATCGCTTTTATATCATTGTAATCCTTTGTCGTAACTAGATAAGATGTCTGCATGTTATATTATTTGGACTTGGTTATTAGTAGATTGATGAATTTGATAATTGTCATATTATGTTGGGTATATAACACTTGAGTAACTGTAACTCCATAGATTTGCCATTGCCGTTATCCAAACTTTTTCTTTGTGTTGTTTTCATACAAGCTATATATATCTAAATTAACATTCTATGTTTATGGGCGTAAAATTACATCTAATATAATTTTAATTAATTTTTCTTAGTTATTGTATTGAATGCTTATATATATATATTTTTTACATATTTCAAATTGGTTTCGATGTGTTCTCTGTTGGTGACTTTTTAAATACACAAATGAATGTTGCATCTTAAGTAAACCGAATTGAAATGACATTATCTATTTCCTTTTATGATAAACTGTATGAAATAAGCAATTGATGCTTAAACGAAATTAATAATAAAATTTACAATAATTTTCAGAACGAAGGATCCGTCGAAGATCTGCGTCAGCTGGGTTCCAAGCCGCGCACCAAAATCTTATCCGTGATCGACGGTCGTCGTGCGCAGAACTGCACGATACTGCTGTCGAAGTTAAAGATGTCCGACGAGGAGATTTGTCGGTGGGTTGATTTTTTTTATTACTTTTAGAAAGTCGGGTTCAAATATATGTCTTTTTATGCATTTTTGTTATTAAACTTAATTAAACGTCGAGTTTTCGTGAACGCATGTGTTACTTTGAAGTGTTACATTACTGATGCAATAACGTTGCACGTTTAATGCGAACACTTGATGTTAATAGGTTAATTGTAAATATCATATATAGATCTTATTAAGGCTTTATGGTAACTCAACTGCAACTGCTAAACCTAATGTTCGTATGGTAGAGCAATCTTGCGAATGGACAGCGGGGAACAGCTTCCGCTGGACATGGTGGAACAGCTGCTGAAGTTCACACCGAGTGCAGAAGAAGCCGCTCTGCTGGAAGAACACCAGGACGAGCTCGATAGCATGGCGCGAGCGGACCGCTTCCTCTATGAGATTTCTAAGTGAGTGGCACAAAATATACTTATTATAATATTTAATATTAGTCAAATTTATTTATATGATATCTCACCAAAAGGGGAGTGGGTACTTCTGTTCATATACGTTGGCACTGTAAGACGTATTTCTTTTATATTACCCGGGAAGGCAAATGACTATTCCAGTTGATGGTAATTGGTACTACAGCCAAAACGCGACGACGGCTATTACAGTCGGCAAGAATGATTTGCACTAGCCGCCTCCGCCAGGGTTGCTGGCAGGGTTTTTTTATATAATATTTTTTATCACGTCTGGCTGACAAAGTTTAAAAAAAAGAAACACCCATTTCCAAGGTTTGTTACTACCCATAAATTCATTAAATGTAGAATAACCAAAAAAATTGTAAAGAACACAATCTGTTCTTAACAATTTTTTTAAATTTATCAACTGAGGCATTTTGACTATAATATATGTATAGTCTAAAGTATCACCGAGTCACTCGAGCGAATATAATAATAAATCAATGAACCCGCTCGGCGCCGGCAGGATCCCGCACTACTCGCAGCGCGTGCGCACGCTGCTGTTCAAGAAGAAGTTCTCGGGTGCCGTGGGCGAGGCGCGCAGCCGCGCCGCCGTCGTGCTGCGCGCCGCGCGCGACATGACGCGCTCGCGCCGCCTGCGCGCGCTGCTCGAGATCGTGCTCGCGCTCGGCAACTACATGAACCGGTGAGCGCGCCGGTACTTTGGTGTCACGAGTATCGACTCTGCGTTGCGTTTACTTCGTATGATGACACTTTTTTATCTACTAGAAAAACACATGGTGTATGTTATCAGTACAAATAATGTGCTGAAACGTGATTAAGATTCGTAATATACTTTTGATTTTGTTTCACCTAATATTTAGTACCAAACGTATTCATCGCAAAAACACCGCTTGTAGTTTGGTGCAAATTACATGTTTTCGAATTCGATTCATGTTTAATGTTCGAGTGTCTGACGTTGAATCCAAAAAATTTACGATACGTAACTAATATGGGTTGTAAATTCGTATAAAACTAAACACGCGTTATTTGTTAAATTTATTCGTTTTAGGCGTGATATTATGCTAGTTGATCCTTCGAGTCGGATCTCATTTTGCGATCTAAGTAAAAAAATTGAATCCAATTTTTTTTTCTTATATGATATTTAAATGTTATTTCTTTTCATTTAGTGGCGCTCGAGGAAATGCTTCGGGCTTCCGATTATCGTCTCTAGGAAAGCTAGCAGACACCAAGTCCAGCGTTTCGCGGAACACAACGCTGTTGCACTATCTCGTCGAGCTGTTGGAGACGCAGGTAGGTCTTAGACAAGTAAAGCTAAAGCCCAGTTGTTAATATTACAATTGATGATAACAGTAAAGATTTACAACAGTTATTGTTTAAACACAATTCATGTAAATGTCAGTTACAATGTGTTAAAAACAAAGTTCTCGATATATTACAGTTCAAAGAAGTACTTCTACTCGAAGAAGATCTACCGCACGTAAGGGCGGCCGCTAAAGTGTGCATCGACCAGCTAGAGAAGGACGTCGGCGCCTTACGCAACGGTCTACGCGAGGTGTCCAGGGAATTGGACTACCACGCGTCTTTACCAGCTCCAGCACAACCGAACGACGCCTTCGTACCGGTCATGAGGGAGTTCCACGCTCATGCTGTATGCTCCTTTACACAGTTAGAGGATTTGTTCCAGGTTAGTAAATAATAAATTCTATGAAATGATTATATAAACTACAAGTTTTTGCCCGCGGCCTTGCATGTGTGTGAGGGAGTTTAGGTACCCTATGTCCTTTTCTCTACCCCGGCAACATGTATGCAAAATAAAAAACCATACCGTTAATAATTTAAAAAAAATATAGTATTCTATTATGAATATAGGACATGAAGAGTCGTCTGGAAGCTTGTGCTCATGCCTTCGGCGAGGAACCCAGTGCGTCTCCAGAGCAGCTGTTCGGTGCCTTGGATGCATTCCTGACTCAGTTGGCGGAAGCCAGGGCCGAGTGTGACGCAGCCAGAAGACGGAGAGACGAAGAGGAGAGAAGGACCAGGCACGAACAAGAGGTAAAGAGAAACTAGCCATTTAAAATTAAGCATACACTCTCAATTTAAAATAAACGAACCAAACAATTAACTTAAAAAAACTTTAAAGTTTAATTATTGCAAACTAACTAATTATTTGAATAATTTTTTTTTGTGTATTTTAGTTATAGTAATTGATGATTTGAGCTGATATGCCAAATAAAACTGTGTTTACTTTGAATGATATTAAATTAAAAATTCACAGCTCAAGAAACGTACAATGGAAAGAAAACAGGGCTCGAGCCTGCTCAGCTCAGTCGGTAGGTCACTCGGCAAGTCCAACGGCACGTCCGATTGCAACGGACACTCCGGCGACAACTCCAGAGACGGCACCCTGACCAACGGCCAGAAAGGAGAATTCGACGATCTCATATCAGCGCTGAGGACCGGAGACGTGTTCGGCGATGACGTCGCCAAGATCAAGAGATCGAGGAAGGCCGCTAAGTCCGGCTACAAGGGCAGGGACTCGCCGCCCCGGGGAGTCTGCAGGGAAGATTCCAGAGAACGACAGAAGAACTGAGCTTATCCAGAATTGATTTAATGGAATTTTGAGTGATCTGTTTCCCGGTATGTCGGGAACATTAAATATAAGCGTTTTAAGTGATATTTCCAGTGTTGGATGTAGATTAGATTAAAATAATCGAGTCACAAATAAACGTGTTGAATTAGAGAAATAGTAGGTTGATTGTGCCAATATTTGGTTTGTTTATGGCAGGGCGTCTCGACCAGTAAGGCGTGTTTTAGCGGACGTAAAGGTACATGAAAAACAAGGGTGCTCGCGTATGGCATTTGGACTTTCTAACGAAAAATACATTTGAATTATAAATCTACGAAGACAAAGGTAACTTTTTGAAACATATGTTGCAATTTCAGCGTGACAACGTGATATTTT
This sequence comes from Nymphalis c-album, assembly GCA_963151315.1. Taxonomy (NCBI): domain Eukaryota; kingdom Metazoa; phylum Arthropoda; class Insecta; order Lepidoptera; family Nymphalidae; genus Nymphalis; species Nymphalis c-album. The sequence continues at coordinate 2,603,267 of OY720601.1, forward strand.
TTTGTCACATTAATGTAAAATGAGGTTTAATAAAATGCGTTTAAAGTCCGGGGGAAGACGTGATGCAATGGTTGGGACTTCCTGCTTTATCCTTTATAGTGGTTTCCTTTACTTGATCTGTGACGAATAATAAAAAGATCCATAGACAATATTATTTATGGTTTACGGATCTTTATTATCTATGATCAATTTTATTTAAGTTCAATAAATAATTAAATGAAGATTGTTGCTTAGACAAAGTGCTTGTATATCAGCATATAATTCCGCGTTTATAAAAATACTAGACAAAAAATAGATAATAATACAATTCAATATTATGAATGTTAGTGACGTAATTAAAAAAAATATTATATAACCAGCTGTTTTGATTAAAACAAATGTTTTTATGGTACTTATTTCACTGGGTAAAAAAATATCTATGAAAGTTTAGAAGACTTATATAATTATTAGGGGATGAATAAGGAATGTTTTCGTTAGGAAATTATATAAATTTATTCGAGTAAAGCTTAAGACTGCATGATATTCCTTAATCTAGACGTATAGTGATCCACGAGATCTCGTACCACGTTGACAAACGAAGTTGATTTCTATCATTTGTTCGATTTAACATATCAGATTTTCAGTTATGATTAAGAAAAAACAAATTATCTATGGACCAGATAACTTAAAAACAATAGATATGTTTACAATTTTTACGATCAAGCGATGATCATGTTATGGTGTGGACCTAATTTTTTTTTAATTTATTATTTGCATAAAAACTCAATGATGAATATTAAGGGAACATTTTACGCGCTGTTAACGTGCAAAGCATGTGTCTGCGTAAACGGCTGTAAGTGATTGCTCATGTACTTGTGTTTTAAGTATACAATCTATACAACTAAAAATAATTATATACACCCTATTCCAAACGAAGAAGGATTAAAGAACAATAAATCTTAGATCTTCTATAATACAACGCTATTCCACTTATCCACTTTCACTTCATTTCACTTCCAAGATTCTGACGTTTAGACGCCATTTTTAAACGAATCGATTATTAAAATCATAGATAATCCAATATCTCGACCAATGATATCGCGGCTATTTAATGTCAAAGTTTTTTTTGTCTTTGCTCTTCTTGTGGTTGGAATAGGCTATACGTATAGCTCCTGCTTTAGTTTTGGATGTTTTGTTTTATTCGACACATTGAATTTAAAAGCTCACAGTTTAGGCACATATTATTTATAAAAAAATTACCGTTATTTAAGAGACGTAAATAAATTTAGCCGGTAATTAAAACTCTTGGTTGTTTTTCGTGTGCAATGTGGTGACGTGGAAGCTTTTGAATATGAAATTTTTGGAATTGTCAAAACTCGCAGTCAGACGAACCGTAGAATAGGAATTGATTGTCTATGCCTAAGTGTACGGCGTAAATTTTGAATATTTATTACGTATAGTATAATCTTATGCCATATTTGGAATTTTCGAGAAATTTACATTTTGTAATTTTACATATTTCTTATATTTCGATCTGATTTCGTGGTTAATGTATTATGTATATTGTTTTAATACAAATAATTGAATAAAAAAAGTTTTAATTTATGTGACGATTTATAATAGTTGATGTAAATATTAATTTTACTTTGATGCAATCTGTTACCGTAATGAGATGACTTTTTTTAAAATAATTTATTCAATTACATACCTATAGAAGTTTGTCATATTATGTAAATTTTATTGTTTTGTTCAGTATTGCTTAAGCCTATAGTATATTATATAATACCTTGAATAGAAACTATTTAAATAAAACCTTGAAATTTATTATTTGTTTTATTTTAAATACCCCTTCAGTGTTTGAGATTTTTTTCTTAAATTGTTCAATTGACCATGTTACAAAAGATAGCAATAGATGGCGCTGATTCAAAAGTATCATATTTCTGAATCGCACAGATTAAATATTTGCTAAACATATTATAATGTGTAGTGTATATCAACTTTTATAAAAGTGATCAAATAAATTATAGTTATATGAATAGTGGAAAGCGTTTCCTTACATTCATATATTCAATCCGTATGTGCGGTATTGGATAGTTTACGCCACTCCCAAAGTGATTATAATTGCGAATCCTTTGTTCTTATCCGTAGTAAGTTGTACATCGATATTGATTTGGTCAGGATAATGTGCTTTAAGTCGATAGGTAGATAAATACGTTTATTTTTAACTTAAATTCTACTCCTTTTAAATATATGTTCAATGCTTCGACATATTCTCTTGGGAGTTTATACAATTTTCTGTAGTTAAATTTGTGACACAAAGTAAAGTGAAACAATATACATGAATAATTTAGAAACTTTTCTTTTACATTTGTCCCTCCCAACTCCCTTAAGAGTTTAGGTATCATATCTAGGGCGGTTTTAGTACCTCTTAATTTGTTTTAACTTCTCAAGTACTTAGCGTTTTATTACGCTTTAGTGCAGCTATATTAAGCCCTTTTTATTAGAGCAGAAATGAGCCAGTTGATTCAGATCGGGACAAGCACTACGTACTAGATAAGTTCGAAATCTTCTCTTTGAGAAGAGAAATGGCTTTCTTAGCAGTGGAATGACGACGACGGAAGGATGACGTATAAAGACTATTATTTATTCCTGGAGTTGTTCCTGGGCATTTTTCAGATACTTTAATTTATGTATTTATATTTAACAATATCTTTCCTAGTCCAAAGTCAAGTATTTGTTCAATATTATTGCATAGCACTTTCATATTGATTGTTAAAAGTGTATCACATGCTTAGAAATAAATACCTTAGATTTAACAAAAACAATAATTTACGAGTGTGCTTAAAATAAAAGTAATACTTAACAATAGAAGGTTTATTTAGTAATATTGTTTCCGTGGTGTTTATGAAGTCTAAACATTTCTCATTTAAGAGTATATTTTAGTGATATATATAAAGCGTTTTTCGTGGGAAAACATTGGTACTTAATAGTTCTTATATGGTAAGGTAATCTACAAGCTAAGCTGACAGGGCCAACTTAAACCTATAGATAGATAGATAGATAAAGTCTTTATTTGGATCACACCACATGAGTAAAAATAAGAAGATAAAAAAGAAATGACAAAAGTAACACAGAGTATAAGTTAATTTATGACGTAGAAAAAAAAAATAACTAACTTACAAAAATATTTACAAAAATATTTTGCATCTAATTTTATTTAATCTATATCTATTAAATATAATTGGATGTAAAATGGGAATTGCATTATTATGGAAACACAAAGAAAAGAAAAAAAAAATAAAAATTAACAAAAATTAACTGTAAAGTGGTGTGGCATCCAAAATGGACAACCGCTCAGTTGAAGCTGGCATAATATTAAGCCAGCACTGATTTTCAGAGGCCTCCATGTGACAGTGACGGACGGCCATGTAAACGTGACAAAGAGTAATATCAAATATTATATAGGAGGCCCTGGGCACGATATCAGCGGTGTTCCTTGCCCTTGATAGGCCCTGTATTACTTTTAGTGGTTACAGTTTATCCTTAATCTTAATTATGGCGATAACTTTTTATTTACTTAAGAGATGCATAATATTATAGCTTAGTTTGGGACTATGGACCTTGAAAATTTATTCTAAATCGTATGTACTGCAAATCAGGCTGCAAACGTTTGCATCATTCCATTCATTCTTTGAAGCGATTGCAGAATTTCCTCCCACTAAAAACGAAAACTATCTTGGCTCAATCTCTTTTACTTCCTCTCCTCGACTATGCCGATGTTTGCTATTTAGATGCGACGGATGAGCTACTTGACAAACTCGAACGACTTCAGAATTTATGCATTCGATTTATATTTGGACTGCGCAAATTTGATCATGTCTCCCATTTCAGACGTCAGTTAAAGTGGCTTCCGATTCGTACTCTACTCGTACTCTACTCCACCCTATCTTTTCGAACGATTCAAGTTTTCTGCACCGCGAGAAAGACCACTTCGATCTTGTGTCTTGAATAAAGTTTTTGATATACCCTTTTTTTTTTTTTTTTTTTTTTTTTTTTTTTTTTTTTTTTTTTTTTTTTTTTTTTTTTTTTTTTTTTTTTTTTTTTTTTTTGTTTTCGCTGGAAAAACGCATTTACGCGTTTCCCCCACATGGAAGGTAGTAGGGGGGTATGTGGGGCTCGCCATTGCTGAAGGCTCCGGAATACCCACTAAAAAACCAGCGTACCTTTATCGTCTTTGGTGGAGCGGCACGGGATCGCTTGTGCATACTACCGCGACGCCCCGACGGTTGGCCCGATTACGCGGGCCTCCTTTCATAATTGGGTTCCCGCAGTACAGAGAACCCAGCTAGCCCTGGCGGCTTAGGGCGGGGCGAGAAGGTGCGCATAGCGCCGACGCCTCCTCCCCGGTCTTCTTCGGCGGAGCGGATCAGCGGAGGCAGATGCCTCACGGTCACGCTCCGCGGCCTCTTTCTGCAACATGACGCTCTCGCAGTAAGAGACCATCTCCGTCCAGCATTTCTCGCTGCCAAGCATGGCATTAACCACGCTCGGCAGCGAGAGGTCTGCGCCAACTATCGCCGCCAGGGAATGCCTTTGGGGCCCCCACGCAGCACACTCCACCAGGGTGTGAAGCGCCGTGTCCAGTGGCGCACCACACTCGTGGCAGGAGGGTGATGCCTCCCTCCTCGCTATCCCATGAAGGTATTTACCGAAACAACCATGTCCGGTAAGCACCTGCGTCAGCCTAAACGTGAGTGTGCCGCATCTTCTTGTTACCCAGCGATTAAAATGGGGCCGGATAGCCTCCACTGTCGCCAGCCCTGCCGATGGAGACCCCAGGTCCTCCCCCCATCTGCGAATCAGGGCTTGTTGGGCTAAAGTCCTGATTCGCCCCAGCTCCGCTGATCCAGGACGGTCGCCATTCGCCCTGGCTTCCACCCGGAACCGGTACACTTCCGCGAGCACCTCAGCCTGGAGTTCCCAGGGTGGATCACTTGCCAGAAGTGTCGCTGCCGTCCACGACACCGTACGATAGGCACGTATCGCTCTCACCGCTATGACTCTCTGTGGTCTCCGCAGAAGAGTCTTGTTACGAGCACTGAGAGCGTCGATCCATATGGGAGCACCATACAGTGCCATAGAGCGCACCACTCCAGCGTAAAGACTCCGGCATAATGATCCCGGCCCTCCTACGTTGGGAAGGAGGCGGCCCAAGGCGGCAGCAGCATTGATGAGCTTCGGACCTAGTTGGACAAAGTGCTGCCCAAAGCTCCATCGACCGTCGAGAATCAGACCCAGATACCTCATCTGAGCCTTCACCTCTATCACCGTCCCCTGGACAGTAATACGTGCTCCACGCGGGGGGCCCCGACGTGGACCGTGGAATAAGAGAGCCTGCGTTTTACCGATGGACACCCTCAAGCCCAACATACCTATGCGATCCACCGTAAGCGACGTTCCGACTTCAGCCAGGCGGGCTGCCTCCTCGAAATTCCGCCCAATCGCCGTGATGAGCGTGTCATCTGCGTAGCATAGCACGCCCATTCCAGGAAGGACGGGTTCTCGCAGGAGCCAGTCGAAACCGATGTTCCATAGGATTGGGCCGAGAACAGACCCCTGTGGGACGCCGCAGCCTACCTTACGTCGGACAAGTCGCCCATCAGCTCCCTCCCATAGGACCACCCGATCCTGAAGGTATGCTCCCAGCAGCCTTCTGAGATAGGAAGGCACCCTGTGATATCGGAGTGCCTCTCTTATAGTCTCAAAAGGAAGACTGTTGAAGGCGTTTGCCACGTCCAGCGATACCGCCAAGACCACGTTCCCTCGGGCCACCGCCTCCGTGGTTCGGGTCTTCAGGGCGTCCAGAGCGTCGATGGTTGAACGACCCGTCCTAAAGCCGTACTGAGCCTCTGAAAGGTCCGGTCCCACTTCTTCGAGGTGCTGAGTAAGACGGGCAGCGATAATCTTCTCGAAGAGCTTGCCCGTCTCATTCAGTAGTACAATTGGCCTGTAAGCAGAAGGAGAATTAACTGGACGTCCCTCCTTCGGCAGCAGGACCAACTTGCCCTCCTTCCATGACTTTGGGAACTGCCCGCTGAGAAGACAGTTGTCGAACAATTCCCGAAGCCTCCCACCTAGGTGTTCGAGGGCGTCGCGCAGAACACGACCAGGGACCCCGTCCGGACCCGGTGCTGTGGTTCTGGCTCTCAGTCGGTCGAGGACCATCTCCATCTCTCTCTCCGTGACTTGTGGTGGTGCCACATTTTCTTCAATCATGGAGCAAGGAGCCATTTGTGGTGGGACGTGCTCGCCTGGGTGGGGAAACAGATCCCCAATCAGACGCAGGAGGAGCTCCGGTGGCAGCGTTTCCGTCACGGGAGCCCCATGATTGCGGGATTTTCCCCGCACACCACGGTAAGTTCGCCCCCACGGGTCCCTATTTAGAGCCACCAACAGCTCTTCCCTCGCTCGCTCTTTGGCCCGTAATATCGTCAGGTGCAGCTCTTTTTTCAACTGGCGATAGACGCCCAGCAGTTGTCCCTCCAGGTCTGCGTCGAGGCCGTTTCGCCTTCGACAGCGGACGTAGGCCCTCCGCGCCCGGTTACACTTCGCCCGAAGCTCTGCAATTTCAGGCGACCACCAGTATACCTGACGTCGCGGTGTCCTTCGCCGGGTCCTCGGCATGGCCGCATCGCACACCTCCTGCAGAGCGGTGCACATGCGGCCCGCCTGCTCTTCGACGCTGGCATACTGGCTCCTACCCGAAGAACCCCACCGCTGCACAATGGCAGCCTCCCTGACCAGCTCACGATCCAGCTGGCCTAAGGACCACCTTGGGAGCTTGGTTGGCACCCGTAGCGGTTCCGCTGTGTTGTGAGAGTTGGAGATCTCAAATCGGATGTATCTGTGGTCCGAAAGAGTCTCCACCTCTTCTTCAACCCTCCAATTTCTTACTCTGCGTGCAGCGGCAGGGGTGGCGAACGACAGGTCCACCACGGAACCTCCCTGATGCCTCACGCAGGTCTGCACCTGTCCCCTGTTAAGTAGGGACAGGCTGGAGAGTAGGGCCCACACCTGGACAGCCCTTCCCCTCGGATTCGTAGCAGGATTGCCCCACGCACGCGATTTAGCGTTGAAGTCACCGAGAACCAATGTCGGTTTCAGTGAGTGCCTGGATACCGCAGCACTGACAGAGCCGAGAAAAACCTCAAACTCTGCCAGGCCGCGATTGGGAGAGAAATAGATTCCTACAACTACGTACTCACCCAATCCCGCCACTACGTAGCCCGAACCCCTCTCAATGACTGTGAGGGGAGGGCCCGTTCCGCTCCGAGTGAGGATCGCCACGGTGCCGTCTAAGTCTCCTACCCAGTGAGGTAGGGAAGGGACAAAATAGGGCTCACAAGCCACAGCCAGATCGATCTGCCACTCCGCCATGGACTGCATCAGCAGGTCCTGAGCCCCGGCACAGTGATTGACGTTCGTTTGGAGAAAGCTGAGCTTGTCTTTCATGTTGACATGGCTGCTTCCTCCTCGGCCTGGTGCCGTCCGACATTGGTGGTCTGGTTGCCTGAGACCACCTTTCCCCTTATGATGGGGGGGTTACACTCCACTGAGCCCATCATGTGCCCAGAAGGCTTACCTGCATCTGCACACACTGCACAGCGCAGCTTGCCGGTGCAGATCGAGGACTTGTGGCCCTCGACACCGCAGCGGTAGCAGAGCCCTCTTCGTTCTGCTTTGGATGGGCAGAGCGCCTTTGTGTGGCCAAGACCCATGCACTTGAAGCAGCGCAGAGGACGCTGCTCCAACACGCAAACCTTGGCCGAGCTCCACCCAACCAGTAGACGACCAGCGTCTGACAGCTTCTTTGCCGCTGTTATGGGGCATGTCAAGCGGACCATCCCCATGAAACCGGGACCGTGATAAAGATCGCCGCACCTTACCGTCTCTGGAGAACATTCCCCTGCGCGAGCTACTGCGGCGACCACCTTCTCCTTGGTGACAGAGTCATCGAGACCCGTCACCTTGAGGTCCACCCGTTTTATAGGCAGGACGACGCTAGCGACTCCATCCAGCACTGTGCGGAGCTTTTCGGCAAGCTTTTCCGCCTGCTCCGCCTGTGCCTTAGGGAGTTCCAGGACCCTGGCTCCAGTTACAGACCTGCGGACTTTGAGTCCGCCACATATCCCCAGGTCCTGTAGCTTGACCCCCTGCTCGGCCCGCTCCAGGACTTGGGCGTAGGTGACGCCCTTATCCTGCGCCTCTGGCTGTAGTGTCACGAGCACTGCAGCCGCGCGAGGGGCGGTCAATTTAGGTTTGGCCGCCTGAGCTTTCGGTGCCACGGGTGCAACCGGGGCAATTACTGCGGCTGGAGGGGAAGCCTTCTTACCTCTTTTCCCTTTCTTCACCACAGTGGACCAGGTCGCCTCTTGTACCATCTGTGGCTGTACAGTTTGAGCCCTCGATGGACCGGCGATTGGCACTGGTGGTGCAACTGAAGTCACCTGCGTATGCCCGGTTGCGGGCTTCTGCGATGGGGCCGGACGGGCCGCCTGCGCACGGGTAGGTACAGGTTTCTGACCTGTAACATTACTTTTGTCCGCCGCAAGGGGAGGACGGCTTACCTTCTCGGGAAGAAGACGTTCTTCAATTCCCGCCATCTGCGCCTTAACCATCATGCCGACCGACGCCATGATAGAGGCTTTAAGCTCCTCGATGTCTTTGTCCCGCAGCGTGCTGGCGGCGGGCTCATTAACCGCTGCCACCGAGGTCCTCATTTCTGAGAATTCGCGGCGGTGTGCCTTCAGCTCAGCCCTAAGATCGTCGACCTCCTTACGCAGACGGCCGTTGTCAGCGCGAAGCTTGCGCGTCTCCTCAGCTACAGTGCGAGAGGCCAGCGCATCTATAATGCCCTGCAGTGAGGCCGTCGTTTGCTTGAGCTTTTTGATAAAGCTACCCTTTAAATTAGAGGATTTTTGAGCAACCTCCAATATAAGAGCAGCACTGCGACCTGCCTGCACTCGTAGCTCTTCCGCGCCCATTTTGGTGGGATCCTCCAATTGGACGTCCGAAGAAGAAGATTCCTCGGAGTCCACAGCCTTAGGAGTGTCCTTTCGGAACGCCCGACTACGGAGCGATCGTTCAAAGGCCTCCTCTCTGGCCTCTTCGGCCTTGGCCTTCAGCTCGGCCTTAGCCCGAGCAAGGCCACTACCACGTCCCTTTGACATCTTGCCGCGTACAGCAGGCTTGCTCTTCGCAGCCATCCTCGTCTCCGTCTCCGTATCGGAGTCGGAGTTTAAAGCGGCGAGACCATCATAAGGCCGCTTTCGGCGAATTAAGGCGTCGGACGACAACTCGGTGTCGACGTCCATCGCCGACAAAGAAGTAAATCTGTAACAGCCACAATAAACAATAAAAAGAAATCAGGTCAATAAAGACCTAACCCGAAACAACAAAACCGCTCATTAGGCAAAACAATAGTCCAGGTACAAAGCATGCGTCCAGGTGTGCCGCATTAGAGATAATGCAGCGATAACACAGAGATAACACTTTACAACGCCAGATGTCGCTTTGAATACATCAAAACTAATTCTGCCGCAGTAAACACAACCTCACTCAACGACGTCCGAGCGTCCTTGATATACCCCCTTATAATGGTATTTTCTACAAAAAATCCTTTTCGGTGGTTGCTGCTCAACTTTGGAATTCTCTTCCGGGCTATATTATAAAAAATTGTAATTCAGTACATACATTTAAATTCAGATTAAAAAATATTATCTTACAGTTTCATCACAACATTAGATATTATATATATATATATATGTATTTTATATGTATATATATATATATGTATTTTATTTTGTATATGTATGTATATATTATTTGCATTTATGTAAATTAATATGTAGTTTATAATAGTTTTATGTTTATTTAAGTATGTTTATGTAAAGTAATAAATAAAACGCAATTTAATTATTCTTTTTGTCACCAAAATTAAAGATGTACCTACCTTCTCTTTAATTTGACATAATATTACTCACACTCCAGGGTGGCTGGAAGAGATCTCTCATAGAGATAAGCTTTCCTATGTATCACTTTGTTTCTTTGTTATTTTTCTGTGTTACTTGTTTTTGGTACATGAATAAATAAATAAATAAATAAATCAGTTACTTTTTTTTCGCTGTGGAAGTGCATTTACGCATACCCCCCGCAAGATGAAAAGCGGGGGTTATGTGGGGCTCGACGGCTGAAGTGCAAGGCCGTAATACCCACTAAAACCACAGCGTATACTTCACCGCCTTTAGGGGGGTGCCAAGGGGTCGCGTGAGCATCTCCTCTTCCTCTGCGGCCCCACCGCAATGCACAAATGGTGCGCCCCCATTTGGTCGCGTGAGATAGGGCGCGCGGCAACGTAACACCGACTCACCTCTCCTCCCGCGATCACTCCCGGCTGTGAGGGACAGACAGAACTGTCCTCCGCACCCGCCCCCTGGGCGCATCCAACGCAAGCCTCCTCCTGAGGCCCACGAGGAGCGCCCCACACCCGGGGTCCCGCTTCGCTTCCCGGTGGCCGACCTTACCACGGGTACTGAGCCCCCCCACCACGACAAGGTGGAGATCCCACGCAGGGGGGTCAGTTATTTTGCCTAGTCCGGGGCCCCTTCGATCGTGGGGCCCTGGGCACTTGCCTAGAGTGCCCAAAGAAGAAGACGGCCCTGTAAGCTGGTGGTGGCTATATACTTAATACAAACTTGTATATTGACGATTAAAAAAATCGTCAAAATAATATATAACATAATTAAATAATTATACTATTACGTCATTTTTAAAGACTATATATAGATAAATTATATATATAGTAATCTCACTTTGTATCAAAAGTTTAGTTAAGAGTAAATAATTAAAAGTTCGTGAATACAATAAATTATTAATATACATATTTCAATAAAACTTAAATTTGAATATGGAATGTTTTATATTAACATTTCTTGGACGTTGGTGAACACTTTTCATCCGGTGGCCCATATGCTCGTCCGCCTACCTATACAATAAAAAAGTAACAATAATTTCGTTAAAAAATATATTTGGTTGAAGGAATCACATACCCAATATGATAATTATTTTATGTAAATTAAATACGTCATAATGAGTTCCATATTAAGATTAGGGAACGGTTGCTACATTTCTCATAATAATAATAACATGCGTATGTGAAATGAAAATGTTTTCATTTCAATGTAACTTAACCGTGGCTTACGTTTTCAAAGTGTAATAACACAATTAACATTTATTTTCATTCACCACGCGCCCCGGTTTAATAACAACACGTTTGTTTTTGGTGTAAAATTTGGTCTACCGATAATAATCATGGAATCACGCTCTGTTACGTAAATTAGGATCCGAGTTACCCATGAATTAAATAAAAACGTATGTGTTTTTATAATTAATTAATAATAATATATTTATTATACAGGCATCGAGGCCCATACTTTTGGTACATGATTACATATTTGATACTTTCAAAGTCACACAAATAATATTACATATCATACATCAATAATTATAATTACAATCACAAAAATAACATTTAAAATATATAAGAATTAATAAATATCATAAAAAAGCAAACAATAAAAATATATGATTTAATGAATAATTCTTGTTTTTTTAAATTAGTCAATTTCATCAGCGCAGCGCACGTCGAAGAGTTCGCTAGATATCGATTTAAAATAATGTAAAGACTTCTTAATTTCGCTAGTCGCAGAAATAAATGTGATTATTTTCTATGAAAATATTGCATTTGCTTAACTCTTTATAAACCCAAGCATATAATGCGTGTAAATACGCAGGTATAGTTAGAATTTTTAAGCCATATTTTTACTGTTTTTTATGATGTTATGTTATGATGATGTTAAAAAAAGTCATAATTTTGCGAAAAATTCGTTCTTTTTTTATTAGAAAATATTTTCTTCGAATAAAAAAAACAATCGCTAATTATTATCAAGTTGGTCATGACGTCAAAAATATTTTAAACTTGTATTATTTTGTAGAGTAATTTAACAAATATAAAAATGCTTAAGGCTCTTGTTCCAAATAAGTTCCTATGTCGATATCCTCTCCGCACAGGTGCTATTGTTGGGAGCATTACTCTGATGGTCAGTATTCAGATGTATGTATTAATTAGACTTTAACCCCTAATTTTTCGAATGGTAAAAAAACAATTGTATGATAATATTTCATGAAATACTGAAATTATTTTAGGTTTGAAGTTCGTATAAGCACATGCTGAAATTCACGTGCTGAATTTGTGTTTAAAATTCATATCGTACTTGGTGTTGAACGACTCTCCTTATGAGGGAATTGACTGCTGTTACTTTTTGATTACTCAGGGAAAATTCGCAGTTGTTTGTAACGGTGTGTTTTTTGAACGCAGTAACCAGAATTAAAAAAAAAAAAAACCCGTTTTTGGAACGAAGTTCCTTACGGGGCGTTGCTGAGGGGTACCCTAGCCGGCTAAAAACGTCCGTAACGTTAAAAAATGCGTAAGATTTGTATGTATAGTCTATGTATGATGGCTATACAGTGTCTAATGTATAGTCTATGGGGTGACTTATTATTTTATAAATCATTCTAAGCTAAATAATGGTGTTAAGATCATTTTGTGAAGTAGTTTTTTTGATTTTTATCGATAAAAAAATCATAAGGAACTTTGTTTCTATCTGGGGTCCACGACACCACACGTTTTTTTTAAATTTTGTTAGTAATCAATCTATTGTCACTCGCGTTCTACTATTAATGAAATGAAAGACTCTAAAATAAATGTTCCAAACATTGGAGTACTGCTTTGAGCTTACGGGTAAATATATATCATTCGAGTACGTAACGGTAGGAGCTAATTAGATAGGAAATGCATTTCTGTGTGCGTTTTACTGCGAAGTGCAGTATTACAGAGCTAAATACATATGTATGTATGTGCTCAACGAGACCAATTCCGAGTATCTCTAATACTTTTGACAGTTTATTGGAATAGATGTGTTTATGTGTGTGTATTAAGCGAGTTTAATCCTTGTTCCGCGTACGATAACGTTTGATATTCAATTCTATAGTTAAACTAGCTGCCCGTCCCGACTTTAGACGGGTGAAATGTGGGTTATTATATATTTTGGTTAAACAAACCTCATTTAATTAATAATAATATCCTGGGACATTATTCACACACGGCCATCTGATCAAGGAAACCAGACAACTGATATACATACATAATTATACTACTTTTCTTTTGTAAATATATACTTATATAGATAATAACACCCAGACCCTGGTCAAACAGACATGTTCATTTCACCTTAACCAAAATAAAAAGTCAACCAAAAAATCCGATCCGATCCAGGTTTTGTCTATACCAACCAGAGACTAATTCTAGCACACACAAAAATATTCATCAACATTGGTCCAGTTGTTTAGAACACATAATAATTATATATATAAAGATAAGTTATGTGTTTGACATTTAAATCAGTTCACCATCTAACAATATAATTAATTAAAGTAATTTTTCAGTGTGTCACAGTGATATGCATTATAGCACTAATCGTCCAGGTTTTGTTGATGAAAAACTGTACGAACTGTACTGCTTACGTGTGGCGGAATGCCTACAGCTTCAGCATCACTGGCGTCATTTACTGCTTCATTATGCTCGGTATACACGGATGGTTGATGTGGGGAATTAAAAAGGTTTGAATACATTTGAATATATTTATATAGAAAGAAAGGAATCTTGTGATGTATAAATTTTATTATCCCTATCACGAAAATCATTGAACAAAATAATTTCAAATTCTGATAGGTTAAGACGACATGAACAAAACAAAATCAGATACAAACATACACACAGAACCAATACCTTAGTAAATATCACTTACTATTACTGTTTACTGAATATTAAGAGCTAATTATTTTTAGAAAAAGTCTTCAGTCCTGTTGTCCTGGGTGGTGATAACATCCATGTGGCTGTCACAAACGTTCTTCCTACTGCTCACTTTGATTTGCACGCACAGTTCCGATCTCAATTTAGTAATTTGGATTATCTGTCTCGTTCTTGGACTGATCGCTATAGGTAAGTAAGAAATCGGAGTGAGAGGTAATATTATATTAATTATCGTATCGTTTAGTATAGCCTTGTCCTTACCATACATAAATGTACACAAAAATATATCTCAGTTCGGACTTCGGACGTCTCGATTTCAATTATCAACAATTTTATTGAACATAAAATCAAAGACGCTGCGTCTTAGAATTATTTGTGACTAGCTGTGCCCCACGGTTTCACCCGCATTAATAAAAATTTAATGAATAAAAATAAGCCTAGAACGATCTTCGATAAAAGGACTATACAATACTATATAACGCAAAAATAATTTTTAAATTCGAACCAGTGGTTCCTGAGATTAGCTGAATCAAACAGACAAACTCTTCAGCTTTATATATTAGTATAGATTAAATTTTATACTTTTAAAATAAACTTAGTAAAATCGTTAAGTCTGATGCGGGTGAAAGCTAATCAATAAATAATCTATTTTTTTATTGTAATCTACGAACTATAAAACAGAGTATTCAATAATGATAATCATATTTGATATTTTAGTGAAAAGTTATATAGATATCAGTGACAGAAAAAAACTTATCATGACCTTTTGTAAGTAACATAATAACTATACGATTTTGCATAATCCGGAATTTGGAAGTCCCGGGTCACGAAGCTATTAAGTCCCGGGACTTCGAGACACGAGCCGTCCCGGGACCCAAAATCTAATTAGAATAATGAAAATTAGGGTTGGATTGAGGCACGTAAAGCACATAGCGTTTTACTTTATAAAACGATAATTAATTAATATACTTATGTCCTTTTAAAAAGAATGCCATATTAAACATTCTTGATTTATTTTTTCACGGGCTACCTTTGTGTAAGTAATACCTCCAGGTCTACCTTTCCTGGGAAGCTCTAGCTACTAGATCAAAGAGGTAGTAAAATATATATATATTATACACGTTATATAAATAACCAAATGCTTAAAGAAAACTTAATATACTTATCCTGGACATATATTGGTGGTACCCTTAATTTAAATAACTTTTTTTTCAGGCGCGCTAACTTACTTCGTTCTAATTGTGTTTGGACTTTGGCAAGAAGTTAAACATTTACGAGAGAAAAATGTGACTGTAACTATGTCTTCAGATAACTAATTTTTATTTGATGATTATAATAAACATATTTGAATCAATAAATGGGTGTTTTTATATATATCGGTGACCGTTCATAAATGTTTTTCATCAATTTAAATAAATTCCATAACTACAGGCTAATTAAAGTGCATGCGAGCATTATTGTCGAAGCGATTTCAGAGTTCGATTTTGTTTAAATTAATCGACCAATTAGTCGAAAGGCATATCAATTATTAAAGGTAACTGATAACTAAAAATATGCGAATGTCGACGTCATTTTCCAATCATCATTGTTGGTCAATCATCATACATAATACCTCATTTCTATACTGTTTTGTAACTCGTTGTCTGATCACCATAGTTATGTTTATCTATTAATTAAAGTTCTCTATAACACTATAATCACAATGTCTATAGCTTTTTTATAGTATAGGTAGGCGGACGAGCATATGGGCCACCTGAAGGTGTGAGGGAATAAGGTCCTCCAGACCGATTTCGGTCACGGCGGTCAATCTCAAGAGAGATTAACCAACTGCGCAGGAGATATTATAGTGCACAAGTGTGTGCGGAAACACAGGTGCACTCTCTTTTCCTTAGCTCTCATAATCCGATGGGACGGCAATCCGATACGACCGGAAAGATTTCAGGCGCAGGACCAACGGCTTAATGTGCTTTCCGTGGCACGGGAGTGTACACACTTCCAACTTCCAGACTCCGGGCTGCTACTGAGAATTTTCTGATAGAAAACCCCGCCCAATAACTATTTGTTGGCCTGACCTGGGAATTGAACCCAGGACCACCTAGTCTGCGGCCTTATATCTAGCCACTAGACCAACGAGACAGTCGAAGGGAATAAGGATAAGGGGAAGAATAAAAGGGTCACCAACGCCCCTAGACACTGGCATTGTATATTTAAAAAAAATACATTGCCACTGCGCCACCAACCCTGGGAACTAAGCTGTTACGTCCCTTGTGCCTGTAATTACACTGGCTCACTCACCCTTCAAACCAGAACGCAACAATACCGAGCACTGCTGTTTTGCGCCGAATGAGTGGGTGGTACCTACCAGGATGAGCTTTCACAAAGCTCTACCACCGAGTGAAAACAAGAAAGCGTGAAAATAACTGTTTTTTTATTACTAGCTACCTAATCCATTTTGGCGTTTTAATCACAAGAAAAAAAGGTAGTTGTATAAGTTATTTGAAAATATTCATACTTAAGACTTATTTACTGACTAATTACTTAATTTGTTTTCGGTTTGAAAAGATCTTTGTAAGTTAAAGTTTATAGGTTGTATAAGAATTTCGTTCCGTCGCGTCGTATATATTTTTCTCGTTGTTTTGTTTTTATACTTAATCGGTTAGTTGACAATAAGTACTTCATTGAAATACACAGATTTACTTTTCAGTTTTAAAAAGACACGATTTCCTATGAATATATCGCTTGCAGTCACAAAAATAAAACGCAGGGAAAGATATTTAAGTATATCGGCATAGATCTTGAAGTGCTGTTTTCCTCCAATGGCCAATGGTTTGTTGCCCAATCTAGATATGGTTAAAATAAAACTCTTAGTAATTTAGTAATACCGCGGGCACAGCTAGTAATCTAATAAAATGTAATATATCATTTTGGGATTTCCAACAGCTTATCCTATTTCTCAACACGTTCTAATATACTTTTATCAATAAGATAATATATTTATTTTGTCAAGTTTTTTTTTGTTTGTTTAATTTTTGTTTTATTTTACATATTATATAGCATGTTATTTACAAAAAAATAGTCGTAATAGTCGTAGATTGTATCAAGTGATTATCTCTTGAGCTAAGTGACAGTCGGATAATTTGGATTCATTACTTCTTTGTAAATTTATCAACCGCTCAATCACAATCCATCAACAGTTTTCAAATTTATCCAAATTTTAAACTCTGAATTTCACAAGAAAAAAAAACATTCAAATTAGTATTATTTTAGTGAAAAGTTACACGTGTATCATTAGAAAAAACAATTATTGAAAAGTTATGCAATTTTAATTATTAAAAATAAATTATTCAATAACCATTACACCAATATATATAATATATATAGTTAATAAACAGCTATTCATTTTTACGTATACACATTCCATTTTTACGTAAGAACACATCTTAATTTATAGCTTTCGTATGCGGCTTCACCTGCGTTTGAGTTTGTGCGTGAAGGAATTGTATTGGCAAAACAAATGTTCAAATTTAAAAATACTCTTCTAAATTTAAAACTACAGATATTTCTGGTATAAATATTTGTGATGACAATGCTTATACATAAGCCTACCTACTATTATAAAATAATTTAATTTCTACCCACATAATTTAAATTTGTTTCCCACTTATTACCGAAACAGGACAATTGCGTTAGTTATCTAAAGAGTCATTCCTTGTGACATTATTAGACTTATTTATATTTCATAAAGAGAAAAGAAACACGTGAATTATATAAAGGGCATTTAATATAAAAAAAAAAAACATTTACGATTCTTTATCAGCGAGATTAGTTATAAAACTGTTTACATTCACGTCGAGTAACTGCTTCCGATGACTGTTCACCACTAATATGAAGTAGATGGTCACTGTAAGAAAAGAAATTTAGAATTACTTATTACTAATAACTTGCAATAATTTACTTAGTAGTAAGACTTAGTACATGCTCATCTGGGTAAGTACAACCTACTCATTACAAATTCCGCTACCAAATGCTATTAAGGGTGTGTGGTGGCGCATTGGAGATGTAATGGATGATACATATGTATTTCTTACAGTTTCAATGTTTAACCTAACCAATGTGTGACCACTTACCATCAAGACAATATGATTTTACATATGTTATTACTACAATTATCAACAATAGGTATTTTAAAATTACATTCAGAAGTATAAATTTGCTTGAATAATATTTTACCATCTATTACAATAGATGGATTTTCTTGGATCTTATACATATGTAATTAATATTAAATTTAACATTTTATTGTTCATTTTAATTTAACATTTTATAACATTTTTTTTATTGTATAGGAAGGCGGACGTACATATGGGCCACCTGATGGTAAGTGGTCACCAACCCCCATAGACAATGTTATGCCCCTTGTGCCTGTCACACTGGCTCACTCACCCTTCAAACCAGAACACAACAATACCAAGTACTGCTGTTTTGCGGCAGTATATCTGATGTTACCTAACCAGACGAGCTTACACATAGCTCTACCACCAAGTAATCCTTAAATCAAAGATGCCTAAGGAATTTAATTTATCACTTTAAGCCACTGAACGAAACAGCTCGTTTTTCGTAAAGCTAAGCTAGATGTAAGTATGAAAAGTTGGGTCTTAGCTGTTCCCTGAAGATATCATTTTAACGACGGCCACATTATATGAAAAGTTTTCTTAGTTTTGAAAGCAGAAAATAGTAGTAGAGAAACGAAACGAAAACACTGTTGACTATTTTAAAAATAGACTAGTTTAAAAAAAATATTAATACAACATAGAAAGGGAAAAAATATACAAAAAATACACAAAAAACAAAAAAAATCTTAGTTGCCGTGTTTGGCCTTTACATTTGTACAAGTGAAGATGACCAGCCATAAGCCTGAAGGATGAAAATGCAACGATCTGGCCATACCATATTATGGTATAGAAGTAATCATACCATATTAGTTCTGCTACTATTAAGCGACAAAAATAGCCAGATATTTAAAATTACACTTACAAATATACCAAAGCATGCCAAGTATCACTATGAAGACCCTGTTCCTCTGCTTGCGGGAGGTGAACACTATGGCCAGGAGCATCATCATCATCAACATCACAACTACGAAGATCACCGCGTACCAGATCCATATAGCGCAGAGAATAGCGTCGTCCTGGAACAGTATTTCCCGATTATGTAATTACTGCTGAAATACATATTTTAGGAGTTAATCCGATATCATGTACCCAACTACAAATTAATGAGTTGTGTTGTTAAATGGATACCAAGAATAATGGGTTTTCGGTTTGCGAGGAATCTTCAAATAACATTCCTTTATATCTGCATTTATTAAGAGCGAATATTTTATAAAATGACAGGATCGAGAAAAAAAATTCCGATAACTTATGAATACATTTTGAGGAAACATACTTGACTAAAATTACATGCAATGAAATTACGTATTTCCATATAATAATGATTACTTTCTTCGGGAAATTTTAATTGTTTTTTTTTTATTTATATAATATAGCCTCTTAAATAAAATGTTCTTAGTGTATATTATGTAACTTTGTGGAAATAAATAAATAAAGCTTTATTATTATTATTATAATGATTGAGGCTAATATTGTCTATTTCATAGGAAAGGTCAATTTAAATTTTAATATAAATGTCTAAGGATTAAATTCAAAATTTTTGAAGGAAGTATTACAAGGTATCCTATTAAAATTTATTCATCCGTAACATATTAGATAGGATATTATGTAGATCGGGTATTATTACAGAAACAGACAACAAGAATTGAATTCGTGGAATCATGTTAATACTAAATAATTTCAATAAGTAATTATTATTAATATTTAGCGAAAAATCGATACAGTACTAACAGTGAACCAAGTACTTTGAAAGATATGTAAAAAGTATAATTTATCCATACAGCAGAGTAGTTCGATTTAAAAAAATCTCAGCTGGTGATACAATTAAAAAAGAAGTTTTAACATCTTAACTATTATTTTAAATGAACTTTCGAATCAACAACATTTTGCGTACATGTTGTCAGAGATACAGAAAGTTTACCTAACACTTCAAGCTTGACGCAACACTTAGTGTTGCTGTATTCCAGTGAGGGTGATTGAGTCAGTGTAATTTGTAGGCACTAACATTGTTGGCGGGGCATTGGCGATGAAGGGATAGTTATATTATCATATTAAGGTAGTTTACTTGGTGGTAGAGCTTTGTGCAAGCTCGTCTGGGTAGGTACCACCCACTCATCAGATATTCTACCGCAAAACAGCAGTACTTGGTACTGTTGTGTTCCTGTCTGAAGGGTGAGTGAGCCAGTGTAATTACAGGCACAAGGGACATAACATCTTAGTTCCCAAGGTTGGCGGCGCATTGGCAATGTAAGCGATGGTTAACATCTCTTATAATGCCAATGTCTATGGGCATTGGTGACCACTTACCATCAGGTGGCCCACATGCTCGTCCGCCTTCCTTTGCAATAAAAATATATATATATATATTTCTTACAGCGCTTCTGCTTTTAATACAGGTGTCCTCTTACCAGGTGGTAGGTATCCCATTTGGCATTCCACCTTCCTTTTATTATAAAAAAAACAATGTCCCATGTGCTTGGTTATAAATACAACTGACTGACTCTTTGGTCTAGTGGCTACATGTAAGGCTGCACAGCTGGTGTTCCTGGGTTCAAATCCCAGGTCACGTCAGTAAAATGTTTTTGAGTTTTCCTGTCGAAAATTGTCAGAAGCAGCCCGGCGTCTGGAAGTTGGATGTGGATACACTCCCGTGCCTTGAAAAGCACGTAAAGCCGTTGGTCCTGCATCTGAACTGCCGTCCCATCGGGTTATGAGAGAGCACCTGTGTTTGCACACACTTGTGCATTAAAATGTATTCTGCGCAGTTAGCTAATTTCTCTTGAAATTGGTCACCGTGGTCGAAAGCACCTTGGAGGACTATTATTATTATTATTAATACATACAAATCCTATTGATATTTGGTGTGTAAAATATTGATGAGTGGTTTTAACCCTTCCTGACGGGCTTGCACAACGCTCTTTTACAGGAAATTTAATATGGGTATATTTAATGAAACCGGACAATCCCTTATACTAAATAATATTTTAATTAAAATGTTTGTACAAAGAATGAACAGAGCGTAAATAAGTTTTGTGTAATAACAAGCCCCGGTTACTCCTGAAACAATAACTAAATGGACTTGAAATCCCGAATAACAAAGGAAAGACTTGTTGCTCTTGTAATGTTAACGTATATTTTGAAATAACAAAATAACTTAGGATATACTTCGAAAATATTATGGATTGTACTCAGTTGTTGCGAAATATTATTGTGAACTTAATCGATTATAATATAATTAAAATTAAAAGATTGAGTGGGACAGCATAAAGGGTTAGAGGTCAAAAGGTCAAGGTGACATAATAAAGGAACTCATATAATAGGGTCTTCATCATCATCAACCATTTTTTGTCCACTGTTGGACATAGGTCTCTCCAATGGCACGCCACTGAGCTCGATTCTTCAGCTCTCGATGAAGGGTACGTATAAAAGCAAGCTTAACGTTTAATTGGAGGGGATAATATGAAGCTTAGTACTTTTTTGAAGATTGTTAATGTTATTTTAAAACATGATACATATTATGGAATATTGATGTATGAATATTTATTTTTTCACGTCTAACATTTTTATACATAATTAATTAATCAATGAATCATCATAATAATTTGAATAAGTGATAATATTTTGTGTATTTTGTAACTGTTAATAAACTACTACTACTTACTACTACTAACAATAAATAAATAATTAAATACAATATTATCCTTTTTCTAACTTTTAAATCTTGTCATTATAGTTTTCGTTCAAATAAATTGTCTAATTAAATTAAACATATATTTCTTCGGCCCCGATTAAACTTAAAATAAAACCTTTTTATAGATGTTTATAAGCTAAAAACATATATAAAGTTACCTTTGCAATACCGCAAAATAAAAGTATGCTAGCAGCGAAGTACAATGCCACTAGTATCCAGATAGTAACGAGAAGGTAGCTCAGAGGAATGAAGAATGAACAGCCGTAGGCCATCGGATGTACCTGAAATAAACAATGGAATTAGAGTGAATTTTATGACATACATACGTTATACCATATATAATAACATGTTTCGTCTCTACTCTCACCTAAGTGTAACATATAAGTGCTTAATGTTTTTTAAACAAATTGTTCATTCTGTAATAACGCGATAAGTCGAATAGATGATAATTTGCTCAAAAGGGAGTAAAAGTATACTCATTTACTTTACAATCAGAACTCCTTTCAAAGGAAAAAATACTTTTGATTGGCAACAAGGTCGTAAGTACTTTCTTTTAAGGTTCATGACCAGTAGCGTTGGAGTAAAGGTCAGTCACCTCCTCGTGGTACACCCTGAGCAGAGTCGGAAGGTCTCTATGGGGTGCTTGCCAACCATAGAGAAAATATAAAGCGAGATGATCGGGCCTCTCTGATTATCAGGTTGGGCCGTGTGAGTTACCACCAGGAAATTGGCGTAGAGAGTCTAGTCTATTTCCACTGGTGATCTCTATTTTGGTAGAAGACAGTGGAGTGGATTTGTTAGAAGGCCAAACCGGCTCGGCCGAGATTTTTTTTCAATTGCGTCCCTCCGAAAACAAAGTATAGGTATGAGATTGATAGCGAATTGAGAAAAACATAGAATAGAAAATAGGGTAATACATTAAATATGATATAATGAATAAATTATATTATATTTAGGCTTATCTTAATAGTACTACAAGTATTATCTCTAATTATGATTGTAAGAAAGTTTTAGCTTTTACAACAAGGTCTGCTTAAATTGAAACTATGTTAAACCTTCTCAATAGTTTTATATCGGTTTGTTTGAGTTAATGTCAAATACGAAATCAAGAAAAGAAATTGATGTTCAATTAAGATTGTAAAAATATTACAATAAATCGTAATTCTTTTGTTTTAGTCGAAAAAGTTATTCGGTTCAAATTTAGATTTACAAATTTTGCTATTTCGTTTCATTGTTAAGCAAAAACAACTTAATGACGTGCTTATCCAATGTTAATAAATGTTGTTTAGTATTATATTCTCAAACATAACATAATTAACAAATATTACAGGTCTTGGAGCAAAAGTTTTGTTTTTACGTCTCACATTTCATAAGTCCTTTCTTTAAGGAATGACATACTCCTTATTTATATAGTAATTATAAGCATAATAAATATATCATAAAAAAAAAATTTTTACGCATTGACAATGTGATAGAGAGCGTACATCTATGGGCATACAGAACTACTAAGAATTAGAGTATTAAACGGCACAGGTTTAATACTTCTGCCACCTGTGGGAATAATATAGAAAATCCTGCCAATTGAATTAATTTGCTTTAGGAAGAATTTTCAAGAATAAAAGTCTTTTTTATCTTTTTAATGATAAGTTTAATTTACCTTATATTATAAAAAATAATAAAAAATGTAATATACACTACAATTTTGTCATATCAAATTATTATTGCATACTTTAAATCAAGTGAACTTTTTAACATCAAAATTATCGTAATATCGACTATAATTGCAAATTAAGTCTATAGTTGTTTGTGATAGTTAACAATATGTGGGGGAAATGCCTGTGGCGTTCAAACCACCTATTAAAGTCTTTAAGCTTCTCTATGGTTATTGTGTATAAACTTAGATATATAAGATAACTTGTGTTTGATCAGCCTTTGTTAGACTATATACATGTTATAAATGCAAATAATATGATACTTCATTTGTTGTGGATTATTTGTTGTTGTGGCAACGATCGTCTCTCAAAACTGATGATTGAATTGAGTATGAAACATATTTAAGAAGTTATGTGTGTTATATGTGTATGACTATATTAATAATATATAATCTTTATTAAAATACAACGATAAAGGTACAATGAGACTGACTTAAAGGCCGGCAACGCACCTGCTCGTCCTCGTACGTTGCAGATGTCCATGGGCGGTGGTAGTCACTTTCCATCAGGTGAGCCTCCTGCTCGTTTGCCCCTCTTACCAAAAAAAAAACCTAGAGAGCTAGATTTAACTGTTTTTCAGGGACCCATGCCAAATGCTATATTATATATAACTACTAATGATGCTTAAAAATGTTATAAATGTTTGATTACACATACTATGTAACGTTATGTGATTGTGTGCGTATGCGCGCGCGCGAGTCTCGTGTGTATGTGTGTGTGCGTGGTGCTTTAATCAAGAATTTTGCAGGAATGGACATGATAGTAAACATTTAATTATGACTCACTTAGACTTCAAGGTCTGGATTCACGTTTAATGTTCAAGTGTAGCAGTTTCTATATTTCTACTCCCGTCACTCGAAAAGGTATTAATTATACGCCTGAACTAGAGTTAAAAGCGCGAATGAGAAGCAAAAGCACAAGCGACAGATTCCTTTGAAGTAAAGAAATCAACAATATTCAATTGGACGGCCAGTGCTCGTCACTAATGATAAAAACATACAAATCGGGTCAGTTCAGTGGGCCAATGCATTGGCCTTCCACGCTGGCTGTACTAGAGACATAATAAGTATCTGACAAACATTGAAAGGATCCGCTAAAACATCGATGAAGTAAATTTAGCTATTAATATCATATAAGCTATATACGAATGAATAACTATGAGTGTTTCATTATAAAATCCACTCACCACTCCTAACGCAGCTATTGTCATTGAGCCAGTCTTAAGATCAACTCCGAAAAATGAAGAGACATCCGGAAGATCATCAAGCGCTGTCATTATTATATTTATTTAATATTCATTAATTGCATTTAATGTAATTTCGAAGTCACGTTGAAATGTATTTTTTTAATGTGATATATATTTGTAACTTATGCGCATAATATTCTGCCAATGTCACGAATGTGAAAAAGACACCAATGAGGTTTTGCATTGTTCACCACAGATGTATAATGTCATAATCATTTTATATTTAAACCGAATAATTTAATTGACCACGAAAACTATTTTTTATAATTTTCTTAAAATAATATTTTATTAAAGTTATATAATAAGGAGTCCGATGTTATTGTACGCGATTTAAATTTAAATTTCAATATTTCTCGTTAAGTAAACTAATAATAATACATTTAATTCCTTGGTTATTCTATCTTCGCAGACTTGAGTTAATTAATCTCGATGTGAAATAGCGCTGTTTTTAATTAATACATATACAGTGATAACACAGTGATCTTGTTTTAATTATTCTGATCAGTAAGTTTTGTTTAGTGATTTTGACGATTATTTTGGCCACCTGATGGTACGAGGTCACCAACGGCCTTAGACATTGACAGTGTAATAAATGTTAACCATCGCTTACGTGCGCTAGTAACTAAGGGAACTAAGATGTTATGTCCCTTGTACCTGTAATTACACTGGCTCACTCACCCTTCAAACCGGAACACAACAATACCGAGTACTGCTGTTTTGCTGTAGATTTTCTAATGAGTGGGTGGTATTTACATAGACGCGCTTGCACAAAGCTCTACCACCAAGTAAATCATTATCATTATATAATATCAAAATGAAAAATAAAACTACCTTTGTGTTCGAAGAGTTCTGACAAACTTATTTTAACAAATGCTGAAATGGATGCGCTGTAATCGGCTTACGATTAGCCTCGTCCGCGTTCACGTGTCCAGTTATCAACTGCCAATATAGACGCGAAATGAAACGAACATTTCCACGTGAGTGTTATGTGAAGTTCAAAGTTACTTCTACTAAGTTCCTTCCACTATAGTTATTATTACTTTCTAGATTTTGTTTTTGTGATGGCATCATAACTATTTGTTATTGTTCATCATACATAAATGATACATATAAGTCATAGACTAGTCTTAGATAAAATGTACAATTATGTTATTAGTTACGTATATAGTCGGTCATTCAATGTCGCGAAAGATAGATATAAAGCATAAAGAAGTTTCTGGCTGGAACAAACACGTAAGCGACGTGCATTGTGAAGGAAACAATTCTTGTATGGATAGATAGTAGATAAAAATAAAATAATTTTGAATGATATTTCATGCAATATTGAGGGGGGAAGTCTTTTTAAATATTCACCTGAAAATCAAATTAAGATGGATTTTAGTATCACATCATTCAAAAAAAGACTTTTCAATAATATCAGTTACGCTGTTGTTATAAAATCAACAACTGCGTGATTTTTAAGGCATTTCCTGTGCAATCGCCTTTCGCCGGCGGCTTTTCCGAACCGATACGAGCAACCTTCAAGAAAAGATAGTACTCATTTCTTAAAGACCGGCAACGTACCCGTAAGTCCTCGGATGTTGCAGATGTCCATGGGCGGTGGTAGTCACTTTCCCCCAGGTGAACAAACACCTCGTTTGCCCTCTTTTACATTAAGAAATATACTTGGTTAACAGGGCACGGGCTAGCGCCAACAAAATATTAAACATGATTGCTAATAGACTAGACTCATCATAAGTCGCTGCTGTAAAATTTCGGTTAGATATTTATTTTCTTTTTATTTTTTTAATTTTGTAAACGAGTCTTCTGTTACTTAAATAAATAAATAAATTATTATTATAAATATCATGTTCGTGAATTAAGACAGCTTCGAAATCATTGTGAAAAATATTAATATTGAAGAATAGTAGTTAAAACTTATACTACTTTACCAATTTCATAGTAACAAATGCATCTTTTAGTCCAAGCTTAGCTACTAAAATCTAGTTAAAAATCTGAAAAATCCAAATACAGTCAGAACTTGTTTGATCCAAGCTAATCCAATTAACCTTTCAGGGCACGTTGACAAACCGGATTGTTTTAAAGGTATTATCGAGAGTATTATCGAAAGCTTCTTCCAATACCTTCATCAAAAACTTTTTTGGTATTTTCGCATTTAGATTTATATAACTTTTTTATGGAATGCTACCACTAAATTGGAGCAAAGTAGAAGAAATAAGAAGTCTTTGTCCAGCACTAGGACTGTTCCATAAATGTTCACTCAAAATAAAAACCACTTTTTTGAGCAAAACGTCGCAAGAAATAAATAAGCTTGCGGCTTATGTTTTATTTAGTTTAAGATGTTCAGAAACTAACTTTTAATTGAAAAGTGTAGTTTGACTTTCAAATAAGTCCGTCTACCGTAGAAAACTAAACTTGTCTATTGAATATGAACAAGTTAATAAATAAGTACTTAAAGATCTAAGAACATCTACATTATTTTAATGATTGAGCTGATTATGATAAAATATAAATAAACTGCCTCTCTGTCAAGCTCCGCCTTTCCAAGCCAACCATTAAAAAGAGAAACCCATTCTCTAATCAGAAAGTTTAGATAGAAAGCGTCTGCGTATATCTTCGGCCACCTTCCGAAGCATCCCAGATAACCTTTGAAAAAAGTATTCGCTGGGCACAGTAGTTTCGATATGTATCTGTTTTGGGTAATTGGGTGACCTCAGCGACGAGCCTAAGAAAAGAACGCTTGCAGGCAGGCTAGACACTGGGCCTGTACAGAATATAAAACATTTCTAACAACCTCATTGCGTAAAAGTTGATGAAAGTAGCCCACGTAGAAGGTGCGCACACAAAGCCATATAAAGGGTATTTTTTTATTCTTACTGCTGTTGATTTGCGTAACTTCATAAAGTTAAACAAAAGGCTATTGTTCCTGTATTCGCGGATCTTTTTTAACTATTTGTAGGAATTCACTTTTAAAGTAATTGTGAAATTCAGTTGAAAGTAAACGCTGAAAATATTCGAAACCTTAGAAGGTATTGTGAAATTGTTTACAAGAATATAACCAAGTCACGTTTTTTATTGTTAATATTTTCTTAATGTACAAACCCTTTTTGAAATTTCTCAATGCGACTTTTATATAACAATCCTATTTATTTGCTCACAACTTCACATGAATTTCGGAATCTGACATCTGTAATATCAAAATTGAATTTATCCTTTAGTATATATGATCCTCATAGACAATGGTATTGTAAGAAATGTTAACCATAGCTTACATCGCCAATGCGCCACCAACTTTGGGAACTAAGATGTTATGTCCCTTGTGCCTGAAATATAACGCTGGCTCACTCAATCTTCAAACCGGAGCATAACAAAACAAAGTACTGCTGTTTTGCGGTAGAATATCTGATAATTGGGTGGTACCTACCCAGACGAGCTTGCACAATGCTCTACCACCGAGTGAAGTGCATGTTGATATCAGGATTTACGGCGGTGAAAAAAATAATATATTCATTGAAATGCCAACGTAGTTCCCGTAGTTGCTATAATTGCTGACGTAGTTGTCTTCGTTGTCAATTTATCGAGCGCTTATCGCTGTCCCATGTAATACTCGAACAAGACGACGTCTTTAATTTCCGTCGTTTTAGATCGATTGCTCGCCGACCTGCCGGTGCATACGGTCTGAAGCACCTGTCTAACTTGTATTATGAACCCTTTTTAGCTCAACCACGTTACTATCAAAATTAAACTAATATACTTGGTAAGTGATATTGACATCTATAAACTAGTAATATTACTTTGAACAAGTAATAATAAAAATCTCTTGAGAAAAAATAATTAAAGATTCTTAACAATAAGACGTGGGCTGTCATGAACATAAATTTCAAGATCAAAATGATATATTATTGTTTCAACGAATATCCGCGTTAATCATTTCCGAGCAACATTCTTAGAGATTCTATTGTAAAGACTAAAATGTAAGGATCGTAATTATTAAGAGAAGATACTGCAACGGGCAGACTTGTTTAATTGAAAATGTCTGGAATGATGATTATAACTTTAGATGATTGTAATATTAATGGATAATGCAATACAGCCTCTCAGAGACAATTTTTTTCTGTTGTTTCTGTAAAGCTAACAAACAGTAATTTAAATGGTAATATTTTGGTGACAGGAGATTACTTTCTAATGCGCCACCAATCTTGGGAAATAAGATGTTGTGTCTGTAAACTGGCTCACTCACTCTTTGAACTGTAACACAACAATACTTATTGGTGTGTAATAAAATAATGTGGTTGCAGAAGGACTTACACAAATCCAAACTAATATACTAAAAGAAGTAAAAATGTTCAAACGAATTATTTTTATAAAACGAAGGTGAATTATATTATTAAAGCCTTATTGAGTAGTCTGGACCAATGAACCGTCACGTTAAGCTTCATTGGAAACGAAAATTATTTGGGTAAGCTTAAGAACAATATCCTATATAATATTATTAATGTGAAAGTGGGTTTGGTTGTTACGATTTTTGACTTACTCGTAATAACTCAACCTAAACTTTACTATATGTAACTATTATATTAACGCCCATAGACATTGGCTTTGTTAGAGATGTAAACCATCGCTTACATCGCCAATGGGCCACCAACCTTGGGAACTAACATATTATGTCCCTTGTGCATGTAATTACACTGGCTCACTAACCCTTCAAACCGGAACACAACAATACCAAGTCGTTTTGAGTAATATTTTGGGTAATAATGTATTGCTTTTACAGACCGTTATGAGTTATATGCGCTAAATAAATAAATGATCAGATAAGTACATTTCTAGAATTTTATTCTTTGTTATATGCCGCTGTGATTTAATTTTTTTGGTATAATAAAAGCAATACTGGTAAGATGAGCATTACAACAGAAAGAGGAATGAAATAGAAGCACAGATGTTCATTTATTGACAATGGAAGATTAAAAACTTTCCAACTGTTGAAAGTTAGAACAGTTTTATTGTATTGGTGAGAAAGTATCAACGCTAGAAGTTTATTAAAAATTGAGCAGCTACAATATCTTCTAGATAAACTTTAAATTAATATGTTTAATAAAATCTTTTGAAGAACCAAATTGCTGTTAAATTATCTGATTTATTTTTCCTAGCTAGCTAGCATTAGCTTGTTTCCTAAGATGCGTTTCTGTTGATGTTTATGTGGAGAACATTTTTGAGTCATGTCTTTATTTTCAAACAATGCATCTGTTACGTTCCTCTTCTGCGTATTAATTTAACTTATTATGCACTTATTCAACTTAGTGTTAGGTTCGAGTTAAAAATAAATAACACCATCCTAGTAGAACGAAGTTCTTTTACGCGGCTTACAGTAGAGTGAAATGACAGTTGCCCAAGGTCACGTCATGTAACGAAATAGCGTTAATACTGTGCCTACCAAATGTTACAAAATACAATGCATTGGGCGTTGGAATATAGGAGGTCGATATAAAAGAGGTTGAGATGCTTTTATTATGACAAAATATAATTAAAATCTACATTTTAAAATACGGTTTGGCTAGAAAGAATATCGAATTGACCTGGGTTCCTGACAGGGTTTAGACCCCGACAATTTTTACTGTCGAACTCCTCACTTGTTCTATAATAATACTTACTACGTGACAATTTATTTTTCAAATTATTTTCCTTAATCCTTCATCATCTCTGCGGATAAGCTCCTGCTTTATGATGAAGTCAATTTAAATTCAATAAACACTGGTAAGGTTGGCAAATTATTTGCAAATTTAAGTGAGTTCTAGCGCTTAATTATATCAGGGGAAATTTGTTTGTTTTTTTTTCCGCTGTAATTAATTCTTTAGACGCAATTGTGTATTTAAATTTCATAGTTTTTATGGAAAAATAAAAGTCGTTTTACACTTAATTATTTTCCCATAAGCATTGTTTGACATGTATGTACTGTATGAAAATAAAATGTACAAAAGCGACGTTTTTCCTTTGTGACTACACATTTCTTTTAAGGGCGTCATTATCATCTCTGATCTACTTTCACGTCAGTTTCTTAAAGCTCAACCCTTTTCCGGGAACTGTTTCGGATTAAGGGGTTATTTATTTTTTTTCAGGCCAAAAGGTAGTTAAATAATGGTCATAAATGTACTCATTGTATATTTTATTTATGAATTTTATTGTATCATAAAATAAATTGCATAAGAATACAAATAAATACACTCAATAGTATAGTTATATACAGTTTATATTGATACAATAAAGTAATAAAAAAGTAAAGGCATTTTATCTTAAAATTAAATCTACTAGTTAAAATTTTAAATCCAAAAATTCTATATTTGAAAGGGAAGTTTTAAATTGAAGATAAGGCTGTTGCAACAGGTCTCTCGGTATATATATTGGGGTCGCAACCCTTAACAGTTAGTGCCGCTCCGGGTGCGGGCTGGAATAGTTGTTCCTTGCCGCGTCTCGGAACACTAATCCGACACGTACTATCGTACTGCTACGATCGTGAGTGAAGTTTTAAATATATTTTTAAAATTGCCGTCATTACTTCCGATATAATATTGGTAAGTACTGTTGTTGTTAGTTTAACAATGTTGTTAATTTAACAAATAAATTAATTTTGTTAAATTAACTAAATTATATATTTTTTAATTTAAGCTGAATTTAATTTGTTCTATCTTACCTTGTTACGTTAAGAACCAATTTAAAATGATCACGTATATTTGAAATTGATAACAATACAAAAAATAAAACCTTTGGGCTTTGAAATAATATCTATGCAATATGTTTATTTTATCATAAAAAAACCCTTATTTTAATACGAAAATAAATTAAATATCACGTTACAAATAATGCCTATAATATTATGAATTTGAGAACTCATAATAATAAAACTAAATTTTTAACAACTGACAAATATCGATATTTTGATATCCCTGTATTACCAACAGATCAATACATTCCGTTTAAAAGTTTTCAAATTACACGGAAAAGTTTTTAACATACCAATCCACATATTCGAGATTAACAACTTTCAAAGTCATTGCAATTTAAAACTAAGCGAGTTAGTTCGTGTTATACATTCAGAGGACACATATTCTAAAAAGTAATATATGAGAAAAAACATTATCAAACTCCCGGGAAGATTCAAGCTTGTTACTAGAAATGGTACTTTCTTAGGCAATCAATCCCAAATCGAAAGTTAATAATAAATAACGTCATCAATATATTCGTATAATGAAAACCTGACAAGGTTTTATTAAAAAAGTTTTATTTTTATCGATGGACATATAAATAAATATACGAAGAAGAGATCGTATATTTGGAACAACTTACCAAAGTTTGATGTGATTAATTATGTAGGAATACATATTAATATCAATTTTTATTTTATTATTAATTAAGTTTAAACTACTATATAGTCAACTAAACTAATAATCTTAAAAAAGTATATTTATTATCTAACAAACATTGGCATGTTCATAAAATATAAAACGTACATTACTCCTTTATGTATTGTCAATAAAACATTCAATTTCACAGAAAGGGACGAAACATTTCATTTAATTATCCAAGTAATAGATATTTTATAGAAAAATACCACAAGCGAAAATGTCGCATCATGTTTTGTCTAGATAATAATGTTGTTGCATTTAATTAAATACAACAAATAACATTCACATGACAACATTGCTTTTGTTATACGTGAATTTATTTATAAATTAAAAATAATTATTAAGGAGCTTGGAGTTCACGACTCTTTACAGAATATTCTTAACAAATTAGGAATCACCACGACGCGGTTTAATCATAGTATTATGGCGGTAATATTTATAACTAGCTGATACCCGCGACTTCGTCCACGTTGCTTGATATATTAACAAAGTTTGCTTATTTACGAAGTAAACAACCAAAATATACTTTGTTTAAACATACATCACTGAACATGCAGCGCATATAAAAATCGTTGTTTCATGAAACTTTAATAACTTTTTATTAATTGGAGATATTGCAATATTTTTTTTTTTTGATAAAGGCCAAGTGTCTTAGAAATAAAATTTAGAAAATTTCATTGAAATCTATCAGTAGTTTTTCCGTGATGCGCGCACAACCGCAGACCTGTATCATTTTATTTATATAGATACTAATAATATCAATTAATTATTAATATACACACTACACATAAACATTTATCTTCTCGATACTATTCTTATTATGGGTAGAATCTGCATTTTAATTAGGTGGAAGCTTTACTAATAATACGAAAGTTAGGTAAATTCCCTGATTGTAAACTGAAAAATATAAAGCAGTAACCGCGCGATGCAAAGTAATACACGTATAAAAATGACCACAAGTACTCAACCTAAGCGAGCTATGAATAGATTCGTTGTATTAATAGCAAGTGTATATACATACATGTTATAGTTATTTAAACATTTCATGTAGAATAACCTTTATGTTACGATTAGTAGTAGTAACATAAACTACTACCGTTCTATCAGTTTTACCTCCGAACAGATAGTAGCGACAGATAATTCAAACTTAGTATGTGTGTAAGTGGGACCTTAAGGCCCGCTGATAAGGACCCCAGGTACGCTTTCTTTCTGTGAATCGGGGCTCGTTGCGCTAGATCCCAGATTCGCCCCAACACGCGGCTTGCGGATAACAGCCGCTCGCCCTGACTTCTACCCGAAACGGGATCTCTTATTAAGTATCTAAATCACAATTTTACTTTCTAAGTTCCATCGACATGCCTTTTATGTAAATTGATATACAATTAGGGTTGGGTCCCGGGACGTCTCGTGTCTCGAAGTCCCGGGAATTTTCGTAATTTTAGCTGTCTCGAGTCCCGGGACTTTCGGGTCGAGACTCGAGACGAGACACAATTGCTGAAATTGTTATGGTATCATTTTTATTTTGAAATAATTGAAGGAGCCTAGCGTAGCCTAATAAAGCCTTAAACACCATTGAACCGACATCTGTTGAAAACAAGAGCGTTCTGGTTGTCCGGTGTTTATACTACAAAAATCAGAAGCAGATTGTCGGACAAAGCTGTGGACACCGATTTTTTTAAAGGCCTATTTTATTTAATTTTATTTTTATTTATAGGTAGATCGACGAGTATATCGGCCACCTGAAGGTAAGTGGTCACCAACGCTCATAGACAATGGCATTGTAAGAAATGTTAACATCGCAAATGCGCCACCAACCGTGGGAACTAAGATGTTATGTCCCCTGTGCCTGTAATTATATTGGCTCACTCACCCTTCAAACCGGAAAACAACAATCCGATCAACATCAGATATTCTACCGCAAAACAACAGTACTTGCTATTGTTGTGTTTAAAAATCTATGTGTGATTAAAAGAACTAAACAAAGCAATTATTAAGATTGAAATAAACGTTAAAGTTATTAAGAATTAATTTTCTGCAGTAGAATTAAATGTAGAAATTAAATGTTGATTTTACAAAAAATTGCATTTTGTGAATATGTTAGAAATGAACTCAATTAAAATTCTACAAAAAAGACTTATTCCTCTTAAAGAAAAACTGAAAAAATCTTAAGTCTCGAAGTCCCGGGAATTCCCGGAACTTGGCTTGTAGGCTGTCTCGTGTCCCGGGACTTTGAAATTGTCGGGAATTCCCAAACCCTATATACAATGAATACTTAATCCTGAATAATCTTTACTCAAGATCACGACCAATGATATCAAGTCAATTGAATGACAAAATTGTTTATCAATACAAATAAACAATTTTGTCTTCACTACTTGTAGCAAAATGTTCAACTACGTAGGTAGTATTTTTGGGATTACAACGTATTCCCTTTTCAAAATTAGTGAGGTAAGTTAATGCTATACAGGCAGTAAAGCATTAACTTACTAACTAAAATTGTAAAGCCTATACAGCTGAACTATTTGCTTGAACTTAGCAGAACGTCTGCTAAGTTGGCGTCTTTACAGTTAATAGTTTAGCTTCATATATTTTGCTATGTTAACCTTATGATAATGGGAATTAAAGTTAAATTCTACACTTAGGTCTATTTATGATTGGCCGATGAGAGTTGACTGACAATGCTTCTATTAAATAGAGGTCTATAATTAGCCTTTTGCAAAAACAAGTAGCGTTAAGCAGAGCTATTTAGTTATCGTTTTACTCGACAGTCAATTGATTCCAATTGAAAGAACTCTTAGTTCTGTAATTCTTAAACGAGCAGGAGGCTCACCTGATGGCAAGTTAATACCACAACCAATGGACACCTGCAATACTTGGCCTACAAAGGCTTGCAGGCGCGATGCCGAAATGTGTTTGATATGATTTTCAAAAGTTTTTTCCATTTACATTATAGGAAGATTGATGAGTTACTGGAAATCATGCTGCTAACAAATAGGCACTATATAAAATATAAAGCATTAATTGTAACCTTAAATGCATTGACCAAGCATGGCTAACTTAGCACTGAAACAGCAATTTCAAAAAAAAAATCTTACGTTGAATGTGAAATTTCATCATGTTCATCAATTTCATGAAATTATATAAATACACAACTACAAGTAGTATTGTTTGGTTGTAGAATGACTAATGGGTGGTATCAGACCAAACGTTACCAACCACTGAACATTATATAACACAACAATCAAAATATATGCATAGCATGGGACCGCAAATATTTTAGAATTTACACACAAATTTTCTATTAATATTCACATATAATTATAATATATATGATTAACTGTCGTATGTAAATATATCAAGGACCCTTAGGTTGCCCTTAGACAGTTTTGAATGTAATTAACGGCAAGGCTGCTTGTTGTATGATACAGTTTCAGCATCCTCATCTTAGCGATACTTTAGTATAGGTACTCACCAATACCAATATGAACAAAATTCGTTCCCGGATCTTATTGAATTCCATTAATATGATGAAATAAAAAAATGGTTGTCTGTAAAGTCGGTTTACGGACGATAGTTTAACGTGACAACGTCATAACAAAACATTGATGAAATGACTGCAATCGAGTGAAAGAGAGAAAGATGCGGCGCAAGCGTACAATTAGCGTAACGGGACACTGAGCGTAACGAGACAATGAGCGTAACGGGACAATTTTTCGTGCATGCATCCAGCGTTCATCGACTTATTAGACGTTGTCATGTAAAAAATTCATTAAAATATATATATTACTTATCTGTATAAGAATACATACATATGTTTATATATATTATTAAATTTTTATTAATTGTTATGATCGAATTTCGTAGCTGTGCGATCACTAGTAATAATTAATGGGCTTAAGACAAATAAATAACAAATAAGATTTATTATTAAATAACAGAAATATCATTGTTTTAATTGAAGGCCACGGATGTTTAAAGCAAAATAATTATTTAGTAATATTTCAAACCTTATATACAAACTAATGATTATTTACTGTTAGATTTTAACAATAAACAATTAAGTTTGAATGTTGCCGAGAGAATGATTACAATTTTAATATGGCAATGTTATTGTAATAATTTATATATTTAAACCGGTACTTATGGCAACTTTGAGATATAATATTATCTGGAATTTAAAATGACTTATTCAATGTATTAGATTCAATAACATGGCAACATTATAAAGAATACATTATTTTTCTATTAAATAGTATTTTCTATTAAGTATATATTTGTACTACGGTAGACGGTATTTGAAATTCGCTCATTTTCGATTTCAGGCACGACATGTTACAAGTCACTTAGAGACGATATAATTTCCATTTATTTATAAACATAAAAAAGATAAATTGAAAGGTTCACGTGCCCTAACATAATAATAGTACATCTTTGCACGGGTAGAAAATAAAAGAAATATATTTTGGATAGGATTTGAGTAACATGCGTTCTTAGTGAGCGCATATTATAAGAAGTGCATTAAAATCAGTCTAAGCTTATCTTAATAATCCCTACATTATCATATACAAAATTATATCACAAAAACATACGTATAACATTTCAATGACCAAGTCAAAGATTACTTATGTGCTGGGCTAACACATACTATCCTTCGTCCCGAAATAATCGAAGTGAAAGCAAGGGATCCCCGAATAAGTGATATTTTTTTATCTCCAGAACAGAAGTCCATAAGAACGATGCTGAAAACTCATTTCGTTTACAATAGAACCTGTGAATTCACATCCTTGATCTTGTTGTTGAACTCTATAGGACGTTAGGACTCATCGCCAAATGGGGCTCTGACAATCTTGTTGAGTTTAACGCCAAGAAAACACAGGTATGCGCTCTCACAGCGAAAAAGTCACCATTTTACCCTCCTCCTTCCCTCTGTGGCACTACGCTGGAGATACATAGCAAAGTCGCCATACTGGGGATCGACGTTCGGTGCGACCTCAATCCAAAGTATCACATCGAGGCTGTTATAAAAACAGCCTCACGTAAACTCGGAGTCCTGAACAAGGTGCGGCGTTTTTTCACGCCACAACAACTGCTCCTGCTGTATAAAACACAGGTACGGTCCTGCGTCGAATATTGCTCGCACCTCTGGGATGGCTCCGCTAAGTACTTATTGGAGGCTTTGGATCGGTTGCAGCGGCGTGCAGTTCGCATTATTGGCGACGTAAAGGTCACCAACACCCTCGAGCCTTTACAATTGCGTCGAGAGATAGCGGCACTCAGCGCTTTCTATCGAATGTATCACGGCGAGTGCTCGGAGGAACTATTCTCCCTCATTCCTGCTTCCCCTTTCCTTCACAAATCTACGCGTGCTGGCTCTCGATGTCACCGCCTAACTGTGACATCAATTCCATCGCGAACGAAGAAATTTGGCAACTCTTTTCTTTGTCGCACCTCCAAAAGATGGAATTCTTTACCAGCACACGTGTTCCCCTCCTCTTATGACCTGGGTTCCTTCAAACGAGGCGTGAAGAGGCATCTTGCGGGCCGGTAAGGCGGGGGCGGCTAGTGCACATCATTCTTCCCGACTGCACTAGCCGTCGTCGCGTTTGGACTCTACTACCACTTACCATCAGGTGGAGTGGAGACATTTGCCCTCCCGGGCTATAAAAAAAAAATCCATTACACGACCATAAACTCATTATGTTATTTTCGTTTCAGTAAATTAAAATATTTTCATATGTAGAAACTTATAAAGTATATCCAACTAATCAATAGCTGAACTTATTAAACTTTGTCTATATTATATTAAAAAAGTTTAAAAATCGTTTACGTTTACGAAATAGATATTTACACATGCATTCTTGACTTTCCTGTAAGTATTCGTAAAACCCAAATCAATTTATGTCAATCATATTTTAAATTTGTAATTGTAGATATTTTTGTATACTAAAATTGCGATATTGAAAGTTCGAAAGTTTGATCGACAAATCCAGTCACTAAAATAAAACGTACAGATTTGAATCTTAGCCAAATTGTTCTTTATCCGAACACTATCAAACTTAAAATTGAATATCTGAAAGTTCATCAATATATTTTAGATACTTTAATAATAAAAATAGCTTAAATACGAGTATAATCACATAAAACATTGAAATGAAATCTTAAATCCTAAGTCATATTCCAATCATTCGAATAAATTTGTTTTTATTTATAGATTCGATTAGAATAAGTGCGCGGTATTTTGGGTTGAATTTATACTCAACAATTACGACGAGCTGTGGACCACAGTGAAAAGAAAACTTTAATTGGTTCTTATTACGATATTTATTTTTTATTATTTTACATAGAAATATTACAAATTTATAAATTAGATAAGTTGCGTGGGTATAAACATGGATTACTATTATTGAATAACTTATCCAGCGTCCGAATTTGACGTATCACAGAAATATTATAGAATCATCTCGTAAATGTTTTATTAAACTACATACTTACGAGCTAGCTTTCTTGTCTTGCCGAAAACTAGGACGTCATACGGTGCAAAAACCCTCACGTGTCAAGGAGCACGACTATATAATAAAATACCTGCATACATTAAAAATGTACAATCATTCCATGATTTCAAGATCAAACTAGCTGACCATATAAAGGAGCGTTCACTTTAGTGGGAACAATAACAATAAGAGAAGAAAAAAAAAAAAACAAAAGAAAAGGAAAATAATCTAAAGTGTTGAGTGAGTGTCTGTTTGGCGACGAATGAAGTGTTGTGTTGTTTTTACTTTGTAATTGTGTTCTCATGTAAGTGACTGGATGTCTTAATGAGAATAAATGTCTATAAACTTAAACTTACTTATTTTAATAAAGACCGTATTTTTTATTCGTAAGAAGAATTCGGATGGCATTCGTTCAACTTGTTAACATACATGTAGGCTTAGATACGATGTTTTCCTAACAATTCCTTGTGAATTACATATTAAGGATTTAAATAAGTAAATACAAATTCATAAAATAAACAAATCTTGAACACTTGCTACTATTAACATGAATACAAGCTGAAATTATTCGTTAAAATCGCAATACCGATTCTCTGGGCTAATATTTAAACAGACATGTCACCAGCGATGGTTTTGTATGTTAAAAGTGCGTATTACCTGATTTAGTTGTTTCCTTATTCTTCAAAATATAGGTCACTTGGTAGAGATCACTGTAGGCGATAATGCAGATGAGCCTGAATGAGCCGAACTTGAATAAAAATCTTTTCAAAATCAGTTAATTAAGAATAAAGATAAAGCATATTGTATTGATTCAATTTGATTTTATAATGTGAAAAAAACATAATTGCCTTTATTTTTCATAAGGCGCTTATGAAAAATAAAGGCAATTATTATATTTTACAGCCTGCGTGAAAATCAATGAATGCGTACTCCAAATGTGTTAATCTATTTTCTTATATCTCTCTATTCTATATATATTTATTTATAAGAATTTTTATAGTGATTTAAAATTTATTAAGTAGTGTCTGCGGCGCTTTATAAAATAATCCAATATTTTACCGCGGACAGCTTCCGTCGACAGCGGAGCTTGAAACTTAGTGTTAAGTGAAGCTTCAATTACCGTCGTGATACAATACTTATAACTACATATTAAACTTTCAAAGATCAATTCTTTATATCGTATTAGGGATTTAAACTGTTCATTTGCCTTTCTTAGATAAAATATGTATTTAGCTTATTATGTTTTTTTTTATATAAAAAGTAAAGCCATAGTATATTTTTCATACAAAGTTAAGTATATGAAAATTAATAGCTTAAGCAATGTCTGCTGTCATAAATTATTGTATTCCTTTTTTTTATTCTATAAGTAGGTGGACGAGCATTAATTTGTTTCATATTTAAGAAATCTTATGTGTTAGAATAAAGATGAAAATATTGAGCAGTGAGCTAAATCTCATAAATTATAAAACTATATAGTCCTTATGATAAATTTAGAAACGGAAGTAATTTATAAAATTCATATCAATAGGATTACGTTTACGTTGGCTAATCTCTCTTGAGATTGGCTGTCGTGGCCGAAATCGTTCAGGAGGACCTTGAATTTTGAATAGAAACTTAATGAATCTGACCTTGAATAGAAATTTAATGAATCTATCAACTAATGAGGCATTTTTTTAATTATATAATATTTGTGAAATCGCTTGTTTTATCGATTTACTCAAGGCTCTGATTACTCATTTCATTTGTTAAAACACCAATAGCTTATTAATTATGAAACCAAAGTAACTGGGGTCGTACACTTGTACACAATAGGCTGCCTTGAGAATCCTAATAAGAAATAATGTTAAGAGTCTCATTAATTATTTTAGTGCGTTAAAACTTGCACCCTTATCCTGAATTTTAAATAATTTAATCAACAACTACCAGAAGTTTTAACAACTTAAAGTTTACGTACGTACGATATAAGTTTAATATACAAGTTTACTACATGCACAGGTTTATTAATAACTACAAGAAAATAAATTAGATTTGTCCGAATTTACCCCCGGATAGTATAAATAGCGTTGTTTCGCTTCTATTCATCCATTACTATTTTTATGTTTATTTTATTTATTACTTCATTAGTCCATGTATTGCGCTGTAATATAAAATTTCTCATAGCATTGCCGATGGTGACTATTAAACATCAAGTAGTCTATCTACCTGTCTGCCTTCCTATTATATATATCCATTGAAAACGTAATCATTGCATTTTGGTGTTTCTCTGGTTAATTATCGATTCTAAAGAGAATCAGGAGTACATATATAAAGATTATAATTCTGACCTCGTTGGAAACCCCGTATATTAAAGTATTGATATAAGTATAATGTAGAGTCC
Source organism: Nymphalis c-album (assembly GCA_963151315.1). Taxonomy (NCBI): domain Eukaryota; kingdom Metazoa; phylum Arthropoda; class Insecta; order Lepidoptera; family Nymphalidae; genus Nymphalis; species Nymphalis c-album. The sequence continues at coordinate 2,644,262 of OY720601.1, forward strand.
GATGACCCAGTAGATAAATACGTAAATCTAAGCCTGTTGGCGGGTTCAAATCAAGGCGCATGTCACTAAATTTTTTATGTGTTTAATTTGTATATTGCTTTATGCGATGGCGAGGAAGGTTGTGAGGAAATTGTCATGTGTCGAATGGTATTCTGACACATGTGTCATTGGAGCACTCTGGTGGAGCTAAAAAAGCTTAAAAGCTTTTCCTTTAGAGGGGTGAAGGTCTTTACTTTTAATACAGTCCTTGTTTTTATATGACGTATGAATCTTAAGATGTTTTCTGAACTTGAATCCCTCAGGGGCTTAAGCTTGGGTCAGATTATGTAACAGATATGAATATACATTTTCTTAACAAGGAAATCTTTTAGTAACTTATACGGTTAGACCACGATTAACATAATAAACTAAGAAAGCGTGGGTTGATATGTACATTTAAAATATAAAATTTAATATAGTTACCAACTTAGAAGCCTCGAAGCGAATATATTTTTTTATCTTTACGTAATTGCATACGAAACATCAGGTCTTGGTGAAATTTTGAGATTACTAGACGCGTTATCATTTGTTATATCAGAACTTACACTTGTTATAATAGAATTTCGTCAACTTTCACCAATCACGACGTAGAATAGTGTAGTATTTTTCCTTTGAAACGCAATTCGGATACTGCATTCATATAAAGTGGGCATGTAAAACAAGTGAATCAAAGATATCAACTTTTAGACAAATATTCGAACTGATTCCTAGCTTCAGCATTTTTCGTTGCGTCTAATCTCATGTAATATTCCATTCTTCGGGAACGAGTGTCACTCTATTGAAAACTGTTGTATATCTGTTTAATATTTATTATTCAACTAAAGAGGAAACTTATGAACATAAATATTACTTAGGTTTACAACTTTTGTTGTACAATTTTATATAAATCTCCAAAAAAAGATATGAATCGATAAATATATAATAAAAAAAATTATAATGATGCTTCGAAGACATTAAGGCAAATCGTCAAAATGTAATTTCATTTTTCGTACATTTAAAATGATTTAAATGGCGAAATGTAAATTAATGAAAACCGCTTGTAAGACCCTTTTACAATAAGGTATATTTTGATTTGAAGTTAGTCTTATCTTATGTTAAAATTCGTAGAAAAGAAATTATAGTACGAGTATAAGAGCTTAATCAATACGCATAAAACCATTGTTTTTAACATAAATAATTAATTTATTAGCGAACCCTTTTCATTCTGACAACGTTGTCGAGTGCAGAACCGTTGAAATAATTCATTTAGTAAGCATTTATTAGTGAGGATGGCAATTAAAACACCTGCTTCTGACATGTATATTCAGATTTTGTAAGTAAAAAGAACAAATTTAATATAATTTCAATTGTTTTATTAGACAGTTATTTACGTTTTTTTTTACAAAGAAAAGCTAAAGGTACGCAATAATTAATAATAAAGTATATAGTGTAATGTTTAGATAATAAATTAATGTGTATTTGAGCACAATGTATATATAATTATGTACGTAAAGTTTGCTTGAAATATTTCTGAGAAAATAGCACTGTTTTTTTTTAAGATGTTCACATATGGATATGAGATGATGTCCTCCTGATTTCGGCCACGGCAGCCAATTACACGAGTGTTTAGCCAACAACCCAGGACATATTATAGTGCACAAGTGTGTGCACAAACAAAGGTGCACTCTCCATCTCCTTACTCTTATAATCCAATACGGCAACTTACCTCCTTTTCTGCACCAACCCCATGTATTACTGGTGGTAGAGTTTTGTGCAAGCTCGTCTTGGAAGGTACCACCCACTTATTAGATATTTTACCGCAAAACAGCAGTACTTGTTACTGTCGCAATCCGGTTTGAAGGGTGAGCAAGCCAGTGTAATTACAGGCACAAGGGACATAACATCTTAGTTCTCAAGGTTGGTGGCGCATTGGCGATGTATGCTAAGGGTAACATTTCTTAGAATACCAATGTCTACGGGCGTAGATGACCACTTATTAAGTGGCTTATATGCTCGTCAGACTTAGTCTATAATTTTTTTTACAATAAATTGCGGGAATAATACAATTGTAATCTAAATAAGCCTAAATATTATATATTATATAATTTAATTGATTAAATAATAAATCATAACCTTTACTCGATCATGCGATTGCGTGTTTGGTTCACTTAAGTCGTTCAACGATTCGGTTTGACGTTATTTTGATTGTTCATAAACTAATAAAGAAATATTAAATATCAAGACTTAAAAAGAAATATTATTAATAAGGTAATTTACGCGCCAGTAGTGCAATTGTATACCAAGTGTTGTAAAAGTCGAATGGGTCCCCACTCAAACTTTACATGAAAGGTTACAGTAACAGTAACAGCCTGTGAATGTTCAAATGCTAAGGTAAGGCCTCTTCTCCTCTGTTGAGGAAAAGGTTTGGAGGTTATTTCACGGTATTATCCTTCACCATCAAGCATGAGGTGAATTACAATCACTAATTAAGCACATGAAATTCAGTTGAGCCTGCCCGGGTTTGAAATCACGACCATCGGTTATGGTTCATGCGTTCCAACCACTAGGCCATTTTGGCAAATTGGAAGAAAAATTGATTAATAATTGATTCCAAAACTTTTTTAAATAAATAATATTTCACAATAATCATTACAATTCCACGAATGCAGATTGGCATACACTTGTGGCAGAATTTCATTGAAATGAGACACATGCCTTAATCAGGGTGTTTTCCTTCACCGACAAACTGAAATTAATTTTAAACACAAATTATCAAGAAAATTCAGTGGTGCTTCCCTGGGCTTGAACCCGCAACCTTTGGCGTTGATTCACGTGTTCTGACCACTGGATATTTTGTGGACTACTTAATTAAATTAAAGAAGTAACATATTTTTTTAATAAAAACGATCAATTTAGATTTTTATTATTTTGTTGAACAGGTCTTTATTAACTCAAAACATTATTTACTTAATGTTTTAGCTTAGACTAATTAGATAAAAAAGCGTAAACAATAAAGCGACTCAACTTTAAGTATTATAATAAGTTGTTTTTAAACAGTTTACAAGTCTTTACTTGAGGCTATTTTCATGTCGTTGTTGCGTTTGACCTACTTCACTTTGTTATTTAATCTAAATAATTTTATTCACAATATTGTTTATCTTCAAACAAATGTAATCGGCTATGTTATTCTTACCTAGGTCGTAATCTGGTAAATTTGAATTTAGTACCACCAAAGCTATTTTTTTTCTCCTTTCAGTCTGCCTGCTCAGTCATCTGCTGGACGAAGGGCTCCCCCAATTAACTCAAGCTAATTTATGGGTTCAGTAATTCTATTTAGTGTTGTGTACAAATATGTTACAGGCAGTTTATGTAATGTTTGCCTATTATAATTAAGTTTTAATATATTACTATATATTTTTTTTACTATTTAATTGTATTATCATGATGTTTTGATAGTGTAACTCGTCTCGTTTAAAACTTTAGTTCATTCAATTTTTTACCCTTTGCGTTAAACATACGAAGCTATCGAAAAAAAAAACAAAATTAAAATGTTCGAATTATGAATATTTTTTTATTAAAAAGTTAAACAAATTAAATGTTAAATTCATCGGAAATTCCAATTAGTGACACAGATTGGTCTACGTTAATTTGTTGAATAATTATATGGCTGGCCGATGATAAAATTGTCAATTGAGTAATTAAACGTAACAATTACGTAAAACAATTATAATTTATGTTATAAAATCAAAGGAGAACATAATGTTTTAAATTATAGCTTCAATTCAATCTACAAATTCAATTAAAACTATGAATTAAAATATAATACTATCCAACACGATTTCTAGGTTATAATAAAGTCAAATTAGCTCTACTGTGATGAGCGATGACAATTAAATTACCACAAAAATAATTAGAAATTTGTCTTTCAATCAAAATTAATTTAAATTATAACATAAAGAAATAATAAAGAAAATATTTTAGATTATGTATGTAAGTCTAAAATATTTTATTACCTAATTATTTAATGCGGTAGAATATCAGGCCAGTGGGTGGTACGATCCAGACGAGCTTGCACAAAGCTCTCTATAATCTTTCATTATATTCTGATATAAAGCAAATTATTATTGTGCAAAAAACGCAGCGACACTGGACATTGGTTGTGACGGGCTCTCATCGTTTATAAAAAAATGTGATTTATCATTAGTGCAAAATTTTAGTTAGTGTTAAAACGTTAGTTACTTACTTCTTTTGTTTTTTAATTTGATTTGTATAATTTCTTTTTATAACATCTTTTTGTAATTGTGTGTGAGAATGGTGTGTTCTCCTATAATTGGTTGTACATAAGTAGTTAGTTTTTAATTTAATGTAAAGCGTGTTTTTTTGGATGTATTTTGTGTACAACTGTTGGGGATCCAAATAAATAAATAAATAACTTCGTAGATCTAGTTTTCTGACAACTTGCTCATAAGCTTCTACAGAACGCTCTTATAATATTACAAATCGTATGATGAGATGACAAGATAAACTGTCAAGTATTATTTATTATGCTTACTTTTATAATGTGATGCAAATTTTGTCCTTATATAAATCTACAATGTGCAGCTGGAGTTAAACTTAAAATAAAACTGTATTCACAAGATAAGAAGCTTTTAGCGTCAGTCTTTTCAGCTAATGGCTCGTTATAAGCCGGATTTTAAAATCCTTTCGTAATTCAATCGTAGGAGCTTTACTTTTAAAATATTAAATACGAGTAAAGTATAGCATTCATATGCCCCACTGCTGAGCTAAGATTCTTCTCTTTTTTTTGAGGAGAAGGTTTGTGAGAATATGACACATGCGGGTTTCCTCACGATGTTTTCCTTCACCGTCAACCACGAAATGAATTATAAACACAAATTGAGCAAATGAAAATTCAGTCGTGCTTACCCGGGTTTGAACCCACGATCATCGGTTAAGATTCACGCATTCTAGCTTGGGTAACTCGGCTTTAAATACGAGTGTTCTGAGTTAACATTTAAAAGTATTAATTTCGTTTTACGGTTTCATATAAGAATAACAACGCTTTCACCTCAATCCACATGCAAATTGAAGTGGACGAAAACTTTCAGACATAAGCTATTTTTTTTTGAGACTAGATTAGAAAAAATCTGAACTATTTCAACGGCGAAATGCTGCTAGCATTTTATCTCATTTTACTGAGTCGTAGTAAGTTATGCAGTTTCTATTTTTAATTACGATTTGTATTGTAACTGTTCATTATTTTTTGTTTTATTAAAAATAGCTAGGCAGACTCTACCTAGACCCTAGATAGACCTTAATACATTAACACTGTAAAGAATACTGCATCCCTTGCATCGCATACTATAAAAACATGAGAATTTGGATATTAAGTATTTTGTGTCTACAATTACACTGGCTCACTCATTATACTAAATAAGTTCGATCAAAGTCATAAGACAAAGTTTAATATTGTAGCAGTATTTTATTATATTCAGAATATAATATTATAATAATAAATCAAATAAATTAACAAAATAAGAAATTATTTTCTACCCACACGAAGACAAAGCGACTTTGTTACAACCAGCGTCCTCTCAAGTTACAAACGTGATGCGATGCGATTTATAATTAAATGACTTAGACTCTACTACGGTATGAAATTTCGTCCTAGATACCAGAATGGAGAAGCTGTCCAAAACAATATGAAATGATTTGTATTTTAATTAGTAGACGAACTATAGAGTTTATATAATTATCCAGTATTAAGTCGTTCGCTTAGCTTTTGAATATTACTAAATAGTGAGTATAAGGCTGTGTATAAATACGGTTTTATAAACTGCCATTTATTTCGGAACAGTTTTCTGTAAGAACTCGCTTCATTACTCATCCGTGACATATATGATGATCGACTTGTGATATACATGTTGATTTTGACGCGTGTATTCTCGAAATGTTAAAGTTAAGACATTAAATGTTTTTTTTTGCGGTTAGTTTCGAGGTTGTTCGTACTGAGCAGGAATACATCTATACAGTTTAAATTTTATTACCAAAACAACACAAGCTTATTAAGCATGTAACATGGAAATATTATGGTATTAGTGAAATATATATATTATATTTTTATAATTAGCTTAGGTGGACGAGCATATGGGCCTCTTAATGGTCTGTGTTCACCGACGCCCATAGACAATGCAAGAAATGTTAACCATCGCTTACATCGCTAATGCGCCACCAACCTTGGGAGTTAAGAATTTATGTCCCTTGTGCCTGTACTTATTACACGGGCTCACTCATTCTTCAAACCGGAACACAACAATACAAAGTACTGCTGTTTTGCGGTTGAATATCTGATAAATAGGTACCTACCCAGACGAGCTTGCACAAAGCTCTACCACCGAGTGAAATGCAGTGATTTGACATAATTGACAACTTAAATTCATCACCTTTGATGCGAATATATTTTAAGACGCCATGATCGTTGCGAAATAGCTTCACAAGCATCTTGAGAATTTACCAGCTAGAGAGAAAAAAAGCTCTAAGCTGAGAAAGTCGTTTTATGTCTTAATTATAATCCTGTTAAGTTCTTATCGGTTTCTTCGCCCGCGACAAATTTTTATTTCTTATTTCATTTAAAAAAATGTGTTTAACAATAATTAACCGTTACACTTTACTTTAAAAAATATATTATAACTTGAAAAAGTCACAAAACCAAAGATGAGTACATGCCCTGACATAGGTTGAACTGGAGAGTTGATATTTAAAAATATATAGTGAATTAATTTTATTAATTATGTAAAGAAGCTATAAACTATATACAAAGAAAATTAAAAAAGGCCAAACGCGTGTCTTTTCAAATATTGTAAGTTATTTAGCAACAAATTCACTCTTAAAGCGGTCAACATTTTATTTGTATCAGAACAATTTTTTTTTATTTAATCGGACTTTCCTTCCGTTAGAGAAAATACAATTGGATTGATAGCTGAGTTATAAGGGTTTTTGACAACATTTACACGTAACGTAAATCGAATTCGTGTCGACAGTATCGCGAGTGGCTCACGTAAAGATGTACTCAGGACAAATATATGAAATCTAGTTTATTTTAATCAACTATGAACTGACGAGAGCTAAAAATTGTTATAGTTGAGACAAATACAATAATAATATAAAATATGTAATTTTTAGTAATTTGTTTAAAGCAATCACCAAACTAAAGTTAAATGGACGCAAAGCTGCCCACCACACAGGCTGCGTTTCCGCGCTGTACGGCAATGGACAACCTTTGCGCCAAGTAAGACTCGGAGCGATTGTCACAGCCCCTCTCTCTAAGGCTTAATATAAAATATGTATTTTTGGATCATAACAAAAAGATCTCTAATGGAATATCGACGAACATAAGTCAAGGGTTTCTGACAACATTTAAGTGTATACAAAAGTATCAGTAGTGAATAACTAAGTTGCTTAAGGGCTTCTAATTAATGAGGGTCGAGTTGAGTCTTTATACGGAGTAGATAGATGAATAAAACTTCAAAACTCTACTATGTTACTTAAGAAATATAACCAGTATACTATTAACTAATTCGTTTATTTTGAAAATAAATTCTTGTAAATGTCCCACGGCTGGGCAACGGACTTCATTCATGTTGTAGAGAACATTTAGAACATATTCCACCACACTGATCCACATTAATACACATGGAGCAGAATTTAATTCAAAACAGGATATTTTATGATATTTTCCTTCAACTCCGAGCACGAAGTTAATCATAAAAAACAAATAAACAAAATGAAAACCCGGTAGTACATTTCGTGTAATAAAATGAAGTGAATTATTTACAAACGTTGCTTAGCGACTATTTATTAAAACACTGATTTCGATTTATCTCTTTCTATCATTATTAATTTGACATTCAAAAGAAGAAGACAAAGCATTGTTTAACTAATCAGCGCCTAAAGTGATTTCGAAAAAATATTTAATTAATTTCATTTTACATAACGGCAATGTATCTGCTGTCGCTTCGACGTTTTCATTAAAACACAGCGCTAACTCAGCTTCAGTTTTCAACGTCAGCGAGAAACGATTAAATGTCTCGACACGGATAAACTTAAGTGCAAACTGTCCCATACATTACTCTTTGTTTCTAAATAAGAAACCCGTGACCTAATAACCCTTGATATAGAGTTGATAGATTTTAGTTTATAGATACCCTGCCTTTGCGCCGTAGGTCGTGGGTTCGAATCCCACCCAGGACAGACATTTGTGTGCATGAACATGTCTGTTTGTCCTGAGTCTGGTTGTAATTATCTATATAAGTATAATATATAAAAAACTAGTAAGTATATGTAGTATATCAGTTGTCTGGTTTTCATAGTACGAGCTCTGCTTAGTTTGGGATCAGATGACCGTGTGTGAAAAATGTCCCAGGATATTATTATTATTATTACATAAAATAGGTAGGTGAACTGGCAAATGGACCACCTGCTGTTAAATAGTCACCACTCACATCGTCGGTGTAACAAATATGAATCGTTCCTTATATAAGCAATGGTCCACTAATAACAGCAACTAAGATGTTATGTATCCTAGGAGTCACAATCATCTTTTAAGCCGGATCACAACAATACGAACGTACCTATGATTGTCTTGCACAAAGCCCTACAACGAAGGGTTTGTATAGCTTTTTATAACACAAGTATTATAGTCGAATAAGTAAATGTAAATAATACCATCGTTCGACCTTACGAAGATTTATAAAAATGTTCTTTTGTACAAAACAATATGAGATGGGTTTCTTAGAAACGGTTTTAGGATCTTTATTATGTAAATATTCGAATAATGTCAGATATGTTGTTTACTATAATATGTTACATATCTGTCATCTATTCACATAATATTTAATAAGGACATACATTTATTTACATTAGAATCTTAAATAAATACAAATAAAAATTAAAAATAATTACTGTACAATTCGTGACCGCGTGGAATGGTGGCAAGAATGCTAGCAGCATTAATTCGGCTGTGGAGAAAAAAAAATCGTAAACTATCCTGTATGTTTTGAATTAAATTCTGCTCCATGTGTATTCATCAAGTCTTTATCCCGAAGTTATACTAACGGCTTCTTTCTTAAGATACTACTAGTTATATATACGCATATATGTTATGGTTTTACTATTAAAAACAGGTACAGGATCAACATTTTAAGTACCATATTATTACTATGGTTTAATAGCCATGTAAGGCATGATTTTTATTACCTCAAATGATATCAACTTTTCCATCCACAAATTATGCGAGTTTCTTATGCTCAGGGCTGGGTGTTTCTTTTTAGAATTCCGGCGGTAGTTTCTAGTGTGACTATCAATAAGCAAGTGTAATACTTCAATGTGGAATTAAGTATTTTCATTTTGATTTTATGCATTGTCTAAGGTCTCGACCTTACCAATTGAATAAAGTGAATCGAATATCATAATAAAATTAAACGTTATTTTTTATGAATATATGAAATTGTAGTGACTGTTATGTTATGGTTACGTGCACTCTTCATAAGATGAGATTGCTTTTATTGATTGATGCAGTCGTTGTATATTTGTAATAAGTTTTGTAAAAAGAGTTCATATAACGCTATTGGTATATGCGGACGCTAGTAAAGATCAACAATGATCGTCATTTTTCAGCCAATTTACACAAAACCTTTTAGAATACACTTTATACCTTCCTCATGAATCGCTCTGTTCATTGGGGAAACATCAAAAACCATTCGGAAGTTTTTGAGTTTATCACAGTCAGCCATACACACGCGGCGACTGGTCTTTTTGTTTAATATGTAGAGATGATTTTAGTTTTAACATTATTTTTGCGAGAATTAAGTGCAACAATTTTATGCTTATCGTTCCTGTGACAAAGAAACGTAAAAACGTTTTTTCCTGTCGCAGTTTTTTAAAGAAAATACAAACTTTGATTTATTCATGGACTAATATTTGTCTCTGAACTTGTATTAAGGATGGATATACATATATTTTGTTCCTTATCCAAGTAAGCTCTTACAAACATCTATGAATTAATTATTCAAAGTTATTTTACAAGATTATATTAAAGTAAAGCTACCACTTCGCTCGGAATGGAAATGTAACTTTTTGAATCTATTTAATAACACAGATATGTTAATAAAATTTCATAAAAATTTATACATTTCGTATGATAATCAACAAACTACTTCACGATTATTTTATCAAAATATATTCATTTATTTATTTATTTATTTATTTAAATCTTTATCATCACCACTGACAACATGGGACAAAAGGCGGATTTAATGCCTGTAGGCATTCTCTACCAGTCAACCTTTGGGTCAACCAGAAATACACGAAGGCGGTAATTAATAAATAATATATACTACACAAAAATACACGTACTTATATATTATAAAACTATAGAGTAAATAAACATATACATACATACATACATACATACATACATACATACATACATACATACATACATACATACATACATACATACATACACAATCTATATTAACTATAGTAAAAACATATAAATAATAGTACATTATAGATGACATGGGATTTATTTATTCTGAAATAAAAAAATTATTGAGAAGTAACAAAAATATTGGGTTCATAATTGGACCCGCTACTTACTCTTAGCCTATATAGTATACCGTTAAGCCTTAGTAAAATAAAAATAAATAACTCATTCAAGGCTTTTTCAAAATCAGTTAATTGATTTCTAATAAAATGTAAACAAATACAACATTCTCATTGAAGTATAAATACTTTTATTGAACTTTATTACAATTTACGCCTGCGTGGGCCGGTAAGTATGCTGGTGGAAATTTCCTACTGAATTTTCGTTTCGATTATCTTGGAGAAACATGAACGAGGCTTGTTACTAGTGAGACAATAAAATGTTAGGGATATTAGAAAATAATTATTGCTCTATAACGTTAATATTTTAACGTGGGTGTGTTCCGACTGTAAACATAACGACTAAATAATATGAAATAATAGACGAATATTAACGCAAATTCCTATTTTTTCATAAACCACGTCTGCGTCTGGGGCATTGACCCTAAGTTAAGACAAAAACGTCTTGATTTTACGGCTAATACTAGGGGCATAGTGGTTAATACGAGTAAATCTAAAGTTTGATATTGAAGTCCGGATAAGCAACAATGAATTATTATGTTGCGATTGACCGTGAAGGAAACCAGTGTGAGAATGAAATCGGATGTAAATCTGCCATGAGTTTGTCTTCACTTCTATGTAAATTATAAAACTTAGTGAGACATTAACATGCTGTTACAGTAATACTTAATTAAGCTCAGTCGGTTTAGCAATTTCTGCTTAATTACGAGAACATTGATTTTACGTAAAAATAAGCAAAAAATAAAATGTAGATAATCGCATGAACTACAATTTAAACTCTTATAATTTTTATCAAAAAGGTAACCTACCTTAAAGGTAAGGTACCTTTAAATCGAAATGGTGGCTAATCAAATTTAGTGGCTGGTTTGAATTTAGACTCCCACTGACCCCCATAAAAGGTAGTATAGTAAAATTTATACCTAGAATTAATCCAAGGTTTTTTTTCGAAATTACCGACTGGGCTAATTATGTTCGATCGAAAACGTAATGTCAAAATGATTTATCTATTTCATTATCAACAATTTTATTTAAGTCGTTACTGTCAATTTGAAAGTTTATTGTTGTTGCTAAAATAGCCGTACTTACAAATTGCACCCGTTTTAACTATTGATTTTATACTCATACCTTACCTACGAGCTCTACATTGACTTCGGATGTAGAATTTTCCGAATTTCCCTTGAGAACTCTTTCATTTGTCAATATTATACGTAACAGAGCAAGTATTGTCAATATACGTCGACTAACAAATCAATATTATGTCAAGTTATAAGGATCTTGTGGCAATTCAATGACATTGACAGAGATAGGTGAGGCTAAGTGTTACCAGTTTATAGTTAACTTTTAGGTGTAATCATATACAGGGTGTAACAAAATTCGTGTCCGACCCGTGAAGTGGTTATTAGGTATCGTTAGTCGGTTCTATTTTTGTAATAAATTTTAAAATTTTAAGCAAAATTTTACCCCGAAAAAAAATTAATTTGACTAAATAACGACAATTATATTGCACCACAGGTGCGGGCGTCAGCGCTCGATAAGCTCTTACCTATCGGGTAGGTCGGAGACGAGGTCATGACCTCAGTTGTCCATGAAATTTTCGTCATTTACAATTGAAAATGAAAAAAAAAAAAAAAAATTATGAGTAATTTTTTTGCATAATATTTTAATTTTTTTTACATAAATAGAACCGACTCACAACACCTAATAACCACTTCACGGGTCGGACACGAATTTTGTTACACTCTGTATATGAAATAATACAATATGTATTTATATTTATTTATTTATCTAGTTATATGTTCTGATTACTTGTGTTATTCATCTCTCATTAAATTATTCAAAAATAGAAAACCGATCATATATATTGATGTAAATTACTCACTCAATTACTTTTTAAATCCAAATAACACATTTGAACACATCACAATACCCCATCACAAGTCGCGCCAATAATGAATCAATTACTTTACGTTTATGTGCACTAACAAAATAGTGGCGGTTTCAAATTAGCGCGCTTCTTTTTTTTTAACAACGCTGTACTATGGACCAAGGAGTTTCCTGTACGTTTAAATTATAAAAATGTTTTTTACGGTGTAGTTTTATATTTCAAAAGACGAGAATATGTAATATAAAATACAAACACGTGTTTTTAATATATTTCGCTGATGTCAGCGTAAAAAGTCCGTCTCGGGAGATTATATGCTATTTACTACATCGCTGTGTTCAAAAGTGTAGCGAAGATAGATTTATATAACACACGAGCAAGGAAATTGGAGAGTAAATAAAAATACTGTATGTATATATTATAATTTTTGCATTTATATTTAGTAACAGTAACATCCTGTCAATGCCCCACAGCTGGGCTAAGAACTCCTATCCCTCAGTGAAGTATCGCTCTATAATAAGCTCCCTCCAATGCTGGTTGGTGGATACATATGTGGCAGAATTTTAGAAGGCACATGCAATCAGATATTCTGCTGCAAAACAGCAGTACTTTGTATTGTTGTGTTCCTGTTTGAAGGGTGAGTGAGCCAGTTAATTACTGGTACAAGGGACATAACGTCTTAGTTTCCAAAGTTGGTGGTGCATTGGCGATGTAATCGATGGTTAACATTTCTCATAATGCACAGTCCCACAAACTCAAAATTTATTTGTCCGTCACAGCAATTGTTATATCAACGTAGAAGAGTTTTGTTAGTTGGAACACCTCTGTGTTTTCTTGAAATCTGTGTTTTGTTGAAAAGTCCAAAGCAAAAATTAAATACAGTATATAATACTATAACATACTATATAAGAATACGATTGCGGAGGGACATGTTTAACACGATACTTCAAGTGCAAATCGCACCGTGAATTCACACAGGAGTACTTGCATTGCGTTCCGTTATCCACGGTGGACAAATAGAAACATTTCGTAGATCTTTACTTTAAAGCGATTTATGTCGTATTTAATTTAACGTTATTAATTTATAATGTCAAACAAAATAATTCGTTTGCCTTCGATATATTTGCTTTATTTTGATTATTGGTCGATTGATTTTTAATGTTTACTAGAATTGGTTAAAGAAAAATTCTGAATCCACAATTAATAAGAGAATCTTAATATGATATATGTAATTTATTTTCATGATAAAAAAAGTCTTAAATTAGAGAGAGCAAAACTAGATTTGTATAACTGCAAGATGAGTTAGCCTATACCTACTCGTGATTGCGATGTATGGTGTTATTAAATTTCAAAATTGCCTTTTTTTGTATAAACATTGTGTTAGCTTCCTATAACGAAAAAAAATAAAAAATAAACATTTTTTCCTATTAGATACAATTTGTATAGAAAATACAATAGTCACGCATGACCGAAACCAAACCGAAATATTCTGAGAGATCTGAGAGATCACTTCATTACTCATGCCAAATATTGACAACCAACTTATCTTGATATACTATTTTGATGCGTGTATTCCTCCATTATTATGATTATAATAGTCAATATCGCATTCACTTTCTAACGTTACGCAACCTTTAGAAGTCGTGCTGGTCGTCGAAAATGGAATGAACGCTTAATTTTCAGTAAACACAGAAGTCGAAGGAGTTTGGCTAATGAGTTGAATGTCTTTCTTTCTTCTCTTTCTATCCTTAATATTTTATAAGTAAAAATGAAAGAAAACAAAGTATTATATAATTTATTTTTAATATGATAAATAATAATATAACATAAAAATGAATTAAATTTCACGGGAAATAAATTTTAAATCTCTCCAAATCTCACGGGGATTCGAGGTCGAGCAATTGATTGTGATTGGTTGAGCGAGACGCTTTGCAATCACGGCCTTTACTTCAAACTAAAGATATATTCCATTATAGACCCCTCGTCTGTATGTTATATTTTTAAAAATATATTTTTCCATAATACAGGGTCCATTAGGGTTTCGTTCCCTTCAAAAACCAGCTGAACCATTATCCTTTATGTTTGTTTATATGTATCCTATTTCATCGTCGTTAACGTACATCCACTCCGTTATTAATTTATAATGAATGGTCATTAATAAAAAATGGAATTCGTTGATGTTCAATTGTTATCCTAAACAACTAACTACAAAAGATTTTTTAGGGAATCTCTGTAGTTTAGTTCTCATTTTTTGGTGGATTGCAGATGTGTTAATTTGTACACATAAAAAGTTTTTCGAAAGAAACTGGTTTGTAAAATATATTATATTACTTTTGATGAAAACATACCTTTTGTATATTTAAAATACGACGTAATATATGAATTAATGAATAAATTTATGGGCAATTTCAATTATACCATAGATTTAAATCTGTATTTAGAAGTTATGATGGAATAAAGAAACTTACATACATAACTACATACATGACCCCTGAAACCATTACACTCTTCCGGGCAGACTTGTTAAGTTACTACAGTAACATCATATGAATGTTCCACTGCTGGGCTAAGGCCTCCTCTCCTTTTTTGAGGAGAAGGTTTTGGAACTTATTCCATCACGCTGCTCCAATGCGGGTAATACACATGTGGCAGAATTTCAGTGAAATTAGACACGTGCAGGTTTCCTCACGATGTTTTCCTTCACCGTCAAGCACGAGATGAATTATAAATACAAATTAAGCATATGAAAATTCAGTGGTGCTTGCCCAGGTTTCAACCCACGATCATCGGTTAAGATTCAAGTGTAAAGTGTTTTATGCAAATAATATTTGATAAAATTTCGCTGGCGTAAAATCAATCAAATAATAGGTGTCCCATCTCGCCGCGAATTTTGATATTTGTTTGCATAATATTCCAGCCTTATTTTTAAATAATTATATTTTGAACATTAATATTCCATGTTCATGTTCATGTACAGTCCTTTAAAATAATTTCAAGAAAAATCCATAAACAATATCTTGCGTTCTTGTAAAATAAATACTACATTGCGTTGAAAGATTAAAGTCAGTTCATGTTACGACTTCAAGGGATTGCAAATAGTTAAATCAATAAGAGAAACTCGATTCCAATTACGGATAGACTGAACGACAGACTCTATATCGAAATGGCTATGAGTTAGACTTAAGCTTTTGCGTTTGTGAAAAACTAGCTGTGCAACGCGGTTTCACCCGCGTATAATTAATAAAAATAAGCCTAGAACCTTCCTCGATAAAAGGACTATACAACCCAAAAATAATTTTTAAATTAGAACCGATTAGCTTTAGAGATTAGCCGGATCAAAGACACAACCTTTTTTATGTTAGAGGGGGCAAACGAGCAGGAGGCTCACCTGATGGAAAGTGACTACCACCGCCCATGGACATCTGCAACATCCGAGGACATGCAGATGCGTTGCCGGCCTTTTAGGAAAGAGTACGCTCTCTTCTTGAAGGTTCCCAAGTCATATCGGTTCGGAAAAGTCGCCGACGAAAGCTGGTTCCACAGAGTGATTGTGCGAGGCAGGAAATGCCTTAAGAAACGCACTGTTGTGGATTTCCAGACATCAGACCTTTCAGCTTCATATATTAGTATATAGAGGAAATTAAATATTATTTATATATTGTATCAAGTTAAGAAATAGAATTCTGTTTGTGAGTAAATATGGAAATTAATTTTATTCTCGACAGAAATAACCTTAATGATTGTAAAAAAAAAACGATCCATTAATCTCATTGCTTGGTAACCTCGCTTAAGTACCGGGCTTATCCAAGGCGACCTTGAGACACGTGGCAGTTTTGTTTCGTTTATTTCCTTCACCGCTGAGGACTATAACAATTTATAGCATTGGAGCGGCGTGGTGGAATAAACTCCAAAACCTTTACCTCTAAAATTATATTTTTAAATATTATAAATGCGACAGTCTGTTTATTTGTGTATTTATCTTTTGTTTTTCTTTCACATCACAACTTAACCGATTGTCTGTAGAAATTCATGCTGGCGTTGCCAAGGATTCAAATAGGAACATCGGGTACTTAACACAATCACCGTCCATTTGTGGACGGATACTAGTCGTTCTATAAAATATAATTTGGCAAACACTCAATTCGAAAATATTTTACTTTGTAATACAATTGTATAAAGAAGTAAATATGATTTATAATTTCACGAAAAGTTGTTTGTAAAATCAAATTTTGTTATTTATTTTTTATCAAATCCTTAAACCCGCGTTTGCCGTGATTTGAAAAACAAACAGGTTTCCAACCACTTGGATTTCTGTAGCTCTTATCCAGGTTTAAATTAATACACCGAATTAATACAGAATCTCTTCAAGTCTATTTACTTGATGATAACAAAGTCAGCGAAATTTCGAAACATTAAGGTCCGACTTGTCATTTATGACCTTGCTGATAAACGCTCGAGTGATCGAACAATACTGTGTCCTCTTCTTTCGAATATCAAATCAAGAATGAGAAAAAGAGATAAAACAGTGTTTGATCTGACAGCCATTGACTGACGTTTATAAGGTGATAAAATTAATTACCATTTGGAACTTTTTTGCTCTAACGCGCCGCTTCAAAGCGTTCCATATGTAAACGTAATTCAATAAAGTAACATTCTATTCATTCATAACAATTATATATCTAAAAATTTATAAAGCAAATAGTTATACTATTTTTTGGTATGGAAATGTTATGTATTTTTAATGTATTGTTTACACAAATAAGGCTGGTTAATTTTTTCAGAGTTTATTTATATATTTATGTACTATGTGAGTTATATATTATGTGAGTTACAAGTGTGACACTGGCCATATTATGTATATTTGTTGAAACTGACGGCCTCGTTGGTCTAATGGCTAGATATATCTATGAGCGCCAACTCCAACGTCCTGGGTTCAAACTCCAGGTCTGGCAAATAAAAGTTCTTGGCTTTTGCTGTCAAAAGTTTTTCTCAGTAGCAGGCCGGAATCTGGTAGTTGGAAGATTGTACATTCCCCATACATTGCGACAACTGCTGAACTCTTACCGGTCGTGTTGGAGTGCCCTCCCTTCGGATTATGAGAGTATTTGCGTACACAATTGTGTATTATAATATATCCTGCGCAGTTGGCAAATCATGAGTTTGGAAGCCGTGGCCGAAATATGTCCAGATGACATTAAATGTTGAATGCAGTATTGTCGCAGCATAGCTGTGTTATTTTTAATATTTTAAATGTGTTTATTTACTTTTTAATATTTTATAAAAGCAGGTGTTTCACTTTCCATTACATCAAAGTAATATTAAATGATAGAACAGAAATTGTGTGAGTATGTTATTACTTGATTGGACTGAGCTGAGCAAATTCTTTTTGAATTGCAAAAAACCGACAGCTGTCCGTTTGGCCAATACCCAATATGTGTCGCACGGGTCAATTATCAAAATATGAAGTGCTATGAATTATAGAACACATTATATAGAGTTATATAAGAAACACAATAATATCACTTACTATATAATTTGACGACGAACCGGTTGGCGTGTTTGGTAGGGTAAGATACTTGCCTTCACGCCGCAGTACGTGGGTTCGATTCCCACCCAGGACAGACATTTGTGTCCATGAACCTGTCTGTTTGTCCTGAGTCTGGGTGTAATTATCTATTTAAGTATTTATATATTTACAAAAGAAAAGTAGTATATGTAGCGTATCAGTTGTCTGGTTTCCGTAGTACAAGCTCTGCTTAGTTTTGAATCAGATGGCCGATACAGACCGCGGAGACGTGAAGGAGTCACGTTAATTTGTTGGTATGGTAGTTAACAACTTATCTTTCGTATCATTGCAATATAAAGATAATTTGTCTGTAAAATATAAACTAAAGTATGGAAGTTCTATCACTAGACTACAACTTGTTTAATTAATTATATTTGTAAATGGCTGAATAGAAATCAGACCTGCGCGCTCTTAAGATACACCCACGATGGCATAGTTGATCCTTATCATCTTACTCCGAAAGATATTTTTTGATATTGTGTAGGATTATTTCTTGAGTATGTAAAATGACATTAATGTGTACGTGTGAACACTGCCTTTCTCTCTCTCTCCCTCTCTCCTGTGCATTTATTATTACCATCTGATGATGGGGTCTGCCTTCCTAGTCTTTTGCTTCCACTTCGCTCTATTCGACGTATCGTTTTCAGTAACATTGCAGTGACTCAAATTTTTTGTGTGAACACTGCCTTTATATTTCTAAAAACATTCTCGTATAATTAAATCTAAAAAAGCATCGTTTAGATCGTTAGTATTCAAGTTAGCTTCCAAATTAAAAGGAACTAAGCGTTTTCTCTTTGTCGTCAGTTTTTAATTAAAACTCGTTGAAATATATTCGGTTCGGTAAAATACTTTTTTTTTCGAACGAAATTCTTTCTAATCACTAATTTGTTTTTTTTTTCAGATCAATGGATTACTCCGTAAGTGAAGTAGTGAAGTGAAGTGAATTAACAGCGAAGTGAAGTGTTTTAATTGGTGTAATGGCTTCGTATGGGGATAACTTCAATGACACTGTGGTGCGAGCTTATGGAGAAGAGTTTCCGCTCCTCATGCCGAGATGGGGTTACGTCGTGTCAGCGTTTGTCCTGTTTCTTATCGGATTTTTTGGATTCTTTCTGAATTTGATGGTGATTCTTCTCATGTTTAAAGATCGACAGGTCAGTACAATTCATACTTAATTCATATAATAAAATATATACATTAATTTTCTTTCATAATTAATAATTGTTGTATCCAGATATTTCAATTCTTATATTTCGTTTCTTATTTTTATACTATTGTGTATAAAATCATATATAAGGCGCAGTTAATTCCCCGATGGTCATGTATTTAGAAAACGTGAAATCACTGAATTTTCACGCGAATGATTCGTGTTTATAATAGCATGAGATACGTGCTTATCGGTGAAGGAAGACTTAGAGAGAAAACCTCGGCTTCGGCGTATGAAATTCTGCCACGTGTCTAGCCCTCATTCGATCAGTGTGATAGAGTAAGCTCCAAACTTTTGTCTTGAAAATGGAGAGATGGTCTTAGAGTATTAGTGAGACATTTACAAGCTGTTACTGTGTAATATATTTTTATTTATAAAAGTATAATAAATATAAGTTATAACGTTTACTAGGTGGTAGAGTTTTGTGCAAGCTCGTTTGGGTAGATACTACCCACCCATCAGATGGTAAAGTAAAGTGTAACGGTTAATTATTATAAAACACATTTTTTTTAAATAAAATAAGAAATACAATTTTCTCGCAAGCCATGTTACCGATAAGAACTTAACAGGATTATAATTAAGACTTAAAACGATTTCTCAGCTTACAGCTTTTTTATCTCTAGCTGGTAAATTCTCATGTTGCTTGTGAAGCTATTTCGTAACGATCATGGGGTGAGCACTTACCATCAGGTGGCCCATATGCTCGTCCGCCTACCTATACAATAAACAAAAAGTTACAAAGAATATATAATAAGTTAAGCAATAGCTTATAATATAATAATAGGATGGATTCAAATCCAGCGTCGAATCAAAAAATTATGGAGTTTTCGTGTCGAAAAACCTTAAGTATCCTTTAAACGCTATTACTATTAAACTGTTCAACCAAAAAGACTATTAATTAATTTTACTTTGTTTTAAAACATGAACTAAAATAGAATTGAATTCGTATTTGTTGACAACGCTAGAATTTTAGAACAGGATATACGCCTCCAATGAACCCACGTTCACGCGTATTTGTTTTATTTTAATTACATCGCTTTAATATTTCACTCTATATTATAAACTTACAACTTTATACATATATTTATTTAATTATTTCATTGTTGCTATAGTAAATATATTATATTTGTTATTAATATATAAAAAAACTATATATATAATTGTGAGAGACGTAAAAAATGTTTTTCTTACACAGGGTTAAAAGCTACTTCCGTCACTCTCAAGCCAATATGGTTTGTTAATATTAAGGCTTTAATTTAAACAAAAAAATACTAAGTAGTTTTTTTTTGTTTAAATTAAATTAGTCGTCAGTCAGAATTTGTATCAATAACTGTCTGTAAGCATTCATGTGTTCCCTTCACTGTGACGTCTCGTTTCATGTGTACTTAAGCACGAAACATCGATGTATTTCGGCTTTTAAAATGCATTCACATTGAATATTCTCAAAAGAATATGAAGTATTTTTAGATAAGTTCTTTCATTCGCTTTAAGAGCATTTTTGTATTTCTTATTCCTTTGTTTCAACTTTCAATCGTATAGCAAATAGAGTTGTAAACATTTATGTTTTTTGCACATCTGTCACAGATAATTACTTTAGTTCGTGCATATTGAGCAAGATTGCTCAGTGAATATAACTTATTTTAATCGAATATCGGGTCTTAAAAATCTCGCAAACACCAAAGTATCAGATGCTTAATTTGTGTTATTTATTTAGCCCAGTTAATATATATAATTACATAATAAAATTTATATAATAACTGGCCAAATAACTTTCAGATATTGTGCACATAATATCTAAAAATAACCCTTTTCAATAATATTGGACTAACTCACACGTCAGTGAAGGATAATATTGCTCGTTGTATGTTCCAAATGAAATTCTTCTAAACACAGTCATATACATATGTATGTACATACCTTACACCGTAGTATAATGTTGACTTACCTTAAATTATCCTGTTAACTTATCAAATTTTTCAAATGCTATGATTAAAACTGTTGAATTCATAGTTTAAATAATGCAATAAATATTTGCTCGATAAAATTTAATCATATACACTATTATCTATCATTTTTATATTTAGAACAATTATACGAATAACGTCATATATTATTATGAAATTAACGAAAAATGTTATGGATATTATTATATTGGATATTATTATGGATTTTATTTATATTATTTTTACGGATATGTGCCGGATGGAAGGATGATGTGATGACATTGTAGAATGATGAGTTAGTTTAAATGATAAGCCCCTTCTTCAACCCTCTTAAAACAATAGCTCAACGTTAGCGTTATAAGTTTTATTGTAAGAGTCGCCTCAACGTATTATTCTCGTTCTTGATATTTTTTTTTTTTTATTGCATAGGAAGGCGGACGAGCATATGGGCCACCTGATGGTAAGTGGTCACCAACGCCCATAGACATTGGCGTTGTAAGAGCTGTTAACCATCTCTTACATCGCCAATGCGCCACCAACCTTGGGAACTAAGATGTTATGTCCCTTGTGCCTGTAATTACACTGGCTCACTCACCCTTCAAACCGGAACACAGCAATAACAAGTACTGCTGTTTTGCGGTAGAATATCTGATGAGTGGGTGGTATATTATTTTATCATGTTTATTTACATTAAAACCTTAAATAAATACAAATAAAAAATATAAATTACAAACACAATAAACTGTACAATTTGCAAAAACCACCCTAAAATATTTCCTCACCTTTCTCACTCGACGCAAAGCTGCCCACCACACAGGCCGCGTTTCCGCCCTGCACGGCAATGGACAACCTTTGCGCCAAGTAAGACTCGGAGCGATTGTCACAGCCCCTCTCTCTAAGGCGACGGCCGATTTCCTTAATAAATGCAATAGCATCCGAGCCCCAACATCCTGACGTCAGAATACAAATTAAAATTAACTACTATATAAATCATGACCACGTGGAATGGTGGAAAGAATGCTAGCAACATTTCCCCTTTGAATCGCGATTACGATTCTCTGCGCGAAAAATGAACCATGAGGCAATAAGACGGGATGTAATATGTAATATTTTGGATGCTTTTTTTGCACTATTAAATAAACATTGTAAATAAAGTCATTGTTTATCATTAAGTTGTAATAAAATTGTATATTTAATATTGTCTCGTATAAATTATCAAATTTCTTTCTCTATTAATTTTAAAGAAGATTGAAGTATAACATTACAATAACTGTTTTAGATGTGTAACAACGGTTATTACATAAAAGGAGCTGGGTACCTATTTCGCTGGATAAAATTGCAGTGCAATCGTTTTCCTGTGAGGCTAAAGTACACACATACATGAATCCTTAACAAAACTACTTTCACAGTATCATTAAAATTTCCTACAACGGCGAAATGGATACACAAAATATTCATGAAAATAACACTTTCAGAGTTCGCTACGATTACGTTTAGAACGAAAAAGCTGAAACATAAAGTCCGTGGAACCATTTTTTTTATTAATTATTGTTTTGTTAATTCGTTATATACGTGTGTTAATTTGTATGTGTGTGTGTGTTAATTAAATTATAAGAATAACGACAAAAAGATGACAGAAATAAAATAATTTTATTTATTTATTTACTTATTTAAAAAGGCACACACATTATGTAAACATTTTTCAAATTCTAAGCAACAATTAATAAAAATTACTAAATAAAATTTAATTTAAGTAAATAACGACAATTACATTGCAACACAGGCGCGGGCTTCAGCGCTCGATAGCTCTTACCTATCGGGTAGCTCAGACACGAGGTCATGACCTCAGTTGTCCATGAAATTTTTGTCATTTACAATTGAATAGAATTGAACATTAAACATTGACAATTAATAGTTTTTTATAGGTAATTTTTTTGCATAATATTTTAAAAATGTTTATATAAATAAAACCGACACACGATACCTAATAACCACTTCACGGGTCGGACACTTATTTTCTTACATCCTGTACAGTACGTATTTTAAGTACTTGTGAATTTAAAACAGTTAATGACATATTTCTGATATTCCTACGTATCAATTACATGCACAACACTGACAAGGTAGCTTACTGTGTAGTTGCTTGAAAAAAAAATAGTTGTAATAGTTACAAATAACGACATAAAACGCCAACGTTAGTCTATTAAATTATTAAAAAAAAGTAAATTTGTTTAGTCCGGCGTGATAATGTATGATAAACAATCAACTTGCTTATCGTTATTAAATTGCAAGTATTTAGTTAAGGTTTTAATGTAAATAATTGATATTATAGTTAAATATATAATATATTTAGTATATAGAAAATTATCAACGAAAATCTTAAGTCACTTAATTCTGACATCAATCCCAACGGTATCCTCACATCTCCACGTGCGTCTGAATAGCAATTAACTAGATGATACGTGTAATCTATATTCATATATGTATGTAACGTAATATCACGAATCAGATTGCTTGTTATAAATTAATTACTTCAATAGCATTGACTATAAACAAGGAATATAAATGTCACAGACTATTCAATATACGCTGTTGATTACAAGGAAAAATAAATATATAAATATAACAAATTGATAGCGTTATGTATTTACATAGCTGTTTTTTTTTAATTATAATTTTATATCACTGCCCATTAAATTGTGGACCTATTTTTATTATTTCTACATTATTAAATATTATTATTCTTATATATTATTATACGCGAATATACATATACGAGTATCTAAGTGATAGGTAGTTACAGTGATGTTGACGGACACTAGGCGAGCCGTCAAAACGGCTGTATTTCAGCTATTTCCGCAGTATTATGTCTTATGGCATTCTACTCTAGGGTAATGCAGCCGACATAAATACGATTTTTGTAATGCAGAAGAGGGCTATTCGAGCAATTTATATCCTGGGCCCAAAAGATTTATTAAGATGTAAATTTAAAGAAATTAAAATAATGACTGTCGCTTCTCAATATAAATTTGATAATGTTATGTACTCGAATGTACGCAAAAACATAAAAGTTTTTCCCAGAAATTGTGACGTAGACATGTGATGTACATACTGTTAACACTAGGAACAAGTTTAAACTTACAACCACGGTTACTAGATTACACAGGGTTAGTAAGTCTTTTATGGGACAATGTATACGTTTTTACAACACCTTGGGAATGAAACGATCGCCTCCAGGCTGTTTCAAATAAAGAAGAATATTATTATTGTATTTCTTATTGTGTAAATCTATAACTGTAAAAATGAGCTGAAAAAAACCCGCTGAGTTTATTTCGCCGGTTCTTCTCAGGTTTGAAGTGTTTGTTATAAACAAACCGGTGGTAGATTTATGTCAATCAATAAGAAAGTGTAACACTTCAACATTGATGATATTATGATGCTTTGTACTTACACTTGATAATATTATGATTCCTAGTATAGTCACTAAAGACAGGAGAGAAGAGAGACCTCTTATTAGAACATCTGAATCTTAACAATAAAGGAAGCAAGCAACAATGAACTTTAATGTGGTTAATTTGTGTTTATATATCAATCTTATTTTCGGTGTAAATCAATCAAAAACGCGATTACAAATAGTAAAATACTCATCCTAATACAAAATGAAAATATTATACTCCAGTCTGGTACATAAGAAAAATGTTTAGCAATTTCACTCTGCTATACTCTCTATATATAAATATCAATTTCGAAGTACTAATTGCAATAGAAAATACTACTAACGGTTGGTCTACTTCCACGACTTAATATAAAACAACAATTGCTGTTGTAATTAGTAGGTCCGATTATCATTCCTTTTTATTGTACAGTAATTATATGTAACAGCGTCACCCATTCTTAATTAAAAAAAAAAAAGTTATTATTTTCATTAGTTCACGTAGTCTAATAGGTGGCGTTCCATCGCGCTATCGTTTGGATGTTATCATATCCTAAATTAGCTCCAAACATTCTCCTCAAAAGAAGACAATTGGTCTTAGTCCAGCATAATGTCCCACATTCACAGGCTGTTACTGTACATATCATCATATATATATTCTATGTTAATTCGGTATTCAAATCGTAAAATTTCAGCTTCCTACAGTTCAACCTAATGCAATATAAATTTTAATAAATTGTTAACAAATAATTAAATAAAAAATAAATATGAAATACAGCGCAGTTTTTAACTAGTGGTAATGTTATCCAGACGAAGTCCTCACTCATCGACAGCACATGCGAAACTGTTGTTCTTTTTCTCAATATGACAAATATTTGCCCGCCACTGAATCCGATACGTCGCCTTTTATTTACTCATTTTCAATTTAGTTTCAATATACGAGGTATCTGTTTCCTATTCTAACTTATAACACTTTCAATTTGTCCACTAATTGTTCATTCATTCAAGATTGATTTATATAATTGCAGACAGTATTGTTTAACTTTTTATATACCTACTTATATATTTATTATTATTGTTATATTTATTTGTCATTAGTGTCCAGATGACTTATTTATTAACTCGGAATGTGTTGTGTGCCAGTTGAAAAAATAGTGGTATATGCATAGGTACCACAGTTGGCGAGTACAAATTAATCTGATGAAAAATTCAGCGGAGTCCCTGATTAAAACCCGCAGCATGGGGTGGCTGCCCAATCCCAGGCGTCCTTTCTAATTAGTTTGAATAAGGTGGTATGTTCTATTTAAGCCAATTAAATTTGAAAGTACGTATCTGTAACTTGAGTTCTTCAAGGTAAGTAAGACCCACCACATTTTCTATCACAATACAATTCTACGATTTGTAACTACAGGTATTAGGAACATAACATCTTAGTTTCCAAGTTTGGTGGCGCATTGGCGAGCCAAGCAATGGTTAATTCATTTTATTTCTTAAAGCGCTAGGCGATGGTGACCACGTACACTTGTAAGTCTGCCTACCTATTTTAGTGAAATGATTCAATACATAAATAAATATAATTTTGTAAATAGGACATTGCTCTGTTTTCTTATTTCATAACGAATCGATAGACGCTTGGAAGGTTCAGCCAAAACTTCTCTCTAAATTCAATTCACAATAAGTGAATCAAAATATCGATTAACTAACATAAATAATTATTTCAAGTATATTTTAAATTATCCCGAGATATGGGCTATCAATTTAAAAAGTATCATCGTAAATGATTCAGTCATTGAAAGTTAATAAAGTACGTTTATGAAGTTAGATAAAATATAGCATTTCAAACTTGGTGAGAGAATCGACTCGCTTTTGCATCAGAAATATAGAAAGTTGAACAACATATTCCACCCTGAATACTAATTTTAACGCACTCAAATGTAACGCTTCAATAAACACCGTATTGAAAATAAATTTAACAAAGTTTGCTATGCAATTTTATCAGACGCGTTTTAAAAACTCCCAAGGTTGTATTACGTTCATAATTACTTTGAGCTAACGTAATTTTCTACGTTAAATTCAAACTTAAAAAAATACCTCTACCTTAAATGTGTGAAAAGTAATTATTGCTAAATACATTAAAGCTTTAGCCTGTTCACGTGAAACGTGTGACGAAGAGTGTTTTTCAATTTTATTTGCGTCAATATTAGTGTGAGGCTAAAAAGCAACGCTTAAGATAGAGCGTACTCTTTCCTCAAAGGCCGGCAACGCACTTGCAAGTCCACGGATGTTGCAGATGTCCATGTGCGGTGGTAGTCACTTCCATCAGGTGAGAATCCAGCTCGTTTGCCCCCTCTTACATAAAAAAAAAATATTATACCGCAAAACAGCAGTACTTTGTATTGTTGTACAAGGGACCTTTTTTATTTTATAGGAAGGCGGACGAGCATATGGGCCACCTGATGGTAAGTGGTCACCAACGCCCATAGACAATGGCATTGTAAGAAATGTTAACCATCGCTTACATCGCCAATGCACCACCAACCTTGGGAACTAAGATGTTATGTCCCTTGTGCCTGTAATTACACTGGCTCACTCACCCTTCAAACCGGAACACAGCAATACAAAGTACTGCTGTTTTGCGGCAGAATATCTGATGAGTGGGTGGTACCTACCCAGATGAGCTTGTACAAAGCTCTACCACCAAGTAAAACCTTAGTTCCCAATCTTAGTTCCCACGTTTGGTGGCGCATTGGCGATGTAAGCGATGGTTAACATATCTTACAATACCATTGTCTATGGACGTTTGTTACTACTTATCATCAGGTGGCCCATATGCTCGTCTATCTACCTATACAATAAAAAAACACAATTTTCCATATCACACTGTGGCATTAAACCAGCCTGCTAGTACCATTTTCCTGTTAATTTATTATGGTGATGATGTCGACCAGGGTTGAATTTACGTAACTTTTCTGTTTGTTATTAATATGCATAGTTCTAACAATTAGTTTTAGATGAAGACATTAAGCTGTGCTGGAGGCAAACTCTTGTCGGTCCAATCTGTCTCATAACTTCTAAATTATTATTGTTGTCAGTAACTTGTTTGTTGTCTGATTACTGGATCATCCCTTTATGTTTAAGTTATTTAATAATACAACATGGTTCATTGTAGTTCATGTAGGTTCCTGGTTCACGTTATGAATGATAAGCAAATTAAGCAAATCAAATTTGTTTGGCCAGGTTTGACCTTGTAAGATACGGTTAAGGCTTAGTTTAGCCACGACCACCTCGGCTCTAAAAATTTCTTTTATAATTTTAATATTTACTATGCTAAAATACGAAATATCAATTTTTTCATGTATTTTATTCGAAGTTGCGTTACCGATATTACACATTTTTAAAAGAAAATTTCTTAGGAGGCGATCCGATAGTTGATACCAAACGTGAAACGAGAGTAAGATAACGTTACATGAGAGAGAAGAAGAATAATATTATGACGTAGACAGAGAGAGAGAGAGAGAGAGAGCTATATATGTATAAGAAATTTCATCTATCACATGTAAAGTGTTGCACACGTCATTGTTTTATTGTATATTGGATAGTATGGAATGGACATTGGACATGAAATATCAATTTAAATATCAATATAAACTTAAATCTAGAAACACAGACCCAACAAAACTATTCGTTTTTAACCGACTTCAAAAAAACGAGGAGGTTATCAATTCGTCTGTATGTTTTTTGTTTTTTTGTTATAAGAAGATGTATCTCTTTCGATCCTTGTTATTATAAATCAATCCTGTTATGCAATATTATGTTTCATAAATATACAAGTATGAAATAAATTTATTATTAGTTTGTAACAGTAAGAAAAACAAGCTTCAGGCTACCAAAGTCTAATAAAAAGGTCACGTGTGTCTGTCTCAGTCAGGACTCTTATAACAAAAACTCACGTGGGTCTTTATTTATAACCGTTACTATTTTTTATGGAATCAAATAGATGTGTATTAATTTAAAGGGCTTTGCTCTTTTTATTATAGTACAAAAGCCAGGATGATCCAGTGGTTAGAACGCATGAATCTTGACAGATGATCATGGGTTCAAACCCGGGCACTGGTGAATTTTTATTTGCTTAATTAGTATTTATAATTCGTCTCGTGCGTGATGGTGAAGGAAGACATCATGAGGAAACCTGCATGTGCCAAATTTAGCCCAGCTGTGGGATATTCAAAGGCTGTTACTTTACTTTACTTTTTTATAACGTTAATGGAGTAATAGAAGTCAGATAGACTTCTATTTCTTCATCAAACTCCCTCTAAGTCTCATGCAAATGTCTAGAACCATTAAGAGAAACAAAATTTCCGGCCGAGATAGCTTTAAGTTTGTTTTAAATTACTCTACTAACGCCGGATGTAACTCTATCTCTTGCTCGTGTAGGTATACCTGGTATTTTAGGTCCGTCTGGGTGGGTACCATCCAATCATCAGTATTCTGCCGCTGAGCAGCAATAAGTACTATTGTATCGTATTGAAGGGTGAGTGCCCCAGTGCATCATGCACAAGCCCAAGTAGTAATGTCGTGCGAAATCAGCATAGAAATACATCTCGTCCTTCGTATTTCACCGTAAAGTTATTTATACATATTATAAAGGAAATTACCAGCGCGTTATGTCATTTGTAACATTCGAGTGAAACATTTCTAGAGCAAAGAGGTTTAACAACAGTCTTTGGGCTGAACGTTTGCGCGTCTAAAACAAAGTTTTTGAAATCTTATTAAAATGTTAAAAGCATAGATATAAATACTTGATAACAACTCGATTTTACGAAGAACATATCAAGTAATCCTCTTTAACTTAATCAAAGAATTTGACTCGAGGAAATTTTCTTTGCCCCGAAATGTAATAAGGAATTTTAATTTTCTTACATAGAGGCTTCTTATATAAAACTTCAAAGGCTTCCCTATGTATATTTTGTGGATTAAATTAAATCACGCTTGCACGTCAGTAGTTTAAATTTAAAGTGTTACAGCGAAGCGCAGCTTCTTTTATAATAATATTATAATATGCAAGGGAAATGCGGTGCATTTTCATATCATCATTTCATGCACATTGGATTATTATTTTAGTTAGACGACAGAAAAAATAACTTATATAAAGCTAGATGTACATAAAATATATGAACTTATTAAACAAAAACTGGTTTTAGAAAAATACAAAAAATAATTGTAACTAAACTTAATACGAGTACATGGAAGCATTCTCTTCCAGTCAAACATTAGCAGATCATCTGTTAAAGAAATCAATAAATAGATATTGCACTTGTCGATAAACGGTGAATTCATATCTTAAAGTCTCTTATCTACTATATTATGGTCTCTTATCTTTTTGTAGTACATATAAAAAGAGACGAAAAAAACCCGCTGAGTTTCTTTCGCCGGTTCTTCTCAGGGCTGGGTGTATCTTTTCCGAACATGTGGTAGTTTCTAATTTGACTATCAATAAGCAGGTGTAATACTTCAATGGCTGGCTGTGGCAGTGAGGGAAGTATTCTCGAAGTGAGGGGATACGACAAAAGGAGATTTTTTAGCGGTTAACGCGCAAACTTGAGTCTTTTTGGGGTTGAATTGGACCAAGTTCAGTCGGCCCCAGTCCGAGACCTTGGTTAACAAGGTCTCGACTTCAGACACAAGTTTGTTCCGACACTCGTCGACGTGTTCCCGAGAAATATTAGCACGGCCGGTGTAAAGTACGTCTACAGTGCTGTCATCCGCATAGCAATGAATGTTACTGATTTGTAACATATCATTGATATGCAGAAGAAACAGAGTAGGTGAAAGAACGCAGCCTTGTGGAACACCAGAATTGACGTATTTTAAGTCGGAGCATGCACCGTCGACAACGACCTTGATGCTCCGATCTGCCAAAAAACTGGAGATCCACTTGCACAATTTCTTGGGAAGCCCGTAGGATGAAAGCTTGGAGAGTAGCGCTTTATGCCATACCCGATCGAAGGCTTTCGCTATGTCCAGACTGACTGCTAATGCCTCCCCCTTGGACTCAACCGCCGTAGCCCATCTGTGAGTAAGGTAAACTAGAAGATCACCAGCTGAGCGACCCCGACGGAAGCCGTACTGGCGGTCGCTAATCAGCTGATGCTCCTCTAGGTACCGCAGGAGCTGGCAGTTAATAATGGACTCCATTATCTTGGAGAACAAGGAGGTGATAGCAATTATAATAATAAACTACGCAATTTACAAGGAAATACGAAATATGGAAAAAATAAATACGACGACGTAAATAAAGACGGCGATGTGTACATGTCAGTATCATAAGTATAAATTAAAGGAATTAAGAGTAATGTCGCTTGTTTATGTATATGTGTAATCTATACGAAATAATGTATTTGTTTTCTCGCATCTGGAATAGACCGGTGGTTACGGTCTGAAAGTTCGCCTGGAGCGAAACTCATATAATTACTTCAAACGTACATTACATAATAAAATACACCTATCTCCACTTTGACAAATGGGATATTATATGTTAATGTCTATTACACTTATATTTTTATAATATTTGGTGACCACTATAGTGGCGACCACTAACCAACAAGATTTCGACACGATAGCAAATATTAACATCGCCAATGCCTCACCAACCTTAAGAATTAATACGTCATATCCTTTGTGCGTGTAATCCTAATCCTATCCTAAATCCAAATTTGGTAACATTTTCAAAGGATCATTATATGTATATATATTCGTATTGTATAGTGTCGAGTCGATTGCTTTGAAATAATTTCGGGCGGCAGTCCATAGTCGTGCGTCACGAATTTGAGGTGGAAATGTGTTGTATCTGGTAGAACTTTGGTCCCTGATCATTTAATGTTCTTACTTACATTATGATAAAATGCGCCGTTTTTGAGAAAATTAAGAAAAACTGTTTAACATCGAAATTAGTTAAATATGAAAAATACTATATAGGTAATATATCACTGTAAAAGCAACTTAACGCGTAAAAATAGCTCGCTCACATTTCCACCTCAAATTCGTGACGCACGACTATGGACTTTTACCTAATTTCGCATTTGACGGTGTCACTGCAACACAAAATATATCAATTTTCATTTCAAACAATTTGATGGACGCCTTCGGGGAAAAAGCGCTTCAAAATGTTACTCCCTTTGTGCGTTGGCAACTTGACAGCAGCTGTAAGCTGTCATCGCTTTATAGTGTAAAATATGAGTTACACAATATGGAATCGATTGTAATGTCAACTAAATAAATCTTGTTAAATTTATTACAAATTCTTTCGTTTTTCGAATAAAAGAATAGTTATGAAAATAGAGAGGTTTTATGACTACTTCTGAAACACATTCAACTTTTGGATCCCTTTGGAAATTGAGGATTGTACCTCAGTAAAAACTTTAGAGACATGATGTTTTACTTGTATTGTTTATTAATTTCAGTCACAAAACTAGATACATAAAATAAGGTGATACATATTCTATAATACGTGGCACATATTACTAAGTGGTAGGACTTTTGGCAAGCCTAAGCGGGTAGGTTTCACCCACTCATCTACTCTACCATTCTACCCCTAAACAGCAATACTTAGCATTGTTGTTCTGTTGGTTGAATAAGCCACTAACTACAGCAGTAAGCGACATAAGACCTTTTCTTCTTACAACAAAATCGTTAATTATTTAAAAAATGTCACAACTGTTATAGGTATTTTCTCTCTCTCATTCATTCTCTTTCTCAGTCATTTCTGGAGCATGAACTAGAAAAACAAATTTTCTTTGAAATATTAGAAATACTCCCGCCAGTTCTAATAAAGGTAATGAATGACTTTTTAATATTTATTTAAACATACAACGGTAAGAAATAATATAATTTGAAGTAAGTCATGAAATTTAAAACAAAAAATGTTAAAATGTAACCACACTAACAATAACTTATTATTTGCTCTCGCACTATTTCAACCCTCAGGAGCAATCCTTTTTTTTCTGCCTGTCTCATAGCCATTCAAATACAAAAGAAAAGCCTTCTTACCGCCTAAGCCGTATAATACATAATGTCCTTCAGACTATATTTCGGTCACTTGACCACGGAAACAGTGAAGCCTTATCGTGTTTTACCTTATGGGTTTTTTATACAAAAAAGATGGATTTTTATAGACATTTTTACAAACTATCTTTGTTACGAATAAACATATATGAATACACAAACAAAATCCCGAACAGAATCGCCTCTAGGCAATTAAGGTACAATAGAATTTATTTTAAACAACAATAACAAACATTCCATTCAAATATTTAGTTACAAAAATGATTAAATTTTTTTTTCAATCAACATCAAAATTTATTTTTATCTCTCCTGAGGCCACTTTAAGGCAATAAGATTATTCAAATCGTTTCGTTTCTTTTTATTTTTTTGCTAGTACTCACTTATCATATAATCTTCCACCAAGGAGCAAAAATTATATCAAATTCAAAATACTTTATTCAATATTGAAGTATTACTCTTTCGTATTGATTGACAACCTAGTATGTATGTTCCAAACTGAAGGGTTGATTAAGATAACATGTTACTTCTCAAGGACTACCTCGTTGGTCTAGTGGCTTGATATAAGACCGCAGAGGCGGTGGTCCTGGGTTCAATTCCCAGGTCGGGCCAATAAATAGTTATTGGGGTTTTCTGTCAGATAATTCTCAGTAGCAGCCCGGATTCTGGAAGTTAGAAGTGTGTACACTCCCGTGCCTCGGAAAGCACGTTAAGCCGTTGGTCCTGCGCCTGAACTTTTTCTGGTCGTATGGGATTGCCATCCCATTGGATTATGACAGCCAAGGAAAAGAGAATGCACCTGTGTGCACACACTTGTGCACTACAATATCTCCTGCACAGTTGGCTAATCTCTCATGAGATTGGCCGCCGTGGCCGAAATCGGTCTGGAGGACCTTATTATTATTACTTCTCAAGGTTGGTGGTCCTTTGTCAATACAAAAAGAATAGATGGTTATTTTTATGCTCACGTGTATGGGTGGTGTTGGCCACTCATTCATAGCAAGTGGTCCATTAGCAAGTCAGCCTACATTTTTTAACCCATCTTTCCCCAACGTTGCGTGAGCGCAACATTTCAAATTTGATTTCTTTTTATTTGAAAAATAAGGAAATAAATCTATGACATGTAAGCCAATCTCGAGAAGAACTAAGAGATGGATTAAACTTTTTTAAATGGTTTTTTAAATACAAATACATATTATTTTTAATTTTCAATATCTGCTAATTGAGTCATCTCAAGATCGACAGATTCAGCCAACCATAAAAAATATTAATTTAAATAAAGCTATACTTTCTACACGGTATTAAGCTTTAGCAATATCTTATTTATGATATAAACCCTTTTGTTGGACAAAACTACTGATACATTTGCTTATCTTAGACTTCCAGGAAGCGTTACGTATGCACAACGTTGGGAGAATTAACGTCAGTTGTTATTGTTACACAGCTTGCCATTGATGTTAAAAAAATAGTTAAAGAAGTTGAGAGTTGGATTCTCGACATTCAAAGAGTGCAGCAAGCACTTTTGTTTTATTAGTTAGATAGACGGTAATAAAACGTCAAGCTCATAAAGCTTTAGCAATATCTTATTTATGATATAAACCCTTTCATTGGGCAAAACTACTTATACATGTTGTATATCTTAGACTTCTCGACATTCAAAGATTGCAAGCACTTGTGCAAATTTGTTTTATTAGTTAGTCGGCTATAGAACGTCAAGCTATGCGTGTCACATAATAATTCTTAAAAAACGATAAGTGAGTTTACAAAAATCAATGAACAAAATGTAAAAAGTTGATACATTATGGCTTGGCAACAAGCATTATCTTCTCAACAAATTCTGAGTATATTAGAAGAGGAAAATGATTTAGAAGATGCCAATCAAATCGATGTCGTGTACATTCCCCCGTTGGTTGACAATCTTACAGACGAGAAAGAACTAGATGATAGAAACTATAAGAGAAAATAGAACAATGAATAAAACCTTGACAAATACGAGAAATGAAATAAATCTTTCAACTTCGACTTCGGATTTTCTTCGGCTGTCAATTTCGCCAATATATTATGTAAAATACATCTCAATAGAGTTCATCGATTCCCGACCCCAGACATCAATGAACTTCCATTTAAGTAGCAAATTAAAGTACATCGGCGTTAATAACCATTACATTGATTAATTAAATATAATTTTATCGTAATAAAAAAAGTTTGTGGTTTTGAATTACACAAAATAGTCATGTACACCATTTTCAAATTGTCTAACTCTTTTGTATATCTTTACAGTTATGGACGCCGCTGAATATCATACTTTTCAACCTCGTCTGCTCGGATTTCTCGGTATCTGTGCTCGGCAATCCACTAACACTCATCTCTGCGCTATTCCATCGCTGGGTCTTTGGGCACACGATGTGTGTGTTATACGGCTTCTTCATGGCTTTACTTGGTAAGTTGAATATTTTAAATTAGTTTCATCCTATCTAGCCTAGCTTATACCTATATTTGATAATAATTTAGAGTTCCTGCCGATAACATATTCCTACTGAGAAAGGTTTTCACAGTATAGAATAAATTGGAGTTACTTCAACTAACATTTACGGTGAGTTGGTGTATATCCAGGCTTTGTTTAACATGCAGGTAATGACTATGGTATACTATATATCTATTCTTATATTTGTCCAGGACATTTTAACCAACATACTAAAAATATTCTTGCAATAATTATTAGGTCAATAATTGTAGCTCATCTAGAGCTACAATTGGAATGTTTGCGACATCCACCGTATTCCCCGGACCTTGATCCAACAGATTAACATTTTTTCCGGAATTTGGACTTTTTACAAGGAAAAAAATTCAACTCCGATGCGGCAGTCCAAACCGCCTTTAAAGAGTTTATTGATTCACGCCCACATGGTTTTTTTAGTAGAGGGATCGATGAGCTATCTATGAGATGGTCAAAGTGCATAGATAACAACGGTGCAAACTTTGATTAAGTAGATAATTAGATATGTTTTACAAAAAAAAAATGACTTTATATTCCTACCGTACAAAACGCCAATTTCATATGTAAGGACCAAGTCGTTATAAAGTCATTTTCGTAATACTGTTGCGCCAGAAAACTAGTTCCAATTAATGCATTGCATGCATGCATTAAATCTTAATAGACTACAACAGTTTTACCAAGTATCATATTCCCTTTTAAAACTTCAGCTCTCTGCATAATAAAATTTATTACTGCGATTCGTTAAATATAATGAACAATCTCAAGAGACAATTGAATTATTGGCAGTCAGGTTATTTTCAATTTGTAGCTTCGTACAAATAATTAATCGATCAACTTAATTTACTATCTGTTGTTATGGATATTTAAATAATTAACTATGTTGACATAATTACAAGGTTATTTATTTGTGATTTAAATTAGAAAGTCGAAATAATAACAATAAATAATAACAAATAAATTCATTTCTCTCCCACATACATTTATGCTTACAATAATTTTTAATAAGGCATAACATTAAAAGTATAATTTAATAAAAATTTAAACTTCTATTAACTCACTAAGTTCATTAAAAGCAAAACCAAAATTTTTACCTGATTACCTTTTTACCAGTTGTAGTTGTTTTTTTCTAAAATTAAGCCTAAGTTTCTCCTTATTACATCAGCTATCTGCCAGTGAAATTTCCATCGATATCAGTTCAGCCGTTTCAGAGATTAGTCGGAACAAACAGACAAAATTTGAAAAATATATATATTTTGGTATTTTATCTACCGTGTATTTC
Organism: Nymphalis c-album; assembly: GCA_963151315.1. Classification (NCBI taxonomy): domain Eukaryota; kingdom Metazoa; phylum Arthropoda; class Insecta; order Lepidoptera; family Nymphalidae; genus Nymphalis; species Nymphalis c-album. The sequence continues at coordinate 2,680,810 of OY720601.1, forward strand.
AATATTACATACAGACACATAAATTTTATTTGATTGTATAGATTACCAGATTAGCTATTTTGAAATCCAGAAAATGTTAAGGACAAATAATTAGTACCTACAAAATATAATGAATAATAAAAGGATTAACTAAATAAGTAATGAAGATTATATATAATTACTAGGTATATAATTGAGTTTCTCACAAAACAGGCATTTCGTTACGCTTAATGAAGCGGAAATTCCTTTCTATTTAAAGTTTAATTATCTTCTAAAGCTGAATTAACTTAAGTTTTTACTTCAACTTCATCCGACTTACCTAGAAATTATTTATTCAAAAACTGTTTAGCCCGAAAAATTTACTACACTGATGTTATTTTAGTACAAATGGCCTGAAGAGAAACTCTGCAGTCTATTCCATTATACTTTTTCATTGCGTGTTAGTAGTATACACTATACTTGATGCGGTCTTAAAAATGACACGTGTAAGTTTCAGGATGATATGCGTCATACCGTGCACGATATGAATTACAAACAAAAATTAAGGACATCATAATTGAATGGTGATCGAGCTTAAGCCCGCAATCTTCAGTTTTGGCCTGGAACAAACTTATACGATAAAGGTTTTGTGTCTGTTCTCTATTTGTATGTAATATTGCGATAAAAGGTTTTTAGTAAATATCAATAGCGTATATACTAATACATTAACGCTTTACTGTTTCCTGTATACTTGTGTACTCTATAACACACATAAACAAGTTCAAACTCATACAGATATAAGCGTGCACACACAGAAGAATACGCGATTGTAACACTTGTAGACAAACACACACGCCAACAATTTTTGCACGCATTATTTTTCTAATTGGTTATTTTACATTCACGCTGAACTTATAATCTTATGGCGGTAAATAAAAAAGATCGTAAACAAAAGAGGTTTATTAACATTAACCATTTTCTAAAAACTATACCATAAAACAATATTTCTGATATTAAGAACCTTTCAAGTTCAAACTCGGTGATTATTCCGTACAGAAGAGCATAAGAGCTAGTTGCATTATTATTATAACTTTGTGCCCTCGAAGTGCTGCTCAAAGAAAATATATTAATATTAAAACGGGGAACCTGCGTAATTTCGCTTTGAGTCTTCTTGAATGTAGTCTAGTAATAATGAGAAGATTTTAGCGCCTAAGGAGCGGTTTCCGATGGAAAATATACGTAACTTATGCATAAAGTATGAATATTATTTTTATTTCATTTTTTAATTTGATCGTATGTATACAAATAAAGACTAAACGATCATTAAGAAAATTGGCACATATATTATGTATTTTTTCATAGAGAAGGAACATATTTTTTAAATATAAAATAAAAGGCGGGCAAATGCGTCAATGTGGTTACCATCGCCCATAGATATTGGTAATCTAAGAAATATAGGCTTAGCTTATGTGCTCAACCTTGGGATCTAATGTGTTCCGTGGGGTTAAAGTTACACTGGCTCGCTCAGATCATAAGGTTTGAAGGTTCAAACCAGAACACAACAATACTAAGTATTGCTGTAGCAGTGGAATAAATGATGAATAGGTGGTACCTACACAAAAGGGCTTACACAACGCCCAACCACCAAGTAAACACAATTTATACGCTATTAATCGCTTGTTAAAAAAAATAGTAATTTTATTCATTTTTTTCAAAATCGTTTGATGTTTCAGATATAATATAAAATATTGTTTACCTAATAGAAAAAGGTTTTCTCAATATATTTTCCTTTACCTGAGATAAGTAATAAAAGAGCAAGGTATGTTTCATCATATTCACGAATATAATTGTCCTCGAGGTGACCTCGGGCACTTTTTATCCCACCTGTCCGTTTTAATTCTATTACACACTTTTAACGGCGGCTTCGCTCTCATGCATTTTGCCTTGCCAAAATCAAAAAGACAGTCTCACATTTACAATAATACGCTTGAATGCAGATCGGTATATACATATGTGTCGGACTATGTAAATTATATAAATATTTATTACATATTGGTGGAAAAAGTGGATTCGCGTCGCTTTGGATCCGCTTTCAAGTGAAGCTGACTTATTATTGAAAAACTGCGTTTAAACATTTTTGTTCATATCACAAATATTACCTAAGGGCGCAAATTTATAATATTCTTATAGTTGTAACGTTAATATTTTAACTACATAATAGCATACATAGTTGTTTAATCTGACAAAAATTTTCGTATGATTGGAAAGTATTCAATTACTTAAAGGCATTCAGGAGTATTTGTTTTTCAAAATGTTGTCTTTTTCAGGGTATTAAGTAGTCCCTTGATACATTTATTAAATTATCAATAAGTAATTGATTAATATAACTAATATTGGTTATAGCTTATTAGGTAAATTTATGAAGAATACAAAATCGGCAAAGCGACTCAACTATTATCATTTATTTTTAATCTATTTTTTTACTATTCATCTGGTAAATGGAATTATTATATAAATTATACTCCCTTAAAGCACATTTGGAACATCCAAGAAATCTTATCAAAATAACCGGAGATAAATAGGGTTTTGACTTATAGTCTAGCTCCTGTCAACGCTAATCATGTTTGCTGCCAATCAAAATTTGAATTTAGATATAAATTTTAGACAAAAGAAACGATAATAAGATTTTAAGATAAAGATAATAAGACAAAAGCCAGAGTTAGTAATATTATATTTTACAGTTATATAGTTGAATCCGAAGCGTCGCTCACAGGAACAGCCTGTGAATGTCCCACTGCTGGGCTAAGGTCTCTTCTCCTTTTGAGTTTTCGAGCTTATTCCACCACGCTGGTTCAATGCGGGTTGGTGGAATACGATAGTGGCAGAACTTTAGTGAAATTAGATAATCATCAGTCATCGCTCACATGGAGTTCAGTTAAGAATTAAATTGGTATATAAAAAATATATAAAAAAAGAAACATCCACTCAGGCGACGCTGCTCGAAGACAGTAGGCTATAATATAATTATAAATAAAAATAAAATAACAAAGGGTTTTCATTACAGGTATAACATCCATCACAACGCTTACAGTCATATCTTTCGAGAGGTATTTGATGGTGACCAGACCACTCAGCTCGAGGCACCTGACTTCCAAGGGAGCTGCGCTATCAGTGGTCTTCATCTGGACTTACTCCCTAGCGCTCACCACGCCACCTCTGATGGGATGGGGAAACTACGTGAATGAAGCGGCGAATATAAGGTAGGTTTTTTCTTTGTCTGATTGTTAAAAGAATCTGTTTGCAACGGTAATTGTTTCTTGATATTAATTTAATTAAAATTTTGAGATTATAATCTATACTTTTAGACTAATACTAATAAAGATCGTCGACAGGGTGATCGGAAAAAGGTATTCCGTTTTATTAAGCAAAACTTTCTAGGAGAAATAAGTATTTTCATCAGTAGTTCATCATTCAAAGTATAACACACATATTTACTTGCGCATTTATGATATTAGTATAGATATCTTCTTCTTGTGCCTCTCCACTTTCGAAGTTCGTCATATAATCTGCTGTTTGCCAAATCCCGGTTCATCGTATAGCAGTTCGCTGATATTAGGTAATCGGTATTATCAAATCGCATGGTATATGAATCTGAGGTTTGTTTGTCTTCTTCTTTCTGCCTTTCGAATATACTATAAACTATATGATATTATATTAAGAAAATAGTTTCCTTAAGCGGTTTGTTCGGGGCTTTCCTTCATCTAAATGTAATAGCTTCTGTAGACGAGTAAGAAATAGATGCTTCACTGAAAAATAATAATTGTCATTATAAGAAATTAATGTTTCTAATTATTTGAAGTGTTAACGGTTCATGCGTAATGTAAAAGTCGTAGGTTCGATATTGGCCCCTTGGGCTATTGTCGTCCCCATTCCTAACACAAGCTGTACGATCAATTGGAGGGTTAAATATGAAGTAATTTCTTAAAAATGGTCATTGTTAGAATTGTTTTAAAAAAAAATCTAAACAATAACATCGCGAGTACTAACGAATTGTTTCATAAGAAACATTTAAGTAAGTTTTGATTATTACACTTTCTCACTCGACCTTCAAACTACAGACACTTTTTATTTTTATCGTATAGGTAGGCAGACGAGCATATGGGCCACCTGATGGTAAGTGGTCACCAATGCCCATAGACAATGGCATTGTAAAATATGTTAACCATTTCTTACTTCGCCAATGATGAAAGATGTTATGTCTCTTGTGCCTGTAATTACACTCACTCACCCTTCAAACCGAAATACAACAATACCAAGTACTGCTGTCTTGCGGTAGAATATCTGATGAGTGGGAGGTACCTACCCAGACGAGCTTGCACGAAGCTCTAACACCGAGTAATAATTAATATTTTGTGATGTGATTACTAACAATCTTCCAAAGACCATACATAACCTGCCCATAAAATAAAATATTATTAAATGTACTTACATGATTGAATAATTTGTTGTATAATTGATTCGACAATTTTTTCGAAATCTATTTTGGGTAATACCAATGTAAAAAATAAGATAACGAGTACCGGAAAAATAACGAACATTATTATTTTAAATATAAGATAAGCTTTTACATAACCGGTTTTTTTCTGAAAAAAAAAACAATAGCAACTGTAGGGTAAGTATTATTACAAAAAAATAAAAAAAAATTATGAGCCTCGAAGAGCGATGTGTCCCACTGCTGGGCTAAGGCCTTATATTATTTTAAGGTGAATTCTTCGAGCTTCTGCCACTACACTGCTCCAAAGCGGATCGGTGGGACATGTGGGAGATTATCATCCAACACATGCAGGTTTCCTCACGATATTTTCCTTCACGCACACAGAATACCAGCGGTGCTTGCCTAAATTTGTACCAACGATCATCGCTTAGGATTTACCTGTTGTAATAACTGAGTCATTTGGACTCTTTAAAATATTAAAATAAAATAAAGTCATTACCTTATGTAATCCAATAAGAAGAATAACATTGAATATAAGGTACAAAGTTATTATTAATAATGGTAAAACCATCCATAGAGGTTGTATTGAGGAGGAGGAGTCAAATATTCTAATGAAAACTGCTGGAACAATCACTGCCGCTATCGAAGCTAAAACTAGTTGAACCTGAAGTGATAACATTAGTATTACTAGTGGTAACAACCTGTGAATATTTGGAAGGTTTGTAGCTTATTCCACCACGCTGTAGGTTGGTGGAATACACGTGGCAGAATTGCAATGAATAGTGACACATGCAGGTTTTCTTAAAATGATTTTCTACACGGTCACACTAATATATAATACAATAAAATAAACAAATTGTAAATATAGAATAATAGCAGGGGAGCCCACGATGCTAAATGGTGATTTACTCGAGCATCATAGAGACCGATTGGGTTGCAAAGCTTAGATGATAAAAAGAAAAAAAATGTTATAGTCGATTCGCTCGAGTTGACTTTTTTTTACAAAATTGTAGCCCTCCCCTTTCTTTTCTTAGCATGTCATCAAATCACACTACCTTAATCTGACGCCCTCGAAAATATCTGATGATTTTTTTTATTATTTTATTTAAAAAATTTTTGCGGCCATATATATGGAGCTCATATTTGGTGGAGGAACTTAACCACGTGCAAGGTATCCGCCTGTATATTAATCTGCCGCGCTCGAGGAAATCCCGAAATCCCCTCTTGGGCTCCCCTACTATAATACAAACAAATTGTATTTGTAAATTCAGCGGTGCTTGCCCGGGTTCGAACCCACGATCACGGTTAAGATTCACTAATTTCTAACCATCCATCATCAACCAACCAGCCATCTCGGCTTATATATACATAGCATGAGAATTAGTATCGCCGTGTTCTGGTTCGGAAGGTGAGTGAGCCAGTTTAATTATATCTTAGTTTCCAGGTTAGTGACGCATTGGCGACATACGATTATTATTTCTTCCAGCGCCAACGTATATGGCCATAGTGACCGCTGAACATGAGGTGGCTCATTTGCCAATTCACTTATTTATAAATTAAAAAACTAATAGTATATTATTACTTTCATTCAAATTTAAAATAAGGGGTTTCGATATGTAGTAATACTCTTATTAATATAATAGAAAAACAACTTTATTGTACATTACCAGTTCTATGTATGCCAAAATAAGACATGCTGTTTCCATCGGTATACAACAACAAGATTCATTGAAATACAATATGGATGATTTCAACCTTTAACAAAAACAAAATCATCAGAAATTTGTTCAGCGTTCGTTGTCGTTACATATCACATATACTAAGGTCCTCCAGACCGATTTCGGCCACGGCGGCTAATCTCAAGAGAGATTAGCCAACTGCGCAGGAGATATTATAGTGCACAAGTGTGTGCGCAAACACAGGTGCACTCTCTTTTTCTTAGCTCCCATAATCCAATGGGTCGGCAATCCGACACGACCGGAAAGAGTTCAGGCGTAGGACCGACGGCTTAACGTGCTTTCCGAGGCACGGGAGTGTACACACTTCCAACTTCCAGACTCCGGGCTGCTACTGAGAATTTACTAACAGAAAACCCCTATAACTATTATTGGCCCGACCTGGGAATTGAACCCAGGACCACCGAGTCGGCGGCCTAATATCAAGCCACTAGACCAACAGCAGCCAATATAGAGGCAGTCAATATCACATATATATTATATTACAGCGCTTTACCCTCAGCTTTGCTCGCGACATCATTTAAAATTACTGAATACCAATTTCACATAAACTCATCCCCTTCATCTATGTCAGGGGTTAATTTTTTTTAAATCATTTCTTAGTGCTATCCTAATCTGCAAAAGGACCCGTATGCAAATCTTCATGGTGGTAGCTCCAGTAGTTGAAATTGCGTTGATATTTCACTCAATCAGTCAGTTATTATTTTATATATATAGATAAATATATACTGCAGTGTTATATCACATTTACTCGGTGGTAGAGCTTTGTGAGAGCTCGTCTGGTTAGGTACCACCCACTCATTAGTCATCCTACCGCAAAACAACAGTACTTTGTATTGTTGTGTTCCGGTTTGAAGGAAGAGTGAGCCAGTGTTCCCAAGGTTGGTAGCGCATTGGTAATCCCATTGTCTATGGGCGTTGGTGAGCACTTACCATCAGGTGGCCCATATGCTAGTCCGCCTACTTATACAATAAAAAAAATATTCAATTAATTTAATTTAATTTATATATTTATTACAATTATTATATGTCATACATATCATTGTCAATAAGAAATTCACAATACACACATTTATATATTACAAGTTAATAACCAATCAGCCGATTGAATTTCACGTCTTTATATCACTTATAAATAATAAATTTAGTTAAAATATCAATTTAATGCTGTGCATTATTACTTACGTCATAGTGTCAGGATGGTAAGGCTCGCCAATTATCAAATAAATAGAATAATCCTCGCAGGTAGTTTTAATCCGATTAATTAACAGATTCTTTGTAACTGTAAACAAAAAGATAACAAATACACATTCTTCCATTATATCCACGGCGGCTAATCTCTATTGAGATAACTGCGCAGGAAATGTTATAGTGCACGAGAGTTCACAAACTTAGGTGCATTCTCTCTTCCTTCAGCTCTCATATGGGAGGGAAATTCGATACGACCGGAACAAGTTCAGGCAAAGGACCAACGGCTTTACGTACTTTCCGAGATACTTCAGATTTCGAGCTGCTATTGAGATTTTTTCCCAATAACATTTTATTGGCCCGACCAGGGATTTGAACCTAAGACCACCGCTTCTGCGGCCTTACATCAAGCCATTAGACTAGACCAACGAGGCAGTCAAACTTATCTTTAGTAATATTATAAACCTGATGAGTTTGTTTGGTTAAGCGCACTGAGATTAGGATCTATTACCCCAAATTAAAATCACTGTTAGCGTTGAATAGTCCATTTATTGAATAAGGCTATTTAATATCACGCTACAACCAATACGAGTAAAGCATCAATGAAAAATGTAGCAAAATCGGAGAAAAATTAATCTTTTTGAAAGGATCCGTTGTGTGCGCTGCGTAAACTATTAAATTTAGACAAAAATCGCGTATGACAGAATTGTTTTACTTAAAAAGTTCACGGAAAACGTCCACGGCATCATAATATTTGTATTATATAAGGAGTGAGCCGTCACTATAGCCTTTTCTATGGTAATCAAATTTGTTCTAAAATAATGAATTGTTTGTGTAGATTTTCCTTTCTATTGTTTTGTTAAGTCAAAAGTACTTATTTCTTAAATACAGATCATTACAAAACTATACTTTAAGTTTTAAGAGGATACAATTTCCTGTGAAGGTATCGTTTACCTTCAAGACAAAGGAAAGACATTCTATTATGTCGAAATAGATTTAAGGGAATTCTGTGTTCCTCATGGCCGATTGTATGTTGCCCTATCTAGATCTGGCTACAGCGAAAACCAAATACACACTAATACCCCACGAAAACATCTAAAAATGTTGTATATTACTGAAATACTATAAGTCTGCTTTGACGAGCCGGTTGGCGTGGTTGGTAAGATACTTGCCGCAGGTCGTGGGTTCGATTCCCACCCAGGACAGACATTTGTGTGCATGAACATGTCTGTTTGTCCTGAGTCTGGATGTAATTATCTATATAATTATGTATTTAAAAAAAAGTAGTATACGTAGTATATCAGTTGTCTGGTTTCCAAAATACAAGCTCTGCTGAGTTTGGGATCAGATGGCCGTGTGTGAATAATGTCCCAGGATATTTATTATTGATTTCTCTAAGTTATTGGCTGGAACCGCGGGAACAAGTCAAGTTACCAATAAAACACTAAACAGACAGATTTACATTTAAGATAGTCGGATATTCTGTTAGTTTCAAGGCTTAATATACTTATAGGAAACCGTGATACATTTTTTATATACATATATATATCAACTAGCAATTAGCATTAAACTATATTTATATTCATTAATACAATTTTGATTTTCCTTGATACTTGACCTAGTACAATTTACTTAAAAATAGATTTGAGTTTTTGTCCTTAAAGAATAATATATAATTATAATGAATAAATAATAATATAATTAAAACAAAATATTGGCGTGGTTTAGGAAATTAAATGGGTTTAAATTAGACACGTAAATTAAGCTATCTGATATGTTACATGCAAAGTAAATAAGATAAGATATCAAAAAAAAAAGAAACATACAGACGAATTGATAACCTCCTCCTTTTTTTGACGTCGGTTAAAAAGTTGAATGTTTTTATGTCGGTTATATTTCTTTTAAATATGCTTAAAATTAAATGCTGACAGTTGTTACCCTAAATTATTATAAATTTTAATTAGAATGAGTAAAATGGTTGCTATATTTCACTAAAACTGGTCTCCTGGAAAGTTGCTATTTTGTGTATATAGTAGAGATCCGTATCTACTTTGCTGCCATCGATACATATGAATATAATAATATCATTTCTTTCGAACCTTAGTCTGATTGTAACACTTCCATTAAATTCATAAAACTAAGAAATAAAAAAAAATGAGAGTACGTTATAAAATGTGATTGATTGTGATTCTTCAGAAATTTACTAACTTTCGGATTACATTTTTTCTACACTAAATTGATCTATTAGGGATTACAAACTTTTGGTTGACAACTTAAAGTACTTAAAAATTATTATAACCATCACATGTAGACAAAACAATTGCCAAATTGCCAATTTATCACTTCAAGGGAGGAATTTATCACTTATTTGGGAGGATCTAAAAATATACACAATCAAAATATTTTGAGACACAAGTCTTTTCATCGAACCTATGACCTTTAAGACATGTCGAATAAAAATTCGAAATAATACTGTAAATTCATCAACTCTACTAGAACCAATAAACTTAACCAAGGAATTCAGAATCCCAGGTTGATTACTAACACCCGAAATGGAGACTACTGACAAAAATAATAGGAAAAAACAACACAGAAAGGAATTATAATTATCATTATGAAATTTTAATTGTAAAGCTGCCTGGAAATAAAAATCACCAACATCTTACTTCCAAAATCAATCAGAATAATAGAAACAGACTCCAAAGCCAAGGAAAACTAGTCTGTTTTTAGTTTGAGGAGAGAAAATGCTTTATTTATATTATAGTTAGGGAGACGGGCAATATTTGTATGTTTAGTGGTCACCATCTAGAGACAGACTGCATATCAGACATTGGCGATGTAAGAAATATTAACCATTCCTCAGATCTCCAATGCGTCACCAACCTTGGGAACGAAGGAGTTATTGTCCCTTGTGCTTGTAGTTATACTGGCTTACGGAATGCAATAATAATAAGTATTGGTATATAGCGGTAGAATATCTGATGAATGGATGGTACTTACCTAGACGGGCTTGCACAAAACCCTACCACTAAGTAGGTTGGTATTTTAACAATAACTAATTATAAATCCGAATGCGTTTTTAATGTGAAAGGGCCACGGTGCGGGGATCGGGGAGGGAAACTGCATTCTACACGAAACCGCAATCGCTTGATAATATAATGTGGTCTGTGTTTTCGTTATTTCCTCAAGGAAGATCATCCGTGAAAAGTGCGGTATTGATACATTAACTTATGTGTTATTTCAATTTGTATATACGTCTAAGTGAACAAATATTCTGGACATTATATTTAACCGAGCGTCAAACATTTTATTATTAAACCGAAACAAATGAAACGGGATATTTTTGTTACGGGATACTTTGTTGTGTTCGTCTCACATGTTCCCATTAAGAATATTTGCAATTATAATTAAAATTTTGTAAGCATTAATGAAGTTTCATATTCATTAAAAAAAATATCATAAAGGCAGCTAACAGAGCATTCTGCAACAAATACGTATGTTTAATTATCGCTTGTCTAGATATTGTATTTTTAACGACAAATAATTGTTTCGATATAACATTGGTCTTTGTGTAGTCGTGTTTTACATAAAACGATTAAATCCATTCTTCTAGTTCTTTTTTCAAATTTTTAACGCTTTAGTACAACAATCGAAAATTCGTCTAACGATCCGGGATTTGATTAACGCTTATTGTAAATATTTGTACGCGAAAGCTAAGAAAATGTAACACGTATTTTTTTAACCAACCACAAATTAAAGAATAGTATGACTATAGCAGATTTAGTATTTATTACCTTTAAATGGAAGAGTGAGTTTTCAATGTAACTTGAACGAAATCCAATTTATTTGACTTTTTTAAATGTACATCCTTATGATAAGTTAAATTACTGTACTACATCTGAATACTTATTTTATTGTTTTTATCTTAGTAATGCTGCCTCGGATTGTATTCAAGCAAAATCGTTAAATTAGTCAATATAATATTCGCTTAGTACAAGTTATTGTGTATGAAAGTATGTATATATACTTAAGTATAATTATATAAGTATGCATTATACAAAATATATAATTAATTAATTATTATTCTGTTTTATGTTGGTGGTGGTGGTCTTTCTAAATATAAAACCTATATACGAACTAGTTCTACAACATTGTTTCTCGGCAGTGCGGAAAGTATTGCTAAGTGATACTGTCATTTTGGATAGAAGGTGTTGAGAAGGTGGCAGGATAAATGGCGTTTATGTGTTGTGGTATAGTACCTACACCAGCTGATGTAATTAATTCTGCTTTGAGAGACAATCATTCATTTAAATCTCTAACAATTGTCTGGCTGAATGGCTTATAAAAAACCGCAAATATGTAGCTTTGGTTTTGTGGGATTTCAACTAACTGAAACTACCATGATAGCCTTGACACTGCTAGGCAGCTGCAAATTTTTTGAGTCATAACGCAGACCCTAACCATCTCACACCGTGTTTATTATGCGTCCTGTTTTATCGCAATTATGGTGATTGAGTTATGATTGAGTGAAGACTGATCTTCCAAAGCTTTTTCTCAAAATAGTGAGTCAATTCTTACGGTGTGATATTTTTGTTATGTTTATCAAACTGATATAGGACAGAGTGGCAACGACTGTCAGCAATGAAGAGTACGACCGAGAAGAATTATCAAACTGATGTCCATTTTTTTGTTTCAGTTGCTCAGTTAATTGGCACGAGCAGTCTAATAACACGCTGACCTATATTCTGTTCCTGTTTGCGATGGGACAAATCGTTCCGCTGACTGTGATCACCTTCAGCTATGTTAACATCATCAGGACCATGAAACGGGTAAGCTGATTTTAACATATTTATCATCTCGTTTCTTTGAACGATTGTTCCTTATTGCATATCATTAAAACACGCTCAAATACAAAATCACACTATATATTACAAAATAAATTCCGCGTATGTCGTACCCCGCTTATATCGTTCTGTATAAGCGGGGTAACAAAAGGTTTTCCATACAGTTTTCATCAAGAGTCGAAGTAATTCATGATAGTTAAAGTGTGTAATACATACGAAACATGATGATGATTCTTGATTCAATATAGAATGAACATGATGATGATTCTTGATTAAATATAGAATGAACATGATACTGATTCTTGATTCAATTTAAAACTTTATTCATTCCATGAGAAGCCGGGACGGGCAGTTTGTAATCTCTAGCATTCTAAACAACTGTTGGTTTAAATACTTAATTATGTACATATTTTTATATATCCTTAATTGGAACAACATTAGATCACAAGTTATTGAAAAAGAGAAATATTTCGTTAGTCATTAATCATTATAATTCGTTTTATAGTTTAATCCGGATAACATTATACAGTGAATTTAAACCTAAAAACTGCGAAGTCTTAAAACCAAATATAAACTTATAGACATAAGCCAGATAATTCCTTAAATTTTGAATTTCATTTAAATATTAAAGCGGGTTTTACTACTTATTGTTAGAATATATTAAACTTTGATTGGTTTTAAATACCTAATTCAGTATTAATAATACTATTACAATAATGTTTTATAATAGTAATATTTAATATTGTAAGTTAATTAATATTTAGGTTTTTTTAATGGTAATTACTTGGTGGTAGAGTTTTGTGCAAGCTCGTCTGGGTAGGTACCACCCACTCATCAGATATTCTACCGCAAAACAGCTGTACTTACTATTGTTGTGTTCCGGTTTGAAGGGTGAGCCACTGTAATTACAGGCACAAGTGACATAACATCTTAGTTCCCAAGGTTGGTGGCGCATTGTCCGAGACGTGATGTGACCACTTACCATCAGGTGGCCCATATGCTCGTCCGCCTTCCTATGCAATAAAAAATGTTTTATTTAGTGAAAGCTCACCTGTTCTGATAATATTGTCTTGTTTTTGTCTAGAAGTTTATATTTTAGTTTAGTTTTAAGTTTGTTAGTTTAAGCAACACACAATCAAGCTGATAAGACTTTATGGGTGTCAACTGTCAAGTGTAAAAATAAATATTAATATTTCATTGTTAATAAATAAATAAATAAATTGTATCAGAATAAAATTCTATAAACAGTCAATCATTAATTATGAATATATATTTTCATGTACGTGTAAAATAACTGACGAAATAATCTACTAAATACTTTTAACGTTCCTGCAGTATATCATATTAATTAATATAATTCGTTTTGTAAAACTTGTTGTCAGAATTCCCAGCGTCTTGGTCGTGTGAGTCGAGCAGAAGCAAGAGCTACCGCGATGGTCTTCATCATGATCATATCCTTCACAGTCGCCTGGACACCTTATTCGCTGTTCGCATTAATGGAACAATTTGCTACTGAAGGCATAGTGAGTAATATACTTTATTATTTTATTTTATTACGATCTCCAACAAGGAATGTACAACCTATTCGTTACATTATGAATTGTATGTATGTGTGTAAACTCAAATATAAGAAACAACGGCAGATTAAAATACTATATTATACTAAAAGAAAGAAAATATAAGATACATATTATACAGAACAATGTATCCCTGACTATGATATATGACTCAACAATAATTTATAAAATCCTATTTTATTTTTCTCTTATTATATCTTATTATCTACATATATTATATAAATAGACAAATATAGAACATTTCAGTAACTTTTCTTTTCTATTTGTCAAACTTTTTTTTTTTATCTATTCATTACATTAAGTGTTATCAATACAAAAGCTTATGTATGTATGTAAATTCGTATAGTTACGTTTTTTTTTCTATTCAATTAAGAGTACAGTTTAATTTCTACCAATGAGCGAACATTTTTATGATAATGTTCCTGAAAAGTGATTTAAAATAGTAAATGCATTAGAACTTTTTAAATTAAATTAGATCGAAAGTTCTTTCGCAAGTAATAAATTAAAATGTTTTTGTCATTGAAATATAAGTGATGGGTTTGAATTATATTTTATGTAATATGGAAATTATAGTAGAACATTAAAAACTCTCATCTTACTTAATAAATTCATACAATGTATTTAAAAAATGTATTCACATCAAACTAGTTTTTGGGATCCTTTCAAAATCATCGTAATCGAGGTTTAAATTTATATCAGTATGTATTTTTTTGTAAAGTCCCTTAATATAAAAAAAAAATTGGCACCTTTCAAAAACTCATAAAATAATTTGGTCGTAAGGTCTCAATAAATTAACTCCATAAATTAAATAATTAATCTTCAGCCTCATTCTAGCTTGAAGAAACAATCAATTCATTGAATGTAATGCCTTCTTTTTAATACTAATCATATACATTTTAAAAGAACTTAGATACAAAATTTAATTTATTTATCATTTTATTATAGGTGTCTCCTGGCGCAGGAGTAATACCAGCATTGGTTGCAAAGAGTTCCATATGCTACGACCCTTTAATTTACGTTGGCATGAATACTCAGGTAAATTTAACCATTTACTCATATATTATTTCATCACATCATAAATGAACTATATTAACATTTTCTCGTTTTTCAGTTCCGGCAATCTATCAAACGCATATTCGGAATTCACACGAAAAGAACAAATTCACAAACGGATAAATTTTATAATAATACAATGCTGTCACCTGCCCACAAACAATCAGCGTACAACGAAATCACAGTCCGATACAACTCTTCAGAAACTATCATGGCCAGCACTCCAAAAAGGCCGAAAGAGATAAATACGAACGAGGACTGTGAAAATAATTCAGTTTCAATGAATTTGAACGACGTCAATCGACCAGGTGGAAAACCTTGCGATCTGTGCACAATCGAAGAGAACAAAACCGTGTCCGATGCTGAGAGGTCCGGTGATACAATTTGCGACGATGAAAGTTGCAACAGCAATAAAAATTTGGAACTTGTTTTCGGGCAGTCGTGTAAAATTTTCAAACAACCATCGCCTGTACTCACGATTGTGAACACTGAACGGCTAGTTTTCAGCAGAGTACCGAAAGACACGACCCAAGGGGCTGTAGACAGTGTGTACTACCACCAGTGTGACAGTGCGTACACTAAAGCAAATGACGAACATACGATCGACATGACGCAAAAAAAGCATACAAATGCTGAAAGTACCGTTAGCGAGAACATTTTTAAACGACCAATCAAACACAGCTTTTCACTTGATCTCGGTGGCGTGTCTCGGGAAGGTAGACGAAGAAAATTTTCCATAGAACCAAAACTCGATACATTCAATCCGCAGAAAATCTTTTCCAAAGATAGAGATATTAGTAAGCTTTTCGATTCAGAAACAAAACAAAGACACGACAGCGTTAGAAGTTATTTATGTGATGACGAAACGAGTGACAATGAAGACGACCTGTAAGCGAATTTGATAATTGAACAAATAAAAGTCGCGATGGATACTGACAGAAAATGTCGTAAATAACCTTTGGTGGTTACGACATTTGGAGTTGCGCCCTGAGATAAGATGAAATACTCGTAACATTGTAAGATTGAAAGCTATCGTCAAGGATCTGTGATAAAGATATTAGTGCCAAGAAAAAAATATATCTAAATATTTTTTCGGAACGATGGAAACGAATTATTAGCTAACATATAAATATATATTAACATATAAAAATATATCAATGTTGAAAACAAATCTCATTGTAACTTTTATTGCGAGAATGGTTAATTAGAATAAGGAAGTTAATAAAGGAAATTAAAAACGATCTCGTATAAGATGGAAAGTCCAATTTATTATAATATTAGGCAGTTTTCTATGAAAATTCTTAACGTTTATACTATATTGATTTTTTTTGTAAAAAATGTGTCAATTTTTACGTAAATATAAAAATATCCCTTTATTTAATAGGAATACATTAATACCTTCTTTCAATCGATCAATGTCTTATATTTATATATACATATTCAAATAATTTTCGTCTTCTTGATTTTTAATTGTAAGTTATATAAAATTAAAATTTACATTTCTTATTAGCGATTAGCGCGTATATAATTATATTAAATATAACATATAAAAACTACATAATTATAACAAAATATTTTTACAGATTATAATCGATTCGATATTTAAATTAAACACCAATATGATAAATATTCAGTTAAGCTTTTTATTATAAACTATTCGCTTAGACTAATGTTTGTAGATTAAGATTATATAAATGATGAAAACGTGACGTCCGATGTTAAAATATAAATGTTTTATTATCTGTCAAGTTTTATTAGATTAGTAAATACATAGACATGCGATGACATGACATTGACGCTCGGAATATCCTTTATAGTTACGACGAAATAATCTTAAGCTCAATTAACTGAGTTAAAATTAAAAGTCAATTTCAGCAGCATGATGTAGAGACTCATTTTCATTGGCCGTTAACTCAGTTGAAATACAGCTTCCGGGAATCCCCGCAGGCGTGAGACTAAAGAAATTATTTAGACGAAAATTCGTTCACAGCTTTCTGGCCAGCTCTCTGTAGCTATGTAATGTATATTGACCAACGAAAATGCGTAATTTCATGACCCTTCTAATTTTATTAAAAAAGTATATGACATATGATTCTTATTCATCTTAAACATAAGTTGTGTATCATTATGTTGTAGATAAAATATTGCTGACTTCAACTAGCGCACAATTTTTTTAAAGAAAAATCTGATCATTTTCTCCTAAGCGAAGCTTTTAGGAAAATTAAAACATCTTAAATATTCATCTTAATTCTATAAATACAGAATTTACTCGAATTAATTTAAAAAAGGGTAAAATATGTAAAAATATACATTATGTAATTATTTATTTATAAGTATTAAATATATCTTCAAATTATTTAAAGTGATTGCGCGAAAAAACTTATTTCTCAACTATTACTTTTAAATTTTTATTAAGATTTAACTTTAACTACATATTAATAAAAGATAAAATTAAATAAATGTTAGAATTATTTCATAAAAAAAGAACATTTTATTTATATGAATAGTATAAAACTAGTTACTTTCATATGTCATCATGTTTGTAATCAACCTGTTTGGTTAACTATATTTATATTTTTATAAATACCTTCTTGTTTATAACAATGTATAGAATAACAGTTTTATTAATTGCATGTAAAAAAAAATATATTGTAAACTTTATTTAAAAATAAATCTTATCTTTTGAAAATAGTATCGCTTTTAATGTAACTAACCTTATACTTAATTATTAGTAATGGAACAGAAATAAAACTTTAATAAACTTTATGAATTCAAGTAAGATTGTAACGGGTCACGTGAATAACTTACTTGAGTAACGTATAGTAGACCGACGACAGTCAACACGAGGCAGAGAAACTAGAGAATCTAGACAACTCTAGAAAACTAGAAATAGAGAGTAAAGAGAAAATAGAGTGCTCAGACCTTGGACTTCTGCCATTTCACTCTACTGCCGCGTAAAAGACCTTCTTTACAAAAATTTGAAACATAGGTTTAATTTAGAGCGTAAGTGCAGCGTAGCAGACTACGAAATCTTTTTGTAATTTTCAATTTCAAGGAGGTAAATGGGAGGGTTTGCTGATGGATGACGTTAACATAATCATCGGTTTTTTATATTAATTGAACCCATTCTCTTACAATACATTATATTTAAAATATAATCAATTATATTTGAAACACGGTCGAAGAAAGTCGGTCGGTCACACAACACGGTCGGGATTGATAATAATTCCTCCGTCTTATTTCTCAGCAGTTGAGGCCAGGATTGAGACGAGTATTTCCCCTGGGAAGAGTTTATTTAAAACAAGACGGCAGTTGTTCGAAAACTACCATTGTTCCGGTTTGTTGAGTGAGTGAGCCAGTGTAATTACAGGCGCAAGTGACATAACGTCTTATTTCCCAAGGTTGGTAGCGCATTGGCGATGTAAGCGATGGTTAACAACAACAATACCAAGTACTGCTGTTTTGCGGTAGAATTCTGTATGAGTACTTACCCAGACGAGCTTGCACAAAGCTCTACCACCATTCTAATCTTTGTGGTATACATTAATGTATATTAAATCTATCTGTCTACGTTTATAATTTTAACAATTAGAATATCACTTCAACAACACACAAACATATTATTACACAGATGCATGGTATAAGCCAATAACTCTGTGCTTAAAAGATATCAGCCGAAGATAGCAGTATTAACCTGGGTCAGCTCTGCTGAGTTGTCATTGCTGCTGCATTGACATTGCCTCTCGGGTACGGAGATCAAAGGAATGAAAAATTCTGCATGTGTCGGATAAAATTCTGCCGCAATATGTACCCAGCAATCGGGTATAATATACCAAACCTTCGTCTTATGGTTTATTTTATAATTACCATCAAATAATATTTTCATTTTAAAGATTTACACATTGTGAAATATTAAAAGATGAGTATGTGTCCGTTTACATAAATTTTACCGTAGATCATAAAACTATATAAAATACATTGAAATATATTAGGTAGGTACATTATAAAAGAACGAAGAAAGAGTCCATTATTTTGTGACCCATAATATGGATTTAACTTTCCTACACGTACAATTTTAAAATATAGCGCATAATATAATATCAGGCGCTTGAAATCATCCAACCAAATTAATTCAGTTAACCAAATTAAATTATAGATTAGGTATCAGATATTTATATAAATCAATATAAGTAGTAGGTCGAAAATGAGGTGGCCAAAAATGAACATTCCACGCACACATGGATGCACGCATGGGTAGTAAATATATTGTACAATAAAAATTGCAAAAATTAAACACTGCGTAGTTTTTAGCCTCTCTGAACTTGGGAGTTTTTATTTCAAAATATGATGTAATGCAAGATGTTTGCAACCTGGAGGTATGCGGCGCGGCACTACCGCTATAAAACATTAGCTAATGACGTCATTTGTTTATTGAAAAGGGAGGATCCTCCGACCAGACGGGTGTTGTGTCTGGTGGGCTACTGCCCCCAACGATTGTTGTCGGGTTTTTGTTTTTATGTTCAATCGCTCTGATTACTTTAATATCGCGATGTAGGATACGTCTGTTCATAGTTCGTATGTGGCGAGATAGATGTCGCTACAATTCTATAGATAGGCGGGCGAGCATATGGGCCTGATAGTAAGTGGTCACCAACGCCCATATGCAACTGCATTGTAAGAAATGCTAACCATCGCTTACATCGGCAATGCGCCACTAACCTTGGGAACTAAGATGTTATGTCTCGTGTGCCTGTAATTACACTGGCTCACTCACCATTCAAACCGAAACACAACAATACAAAAAACTTCTGTTTTGCAGTAGAATATTCGCTTTGAGATCTTAATTCCTACATAATTGTGTTGGGGCTTTTCAATTATTTTCTCTGCATCATTCTCTTTTCTTTAATTAAAACTTTAACTATTAATCGTTGTTAGTGTAATAATATATTTTTAGGTGACTGCCTCGTTGGTCTAGTGGCTAGATATAAGGCCGCATATCCGGTGTTACTGGCTTCAATTCACATTTGGCCCAGGTTGGGCCAATAAATAGTTATTGGGTTTTTATGTCAGAAAAATCTTTCAAGTGTGTAGACTCCCGTGCCAAGGAAAGCACGTTAAGCCGTTGGTCCTGCGCCTGAACTCTTTCCGGTCGTTTCGGATTGCCTACCATCGGATTATGAGAGCTAAGAAAAAGAGAGTGCACCTGTTTTTGCGCACACAATTGTGCACTATAATATATCCTACGCAGTGTGCTAATCTCTCTTGAGATTGGCCGCCGTGGACGAAATGGGATTATATTTTTTTTTTATATAAATTATTTAGATATTTTTGAAAAAGGTTCTATTCGTTGAAGATAATATAGACATGTTTTATCGAACTAGTTGGTGGATTTGACAAAAACGATTTATATCAATCACACAAACTACATATATAATCTGTATGTACGTACACTATAACAATTCGATATATATTGCGTCAGTGTGCGTTGTGTGAGCGTAACTTAAAGTTGTGTTTGCGATTTTTAATGTTTCCGTGCTAAACGGAGCTTTGATATTCTTGTATTAGCGACGTGTTTTCAATGTGGCCTACCTCACCTCCCACTACAAATGCTATACTTTTTGTAACATCTACAAATGGCGTCTTTTGTTTATTTAATATTAAACGTTCAAAGTTATATGTATTTATACATTAAGTAATAAATACACGTATCGATATTGTACGGGTTTTCCTTATGATTGTCTAACTGCATAAATTATTATAGGACACTCGCTTTGAGTTCTTAGTTTTCCTACAGAATTGTGTTGGGGCTTTTCAACTAATCGTTCTTAAGATTGATTAGGTACATATTTTTGTTTGATATTTTCCTGCTTAGAGCGTCGTATGAAACGGGTTTCGTGTATGGCTATATCGATACCACAGATATACAAGCTACAGTGACCTCCAATATTCCGCGCAGTTTTAAAGAAACAGCGTCTGTGATTTGATCGGACATTTTGGATCTTGTGTTTAGATAATGATACTGTTTATAATAAAATATTATGTATTAAATTAGGATAAACATGTTGCAATGTGTCTTACATACTTAACTTAAATAAATTGTAAGGATATTGTGGTTCTCGTGTTAATATTCTAAAGAAATTTCATAACATAAAGCAACTGTGTTTACTTCATTTATAATTATCTCTGTAATATCTTTATAACTTTTATTAGTGTTTCTGCGGGTTGAAATATTTCTGCACAACGCGGTTCAATTAAGATAAACAAGTGAAATCTTGGGGATGCTTTTCCGGATACAAAGCCGCAATATTATGTTATGTCTACATTTTATAACGTTTCTTGATTTTTATAATATACTAGCGTTTTGGTCGCGGCTTCTCCCGCGTATATCCGTCCCCGTGAGAATACGGGGACAAAATGTTGCCTATGTTTCTAACGATAACGTAGCTTTATATAATTTGCGATAGATTTTTAAAAACGGCTTATTATAATTATACATTTATATTGTTTACAGTTTCAAAAAGTCTGTTAATCGGAATAAGACTATCTGTGAGGAATTATTTATTTATTTGATAATTGACGAGCCGTACCCCACTGACACTATGGCGTAAGTAATATTGCACAATATTAATCTGGTATTTTAACTAATTTTATTATTTATAAGTGATATAAAGACAAGAAAGTCCATATGCTGGTAAGTTATCAACTTGTAATATATAATTCAATGTGTATTATAGTATTTATTATTGAAAATAATATGAATAATGACATAAATATAAATTAGAATACATTTTAATAACCATTGCAGTCATGCATTTTTACACAAAATAACTGTCTGTTTGACTGACTAATCAACGCTCTGAGGCAGAGAACATTTAATCTCTAAAATAGGGATCAAGGGGGTAAAAGTTTATATGATAATCCTTAATTTTTGAAAAAAGAGCTAAGAAAATTAGTATTTAGCAATTCGGAATGACGACTGAATTAATTATTTGATACAACACTTCTATTTACATTATATACATATTATACATTTTATTTATATCATTTTTATCCAACTTCAAAACCGAACCGAACTGGGAGAACCTCTCCATTCGTCTTTTTATATATATTATGTGCCCCGCGATTTCACCCGCGTATAATAATTAAAAATATAATGAACACAAATAAGCCAAGAGCCTTCCTCGATAAAACACACAACACAAAAATATTTTTTAAATTCGAACTAGTACTTCCTGAGATTAGCCGGTTGATACCCATTATCCATAACTAACAAATATGAAATTAAAAATATGGAAACAAATATGAAATCTGGTATTTTGTGCCGGCAGCCATCTTAGATTTGAAATTTGTTATAGTATTCTACTCGTCGAGCCCTTTCATTTGATACCAATATCGAAGGCGGCGTTGTGAAAAAATATGTACTTAATCGGCCATTTTGTTGACGACCATATTGGATTTTCATTTTTTTACAATGTGAACTTTATTCTACTAATCAAGCCCTTTCGCTTGATACCCATATTGAGTTAGTCATAAAAAAATATGTAGGTAATCCGCCATTTTGTAGCGGCAGCCATCTTGGATTTACAATAATATATGGAATATATAAAATTGTATTGTAATCAGAAATAAAGGTGTGTACAAAATATCAGATCAATCTATTAACAGGAAGGGGGTCAAATTTCAATTAATACATTTGACCCAAACAGAGCAAGACCCTATAAAATATCGTAACGACAACGCACGCTGAATTTTTTAAACATTTCGTTTTTGTTTTAGGTCGAAATCATCTACATTTCACTTCGACACATGTTGTTTTTGTATATCGCTGAGAAAAGGGTGTTTTATTATGGCATACATGCAACTGGTAACGTGTTACTTAAAGTTTTATTCTCTTATTACTCAGCTAATACTACCTATTGAAACCATTTTTAACTCATAGGGAAAGAAAGTTATAATTTAATAGGTAGGTACTAGTTTTTAATTTATAAATAAGTGGACTGACAAATAAGCCACCTGATATTCAGCGGTCGGCATGTTAACTGATGATCGCGGGTTCAAACCAGGGCAAGCATCACTGAATTTACAAATGTAATTTGTTTGTATTATCCATTTCGCGACGGTTTAGGAAAATATCATGAGAAAATCTGCATGTGTCAAATTTCATTGCAATTCTGTATTCCACCAACCCGCAGCGTGGTGGAATAAGCTCCAAGCGTTCTCCTTCCTAACATTCACAGGCTTTTACCCCTACTAATACTAATGTTATAATTTCAGGTTGGAATAATTTTAGGTCTAATATACGCAGGGGTTGTAATAGGCTTAGCAGTGAATAAGGCTAATGAAAAACATCAACATATAAGTTCTTTATGGATTGTAATCATCACTTTACTGTTTTTAACAATACTCCTCTCCATTACATTCAAAATTGTTCTTCTTATTGGATTACACAAGGTAATTCACTTTATTATTGTTAATTTTATTATTTTAACGTACCGAAATGATTCAGTGAATACAACAGGTGAATGATAGCCGATGATTGTTGGTTCAAATCTGGGCAAGTACCGCTTGCTTTTCATGTGCTTGAACGGAAAACCGACTAACGACTCACATTGGAGTATTGGTGTGGAATAAACTCCAAGATTTCACGTCAAAATAACATAAGGCCCTAGCCCAGCAGTGAGACACTTCGCTCTTCTAGGCTTTATAAATTTGTTTTCTTTTTAATAATAGTTAACCCAAAGTTTAATGAAGTATTCTTTTGTTTTATTTTCAGAATAAACCTGGTTATGTAAAAGCTTATCTTATTTTTAGCATAATATTTACTGTTATTTTCGCGGTACTCATTATCTCATCAGTTTTATCGGGACATGCCAATCCGTTAGTAATTATCATAAGAATTATACAATTATGTAAGTACATTTAATAATATTATATTTTACGGGCAGGTTATTGTCTAGGTACTAGTCGGTTATCAGATCACAAACTACGAGTGACGAGTGAGCTTTGTGACAACTAGTGACTGAAAAATTTTTTGAAGCTCCTGATGAGTAACGACAGTTCGTCGGAACCGTTCACGATGTTATTGTTCAGTTATTTTTTTAAAAGAATACCAACAATGTCCATTTTTACGTAATTACTTATACACATTCCTATTTACCCTTCCAATTGAGCGTGTAGCTTGTGTTAGAGATGGGCACGATAATAGCCCAAGGGGGCAATATCGAACCTAATACTTTTACACAATAAATACAATTTTACAATTTTTAAATACAATAATTAAATTTGAAATATAAATATTAATATCTCATAATAACAATTATTTTTCAGGGCTAATCATCTATATCTTTCTCGTCTATAGAAGTTATTATATTAACATGAAGGAGACCCCCAAGCAAACCGTGTAAGGGATGAAAATTTTTCTTCATATAATATCCTATACTATGTTTCAAAGGCAGAAAGAGGAGACAAACAAACCTTAGATTCATATATTCCATGTGATTAGCTAATAGCTGCTGTATTGTATTGCTGCTGTGCGCCGGGTCAGCGAACTTTACACGACTTATTCATTTGTCAAAGGGCAGATATGACGAGCCGACCATTGATAGTGGAGAGGCATATGAAGATAAATATAACATAAATAAAATTATAATATTATTATTATTGAGAAAAATTGGGATGAAGTACCTAAGCTTAAACCATGAGGACTAGGCCTTATTATTACTAATTATGTGTGTAATATGAGAAAATTGTGATTAAAATATATTTATTTATAATTAAAATTAATTTATAATAGGTATATAAAATTATTAATATACGTTTCATTTTAACTACTTATACATTTTATTTTTGCTTCCAAGTTTCGGCGGTAAAGTCAAAATAATTTTATCAAGCTGAGCAAATTACAGCATCAAAATATCAATAAAGGCAAAAATATTAAATGTTGTTAAAAATATCCATTAAAAAAACATATTTTTCATATACCTACAGACAAAAATATCAACTTTATGAAGCCTACCTATGGACATCATATTAAATTAGTCTCAAGTTTAATGTATTAATGACAATATTATAATTAGCGAGGCATCAGTATAGCATGCGACCTCACGGAACTGAGTCACGTCTACTTCGCCCGGTAACGGTAGCGTCGCTCCGAGCGGCAGCCGTTCTAGTTCACGATTTATTACTGCATTTTAATAATAATATATATTTATTCATTAAAGAGATTGAACAGAGCAGTTTAAATTACAATTGGTTTGTATATCTCAAGAGGGTTGGCGAGTCTCAAGAAAGATTAGCCAACAGCGCAGGAGATATTATAGTGCACATGTGTGTGCGCAAACACAAGTGCACTCTCTATTCCCTTACTCTCATAACCCAATGGGACGGCAATCCGACACGACCGGAAAGAGTTCAGGCGCAGGACCAAGGGGTTTACGTGATTTCCTAGCCACGGGAGTGTACACACTTCCAACTTCCAGAGTCCAAGCTGCTACTGAGAAATTTAGATGGAAAATCTCAATAACACTTTATTTGCCCGACCTGGGAATTGAACCCGTCCTGGGTTCAATCTGCGTGTGACTGTGTCTGTGGCCTTACATGTAGCTATTAGACCAGAGGTTCCCATTTTTTGACGTGACAACGTCTTATAAATTGGTTTGCCGGGTGACACTTCAAGAAACTGCGTTACGCTCCGCTCACGTTATGCGCTCACAATGAGAGCGAGTGAGAGGCACGCGTCCCTTCCACTCGGGCATGGTTAGCCCGCCTAAGAGCGAGAGAGACAGACATAAAAAGTGAAAGGCACGCGTCCCTTCTAAGTATAAATACGTATGTATGTGTAAAGGTAAAAATAAAATTTTGTTAATATGAAATTCAGTGCGAGATTCTTTGTATAAATAAATGTTTTAAATTGTTACTATTATTTCATCCTTCTTCCTACTATACGAATGAATTACATATACAATACATTAAAATTATTTTACCACTCAAAGTCGTTGTCACGTAAAACTTTCGCCCGTATACCGACTTTACAGACAACCAATTTTTTTTTTTTGTCATAGACCAGTTTCAAGATTTAGCTGGTCTCGGTAGCCAGAGCCTTACATTTGAACCATTTTCCCATTATTAATTTTTTAAATTCTACACTATAAATAATACCATTATGTACAACATGTAAAGACGTAAAATAGTTTTACAAAAAATAATATTGTGTATGTGTGTCTGGTGGGGGAAGGGGGTTGTTTGTGTGAGTGCTTCTTTCTTTAAAAATAGTAGGTTAGGTATTTTTTGTTTCATTATAGCTCTTGTGTAAAAGGAATGAACGAACACTTTCCTTGCAATTATGGTAGGATAAGTCGTATATTGAACAAACCTTACTGATCCTATTGTAAATAGATGGACCTAGGTAGTGAAAAATGTCTATTGTTATATACCGCTGCAACCCAGGAGTAATCCTTGGTTTAAGGTTTTTTTTTGTTGATGGATGGACGTAATGTCGCATTCCATACTGATTGCTCGCGTATTATACATTCTCATTAATACATAAAACTTGAAATTAAATTAGTTGATGAAGTTTATATTTTTGTCTGTAGATATATGGAATAAATGTTTCTTTAGTGTATCTTTTAACATTATTTTATATTGTTGCCCTTTATAAGTTTGTTTTGATGCTATAATTTTCTTATTAATTTATCTTATTTGATAATCATTATTTTGACTTTACTACCGAAACTTTCTTTGGGAGCAAAAATATTTAAAAAAAAAATTATAGCCCGGGAGGGCAAATGTCTCTACTCCACCTGATAGTAAGTGGTAGTAGAGTCCAAACACGACGACAATCATGAAGAATGATTTGCACTAGCTGCCCGCACCTTGCCGGCCCGCAAGAAGCCTCTTCACGCCTCGTTTGAAGGAACCCAGGTCATAAGAGGAGGGAAAAACGTGTGCTGGTAGAGAATTCCATGATTTAGAATTTTAGAGGTTTGACAAAGGAGTTGCCAAATTTCTTCGTGCGCGATGGAATTGATGTCACAGTTAGGCGGTGACATCGAGAGCCAGCACGCGTATTTATATTTTTGCTTTATATATCATATATAATATAAAAATAAGGTCCTCCAGATCGATTTCGGCCACGGCGGCCAATCTCAAGAGAGATTAGCCAACTGCGCAGGAGATATTATAGTGCACAAGTGTGTGTGCGCAAACACAGGTGCACTCTTTTTTCCTTAGCTCTCATAATCCGATGGGATGGCAATCCGACACGACCGAAAAGAGTTCAGGCGCAGGACCAACGGCTTAACGTGCTTTCCGAGGCACGGGAGTGTACACACTTCCAACTTCCAGACTCCGGGCTGTTACTGAGAATTTTCTGACAGAAAACCCCAATAACTATTTATTGGCCCGATCTGGGAATTGAACCCAGAACCACCGAGTCTGCGGCCTTATACCAAGCCACTAGACCAACGAGGCAGTCGCCAGTCATATATATGTAGTTAAAATGAAAAGTCTATTATCAATAAATATATTTTAATCGTACATAACTAGTAATCGCGCCGTATGTTAGGGGGGAGAAAGATGGGTAAAAGGTAAGGTAGCCTATGGACATAGGCATAGTCCTCGGCGTTCAGTAATAATAATTTTATTATTATTTTAAATATCTTCTAGTACCTCTCCACTATTGAAGTTTGGCTTGTCATATAATTATCTGCTGTTTACCAAATCCCGGTGCAACGTATAGCACTCACTCTGTTCACTGGTATTAGGATATTGGTATTAGCAAATCGATTGGAATATATTAATCTTTGTTTGTTTGTCTTCCTCTTCCTGCCTTTGGAATATACTATAGGATATAATATGAAGAATAATATTTCATCACTTAAGCGACTTGTTCTGGCGTCTCAATCATGTTGATGTAATAATTTCTGAAGACGAGTAAGTAATAGGTGTTTATAACTGAAAAAATAATCATTGTTATTATAATAAATTAATCTTTGAAATGTTATTTGAAGCAGTAGGTAATGTCACTTGGTGGTAGAGCTTTGTGCAAGCTCGTCTGGGTAGGTACCACCCACTCATCAGATATTCTGCCGCGAAACAGCAGTACTTTGTATTGCTGTGTTCCGGTTTGAAGGGCGAGTGAGCCAGTGTAATTACAGGCACAAGGGACATAACATCTTAGTTCCCAAGGTTGGTGGCGTATTGACGATGTAAGCGATGGTTAACTATTCTTACCATGCCATTGTCTATGGGCGTTGGTGACCAATTACCATCAAGTGGCCCATATGCTCGTCCGCCTTCCTATACAGTAAAAAATAATAAAAAAAATGTAAAAGTCGTAGGTTCGATATTGACCCCTTGGGCTATTGTCGTCTTCTTGGGCCATTCCTAACACAAGCTACACGCTCAACTGGAGAGGTAAATAGGAATGTGTATAAGTAATTACTTAAAAATGGACATTGTTAGTATTCTTAAAAAAAAAACTAAACAATAACATCGAAAATGGTTCCGGCGAACTGTCGTTACTCATCAGGTGCTCCAACAAATTATTTCAGTCACTTGTCACAAAGCTCACTCGTCCTTTAAGCAACAACCAATCATTAGTTTATGATCTGATAACCGACTGTTTCATCTTCCTAGTACCTAGACAATAACCTGTCCATAAAATAAAATATTATTAATTGTACTTACATAATTGTATAATTCTTGTGACAATTACTGGCAGGTCGACATAACCATATACAAGTGATAAGACTATGAGTACCGCGAAAATAACAAGTAATATTGTGTTAAAAATAAGATAAGCCTTTACACAACTAGGTTTATTCTGAAAATAAAACAAACGAATGCTTCATTAAACTTTGAATTAAGTATTATCTAAAAAAACGAAGCTTAAGGAGCATAGAAAAGCGAAGTGTCCCTCTGCTAGGACCTTATATTTTAGGCCTTATATTATTTTGAGGTGAAATCTTAGAGCTTATTCCACAAAAGAACTGCAATGCTGTCGGTGGGGAGATTTGAGAGAATTGTATCCAACACTCGCAGGCTTCCTCACGATGTTATCCTTCAAGCACACGAACAGCCAGCGGTTCTTGTCCGGATTTGAACCAACAATCATCGACTAAGATTCACCTGTTCTAATCACTGAATCATTTCGGTTCGTTAAAATAATAAAATAAAATAAAGTTATCACCTTATGTAACCCAATAATAAGAACAATAAAAAAAATTAAGATGATCATTGCTGCTAAAGAAAGTAAAATGCCGATTAAAATCCATATAGGACTTATATATTGATATTTTTCATTAGCCTTATTTACTATGAGGGCTGCTAGAACCGATGCGTATATTATACCTAAAATTAATCCAACCTGAAATGATAAAATTAGTATTAGTAGTGGTAACAGCCTGTGAATGTTTGGAAGGGTAAGGCTTGGAGCTTATTACACCACGCTGCTCCAATGCGGGTTGGTGGAGTACACATGTGGCAGAATTGCAATGAAATTGGTACACGTTACGTGCAGTTTTTCTCAAGATGATAGACACGGTCGCACGAGATGGATTATAAAAACAAATAAATGTCAATTCAGTGGTGCTTGCCCGGGTTTGAACCCACGATCGTCGGTTAAGATTCACTCGTTCTAACCATCTTCCATCTCGGCTTATATATACACAGCATGAGAATTGGTATCGCCGTGTTCCAGTTCAGAAGGTGAGTGAACCAGTTTAATGACGACGAGCGACGATGATGACGAGCCGGTTGGCGTGTTTGGTAGACATCTGCCTTTCGCGCCGCTTGTCGTGGGTTCGATTCCCACCTAGGACAAACATTTGTGTGCATGAACATGTCTGTTTGTCCTGAGTCTGGGTGTAATTATCTATATAAGTATGTATTTACAAAAAGAAAAGTAGTATATTTAGTATATCAGTTGTCTGGTTTCCATATTACAAGCTCTGCTTAGTTTGGGATCAAATGGCCGTGTGTGAATAATGTCCCAGGATATTTAAAAAATATATATATATCTTAGTTTCCAGGTTAGTGGCGCATCGGCGACATACGATTTTTATTTTTTACAGCGCCAACGTATATGGTCGTGGTGACCGCTGAACATCGGGTGGCTCATTTGCCAGTCCACTTATTTATAAATTAAAAACTAGTAGTATATTATAATTTTCTTTCCCTATGAGATAAAAATATATGGTTTCAATAGGTAGTATTAGCTGAGTAATAATAGAATAAAACTTTAAGTGACACGTTACCAGTTGCATGTATGCCATAATAAAGCAGCCTTTTCTCAGCGATATACAAAAACAACATGTGTCGAAGTAAAATATGGATGATTTCGACCTGAAACAAATAAGAAATGTTTAAAAAAAGCCAGCGTTCGTTGTCGTTACGATGTTTTTTTTTAAATAGCACACAACAACAAAAAACGCTTGATTATAAGTGTATAGTTTTTATGATAATTATGGTCGAAAATTTTGTATAAATAACACGATTAAATACATAAGTATATTATATTCATTAATATATAGAAAATATATACTGAACCCAATAAGAAATTGTATCATTGAAATCGGTTCATTAACATAATTTTTTTTATCGTATATCCTTAAATATATTCATCAACAGACGAATCGAGAACCGGTTTTGAAGTTGGATAAAAAGAAGACAAATAAAATGTAGTATTACTATATTTGATACACGGCTACTGTTGTGTGTCAAATAATTAATACAGCGTTACCGCTTTGCTCGCGTCGTCATTTAGAATTGCTGAATACTAATTTCCTTGGCTCGTTCTTCAAAAATTAGGGATTCTCATATAAACTTTCATACCCTTCATCCCTTTAGAGATTAAATGTTCTCTGCTTCAGTGCGTTGGTTAGTCAGTCAAACACAGTTATTTTGTGTATAATTGCATGACTGCAATTGTTATTAAAATGTATTCAAATTTATATTTATGTCATTATTCATATTATTTTCAATGAGAATTACTAAAATGCACATAATTATACAGGGTGTAACAAAATTCGTGTCCGACCCGTGAAGTGGTTATTAGGTATCGTTAGTCGGTTCTATTTATGTAATGAATTTTAAAATTTTAAGCAAAATTTTCCCCGAAAAAAAATTTATTTGACTAAATAACGACAATTATATTGCAACACAGGCGCGGGCGTTAGCGCTCGATAGCTCTTACCTATCGGGTAGGTCGGAGCCGAGGTCATGACCTCAGTTGTCCATGAAATTTTCGCCATTTACAATTGAAAATGAAAAAAAATATTTTTTTTTGAGTAATTTTTTTGCATAATACTTTAATTTTTTTTACATAAATAGAACCGACTCACGATACCTAATAACCACTTCACGGGTCGGACACGAATTTTGTTACACTCTGTATATTACAAGCTGATAACTAATGTTGAAATTTATTAACTAAAAATTACGTTGAAAATTAATTTCTCGTCTCTATAAAATAATAAAATTAGTTAAAATGCCAATTTAATGTTGTGCAATATTACTTACGTCATAGTGTCAGGAAACCTCCTGGGCTTGCCAATTATCAAATAAAGAAAATATTCCTCGCAGGTAGTCTTATACCGATTAACAAATTTCTTGAAACTGTAAACAAAAATTTTACAAATAGGTATATAATTATAATGAGCCGATTTTAATTTTTATTTTATTTCGTTCACCGATGGAAAGCTACATTGTCGGCGAATACCTAACATAGACTACATTTTGCCCCCGTATTCCCACGGGGACGGGAACTACGCGGGAGAATCGCGAACAAAACGCTACTATACTATAAAACTCAAGAAACGCTAGAAAATGTAAACATAACATAATATCGCGGATTCGAATCCAAGAAAGCATCTCCAAGGTTTCACTTGTAACATCTTAATTGAACCGTGTTGTGCAGAAATATTTCAACCCACAGAAACACTAATAAAAGTTATAAAGATATTACAGAGACAATTATATTTTAAGTGTACACAGTTACTTTATCGTATAAAATTTCTTTAGAATATGTATAACATTATAAGTTCGGCGGTTGAGGAAAACATCGCGAGAAAACCGTTATTTGTTGAATGTAATTCTATCACATATGTATCCCATAACGCAGAATTGATCAACGTGGCGTAATAAGATTCAAATCTCCGTCAATAAACTCGTAATCTGCTACAGTAAATGGATATAAATCTCGTCATAAATTCAAAATTACTATATTAGAATCATTGTTATTGTTATCATATACTCTCTATTGTTTATCCACAATTAACACTTTTTAATATAGTTATTATAAGATCCATCGATAAAGCATCAAAAACTCGAAACGATATATTGTTTGTAGTAAACAAAATGTACATTTTAATGAATTTTGATAGCTTAATTAGTGTATACATTTATCTTAAGCCTACTAAGACACGGTTACTTAAAAATATGTTTTTAAACTTTCATTATAATATTATACCTTTTATTTAAATATGTATAATACTTTGCGTAATGAATATAGTTAATTTTATTTCTATAAATTGGATATAGGCAATTGAATATAATTCATATGTAGGTATTTCATATGTACGTATCACCTTAAAATAATTTAATGTTTGACAAAAAAAAGTAAGAAATTGTTTTTCATAATTTCAAATAAAATCGTTTCTGATAAAACAGATATTAGAGAACAGTATACTTTACTTACTTCATTAATTGATTCTTAATTTAATCGTTACAAAGACTTTTATTTAAGTTAAGTAAGTAAGACACACGTCAACATGCATATTTTATTATAAACATTATCAATTGTTACCTTAACACAAGATCCAAAATATCCGATCAAATCACAGACGCTGTAGCTTTGTAACTGCACAAAATATTGAACATCACTGTAGCCTATATAACTGGTATCGATATAAACATACACGAAACCCGTTTCATACGACGCTCCGAGCAGGAAAATATTTAAAAAAATATGTAATCAAACTAAAGAACAACCGTAGTTGAAAAGCCCCAACACAATTCTGAAGGAAGACTCAAATCGAGTATCTTATAATTCATATTTTATATTTATACTAGCGACCCGCCGCGGCTTAGCTCGAGTAGCGGAGTATACCGAGTATATGCCTAAAAACGACAGCGGGACGCGGGGGTGCGCAGGCGGTGGCATCGCGCGTTAGTATGACCGCTTGAATTTATTTAGTGCGCGGTTGTTTTAAAATTACGATAACTCCTAAGGTATTAATTTAAATTGGGTGGTGTAAAGGGCAATTATAATTCAAAATTCAATTCAAAATACTTTATTCAATATTGAAGTATTTCGGAGCTTTCATCGAAAACGCTGTAAAAAAACCCTTTGAATTATAACAAAATAATGTATCGTGAAATTGTTCCCCATTTATAGATCTACAGAAAAGGAACAAACTTACAATTTAACCTCCATAATCTTTCTAATAAAAATCTAACAAGACAATTATTTTTTTTACTAACGAAGCGCCTTTACACTACAAATCTTTACTTTCTTTACTTGGTTATAGAGCTTTGTGCAGGCTCTTCTAGATATTCTACCGTAAAACAGCAGTACTTGCTATTGTTGTGTTCCGGGTTATAAGGTGAGTGAGCCAGTTTAATTACAGGTACAATCTTATTTCCTAAAGTTGGTGGCGCATTGGCGATGTAAGCGATGGTTAACATCTCTTACAATGCCAATATCATAGACATTGGTGATCAATCATCATCAATCAAATAAGCGTTGATGATCACTTAAAGTCAGGTGGCCAATATGCTCGTTCGCCTAACTATGCTATAAAAAAAATTATACGGTCGGGGGACACCCGTCAGGAACGAAGTTTCGGGTTATGATGAGTATTTATATATTTATATTTGTATTTCATGAGTAATATATGAATAGAACTTCACAGTTTAATCGTACAATGAGCCATATATTAGCTTGTATACAAAGTTCGTTTTAGTGGTAGAATCTGTGGCAGTGCATGCCCACAATAACCCAAATAAAGGATATTCAGGGTTATTGGTAATTTGACGTATTCCCATTAGGAGGTGTTAGGGGTGACTGCAAGAAGTGCAATAAAATGCCTTAAAACCAAAACAAACCTTTCAAACTTGACTTGCAGACCATTTTAAAAATATTACTGTTTTCTTAGCTCTTCATAAATGGATAACAACTAGGAACTTATTCCAAAGAAACTGAAAAGAAACTGATCACAAAAGAAAGCAGGTGGAAATTCGTATTCGAACTAAACTAAGGGTCGTAACACCCCCCCCCCCCCCGCAACCCCAGACTTCTATTAAATAGTTAAATTTTTTTGAATCAAACAGTATTTTAAAATGTTTATTTTAATTGATTATATTTTGTAACACCAAAAATTATCTTAATCTGTTAAATTCGAACGCACAAAGCGTGCATTTTGTCGCATTTGGTAGGCACAGTATAACGCTATTTCGTTATATGATGTGACCTTGAGCCACGATAGAAAAACCCAATAACTTTTAATTGTCCCGATCCGGTGCTTGAACCCGTGGTCCCGGATCTGCGACTTAATATGTAGGTACTAGACCAACGAGGCAGTACCTTAAAATATACAAAAATGACATATAGCATATAACATGTAAGTTACAGGACTAGCTTTAAAATCTTGACAAATTATAATTCAATTTACTCTTCTCAACGTATGGAGCTTTGTCAAAGTAAATTGAAAATGACACGTCATGAACGAAGTAGCGTTAGCATAAATTTTTTTAACGATAATAACATTATCCGACTTTGACTTAACTAAAAGGATGGTCATATCCATATACTTTGTTAGTATGTTTTTATATATGACTTATTTCTTGTTCGAAATTCCTATCAACTCTCAGAATCTTTCGCGTGGTGACATTTTTAAGCTTTTACTTCTCTTTCCGTTCGTTATTTTTGATGTTTGACCAAGCTATCAGTTAGGCATACGATCGTAGTACATCCTAACACTACTCAATTTCATCCGTCAGAAAATACGTGACTTCTGGCGGCCCTGGGATCTCGCTCTAGAAGTACACGTGTCTCAGTTCCGTAAGGTCGCATGCCATACTGATTGCTCGCGAATTATACATTCTCATTAATACATAAAACTTGAGATTATTTTAGTTGATGAAGTTGATATTTTTGTCTGTAGGTATATGAAATAAATGTTTTTTTAATGTATATTTTTATAACAGTATTTTATATTATTCGCTAACAATTATTTACACGTTACTACCGAAACTTAAAAATGAAAAGTGTACCTATATAATAAATATATTTTAATCACGATCTTCTTATAATACATACATAACTAGTAATCGCCCCGTATGTTAGAGGGAGAAGGTAAATGGAAAAAGTAGTCTATGGACATAGGCATAGTTCTCAGGGATCGAGCTTAATTCATCCCAATTTTTATCAATAATAATAATAATAATTTTATTCTTATATCTTCTTGTGCCTCTCCACTATCGATGGTCGGCTCGTCATACAATGATTTGCTGTTTGCCGAATCACGGTGCATCGCATAGCAAATCGCAGGCATTACAATGTAGGTATTAGCAAATCGCATGGAATATATGAATCTGAGGTTTGTTTGCCTTCCTCTTCCTGCCTTTGGAGTATACTATGGGATATTATATGAAGAATAATATTTCATTCCTTAAGCGGTTTGTTCTGGGGTCTCTATCATGTTGATGTAATAACTTCTGAAGACGAGTAAGCAATAGGTGTTTATCACTGAAAAATAATCATTGTTATTATAATAAACTAGCGGTTCACTCGCGGCTTTGCCCGCGACATAATCAAAAATTATAAAATAATGTTAATTATGATCTATTTTAGCTGTGAAAACAGTAAATTTCAGACCATTTTTTAAGCAAATGTTACCAACCCATTTCTCCCGTCTTGTGTGAATTTTCAAAAATGACAAAATACGTATGCATTTATTTTAGTTCAAAAGCTTTAAAATTAAGTTTCATGCTTCTTACATGAAAAATGAGCGACACGAACTTTCACCCCCTTAGGCCAAAAATCGTTTCTTAGTACGCGTTTTCATTATTATTTTATAAGGAAAGAGTGCGTCGACTGTCAAAATTTCAAGTCTGTAACCCAAGTGGTATGTCTGACTCTTCAACGCAGTCGCACGCAACGCAATATTATATAGATTAATGTTTATCTGTTTATCGTCATCGGTTCACGGCTAATGTATAAGTCGTAGGTTCGATATTGACCCCTTGGGCTATTGTCGTCCCCATTCCTAACACAAGCTACACGCTCAACTAGAGAGGTAAATAGGAATGTGTATAAGTAATTACTTAAAAATGGACATTGTTGGTATTCTTTAAAAAAAAAAAAAGATCTAAACGATAACATCGAAAATGGTTCCGACGAACTGTCGTTACTCATCAGGGGCTTCAACAAATTATTTCAGTCACTTGTCACAAAGCTCACTCGTCATTTAAGCCACAACCAATCATTAATCTGATCTGATAACCAGCTGTTTCATCTTCCTAGGACCTAGACAATAAAATGAAATATTATTAAATGTACTTACATAATTGTATAATTCTTGTGACAATTACTTTGGCTTGACCAGATACAAATGACGAGATAATGACTATCGCCAAAATAACAATCACTATTATGTTAAAAATCAGATAAGCTTTTACATAGTCAGGTTTATTCTGAAAATAAAATAAATGAATGCTTCATTCAACTCTTAAAAAAATTAAGAGCGAGGTGTCCCACTGGGTGGCTTAGGCCTTATATTATTTTGAGGTGAAATCTTAGAGTTTATTCCACAACACTCCACTGTAATGCGAGTCGGTAGGGAGATTTGGTAGAATTTCATCCAACTCACGCAGGTTTCCTCACGATTTTATCCTTCAAACACACGAACAGCCAGCGGTTCTTGCCCAGATTTGAACCAACAATTATCAGCTAAGATTCACGTATTCTAATCACTGAATCATTTCTGTACGTAAAAATAATAACATTAAATAAAGTCATTACCTTATGTAATCCAATAAGAAGAACAATATCGAATACAATGGCGAAAATTATTGTTAAAAAAAGGAAAATGATGGTTACAATCAATAAAGAACTTATATTTTCATTATCCTTATTGTCCGCTAACCCTATAACAACCCCTGCGTATATTAGACCTAAAATAATTTCAACCTGAAATTATAACATTAGTATTACTAGAAGTAACATTAGTATTACTAGAAGTAACAGCCTGTGAATTTTTGAAGGAGGAAGCTTATTCCACCACGCTGTTCCAACGCGTTTTGGTGGAATACACATGTGGCAGAACTGCAATGTATATTGACACATGCAGGTTTTCTTACGATGTTTTCCTACATGATCACATGAGGTGTATTATAAAAACAAATTGCACTTGTAAATTCAGTAGTGGGTTTGAACCCACGATCATCGGTTAAGATTCACTCGTTCTAACCATTGGGCCATCTCGGCTTACTATATGCACAGCACGACAATTAGTATCGCTGTGTTCTGACTCGGAAGGTGAGTGAGCCAGTTTAATTATATCATAGTTTCCAGGTTAGTGGCGCATTGGCGACATACGATTATTATTTCTCACAGCGCCCAGCGCCCACTGGCCGTGGTGACCGCTGAACATCGAATGGCTCATTTGCCAGTCCACTTATATATAAATTAAAAACTAGTAGTATATTATAACTTTCTTTCCCTATTAGATAAAAATATATGGTTTCAATATGTAGTATTAGCTGAGTAATAATAGAATAAAACTTTAAGGAACACGTTACCAGTTGCATGTATGCCATAATAAAACAGCCTTTTCTCAGCGATATACAAAAGCAACATTTGTCGAAGTAAAATATGGATGATGTCGACCTAAAACAAAAACGAAATGATTAAAAAATTCAGCGTTCGTTGTTTTACGATGTATTTTTCTTTTATTATAGCACATAACAAAAAACAAATGCTTGATTGTTAATTTGTAAATAAGTATATAGTTATGATACGATTCATCATTCATCAGTAGGGCAATTTGAAGAGGATCGCATAAAAAAATTGAGGAGGAATAGTTTCCGGTACTCATGCGCCGGTTCCTCCTGTACTATAATCGAAATTGGTCCATAATCGAAAATCTGGTTTGATGTTGGATAAAAAGAAGACAAAAAAGTAGTATAGTAGTAGTGTATTAAAAAATGAATACGTCCCATTACCAGCAGCTTCGCTCTCGTCGTCATTTGGAATCGCTATAAATTAAGGATTATCATAGAAACTCTCATCCCCTTCATCCCTATTTCAGAGGTTAAATTTTCTCAGCCTCAGTGCGTTAATTTATCAGTCAATCAGACAGTTGTTTCGTATATAATTGCATGACTGCTATGATTATGAAAATCTATTCAAATTTCCGTCTTTATATCACTTATAAACAATTAAATTAGTTAAAATACCATTTTAATGCTGTGTAATTTACTTACGGCATAATGTCAGGAGGGTACGGCTCGCCAATAATCAAATAAACAAAATATAATTCCTCACAGGTGGTCCTATTCCGATCAACAGACTTATAGATACTGTAAAAAATATATTAAAAATATATAATTATAAGCAGCCAATTTAAAAAATATTTTACCAATGAAAAGCTACATTATCGGCGAGTAATATAGGCTACATTTTGTCCCCGTATTCCTACGTGAACGAGAACTACGCGGGAGAAACCGCGGGCAAAACGCTAGTATATTATAAAATACAAGAAACGCTAGAAAATCTAGATATTAACATAATTTCGAGGTTTCGAACCCGGAAAAAGCATTCCCAAGATTACACTTGTTTATTTTAATTAAACCGCGTTGTGCAGAAATATATCAACCCGCAGAAACACTAATAAAAGTTATAAATATATTACAGAAACAATTATATTATAGGTGTACACAGTTACTTTATCTTATAAAATTTCTTTAGAATATGTATAGCATTATAAGTTCAGCCTTTAATTGTTGAATGCATCCCTTAACGCACAATTGATCAACGTGGCGTAATAAGATTCAAATCTCCATCAATAAACTCGCAAGCTGCTACAGTAAATGAATATAAATCTCGTAACTAATTCAATATTACTATAAGAGAAGCATTATTACTAATATCAGATACTATCTACTGTGTTTCCACAACTAACCCTTTTTAATATATTTATAAAATTGATCGATAAAGCAACAAAAACTCGAATCAATATATTGTTTGAAATAAACAAAACGTACATTATTATGGATTTTGATATCTTAATTAGTGTATACATTTATTATCTTAAGCCTACTAAAACACGTTTAATTAAAAATATGTTTTTAATGCTTTCATTATAATATTGTCGCGTTGTGCAATAATAGGCTTTACGTAATCAATTATTCTATAGTTAATTATGCCTGCCTCGTTGTTCTAGTGGCTACATTTCAGGCCACAGACACGGTGGTTCTGGGTTCAATTCCCAGGTCGGGCCAATTAAATGTTATTGAGATTTTCTGTTGAAAATTCTCAGTACTTGCGTGGAGTCTGGAAGTTGGACGTGTGTACAACTTTAAATAACTTAAAAATGTGATCAGAAAAATATACGTTTGATAAAAAAACGTAAAAATTGTTTTTCATAATTTCAAATAATATCGTCTCTGATAATACAAATACCTATTAGAGAACAGTATACTTTACTTTGTTCTAAATTTAATCAATATTACAAAAAAACGAAAGTTAATAATCTGTTATTTGTATTTAGTTAAGGTTTTAATGTTAATCATAATCTGTTTTAGCTTAACACAAGAACAACAATATTAATCACTCAATATGAATTATATTAAGTGATTGAATTTGAATTTAATTACTCAATATAATGCATATTTTATTATAAACAGTATCAATTGTTACCTTAACACAAGATCCAAAATATCCGATCAAATCACAGACTCTGTTTATTTCAAACTGCGCGGAATATTGGAAATCACTGTAGCCTATATAATCGTGGTATCGATATAAACATACACGAAACCCAACGTTCCAAACAGGAATGTATTCAAACAGATTATGTAATCAAACTAAAGAACGACCGTTGTTGAAAAGCCGCAACAAAATTCTGTAGGAAAACTAAGAACTCGCGAGTGTCCTATAATTTATGCAGTTAGAAAGTCATAAGGAAAACCTGTACAATATCGATACGTGTATTTTACGTTTTGTTTATAACGAAATTAATCATATTACTTAATGTATAAACGTTATTATATACAAACGACTTTGAACTTTTAATATTAAATAAACAAAAGACGCGATTCGCAGATGTTACAAACAAGTGCAACATATGTAGTGGGAGGTGAGGTAGGCCACATTGAAAACACGTCACTACAATTTCTAAACTGCATTTCGCACGCACACATTAAAAATGGAAAACACAACTAACTATATACGCTCACACTACGCGCAGTGACGCAATATATATCGTATTGTTATACGTACTTACACATGGCCGGATTTAAGGGAGGGCAAACAGGGCTACTGCCCTGGAGCCTCTACAATAGTGGGGCCCCCACAATAGAGACTTCGGAAAATTCTGCTTATCCCAAAGGCTGAGTGTGGTGGTACAAAAAAGGTCAATAAATATTTGATTGTAAAACCAAATTAAGAAAAGAAATAAAATAAAAAGGTCTGCGACTGCACATCAGCGAAAATTACGGGGCTACTGCCCCGGGGCCTCCACAAAAGAAGAAGAAAGGAAATCATTTTAATTTATGCTGATGTGTAGTTGCTGACCTTTTTATTTCTTTATTTCGACTCACAAAAATAGTTTATTTTATTTGGAAAATAAATTGGGGCCAGGGGGCCTCCACACCCATTTGCCCCGAGGCCTCCACACCTCTAAATCCGGCCCTGTACGTACATACATATTATATAGTTTGTGTGATTGATATAAATATATTATCTGCGAGTAACAAACTTTTTCAAAAATCTCTAGGTCAATAAAATATTATTATTAATAAATGACTGACTCGTTGGTCTAGTGGCTTGATATAAGGTCGCAAACTCGGTGGTCCTGGGTTCAATTCCCAGGTCGGGCCAATAAATAGTTATTGGGGTTTTCTGTCAGAAAATTCTCAGTAGCTGCGCGGAGTCTGGAAGTTGGATGTGTGTACACTGCCGTGCCTCGGAAAGCACGTTAAGCCGTTGGTCCTGCGTCTGAACTCTTTCCGGTCGTGTCGGATTGCCGTCCCATCGGATTATGAGAGCTAAGGAAAAGAGAGTGCACCTGTGTTTGCGCACGCACTTGTGCACTATAATATCTCCTGCACAGTTGGCTAATCTTTCTTGAGATTGGCCGCCGTGGCCGAAATCGGTCTGGAGGACCTTATTTATTAATAAATATTTAAAATAAATTATTTAAAAAAAAATTAAAAACTACTCCCGAAATAAAAACCTCAGACATAAATTGAATTAAACATAGCAGGATTATAAATTATATATTAGTATACTAACTACAATGAATAGTTAGTCTTACTTTAAAAAGAGATATTACGATTTACGATACGCGCATGACGCCGTGAAGGTGAAAGTTAGAGACTTGTTCGTTTACTTTGCATTTTTTTCTATGGAAACGTATGTTTAAAGTACTCTTAGCACATAAAAAATAACTACCCTGAACATAAATAGTGTTTATCTATAGTATTCAAACTTAATAATAAAATAATCACAGTGAAAAGTGCAAGTAGCAGAGTTACGGTTGAAGTGCAGTGCAAAATCAGTGAGCAGTTT
This sequence comes from Nymphalis c-album, assembly GCA_963151315.1. Taxonomy (NCBI): domain Eukaryota; kingdom Metazoa; phylum Arthropoda; class Insecta; order Lepidoptera; family Nymphalidae; genus Nymphalis; species Nymphalis c-album. The sequence continues at coordinate 2,722,452 of OY720601.1, forward strand.
TACTGACCTCGACTAGGGTGCATTGCCCCCGATGACATTGAAGAAATAATGTCAGAATATTATCACTAATTTAGCACTGGACTGCACATTTGTATATTTAATAGATAACGTTTGCATGTGTGCCTTGTTTACTTGAATAGGAAGGGCGGATTTCGAGGAGGTCGGTGCGGGCGCGGGGGGAGGCACAAGCGCATCACTCGCAGCCGCAGTCGACACCGCAGTCCTAGTTTTAGTATGGGGATACTCTGGTCTTCAAGTGAAACTAATCGTACTCACGACGCAAAACCGACAAACAATTGCTCGTTTTATAACTTCTCTAATTATTTTATTTAAATAAATAACTTATAAACATTCCATATGCGGTATTAAGTATCTATTGTCTCTTATACGTTTCACGCTAATCATAGAGATTATCAACTTTACTGTATACGCAGATCTCCTAGTGGTTTATATGAATTATTTAAGAAAATATTGAATAATGTATTCTTGAAATTATCTGATTCTAATAAACATATCTTAAAAACTTCTATGAATAACGTATTTTCGTATTTATTGTTATATATATATAGATATATGTATGCAAAGGCTTGTACAAAGTCCTAACACAAACTGAAATAACAACAGCAACTTTTTATATCATGGTATATTATTTACACAAGACCATCTGATCCTAAGCTAAGAAGAACTTGTTCTATGGATACCAGACAAATAAATAAGGTCCTCCCGACCGATTTCGGCCACGGCGGCCAATCTCAAGAGAAATTAGCCAACTGCACACGAGATATTATAGTGCACAAGTGTGTGCGCAAACACAGGTGCACTCTCTTTTCCTTTGCTCTAATAATCCGATGGGACGGCAATCCGACACGACCGGAAAGAGTTCAGACGCAGGACCAACGGCTTAACGTTCTTAAAACGTGGATACCAGACAACTGATACTACTACACTACACTACTTTTATAAATACATACATATATTGATAATTACACGTAGTCTCAGGACAAACAGACTTTTTCCTGCACACAAATGTCTGTCCTGGGGTCGTAGACAAGTGGCTTTTACGTTAATAGAATAGAATAGAAAATAAAAATCAATGTATGAGATTGACATTCGCGTTCGACTTGTATATGTTTCGAACATTGATTTTTATTTTCTCTTCTATTCTATTAACGTAAAAGCCACTTGTCTAGGCCTGCTGGTTGGGAATCGACCCACGACCTGCAGCGTGAAATGCCAGTATCTACCAACCACTCCAACCGGCTCGCTAGCTGCATTAAACTGCGACTGAAACGGTGCGAATTAACTAGTGTATTAATAAATCAACAATAAACTTTTATTTTTATAATACCTCACTAAAATACAGTTTAATATAAATTCTAATTACATTCCAAGTTTAAATTAAGAATAATGTTATTTCTAATAACCTTAATCAACGTAAGGCCACACTCGATTTCTGCTATAATGGATCTTTTCCCCAAATAGTATTAATAATGCCATCAGGTATGCGAAAAGAAGTAAAGCCATTGGTATCAGTGTGTGCTCAAATTGAACGTTGTATTGGATAATCGATTGTTCACAAGCCACCGGTCTGTGTTTGTGTATAAACATTGATCTCACAAACAAACCGACTTCTTTTGCACGAAGAGTTCTGTAACAATTTTGCGTAATTTTATCATATTGCAGTGATTGAGACTTTCCGGAATTATTTGAATTTGAAATAAGAACATAGCCAAGACTGAGCCAAAAGCCAAGCTTAGGAACCAAGATGTTATGTCCCTTATGCCAGTAATAACACTGACTTAAACTTTCGAACTGGCATACAACAACACAAAGTATTACTATTTGAAGATAACATAAGAGATGTGTAACCGGTACGTACGGTATCCAGACGGTTTTGCACAAAGCCCTAAAAAATATTAATAAATTTGTTTAGTTTTTAGTAAAGTAGCTACAGTATAAGTACCTATATCTATTATTAGCATGAAAGTAAAAGTAACAGCATGTATATCCTGCTACTAGAGTAAGGTCCCCTCTCTTTTTGAGAAGCCTAGAAGCTTATCAACCAACATACTCCAATGCGGATTGGTATTGGATTACACTTGTGGCAGATTTACATCCGGCATATGAAACTCTCACGATGTTTTCCTCCACCACCGAGCACGAGATGATTTTTAGACACAAATCAATTACATGAAAATCCAGTGGTAGTATTTGTCATGTATATGAATAGCGGCACTGGCCATTAATAAATAGTTTTAGAATATATTGCCAGAAGATTGAGAATATGTCAGTTTGGTAATAAAATAGTATTGGCAAATTAACATTATTTTTCTCTAAATATAACAGTAATTGTGGATCTTATACATGACAGGTTTGAACCTGCAATCATCGGTTAAGTTTCACCACTGAACCATCTCAGCTATATTATTATTTTAATTACTTAATATATTCATAAGACATGGTTACCCGATCTTAAAGTCTTCTTTGTATGAAAAATTATTAGATGTGAAAAAGTAATATTTTACATTAGAATAGAGATCTATTTCGACTAGTTGACATATTTCTTCTTTCTCGAAATCTGAAATTAATATAAACTTATTACAAATGTGTTACTATCCGGTTCATCGCAATCGAATCGAAACTTAATCGTTGACGTTTAAAACAAGTGAAAAACGTACCTAGCCTTGTACGGCGCCACCAACATTGGAAACTAAGATGCTATGTACCTTGTGCGAGCAATTTACACTGGCTAACTCTCCTACATTAGAACACAACAATAAGGTCCTCCAGACCTATTTGGGCCACGGCTGCCAATCTCAAGAGAGATTAGCCAACTGCACAGGAGATATTATAGTTCACAAGTGTGTGCGCAAACACAGGTGCACTCTCTTTTCCTTAGCTCTCATAATCCGATGGGACGGCAATCCGACACGACCGGAAAGAGTTCAGGCGCAGGACCAACGGCTTGACGTGCTTTCCGAGGCATGGGAGTGTACCACACTTCCAACTTCCAGACTCCGGGCTGCTACTGAGAATTTTCTGACAGAAAACCCCAATAACTATTTATTTGCCCGACCTGGGAATTGAACCCAGAACCACCGCGTCTGCGGCCTTATATCTAGCTACTAGACCAACGAGGCAGTCAAACACAACAATACTAAGTATTGCTACTGATGTAAACTACCCAGACGTACTTGCTTCAACCTACCTCTAAGCAAATTTACAATTTTTTTAATAATATTCACCCAACACGAGTGAATATGATTACTTAACGATCTTAACCGCATTTATCTATAATTATATTAAATAGTAATATTTACGCCGTTTCCAAATCGGATACAGAGATATGTAGTCAGTTAAAAGAGCTGCTTTCGTGTCAATCACAGCATCCAAAGCGCTTTTGATGTCCAATATTTTGAGTTGCTGCACTTTACTCCACACAATACTGAGGTTTTTGTCTAGGGACATCTCGTATTTCTGTTGAAAAAAAATAAATTGCAATTTCATGGTTGTGTATGCTTATTGCTTTATCATTAGTTGTGTGATATAAGAAATGAAAGTTTTTTTATCTACCTTAATAATTTATTTTAAATACAAAGTTACGTACGTCAGTATTTTGATTGGCAAATGTCAAATATTAATATTCAGTTTTAGTATATTTATCCATTACACACAAGATATAAGAAGCACTCGTAATTAAATGTTGCCCAAGAGCCCTTACATGATAGCAAACACGTATTACCTTTTTATCAGTCATAAGATTCATATCCTTTAACAAAATGACTTGGTAGTCTTCATCAACTATAGATTGTAAGTCCATCACTTCATCCTTATCACTCACGAGATGAGAGAGCAGGTTAGATGTATAAAAACAATGTACGACATATGCACATAAAATAAAAGTTAAATATGCAATACGGCGTGAAGACGAGACCGCTTGCAAGGGAAGAACTGAAAAATTAAATTTTATCTACATTAATGTCATTTGTAGCGCCAAATTTGTATGCTAATAACTTAATAAGTAATAAGGTTGAATACATGTGTTATGTAATTTTTAATCTTTGTGGTGTACAATAATGTATATTATATCTATCTATGTATCTGTATAGGTACATTTATAATTTGTACAATTAGAATATCACATCAACAACACAAACATGTAATGACACACATTGTATAGCCAATAACTTGTGTGGATCACAAGTCTCAGCCGGAGATCGCAATATTAACTGGATCCGCACTGCTGAGTTGCCATTGCTTTTCGGTTTTGAAGATCAAGGAAAACATCGTGAGAAAGCCTGCATATGTCAGATAAAATTCTGCCGCAATATTAGGTACCCACCAACCCGTATTTCCATCAACCTGGTATAATAAACCAAGCGTTACTCTTTTTGTTTATTTTTTTGTCCAGTAGAATTTAAATTTAAAATATTTACATACCTACTATTTAATATTAAAAGAGGATGTATTTAATATTAATAGATCACATTGTCTACAAAACTATAAAAATACATATTCAAATAAATATATCTTTAACTAGTACCTTTTTATATTTCGTACATATCTTTGAATGGATATTTACAACCCTATTGCAAAACCTTATTTAATTAGGTTCAATTGTAGACTGATGCAATAACAATGATTGTAAGTAAAGTTTAAATACATTTTGAAATGTGTTTGAAATTCACATTGTGCTAAAGCTCATTGCTATTGAAGGCAAAATATCGTTAGAAAACCTGCATACGGTGGCGGAAAATCTGCAATTTCGGAATAAGCTGTATTTAATGATTACGCTTAACAAAGAGTCCTTTGTGATGTGACCCTTATGGATTTAACTTTACTACACGTACCATTGTGAAATATAGCTCAGAATATAATATCAGGCGCTTTCTATACACACTGATATTTTTATAAATCAAGTACTTTGTTGTGTGTGAGTATATAAATTGAATTTGTTATTTGAAAAATAATAACTTTGTACAGTTGTGTGACGTTCGATAGCGTTACATCTTTCATGGTTATCACCAACTGACTTTTTAATAAATAAAGATGAAATCGCGTTATAACCTGAATATAATAAATGTAGGAAATTAAAAGAAAATCATATAATACGCAGCCTCCTTAATATTGAAGATCGATACTTAAAATAAAATCGATCGTCGAAACGAATATGATATTACAAGCTAAATTGTTTACTAAACTTACTATGTTGACAATATGCAGAAAAAGCCAGTAAGACTTCCAGGGGGAAACTTAATTCGATACCAAACATCTGGTGATCCCACCAACTCAAAATGTAAAATGTGATCGATCCCAGTAATATCATGGTATAAATACAGCTCCAAACAGGCCTCGTAAAAGGCTGACTATAAAAGCCTTGTTGAACACCATCGTAGCGACGTCGAAGAATAAATCCGAACCTAAATATCAAAAGAGAAAAAGTTGTCTTTCAATACATGTGACAAATGCTTAAAATAATGAAAAATGCTCTAGTACATTTTGCTATTTAATTGAAGCAAAACCTTTTTATTGAAATTATTTTTTGTATCATAAAAAAAAAACAAATGTCAACTATTTACGGTATGTATTCTAAATTCGAATACCAACCGCCACATAAATATTGCCTGTATAGGATATGCGTTATCCAACATGTCGGCTTGTAGCTCCATTGGTTTTACGTATATATCCACAGAGTCATTGTCGCGGGGACCTAAAGCCTCCCTTTTAGCTTCCTTTGTCATGTTGAAATAATTTTCCTTCGGATATGTTACACTGCAATCAGAAACAGGTGATTTACAAATAGAGCTATAAAAACGTTATAATCGCATGAAAATGCGTTATAATTTTCATCAAAACTTTTACTCGTTATAAAAGATTACTCCCCATCTTGATCATCATCCATCCTCACTACCTCGATGTCGCGATTTTAAGGCATTTCCTGCCCACAACCACTTTGTGGAACCAGCTTTCGCCGGCGACTTTTCCGAATCGATATGACATAGCAACATTCAAGAAAAGAGCGTACTCATTCCTTAAAGGCCGGCAACGCACCTGCAAGCCCTCGAGTATCGATCTTTGCGTTGTGGATGTTTTTTAAAACTACCTTGGCTTTCATTACTGATTTTGTTGTTGTTTCTGCTATGAAATATTTTGAACTCGGCTGTGCAAATGGATTGTTGTTTCGTTTTGAGATTGGTTTTGTTGGTTGTTTGTTGATTTGTTGTTGTTGTTTGTTGATTTGTTGTTGTTATTCAGTTATTTTTCTTTTTAGTTTTATATAGGTTTATCGTTTGTCGTTTCTTTTCTTTTTTTTTTTTTCTTTTTGCTTTTTTTTTTTTTCTGATGGATGTCGACACGGAGTTGTCGTCATCCGATGCAAATGTTGGGCGTAAACGCCCACTTGTGGGCCCCGCGCTCTTTGATTCCGGATCGGATACGGAGACGGAACTCCGAGCGGCGTCAAAACGTGGTAGTGCTAGCCGGGGGAAGCTCGCTTCCAGGGGACGCGGATCTGGTCTCGCTCGCGCTAAAGCCGAGCTTAAGGCAAAGGCCGCCGAGGCCAGCGAAGAGGCGTTCGAGCGATCCTTGAGAAGTCGGGCTTTCCGTAAGGATACTGTTGCGATCGTGCTCGAATCCGAGGAATCCTCTTCCTCGGAGGTTCGTAGGGTGGATCCCCAAAAAATGGGCGCCGAGGAGCTGCGTGCGGAGGCTGGCCGCAATGCAGCACTTATTCTGGAGGTTGCCCAGAAAGCCAGCAACATGAAGGGTGGCTTCACCAAGAAGCTCAAGGACTCGGCAGCTTCGCTCCAGTCCATTGTAGACGCTCTGGCATTGAGAACAGAAGCGGAGGAGACCCGTAGGCTTCGCGCCGATAATGCCCGCCTGTGCAAGGAGGTGGACAGCCTCAAGGCCGAGGTAAAGGCTCACCGCCGTGAGTTTGCAGATATGCGGACCACGATGGCAGCGGCTAATGAGGTGTCCACCAGCACTACGCGGGACACACAAGTTTTGGAGGAGTTCAAGGCCTCCATTTTGTCGTCGATAGGCGTTATGATAGACGCTAAAATGGAAGGACTTGAAGATCGCCTCCTTCCAGCGAAAGTGCACCGTCCCCCTCTAGCTGCGGACAAGAAACAGGCTGTGGTGCAAAAAACTGCACCCTCCTACGCTCAAGCAGTGGTTCAACCGAACCCAACAAATAAATCCGCTAATGTGCGGAAACGGGCGCCTGCAGTAGAACCGCTGGCACCAATTTCGGGCCCATCAGTCACTGCGACTATGTTGGAGTCTCAGCCACGGGAAACCGAGGAACTATCTTGGTCCACCGTGGTTAAGAAGGGGGGAAAGGGGAAGAAGGCTTCCCACCAGGTCACAGCGTCCGCAACAGTAGGACCAACAGTGGCGAAGGCTCCATCGGCAGCCAAACCGAAGCTGGTCGCCCCTCGCAGGGCTGCAGTTATGGTCACGTTGCAGCCGGATGCGCAAGAAAAGGGCGTTACATACGCACAGATTCTGGAGCGCGCCGAGCAGGGCGTTAATCTACAGGATCTCGGAATCTGTAGTGGCCTTAGAGTCAGACGCTCGGCAACGGGAGCCAGACTCCTCCAGCTACCGAAATCACAGACCGAGCAGGCGGATAAGCTTGCTGAGAAGCTCCGCACCGTGCTGGATGGAGTCGCCAGCGTCATCAGACCTGTAACGCGGGTGGACCTTAAGGTGATGGGCTTGGATGATTCCATCACCAAGGAAAAGTTGGTTGCTGCAATTGTTCGGGCAGGGAATTGCTCCCCAGACTCAGTCAGATGTGGGGTATTGCAACGCGGGCCGGGGTACATGGGTATGGCCCGCGTTACCTGTCCCCTGACGGTGGCGAAGAAGCTGTCCGAAGACGGTCGCCTACTCGTAGGGTGGAGCTCGGCCAAGGTATGCCTCTTGGAGCAACGACCTTTGCGTTGTTTCAAATGTATGGGCATGAAAATATGTACGCTGGTAAGCCTTCTGGGCATGTTATGGGATCAGGGGAGTGCAATCCCCCCTTCATGAAGGGTACGGTGGTCTTAGGCACCCAGACCACCACAAATGTCGATCGGCGCCAGGCCGAGGAGGAAGCTGCTATGTCAACATGAGTACGGACATAAGCTTCCTCCAGACGAATGTCAACCACTGCGCTGCGGCGCAGGACCTGCTGCTGCAGTCCATGGCGGAGTGGCAGATCGAACTGGCTGTGGCCTGCGAGCCCTATTACGTTCCTCCCCTATCTCACTGGGTAGGAGACTTGGACGGCACCGTGGCGGTCCTCATCCGGAATGGAACGGGTCCCCCCCTCTCACTCATTGAGAGGGGCTTGGGTTACGTCGTGGCAGGGTGGGGAGAATACGTTGTTGTGGGAACGTACTTCTCCCCTAACCGCAGCCTGGCAGAGTTCGAGACATATCTCGGCTCGGTCAGAGCTGCGGTGGCCAGGCAGTCGCCCAAACCAACTCTGGTTCTCGGCGACTTAAACGCGAAGTCACGTGCCTGGGGTAACCCCGCCACGAATCCACGGGGGAGGGCCGTCCAAGTATGGGCACTACTCTCCAGCCTGTCCCTTCTCAACAGGGGGCAGGTTCACACATGCGTGCGCCACAACGGGGGGTCCGTGGTGGACGTCTCGTTCGCCACCCCGGTGGTAGCACGCAAAGTGTCGAACTGGAGAGTAGAGGAAGAGGTGGAGACTCTGTCGGATCACCGATATATCCGATTTGAGATCTCCGCCTCTCGCAGGCCGGCGGAACCCCAGAGGGTGCCGACCACGCTGCCGAGGTGGTCTCTTGGCCAGTTAGACCGCGAGCTGGTCAAGGAGGCTGCCATCGTGCAGCGGTGGGGTTCCGCGGGACGGGAGGAGGAGGGTGCCAGCGTCGAGGAGCTGGCGGGCCGCATGCGCAGTGCCCTCAAAGATATCTGCGATGCGGCCATGCCGAGGACCCGGCGGAGAGTTCCGCGCCGGCATGTATACTGGTGGTCGCCCGAAATAGCCGAACTTCGGGCGACGTGCAGCCGGGCGCGGAGGGCCTACGTCCGCTGTCGCAGGCGCTTCGGCCTCGACGCGGACCTTGAGGGACAGCTCTTGGCCACTTACCGCCAACTGAAAAAAGATCTGCAGCTGGCGATAAGTCAGGCCAAGGAGAAGGCGAGAGAGGAGTTGCTGGCGGGCCTCAACCGAGACCCATGGGGGCGGCCGTACCGTGGTGTTCGCGGAAAGTTCCGCACCCAAGCCGCCCCCGTGACGGAAACGCTGCCGCCGGAGCTCCTTCTGCGCCTGGTGGGGGAACTGTTTCGCCCGAAATAGCCGAACTTCGGGCGACGTGCAGCCGGGCGCGGAGGGCCTACGTCCGCTGTCGCAGGCGCTTCGGCCTCGACGCGGACCTTGAGGGACAGCTCTTGGCCACTTACCGCCAACTGAAAAAAGATCTGCAGCTGGCGATAAGTCAGGCCAAGGAGAAGGCGAGAGAGGAGTTGCTGGCGGGCCTCAACCGAGACCCATGGGGGCGGCCGTACCGTGGTGTTCGCGGAAAGTTCCGCACCCAAGCCGCCCCCGTGACGGAAACGCTGCCGCCGGAGCTCCTTCTGCGCCTGGTGGGGGAACTGTTTCCCCACCCAGGTGAGTTTGTCCCTCCGCCTATGGCCCCCCGCTCCGTGATAGAGGACGCAGTGGATCCGCCACTGATCACGGAGCGGGAAATGGAGATGGCCCTCGATCGCTTGAGGGCCAAGAAGACGGCGCCGGGTCCGGACGGGGTTCCAGGGCGAGTTCTGTGCGTCGCCCTGGAATACCTAGGTGCAAGGCTTCGGGGGCTGTTCGACGCATGTCTGAGCAGCGGGCAGTTTCCGAAGCCTTGGAAAGAAGGAAAGCTGGTGCTGTTGCCGAAGGAGGGTCGACCACCTGGCTCCTCCTCGGCGTACAGGCCGATTGTGCTGCTGAACGAGACGGGTAAGATGTTTGAGAAGATTCTTGCAGCTCGTCTCGTTCAGCACCTCGATGAGGTTGGTCCGGGTCTCTCAGAGGCTCAGTTCGGGTTCAGGGCGGGTCGTTCGACGGTCGACGCCCTGAACGCCCTGAAGACTCGGACCACGGAAGCGGTGGCCCAGGGACAGGTGGTCCTGGCGGTCTCGTTGGATGTGGCGAACGCCTTTAACAGTCTCCCATTCGGCACGATCAGGGAGGCACTCCGATACCATGGGGTGCCGACCTATCTGAGGAGACTGTTGGAGGCGTACCTCCAGGACCGAGAGGTCGTCTGGGCGGGGGGCGACGGCAAGTTGGTCCGGCGTCGAGTTGGTTGCGGCGTTCCACAAGGGTCGGTTCTCGGCCCAATCCTGTGGAACGTCGGCTTCGATTGGCTCCTGAGAGCCCCCGTCCTTCCCGGTATGGGGGTGCTGTGTTATGCAGACGACATCCTCATCACCGCGACGGGGCGGGACTTTCGGGAGGCGGCCCGCCTGGCCGAGGTCGGAACGACGCTGACCGTGGACCGGATGGAAATGCTGGGCTTGAGGGTCTCCATATCCAAAACGGAGGCCCTCCTTTTCCACGGTCCTCGGAGGGGCCCCCCACGAGGGGCGAGTATCACCGTCCACGGGACGGTGATCGCTGTGCAGGCCCAGATGAAGTACCTGGGCCTGACCCTGGACGGACGATGGAGCTTCGGGCAGCATTTCGTGCAGCTCGGCCCGAGGCTCATCAACGCCGCCGCCGCCTTAGGCCGCCTCCTACCCAACGTGGGAGGACCGGGGTCACTATGCCGGCGCCTCTATGCCGGCGTGGTGAGGTCGATGGCACTGTACGGTGCCCCGATTTGGGTGGACGCACTCACCGCTTCCAACCGGGCCCTCCTGCGAAGACCGCAGAGGGTCATAGCGGTGAGGGCGATAAGGGGTTATCGTACGGTGTCATGGACAGCAGCGACCCTCCTCGCGGGCGATCCGCCCTGGGAACTCCAGGCGGAGGTGCTCGCGGAGGTGTACCGCTTCCGGGCCGAGGCGAGGGAGCGCGGCGACCGTCCAGGGTTGGCGGAGGTCGGGCGTATCAGGGCTAGAGCCCAGCAGGCCCTGATCACCCGATGGGAGGAGGACCTCGGGTCCCCCACGGCGGGCCTGGCGACAGTGGAGGCGGTACGTCCCCACTTGAGTCGCTGGGTCAACAGGAAACGAGGCACGCTCTCGTTCAGGTTAACGCAGGTACTTACCGGACACGGGTGCTTCGGTAAGTACCTGCACAAGATTGCGCGGCGGGAGGTGTCTCCCTCCTGCCACGAGTGTGGTGCGCCATTTGATACGGCGCATCACACCCTGACGGAGTGTGCCGCGTGGGGGCCCCAGAGGCATTCCCTGGCGGTGGTTGTAGGCGGAGACCTCTCCTTGCCGAGCATCATTAACGCGATGCTCGGAAGCGAGGGGTGCTGGTCGGAGATGGCCTCCTTCTGTGAAAGTGTGATGTCGCAGAAGGAGGCCGCGGAGCGGGAGCGGGAGGAGAAAGCCGCTGCAGACTCGCTCCGTTGTAGAAGACCGGGGGGAAGGAAGCGACGTTTTGCGCACCTTCTCCCCCCGCCACAATAGGCACCGCCGGGAATAGGGGGGATCCCAGTACCCTGGGATTCCTCCCTAGTGAATGGAGGCCCGCATAGGCGGGCCGGCCGTCGGAGCGTCACGGTAGCATGCGCAAGCGATCCCGTGGCGCTCCACTTAAGACGGGAAGGGTACCGTGGGGTTTTAGTCGGTAGGAGTCCGACATAACCCTCCATTCTGCATCACATATGGAGGGTATCCATGATGGATTTCCCCACGAAAAAAAAAAAAAAAAAAAAAGCCCTCGAGTATCGCAGATGTCTATGGGCGGTGGTAGTCATTTTCCTCACGATGTTTTCTTCTTTTCCTTCACAACCAAACGCGAGATGAATTATAAACACAAATTAAGCACATGAAACTTCAGTAATTGCCCGGGTATGAACTCACGATCATCGATTAAGATTCAAGCGTTCTAACCTCTGGGCCATCTCAGCCTCACTAATAATCGTGACCACTAATCATGAGATAGTATATTTCTCAGTCCTTCTACATATTGGATAGGAGGTATCTCTCGTTTTTTTTTCAATAATAGATGTGCTTACTTGAAATGAAAAATCTCCTGTAGGATGTGCAACACCATACATCCTAAGGCTGTTTGCCTCCACACGTAGTCGTGTTCGTAGCGCGATTCAAGTCGTATTACATGCTCGCAAGGGTACAACGCCCTTACTTTAAATGTTTCGTTGATCACTTTCATTGTATATCTATAGGCATGTATTACACCTGTCTGAAATTAAACATTAACATCATCTAATAAAATATATACTACTAAACTTTTTTTATCTAAGAATCTTTAAAGTGCACTTTAATAAGTTATATTTGTACATACAGAGGTATTAGTGCGCGAGCCAGGAAAGATAATAAATCGGCTATAAAAATTACCCATTTGTCACTGTTTGTGTGTGCGTATGTACGTGGGCGAGCTTGCGCTTGAGCTTGTGCCTGTGTATGTGTGTGTGTGTGTGTGTGTGTGTGTGTGTGTGTGTGTGTATGTGTATGTGTTTGAGTGTAAATACAACCAGAATACATACATATGAATATAATGGTTGACTTATTCGTGACGTCACATATGTATCTTGAAAATTCTCAGCAACTCCAAACAATTTAATTTTATTTCGTTTGACAAACTATAAAAATCCTATGTATCTCAGTATGACGTCACAACGACAATCGCCATATTTTTTAAAATTGTGATTGAATGAACCAATCGTAGCCTGAGTCTATCGTCGGCTTGATCAGTTTTCGTACTGACGAAATCAGTTATTTTATATATGAAATGTTGTCACGCTAATGGTTTATTTTAATAATTCAAAACAAAGTTAATGGTGCTCAAATATTGTTGAAGTCTTGGTAAACATGTATGTAGCAAAATGTTTATAGAGGTTCCCTGGCGGATTCTTATTCTTCATGAAATGGAGTTTATGATTATCTTTGACAATTATTTTTGATTAATGTTTATAAATTAAAAAATTCAAAAACGCGTAGACCCATTTGACAGATTTAAGCTTTATTCTGCAACAATAATATGGCAAAAAAATGTATGCCCGATGTACTTCGATCAACAATACTACTAGATAACGCGTCACGAACAAAAACAATACTCAACTGTGGCACCGACCATAAAATGAAGAAAACGATGTAGTTTTAATAATTTTTAACCTAAACTTTGCCTTGTTCCCGAGCAATAAAGTGCGGCTTAGATTGTATTGACCTTCACTTACGACCTTACGCCATGAATGACAGAAAGACAGGAAATGTAAAATAACAGTTGTTCCATATTCAACCTTATTTCTTTAGCTATAAGTTATGATTGGAACATACTAATTTGAAATAACCTCACAAACGTGTGTTCTTACTTTTCGGGCCGTTTTTGAAGCACTTACTGCTAATATAGTACATTATTGATCGAAGCTGATGTAGGTGGAGTCTTTACGTATTCCTCACGAAGAAGGATGCAACCGGGATGACCTTGCATTACCCTAAGCAATAGCGAGGAGTACCTTTCTGGGGTAAATGATACCGAACCACGAGTTTAGCTCGGATGGGGCCACAGATGTGTTTTACCGACTCGATACCGTAGCGTCACCGTTCGTGTTGAAAAACGCCGACACAGGACCTTCAATCATGAGTAAAAAACTCACAAAACCCGTTTTACCTCGCCCAGGTACTGAATATTTCCCCTGCATAAAAAATGTTTAACATATAAGTTATAAATTTCCATTGAGTAGAAGATTTGCTTTTTCCAACATGCTTCTCAATGCGTATTGGCGAAAAATAGCTTATAAAGATACTACTAGTTAGAATAAGAATATATATAGAATAATGTATAAAAAAAATTGGTTGCCTGTAAAGTCGGTATACGGGCGAAAGTTTTACGTGACAACGACTTTGAGTGGTAAAATAATTTTAATGTGAATATTCATTCGTATAGTAGGAAGAAGACGCGTGCCTTTCACTTTTTATGTCTGTCTCTCTCGCTCTTAGGCGGGCTAACCATGCCCGAGTGGAAGGAACGCGTGCCTCTCACTCGCTCTCATTGTGAGCGCATAACGTGAGCGGAGCGTAACGCAGTTTCTTGAAGTGTCACCCGGCAAACCAATTTATAAGACGTTGTCACGTCAAAAATAAAATATAATATAATATAGAATAAGAATAGTTTTTTTTATCATTATATATGCTCCATAAGACATATATTTATAAGGTATTAACCTGTAACAACCTTTCTTAAACTTTCCTTCATTATAGAACAATCTGAAACAATATTTACCCATCGTTACTGACACGCCATAATTTAGCCGTAGTAAGTCCATCGAATTAAATTATGCATATCTTAGTAGCTCTTCTAGAAAACAAATAATGTTGTTATTGTTGCATCTTACAGCGAAACTCTATATATTATAGTTATTTAAATTCAGAAATACTAATAAATAGGTGTATATAGTTACTATTGTAATATGACTAATATTGAAAGTCTTTCTTATCAAATATATACCTAAACAGTTTCCGCGGACATGATAATGTAAGATGAAAGAAAAAAAAATTCTTTCATTCATACCGTTTTGTCATGAAAATAAATAATGTAAGATAAATAATCTTATATATTATGTGGTAAAAATATTATAGATAGAGAGCCGTTTCAACATCTCGCCAATGCAAAAGCGGATTAAGATGAAGAAACCAAAGCTTCATCCCCTTCATCATAAATAAGGAAGTATTTTTTTCTTGCCAATGTTTCATATATAATTTTGTATAATTTTGAATTTCAGTTTACATTACTATTATTAACGATATTATGTTTTTAAATTTAAAAAAAAATCCAAATAAAATTGGCTTGACTGTAGAACTCAATTAAATTTCTTTTAATTAATTGCTAAGGTCGAATGATCCTGAAGAGGGTTTCTTTAATTTATTCAACACTTTCGCGGTTAAGTTAATTTGTGTTTTATATTTTTAATTTTTTAATTTATTTCAGGCTTAAGCTAATAAATTTTTGGACTTCATGTCACAGATTAGATATAAGTACAAAGAATTAATGGTTAGAAGTAGAACCGTGGTATTTATGTGACCTTACACTAAGACCTACCCTAATTTCACCATTTATACTACAATAATAACAAAACTAATTTCAATTACCATTGAAATTCTCATCTATAATTGAAAATTGTTATGAGTTATTGCTATCATGTTTATATAATATGTTGAAGAGGTTATAAATGTTGAGATGTCCTCAGTCGTGTTCTATCATATTATCTAAATTATCGGCCGAATACTGAAACGTCATTCAAATATGATTAGGACTCAATTGCTTGGAATGTCATTATTTTTCAAAATTTAGTATGCGAAATTTGAAATTCGAAGACGTTTCAAATATTTGAGCCCCCTTCATATTTGAAAGACGTTTCAGTATTCGGCCATATGTCAAGCAATCGCTTAAGTTTTGCTTTGTTTTGTTTTTAAAATTAAATTAGTTAATACAATTTATTATTAGTCGTTAAAACAATCATAATTAGTGTTCTTCAAGGAATATTTTCGTTTTCTTCAAGGAAAGAAGGAGGCGATTCTCATTTCGTCTGTATTTTTGATAGATTGAGTGAACCGATTTTGATGATTTTTTTTTTATTTGAAAGCTGGTGCAGATTTGGTCCAGTTCTGAAAATGGTATCCATGAGAAATCATGTCTTAATTGTTTTAATAACTTTGAAAGTTTTTGAGAAGCGGTCCAATTTGATAATTATTTTGTAATCCCCAAAAAAAAGATGTACTTTATTCTTCGGTCGATATTCGGTTTTAATAACAACTATTCATAAATATAGTACACACTCCCCTTTCTCGTCTGAGGCCCTAGCCAACTTGACATCTCTCAACGATAAGTCACGTGGTCATTCTCATACATTTGTTTCGTTTTCTATTAGCGCTTACAATTGTAGAATGTCAACTTGGCTAGGGCCTCTGATAAGGAAGATGATGAGAAGCATCTTATTATTATCGAATTATTTTAAAATTAATTTGTAATTCAAAAATGGAATCAGATAAAATAATTTTAAACTGGTAATCGCTAGGCATACAGCCATTCTATACAATATTTGTTTTAGCGGTACATAACATTTTAATGAAATATATTGAAGTCGTTTTCTCTTCATTATTTATTTTGATTCACTTAATTTAATGTTTCAAAAAATGTTTTATATAAGTCTGTAACACAATATAATGTTGGTCAATTGAATATATCTAAGGTTTCCTTTACCCGTTTTCTTTCACAAACGTTTTATTTGCTATTGTTCTCAATTCTTAATTTAAATTGTGAACAAAACACGCAACGTGCTAAGAAATTGGAAAAGTTTAAACTTTCGCTTTAGAAAAGTTCTCGGTGTTGTTGTTTTTTTTTTTTCAAATATTTCAAAGGATTCTTTCCACGTTTTGCGGTTTCGCAATTCTCACTCAGTATGTTTTGATGAGATTTTTAAGGAAACAATTAAGATTTTTCATGATGATAATTTTTTTTTTTAAACATATTTACCTGACATTATAAGTGATAATAACCTCATTTTAAAAAAGGTTTTCCTGCAAAGCTGCTTAAGCTCAATGACAAATAATTTGAGTTGACGTCAAAACATAAGCGACAATGTAAGCTACATTATGTACTACTATATATACTATTATGTAACTTAAAACGACTTCGCCGCAGCGCTTTTGATAGAAAAAGTTACTTTAGAGGTCGAAATCGCTAACGGTACTTTAATTATTTTTTATACCCTTTATAAATATTTAGCAAGGATCATAAGGCTCGATTTAAATGAGGTTTTCCCAGAAACAGAAAAACAGTATTTTTCCTTCTTCCTTTATATGGCATAAATATTAATTTACGTCAATTTTCTTTTTACCATAAAATAAATATTTCTCAAATGATTCATCGTTTCGTTATCGTTTGATTATTTTTTTTTCTATGTTTCATTTAATTTATATATAAAGGGCATTTCTTAATAAACATTAAATACATACATTCTTAATTTAAAAAATGATTCCTTAAATCGTCAAAGCGCCGCAACCATGAGTTCCAAAATGTTGTGTCACTTCTACCCGTTAAATAGTTTTACACTGCAGAAAAACTGATGAGTATATGATGAGTCGAATATTATACATTAGCTGAACACATAACTACTTCTTTTTTTAATAATAATAATAATTTACGCCTGTAAGTTTTGAAGGATATTGCTCTTCTAAATGAAATAGAGATACACGTTTCATTAAATAGAAGTTTTCTATTCTAGAAAAAATGAAATGCTATCTAATTAACTGAGACACGAAGTACATTCAAAGTTGAAATAGTCGGTTCACCGTTCTTAGCTACCAGCTGTACTATTCTGTAGGAAGGCGTATCTTAGTTATGAAATGTTGTAAATACAAACAGTTATACGATGTTATGATGCGTTTATTCTTTAAATGTAATATTTATTATAATAAATATCGTATCTCTTTCTGACATTTGTAGTTCATGTTCTATGGTGAATTTGGAGTTCATTCTTACAGAATAGGTACCTTGACTACAGTTAAAGCAATATTGATACTACAGCTACAAACGGAATGTAAAATAATCCGTCTGTCCGTTTAAAGATAATAAATAATAAAATAGTAAACTCTTCATTTGTATTGGCATTGTATTGTGAAATCAGATAGATTCGCAATAACGGGTGTTAGATAAGAAGTAGAATTCAAGTACATTTAATAACGTTTTTTGTACAAGTTTTCGTTATTAATCCGTCGGTAAAAATAGTATAATAATAATGGAGGGACTGAAACAGGCCGCGGCTTCGATTTTTAAAAGAACTATGTAAAAATAAGCGGCATTAAATCTGAATCTATATAAATTTATTTTTACATAATACTCGTTTTGTGTATGTATGTAACTATCATCAGCCATTCTCATTCTATTGTTGGACATAGACTTCTCTAAAGGTATATATATATATGTGTGTGTACCTTTAGATATTATAATCGTTATTTGACTCGATATTCCATTTTACTTTTGTATGTTTTATTATGCAAGCAAATGAGCAGGCGGGTCACCTGAAGTTAATTGATTGCCGCCGCCCATGGAAATTAGCAGAATCAGGGGAAACAGCGAAAGTTTTCAGATCTTTGAGATATCTGCTTATCCTTTACTTAAAAACCCTTTTTTTTTTTGGGGAACAAAGTAGAAGGTAGAAGTGCCTACGTCTAAGAAAATACCTGACACAACGACAGGAGGAAAAATACCAAACATCCAGGTGGTGGTAATCATCATAATACGACGTACCTAAATTAAAATGAAAACATAATAAAAATACAAGTATCATTTCAATGGGGCGATGCTGCTCAAAATAAATCATTGATAATTTACTCGAGGTCGCAGTAATAGAATTAATGTGGTTTGAATAACACATAATTTCACAATTCAGTGCACCATTAACGCTATCATTAAGCAAATTATAAGCTACTTGGTATGTTATATAACTCGCAAACATAGTATATAAACTTGGGCCAATTTTGTATATATTTTCGATTGTTACTAACAATAAAATTAGCAACATCACTTTTTAAACAGCAGACAACAATCATGAGTTGCATGTGTCACACGGGAAAGGAAAATGTTATGAAAAGTTTCAAGGATTTTTTTAAATATCATCATAGATTTAGTGATAAATGCATATCAGGCGTGATGAGAGTTCCTCCGCTGGTCCACGTCGCCAAATAAGACAGGAGAAGGCGTATGCGCTATTAGCACCTTCTAACTTAGCAATTGGTGACCCGCATTAAAGACGAATAAAGTACTCCTAGTGGATATTGCGGTTCACTCAGCACCGTTCAGTCCCCCCGTTTCCTTCATCAGTGGGGAAAACGCGTAAATGCATTTTTCAAGGTAGAAAAACATGGTACTTGACATTTTGTGAAGCCGTGATTATCACTTTGTATCTACGTATCTTATCACCGACAAAATAAAGTACGTTTGTTATTAAATAAATTGCACATATTTTTTGCAGTTTACAGTTTATCTTCTTATTAATAAATTGCATCTTAGACGTTGATATTCTGTTCCGCTAGCATTGTACTTAATCAATGAGTTTGTGACTGCCGTTTAATTTAACTGCATGACATAGCGAATATTAATAGTAGAACTTAACCTAACCTATATGGCTTATTTTAATAGTAGAACTTAACCTAACCTTCGAGAAATGTTATCAAGATATTATTTTTTATATTATTTAACGTGGCGTTTTATAATACGTATGAGAATGCTTTATTAGGTCAACTATCTCGACTACCTCCTGGGTCTAGTGGCTAACTATAATATTAAAAGTCTCAATTCAAACTCGGTCAGCCCTTCAAAATTTGCTGTCCAAAAATTCTCGGTAACAGAATAGAAACTTTTGTATATATTTTTATCGTCATGAAATCTATACTAGTTCTAGAACGCACGTTTTGTATACAACGCAGCTATTGTTGCTAACAATGTTAATCGAGCCAAATTACTAACTTGATAATACCGACGGTAGCAAATTGATCAATTTCATCGTCGTCAAATTATCGTTCAAATCTAATGATGATACAATTATCAAATTAACTAGATCTTTTTGTGACAGTTCATTATTGATACAGCGTGTACTTTTTTGATTATTTTTAATTTTATATAAAAAATGTGTATTATGATGCGGTCCTCGCCTTAGAAACTAGAGGTAATTAAACACAGAGTACACTATATTATGCTATATGCACAGACATATATATATTTGTTTGCTTTTATCGTGTGCACGAACGTATTCAATACAATTCAAAATTAGAATTCATTTATAATAAACATTAAACTTCAATGAATGATGAATCGTAATATAATTCTAGAATATTTTATTACCTCCCTATGCAATGCAATCTACTTTGAAATTATTATATAAATTACTGTCAATCATGTGCATCACTATTTATTCTTGGATTTGATCACATACAGCCAAACCGTCAAACGTCGACAAACTTAAATATCATACAAATATAGCATATACGAAAGGGTTTGGGAAACTTCTATATATATAAATAATTGTAATATATGTTTTTATAATAAATTTAAAATTCGAACGCCAATGTATTGATGGGTCAGAATAAACATTGCAATAGACACTTGTTATAATAAAAAAGAAGCTGGCTATTCAGTAAGAACTCACTTTATTCCTAACCCTAAAATATTGACAACCGACTTATTGTGATATACTATTTTGATGCGTGTATTCATTGAATGTTATAATGATTATAGTCAAAATCGCATATCACTGATGATATTTAACGACCGTTTTATGTGTTGAGTTTCTAGTTTTTCTTGCAAATTTCTCTAAATTTCAACATCCTAATCCCGTTAAAACAAAAAAAGGCCGGTACCAGCTAGAATATATATACGAAATACGATGACTGAAGTAATATTTAAAATAAATGGAACTGAATATAAAGGTAAGTACATATATCAATGCTTTACAAAAATTAAGTTTATTATGAATACTCTTGTGTACTAAATTTGTAAAATTCAGTCTTATTGCTTATACTGATGGCGCCCAGAGAACCATATTACGATGGGAAGAACAGAGGCCCTTTTTTTTTTTTTTTTAACGTGGGCAAACCCTCATGGGTACCCTCTGAAGGAGGGTTATGTCGGACTCTTACCGACTAAAACCACCACGGTACCTTTCTCGTCTTAAGTGGAGCGCCACGGGATCGCTTGCACATGCTACCGTGACAAGAACAGAGGCCCTAGCCAAGTTGACATTTTACAATTGTAAACGCTATCAGAAAACTAAAAATTGTATGAGAATTACCATGTGTCTTATCGTTGAAAGATGTATTTCTCATACATTTGTTAAGTTTTCTATTAACTTTTACGATTGTAGAATGTCAACGTGGCTAGGGCCTCAGATAGTAGTTATTATTGCACCGTTCCTTATGCTCATGATTTAGAGGTAAATATTTAATATTGATATATATTATAATTCTTAAAACGTAATTTAAAGCTGATGGCAAGTTTGGTCCGGATTTCACTGTAAATGAATACATAAGGAAAGTTGCTAATCTACGTGGAACGAAAGCCATGTGCCATGAGGGCGGATGTGGTGCTTGTGTGGTCAACGTTCGCGCTCCACTTCCACCATCCAACGAAGTGAGAACATTTGCTGTGAATTCTGTAAGTAATAAAATATCTATTCTAACAGTAAGTTAAATAACCTCGTTATTACTCAACAATCAAAAACAAATCTTTTCAAAAATAAGTTTTTTTTTAAGACATATTGTCATTGTTAGCAGTTTACTTGGTGGAGCTTTGTGCAAGCTCGTTTGGGTAGTTACCAGCCACTTATCAGATATTCTACCGCAGCAGTACTTTGTATTGTTGTGTTCCGGTTTGAAGGGTGAGCCAGTATAATTACACACACAAGGGACATAACATCTTAGTTCCCAAGGTTTGCGATGTAAGCGATGGTGAACATTTCTTACAATGCTAATACGTACGTCTATGGCCGTTGGTGACCACTTAACATCCGGTGGCCCATATGCTCCTCCACCTACCTATAAAAAACCAAGGATTTAATATATTATATTCAAAACAAATCATATTTTCTGCTTTTAAAATGAGTTTCTAATCGAATTGACTAATAGTTAAAGTACAGCCTAAACTTGTGCTAAAACAGCTTGTACACATGTAAAACTTTGTGCGAAATTTTAATTTTATAGAGCTCCATTGTACATTTCAAAAATATTTAATGTCATCCTGTTCAAGTCATTATAGCAAGTAATTATATTATATCAAGAATATCTTGATAAAAATTGAAAAAAGAACGTATTGTTCTGAAAAAATAAATATGGTTCTTCTCACTATAATTACGACAGAATTTTCCATTTATACATCGTATATACTTGTATTTGTGTTCGTACTGTTTGCCCTAGAGGCATTGACTGTGTCACTGGTTTGAGAGGGCGAGAATTCAAACTAAATCCAGATGTAGGGAGTCCATTTAAAGGCTCAGAATACACAATATGTTTCTTTTTCGAACACTCGACCCGGCTTAAGAAGTTATTATCCCAATATATACCTTCTTTCAAATTGTTTCATCTCAATTTTTATGACAAAATATTTCTTTTGTTCGTGGTTTACTTCCTTCTCCTCTAATCCTTTTTCCTTTTACATGTGATTTTTAAAAAGTGAATGATTTATATTACGTATTATATTATATCATGTTGCTCACGACTATAATGGTGTACATAAACACTAATACTTGTAATATAAATATTTATAATAAATACAATCATTTGTATATTTATATAAATAAAATGATAGAGGTCTGCAGTTGTGCGCGCATCACGGAAAAACTACTGGATAGATTTCAATGAAATTTTCTAAATTTTATTTCTTAGACACTTGGCCCTTATCAAAAAAAGAAATTATTGCGATATCTTCATTTAATAAAAAGTTATTAAAATTTCAAGAAACAACGATTTGTATATGCAGTGCGTGTTCAGTGATGTATGTTTAAAAAAAGTATATTTTTGCTTGCGATCTTTTTGATGGTTTTTTCCTTCGTACATAAGAAAACTTTGTTAATATATCAAACGCTGACGAAGTCGCGGGTATCAGCTAGTATATCTTAATTGTAAATAAGTAAGTTACATAACGTTTCGATTAAGAAAACATCTAAGGCAAAATTGTATATTGGTCATCACAGTGCAAGGATTACGAATTAATATTTTTTTATTACAAATAATTAAGATTGATATCTCGATAAAACAAATACATTCAAAATGTAACTTTCAGTGTCTTGTATCGATACTATCTTGTCACGGATGGGAAATAACAACTGCGGAAGGTATTGGTAACAAGCGAACCGGTTACCACGAAGTACAAAAACGTCTTGCGAACTTCAGCGGTACCCAATGTGGATACTGTACTCCCGGATTTGTTATGAGCATGTACAGGTACTATTGTTTACATAATATAATATATTATCATAAAAAAAAACAACTAATATAGTTTTTCTATTTAGCCTTTATCAATCTAAAAACCAAAAAGTGTCATCAAAAGAAGTCGAAAACTCATTTGCAAGCAATATTTGCCGATGCACTGGTTACCGACCAATCGCTGATGCATTTAAGTCTTTAGCTGAAGATGCTGATAACGATCTACTTAACCAATTAATAGATGTAGAAGATTTAAATACCATTAAGCCATGTACACTTCAATATTCTCAAAAAGAAATTAATGAATGCAGTCACCTTGATAATGATTCAAATACTGATACTGATAATTGTAAAGATTCCTCTTGGTGCATACTTGGAAAGTTAAACCAACAAATGTTCACGATTGAATCAGACTCACATAAATGGTACAAAGCATATAATTTAGACGATATTTTTAAAGCCATGGATAAAGATGGTGATTATAAAATAATAGCTGGAAATACAGGTCAAGGTTAGTAAAGTAAAAAAAGTAATTCTTTGAAAGAATAAGAAGCAATTTAATTTTTTATACGTCATTGTTTCAGGTGTGATACCTGTTACTGAGTATCCGACAAATGTAATTGATATTTTCAATGTATCTGAATTAAAAGAACACACAATAGATGTGAATTTAATTATAGGCGCCGGTATGCCAATATCCGAAGTTATGGAAATTTTCTTAAAGATGTCAGAAAACGAGGACTTTTCTTATTTAAAAGAATTATATGATCATTTGGATTTAGTCGCTCATATCCCTGTTCGTAATGTAAGTTATTTGGCTTAATATATTTATCCATCAGTATTATAATAACGTCATTATTTTCATTTATTTTTTTAATACTACAATAAATTTGTAATATAAGTAAATAACAAGGGGGGAAGTGAACAGCATCAACAATATTCAGTAGACAAAAAAATAGATAAAAAAATCTGATTCAATAATCAATGATATGCAACTGAATAGAAAGATTTATCTAGTAATTATTTTTAATTTTAATTTGTCTTCATTTAATTTTTTAATATAAATAAACATAATAAAAAAAAACGGAATTTGAAGACCGTAAACATTTATTCAATGGTCTTTAATTTTTTTCTAGATTGGAACAATTGGTGGAAATCTTATGTTAAAACATATGGATAATAAGTTTCAATCGGATTTATTTTTGATCATTGAAACAGTTGGAGGAATGATCACAATCGGTAAAAGTGTTTTTGTTTACTAGTATTTAGCTAATGGCGATTTGATGTGTTGAGTAATTTTCCATCAATATTACTACCATTTATCACATCGTTTTTATTAACATTTAATGAATTTATTTTATTTTTAATCATCGATTACTTTAAATTTTGTAAACAATTACACCGAGAGTAAGTGGGTTCATTATTTAAATATTTTTATAATAATTTACAGCTGAAGGTGTTGCTAAAACTAATATAATATCTCTTCCCGATTTTTTGCATACCGACATGAAAAGAAAAATAATTTTAAACATTATGCTGCCGCCTCTTTCACAAAGTTGTTCCCTTAAAACTTTTAAGGTAAATAATGAAACATGCAAATCAAATATTGTGAAAAATTTGTATAAATTTTATCAAATCTTAACCTATCATTACATTTCAGATAATGCCCCGAGCACAAAATGCTCATGCAATCATTAATGCTGGTTTTCTTTTAAAATTCCATCAAAGTTCAAATTTAATTGAAAAAGCGACAATTGTATATGGGGGCGTATCACAAAGTTTTATACACGCAGAGAAAACTGAAGCAATTTTAGTTGGCAGAGATCCATACACCAACGAGACATTACAGTTGGTATTAAAGAATTTAGAAGAAGAACTACAACCGGAAGAAAATTACCCAGAGCCTACTGCTGCCTTTAGAAAAACGCTTGCTTTAGCTTTATATTATAAGGTATTACATATATATTTTGGTTCGTTCCTATATATGAATCTACTCTGTCTTTTCAAATTTATAACAAAATGCTTAAATTTATAATTATTACAGGCAATTTTAAGTTTGTGTCCAGATGAAAAAGTAAATCCAATATACAAATCAGGTGGACAGCTTATAAAAAGGGAAACTTCAAAAGGGAGCCAAAGTTTTGAAACAGATAAAAGTGTTTGGCCACTAAACCAACCTATGCCTAAAATGGAAGCTTTTTTACAATGTGCTGGTGAAGCCATATTTTCTAACGACGTTCCTTATATTGTTGATGAAGTTTTTGCAGCGTTCGTAACAGCAGATGTTAATGCTGGAAGTATTATAAGTGGTTTTGATACATCTGAAGCATTTGTAAGTATTTATTATATTGCATCAAAGTAAGCATGATATTGTGTTTATACTTTTCACATGTTTCACTTTTATTTGTACTTAAACTAAACAAAATATTTTGTAGTGGCATTAAGTTCAAACAAAAACTATAAGATCTTTATTATTATTATCGCTTTAGAAAATACCCGGAGTAAGTGCATTTTACACTGCGAAGGATATACCAGGAAACAACACTTTTACTCCAAGTAATATCCCTCTTATGTCTGCTGATGAAGAAATACTATGTTCTGAAAAAGTTATGTTCTTTGGACAACCAGCTGGAATCATCGTTGCTGATCGGGAAGTAACAGCTCAAAAAGCTGCTAACATCGTTAAAATTACTTATTCTTATGTAAACACTAAAAAACCTTTATTGACCATGGACGACGTACTTCAATCAACTGAAATGAATGAGAGATTGATGAAAAATGAGACTATCGAGCCGACAGAAATTGGTAACGATGTTAAGCAAGTGTTAAACGGAGAGTTCAAACTAAGGGGTCAATATCATTTTTATATGGAACCGCAAACATGTGTTGCTATACCAGTGGAAGAAGGAATGAATATTTATTCGTCAGCACAATGGTTAGATCTGACAAATGTTGCTGTCACGCAGTGTCTTAAAATACCTGTTAATAGGTAGAGTACAACGTATTTTATTTAATCAAATCAAATCATAGCTAAAGTTCTAATTTAATATAGTTTCAAAGTATATAAAATGGGATTACAATTATTTTAGTTAAAAAATATATTATAGGGTCAGTACAAGATAGTTTCTAACGCTTTGTCAATTTCCTGAAATAAATTCTATTTTCTGTTAATTTAGTTTATTTTTGTTAAGTTTTAGCTAATTTTCATCTAAGTTCACTTTACGCAAAAAAAGTAGAAAACACTTGAAATTCGTAATTATTTCAGGGTTAATGTTATTATTCTAAGACTAGGGGGAGGATATGGTGGTAAAATATCACGATCCACACAAATTGCTTGTAGTGCTGCCTTAGTTACACACTTACAAGGGAAACCATGCAGGTTCATATTGCCCTTGACAACCACGATGAAATGTATTGGAAAAAGATTGCCAACAAATAATAAGTTTGAGGTGAGAAAATTTGATTAGTATTGATAACAATTTCAGTGAAATAAACAAGTCAATATTGCTAGGAAATAAATCAATTCACGCACTCAAATAGTAATATTTTTATTTGTTAATTGTAAGTCGCAAAATGAATCGAATAAAGCGCCTTTAAAAATACTTGAAAGTAAATAAATTTAATTTACTTTGAAGAATTAAATTTATTTCACTTAAAAATCAGGTCGGTGTAAACGAAGATGGCCTGATTCAGTATCTTAAAAACACGTTTTATCAAGATTGTGGATATTCGTTCAATGAAATGATTGCTGGTAGAACAGTTAAGCATTTTAACAGTTGCTACGAATCAAAAAGGTGGAAAATTGAAGCTAATAGTATTATCACTGACAATGCATCAAATACTTACTGCAGATCACCATGTACGTAAAAACAAATATTTCATAAATAGTACATTTTAATATTATAAATTAAATATTTTTTTACTGTTCTCAGCATCAGCAGAAGGAATTGCTATGATAGAAAATATAATGGAATATATCGCGTATAGCCTGGGAAAAGATCCTATAGAAGTTCGTCTATTAAATATGGTTTCAGAAGATAATCCATTACCAGACATGATAAATCAGTTAAAAATAGACTCGGAATATGAATCACGTACAAAAGACGTAAAAACATACAACGAACAAAACAGATGGAGAAAAAGAGCATTGAAATTATTGCCAATGACATTTGATATTTTTTATTTTGGAAATTATAATTCTATTGTATCCGTCTACCATGGTGATGGTACTCTGACTATTCATCATGGAGGTGCCCCGATGGGGCAAGGCTTAAATACGAAGATAGCTCAAGTATGCGCCTATACACTAGGAGTACCTATGAATAAAATTATTGTCAGACCTAGTACGAGCTATTTCTCACCGAACGCAATGGTAACTGGTGGTAGTATTGGCAGTGAATGTATTGCATTTGCAACAATAAAGGCATGTCAGATTCTTTTAGAAAGATTAGCTCCTATAAAAGAAACAGGAACATTATCTTGGGAAGAACTTATTTCTAAAGCATATGGAGAAGGTGTTGATTTACAAGCGTCCTATATGTATTCACAGAAAGATAACTTGATACCGTACAAAGTATATGCAGTGTGTGCAGTAGAAATTGAAATCGACATATTAACAGGTAACCACGATATAAGAAGAGTTGATATACTTGAAGATACGGGAAGAAGTATAAGTCCTACATTAGACGTTGGTCAGGTAATTCACTTTTCAAAAATCAATAAAAAAGTGGTACAAAGTCGATTGATAATTTACCTTATCGATTGTAATTGGTTCACTCTAATTATATAATCACGTAATTATAACTTTAAGAGTTTTGATTGGCGTTCGTTGTGGTAACAAATTGATTGTTGGTAGGGCTTTGTGCAAGCTCACCTGGTTAGTTTACAGGGTGACTGAGCCAGTGTAACTCTAGGCGCGAGGTACATAACATCTTATTCCCCAAGACTTGTGGAGCATTGACGATGTAATTTTTACAATGCCAATACCAATAAGCTGGTTACCACTATCAGGCGTCCCGTCAGCTACTTATTCTATAAATGTAATGTAAATACCTATATGGAAAATTTTAAAACGATTATGTGTAATATGATATGGCACCTTTATCCTATCCTAAATTATAACGTAATTTTAATGTATTTAAAGATCGAAGGTGCTTTTGTAATGGGAATAGGATATTGGACATCAGAAAACCTTGTATACGATCAGGCGACTGGAGAACTCCTCACAAATCGTACATGGAATTATAAGCCGCCAGGAATTAAGGATATCCCTGCCGATATGAGGATATACTTTCGTAGAAACGCTGGAAATGAGTTTGGCGTACTTCAGTCCAAAGGTCAGTCCAATTAGTCTTTATCTATAGTAAAGAATCATCTTGTCTGTCTAGGCAGACAGAATGTGACTTTGCCCGATATTTTTTTTTATCTTAAATTAAGCTTTAATGCATATGAATTATTTCACATAATATCATTGATACATATATGTAAACATATTCTCAGTCTTTTGTATTTAAAGTGAGGCATTCAAATCAGATTCTATAAAAAGAGAAAAGAGGATTTCACCGGTCAATTCTAAGTCCATATTCAAAATTAAGTTAACTTTAATAAGAAGAAAATTGCAAATTAAGAAACAAGATCTAAATTTCTAATAAATTATTGTTATTAAGTGAAATTGAAGGTTTGAGACTCAATGAATATTATTGAAACCAATTTCGTCAATTTCATCAACATTTAAATATACAGCAACTGGCGAACCAGCGTTTTGTCTAGCCACGGTACTCCTGCACGCATTCCGCGAGGCTGTTCGTTCCGGGCGACTGGATGCAGGATATCCAGACCAATGGGTGGAAATTGGTATGAACATACAATTATTTCGCAACGTCATTTAGCCATTACGCCCGAATTGAACCTTGCCTTGTTAATAACCAGTATTTAGATTTTTTGTGAAGTAGATCATGACATCATTATACTATCCATCGCTATAAATATTTCTACATTTTTTTTTTTATATTTCACTTATGTGTTTTTGTTTAGAAATACCTTATTTGTTATTCAGTCAATAATCTAGTACATGAATTTTAATTTTAATTATTATAAATTTAATTAATAATATTGATTTTATTCATTACAACTTATTATTTATTAATAATAATATTATTTATTAAAACTTATTTACAAAATATCAAAACTTATTTTCAGGTGCTCCGTGTACAGTGGAAAATATATTTATGGCATTTGATCACAAAATAGAACACTTTGTGCTAAAGTAAATAGATAAGGAATACATTGGTTGAAATTAAAATAAGTTGTGTAATAGTTATCTCTGTAATCTCTTTTATATTTAAATGCACTTACCTGTACTCTTAAAAAACTTCATTCACTAAACGTTGTCTGAGCTTGCTGTCACTATAAGCTTTTGCGCACCATTTTTTTTTTTTATTATTTGACTTCTGTATCTCTTACGTCAACTGTTAGTTATATGTTATGCAATAAAGTATTAAATTTTAAAATAAATAATTATATTCGAAATTTAATTATTGTTTTAATGTACGAGTATAAGTAGTTTATGAGAAATGAATAGAACATCTATTCCAAGGGACATTCATTTGTTTTTCAACTAATTAATAACTGTTATTATTAGGCGACTTCAAAAAAGGCTTGCGTCGGTATGTATTATATTTGTGCGTATATAAAAATATACGAACACCTATTTTAAATATATGTATTTATGTAAGATAAATAAAAGCTAAAAAATCTAAATAAAAACGACTTAATGACACGTACACAACGACATAACCACGGCGACTAATCTCGAGAGAGATTAGCGAACTGCGCAGTAGATATTATAGAGCACAAGTGTGTGCGCAAACACAGGTACACTCTCTATTCCCTAACTCTCATAACCCGATTGGACAGCAATCCGACACGACCGGAAAGAGTTCAAGCGGAATCCGACCTGGAACTTGAAACCAGGACCACCATATCAGCGGCCTTACATGTAGACCAACAAGGCAACTGTGTATGTATTGATGTATTGTATAGTTAGTGCAATTCTCGGCGACGCGTCCTACTATAACAGCTTACATTGCATACTTGCACTAGCGATTGAAAAAACAGTCGGGCGCGTCATCGTTGACTAAACTAACCATAGACTATTCCAATCGATGGAGAAGTAAAGATAAATAAATCTTTCAGTTACATATTCCATATGATTTTCTAATAGCTCTGCTATATCATGCACTACGAAAGCTTTTTTAAATAATAATACTATATATAATTATACTTATGAAGATTCAAACAACTTTAACATTCAATTGCTGAGATTTAGAGAGATGATTATTCTTACAACTTTTGCAAATTGAAGTCTTTCTTGAAGAGTTTAATTATACGTTTATAAATAGCCGCACAAAAACTTGGTATCCTCTCCAAGGTGAGACAGTACTTTACTCCACAACAGCTGCTCACCCTTTACAAAGCGCAAGTCAGGTCTTGTATGGAGTACTGCTCTCACCTTTGGGACGGCTCTGCTAAGTCTCACCTTCAGGCTCTAGAGTTGATCGAGAGACGTGCCAGGAAGCTGATAGGAGATGACACTTTGGTTGAATCTAAGTTCCAAAGTCTAGAACATCGACGTATAGTTGCGTCACTTTCAGTGTTCTATCGGATGCATTTCGGAGAGTGTGCTCAGGAATTACACGAATTAATTCCGCCCGCCTCCTTCCACTATCGGACGACCAGGCAAACGCGACCTAAACGCCATAGGTACACCGTAGAAATTCCCCGCCTACGTACGAAGCGCTTCGAATCCACCTTCCTCATTCGCACCGCAAAACTCTGGAATACTTTGCCTGAGTCTGTATTTCCCGATAGGTACAACGTTGGTGTCTTCAAATCCAGAGTAAACAGGTTTCTTCTAGGCAAGCGTGCTACACCCTAGACCGTGTCGTTGCTTACCATCAAGCAAGATAACGGTCAAACGCTTACCTATTAAAGATAAAAAAAAAATACGTTTATTTAGGTTAGGTTAGGTTTTAAGCTAACGTTTATACTTTTCAGGGTATCCAACCAATATTAGGGGCCTTTTTAAATCCTACGCCGTCTGCTTGTCTCTTCGGCTGTATTTTAATAGCAGTATAGTTAGGGCGTTGAAATTTCACCAAATAATAATTACAATAAAAAGTTTATGCCTAAAAATGGTCCGGAATAATTGTTAGTGAGTCGAGTCGCATTTGTCCACTTTTTTTATAAAGCAATACAGAGGCCAAGTTGACATTCTACAATCGTAAACGCTAATAGAAAACTAAACAAATGTATGAGAATGACATCTCTCAACGATAAGTCACGTGGTCATTCTCATACAATTTTTAGTTTTCTATTAGCGTTTACAATTATAGAATGTCAACTTGGCCTCTGTATTGCTGTATCCATTCGTTAGCTTAAAGTAATTATATTTTATATTCAAACAATAATATGAAGGAACTTATCAGTCAGTAATTTAATAAAATTGTGTCGGCACTTTGTAACTTAATTATATTTAATAATTATATACGCTAACATTATAATAATCTTTATATTACATACTTCTTAGTAGATTCCATGCACTAAGCAAAAAACAAATTTTATGTATAATTTTTATTTATCATATCATCGATAGTCTTTACCACTAGCTTATAAGTGGTTAGACTGGTTTAATTAGTCTGGCTTATGAGTCTGTGCTCATAAGTATTATCCGGCCAATAAAAGATTTTTCCGACAAGAAAAGTTTCAGTAGTAAAGCCGAGTTTGAAAATCCTGTTTACACTCACATGCCTCGGAAAATAAGTAAAACCGTTGATCCTGCGGCTGAAAATTACTTCTACATTTTCCACAGACCCGAGAAATTTCTATCTTAAGCCGTTCTCAAGTTATCCGCTTTGAGAATCGTCTATTTCTAAAAATGTATTCTATTACATTTTTTTATAAATACATATGCAATAAAACAGATATATTGATCCCATTTATACTCTCGTAAAGCCAATAGACCTGCGCTTGACTTCAACTTGACGCTTTAGATTACTTGGTGGTAGAGCTTTGTGCAAGCTCGTCTGGGTAGGTACCACCCACTCATCAGATATTCTACCGCAAAACAGCAGTACTTGTTATTGCTGTGTTCCGGTTTGAAGGGTGAGTGAGCCAGTGTAATTACAGGCACAAGGGACATAACATCTTAGTTCCCAAGGTTGGTGGCGCATTGGCAATGTAAGAGATGGTTAACAGCTCTTACAACGCCAATGTCTATGGGCGTTGGTGACCACTTAGCATCAGGTGGCCCATATGCTCGTCCCCCTTCCTATGCAATAAAAAAAAAACCATCTATCTGGATTCATTTTAACACTCATAAGAGTCCAGATGGTTTTTTTAACGATAGGTATGCGCTTGACGACATGTCGAAAAGACGATGAGTTCTAGATTAAAAAATGCCAATTCTTTCTCATTTTGAAGATAAACAAGTTAAATATGCAAGGAACACAGACGCTGGTTAACTGTTCCACACCCTAGAACGTCTACGTATCGAATGTCTATCTGGACGAAGGTTTAGATAAATTGAACCTTCATAGTATAGGAATGTACGAGTGCATTAGTATGAAAATTGTGCTGATTGCTCCGCTTGTACTTGCGCACTATATCTCCTGATATCTCCTGATTATCAATCAGGTGCTTCATTAGCCCGTCTAACTATTATATATAAAATAGAATAAAAATATATACGAATGTTATATCTGATATAATACGAAGGTTATAATAATTAAACATTATTAACATTAAAATAATGCATGCATCAAAATATCGTATAAATAGGCTATCAAAATTTTATAAATTCAACTTGAAATATATAAATTAAGTACATAAAAAAAACAATATATTAACATATCATGTCCATAATATCCTAATAGGCAACAGTAGGTATTCGGTAGTATAATTAGCTTATTTTAATGTAGTATTCACCTACCTTTTTCAAATAAAAACATATATACGTCATTGTTTTATTATAGTTATAGTTGATTTTGCGTAAATTCTGACGTAAATGGACCAACTAAAAACTAGTAAGTATGTTTCAAGTCCACTATACCGGAACCTGATGATTATGACCAATGATTAGATACTAGAATTAGGTAATAGATAATAGTAAAGTTGTTAAGAATTCAGTTGTATGATTTTTAACTAAGTTCATTTTATAACTATAAGATTTAACTGCTTAAAAGTGAATCTGTGTTTCTGTGTTTCTGTGAATCTGTGTTTGATTAAAATAAATAAATAAAGCAATTATTAAGATTGAAATTAACGTTAAAGTTATTAAGAATTAATTTTCTGTTTAATAAATGTCACGAAGATCGGATCGGATCGGCTATTTTGGGCGACCAACAGTATACCTGACGGCGCAATGCTTTAGGCCGGGCCCTCGGCATGGCCGCATCGCAAACCTCTTTTAGAGCACTGCGCACGCGGCCTGCCAGCTTATCGACGCTGGCGCCCTCGCACCTACCCTTTTTTTTTCGTGGGGAAATCCATCATGGATACCCTCCATATGTGATGTAGTATGGAGGGTTATGTCGGACTCCTACCGACTAAAACCACCACGGTACCCTTCCCGTCTTAAGGGGAGCGCCACGGGATCGCTTGCGCATGCTACCGTGACGAGCCTCGCACCTACCCGCGGAACACCAACGCTGCACAATGGCAGACTCCTTGACCAGTTCACGATCGAGCTGGTCAAGGGACGACCTCGGGGTTAAGGAACGCTTGTGCGTTAAAGGACATTACAAAACGAATTACTTTTTCAGGCAATTTCAATTTAAAAAATGGTTATTCAGTTGGTATATAAATTGCTTTTATTTGTAAAGATGATCTATAAAAAAAACCCGCTGAGTTTGTTTTACCGGTTCTTTTCAGGGCTGAAGTGCTTATTTCCGAACCGATGGTAGTTTTATGATACTCCATAAGCAAGTATAACATTTCTATATTGATTAAAGATTTTTGAATTTGAAGTATTATTACTTCGGAAAGATAAGAACATTTTAGTTCTTGTACAGACTACAGTTACGTATACCGTGAACTATTGATTGAAATGAAATATATTGATTGAAATAATTAAATGAAATGATAGAAAAGAATTAGATATTCTAAAAAAATATGTGACATGATTTCCAAAACGATGGTAGATTTTTGACAGTCAATAAGAAAGCGTAATGATTCTATTTTGTTTTGATTGTTATTAGCTCGTTCATAATCGCCATTTAATCAATACATTCATGAATTCTTATATTTTTGCATGAACGAATGAAGTTGATTTATAATATGTTAAACGTCACATTAAAAACTATTAATCTTCGATCAACAATAAAACTAGATATGGCGTCACGAACAAAAATAATACTCAAATGTGGCACCGACCATAAAATGAAGAAAACGATGTAAAGGTTAAATAATTTCAACCTAAACTATGCCTTGTTCCCGAGCAATAAAGTGCGGTTTAGATTGATTTGACATTCACTTACGATCTTACGCCAAGAATGACAGAAAGACATAGGAAATGTATAATTACGGTTGTTCCATATTCAACCCTATTTCCTTAGCAATAAATTATGATTGGACCATACTAATTTGAAATAATCTCACAAACGTCATTGTTTTCTTACTTTTCGGGCTGTTTTTGAAGCGCTTACCACTAATCTAGTACATTATTGATCGAAGCTATTAATCTATAATAGAGACCTTTGTCTAAATAAAAACACCTGCCACCTTCTCCACAAAGACCAGCACGTTGCCCTAAAAGGTAAGTGTGAAATATTTACATTATATTTTAAATTCTACATAAGATATTTTATATCAAATTCTTCTACAATTATCTTTTATCAACCACGAGGGTATAATTATTTATCAAACGACCAACAGACCATGAAATAACTCAATCAAGTTAATCATGTGTTATTAAAGCTAGCTTCACTTAATGTAACTAAAAATCGAGTAAATAAATACCATGTACTTCATCACAAAATGAAGGACACATAATTGAGTGTTTCATACTTGTGAAGTAGCAGATCATAAATAACGAACCATATTAAAGAGACACTGAATTTTCATGTAGTGAATTCATATTTATGATTCCTCTCGTGTGTTGAAAAACATCATGAGAAAACCTCCATGTCTTCTCCTCAACCTCCTCGTTCCACTGAACACGCATTGGAGCAGGGTGATGGAATAACCTACAAAACTAAAGAAAAATATTATAAATTTTAATAACGAAACTCAATGTCTTATATATCTTACTCCATATT
Organism: Nymphalis c-album; assembly: GCA_963151315.1. Lineage (NCBI taxonomy): Eukaryota > Metazoa > Arthropoda > Insecta > Lepidoptera > Nymphalidae > Nymphalis > Nymphalis c-album. The sequence continues at coordinate 2,757,830 of OY720601.1, forward strand.
TATGTATTGCTTCTTAATAATTATATATTATTTCAATAACCTCTAAATTCGATGTCACGTAATGGCTATCGCTAGTTGGCAAACTTTCTAAAAGTCCAGTTCGGAGGCCGAAAGGTCTAATATCATGACCGTTCTGCTTATAGCTTTGTTAGTTTTATTTGGTTGGCTGGTATTTGCGTGGTAAACAAACCACGTAAGCATTATGATTATATAAGAAACAGACTGTATTCATATTATTTTTTATGAGCATGGCCATATCATGTACACATGTATTGGAATGCAATCTTGCTTAAAATTGCTTAAATTCGTATTTTGATGTATATCCTCATTAAATTCTGGTTGTGTACCTAAATAAATAAAAAGAAAATAGACAAATTTTATTATGCAACAAAATATTTTTTAAATGGGAAATATAAAACTTGTCTTTTTATGTCAATTATTTCATCCAAAGTGTTCCTTACCAGTTCGCTAACACAGGATAATCACTAATCCACAACCAGTGCTGGTAAAAGAATACAACTGCCGTGCTGGTCTAATAGCTTAAAATGATGCTGACCTCATAAGTTAGATTCAAATTCCGGGTCAGCCACAAACAGGGAGGAGTAGGTTTTTGCCAAAAATCCTCATAGCTGCTCAAGTAAGCGGTACACCTGTGACTTTTAAAGCGCATACAACCGGTCAGAAATAATATCAACAGAAAAGCGCCTCACTTACGAGAAACACTTTAGACAAAATATTATGATATCTTAAAATTGCGTGTATAAGAGTAAGATTTGATTATATATGAAAATATTTTATTTATTTCGAAGTACTTTCTACATTAATCTTTAAAATATAAGCACCGATCATATACTGACTGGTCGCTTAGCTTTTTTTATTAAACCTATTACTAAATAGTATGTTATTATTTAGGTCTCAATATGTCTTAATATTTTATAGCTGTTTTCATTCAAAATCATCAATCTATTATATTATTATTATTCAATACATCGTGTCTTACGATAAGAAATCCACTGTTAGACGACAATATTTTTGTATTATCTCGCCCAATGTGATGTTTCCTTGAACTGTATGGCTAAATATATTTTATCTTAAGATATAATATTAGGAGTGTCTTTCTCGTGTGTGACACGCTTTAACTGTGAATAATGTGGTCAAAATATATCATTATTTTGTACGTCATCGTTATAAGCAGTATCAGTTAATATGTCGACAGCATTTGGTTTCGAAAAGTCGGCGGACATCAACGCGCTTAAGAACTCTATACAAAAACATAATAATATATTTATTTATGTTTAAAATTAATTCAGTAAATAAATTAATTCAATTAGCTATTTAAAAATATTTGCATTTTAATACGTCATTCTTCAAGTGTCCAAGGCAAGATAATGCTATCATTTGCTTCCAGTGTTTTTAATTATATTTATCTATCAGAAAACTTAATTATTGTCTATTTACAATTAGTATCATAGATAACGTGAGTATTGTGTTATCTCAGCATCGAATGCAGTGAAAATATTTATCAATATGTCGAAAATTGTGTTTAAAATTAATGAAATTCAATATGAAGGCAAGTAAATTTAAATTATTTTAGGATTACTGTTTACCTTTTTGTCGTCACAAATAGGCAAAACGTAATCAGATTACAGATGCGAAAGTAATCATAAAAGTAAAGTGATTAAATTATTCAAATAAGTACCCAAAAGCATCTCCGCACGCCACACGCAGCATGCCCTTCAGAATCAATTAAAGTGCATCTGTAATTGCCGATTACACATTTTAATCGTAATCCTTAAATGATTAATCTGATTACATTATGCCTTCGTATATTTAATGTTGTTACAACTAATTATTTAATATTTCATCCATAATATTATCCACGGTAACTTTATATTGTTACACGAGAAACGAATCTTAAACTTTTACTAAAATATTAAATAAAAAAAAATGTTCTGCTAACTTTCCTTAGCAGACCATTACTAAGTATTCCATTACCGCAGAGCAATAGATACATAATTATAAGCACATTAATGTCCAGTGCCCGGGTTTGAACCCATTATCCCATTATTTAGGATTCGGATATTTAACCCATTGGACCGTATCGGCTCTTTTGAAGAACAGTTTTTTAATTTTTTTATTTGAGATATTATGTTGTGAATTCTTAAAAACTTATTTATTGAAACCAGACGTGAAGTGAAGTAAAATTCAGGACAAAGCCTAAAAATATCTTAATCCTCAATCTTTCTATGTGTAGCTGATGGAAGATATGGTCCAGATGTATCATTAAACGAGTTCATAAGGAACGTTGCAGACCTCCGAGGTACTAAAGTGATGTGTCAGGAGGGAGGATGTGGGGCTTGCATCGTTTCAGTCCGGGCCCCGCTGCCACCTTCAAATGAAATGAAATTATTTTCTGTTAATTCTGTGAGTAAATAAATTGAATGGATAAACAAATATTTACTAAAAATAAATAATATTTATAATAATATACATTTAACTCGCCTCGCCTTAAGCTTTTTCCCGTATAGGTATTTTACAGCTCGGAATAAATAAAGTAATACATACATACTACATAAATAAACGTTAAATATTTTATAAGTTTCAGTACATAGATTACTTGTAAAAAGTATCTTTAATTATCCAACCTGTTTCAGTGTCTTGTATCAATCTTGTCATGTCAGAATTGGGAAATAACAACAGTAGAAGGTATTGGAAACAGAACAATTGGCTACCACGAAATTCAGACAAGACTCGCAAAGTTTAATGGCACCCAGTGTGGTTATTGTACCCCCGGATGGATAATGAATATGTACAGGTAATTTCTTATGAAGACTTATTTTGCAAGATAATAAAAATTATACGAATGAGAGATTAAATAACATTTATAGTTCTTCTAGACAATTTTCTCAGAATTGTTATTATACACACTTTTTTGCAAAAATGTACTTCCTGTTTTAAAAGTTATCTTAGAATAATAAGGTTTTTATCGTCAGTGGAACATATCGATAAGGAGCAGTGCTGATAGTAAGACAAGACACATCTATAATCCAATCTATATATTGATTTATCAGATCTTTTTTTTTATTGTATGTGTTATTCATTTACGTCAAGGCCTTAAAGAAATACAAATAAAAATCAAAACTGTTACTGTACAAATCGTGATCGCATGAATTATCATTATCCTAACTAATATTATAAATGCGAAAGTAAGTTTGTTTGTGACGCTTTCACGCCTAAAGCACTAAGCCGATTTAAAAAAATCTTTCACCAATGGAAAGCTACATTATCACCGAGTAACATAGGCTACTTTTTGTCCCCATATTCCCACGGGAACGCGAACTACGGGTGAAACCGCGGGAAAAACGCTAGTCTATTTATATATAAACTCATCTTTTTATAATATTTATTTTGGTACTGTTTTTGTATCAGTACACAGTAGATCCATTTATTGTTTTTGTTGCTCTGCCTGTCATGTTTTTGATGTGTTTTTTTTGTCTTTAAATAAATTAATCCCATCCGCGTTGGCTAATTTTGCTCACGGCGCGACGGCGGTCGGTATTACGAATGACTAGCAAACTGTACATTATTATTAACGACTTTAATTTATACTATAGTGCTAATAAGTAAGACAACACAACTTCACTCGTTATTTCTTCTCTTACATAATCCGATGGGAAGATAAATCCGACAAGACCGGACCGCTCTCAGGACCGGGCAAACGGTTTTTACGCGTATTCCAAGGCACGCGACTGAAAACACTTTCAAGCTGAACAGACTATTTCTACTAATTTTACGACAGAAAACTAAATAAGCTAAGTTATCACAGACAGACAAATTTCACGAACATTTTATATCAGTATTGATATTTCTTAATATATGCGTACTTTAAATCGTATTTCAATTACATTATCATAATCTTACATCATCAATAAATCACTTAGGTGCTTAAAGGCGTGTTCTGTTTTTTTCCAAAACAAGATTTTCATAGTGAAGCCGAAGGTTATCTGTAAATAAAAAACATATAATCTATAAAAAATAACAGGATGTTATTATAACGAAGTCTTTATAAAGTAAGTCTATTATTACGATAGAATAGACTACTTTGTGTTTAGAATAATTGTCAAATCGTGTTTACTTGACATGAAACGTTACGAGATCAATAATCACATCTTATTAAAATCATTATAATAACAATGCCATTTTTAATACTAATATAAATGAAACGAATTTTAACTTTTATAAAACACAATTTTGACTCTTGAGTGATAAAAAATATGGTTTCTTTTTCTCCTGTCTAAAGTCTCATTTCAACCTACAACAAGTAACAGCCTTTAAATCCCCAGATGGCAAAGCCCTCTTCTACTCTTAATGAGGTTTATAGATTATTCAACTACGCTCCTCAAGTGTGGGTTGGTGACAGATATTCGTCCAAAAATACAAGTTCTCACACTATGTATTCACACTCAAATGAAGCACATGAATCATGCAATCTTTGCTTATATTTTACGTATTCTATCCCCTGTGACATCTCAACTTCTCCAAGCTATACGACGTTGACAAAAAAAGTCCTCTTGCTCTTATTAAATATATAAATATGCGAAAGAAATGATCTATCTTTTAATAATTGAATATCATAGCACAAGTCTACTTAATTATACGTACTTAACTGACATTTCCACAACATAGTCTTAATTATCATTGTTTACCTTATTATAGTTAGGAACTAAGTTAATTTATTGATTTTTCACCACATTTCTTTATACATGTATAATTTTATGTTAGTATTTACTTTATGTGCTTGATGTGGTCTTCTGTAATTGCTGGCACACATATTTAATAATATTATTCCAATGTACTTTTAAGTGTGTATCCTTTGTTGTAGATCCTTAATTAAATAAATATACATTGTTACAGTCTTTTTGAATCAAAGAACAAAAAAGTGAATTCGAAAGAAATAGAGAATTCATTCGCTAGCAATATATGCAGATGTACCGGATATCGACCGATAGCAGACGCGTTTAAAAGTTTCGCAACAGATGCCGATAAAAGCTTACTAAATAAATTACAAGATATAGAAGACCTGGGATTCTTTAAATCATGTGCTGTAAGATGCACGCAAGACAATGATTGGTGTATCTTAGATAAAGTTAATGATCAGACGATAGCTGTAGAAAGTGGTAATCACAAATGGTTTAAAGTCTACAATTTGAGTGATGTATTCAAAGCGATAGAGGAATATCATGATTACAAATTGATAGCTGGAAATACTGGTCAAGGTAGTTTCAAGGTTTTTATTTGACAATATTAATCGTATGAATTATTTTTTAACGGACTTTCATTAAAATGATTTGTATCAACATTGTCATGTGTAAGATTAAACTTCTTAACTCAGTTTGATACATTAGTGATGATACGCGTGTTCCTTAAATTTTTGTATTATAGTCAATATCGCATTTCACTCTGTGTTCTACCGCCAGTTTTGAATATATTCTTATACAACAACTCTTTATCTACTCGTACATCTATGAATGCAATCTGCATATTATGCATCTATTAATACATAATAATAATTTGATAATTTATACATATTTAGAAGCATTGATTTTTTTTAGGTGTTTATCACGTGACAGAATATCCAAAGAATGTTATAGATATTTTCAACGTATCTGAATTAAAGGGATATACAATAGATGTCAATTTAATATTAGGAGCCGGTATGACATTATCAGATATGATGGATGTTTTTATCAAATTGGCAAAGGAAAATGAAGATTTTGCATATTTAAAAGAATTTTATAATCATATGGACTTGGTTGCTCATATCCCAGTTAGAAATGTAAGTGAATTGAAAAGAGTTTTAAAAGCAAAAGCTGCTAAAGGTCCAATGTAAGAATAAATTCACAACTTTTACAAATAAATGCTATGTTTTTTCTCAGCTGGTACTTAGACTTATTAAGATCACTAACACTTTATTTTATATGAGTATTTTATATTTAGTACTGAGAAATATTAATCTAAGACCACGCGTATTGATTTATATTTGTGTATTAATATTAAAAGAAAAATATAGCCGTTAATGTGGTATCACTAACATATTAAACATTTCCAATTCAATCACTTATAATTTTAATAATTACTTATATTTCACTGGTTAGCTACCACCCAGTCATCAGATATTCTACCGCAATACTTGGTACATGGGGGATTGGTGGCACATGGGGGATTTAAGCGATGATTAACATTACTTACCATGCCAATGTCTATGGACGTTAGACACACTTAACAACAGATAGCCCATATGCTCGTCCGCCTTCTTATACCAAAAAAAAAATAACTCGAAAGCTTTTCAGTATTTTTTGAAATAACATGAGTGCATATTTACTAAAAATGGTTCATTCTTTTTGTTTCTTGGAATAACAAATTAATTTATCTCGTTTAATTAAATGTAAACGTTACAAAAATTAAAACCGCTTAACGTATCCTTTTCGAGTGAAAATAATTTCGACGAAATTTTTTAAACCGAGTTTAATAGCCATATGTTATAAAGCTAATGTTTCCAAATTAAAGTTTATTGCAACAAAAATGACACTATTTAAAGTTATTTTTAAACATTCCAGATTGGTACTATTGGAGGAAATTTATATATGAAGTTTCTTAATAATGAGTTCCCGTCTGATCTTTTCCTACTTTTTGAAACTGTCGGAGCTATGATAACTATCGGTAAAGTTCCAATCAAGAGTTAAAACTTTTTAGTAAAAGTCTACGACTTTGAAAATTTCATATTCTGTTAAATTAAAATTGTCACTTAATTCCTATTTTTTTTCTAGCCGATGCTCCTAATAAGTCAAACACGGTAACATTGATGGATTTTCTTAAATTAGACATGAAAGGTAAAATAATTGTAAACGTCATGTTACCGCCACTGTCGCAATATTGTTTAGTTAAAACGTTCAAGGTAAGCCTCTTTGTTACATATCAAATCACCTTAGGAAATCCGGTCCCCCTCAACGACAAAAAAAAAACATGAAAATCTAATTATAGATAATAATTATTGATATTACCTTAATAAGCAGAGACATAACATAACAGTGAATCTATAGACGGAATTACGTAAAGAGTATGATAATAAGTGCAATTCGTAATAATTAAGATTATTAAAAAAAAAGCATTTTTTTGTTTAAAAAGACGGCCGACGACGTCACTCTTAGTACAATATTCTAGCTATTCAAACTAAAATGTAACTTTTTTCATCAGATAATGCCTCGATCCCAAAACGCACACGCGATAATTAACGCTGGTTTTCTTTTTAAATTTAAAAAAGATCAAGAAATACTTGAAAAAGCAAAAATAGTCTACGGTAATGTTAATCCACAATTCGTCCATGCAACTAAAACTGAAGAGGCTTTAAAAGATAAAGATCCATTCACTGACGATGTATTAAAAACAACCCTTAAAATTTTGTATGGAGAAATTGATCCAGATACAGCGCCGCCAGAACCGTCATCTGAATATAGGAAATTATTGGCAGTGTCTCTTTATTATAAGGTAAGAACTAAATTATTTAAAAGATTTTATTTCAATTTCATCACAACTAACACTAATATTGATTATCAATTTATATTCTATTTTAATCGTGTAATAAATAAGGACATAACGGACCAATGTAAATATATTTGATGGTAATTTATGTATTACATAATATGTTTTGTGCTCAGTTACATTCCTTTACTGGCTACGTGATTTATTATATTATGTATATTAAGTAAAATTGGTTAAGACGACCAAAAGCATATTGATTTTTTGGTTACAAACTACGAAAGAGTTTACTATAAACACATTGACACTAATCACCTATTAATTAATTATTAAAGTACGTACTAAAACAAAACATCTTATTATACAAAATTACATATACATAGTCTCAATTTTTTTTAACATATTATTCAAATCACTATCCTTAAAAAAATATATTATATCTTTTCAGAAGATTGATAAAAATTATATATTTTGTCAATATGTGAAAGCATGGCACTTTATAATAAAAATTTAACCGTGGATTTATAACTCTAAAAATATTTATTATTATGATAAGTGCATAATATCATTAAATCTACACATTAAAATTGTAATACTTCCTTCAACGATTACTTTTGGATAGGCTATAGAATAATCATTAAATCAGTGACGTTTTTCTAACATTGCTAAATATTCAAAAATGTTTTAGGCAATTCTCAGTTTATGTCCCGAAACAAAGATGGATAAAAAATATCGTTCTGGTGGAGACGTTATTAAGCGTCACACTTCAAAGGGAACGCAATCGTACGATACAGATGAAAGTGTTTGGCCGTTAAACAAACCCGTACCGAAATTAGAGGCATTGGTACAATGCAGTGGTGAGGGTACTTTTGCCAATGACTTACCAACACAAACGAATGAAGTTTTCGCTGCCTTTGTAACAGCTGATGTTAACCCGGGTAGTGTTATTACTGGATTTGATACAACGGACGCGTTTGTGAGTAGATTCTGCTACGAGCACTTAACTTTTGATCTCTGTGTGCGAAAAAAATAATATTTAAGTCAAAATTATTTTACTATATTTCAGAAGATACCAGGCGTTATAGCTTTTTACAGCGCTAAAGATATACCCGGAAAAAATAACTTTACACCTGTAAATGCCATATTGCATTCGGAAGAGCAAATCTTGTGCGCAAAAGATGTAAAATTTTATGGTCAACCTGTTGGCATTATTGTAGCAAATAGAGAAAAAATCGCATCATCCGCTGCTAAGCTTGTTAAAATTAAATATGAATCAACGTCTACCAAAGTGCCACTTTTAACAGTTCAAGGTGTTTTAAAGTCGACAGAAAAAGAAAGAATATCTTTAGATAAAACAGTAGATCCGACTGATATTGGTAATGACGTTAAGAAAGTTATCAGCGATGAATTGATTTTCGAAGCTCAGTATCACTACTATATGGAACCACAAACCTGTGTCGTTAAACCATCAGAAGACGGCTTCGAAGTTTACTCGTCGACACAATGGCTTGACTTGACGAATGTTGCTATAGCTGAATGTCTAAACATTCCTGTAAATAGGTAAAATATTTGTTTATTTATTTATTAAAGACCATCAACAGTCACTGCACATGTAATAATAAAAACACATTCAAACTTAAAATAAAATGCGTAGATTCAAGCACTTTATGTTAAGTCTCGATCAAAACGATCAGAACATGCATTTTTAAGGCACCCTTTACACGTATAATATAATTTATTGCTTAAAACAGGTTATAACATAAACAATAATTATAATACGAAATAAATTTAACATCATTTTGTTGATCCATTATTCTCTTATTCTTCACTACCAACAAAAACTAATTTAACATTGAACAGTATATTAAATCAATAAATAATACATTTTACTTAAAAGCTAAAGTTGAATGGTATTTCAATAATCTTTATTTCATTGTAGTTAAAAAGACGTTAATCACATCAATAAAAAATACCGAGACCATATACCAAAAGTAGCCAAAATGACTTTAGAATATATAAATTGTTATTTACCTGTATTAAGATGTTTTTTTTTTCTCATTTCAGTATAAATATAATCGTCCGTAGAATAGGCGGAGCCTACGGCGGAAAAATTACCAGATCATCACAAGTAGCATGCGCAGCGGCTGTAGTATCACAATTACAAGGAAAGCCTTGTCGATTTATTTTACCTCTTCAAACAAATATGTCAATTGTTGGTAAAAGGGCACCGACTTATTGTAAATATGAAGTAAGTTCTATTAATATATATTTAAAGACTAACTATTTTATACCTACACTTATTCTTGAAGAAAACTTTAACAATACAATCAAATAATGATGATTCATTATTTGATTATTTTGTCAATGATCAATTAAATTTTAGGATTAACCTTAGGGCTGACCTAACCTAACCTAAACCTTTGACAGACTATTATGAAATTAAAAGTTGTTATTTAAATAGGCAGGTGTAAATGAAACTGGAGAGATACAATATTTAAAAATAATTTATTATCAAGATAACGGATGTTCTAAGAACGAGAACACTTCTGTGATGACTGTCACTCATCTTCCCAATTGTTATGATTCAAAACGATGGCATATTGAAGCATATGGCGTACTAACGGATACGCCTTCTTCAACTTGGTGTAGAGCCCCTGGTACGTCATATTTAACAATTATTTCTTATATTAGTAATCAAGTCGCGATTTTTTTTGTAAACATAATTTTTAATACAAATAAATTACTAAGTTAAAAAAATATTTTAATTTTTCAATGAACTGTTGCGTGAATTATGTACATTTGGTTTCAGCTTCAACTGAAGGCATTGCAATCACCGAGTTTATAATGGAAAAAATAGCTCACGAGCTAGGTAAAGAACCAATACAAATTCGACGAGCAAATATGAAAAAAGAAGATAATCCTATCTCCGAACTAATCGAACAACTAAAAAAAGATTCCGACTATGAAAAAAGATTACATGAAGTGGAAGATTTTAATAAATCAAATCGTTGGAGAAAACGGGCAATCAAATTAATGCCAATGACCTATGATTTATTTTACTTTGGTCATTTCAATTCTTTAGTGTCGATATATCATGCAGACGGTTCAGTTGTTATAACTCATGGTGCTACTGAAATGGGACAGGGTGTTAACACGAAAGTAGCACAAGTATGTGCTTACATTCTTGGGATCCCGTTAGAAAAAGTTAGTGTTAAGCCAACTACTAGTTTTACATCACCAAATAGTATGGCCACTGGGGGTAGCATAGGAAGCGAATGTGTCGCTTACGCTACAATGAAAGCTTGTGAAATTATAATAGAACGTTTGAAACCTATTAAAGATAAAATGAAGAACGCAACTTGGCAAGAAATTGTAGCACAGGCGTTTATTTCTGGTGTAGATTTGCAAGCGTCATACATGTATTCTGCTAAGGATCCTATGAAACCCTATGATATTTATGGCGTTGTGGCTATGGAAATAGAAGTTGATATTTTAACTGGGAATCATGATGTCTTAAGAGTTGATCTATTAGAAGATACCGGCAGAAGCTTAAGTCCAGAGATCGATGTTGCACAGGTAACGCCTATTTTATAAAAAATATCAGTTTAATATTAAATTGAAACCAACAATTTTCTTACAAACTCGCTGCCAATAATCACCAACGTTGTAGTAATAGGCAATTCGCTACGTCATACACTAGTTCGCAAAGTAAAATCATAGTAATCAATTTATTTGTATCTTTTAAATTGTTGTTATTTTTAATACTTAACATTTATATTTGTTTTTTTTTTATTACTATAGCATCTGAAACAAAAATTAATTGAAGGAAAACGCCTAACATTTTGTCAAACAATTGTTTTTTTTTTTAATATTTCTCGTAGATTGAAGGTGCGTTTGTAATGGGCCTAGGATACTGGACGTCAGAGAAAATTGTATATGATGAGAAATCAGGCAAACTACTTACGGATCGTACATGGACATACAAACCACCCGGCATTAAAGACATACCAGCTGACTTCAGAATATATTTCAGAAGGAACTCTTCTAATAAACTTGGAGTTTTACAATCAAAAGGTATTTATAAATTGCTTATTAATATTAAATTGTCTTCTTAATCCCTTAATTCATATCCTTATACGTTTCTGTAAGAACTCACTCAAATAACCCGTTTGTCAACGTCAAAGATTGGCAACCGCCTTATATGATAAATTGAATTTGCAAAGGCCTGAACACTAGTTGTTTATTGCCTGGAATTGACAAAGCAATTCAAAAAATAATGTTTTATTACTAGTAGTATTACTGTACCATACACTATACATATGTATATCTTTATGTGCCCCTGTATGTAACTGTAAAAATGCGAAATGGTCTATAAATATATTGCAGCAGAGTTATAATCAGGCGCTATCGAGTTAAAGGATTTATGGTTAATTTTCTTGTAAGAGTATTATAATAAATATTTCGTTTTTACATTTTATAGCAAAATATCTTAAAAATATATCTCTCACTTTCTCTCGCACAGTCCTTTGTACGCTCTGTCTCTGTTTACATTTAGGTAAAATTAACTCTAATATTAAAATGTAATAACTAAATGATTATTAAAATCCGTTCAATACAATAACTAGTTACTAAACATTTTAATAAAATATCTCAACAGCTATAAGCAATATTTGAATTTTCTATTACATCTTGACGTGACAACGTCTAATTCATTCATTGTCCCGTTGCGCTGATTGTACGCTTGCGCCGCATCTATCTCTCTTTCACTCGATTGGCCTATGCGTCATTTCATCAATGTTTTGTTATGACGTTGTCACGTTAAACTATCGTTAACCCTTTTGTACATACATTTCTAATCTAAGACAATTTACAAATACATGACCCAATCTATTATCAAAATAGATATTTCATAACTAAAATTAAAAGGGTCATCAAATATTGTCTCTACATAATTCTGGCGGTCCTCTTTAGGCACATTCAATCCTTCTAAATTCAGGATCACGGAAAATTCAAAATACATATTCGACATTAGATCTAGTAATGGGTTAGACAGCACAATAAGGTCTGCGTGGGTGTGACACGGTTATCGTACAAAAATACATAAATTGACAAATAGATTGACATTCATCCGTAAAGCCTTCGTCAGTTAAGTGTAAACACATAAGCTGTATGTTTGCAATACTACAACTATATATATCGTCGTATCAGTAAAGACATTAAGTAATTTCCTCTTATTCAATGTTATTCAAACCTAATTAAAATTGACGGCGATTCGTCGATTTTATTTCATTTTGAATTTCACCACCGGACATCGCACCAAAATTCGAAATACCATCCTCACCACTTCGATGTCTGGAAATCCACAACGGCGTGATTTTTAAGGTATTTCCCGCCTCGCACAACCACTCTGTGGAACCAGCTTTTGCCGGTGACTTTTCCTAACCGATATGACATGTGGCGGTAATCACTTTCCATTCCTCTTACATAAAAAAATGGTTGTCTGTAAAGTCGGCTTACGGACGATAGTTTAACGTGACAACGTCATAACAAAACATTGATGAAATGACTGCAATCGAGTGAAAGAGAGATAGATGCGGCGCAAGCGTACAATCAGCGTAACGGAATAATGAGCGTAACGGGACAATTTTTCGTGTTGCATACACGACAGCCAGCCAACATTCATCGATTTATTAGACGTTGTCACGTCAAAACGTTCAAAATGGTTGTCAAAACATTCAATCTCGTTTATATATCTAACCAATGACATGACTGGCCGTCCTCTATAATATATAGTTTCGTAAGTATTATAAACTAAGGCTGCAAATCTTGGTTTCCCAAGTTCGAACGTCCTTTACAGTACGCAGTTTAACCAGGACGAATTTAGTAAGACTTTTTCCAAATTATAAGATTTACATTTATTTAATTTACTAATTTCTGTATTATGTAATTTCACAATTTATTTATTATTTTATTTGGATATTGCATTATAATTAATTATTAAATAGTTAAATTAATTAATTGGCTATCAAGACGATCACTTACCTAGTATTCCAGTATTATCACAGCTTTTCAATTTCAGCAACTGGTGAGCCAGCTTTTTGCCTTGCGGTTGTTATTACACATGCTCTACGTGAAGCTGTGAGATCGGCTCGATTGGATGCAGGATACGAAGACCATTGGATTAATATTGGTATTCATGTAACTCTGTAAAGTAACGTAACTGTTCTGTACAAAGACAATCTTCGAAATATCGGACATTAATAATAAATACATATGTTGTATTTAGATATTTTGTTGGTTACATACAAATGGCTAACGGCCGAATACTCAACACTGGAACATCATTAATTTCAAAATTTCCAAATAATTAAGTCCCACTTCATATTTGAAAGACGTTTCAGTATTCGGTCATAAATCATTTACCTTATTGTTCTATAAATTTCAGAAAATCCGTGCACAACAGAGAAAATATTCATGGCAACGGAGCATAAACTGGAGCACTTCAAATTGAAATAAACAGTCCATGTCTTATCTTACCAACGTAATAAAAATGTAATTTAAATAAACACCTTTACACTAGAATTCTTACTGTATAATATATCTTATAAAAACGAAAGTGTGTTTGGTTTGTCCTTCTTTCAAACAGAAACAAAGCAACAAATAAATAGGTTTTATTCTTAGATATGGTGCCCGTGTAATAAAGCCGTGCCCAAAACAATTTAAAACTGTGTAGTTTTAAATTCAACTACAGAATGGACTACAATATTACTTAAAAAACGTGATCCATTAGTTTACTACTAGTTTATTCCATCATGTGATTAAATGCGAATTGGTTGATACACATGTTAGTACGAGTATATTATCAGACACATGCAAGTTTCCTTAAAGATGTCCGCCAAACAAAAGATGAATAATAAACACAATCACATGAAAATTTAGTACATAGATTCGACAATGGCTGTACATTTTGTTTTCTATTTAACATGAACTATGTTTTACAGAGCAAACGTGATTTTTTTATTATCTATAGTTTTTTTATTTAATAATTCGCTACGAACAAAGTGTACGGCTTAAATGAGCATCTGAAAAAGTACTCTTTTCAGTCCCCTGTTTTTCAAACCTCCTCTGAAAATCCGACGTCCCCCAACTCGATTTTTATTTTTTAAATTCTTTACCAAATAATTCACTCCGAGCCAAAGTGTACCGCTTAAGCGAAAAACTGGAAAAAGCTAAGCCCCGTAATTTTCAAGGCCTTTCGGACTTTTAGTTAGGGGACAGAAAACTCATTTAAACGGGTAAACCCAATATTACATATATTGGTTTTAATGACTTATTTACCTTATATTGCCTTGATAGATTTTTTTAAAAAAAGATCAAAGGTATATCTTCCAAGTTGACGCATTTCTATACTTAAATAAATTTTGGTGAACCATTCTCGAGGATTGGGTTTTTCATCGGATGTATGTAACCTTCTTTCCACTTAATTCTTTTTAATCCGCTTTTTATTAGCTTCAGACGTATGTATGTTAGTATGTAATGGAATCTTTGAACATGATTTTGACCCCCTTCAAAAATCAAGAATATTTAATAAAAAATATTTTTTTCTTATATACACTATTCTTAATTCAAATTTTTAAAATTTTATATTCTATTTTTTAGTTGGATTTTCTATAAAAGCGTATTTTTTTAGTTTTTTTGAACTATTAATTATTTACAAATGGAGCACTATATCTGTACTTTCATAATTCACGAGCATTACTTAACTGTTAGCACATCCTGTTTCTTAGTACTAATTTGGTCGAAATGTAATTAATGGCATTATTTACTGTGCTCACAGACATGTTTTGTTTATTTCTCATTTACCATCGCTTAAAAGCAGCAGCGACCAAGGCGTAGTGGAACTCCACGTGATCGCGCACGCAAGCTACGGTGATACGCCAATGACAAGCCAGCCTGTGAAAGTCTTCCACAGCGAGTGTATCGAATACTAGCTGGCCGCAATTCATTTTTTCCTTCCCCTTGGTGTTTTCCTCGTCCACTGCTATTCTAAAAGCTTTTGGGATTAATAATATATTAATTATTTTCCACTCATATCCCACTGAACGCTTGAGTTTTTAATGATTAGGAACATATACTGGAACATATATATATATATATATATATATATTAGAAACGGAAACAGACCACGCTTTTCATATTAACGTCCTATATTTTTGACCATTTAGATGCTACAGAATAAAAAATAAAAATTTACATAGCCACGGTACATTTTATAAATTGAAATAAATTCTAATATTAAAGTCAATAAAATATATATTAATAAAATAAGTTTTATATTTCTTTTGCTGCATTGGCTGTAACGCAAAACATTAAAAAAGTATATATTGATTGAATACATCTCGTATTCATGAAGTTTTAAAAAGAAACAAGGTAAACGAGGCGTATACCTACTTCACTTCGAATAGTTTAAAAACATTATTGGAAAACAATTGGTATGAAATATTGAAGGCCCAACCCCATTCGTTAGTTTGACGCGGTCTAATAAAAAAATCATATCTTCACTCCCTTGCGAGGAAAATATATGGTGTACGTTTTGAATACTAAACAATTTTTACAACTCCCTTGTCCTTAAACTTGTTAGTTGTTTGTTTTTATATTACTTTTAAGTAACATGAAAAGTCATAAATATTCTCGATATAACAAATAATAATATTAAACAAGTGTCACAGCTTATAGACAACTTTTGGTCGTATTTTTCTCAAAAATATTTCATATCAAACCAATATTTCACAAAGTCGATGATGTTGTGGTATGGTATGGGAGTGTAGATTTCAACATGTAAGGCTGTAAGCACGGTGGTTCTGGGGTCAAACTCCAGGTTGGGCCAATAAAATGTTAGTGAGATTGTCGGACGAGAATTCTCAGTAACAGCCCGAAGTCTGGAACTTGGATGTTACACTTCCGTGTCTCGGAAAGCACGTAAAGCCGTTGTTCCATCAGATTATTTATGAAAGTTAGAAAATAGAGTGCACCTGTGTTTGCGCACACACTTGTGGCACTATAATAACTCCTGCGCAGTTGTCTAATCTCTCTTGAGATTCGCCAGCGTGGCCGATATCGGTCAGGAGGACCACATTTTAGCAATATACCTTAAAAACTAATCATTTTGAATGCAAAATAAAATATAACGTAATTTTAATTAGAAAATTTAAAAACATTTTTTGTATTCTTGTAGTGAGAGAGTTGTTTTAAAAAAAGTAGTCTGATTAGCTTAGTTATCTATTAGTAATTAAGATGGGATAAATAAGTTTCAATTATCCTATATCTATACAAATATATAAAGCTGACCAGTTTGTTTGTTTGATCCGGCTAATCTCAGGGACTACGGGTTCGAATTTAAAAAATATTTTTGTGTTGTGTAGTCCTTTTATCGAGGAAGGTCTGGTTTTTATCAATTATATATTTTATTAATTATACGCGGGTGAATTCGCGGGGCACAGTTAGTTATATAATATATTTTCATAATCAAAGTGAGCGAACGCGCAAATGGTCACCACGGCCCATAAATATAAATATCAACCGTTCCTTACATCATCAATGCGCCTTGGAACTAAGATGGTATGACCCTTGTGCCTGCAGTTACTTTGGCACAGTCGCCCTGCAATCCGGAATACAACAAGACTAAGCATTATATTTGCTGTAAAATATTTGATGACTGGGTAGTTCTATAAATATGGACTTGAGCAAAGCCCTACCACCAGCTAACAATTATATACAAACCGATATATTATTTACAACTAATTTTATAATTATGAATCTCACAGACCTATAATTATAGATCAACAATTAATAACAAATGAAAAACGGCACTCAAAAAGGCAAGGGCGCTCAAATCTGAAAAATAAAAACTCAGATAAATTTTCTTACCGTAATAAAATAATATACCTAGTTCTGCGCCAAGTCTGCGTTTATATTATTTATAGCAGCTTTGCTAAATACTACCAAAATCAAATGAAAAATTATTATTATTAACCAAAAAAGCGTAACAGACAGACAAAACATCCAACACTAGCTGATAAACAACAGACTGTTACTTTCCCTCGATATGGTTTATTTCAGAGTATAATTTCAAATAAATCTTTTTTTTAATAAAACGTTAATAACAAGCTACTTTTTTCCTAATTGCGGGGAAGTATGACGTATTTGCCTCCAGCTAACGATACCATTGGTCTAGGGGCGGTGACGGTACTGTCACCGAAGTCAAGCCTATTACTTTTATTATATATATTTTAATATAGCTCTCTTACATTTAACACAATGACTTAAAACAATAGACAATAGTAAATCAACTACTATCTACGCTTAAGATAATTCTCACACTCACTTTCACGTTGCTAATACAAGACGCTGGATAGCTTTAATAATAATATTAACATCCTGGGACATTATTCACACAAGACCATCTGGTCCCAAACTAAACAGAGCTCGTACTATGGAAACCAGACACCTGATATACTACATATACTATTTCCTTTTGTAAATACATACTTATATAGATAATTACACCCAGACTCAGAACAAACAGAAATGTAAATGCACACAAATGTCTCCTGGGTGGGAATCGAACTCACGACCTGCGGCACGAAAGGCAAGTGTCTACCAACCACGCCAGCTCGTCCTTTGGGTAGGTAAGCTTAATTAATAAAAATATAAAGAATATTTTTTAACATTCACTTATTTAGAGACAGAGTCTTGATAAAATATTGTTAATTATTATATGCCAAATAAAACATATATTAAGTATAGATACGTCCTGTTTTGAAATAACGGATTCCAAGCGAGTGCAACTTTTAAATCTTAATTAATACAATTTACAAAGGTTTGTGATGTTGGTGGCGTATTGGCGATGTAAGGAACGGTTGATACGTATTTTTTTCTATCCCGTATAATATATTTTATAAAAAAAATTACTGGAAAATACTTCTTAACATGAATATAACACATTTTGTAATTGTTGACCTTGAATATATATAATTTTTTGTTTCAATTATTTAAGAACACTTAAACATGGCAGCAATATGCCGAAGGCAATATTAATTATTCCATTAAAACGTAGAAATATATTCTCTTTGTGAGTGTACAACTGCACCCCGCCCATAGAAAACCGTTGCAGCGTTTCAAGTAAACCACCAGCTGTCTCCGAGTACACACCGCACGTACGTATATTTATATAATATGTTATATAAGGAAAGGCAAATATAAATTATAAACGTAAGAAATTAAGAATCCTTTAAATTCTATACTGATTTAATACATTCTAACAATCTTCGGAATTTTGAGATTAATCGAAATTAGTGCAAAAATAGAAAAGGGAAGTTAATCAGCCTTCATATCACTTTATTAGTCTCACACTGTCTTACATGTCTTCATAAATATTATTATAAATTATATTTTATAGAGTAATATGATGTAACTTCAAATAAATTTTAACATGTACGATTAAATGTGCTACTGCTGGTATAAAAGGATATGTCTTCTAGGGGATAAAGGGTTAGGATCGTATTCCACCGTGCAGCTCCAATTCAACCCACATTTAGAATACTACGATAGGAAATACATATGAACAATAAATTTATATGAAATTTCAACGGTCAAGTTTCCTCAGCCGCCGAACACAAATAACGCACATCAAAAACTCGGAGATATTTTCCAGAGTTCAAAGCAGTCATTGATATCAAATGTTCTACCCACCTCGACTTATATGACTTTTATTTATTTATTTATTTAAGGATCTCCAACAAAGGATACGCACTTACAAGTACATCGAATTGAATAATATTATAAAACATGTGTGCTCCTTCAATTACAGGAGACCACATCAATTTTGATTTACTTATTTATTAAAACTATTAATAATTTTTGACGTATTTTTATGAATTAAAAATAATTCAAAGGTATTGTACTAATCTACAATTTAATTGGGTTCCATGTGTAAAAATCGTGTTTTAAGTGTGGCAATTAATTAATTTATTAGTGCAGTAGATTATGATCACTTGATAGTATCACCGATATAATAACTGCCAGCAACAATTGACCATATTTTTATTAGCGATGAATTCATTGTCTATTAACATAATTAACATTGTGATATAAAAATAAGGAATACGTATAGTAATCTCATTTATTACCTTCAATATTTATACTTTCAAGTGCCAGTATTCCTAGGATTTTTCGCTATAGAATCTTTATATATTATTTTTATTTATACTAGTAATGAATTACAAATAATCTAGGGCTACAGATTACTTAGTAATTTCATTTTATTTTTATAACAACAAAAACCTTTTGGTGCTATATATTTGAACTATATTTTTATTTTCGTGAACATTCGCGACATTCCACAGATGTGGTTTATCTGTCGGATGTCACCCATTATTTTATAGATATGCAATGCAGCGAATCATTTGAGAAACATTTTCTCTCGCTTTAAGCATTAGTTTTCATCGCTGTGGGAGAAGACAAAACAATTGACAGTGCTCTGTATAAATTATCATATTATTGTTATAATAACTACACCGTATTCTTCAGCATAAAATACAAAACATGTCTATTAGGATAACATAGAATAAACCCGGTCATTTTAGATAGAAAATTCATAGTAATTAAATAAGATATATGAATATAATAAATTTATTATTACTAATACTTCGCGTACATACTTATCTGATAACAATCCGATTAAGTATGAAATTACGAAAATTACCACAATCATGATTATATTTGTCGTTGTAATCTATAACTGGAATAAAAAATCTAAGGCTTCTTTTCGATAAAATCTCATTCTTTTAATCTCAAATTATTAAATCAATACAATTTCGGTTTTTTCCTTATATGGCGTATCTATGCTAGTTGAGCGCAAACTTTTCCGCCGACGTATAAAATAGGAGACAAACATAAGATCAATCGGTTTCTAATTTTGAAGTACTTAATTATTATGAGTAGAAACTATGTTATACTACAATATATATCTACAAATAATATAAAACCAATAATAATTTTAATTCAGTTCTTACAAAAAACTTAAATTCGTTACAAAAAAAAGAAAGCAAAATTGCTTAAAATTATAGTTTTGTGGTTGTAAAAGAGCGCTTCCTCACGGATAAATAATATAAGGTCTTCCAGACCGATTTCGGCCACGGCGGCCAATCTCAAGAGAGATTAGCCAACTACGCAGGAGATATTATAGTGCACAAGTGTGTGCGCAGAAACAGGTGCACTCTCTTTTCCTTAGCTCTCATAATCCGATGGGACGGCAATCCGACACGACCGGAAAGAGTTCAGGCGCAGGACCAACGGCTTAACGTGCTTTCCGAGGCACGGGAGTGTACACACTTCCAACTTCCAGACTCCGGGCTGCTACTGAGAATTTCCTGACGGAAAACCCCAATAACTATTTATTGGCCCGACCTGGGAATTGAACCCAGGACCATCGAGTCTGCGGCCTTATATCAAGCCACTAGACCAACGAGGCAGTATCCTCACGGATACCGCAATGCTTGAAGATAAAAGTCTTCGGCAAGTGCGTCCTACCAGTTATGACCTACGGAGCCGAGACATGGACACTGACAGTCTGTTTGTTCCACCATTTTAAGGTCGCTCAGCGAGAGATGGAGAGGGCTATGCTCGGAGTGTCTCTGAAGGATCGAATACCAAATGTAGTGATCCGACAGTGAACCAAAGTTATCGACATAGCTCAAAGGATTGTCAAGCTGAAGTGGCAGTGGACTGGACACATTTGTCGCAGTACCGACAACCGTTGGTGTAGACGTGTTCTGAAGTGGAGACCACGTCTCGGCAAACGTAGCGTAGGACTCAGGCTAGGTGGAGTGACGATATACGCAAAGTGGCTGGCAGCGGATAGATATTGAGAGGTGACGAACGAGCTCAGTGGCGTGTCAGTTCATTGGAGAGACCTATGTCCAACAGTGGACGACGAAAGGTTGATGATAATGATGATGATGATGATTATAAGAGCGAACCAACCAATCACAGTCGATTATGTCAATTCATTAATCGAACTCCGCATCAGATAAATTAATCAACCTAACAATAAAGCTTCCCGACGAATTATTCGACTTCAATATAAAAAGTGTTATTATTCGTAATCCAAAACAAAACACAATAAATAAACTGCCATTAATAAATATTTCATTCTCCTTTCTTTAGCTTTTATAAGTAAGTAAGTATTCAAAGTTTGATGACGTCGTCAAATCTATTTTATTCCAATTACCTTATTATTGCCGTGTGCCGATAGGCTTTAACCGACGTCACCTGCGTGAGAACAGACAAGCGGTATCATATTAACCATTGAAATTAGCTTTAATTTTCTTTTATATAAAGGAATTTTACAGCATAATTACGTGAAAAATTGAAAACCGATTATACTTCTAATTAGAGATGCGCCGAATAGTCGTTTCACCGAATAACCGAATACCAAATACTATTTGGTTTAATTTTTACCGAACCGGATATTCGGCCGAATTATTCGGTTTAGCATTTCATTGTTTTGCCGCGTAAACTGGTAAGAAGAAGGCTTTTTATATAAGCCATTAAAACAAACGACATTGATGCTGAAAACTCAAGTGAATGTGAAACTATAACTAACAGAGAAAAACCTCTACAAAATGTTACAAAAGCCCAATCGCTGTGGAATTGGACAGCTATGCAGCTGAGAGTTTTCTACCAAGAGCCCAGAGCTCTTTTGATTGGTGGACAAAGCATAAGTCTAAACATGCACGGTTAACTAATTTAGCCAGTGTTTTTAAGTGCTCCTGGCAGTACTTACTTGGTGGTAGAGCTTTGTGCTCGTCTGGGTAGGTACCACCTAGGTTGTGTTCTGGTTTGAAGGGTGAGTGAGCTAGTGTAATTACAGACACAAGGGTCAAACCAAGGGACAGTTCCCAGGGTTGGTGACGCATTGACGATGTAAGCGATGGTTAACATTTCTTACAATGCCATATATCTATGGGAGTTGGTGACCACTTATCATCAGGTGGCCCATATGCTCGTCCGCCTAAATATACAATAAAAAAACTAGGTTAAAAATAAATATGTTGACTGGATAAATTTTGATTTGAAGTCTAATTGCTTCTTCATAGAATTTTGATTTATAATATAACATGAAACTTACATAGGACGTTTTGTCTTTCATTTCTATACTGTGTCGTGTGGCCAAGGAAATAGAAATACTCGAACCAAATAATCGAATATATTCGGCATCAAAACCGAATAATTCGGCCGAATACAAATAGTGAAAAAGATGCCGAATACGCCGAGTACCGAATACCTAACGAATATTCGGCGCATCTCTACTTCTAATATAAATTAAATGTTTTTTTATTATTGGTTTTAAAAAATGAGAGAGAAAAATAATTACCCATATCACTAAAAATGATTAATTATTAGTCATTAAAAGCTTTCAAAAATCTTACATCGAATAAAATAATATTATATTTTTGATAGGCAACGATGCAGCTACCGAAACACCTGAAGATAGCCGCGGGCTGCACCGGAGCCGCCATATTTGGTATACTCTTCGGCTGGGTAATCTTTCCGACCATATTGAAAAGTCAATTAAAGAAGGTAAGCTTTATAAATCGATATTTTTCAATTTAAAATAATCTTTTTAAAAACAAAAAAATATTTTTATGGTAATTTTTTTTTTATTAAAGGTTAATTACAACAAAGCATAAAACTTCTATCAAAATACTATAAATGGTGGTTACAAACCAGTAATTAAATTGCTTGATAGCAACACACGGACGTTTAATTAGGGTAATTTCTTTATTAGTACAACAAACAATTGAAATATAACACAAATAGAAATGTACCTATAATAATTTCAAATTATTTATTTAGGGAATTACTTTAAAAAGGACCTCCTTTAAACTTCAAAATTGTTTTTTTTGGGAAACTATTATAAATATTTAATAATTATTGTCTAATTAGTATCCTTTTGAAGATCAGTTAACTTCTATATCTACATCAAGTATTAAGAACGTACTTAACGTTCTTTTGTCTTAGAAAGATAATCGCGGAGAGTGATTTATTAATTAGGTACATACGTAAGTACCTATTAAGTAGTATCTAGTTGAATTAAAAGTACTTTTATGCTACTACAATAATATCTGTGGAATACAAGCTCGATACTAGCATAATGCACAGTTGCTTAATAAAACGACACGAAATAATAAGTGTACATAATCGCTTAATATATAATATTATAT
Organism: Nymphalis c-album; assembly: GCA_963151315.1. Taxonomy (NCBI): domain Eukaryota; kingdom Metazoa; phylum Arthropoda; class Insecta; order Lepidoptera; family Nymphalidae; genus Nymphalis; species Nymphalis c-album. The sequence continues at coordinate 2,781,652 of OY720601.1, forward strand.
AAATAATATTTACAATATTCATATGTAACCATTAAGTTTAGTAACATTACTATTAAAAAATACTTTTAATTAAAGAAATAAAAAAATTGAACGTAATAAATTGACAAGATTTTATTAAATTAGGTTAAAAATAATCACCAAAGCTGGTATAAAATTACGTAATCCATATTTAAATATATACATTTATCCCATCAAGTTAAGAACAAATTAAGACGTATAAGATGCTTACTTTACAATTTACTTGAAATGAAACGCAAAATTGTTCTATTGCTGAGTTCGAGCTTAAGGGGTGAGTAAGCCGATGCAATTACAATCATAAAGGACACAACTTCTTAGTTCCCATGGTCAGCTGCATGACGGTAAGCAATTACTATTAACAGCAATTGCAGAGCCCATATCTAGGGGTGAACGAAGGTAACCACCGACTATAGGATGAGTCATATTGTGATTACTATTTTACACTATTTTAAATCGAATGACTGTTGAAAGAAACGAACGGTAAGTTCGTTGCCTGAAGTTCTATTTATTATTAAAAAGAAATACAGCAAACTCTAATTATAACAAACGTTTCATTGAAATTGATATTGCGATATCAATGTCTAGAAAATTATTACTTTCTGCTTGAGTTCCGTTCAGTTAAGCATAACAGGAAAACCGAAGTTTCCTTTTCAGTCATAAATACTTGTATTAAACAACTTGACCTAACATTTGATATACAATCAAAACATGATACCTATTCATCCTCTAACCTTTCGCTAGATTTTGACGTTTTTTCTATAAACATAAGCTTCAGTTTAGGTATCGTTCGCAAAACCGGCGAATTGTAAAGAATTATACTTATTTTTAATAGATACTTCCAATATCACAGTCCTTTAATATCCCACGACTTGTCAGAGGCCTTCAAAGTGTCACTCCTGGGCCCCACTCTAGACCCTTATGCCCGGGTTACGCGATCGATAAGCTTCCATGGTACACCCATTCTATAACTAAAGCGTTCTGCGAAAATTTATATAATGTTATTTTATTTCGTACAATGGGATACAATCACTCTTAACGAAAAATTGGTCTGAGTTCGATTAGGTCTGCAGCCACTATCAGCTTCTATGTACATTGATTTTATATATATTATTATATAACACACAGACGTAAACAAAAAATCCTACTTTGCTAAATAAAATTATCGTAAAAAAGCCGCGACGTTAAATTGTAGTATTTACAAATTAATAAAATTTATAGGAAATGGCGTTATCGAAGAAAACAGACGTTCGTATGATGTGGGAGAAAATACCTTTCGCACTTGACTTTAAAGTGTACCTTTTCAATTACACTAATCCTGAGGAGGTGCAGAAAGGAGCCTTACCTATTGTGAAGGAAGTTGGACCTTTTTATTTTGAGTAAGTGTACGGAGTATTTCGTATCCAATTTAGGAGATACAAACTCTTTAATGGGATATCTTATATATGTTAGAAAACCTATCTATTAAAGAAGACAATGAATATTATGATGTTAAATTTAAGAGTCATATCGTTATTTGTTAGAAATATTTATTATGTATAAGATCCAAACGATTTTTTCTGCAATTGTCTTGTAAGACTATGTAATTTTAATCTTGTTTTCATATAACGACTGTAAATGACGAATATACGGCATTTAATTATTTTTTATGAGTCTCCACAAGGAAACATTTCATCAAAGTTCTTGAGAATAATAATAATCATTTGAACTTCTAAACGGTTGTAAGAAATATACTAAAAATATGTAACAGGTTTCCCAGATTTATAGGAACAGTGCATCTATCATCTACATTCAAAATACGGTTATTTAGTACATTCTAAACTAACACTTGTACAGGCGAAATAGAACCCAAAATGGCTCAAAAGTATTACTTTACTCATATTTTCTAAGCACTACCGATTAGTTTTATGTCGTCACTATTCTAAACGACTTCAAGCAAGTTCAATTCTCGTATGAAGATAAACATATTTCCTGACATTATTAGAGTTATGGCTTAAGTTTTACCCCTAAAGTTAATATGTACGTAATATCTTGATATTGGGCGTTTGTGTGATCCCTAGAACTTTAATGACCAATTTCTAGTGCAAAAAAAACAATAATGAAACTTTGAATGAGAAAATGCGATTCGTATACGCATATATTATGATTTATGATGTTCCGTCTATATTTCTGTCGTATAGTTCAAGCTGTGCCTCGATAGTCAAATTAAATTACTGTTCAGAAATAATTCCAAGATGTTCAGAAATATCCAGTGGCTTTTTTGAAATATATAAATTTAGATTGGAATGCTTTTTTCTGTAGGGAATGGAAAGAAAAGGTAGATATTGAAGACCAAGATGATACAGACACGATCAATTACAAGAAACTCGATAAGTTTCACTTCAGAAAGGACCTGTCCGGACCTGGATTAACAGGAGAAGAAGTATTGGTTATACCTCATATATTTATGCTGGTAGGAATGATTTTATAATTCTGTACTTGTATTAAATAAATTCGACGAGCGGGTTGGCGTGGTTGGCAAGACACTTGCCTTTCACGCCACAGGTCGTAGGTTCGATTCCCACACAGTACAGACATTTAATATAAATATTTTAATAATACAATACATGAAATTTACATAATATTTGAGTTGTGTAACATGAATGAATAAAAAAAATATACTTAACACATAAAACTTAAAGAATAAGTAAAATTGACAAAATTTAACACAATAATAGTCGAGTAGATTATGACCAAAAAATATAGTCTTGTGATATGAAGATCTTCTGCAACTTACCACACATTTTTTTAACTGAACAGTCTTCTCGTGGTGATATATATGTATCATTAGAAATATAAAAATGATCGTAAATATAAAAGGTTTCATCTTGTTGTTCACTATCGGTCTGTATATAAAAGAAAATGAATAAATATTTTATTACATTGATACTATGAAATACCTTTTCCAAAGCTTTTACGAAACCTTTTGAATGTATGTCCCTCTAAAACACATTTGAAACAGTTTGTACACACGTCTCTAACAGGTTTGATGAAAACTTTATTACCTTATTCTATCATATTTACGATAAATATTCCAGCAAACTGTTGCTAACTACTACTTCTAACTTTTATAAAAATCTATTATTTTACAATTTACAATTAATATATTAATTATTCTAAAATGTATCAATTATGTTAACTTTTATCACATAAAATACTTATCAAATTTACATCACTTGCTTTTTAATATCCATTCGGTTATATGATTTCTGAAGACAATTCTTTCAAAATTAATAAGTATAAGTTGTAACTAGTTATTGGATACCAATTATTTAGTATTTTTCAGGGAATAACAACTGTAGTATATCGAGAAAAACCAGCTATGCTTAGCATGCTGGCAAAAGCTCTGAACGGTATATTCGATAGCCCAAGTGACATTTTCATCAGGGTAAAGGTCTTAGATCTTCTTTTCCGTGGCGTTGTGATCAATTGCGCGAGAACTGAATTCGCTCCGAAGGCTGTGTGTACGGCTTTGAAGAAAGAAGCAGCTGACCGTTTGTTATTTGAACCTAACAATCAATACAGGTTTTCGTTGTTCGGTCTGGTAAGTATAATAAAGATAACGTAAGAATAAAAAATATAAAAAATATTATCAAATTTGAAATGTCAAACATTCTTAAATAAATTGTGTTATTTTTCGTATAAAGCACAATTAACTAAGTGTTAGAATTTAGTAAAGAATTGCCCGCAATATTTTCGTTCCTGGAAATCCCAGAACTGTTTATCTGCTTATCGGCTATTCGTGTTTTTCTGACACGTGCAAGTTTTCTCGCGATGCTTTCCATCACACTATGAATTTATAAACACAAATTGAACTGGGAGTCAATTCTACTAATTTATCAACAACAACGACATGTTCCTGATTTTCGTCACTAAAATAAACCTTAGTTGAATCGTTACTGGTAGAATTACACTACTGTCCTAAATCTACTCCGTACCAACTTCGACTTAATCGAAACTGGATCGTTTTATTCGACAATTTGTTAGCAGAATTTCCAATGGATGCATAATTAAAATGAAGTCCATCCTTTCACCTAAGGCCATGTTTATTTCATATACATATTATATATTCTCATGACGATTTTGTATCATTAAGATATAGATCTCATGACTTCAAATGGGAGTTCAGCAATTTGCTGATTCTGTCGTAGAATCAGTAGATTTTATTATTAAACTTAGCCAAGATCAGATATTCTCGTACATATGAATTAGTATTGCGTGGATCTAAATATAAAAATGATGTTTATGAAACTACGACGTTAGGTTGTCATTGAATGTTGGCGAAGTTCGTACAAACATATTAAACATTAACATTTCTATTAAAAAGTGATAACATTTTCACCAGCGTAATGGGACTATAGACAAACACGTGATCACTGTGAAGCGAGGAATTAAGAACGTCATGGATGTTGGTAAAGTGGTCGCTATTGATGGTAAGATGGAACAGGATACATGGCGTGACCATTGCAATGAGTATCAAGGCACAGATGGCACCGTGTTCCCGCCATTTCTAACTGAATTCGATAGATTGGAGTCATTTTCTGGGGATTTATGCAGGTAACTCTTAAATATCTTAAAAGCTAATAATACTCTAAAATCGTAATAATTAAACAAAAATAATTTACCCGTATTTAACAAAGCTGTCAGATCAGACCTGCTGATAATATCGTAGCAAAATGTTACAACTTATTACGATACCAAATATTGACCAATTGTATGTTGTTGAAGTTTTACACATGGTAAATCAATTAATCACTTTTATTAATATCAATAATACCAATACTATTATAATGCACCAACCAACATACTGAGTGTACCCTTCTTGTTACCAGAACGTTTAAGCCTTGGTATCAAAAGAAAAGCTCATATCGTGGCATTAAGACCAATCGATACATCGCCAACATTGGTGACTTGGCTAACGATCCAGAACTTCATTGTTACTGCGAAGAACCAAACAAATGTCCTGCGAAAGGTCTCATGGACTTGACCAAATGTATGGGCGCACCAATGTATGTCTCATTGCCACACTTTTACGATAGTGATCCCGAATTATTAAATAATATAAAGGGCTTAAATCCAGACGTCAATGAACACGAAATTGCAGTTGACTTTGAACCAGTAAGTATAATATTTGCATATTAAATTTATAGCTGATATATGAGCTGTAGCTCTTACCTCTCGGTAGTAAAGTGGTTTTATGTCTAACTTTTTATATCAAAGGATCTTAGATCCGGGAGTGGTTTATCCTTGCTACAGTTCCAGTGTCTACGGTCGAAGGTGAACACATACCATAATGTGGCTCATTGTTTCTAAAATAAATTGAGAAAGTATGAATTATATCATAACAATTGTAGTACTAGTCGTAGTACTAACTCGATACTCACCCTGCCGGCTTTATCTCAGCTCGCTGGATAATTTCAGTCCCTCTTTAAATCACTTAGCCATATCAGTGCTCATAAAGAGAATATTAACAAGAAACATTTACAGATAACAGGAACTCCAATGGTGGCGAAACAAAGAGTTCAATTCAACATGCAATTACTGAGAACTGATAAGATTGAAATTTTTAAAGAGTTGCCCGACGTTATCGCACCTATATTTTGGATTGAAGAGGTAAAAATTACGACTCTATAAATGAACGTAAAATACGAAATGTAATGTGACTTAATATTCTTACTGTATAATAACTGACCAAAATTAATTCTAGGGCTTAGCTTTGAATAAAACCTTCGTCAACATGCTCAAGCACCAGCTGTTCATCCCTAAGCGTATAGTTGGAGTCATCCGTTGGCTTCTCGTTGCGTTTGGCTTCCTCGGAATGTTGGCCTGTTTGGTTTTCCATTTCAAAGGTAGCGTCAAAGTGGTAATTGTCATGATTTTATAGATTATATTACAATAGCTGTTTCTCAGGGTCAGTGCACATTCTACGAAGTGGAGCTTACTCGCACAGATACCGCATGTGGCGCACTATTAAAGGTCATCAAGCATACGCGAACTTGCGCTAAAATCTCAAGCAAGCGCGTGCGCGACACTGAAGCCGCTGCGCGAAATATACCTATCGTACGCTCGCGCAGACGTTAATCTGCTCACTTTTTTTAATTTTTATTAAAAAAAATATTAAAAAAAAATTGTATATATTATGTCATTACAGAGTATTTAAACGTAAATAATAAACGTGTTTAAATATGGAATTGTGAAAATATCCCTAAAAAGACATTAAATGTGTTTCTCACTGAAACTGTGAGCTCGTCTTTGGCATTAACTTATACAAGTATCAATAACTTCATGAAATATATATTAGCTACATATCAATTAATAGATGTTCCTAATTGTTTTCAAATTTCGAACATGTTATAAAAAAATCTGGTTTATTTTGTATTTGAATGAGTTAAGATATTCCTAACACACTGTGGAACAGAATTTCCAGCTGGTAATAGAAAATTTAGAATTGAATATTAAAAAAGGTTTAAGGTAATCTAGTACATATATGTTAATATTTTCAGACAACATAATGCGCTTTGCCGTTACCCCGGACTCCGCCACCGGCACCAAAGTCAACCCGGAGAATAATGAACAGAAGGAAATAAGCATTGTCGGTAGAGAGCCACCAAAAATAGAAGCATAATTTTACTATTGCACATAAATATTACCGTTGCATCAGCTATTCTGTTTTCAATTTTAGTGTATTGTAGCTTTTAATAATGCCGCTAGCACACAGCGACCCGCAAACACTATAAGGATAACATCCAGCTTTAGAAGACGCGTACAGGTTTGCTTGGTCACAAGCGATGAAATGAACGCTGTATTTCGTTTGTAATTAAATATATAAACTTGTCGTAATTAACTAAATCAAAATAAAAAACAAACTATCTTACAACGTAACTTTCAAGACACTAAATAAAAAAAAATTGAAATAAGTTTTTTTTTTGTACTGAAGCAATTAACTATCACATTTCACATTAATTTTTAAATTAATTATAAACATAAATCTTTATTCATTTAGTTTTAAATATTGTAATTACAATATACTTCAGAACTCGTTCGTTTTATTTATTTCTTTGTACCATTACAAGCATTAAAATAAATAAAGTCCATAGCTCAATTTGCATATAGCCTTTAAAAGTTTCTGTAATATCTTCGCAGACTAATACGCCATTATTGCACGAATTCATAATGAATAGCACAGATTACTTAAAATCTCGCCCAATTATATAATGTCAATTTAAATTACATTACATTTAAAATGATAATTCATTATCTGTCGTTACTCCACCTGTGATTGGAATTACCTATACATGTATGGTCATTTATAACTAATGACTATTAAAATGCATTTGTCACTTTTGAAATTAAAGATTCGAAACCGTTGACATTTCTGATTTCGTTTTCTCGAACTGGCTGTTACAATTTTTTTTAATTGTTCTAAAAAAATATAAACTGATTGATCTCATATGTTTCATCTAATTTATACGTGACATTGGCAGAATATTTAGCGCTTAACCAACGTCGATAAAGACAAACAAAAAAAAAACAAAATATAATTTAACAACACAAAACGACGATTTATATGTAAATCGAAAAAATATAAAGGACATGTTTAGATCAAAAAGTATTAAATTCAATTGCAAAGTTAGATCAAGTTTGATTCGCAACAAATGTCTCCGATTTATTTATTACTTTTAATACAATAGAGACAACAAAGTTAAATGAATATTTGGCGATCAATTTATTTGATATATATTTTTTTAAATAAAGAATAAGGTGATATTAAATCTTTCACACGGTTTGGCTGAATAAGTTTTTAAGATTTCAGTAATGGTTAAGTCATTTATTGTGTTGTCTATTAGTCTCTCACACCAGGTTTATAGTTTGGTAATTTATGTCCGTACATATGTTTATTTTCAGACAATATAACAGTAAAAAAATGAATATAGTCCACTTGGTGGTAGGGCTTTATTCAAGCTTGTTTTGTGGTTGTTACTACACACTGATCATAATACCAACTGCCAAACAGCAATCCTTCGGTTTGAAGAGTGAGTGAACCGATGCAGCTACTTGATATTTCTTGCAATAGCCAATGTCTATGTACGCTGACGCTGAACACCATGTATTAGGTGGCCCATTTCAATTGGGCTATTTGGTAGTATATTTTACGTCAATTGTTTCAAGACTTTAAATCCATAAAATGCAATGGCGTTTCTTAAAAAACCTTTTACAATATTGGTTATATGGACCATTTAGCGCGTTTTATACAAACTATTTCCATATTTATTTCGATCGTGGTAATGAATATAAAATTGGTTTTATAAGGTTTTGATAGATGTTTCTTTCTTTTATTATTTTTTGCTCGAAATGCGTGTACATTTTTAACATACATAAAATAAAATGTAATATTAAAAATCAATGTTTATTAAACCTAAAATTAAATATTTACACACTTACAAATACTATAAACTAATAATATCACTATGGATTTGTCATCACAATAATTATATACTTATAAATATATGGTAACACATGGTAACTATCAATTTGTCAATTGTTTTGGTATTTACAAGTTTTTCTTTGCCAACGACGTTTCATCTATTAGCTTGGTTGATCGCTTCAACAAATCGCTCGACTGATCAAACAACTTGTTCATCCGTTTACTTTGTACGTAATTGCTTAGGCAAATGAAACCGACTCTTAATCCATACACAATAAGAGCTATAGTCGATAAACTAAGAACCAAAAACGTTAACGCTATGTCTAACATATAATACTGGAAGAGATTTAAATCTTTAGCTGGTGATTGTAAATGATATGCCCCTTTGTGTCTCAATACATATTCCGTCCAATAAATGGCTCTTTCCAAGGGAGATTCTTTCTGATCTCTCATAAGTATTTGTCGGCTCTTGACTTGTATCTTATACTTCGGTTCAACAATTACATCTTTTATAGCTTCGTAAAGTTTATCTGATGTTAAATACTGAAGGTCGAGTTTCTTTGCATAACCGTCTACTTCTGCTTTAGCTGCATTTGCATCATGATCACAGAAAACTGGAATACTAATGATAGGAACTCCATGATAGACAGTCTCAAACATGCTGAGTAGACCGCCGTGAGTAACGAATGCTTTTATTTTGGGGTGACCTGAAAAATATATAAATGTTTTAATAAGCTCTTGAAACTATAGTATTATGTAAATAAATTATCCAATAATAGATTCGTTCCACCATTTACCTAACAAATCTTGTTGTGGCAGCCACTTGTAAAGTCTTATATTTGAAGGAATGTCAGTCATATTTTGATCCCCATCTTGCTTCCAAAGCACTCTCTGTGGAAGTCTTTTCAAAGCATCAATAAACAAGCGGTGGGCCGCGAGTGGCATTTTGTTCGTTCTCACAGAAGAGCCCATAGAAACATAAACAAATCCAGCTTCTCCTGCACCGGAAATCCATTCTTCTAAATCCTACAAATATAAATAATCATATGTACAAAACTTAAAGGAAAACAGAGAAACAGAGAAGTAAAGTAAATATTTTGCATATCGAATAAAATTGTAGGATACGGATTTATAATTTATGCAAAAGAACAAGATTTTTTCAGTTAAATTGATTGAATTCAAATATATATTTTTTTACAATACTACTTACAGCATTCAGTCTTTTCGATTCCTTACAGTGAATACACGCTATCTCAGCAACGTTTGGAAGGAAGGGCCTGGAATATGTTACTGAAAAGTGTCCATTCTGGAGTATAAAACTAACATTCTTGGCCATGTCATAAACGTGCGGCATTTGTGAACCGAAATGTTTTCGGAGTACAGTTTGTAGTATTGTCACGCTTATACCATGTCCCAATATAGAACCAAGGTGCCAGAAAGCGTTGACTGACCGTTCCAAGAATCCCATATTATCTGTAAAGGATCTTGCGAAGAAGGGTGTCACGGAGAAGGGTGCGGGACTTCCAGAGATGCTCGTGGGTGAAGCGTAAAAGGCTACTGTGTTGATGTACATGAATGGCACTTTCATGCGATAGACCAGACCCAATGCGCATTCAGGGTACGCTCCGTCCAGCATTATCAGATCATAGTTCCTTCCTGATCTCAAAAAGGATCTCGTCTCGATGTCAGTGAGAAACGCATCACACGCCTGGAAATGATTTTATTTGATTATTGATAAGTTTATTGCTTTTATACATTTTGCGCACAAACGGACAATTAATTTTTTTCTGGCCGCAGCATCTTATTCTACGTAAGTATTACAATATCATATCATTCATATGTTAAATCAAACACTTTTGTGGTTGTTTTAAATATCTTTAAATTGCAATATGCCACCTCATACTTATCAGATTTTTTTAATTACTAAAGAAGAATGCATGCATATTGTAGTTAAGTTTTTTTAACCGACTTAAAAAAAAAGGAGGAAGTTATCAATTCGTCTGTATGTTTTTTTTGTTGTTGACTGAAGGACAATTGGGCCACTTTTTTTTATTGTATAGGAAGGCGGACGAGCATATGGGCCACCTGATGGGAAGTGGTCACTAACGCCCATAGACAATGGCATTGTAAGAAATGTTAACCATCGCTCACATCACCAATGCGCCACCAACCTTGGGAACTAAGATGTTATGTCCCATGTGCCTGTAATTACACTGGCTCACTCACCCTTCAAACCGGAACACAGCAATACAAAGAAAGTACTGCTGTTTTGCGGCAGAATATCTGATGAGTGGGTGGTACTGATATGACATACTGTTCGGGTCTTGTAAGGAGATCTAAAATTGACAAACTTTATCTTAAGCGTCAATAGCGCAGCGGTGTGTGTATGGAATAACATCGCCGGCGCCGTGAGTCTCGGGTTCAATCCTCAAGCGAACCAGAAATACTTACCTTTTCTGATTTTATTTTAAGATTGTTTTAAAATTATTGTGAATTTGTAATTATTTAAATATGTACCGGCATTAGGTCATTTGAGGTCGTGCACTTTCTTTGTTCGGTTGTGTGTCTCTTGAACTATAAGAAACATCAATGTACCGACAATAATGTAATTGTATAGTGTATTAAATAGTTTAAATTGTTAAAAATAGTGTTAAGTGGTAGCGGATTATTGCATGGGCCTAACGACACGCCTTTTTGGTCACCAAGCATATCAGTATATAACCGAAATCCATCTCCGATGACTAGCCGTGCAAGGTGTGGTAGGGTGCCTGCTTAAGATCTAAATGCAAAACCCTCCTGGCGCTCAACAATTCTTTGACTGATAGAATGCAATAAAGGGATGTGTGAACAAGATCTGTAATTTAATTGACGACCCGTAACAAATGGCGCCCAACGGAAAATAAATTAGGAAGATAACTACAGCAGCATAACATAAAGAACATCGTAATCGCCAATACTGTAATTGCATCAGCATCGGAAGGTAATAGTCAGTGTCTTACGGCAACGGAGTTATACGCGACGCGTCGTATTCTAAATGTGGATGATGTTATACAGTAATGTTGAAGTTAAATTGTAAATGAACGGTTTTATGCAGTAAGGTGACAGCTGGTATTGAATTGTATTAGATTTAGTGTATCTTATGTATCATTAATTTTAGCGAGAAATTAATTATTTAGTATTGTTTTAAAAATTTAACGGAGAAGGAGGACGGTTAAAATTAAACATTAATCATTGGTAATTAATATAATTTTACATAAATAATATTATGCAATATTGAAATTCTAATTAATATAATCAATAATATTAATCAATATTTTAATTCTAACTAATAATAAATAAAGTATTATAAAATTTAAATAAATTATTATAAATCTATATAATAAATAAAGTTAAAATTTAAAATAGATGTATTTGTAAATAATTTGTAACATACTGGCAAATTCTTACACATACCTACATTTTGTTATAATATAAATGTTATGAATTTGTTTGAGAAATAATTATATTTGTATGAAATTAATAAATTGCATTAATAAAATCAGTTAGAATAGCAAAGAGGAACTCTTAAAGATAAAGTAGATTATTATTGTTTTTTTACATATAAAATGGATGTAAACTTTCTGTTAAAGGATGAACTTGAGTTTGAACTCGCGACTCGTGGCGTACATATTAAAAGTTTCGTTCCTGTTATGAAAAAATTACTTAAGGAACTCATAGATTCCGAGCAGACTGGTCAATACTCGCATCAAGTGAAACCTCCTAAGCAATGTCTAGATAATCCTTCGCAGGAATTAATATTATGTTCTAAGAAAGTTAATATTTTGTCGAATTATATTTCAGAAATAACTGAAAAGCCAGATAAAAACTTGTTTAGACGATTAGTGTCCCGTCTATATCACGTAAAATCTAGGTTAGATTTTATAGCGGCCATGAATGAAAATGACAATGAACTTAAGGAGACCTTAAAGAATGAAGTGGAGAATTTACTATCACAGCTCGAAGAACAGGATGACAAGATAGAAGAAGAAAATCTTACGATCGATGACAGACGAATTATACAAGAAACGTTAGGTGAAGTAGGTGAAAAAATTATAAGAAAATTAGAGGGTCTGGAAAATGAAAATTACAAAAACGTGAACTTTGCACAAAATTTTGAAAATTCAAATTTCAACGCAAGAAATAAGGTTTCAAGGATGTTTCATACATCGACGTTCGAAGAGGATATACCTGTTCGTAAGCTTGTACCAATTAACCAGTGGGGTATAAAATTTTCAGGAAATAATGAAGTTAGCATTAACGCCTTCCTTGAACGGGTTGAAGAGTTGAAAGATGCTAGGAACGCTTCTGATAAAGACTTATGGCGTTACGCAATCGATTTCTTTGAAGGAGATGCATTAATTTGGTATAGAGCTAATAGGAAAAATATTTGTAGTTGGGAAGAATTAACATTGCTTTTGAAAAGAACATTTCAGCCTCCATGTTATCAGGAGGAATTGTTAGATGAAATTATGGCAAGAACTCAGGGTAAGAATGAATCGGTCATCATATATGTATCCATAATGCAGAATATGTTCAAAAGACTGCCAGAGAGCATTTCAGAGCAGAAGAAAGTCATGATCGTTTTAAAAAACCTTCAACCTTACTTTCAAAGAGCCGTTTGTAGAGATCACTTTTCTTCCATTAATGATTTGATGAATGTTTTGCGGGTCATAGAAAGAACTAAAATACATTGTGAAAATTTTCGGGAACCTATGTGTAATAGAAATAAATTAGAACCGGATTTAGCTTATAAAAATAAAAATATAGTCGAAGGAAATCGTGAGATAGGGGAAATTAAAAATTCTATAGAAGTTAATCAAAGACGTTGTTGGAATTGTAGGGAATCAGGTCACCTGTTTCGTTCATGTAGATTACCGAAACAACGATTATTCTGTTACAAATGCGGTCGTTTTGGCGTAATATCGAAAGAATGCTCATGTAAGGGAAACGAGGCCGGGGGAAGCAGCGCTCCTGCCAAGTAGGCTTTCCCCTGGATAGGAGTAGTAAAGAATGGCAGGACTGGTTAAAAGTTGTAAGCGATATGTGCTGTGGTCGCGAATTAAGTCCTTTAGTAGTATCAAAACGAAACGATAACAGATCCTACGTGGAAATTAACATTTTGGAGTATACATGTGTGGGTCTTTTGGACTCAGGAGCCAATCGTACCGTCATGAATATGGAATTAGCTCAAACATTGAAATATTTAGGATTAAAGTCATATCGAAGTAGTAAATTAGGCTTGTCAACGGCTGATGGGACTAATCATAATATAACTGAAGCAATTGATGTACCTGTAGAGTTTGATGGTCAGTTTCATGTTATCTCGATGTTGATTATGCCTGAACTGGTTCAAAAATTGTTATTAGGTAAAGATTTCTTTGATATATTTGGGATTGCATTTCAATTTAAAGGGGACAAGGTGTTAAATCATGGTGAAATCAATACAGTGTGCAATAATGACTTATCAATAATATCACAAAATGAATTAGATAAGTTTCAAAGGAATGAACTAGCTGATGTAATCGAAGAAATGAAAAATACTATTGGGAAAGGATTAGGTCGAACAAAGTTGTTAAAACATAATATAGATACAGGTGATAGTAAAGCAATATATCAAAAACAATACCAATTGTCTCCGGTTATTAAAAAACAAATAGAAAAAGAGCTAGACGAGATGCTTGAGAAAGATGTAGTGGAGCCTTCAACAAGTTCCTGGTGCTCCCCGATTGTTATTGTCAAAAAGGCTAACGGAACAAACAGGCTATGTTTAGATAGCAGACAACTTAATAAGGTTACAAAGAGAGACACCTATCCATTACCTAGAGTGTCATCCATACTAGACAGTTTAAGAAATGCTAAGTTTTTAAGTACGATTGACTTAAAATCAGCGTTCTGGCAAATACCCTTAGATGATACTAGTAAAGAAAAGACAGCCTTTGCAGTTCTAGGTAGAGGACTTTTTCAATTTAAAGTTATGCCATTCGGGTTGGTTAATGCCTCACAGTCCCAACAGAGACTAATGGACAAGCTGTTTCAAGCTAAAAGCGAGAAAGTATGGGCATACTTAGATGACATTGTAGTGTGCTCTTCAAGCTTTGATGAACATGTAAGCCTATTGAAATGGGTTTCCTCGGTCCTTAGAGAGGCTAACTTAACTGTTAACATGGAAAAATGTCAATTTGCTAGGCCATCTTTACGTTATTTAGGATATATTATAGATAAGGATGGACTGAGAACTGATCCTGATAAGGTTTGTGCAATCTTAAACTTCTCCAAACCAAAAAACATTACAGAACTCAAGAGGTTTATTGGATTAGCTAGTTGGTATCGTAGATTCATTAAAGATTTTTCATTAGTAGCGGCACCATTGCATGACCTTACGAGAACAAAAGGGCAAAAACGATTCTGTTGGACAGAAGGTGCAGACAAGGCGTTTTTGGAATTAAAAACCTTGCTGACTACAACTCCAGTTCTTAAGTGTCCGGATTATAATAAGCCATTTTATATACAGTGCGATGCATCAAAGACTGGAATTGGAGCCGTCCTTTGCCAAAAATGTGAAGACTCAGATCAAGCCATTGCATATTTGAGTAGAAAATTAAATGATCATGAAAAGAAATATTCTACTTCAGAAAGAGAGTTATTGAGTGTAGTGTATGCGGTAGAAAAGTTTAGACCGTACATAGACGGTACACACTTCACGGTGATAACGGATCATAGTGCATTGCAATGGCTTCATAAAATGAAAGATCCTCATGGTAGATTGGCGCGTTGGGCAATGCGATTGCAACAGTTTGATTTTGACGTTATGCATAGACCAGGTTCATGTAACGTGGTCCCAGACGCATTGTCTCGTTCCTTGGAAATAAATAATATCAAAATATCCGAAAAACATAAAGATGAATGGTACAGGTCTAAAGTAGCGAGTATATTGAATGGTAAAGAAACCGATCTGACATGGACAGTTGAGAACGGCATTCTTTTGAAATCGATCGCTTTAAAGCAGTTTCCTAGTGTACATCCTTGGAAAATATATATCCCGGAATGTTTGAGGAAGGATGTATTAAAGGAATGTCACGATAACTTGACTGCGGGACACTTTGGTATTCGCAAAACGCTTTACAGGGTGAAACAGAAATATTATTGGCCTAATCTATTAAGGGAGGTCAAGGAATATGTAAAAACATGTGAAACGTGCGCTAAAGTGAAGGTGGCCCAGAAACCAGCTTTTGGCAAAATGGGTGACCATAGAGAGGTCTCTGGTCCGTGGCAGATTGTTTCATTAGATTTGATGGGACCATTTCCGAGAAGTCGCCGTGGTAATACAATGTTACTGGTCATTAGTTGTTGGTTCAGTAAGTTCACGCTCTTATTCCCATTACGTTCAGGCAAGGCTGACAAAATATGCGAGTTAGTGAAGAGACAATTTTTAATTTTTGGTGCGCCAAAAGCAATAATATGTGACAACGGTAAACAATTTGTTTCACAGACCTTTAGAGATACTCTTGATAAATTCAATGTTAAAATTTGGTATACACCTAATTATCACCCTCAAAGTAATCCAACAGAACGCGTTAATAGGGTTATAGGAACAATGCTTGCATCATACGTGAAATCTGGAAAACATTACGATTGGGACATTTGCCTGGACGAAATCAGCCATGCAATCCAAACAGCGGTACATGAAAGTACAGGGTACACGCCTGCTTATTTATTTTTTGGAAGGGAAACGACTACTTCACCTATCAACGGCTTGAATGATTTGGAAGATTTTAAGGACATGTCATTGGAAATAAATAAAACACCCTACATTAATCATTTAAAAATACGCGATCAAGTATTCCATGCGGTAAAGCAAAAATTAAAGGACTGTCATGATCTAAGTCGAAAAGTTTATGATACTAAAAGAGTACTAGCAGATTTTCAAGAAGGAGATGTAGTATGGAAAAGGACAAAGTATTTGTCTAACGCAAATAAAAAGTTCATGGCGAAACTAGCTCCTAAATTTGAAAAAGCGGTAATCAAAAATAAGTTAACAAATAATATTTATCGTTTAAATAATGCTTTCGGTAAAGATATTGGAATATGGCATGCTAAAGATTTAAAACATGTCCAGAACTATAACTAAAAAAAAAAAAAAAAATTTTTTTTTTTTTTTGTCAGGTTGGAGGCATTTGATATGACATACTGTTCGGGTCTTGTAAGGAGATCTAAAATTGACAAACTTTATCTTAAGCGTCAATAGCGCAGCGGTGTGTGTATGGAATAACATCGCCGGCGCCGTGAGTCTCGGGTTCAATCCTCAAGCGAACCAGAAATACTTACCTTTTCTGATTTTATTTTAAGATTGTTTTAAAATTATTGTGAATTTGTAATTATTTAAATATGTACCGGCATTAGGTCATTTGAGGTCGTGCACTTTCTTTGTTCGGTTGTGTGTCTCTTGAACTATAAGAAACATCAATGTACCGACAATAATGTAATTGTATAGTGTATTAAATAGTTTAAATTGTTAAAAATAGTGTTAAGTGGTAGCGGATTATTGCATGGGCCTAACGACACGCCTTTTTGGTCACCAAGCATATCAGTATATAACCGAAATCCATCTCCGATGACTAGCCGTGCAAGGTGTGGTAGGGTGCCTGCTTAAGATCTAAATGCAAAACCCTCCTGGCGCTCAACAATTCTTTGACTGATAGAATGCAATAAAGGGATGTGTGAACAAGATCTGTAATTTAATTGACGACCCGTAACAGTACCTACCCAGACGAGCTTGCACAAAGCTCTACCACCAAGTGATGATTTGATGATAAGTGGTCACTACAGCCCATGGACATTGGTGATGTAAAAAATAATAACCATTCCTTATGCCAACAACCATGGAAACTAAGATGTTATGTACCTTGAGCCAATAGTTACCTACACTGTGAGTCAGTGTCCTCGCCCTTCAAACTGAAACGCAACAATACAAAGTATTGATTTTTAGTGGTAGAATATCTGATGAGTGGGTAGTACTAACCCAGAGGGCACAAAACCTTATCGATTAACACTTACAGCTTTCCCTACTACTAAATTATAAATATATTTCTAACCAAACTATTTTCAAACAATACCTCATATCCGTATCGAATAATGTCCATATAAGGCAAAGGTTCCTCGCCTTTCATTCTGGCTCCAACCAGATCGAAGGTCATATAGCCGCGTACGAAGGCGGCCAAGCCCTCTGGGGTAATTTCCTCTAAGCCCTCGAGGTGGAAATCTGGTTGAAATGGGCTGATGAGAGTGATGTTATGATCTCTGGAAATATATAAAATAGTATATATGTGAAATAATACTATATAGGTATTGAATATAAATTTCAAATATTATTAAACATTAAATATAAATGTACTTATTATTGAGTACATATTATATTTGAATTCAAATAATTAGACTTTCTGATGACGTCATAAAGTCATGTAGAACGATAAATCGCAAAAATAAGTAAATAATAATAATTATATTATTAAAAAAAAACAAATTAGAATATAAAATGAACTACCTTCTAATGAGACCTCTAGCTAATTCCAAAAATGGTATTTTGTGTGACTTGGTGCCCCCCATGGTTATCATGAGGATGTTGCTGCCGCACGCTGACGCTGCTAGCAGAATCGGAAGACATAGTATAGGCCATCGAGACCCTAACTGAAAAAAAAATTAAACTAATTTAAAGAACATTGATTTAGCAGATGTCGGGTCGAAATTATACTATAGTTCATTGTTAATAAAAATGTGATTTAATTTTTTTTATTGCATAGGAAGGCGGACGAGCATATGTGCCACCTCATGGTAAGTGGTCAGTGGTGGTGGTAAGAGACGTTAACCATCGCTTACATCACCAATGCGCCACCAACCTTGGGAACTAAGATATTATGTCCCTTGTGCCCGTAGCTCACTCGCCCTTCAAACCGGAACACAACAATAGCAAGTATTGCTATTTTGCGGTAGAATATCTGATGAGTGGGTGGTACCTACCCAGATGAGCTTGCACAAAGCCCTACCACCTAGTCAATATTATATAATATTCAATATTTTTTTTTCTACTATGCATATATTTTTGAATTGTTGTTGGTGTCGGTATGGCGATGAAAAAATATACCCAATGAAATGTCAAACAACGTTTGGCAACGAACGAGACTATTACGACATAGGAGTATGAACGTCCAATATGTTTTATTTTATTTAATGTTACGTGCTTAACATACGAAATTATATACATACATTTTAACTTTTTGCAATTCTTCTCAATATAAACTTTAACCGTTCCAAATCTCACAAGCCTCTCTTTCTCTTCGCATATACAGAAAGATGAGACTGTCGTGATCTCCTGTCATATCTAATTACCTTCCCATTTAATTATGAGTGGGAGAGTAGGGGGTTCACCTGTGTTTACGCACACACTGCGCTATTATGCCTACTACGAAGATAACTATTTGCCATTGTGAGTGCACCATGGAAATCGGCTAGCAGGACATTATACATAATGATAGTCCAAGACTATCGCAGTGATAAGTTACTTATTTCTGATTGACAGCTTTTGCATAAAGCCGCCACGCTCGAGCAAACATGTGGCAATGGTGTTAAGAAAACGTATCAACATAATTTCTCTATTCGTATTTCGAAATTCAACGAGAACATTCCAAATACTTTTAGATTAGCTAATACTTATAACGATTTGGTAACAGAAACTTTATTAATGTGTAATAATATTATGTTGAAATTGTTTGTGAGTGATTAAATTTTCTAAGTTTTACTTGGTGGTAGGACTGTGTGCAAATTCGTCTGGCTTGGTACCATCCAATACATATTCTAGCGTAAAAAAAAACAATAATGAGTAAGTATTGTGTTTTCGTTTAAAGGAGCTGGCTGCACAAGTGCAGACACAAGGAATATAACGTCTTATTTCCCAAGGTTAGAGGCGTATTGTCGTCGTGAAGTATAGTTAATTTTTCTAATATTGTCATTTACTATAAGAAATTAAAAATAAATAAAACAGTTACATAAAAAATTTAAACAAATTAAATCATTTTAAAATAATGTACGACGTAGTTACACGTAGTGTAAGATAGGGTGCGATATAATGGATCAAAAAAAGAACAAATTTTAGTGTGAAAGATATAAATCCCTTGTGGCTGTATATATACTGCAACTTTAAACTACAGTATTGATATTTTACATTGCGAATAAAAAATTGGTGAACGTTACCTATCCAGACCTACCAGACCTGATCAAAACCTATTAAATTTAAATTAAGAATTTAATAAAAAAACACTCGTAATAATAATAGCTTTATTCATTTAACTCTTTGCTCACAACTTATTAACATAAATAACGGTAAGAAAATGCAGCATTTTCGTTTTAATGAATATATTATTTACTTGAGGAAAGTGTTGCGAGGTTAACTTGTGAAATGCAATTCTGCATCATGTAAATCCCCAAGCTACACATGCAATATATTACATACTTAATTTTATTTACATAATTTTGAAGACAAATTAAAATAAAAAAAAAAACGTTAGAAAATGTATTGCCTTATGTGATTAGTTTGTTATATAAGTACATGAGTCAATTTTAGTTGATCAATTGCTTTATTGAAGAATTTAATTATTTAAATTTATTTTTTATCTATGATTTTACTGATGTGAGAACTCACCACTCATTTTTCAGTTATTTTATCGCCCCATATGGGATATTCTAATGTGACTTGTTTACTTGAAGGTTGATTGAGCTTACAATAATTATAATCCTTCCTTACATACGAATCATTTTTAATGGTATATAAGTTGCCATGTTTATATATAATAACAAAACCCACCCTTGACAATTGACACTGGTACTGTAATATTAACCATCCGTTCTGACTGTAGTTGGCCAACTCATACTTCGAACCGAAACACAACAATACAAAGGATTACTGTTTGGTGGTAGAATATCTGATGAGTGGGTGGTACCTTCCTGACGGACTTGCACAAAGTCGTACCAAGTACAAAGTAATCGGTTGGTCGTCGATCTAATAGCAGATTAGATCTGGGTATGGTAAATATAAAGTTTTAAAGTGAACTATAATAACAACAGGCACGAGATAAATTCTCATATAAATGTCTATAGGTGGTGACCACTTACCGTCAGATGGCGTCAAACGAATAAATTCATGTGCACTGTCCTGTTTAAATTTAAAAAAAAGAATGTTTTTATCTCACTAGAGTCAGACAATTCTATTGTAATATTACAATGATCATACATGCCGTGGGAAGTCTCCGTGTGCCTAGTGCGAGTTTTGTTACTTATTCGATAGAATTGACGTTAACTGAGATTCGTATGAAATTCCGATTACTATCACTACACGACAACTATTTTCATTCCTAAAAAAATGGTTGTCTGTAAAGTCGGTTTACGGACGATAGTTTAACGTGACAACGTCATAACAGATAGATACGGCGCAAGCGTACAATCAGCGTAACGGGACAATGAGTCAGACCTTTTTCGTGCATGCAGCCAGCGTTCATCGATTTATTAGACGTTGTCAGATCAAACTAGATAAATAAACATCGTTAAAGCTTTCTAATATGTAAAAAACTAGCACTAAGCACAAAGTAAACTGTACTTTTATTTGTAAGGCTACGCTTTTTCTCAATAATAATTATTATTAAAGTTTTACAAGCCTAATATTGATTATCCACGTTTACGCATTCGTCTTTGATTGATTCGGTCACTAGTTACTTGTTTATTACTCGACTGCGAACAAAAGTAGGGTAATGGATTTCGGACGTGTCTCTGTTTAACGAGATCGCACCTTGAAGTTATAATTACAAGAATGTTGTTAATATTTAAGGCTAAAACAATACGAGATTTATGAAAAATTAAATTGTATATACAGAGTAAAAATGGGTGAAATATTGTTAACATTGTAATATGATTTAAAATAAAATAAAACAAAACCATAATTATTAGTTAATTATTATGTTATGGCTTTACCAGCATAAGCGATGGTTAACATTTCTTACGCCAATGTCTATGGGCGATGGTGACCACTTACCATCAAGTGGCCCATATGCTCGTCCGCCTACCTATTCTATAAAAAAAGGGTAAAAAAGTGCGCATTGCATGTTTAGTCGTGTTCTTCAACGTCGTAAATTATAG
The DNA here is from genome assembly GCA_963151315.1 of Nymphalis c-album. Lineage (NCBI taxonomy): Eukaryota > Metazoa > Arthropoda > Insecta > Lepidoptera > Nymphalidae > Nymphalis > Nymphalis c-album. The sequence goes on from OY720601.1 coordinate 2,803,349, forward strand.
GCTACTATGAAGTCAGCTGCTTAAGTTTTTTTCTTACAAGAAGGCATGTACCTATTGCAAATATAGAATGGCTTTATAGTCATTAATTTGATTTCTTTATATATTTGTAAGGATGGTATTAAAAAATTGTAGTGGAATAATAATTTGTTAATTTTATTTTGTAGTATTTGAAGATCGACTAGCTTATATTATAAAACAAAGACAGGCTAATTTTACTCACAAATATATTAAACAATAATAACCTGTGCAAAATCGCTTGACACGCATACCTTCACGTTTATTTGCAGCATCTTAACATCTGAATAAAATAATCTCAAATTGTCGACGACATACAAACCTATGCAAATTGCTCTAACGTAATATCTGGCCCTAAGAAAATTCATTGCGTCACGTTCTTATATAATAAAACCTTTGCCTTTACTTACTTGATTTTTAATATTATCTGTGGTTTATAACAATTTTTAAATACGAGATCGAAAATGATAATGACGTTCGATTTTTAAACATCGAAGAATATCACAATAGACTTTGACAACGATGTTTTCATTAAAATATGTACATACATATGTATATCAATCTTCTCTTTTTTAGCTATAGTAAATAGGCAGACTGATAAATGTACAACCTGATGGTAAATGGTCACTATCGACATTGGCGCTATAAGATATTAAGAATTCCTTACATAGACAATGTGTCACAAAAATTGGGGACTAAGAACGGGCCTATTTCCACTTAAAACCGGAACACAACAATACTTAGTTTTGTTGTTTGGCATATTATTTTCTGATTGGTTATCAACAAAACTTATGAAACCTATTAAACAACGGTAAAGTTTCTCCATAAATTTCTCTGTCCGACATAATTTTTAAAAGTTATTAACACACGGCAACGTAACTAAATTATTGTACGTATATTTCATTAGATGTTACGTCGACTTGGAGTTAATTGCTTAAATGTTGTAACTTTTTTTTTATTCATAACATCGTATGATGACATACGAGCAAGACATTTAAGGTCACCATCGGTTTTTGAAATTTTCTTTGTAATATGACAAATTTATATGCAGCGCTATTAATTGTGTAGTAATAAAAAACAAAAGAATAACGATTGATAAAATAACTGAGATGAAGTAAGGAGAATATAATACGGGTCACAAACAGATCATCGAAACAAAAAATACATATTTTCCTTAAAAAAAACGATTACTCGAATAAAATTATTAGCTTGTATCATTATCGGCCGTTTCCTTAATAAACTTTTTTTGCAACTGTTTAGTTAAACACTGATTTCTCTCTTTCTGACATTATTGATTTGATATTCGAAAAAAAAGACAGCATTGCTTAGGTTACCAACTTCGAAAATAACATTTACGAGAATAAATCAAAACAATTTAATTAATTTTCTTGGCATTATCTATATCTATCCGGCTAATCTCAGGAACTACCGGTTTGAACTTAAAAAATATTTTTGTGTTGTATGTGTTGTATAATGCCTTTTATCGAGGAAGGTTGTACGCTTATTTTTATTCATTTTTAACAATTACACGCGGGGCACCTCTAGTATTTTATAAAAGGGCTATTTTAATTTTCACTAATTTCTAATCCTTAAAAATCTCGAGAAAGTAGTTATTAAGCCACATAAGTTTTCTATTTTACAAAAAGTATTGGAGAAGTGCGTCATGTATTTAAAAATAAAAGTAATCACGCATCTGTGGTCTGTTGGTCATCAGAACTTTACGCTGTAACACGTGTGGTCCAATCCTAATACGACAGATAATATATACTAAACAATTCTACGCTTCATTGTTATGTAAATCAATGTTTACAAATGTTTGAGGCTAACCGTTCACGATGCCCAGCGCTTGAAAGCGATTGTACGATAAATGAGAATGAATGTTGCTATCTTTAACGTATGTAGTTACATAATTTAAACAATAAGAAATAAGCATAGTGGGTTTTAAAATAGATTAAAATCCAATTTGCATTATTTTAAGGAAATCATTGTAAATTTTAATTAATTACACTATCAATAATTACGACCTTCTATGAGACATTAAAAAGCGCTTGATTAATGTTTTCATTTAAAAAAATGATACCCTGATTTCGAAAGAATAAAAACTGTAGCTCTAATTAAAAAATACAATAAGCGTCAAGAATGCAATGGTTTGGACCGCCTAGCGCTTTAAAAGCCGCAGGTTCGATCCTGACCGAGTGAGAACGAGAAGAACTAACTAGATTCTAACCTAACACAAGCTGTACACTTAATTGAAGGGATAAATCAATCAAACTCAGTAGGTAGAATATATAGCATTATTGAAAATATAAATATTATATATCAAAATATTTTTTGATTAACTCCAAGTGAAAGATATACCTTATAACTCTATTTACCTGAAGGTTTATCGAAGGTTGATTAATTGAAAACAACAATTATTAATGGGTGAAATAATCTTAAGTTGTAATGGATTATTGTGATACTTATTCAGCAGAAATAGATGTCAAAAGTAGTTGTCAATAACCGCATTTCCGTGTTTAAACCACGTCTAAAATATGTATAATCAGTAGAGTAACAGCCTGTGAATGTCCCACTTCTGGGCTAAGGCCTCCTCTCCTCTTTTGAGGAGAAGGTTTAGAGCTTATTCGACCATGCTGCTCCAATGCGGCTTGGTGGAATACACATGTGGCAGAATTTGAAATGAAATTAGACACATGCAGGTTTCCTCCCGATGTTTTCCTTCACCGTCAAGCACGAGATGAATTATAATCACAAATTAAGCACATGAAATCAGCGTTGCTCGTAATGTAGCCTATGTTTCTCGCTGATAATGTAGATTCCCATTGGTAAAAGAATTTTTAAAATTGACTTAGTGGTTTAGGCGTCACAAACGAACAAACTCACATTCGCATTAATAATACTAGTTAGGATTTTTATGTCATTCGTTTGTCCAAACACCAAATTATTCTCTCGTAATTAAATCAAGGTGACATGTGAATGTCTCGTCTACATAATATTGCAATTATGCGTAATTCAATATGTATAATATGCCTTACTCAATGTCAATTGCAAGTTTTAAAAATATCCGGTCGGGTCCTTAGTTTTAAGGAAATCTTGTTTACTTTCTGATGACCTTACTCGTAATCATAATATGACGTAATTAATAAAGAATAGAGGTTATTATTGTATTCATGTTTTCGATTTTTTTTTCGATGGTATTGTATGTAGTCAAGTATTAAAGCTGGTAAGTTTTGTCAGAGGTGTTAATATTCGATTCAATTAGCGTTAATTTTTGTATATTGTATACATTTTTTGTTATATTTTTGTATGATATGGATATATAAGCTGAGATGGCCCAGTGGTAAGAACGCGTGAATTTTAACCGATGAACGTGGGTTCAAAATCTGGCAAGCACCACTGAATTTTTGAAAATTTGTGGTTAAAATTCATCTCGTGCTTGACGGCGAAGGACAACATCGTGAAGAAACCTGCATGTGTCAAATATCACTTAAATTCTGTCACATGTGTATTCCACCAACCCGCATAACAGCGAGTTGGAATAAGCTCCAAACATTCTCTTCAAAAAGAGGCCTTAGCCCAGCAGTAGGCATTCACAGGCTGTTACTATATAAATATATAAACTATTAACATAATTAAATAGACACGAGCAAATTTTATTATACTTGTTAATCTTTCCTTGTATTATTATAATATAAAAATAATCGTCAATATATATTCATAAGCGAAGATATCGCGGCACTTAAAAATATCTTGGTTAGAATATAAATAGGACTAGTTTTCGTACAAAAAAAAATTTAATACAAAAGTTCAGTTAATTAACAAGTCATTGAAATTTAATAACATCAAGTTTTTATAAGTAATAAGGCAATATTAATGTAATAAGCTAATAAGTTATGTCAAATTTAATGTGCAATTGACTTGCGTGCGGCTCGTAAACCGTAGCGCTATTGGTCCTTATATGGTTTTGTATTACCTTTATATATTTGTTTTTATTTTTTAAGAACGCTAAGTAAGTATTTCAAATAATATTAATTATTGCGATTGAGTTTGCTTATCTTTTATTATTTAAATTAATTAAAAAAAAAAGATCTACAATATGTAGGCGCAATTACAGTTCACGCTCTATCGTTTGGCGTGGTTTTGTACTGAAAAATTTGAAGATGTTTGAACTGTCTTTATTTGAAACTGGCAACACCAAGCCGATCAAGGTCGACGAGATTTAATTAAATTGTTTTATCGTTATAGAACATCGAGCTTTCCGTCCGACTTCGCACGGTTAAAATTAAGTTTTTTTTTAATAACAACTTTCAGAATAGCCTCGTAGATTACTAACACATAAGTTACAACTTTTGTTCTATGACTTTTCCAACACATAATTGATTTTCCAATAATATAATTTTAAGTTATTTTTTTGTATTCTCGGACTTGCCGTCGGTTTAGGCTGGCTTGTTGGTCTACTGGCTAACAGGCCATTCCGAGGTCCTGGAATCAATCCAGGTCGGCTCAATAAAAAAAATATTTAGTGTGTACATGAGTACGTTAAACCACATGTATTCACGTGAGTTGAGAAAGAGAGTTCAGTCCTGGACCTGAAAATCTCTCAGGTCGTATCGAATTGCTTTTCCATCGGATGATGAGAGTATAGAGAATGCATCTGTATGACGTACACACACCCACATAATATACATTATAATATCTCCTGTCTATCTCTGCCAATCTCCGTTATAATATCTCCTGAACAGTTAGCTAATCTCTCTTGAGTTTGTCCACCGTGAAATTGGTCAGGCGGACTCCACTCATTGTACCTGCGCTTAGTTAACCGACTTCAAAAAAAGGAGGAGGTTATCAATTCGTCTGTATGTTTTTTTTTTTAGACTTCATTTGGCAATTGACATTTACAAAAAAATAAAAAATAAACATATATATATTTTCTTGTAAATAAATAAATAACGATATCGGACACACCAGTATCAGCGGATATCAGAATATAGACAATTCGCTCTCCGATACATTAATTTTCAATGTAATTCAAACTATTATTGCAATTAACATGAACAATTATAAATATAGTAATTATGTTTATGATTAAATTTTTTTGTTATAGATTTGTGATATGAAGCTTTTAATTAAGCGATAATCTAGAGCAGCAATTAATTTAACGTAAAAACAGATAAATTATAATTTAAAAAAATGTGTTTGTGTAGTTCGTGCGATTAAAATAAAGTAAGTAAATAAGACTACAAGACGTGCGAAATATTTCGATAGGAATAGTGTCAACAATCTTAATAACTAAATAGAATTTGTGGTCAATGACCGTTCATGACTATTTTTTTTATAGTATAGGTAGGCGGACAAGCATATGGGCCACCTGACGGTAAGTGGTCACGAGTGCCCATTGGCACTGTACATTTCTTTAAATAAAAAAATCGCCAATGCGCAACCAACCTTGGGAACTACGACATATCTCTCTTGTGCCTGTAATTACACTGGCTGGCTGACAATACCAAGTACTGCTGTTTTGCGGTAGAATATCTGATGAGTGGGTGATACCTACCCAGACGAGCTTGCACAAAGCTCTACCACCAAGGTATTATTATTGAATAAAATGTAATATTATAAATGTGATTTTAAGCATAGGCTTATGTATATTCACCTAACTTAGTGTGATATTATAAATTAAACAAGTTTGTATTTTTTTCTTTCCTTACTATAATCCCATACTTAATCTATACAGCTTTTATTAAATATAGTGTAGGTACAATCACTATTTCAAACGTACATGATAATATCGTGCGCTGAGTTTAGTATACAAGTTCAACCACAGGCCTCATGTGTGAAATGTGCATGTGTGTGTACCGCCGCATAATAACGCACATTTCAAAGTATTACGAGTAAATTACGTAAGACATTATTATTATGAAGATATAAAGCCATCAACGGCAGAGTCACCTTTCTTACGCGATATTTGTAGTACAAGTTAGAAGCGAACGATATTTCTATTAATAATAATCCCCACCCGAAGACGTTATTTAGACCACTTGGGCCAAAAGCAACCAGTCAATTTTACCGAAAAAAAAACATTTCCCCCAATACGCAAATAGTCTAGTAATATATTGAGTCGTTGGTATCGTACGTGCTCCAATTGTCATAGAATATTGCCCTATATCTTATATGGTATCTTGTTCTTCTCGTGTCGTGTCCACTCTGTTCCAGGTTCTGGGTCACGTTCTTTATAAGTTTCCTCCATTCCGTCCTGTCCTCAGCTTTTCTCAGGGCTATGGTCACTTGGAGATCTGTGAGGTTGGTAACTTGGTCCAGCCACCGTGTATGATAGTCGCTAAATTTACGCAAGCCTTTTGGGTTTTTGAACCATTTTATTTTGCGCATATCATTATACGAAATGACCGAGTGGATAAAACAGGTGGATCTTTGAAGGTCCCAGGATCAAATCCGGATATTGCTCGTGTGAAAAACACAAATTAACATGAAAGTTCGATGGTGGTGGAGTGATGGTGGTGGTGATGGTGGTGGTGGACTTAAGCTTTGAATCATCAGTTGATATTTACGTCTTCAAACCACTAGCTCATGTATAAGTATTTAATAGTTTCCGAACTGATGTTTTTTTTTATTTAATATTTATTTGTATTTAATAAAGATTTTGACTTTTATGTTTTAAGTCAATTATTTATTTATTTCTGTACTTGCTGTATTATTACACTTTGTCGGTTTGTTTTTTTTTTAATTTTTTTATTTCGAAATAAAATTTTCTTACTTTCTCACAGCTCTGGCGTGTTCTGTGTTTTTTTTTTCGTTATAAAATAAAATCTAAAAACGTTCGTCAATTCTATATTTTATCTTAAGTGCTTACATACATAATACAATTGTAAAATAAATAAATGTTTCTTAAATCAATATGGATATTAATTGGAGTCACATATGATTTTTAAATCGCTTGCGTTTTTATTTCATGTCTTGTCAATAATTAAAACATAGATAGAATCGTCGACCGGTTTCTAGTTTACGATCAACATAGCCGAGCATAATTACGTTACTTCTATACTAAGTTATGGCGAAAGATATGCAGTATAAATATTCAGATATTTCCATCCATCTGTCTATTACAATTTAACACACAAGTATTTGCTTATGTTTTAAATTTTAATAAATCGACTATTTTATTTTACTTAGCCTATTAAAATTATCTAGACAATAATAATTGAAACTGGTATTATAATAACTAATACCAGTTTCTTGTATTGCACGGATCGTCAGTAGCGGATCTAGGCTTAGGCCCGTGAGGCCCGGGCCTAGGGCGGCAAAATTTGAGGTACGCCAAAATTTTGAAGATGACAAATATTAAAAAAATGATTGCGTATTCTGTAAACTGTAAGACGAAATTTAAAATTTTATTTTTTTCCGCTCTTATAATATTAACATAGAACCATTTCAAGGGTAGAATTTATTTGTTAAAATAATTAATTAGTAAAGTATTAAATTAATTTATACACACACACACACACACATATTATATATAAAGTTACGAAAAAAAGGGCGCCATGTCGTATTGGGCCTAGGGCGCCGTCAAACCTAAATCCCCTACTGCGGATCGTTATTATAAATCAATAACATATCGTTTTATAGTTACGAGTAACGAGGCGTTAACGTTTTTTCTATGTTTACGTTACATACATAAAACAGTTACTACCGAGTAATAACTCGTCTGGATAGATACCACCCTCTCATCAGATATTCTACCGCAAAACAGCAGTACTTTGCATTGTTGTGTTCCGGTTTGAAGGGTGATTGAGCCAGTGTAATTAATTCATTTAATAATAAACAAATCGAAATTACGTTTACTAAGTGGTAGTTATTGAGGTGTGGTAAACCACACAAACTTACCTAAAGGTAAGTATGCTAATTTAATAAGCCTCTTAAATTTAAGGCCTTGAACTTCTATATATTACAATACAGTCTCATAATAAAATAGTTGATACATATAAAAAAAGCTTAAATACTTTACTGGACTTTTTAAAAACGCAACGTGCATGTCATGAGGCTATGTAATGACATAAAGCTGCTTTCACACAGCGCGTCAACCTTTATAACACAATATTTTAATGGTAAGTATGTTTTGTGTTTTTTTTAGATTTAGCCTTATTCTAACTATCATAGAATTTTCAAATAGTTGACGGTTCCGTGATCGAATAGACGAGGATGAACTGGCACAGAATAAGCGATAAAAATATTTGTATCGTCAATTTGCCCGACTAACCAATAATCATGAACATTTATAATTGGTCGACTTACAACAAATATTATAATACGCGAAATACAATTTTTTATCAAATAATAAAGATTTTTTTTTTTTCAAATCATACTTTTCTGTTGCAGTTTGAACCGGAACACGCAACAAGTCATGACCCACTGACAGACATGCATTCCATAAATCTTTGCCTTACCGACAACAAAACAACAACAAAGCTTCAGGCTTTGTGACTTATACGATTCATTAAGGATATATTATTAAATATTACATAGAACTCATAAAAAAAGAACGCGAGATTTGCGATAAGGTTTATCAGGACCAGGTGGGTTGATTGACTACGGAGCAAGATCATTATTTATTATGAATAATTGATAATGGGTAATAATTACCTGTTTATCTACTGTCAGATCCGTCCAAATACACGCTTTGAAGGTCATTCTAGTTCGTCGACTTGCGGGTATCGTTTGTTTAAGAATAACGACATTTCGTTCGACGTTAGCGCGTTAATTGATGATAACTAAAATTTAAATAAATTATTTTTGACAGTTGGTACTACTTTTGGTATGAAAGAGTAAAAATTTAAACGTGTTTGTTGGTCCTTTTGCTTTTTTTAAGTACCTAGTTATATTTTAATATAAGCTACGTCGCGTCGGGGGCCGCAATTTAAAATCGATTATGTAAAAGTTGGTACTAACCTTTTGTCAAGTAGGAAATTAGCTCATGATCTTCAAACGTCTGAACTTCATAGCTATGTTCCATTTCGATCACATCAAATTTCAAACAGAAAAGACCACGCAATCAGTCCATCCGTTTATGAGCTTCGATACCACAGACAGACAAACAAACACACATACAGGTTAAACATCTAACATCTATCTTTACGTCAAAAGTATAACATCAGTTGAAGCTTTATTACTTTTTACCTATAGTGTACAACGAAAGGGTACCGTATGTAGGTCACTTACTTCGCAAATAACCTGATGAAAATCTTACTCGTGCTCCTTGCGACTGAGAATCTCTTTCACTGTCGTCTATCGATATCATATTCATATTATAAAGCCGGAGAATTTTCACAGTTGAGTGAACTTATCTCAGAAACTAGTAAGTATTCCATTTATTAAAAAAAGTTATAACTAAGCAGTTTAACCCTCTAGTCAAAAGGAGAGTAGTATTAGTAGAAGTATTATAATCAAAACACAGACGAAACCATAAGACTTATCTATTTATTTATTAAGGATTATCGATATGACTGTATGGTAATAGTTGCCGTACTAATAACTAACTACTTCATTATAAAAATAAATTGTAATTCAGGTGAAATTATTTCACTCCTTTCTTAATATCCATCCGTTTAAGCCAAAACTGGCTGAAACATTCGTAAGTGTATTATCTTAAGATTCACATATTGTATATAACAAAAGTGGTTGTATTTATATACTTATATATAAGGTCGAGTGGTTAAAAAGGCAGTCATATTGAGGAGAGGCAATATCAATTAACCCTTACATTTCGAAATATACCTAAATGTACTTTCAATGGTCCTCATACTATTATTAACTCTTAAATGAGGTCATAAATTACTAATACAGGGTAAAGAAGGGTATCCTGTATACCCTTCTTTAAAATCTAATACACAAAATACAATATAAGCCTATGTAAATAACAAAAGTAGCTAAATTCTCTTTAGAGGGGCAGATCAGAGCGGGTATCTTATTTTTTAATTTATTTGTTTTTAATTTCTCTTCAGACTTTTGATTGCCTTTTCCGAATTCCCTTATGTATTTTATATAATACGTGATTATCTTTTACGACTTTAATGGCCGAATACTGAAACGTCTTTCAAATATGAAGTGGGACTTAATTTTTAGAACGCCATTAATTTCAAATTTCGCATACAAAATTTTGAAATTAATGACGTTCCAAATAATGAAGTCCCACTTCATTTTGAATTTTTATTCAAACTGCCTCTTTAGTCTAGTGACTATATAAGGGCGCAGTTCCTGGGTTTCAAACCCGAGGTCGGACCAATAAAATGTTATTGGGTTTTTCTGTCGAATGTTCTCAGCAATTCGGAGTCTGGAAGTTGGATGCAAGAACACCGCCGTGCCTAGGACAGCTCACTCTAATCAAAATATCTATTTAAATCTATCAAACACTTTGATCTAATTTCTTAATTTTAGATTACGTTATTTTTGCAAATGTATTAATGTCATCTGAATGATGACGTAATTTTGTAATGTTTAGTTTTTTTTTATAATTCGATTAACCGGTCTTAGATAATAAATCAAGAATGATTTTCCTGTTAAATTATCTAAGCGATTACAATATTAAATTTAAAAAAATAACTCATATGTCAACTTTATAATATAATTGAAAACCTATTCATCGTTACTAACATTATAAATGCGAAAGTGATTTTGTTTGTTATGATTTCACATCTTAACCTATCTTCTTAATTGATGATCATAAAATTTTGCATATAGTCAGAAGTATAGAAAAGGGTAATACCTGCCCCCCCCCCTTCCGCGGTTTGAACGAAAACGAGTGTAAAATAAATTAAGCAACTTTAAGTACTCGTTACATATAAGTACGTTTCAATCAGCTGAACCGAACAGAATTGTTGTCAGCAGTCGCTGAACTATAATTAAATGTATATATAAATATGTTTAGTTGAAATGATACGCAGGTAACACTAGGCATATATCCCATCTGTAGGGGATACAACATTCCTCTGTCTCATCCTTGTGCATATAAAATATATTTATTTTAAAACAAATTCCTGACTTCATAAAGTCTTTCTATTCACAATATAAGTGAGAACCAAATAAAAGTCGAATGTGAAGATATTATTAAAAACAAATATATGAAAAACTCTACGCACGTATCACTAACAATATTTACTGGCGTTAAGATCCGAAAAGGAACTCGTCGTTGTACAGAATTTTAATAAGGTATTAGTGCAAACGCCAACATAAGATTACATAAGCCTTTCAAAGATAGAGTTAAGAGTTTTAAATAATTATAAATATTGTATCAGAATAAAAACAAACCAATGATAACAGCAGAAAACAAATATTTTAAATGGGCAGGAAGACTGACAAATGAATCATCATGGAATGGAATCCATTCCTTCCAATGTCATTTCGCCACAAACCTTGGGCGAAACTAACATACATAACATAACTAAGTTGTTATGTCTCTTGTGCCTGTAATAACACTGGTTTACACACCCTTCAAACCGGAACATAACAGTACCAAGTGCTGCTGTTTTGTGGTATCTGATGAGTGGGTGGCACTTACCCAGACGAGCTTTCACAAAGACCACCAGTAGTACTTTATGGCATAATACAAATAATTAGACCAAGGCCCATGCAATTAAAGATATGTTCATTGGTTTCCTAATATATATACAGTTAATTAACTTTATATAAATAAAGTAACGTAACTTGATGTTGAAAAACCAAATTGCAAAAACACGTAACTGACCTATCCAAACATGTTACACTAGCAAACCGTGTGCGTCATCAATATGTCAATTAATATTTTAATCACTATTTAAAGACGCTATTAAATACCGCAATATAAACTATAAAAAAATACATGCACCTCAACACACACAACACACATACACACACACACAGTGTTCGGGCTGCAGGCTTTTGGTTCTAGCCAATACAGGCTTGTAAATAAGTATTATAATACTGTTTCTTACAAAACACTTTAAATAGTGGGTTCTGAATGTTCGTTATGTCAGATTGCAATTATATAATACACACACACACTTGCACTATTATGTCTTCGAAGGCTTGACCATTGAGAATGACCGCTATAGTCGATGGGTCAGGAAAACATAAAATAGTTATGTTGCATTCAAATTCGACCTATAAACTATAAACGTCAAAGAAGTTTCATTTCAAACTTTAAAAAAACCTCATAACTTTTGACTGGGTGAATCGATTTTGATGACTTTTTTTTATTTGCAAGCTAGTGCTTCCCATGTGGTCCCATTTTTTTTTTGGTCCAGTCGATGTCAGCCAAGGAAACACTATAATATACCTAGCAATAATAATACGGGAATCCTTTAAAAACAAACAAAAACTTACACATTACAAATTGACTTTTATTCGCCTCGTTAAGTTGCGCGTGCGACACGAGCACATCTCACCTATAACTATGTATGTAGTTATAAAAATATAAACCCACCTTGGCTGACATCGACTCCGAAAATATCAATAATTGTAACTACATTATCAACCAAACAACACAATCGTATCATCAAATTATAGAAGAATACGCAATTATTTTTTTACTTTTTAGTGCATATTAATTTGTTTTTCCTTTGAAGTCGGTTTTTTTTTTGTTAAAATTTTTGTTTATATGAGACACCATAACTAAATGTTTATTTTTATTGAAGTCAGAACTTTAGACCTTTTTCGTTTCTTTTTGTCAACGGATTTACCTTCTTTTTCGTGGCTTTTGAAAGGCATTAGTGTTATCAATAAAAAAATCCAAATAAGAGTACAAAAAATCTTCAAACGTACAATTCGAATATTCAAATTTCGAACACTGAGCGAGCACTATATTAATGAAATATTACATTTGGGTTTTATTTTTATTCGCCAAAGTGTAGAAAGGTTGTATATATATGCATCATGCATTATACATTTCTCATTTGAATGTACATATGTATGAGATTTATTCTCTTATTTATTTACATTTAAAATTCGTTTTTTAAAAGATTTATTCGGTTCAAAAATGATGTATTAATGACTTTTACATAATTAAAAATACATATATAATTATAAAGAAATAAATGAAGATATCATATTAAAGTTGTATTAGGTACGCGGTTTCGTTCCGTATATAAAATAAACTGTTTCAAACTCGTTCATTGAAACATTGTTAATAAAAAGTTGAATATAAGAAAAACAAAATTTAATTATATTACTGCTAGCAAAGTGTTTTAATATTAATGAGTGTAAATGAATACAACGAATGAAATGTTTACCAACAATTTGAATATCACGTCATTCAGTTTCATATTTATCATGTTAAAACTTTGAAAATATAATACAAACAAAACAGTCCACGGAATTCATTTTATTTATTATTTTTATCAGAATAGAATAAATAAACGAAGACATTCGGCATTCAGCTTAATAAATATTAAATAAAAACAATAATACTTAAGTTTCAACGACGAAGGAATCATTGTAGAAAAAGTTTGGTTTTGTTACATGTTAGAATCTGTTTTGAGTTCTTATAGATTAACGTTATACTTTTTTTTATAGAATAGCTAGGCAAACGGGAGAGTTAGCCTACCTATGCCATTGCTGGGCATTCTATAATAACATCACCTGATAAATGATCACAACCACTCCTAGATATTGAAAGTAACTAGTTAGTAAGTAAGTAGTAAGAAATATTAACCCTTGCTTACATCGCCCTCGTGCTTCCAGTTACACTGGCTCACTCACCTTTCAAACCGGAACACTAAGTACTGCTGAATAACTTGCGTTGACCTTTTATGTAATTAATTTATCGAGTTCAATGTGTAACCTCCTTTAGCTTTCTGTATTTCGTGAGAAGTTATGTCGAGCTTGTAACGTTTAAAAATATAACAAGGGCTTTTAACTCTATTTTTAATAATTGTTTAAACTCTTTGCCTTAGTTATTGTTATTGTGTTTTGATTAGTAGTTGCTATTTATTTGTGGGTATTTATAATAGCTAACGCTCGACATGATAAGGCTTAATTCCTTTTTAATTTTGTTTTAACAAATTATCGTATATTTGACACATAACACAGAAACCTTCACTTATGTTATAACGAACGATATAGGAATACATACGGGACGAACAAACAAACATTCATTTATATTTACATAAAAATGTATAAGTAAATGGAAACAGCTATAGCTTAGTTCCTTATAGGATAGGATAGCTTAGTTCCTAAATAAGATATAATAAATAGGTTGCGCATTTAAACCCGAACAAGAACTACTCAGCCGTTGCTTAATTCTTGTTTATGATTCATCTCGTGCTCGATGGTAAAGGAAGACGCCGTGAGAAATCCACAAAGGAATAATCTTCCAGTCGGGAAGCTTTTAACCGGCATTGGTATATTTACATGATCTTACTTAATTAATTATTTTTATTTACCAAACACTTTGACATAAATACCAACCAGAAAAGTTTCTTAAGCCCATTAATTATAAACACCACAATAATGACAAATTAACTGCTAAAACTAAATAAAGATTAATATTTTAAGCAGCTTAGAAATTTACGACTGATATAAATTTTGTTATATTTATATATACATCTATCTAAATGGCAGGGTGGTCTCACTCGTGAAATGCTACCAAATTGTAGTGATATGCTAATTTAGTGTTTACTTAAATTGATTTAATTAATTTTTTTAAATAATATTGACCATCACTTTTGGAGTTTCGAGTTTTTGCTAAAAGAATAGCACTAACAGTAAGCCGTTCGACGCGATCTCGCGTGCGCCACACCATTGTCGGTTTTTCGACAAATCTCTTGTTACGTCACAAGGTCGACGCGTCGCGTCGTTGCGAGCCACACACGTACATATATATGTACGAGTATATATCGCTTTGCATTTGCGTATTGTATCGATACTATCGTCTGACATGAGACTTCTTTACAACGAATGAAAGTGTATCACGACTAAGCATTATGTTGCAGCACGTTATGCTGCGTGCAGACTGGTGAAACGTATCATTAAATGAAACATTAATATACGTCGCATATACCAACTCCATACGCCACGGCGTGGGATCCTCGATTATGGATGCTCACTTACAAACGCTACGCCGTAACATATTGCTATCGTTGCAGATATTAAGTTTCTATAACATTTTAAGTTACTCGTCAGCTTTATTATATATTTTTATACTAACCGATAACAATAATAGTATTCTTGTTTTCCGTTAAATTTGCAGCACTAATACAATTATCTTTATAGCTTCTCTCAAATAATTGTTAAAAAGATAAAGAGCCTAGAGACACCAGCTATCCGTTCCGGCTTCGCGTACTACATAAAACGTTTAAGTTAAAGCAACACAAAGAAGAAAAAAATTATGAGCCAATTTATAATTTTTTTATCACAATCGGTTACTCTTCAGAAACTCATAAAAGACAAAAGCACAAACATAATTTTTATAGGTTATAGGTATATAATGAAATAATAATAATTGGTACCGGAGGCTTCGCGACATTTGCCTCGAGATTGACCTGTTTTAAGTAACAAAAGGCGATTTCCTCAATTTTCTGTCTACAAAACTCCTTAACTTGTCTTTATATCTTGTTATCTTTATGTAATGTAATATTTATGTAAAACCATTGTCATACGAACAAAATCTCGACCGTGACAGTAGTGAGAGTACACTTTCGCTGTTCTCTTGCGATTAATTATTTAACTCTACATCTTACTATCATATGAATAAAGATTAATTTCCCATGGATTAACCATAAACGGATATTAAAACAATAACAATCTAATTTGAAACGTAATGACATACACTGAGAATCGATTTTAAAATGAACCTAAATATTGTACAAGCGTTCTAGATGTGGTCTGATCGATAATTTATGCTGATTAATATAATGCATTTATAAGTAAGGTCACGTAATTCTCAAATTACGGCATTTTATTTTAATCAATTTACCGACTTTCCATAAAGAAATGATATGCTTCCATTCAATGTTAAGTTACAAAAAAATCGAAACCAAAGGCTTTGGACGCAACATAAATGATAGTAAGTTAGCAATTACTTAAGGTTTTTACTTAGTGGATAAAGGTTCAAGATGGCAAGGTAATACGTGCAAGCGGTTTCGTGACATCCTACAATGACATCTTGCGTGTATTGTTTTAGTGGGTACTGTTCATCATAGTTCGCAAGGATGGCGCTGCATTGAAAATCTAAGGGATGATTAATATTTTTCACGATGCTAATGAATATTGGTGGTGGTGATGGTGACCACTTACTTTAAAATAAAACATTTCCACAACCAAATTTCGGGTACAGCGACCAATGCCCCACAAAAGAGTTACTGACTCTATGAAGTGTTACTCGACTTCATAGAGTCAGTAACTCTTTTGTGGGGCAATGTGTACGTTTATACAACAGGATCCCAGAAAGCGTTCAAAATGTTTCAGTTACTAAATTTAAAAAAATTGTAAAGGAACGCTTGTGTGCTAAAGGTTATTATACAATTAATGAATTTATGGATGATAGCACACCTTGGGAATGAGACGATCGCCGCATGGCTATTTCCTTTTGTTTTTTTTTTGTAAAAGACAAAAAACAGACAAAAAAACAAAAAAAAAAAAACAAAAACAGCAACCCGCTGAGTTTCTTTCGCCGGTTCTTCTCAGGGCTGGGTGTTTCTTTTCCGAACCGGTAGTAGTTTCTAGTTTGACAATCAATAAGTAAGTGTAATACTTCAATATTGAATAAAGTATTTGAATTTTGAATTTTGAATCTTAAGGAATATTCAACTGCTTATCTAGTACAATAAATAAAAGTCTGTTCTCAGCTAGAAGATTCATACCTATTTAAGCATTTTCCATTGAAAACGTACACAAAAGAACGATATAACAATCTCATTTCATAAAAAAACAATAGTTTAATTCATTATTAATTATTTATAGTATTATAAAAATGTTATCAACAATATCTACAACCAAATATCTACACGACAAACTAATTAAATCTCTACGGTAATTTATCAAATTAAATTGTGTACTGGAAATTTCCTTCTTTTAATCTTCCTTATAATTTTACTGCAGAATTCAGTCTGACATTTTGGAAAAAGGGCATATTACACAATTACCGTAAGCCCTTGAATGCATTTTTATCGCTTGTGAGGTAATCGAATTTAATGCCCACAGCCTTTTAAGGGCAAAACAAGGCTATGCATAATTGCAGTAATTACTCGTGGAAAAAGCTGTCATATTAATCGACTGAACTCTCTTTACTGATAAGGCCCTTTATCCGACTTTGGAGTAAAGCTAAAAGTATATAGCTTCTAAATTCTTGCTTTATAAATACAGCTGAACACAAAATTAAAATTAAATGTAATTGTATGTGCCAGTATCTTTCTTTAAATTTTCTATCCACAAAATTGCGCAAACGCATGTACTGGTTAGTGCGAGACTAAACAATTATCATCATATATTTAACGTGTCTGTGGGAAAAACCATAAAACGACATCTTTGTATGCCAACATAGCAATAATAATTATTTTAATATCTGTCACCATTCAATTTACAATCACAATAACCGGCGCGGACGCAGGTGCGTTGCCACTAAAATAGATAATCACGCAATAATAATGTCTAATATCATTTTGCTATTAAAATTATTTATATAAATGTACTAATAGAATTAAGTAGTAAAAAGTTCCTGTTATAGTTAAATGATTGTCCTGTTTTATCTTATTTATTTATTTATCTGTTGTTAAAGAATTTATTACTCATAAGACTTTACTTTATTTAACTGACTTCAAAAAAGGAGGAGATTATCAATTCGTCTGTATATTTTTATGACTCCGAAAATAACAATAATTGTAACTGCATTATCAACCACACAACACAATCGTACCTACATATTGATGAGTAGAAAAAAGTAAGTAAATTATAAAAGAATACGCAATTATTTTTTTTACTTTTAAGTGCATATTAATTTGTTTTTCTTTTGAAGTCGGTTTTTATTTTGTTAACATTTTTATTTATTTATCTATATGTACAATATGTTATAAGGGTTAGTCAAGTTACTCCTATGATGATGTTTGTCTCAAAAAAATTATTGATTTTGCATTAGGACCGCAGCGAATGATCTCCTTGCCTTCTATCCTACTTGAAGTTGGTGAAATAATACGTGGTCTATTGGCAGAACTGAAGTCTTAGACCATAATTTAAATAATGTGACTTATCAAAAATCTTTTGATAAAGCGTTGTGAGTCACACAAACACACATCAATATCCAAATATAATGCGACATTCGGTACAACCCATACACGATATAACAATGCAACATAATCTAGATCTATACTTTGCTTACAAATTACCAATTTACAATACTGTTTATAAAAAAACTTGTCAATAATAGTTATTGTAAGTATCTATCAGTGTTCTTACGAATTACGTCTCAGTTATTTACAAAACTTAGCT
The DNA here is from genome assembly GCA_963151315.1 of Nymphalis c-album. Lineage (NCBI taxonomy): Eukaryota > Metazoa > Arthropoda > Insecta > Lepidoptera > Nymphalidae > Nymphalis > Nymphalis c-album. The sequence goes on from OY720601.1 coordinate 2,821,829, forward strand.
AATTATTTATTAGTTTGGCAATTACACTATATCCAGTAACCATTACTAGCTTTACTGTGTAATATACCAAAACTACTGCGTCTAGGTAGATAATATTTGCAATATATGTTTATAGAAACGAAGTTCGGTGCGATATTTTTTCAATCCAGTGTTTTAAAAAGTAAATTTTAATTGATTATATAATTCAACCACTGCTCTTTCTTCACCATCCTTTGAATACTGAAAGCCGCGTAAAAGAAGTAGTAGTAGTGAGTCAGTCAGTTTGTCTTTCGACATATTACAATCAGATTCATAATCGAGTATCAAATTACTATGTCAGTCAACAAACATACGCCGTTGTCTGGTCTTCAAATCAAACTATACTCACAACGCAAAACCGACAAACAATTGGTCGTTTTATAATTTCCCTAATTATTTTCTATAAATAAATAACTCATAAACATTCTATGTGCGGCAATAAGTATCTATTGTGTCCTATTTGTTTCGCGCTAATGGTATATTATCAGCTCTGTGATAAGGAAATCATTAATAACATAAGGACGATTGTGGATTAGTTTTGTGTCACCTTGAAGGATTGTTTTAACTTGAACGCGTGACGTCAATGTGATCCCGCGAGGCGCAGGTCTAGGCCAGTCGATATACTAAATTATTCGCATACTTTATTGTATTGATTGATACATTAGATATTAAATGATAAGGCTTCGCCCACACTTTAAATATGTTAACTATTATAAAATGTATTCCATATACGAGCTATAGCATAAGCTAGATAGGGCAATAAAATATACATATATATAAAGGGACTGACATTTTAAATATACTGATAGTAAACTATTTTATTAGACGTTTTTAAGAAAATATAATAAACAGCGTTAAAGTACATGTGAATATTTACTTTAAAAAATGAAAGCCTGTAAATAGCTCACTCTCTCACAAATGCCTCTTTTGTCTAAAAGATTTGGAGCATTTCACCACTTTGCTCCATTGCGAGTCAGTCATTACACATGTGGTAGCAGTAGGTACACATGAATTTCTTCTGACAAGGGCATGATGCTTTCAAACACCTCGTGTATGATGAAAGAAAGCGGGTCTTTCGGGTTTGAAACCATAATCGAAGATAAAGATTAATATTTAATTATTATTAAGCACAGCAAAATTTGAACCCACGATCTTACGTATTATATCTTACATTCAATACATTCCTGTTCCCTCCAGAAGGAGTCCTTAATTAAACGTAAAATTCACGGTAGTGATAGTGATCCAACGAGGTCAAAATCGAACCCGCAACTATGAAGCCGTTACTCGTTATATATACAAATGAGCTATTAAGATATTAAGGAAAAGTGTGTCATTTCAGATCTGATTCTGTGAATTCACTCGTGAAAAGGTTGGCGGGCGAGCATATGGGCCACCTGATGGTAATTGGTCACCAACGCCCATAGACATTGGCATTGTAAGAAATGTTAACCATCGCTTACATCGCCAATGCGGCACCAACCTTGGGAACTAAGTAATGTTATGTCCCTTGTGCCTGTAATTAAACTGGCTCACTTACCCTTCAAACCGGAACACAACAATACAAAGTACTGCTATTTTGCGGCAGAATATCTGATGAGTGGGTGGTACCTACCCAGACGAGCTTGCACAAACCCCTACCACCAAGTGAAGTGTAATGTAAATAACCGAATAACGGTGATACACTTTATCCTTTAAATGTTACAAAACAAGTCAATGTCACATTATATCAGTTTCTCGGCGGTGAGTTTCGAGTTTATTCTTACGGAAGAGCTTCACTGACTTGAATCCACTGCATATTATGCCACATAACATCATTAGCTCCGTTGATTTTTTTTATGACAATGTTTAAGCTTTCAAATTAAAAAGTATATTCTTAACATACATTAGTAGCTCTTTGAATTAATTAATTAAACTAGCTTTGTATAAAATAACAATCATTTGATTTTATCACTGAGTATATCATGTAACTGCTAATATAATAGCGATGCTAAAAAGCAAATTAACAAAAAAACATTACGTTTTAAAATACTTCTACGTTATCAATTTGTGTTTTTTGCGATCTTTTATTTATTTATATCAACATATAAATTTTCTTATATGTAAAACATATTATGTATATTTTTTACATTAAAACCTTAACTAAATACAAATAAAAATAATTATTATACAAGTCGTGACCGCGTGGAATGGTGGCAAGAGTGCTAGCAGCATTTCCCCTTTAAATCGCAATTCCGATTCTCTGGGCGAAAAATTAACCAGCCCTCCTGTCACCAGTGGAGGCAATAAGGCGGGGAGTAATATTTGTATTATTTTAAACGTTAATCGTTTAGAGGTACACGGAGTAGCAATGCAAACGTCGCAGGCATCTTAAATCTTTAGACTTTTGTCGTCCCTGCTCTTTTAAAATAAACTTTTGAAATGAATATTGCATATATTCAGTTTTAATTTTAAATAGATTGTCACTAGACAAACGTCATTGTAAGACATAAAATGCATGAGAAAGAAACATTAGACAGACAAACACTAAGACCGTGACTGAGGTCATTCAACTCAGTAGTATTTAAAATATTGAAGTACAAGTTGTTAGTTGTCATTCTTGACATCTTTAGCTTATGACGATAATGATTTTTTAATAACTGCAACATTATAGTGCACAAGTGTATGCATAAACACAGGTGCACTCTCTATTCCCTAGCTCATACCATACATAATCCGAAAGATTTCAGGTGCAGTGCCAACGGCTTTCCGAAGCACGGGAGTGTAATCACTTCCAACTTCCAGACTCCGGGCTGCTACTGAGAATTTTCGAACAGAAAAACCCAATAACTTTTAACTGGCCCGACCTGTGAACTGAACTCAGGGCCTCCGGGTCTTACATCTAGCCACTAGACCAACAAGACAGTCATAGGTATGTACACAGGATACGGTAGCGTCTCAATATGTTAACAACAATATTATATATATATTCACAATAATATCTATCCATACATATATAATATACTAATATATAAAGCTGAAGAGTTTGTTTGTTTGATCCGGCTAATCTCAGAAACTATTGGTTCGATTTTAAAAAATATTTTTGTGTTGTGTAGTCCTTTTATCGTGGAAGGCTCTAGGCTTAATTTTATTCATTATACGCGGGTGAAACCTCGCTAGTAATATAAAACACTAAACGACTGACCAATTGACATATCAAAGCACAGCCCAAAGTTCTGGCTCTAGCAGCACGAAAATTTGCATACGGGGTCCTTATAAACAGTATATGGTTCAATAATAAAACTGATTTTACCTAGTAGATATTAACTTTTAATCTCATGTTAAAAATACATTCGTATAAATAAAGCTATTTGTTTTGTTCTTCGAGCGGGAAATTTAATTGCTCATGACTACTTATTACACGTCATTTTCAGGCCGGTTCACCTCGGTATAGTCTACATTCCGTACCGGTAGGTGATATTTTTATCTTGTAAAGTAACTATTTTAAAGTATTTGTAAAGATCTGCTTAAATTTCCATGAATTTCCATTTAATATATTATTGTTGTACTTAATTAATTGTAATGTACCACTTGGTGGTAGAGCTTTGTGCTAGCTCATCTGGGTAGGTACCACCCACTCATCAGATATTCTCAGATGTAAGCGATAATGTCTATGGGCGTTGGTGACCACTTACCATCAGGTGGCCCATACGCTCGTCCTAGGCCTTCCTATGCAATAAAAAAAAAAGTTGTCAAGTGAGATGTAAGTGTCCTTAATATAGTTGGTTGATTTATTTATACAGCGTTAAAAAAGTACAATTTAGCTAGATTAAGTGTCGCCTTTTAGATTTCATTATTGTTTGACACACTGGAACTTGCACCCGTCCATCTTTATCTTCAAAGCAAAGATGACTTTTGGGTACTATAAAACTTATGGTCAAAAAGATTTCCTTAGGATGAGCTAGATCATTAAACTATAACGGTTATCTTCCAGAAATAAACAACTGTCTCTACATCTGTATCTACATATTTTCAATCGCTTCAATACATTTAAATACAGATAACAATTTGCAACACAACATTGGTAATATTATGTAAATATTTATTTAGTCTTGTGTATGTTTGTTGCAAGCGTTATAGTTACATAACTAACTCGTTAATGAGGCAACGACGCGCTTAAAAAACCATTTTGGGCTAATTTATTTATAGTAATAATAATAAACATTTTCTCACAATTCCCTTTCCTTATTATGGATTTGTATTACAATATTTCAAGGTAACAAAACTGATTATTTTTATAAAATAAATATTAAGGTAATACACGAATATTTTCGAATTTCAAATTGAGAAATATTAATTAAAAATAAAAATATAAAACTCACCATTGTAAAAACTATTTTTTTCGTAACTAGCAACACTTAACTTTTTAGCACAGAACCAACAATTCACACCACACTAACAACTACCAATGCACTCCACTCGCTTTCGTTGCTCGAGTCTGCAAAATAAAAAAAACGTCTTAGTGAAAGCGAATCATGACGCTGACCGAGATGATTTTGGCAATGCTTTGTTAGGCAAGTTTTTGCATTATTATAAGAAATTAAATAGATTTAAATGGATATTTATCAAGTCTAAACAAATCTTATCTTATTCTTAAATACAATTAATATTAAAAACTTTTTAATGCAATTTAAAAGGAATTAAAAGTTATTTTTTTAAATTGAAATAGGCATGAATATAATTTTAAATAATGAAATAAGGAAAAATATAAATTTATTAATTATATTTTACTATTAAAGTAATTTTAAATGAATATTTGGAATGGCTTTTGTTGTAATAAATATAATTTATATGAATATGCATGCACGCGTGCAGGACATAAACACGCCTTACGGCTTGACAGTCTTATTTTAAATATAATTTTGACAATAGCATAAATATTTATAAAACTTAACAGTTTTGAAACAACCGGGTTAACTTAATACAATTATTTTCGAAACTTGAAACTTTATACGCTTTCCATTTTCGCGATTACGTAAAATCAATTAAAATATTCGTTAAACATTGGATGAAGGGTAACAAAATTGTGTTTTTTTTTTAACACAAGCACGTGATTCGTATCTAAGCATAAGTTCTCAAAAGGAGACCCAGCTGTGGGGCGTATATACACTCTGTTATTTCTTCTTCTACTTTAAAGTAATCGTAAATAATTTAAACCGCCACGGTTATACGAGTTTGGAAGCGTAACCCACCAGTTATAATAGAATAAAATATGATAGAATATCTTCTGACACACACAGGTTTTTTCAAAACGTTGCCCACCATCACGCGACATATAAATTATGAACATATAAATTAAAATCTCTGTACCTAGTAATCATATGTTAAAAACAAAAGTTATATAACATAGATTAAAAATCCAACAGGTGTAAATGAGAATCGTGCTGATTTCGTAATTATTTGGAACGACCATCGCGGCATCGGTGGGTTTTTATAATATTTTTTACATAATATGTCATAACGAGTTGAGATGGCCCAATGGCAAACATGAGACTACTCTAATCGCTAACACTGAACTTGCATGTACTTAATCTGCTATTAGGGTTCCGTACACAAAGGGTAAAACGGGACCCTATTATTAAGATTTCGCTGTTCATCCGTCTGTCCGTCTGTCAACAGGCTGTATCTCATGAACCGTGATAGTTAGAAAGTTGACATTTTCACAGATAATTAATTTCTTTTGCTCTATAACAACAAATACTAAAAACAGAATTAAATAAATATTTAAGGGGGCTCCCATACATCAGATGTTTTTCTGCCGTTTTTATAGATAATGCTACCCTTCGTGCGCGAGTCCGACTCGCATTTGGTCGGTTTTTTTTATATTTCGTAACTCAGACATTTGTACCAACCCGAATTGGAGCAGCGTTGCGGAATAACCACCGAAATCTTCCCCTCAGAAGAAGATGAAACTTAACAACGAAAGATTTACAGGCTGTTTTTGTAGTAAATCGTAAAAATTATCGATTATTGTCTATTTTATCTTTGTCAAACTGAACTGAATGTGGAAGGGAGCATTAAGAAAACAAGAAAGGGAATATACGCAATATGCGGTAATATTTTATAGCCTGTAGGTCAGTTAATGATTACTTAATGTCAATTTAAACGTAATACTTTCAATTGTAGCCGATAAAAAAACATCGTAAGATATACAAAATGAAGAAAAGAACAACGTTGATATTACGAAAGCTTAGACTGAATTCAATCTGTTCTACGAAATTTTAAATTAATCTTTGATATAAGGAATGGTGATAGATTATATGCAAACCGGTCTGGAAATTTAGACACTATAATAACGATCAAAAATTGCAATTAAAATTTGGCCTTACTCGACAAGGCGTTACCGTCTACCGATAAACACGAGTATGCCCCTCGTAGACCAACACCACCTATGGTCTGTGTTTACGGAAAAAAGTTTTACAAATCTTTTTAGCGCGCATCAATTACATAAAATATCGTATATACTATGTAATTATATATACAATACAGATGTCAATAAAAAAATCTTGTCATAGTTAGCTTCGGAGCAAAAATGGAACAATTACGAAAACCAATTACGTACTTTGCTTATTTATCTTTACTCATCTATTCTAATATATAAAGCTGAAGAGTATGTTTGTTTGATCTGGTTAATCTTAGGAACTACAGGTTCGAATTTAAAAAATATTTTTGTGTTGTATAGTATATTTATCGAGAAAGGTTCTAGGCTAATTTTTTTGTATTATATTTTGATAAATTACACGCGGGTGAAACCGCGGGGCACAGCTAGTCATATTATATTTTTAAGCGATATAAAATAGTACAATCAAAATGAGTATCAATTGAACAGACCTATCTCTCATTTGGCCCACGAAGCAAAGAACATGTCACTTAAAACAAATAAGAGATCTTGTGGAAGCACATTGAAACAAACGTAATGTGCTAACCACTTACGGTATGTTTAAAAGTTCACTATCAGTATTTTTTGGTAATTCAAAGGTTGTAAACGAAATGACGTAAGTTAATTATTTTAAATAATAATAATATGGCTACGTTTGGTCCGTTGGATATATAGACGATACTGGCATTCTGGAAATAGTTACAATTCCATTAATTTCCGGCTAAACTCCGTCCACATACTCTTAAAATCGCTTGCGATATTTTGTCAGTTTTTGTTTCAATAACTAATGTAAAAATCCTTCATAAGCGTTATATTCAAAATTCTGCGCTCTTAATTTTGACCGGAAAATTTAATAAAATCTCACACATTTAAATGAAATCTTGGCCCTGTTGTATGTTACCAAACGTATTCAAATGGAGGGATGGTCAGGTAGACAACTGGTAATATTTTAGCTAATTATTTATATTGCAGTACATTACATTGTGCTGATCTCCAATCAGAGAGATTCGAATATCAATTGAAAATCTTTTGTACTGAGTAGCTATAGCCTATACGTAATAGTACACCTTTTTAAAACGTAATGCAACATACAAACTTCTATGGAAACATAGAAATTCATAAAAATGCATGTCACTTACACTAGCACAATTTATATTTTTTCTTTCCATAGTAAAATTTATTGTTAAAATGATTGCTCAAACAAAACTACGTTTTTTATATAAACATAAAAAGTTGTAAAGCACAGTTCAGTAACATATTATAAAGTTAAGACATAAAAATGATGGCACACTTCTGTACAGAATACGTAATCCGAAGCGGTGTCAGTGTGTCGCGAGCATTACGCATTTATTTACATTTGGTTAGAGATGTGTCGTTTTGTACCGATATTTTAAGTTATAATCTATGACACTCTTTTTTTTATTAGCTCATGTAAAGCCATATTTTTTTTTAGTTTTAACAATTACTAAATGTTTATTTTAAGAAATAGTTTGATATGGTTGCCTTACCCGTTTTTTTTGTTGCAAAACTACTGGTCCAAATTACAAAGTTTAATTGGCAATTTTTTTCACGGAAGTTTTATTTTTATTTTTCATTAGTACATGATATAGCAATAGTACTTAAAATTGTTGTAATTCTTATAAACAAACCGGTCTTATGATTTACTTTCCTCCACAAATACTAACGTATTTGTGCAAGGTCGTCTATGAAATTGGTAGTCACCTGAATTACTGCATTCCAGTCTGAAGTGAGTGAACCAGAACTTTCAGGATATCATCTTAAAATGTGTGACATCGTAGATATCACGATATCGTGGTTAGCGGGACATTAACATAATAATAATAATAAAAATTAATTGTATTTATTTCTTAGTGCTCATGGCTATGGATAGAATTAACTATTAGTGGCCTATTCGTCTACTTCAATGATTAAAAAAACGGATATGACATATTTTTTTATGTATCAAATTTATTCAAATTGGACATTAAAATTTCGTATAAAAATTGAATAAAAAATACCGGACAGGTAAAAACGTGCTAATATTAATCTTGGATTACGTAGAAAAAATAAATTACATATTTGAATATTAATTACACGAAGTGACAAACGACATGGGATATAATTTTTAATCTGTAAACGTTCTTGCGTGGTTTACTCATGACAAATTTGACTTTAATAAATATTAACATTTTGACGTTATTTAAAACAGATCAAATAACCGAATATATGTAGGTATTTCTTTAAGTAAATATATATTTAGTTTTATATTTCCCTAATAGTTATTTTTTCTATCTATCTATTTGCTTATTACTTAAGTTATTTTAAAAGCCAGAAAGGATTTAATGTAATTGAAATAATAGTATTCTGAATATTTCAGTACTATACTGTGAATATTTATTAAATGTAAATAAAAACAAAAGACTAACTGTTATGAGTATATGTTTTAGGTTATGAGATTAGGTATGCTGTCTCTGAATTTATGCTGCCCAAGATTGTTTTTTTATTCTTAAAAATAAATTAAGTAAAGAAATTATATCATATTTATATCATGTCATAATTTTTCTCGTGTCTTCGCGTAATAATCAAATACCAAGCCACAGTTCAGAGCATCGCTGCTTACCGGTTTTCAAATTACTAAAGACGTTACTAGTTTCGAAAATTCTATACAAGAACTTGTCCTATCGTGTCGAAACTAATTTGATAGAAATCCATCACAAGATATTCTTATACGGAGTAGCTACCGAGCAAAATTTAAATGATATTTAATATTTATTTTCAAACTCATAGTAAATAACTCTACTATTAAATATATAAAATATAGTAAAAATATATAAATCTTGTTGTATATATGCTTAATATTGACGTAAACAGAATGTTACCGACATTTATAAAATCAAAGAATTGTTTTAGTAGGTATTGATAATTAGAAGCAAGACATGCCTAATAAGATCACAACAGTAAAGGAACTTGTGAGGACTATTAACTAGCACGCTTATATTACGTACACCGACAATGCTTAGTAAGCCCAAAGCTCGCTTTTTAGACGCTCTGAGAGCTGATTTTTCATTAACGCCTCACTTGCATTAATGAACATGCTCGTGTTATGAGAAACGTCTTTAAACAAATGCTAATTTGTAATATTTGTTTAATAATATAAACAATCATATAATATCGAACTCATTAGTTCACTCGCCTTCTTATCTGCTACAAAAATGTTATACCTTCGCTTTCTCCCTAGGACAAATGTCTTATCACTTTAACTAATACAAATTAGTAAGCCGTATGTTCAACAAAAATTTGAACGGAAAGATAATATTCAAGGATGATAAAAATCTTAACCGACTTCATAAAACAAGATACAAGAATCTGACAAAATACTTATTTTAAGGATTGGTATTTAAACGTAACCTCACAGCATATAGGATCTGGAATGTAAAATGGCGGACGTTATTTTTAATTATTTATCTGTGCTTGCTTGGTGCAATTAAAGGTTACACAGATAGCAAATAATTTATTCCAAATTCTTTTATTATGATGTTTTCGTTTATTTTGTAAGTAAACCTTGTCTAGACCACATGATAGTGCTTAATGTAACATCGATTGATGCTGTTGTGTAGACACGTAACAGAAAACCCGTTAGATCCGATGTATTTCCTGCTTTTTCCTAGGGTACTAGAGCGGTAAGTTATAGTTACACAATATAACACTTACATAACATAACATTTGAGTCTAAAGTCATTAAACTCGAGTTCGAGCTTTAGGAAACAATAATAAATATGTGTAATGCGATTTGTAACTCGCACACGAACTATTTACTTATAAAATCAAATACCTATATGTAGGTAAGTTTAGGTAAATTGTTATTTTTTACGCCCGGAGAAAGGTAATGATAATTTCTACTTGTTCCGAATATAATCTGACTGTTTGTTCCGTATAAATAATTAAATTATCAAGTAACATCTATTTATAACATAAGGCTAGAGATTGACGACGTGCCAGACAAATTTTTCTTTTTTAAATAATCCTTTTTTTTATTTTTTTTACAAGATCCGTTTACAAAGTATAAATAAGTTGATCCCAACCACTTTTTATGCTTATATTCTATGTTTATATGGTAAACCGAATCTCAATTTATGGAATATTTAATCAATATTCCAATATACTTTTTACCAAATGAATATAAAACAAGTCAATATCAACTCTATCAGAAATATATTATCATAACTAAATGGATCTACCAATTTAAATGTTAATTTTACCATGGAGATATATTAATGATATATATATAAAGGGACGAACGGACTGGACTATCTTGATGGTACTGGGTAACCACCACATATAGACATTGGCAGTAAGAACCATTAATATTTCTTTATACCGCCAATAACTAAGATACTAAGATATAAGAGCCGAGATGGTCCTAAGATTATGGGTTTAAGCAACACTCAATTTTTATCAGCTTAATTTATGTTTATTCATCTCGTGTAGCGGTGATGAAAAACATCGTGAGGAAACCCGCATGAGTTGATCGACTCACCTTGATAATTTAACTTATGAATAGTTTTCATAATTTTATTTAATTTTAATTCCAAGCATTGCATTCATAATCGTTATATAGGTGCATATACTATGAATCTGTTTTAACAGGATCTAAGTCATTAGATGTGTTAATAGCAGGAAAATTAATTCGATATTATCTTTAAATATTCTCAAACAACATCGATATGCTAAATATATATCTATTGAGCAATAAATTGAAAAGCTTTACACATTATTTCGTATTATAAATAATCTATAAATCCGGGTAATCTCAGGAACTACTGGTACAAAATTAAAAAATATTTTTGTGTTGTATAGTCCTCTTATGGAGGTAGGTTCTAGGCTTATTTTTGTTCATTATATGTTTATTAATTATACGCGGGTGAAACCGCGGGGCATAGCTAGTTATTTATAAGATATTTTCTTTTATTTAATGATTTATTTATGTATAAACCGATAGTACCTTTAATTTTAGTTAATCACGTGAATTAAAAATTCTTAATGAATACAATATTGAAGCATAATACTTTCGTTTTAATTGTCGAACTAGAAACTACCACGCAATGGAATGCTACATTATCAGCGAGTAACATAGGCTACATTTTATTCCCGTATTTCCACGGGAACGAGATCTACACGGGTAAAACAGCGTGCAAAATGCCGCAAAAAATAAAAATACAGACTTGAATAAATATTTGAAACTATTGTCGAAGCTGTTGACTGCTATGTTTAAATTTTTTTAAGCATTTGTGTTAAACTTCGAAATAAGTATTATACTAGTGTCAACATTTTAAGGAAACGCGAACTTGTTAAAAACATGGAATGCATCGTGAGTTTGAACTGTATTATTGTCATTGTATGTCTTTTGTCTTGTTTATTTAACAATTCATTATTTACGTGTTAATTGTGGCCGAGGGATCCGGCATAGAACCGCAAACCTAGCCCTGTGGCGTCTTTTTTGATTGAGTTTTTTTTTAATGATAAGACATATTCCTAACATGAACTAAATAGTAACTAAAAATGTATTATGTAGTTGACTTCATATGACTTTGCAAAGGTTTTTTTGTTGTAAATCTTCTAAAAATAAATACTCATTTATATAATAATCATTCTCAAAGAAATTATTTATTATATATAGTAGAATAGTTATTTTTAAATCGGACTGGTAGTTCATGAGGTTAGCGGTTTAAAACAAATAAAGCTCTATTTTATAGCATTAGTATGGATACAATGACGTGATGTAACTAATACAAGACTTATTTTAATCAGTCGATTTACACGTTATAAGCTTACACTGGTGATTATTCTCTATTGCAATATGAAAGTCATTCAAAGAAACGATTCGTCTGATAGAGTACGAATTGCTTAAACCAAAATTAACCGAAAACATAGTTTGTTTTTTTTTTTTTTATTTAAGTATCACCAAAACCGTACTCATTTACTTATATTTAATGTTATTCCATAAACATTACTACTTAGGATATACATATTATATTAATTTTAAGCGATTTTTTTATCAGTCGCAAATAATTTTTCGCTAATTATTGTAGACTGTAGTTACCTACCGATTGATGCAAAGTATTAAGTATGATTCGTCTTGGCTATTAGCCTTGCAAGTCGCAATACTAAGTCTATCTAGTTTCTAGAATACTGAACTAGTTCAGTGGGTCAAGAGGCGAGAGATCTTCAGGAAAATAATAAGAAAATATTATATATTGAATCAAAAAATTAAATGAACAATTATTAAAAGTACTTTTAAATCGTCAAGCATTAAAAAAAAGCAAAAGAAATTTTATATTGTCTCACTCAACATTCTGTTACTATAAAATAACCTTAAAATATATTTTTTTAATTTCGTTATAATATATTATCGACATTATTTATATTTAAATATCGGATTTAAAAGATTTAGTTTTGATTCCATTTTTTGTCGTCCATTCTCCAACACCAAGTGTGTTGCTGCTGCTTCGCACGTGTGGAATTTAATTTGTCGCTATATCAGAATAAATAAAAAAATATAAAATATTTGCTTAATAACAATAGTTTTTAATATTTTTTTAATATTTGATGATACAAGTTTAAAATATTCTACCTTATAAAATCACGATTTTTATGAATACATTTATATTAAAATTTAAGTATAGACTAAAGTCTAGACTTACTTCAGAATTTTTTTTATGAAAATAAATATTTAATAAAAAAACATTTAAAAATACAGTAATTTCTAATAATAATTAGTTATTTACTTGTATGTATTTTGTCCAAAAAACAGGGAAGAATTTTATTTTTATTTACCTTATGTTGTAATTACTATAAATTAGAATCACTCCGAAAAATATTTTTCACTTTATTTAGTAACTACAATTTTAGTTATTTTGTTGTGCCATAAATAATATTGTCCGATTAATATAAAGCAATCTCTATTTTTAAATGAACTTCTTCGTATCTAACTAATTACTTTTATTTAAATGTTTAACTTCTTAGTTCCGCTCATTGCAATAAATACTGTATCTGATTATGACTCACAAAATTAAGAAAGCAATTTATATTTTATTATTATAAAAAAAAATATTTTTGAATAAAGTTTGTATTTAAGAATAAAACATTTATAAGCTATTTTAGAAATAACAAAAAACAATTCGATAGACTGACATAAACTTACATGTATCCAAAACGCTTTCATAAATAATAAAAAAATAACAACCGTTCGAATTTCAAATCGATTGCGCGTGCGATTACCGCGCGGTTCCGACACAAACAGCCCTACCACGCTTCCTTCTCTCACCAATGTGGTGACCGACACATGTGGTATTGTTGAAATGTTGACAATTTCAGATCCCAATTTGATTGGCAATTATTATATAATTATAAACTATAAAAGTACCAAATACATGTGTTAATAATTTACTTGTATAATTAATATAATTGTAAAAATAAATTTGTTACCAATGACATAATTAACAATACCTTATTTAAAGAGATAGGTAATAAAAAATAAGAAAAAGGTAAGTATATAAATTATTTAGTGTAGTCTATGTGTTATAGCTATGTTATTATTTCACTTTGTTTAATCCACGATCTATCAATAAAATAGTCTTTTATACCTTCCACATTTTCTTTTCTATTTTGTAACTTAATTTATTTAAAAAACTAATTTATTCATAAGTTTTATATATTTTATCGTCATATTAAAGGCTATAAATTCACATTTCATAAATTACACTATTCATATTCACAATGATCATTATTTATATATATCTAGTCATATTATGAAAAATAAAACATATGCGCAGCTCAGTTATACCTGTGAACGCTTAACAGACAGACAAAGTTACTTCATAATATTTATAAGATATATAAGAATATAGTATATCTATAAGAACATGTTTAATAACATTGGACAGTAGAATATTAATTACTTTTGATTGACATTGGAAGAATCTTTTGCGCTTAAACAGACAGACACTATACGTAACGTAGAAATAAAAAAATAAATTCCTGGTCTATATTTTTATTAGGATTTAAATAAAAAATAGTAGACACGGAGCGACTATTTTGATCCATCCTTTAGGTGTAATAAATATTACGGTCAATGTCGCATATTCACATTGTGACATTTCACTTTCTTGCTCTGCAGAGCGTTTGTTTTTATAGAATAGCTCAACTGATACAAAATGTATTTTTTTTATTACGAATATCTGCATATATATTACACTGACCTAGTTATACTAGATTTATTTGAGAGCTATAGCTGATAATTAGAATTTAAAATCTTCTAAATATGTAATTGCAACAGCCAACAAGGTCAAGCATTTCGTCATAATTAATAGGTATAAATGAAATACCTGACGCCAACATCCCTTTGGAATGCCTTTATGGTAGGTCGGTAAAGGCCGACGGGTTCAGGGCTTTCAGGGATTGATGGATGTAAAGAAAAAATGTTTAAGAGGTTTTTAAAATCGAGCCACCATTTTCAACCCCTTTTTTTTTTTTTTTTTTTTTTTACGTGGGGAAACCCTCATGGGTACCCTCTGAAGGAGGGTTATGTCGGACTCTTACCGACTAAAACCACCACGGTACCCTTCTCGTCTTAAGTGGAGCGCCACGGGATCGCTTGCGCATGCTACCGTGACGCTCCGACGTTCGGCCCGCCTATGCGGGCCTCCATTCTCTAGGGAGGAGTCCCAGGGTACTGGGAACGCCCCTAGCCCCGGCGGCGCCTATTGTGGCGGGGGGAGAAGGTGCGCAAAACGGCGCTTCCTTCCCCCCGGTCTTCTACGGCGGAGCGGGTCTGCAGCGGCATTCTCTTCCCGCTCCCGCTCCGCGGCCTCCTTCTGCGACATAACACTTTCACAGAAGGAGGCCATCTCCGACCAGCACCTCTCACTACCGAGCATCGCGTTGATGATGCTCGGCAAGGAGAGGTCTCCGCCTAAGACCGCCGCCAGGGAATGCCTCTGGGGCCCCCACGCGGCACACTCTCTCAGGGTGTGATGCGCCGTGTCGAATGGCGCACCACACTCGTGGCAGGAGGGGGAAACCTCCCGCCGCGCAATCTCGTGCAGGTACTTACCGAAACAACCGTGTCCGGTAAGCACCTGCGTCAACCTGTACGAGAGCGTGCCTCGCTTTCTGTTGACCCAGCGACTCAAGTGGGGACGTACCGCCTCCACTGTCGCCAGGCCCGCCGTGGGGGACCCGAGGTCCTCCTCCCATCGGGTGATCAGGGCCTGCTGGGCTAGAGCCCTGATCCGCCCGACCTCCGCCGTCCCTGGACGGTCGCCGCGCTCCCTCGCCTCGGCTCGGAAGCGGTACACCTCCGCGAGCACCTCCGCCTGGAGTTCCCAGGGCGGATCGCCCGCGAGGAGGGTCGCCGCTGTCCACGACACCGTACGATAACCCCTTATCGCCCTCACCGCTATGACCCTCTGCGGTTTTCGCAGGAGGGCCCGGTTGGAAGCGGTGAGTGCGTCCACCCAAATCGGGGCACCGTACAGTGCCATCGACCTCACCACGCCGGCATAGAGGCGCCGGCATAGCGAGTCCGGTCCTCCCACGTTGGGTAGGAGGCGGCCTAAAGCGGCGGCGGCGTTGATGAGCCTCGGGCCGAGCTGCACGAAATGCTGCCCGAAGCTCCATCGTCCGTCCAGGGTCAGGCCCAGGTACTTCATCTGGGCCTGCACAGCGATCACCGTCCCGTGGACGGTGATACTCGCCCCTCGTGGGGGGCCCCTCCGTGGACCGTGGAAAAGGAGGGCCTCCGTTTTGGATATGGAGACCCTCAAGCCCAGCATTTCCATGCGGTCCACGGTCAGCGTCGTTCCGACCTCGGCCAGGCGGGCCGCCTCCCGAAAGTCCCGCCCCGTCGCGGTGACGAGGGTGTCGTCTGCGTAACACAACACCCCCATACCGGGAAGGACGGGGGCTCTCAGGAGCCAATCAAAGCCGACGTTCCACAGAATTGGGCCGAGAACCGACCCTTGTGGAACGCCGCAGCCTACCCGACGCCGGACCAATTTGCCGTCGCCCCCCGCCCAGACGACCTCTCGGTCCTGGAGGTACGCCTCCAACAGCCTCCTCAGATAGGTCGGCACCCCATGGTATCGGAGTGCCTCCCTGATCGTACCGAATGGGAGACTGTTGAAGGCGTTCGCTACGTCCAGCGAAACCGCCAGGACCACCTGCCCCTGGGCCACCGCTTCCGTGGTCCGAGTCTTCAGGGCGTTCAGGGCGTCGACAGTCGAACGACCCGCCCTGAACCCGAACTGAGCCTCTGACAGACCCGGACCAACCTCATCGAGGTGCTGAACGAGACGGGCCGCAAGAATCTTCTCAAACAACTTGCCCGTCTCGCTCAGCAGCACAATCGGCCTGTATGCCGAGGAGGAGCCAGGTGGTCGACCCTCCTTCGGCAACAGCACCAACTTTCCTTCCTTCCAAGGCTTCGGAAACTGCCCGCTGCTCAGACATGCGTCGAACAGCCCCCGAAGCCTTGCACCTAGGTATTCCAGGGCGTCGCACAGAACACGCCCCGGAACCCCGTCCGGACCCGGCGCCGTCTTTTTGGCCCTCAAACGATCGAGGGCCATCTCCATTTCCCGCTCCGTGATCAGTGGCGGATCCACTGCGTCCTCTATCACGGAGCGGGGGGCCATAGGCGGAGGGACAAACTCACCTGGGTGGGGAAACAGTTCCCCCACCAGGCGCAGGAGGAGCTCCGGCGGTAGCGTTTCCGTCACGGGGGCGGCTTGGGTGCGGAACTTTCCGCGAACACCACGGTACGGCCGCCCCCATGGGTCTCGGTTGAGGCCCGCCAGCAACTCCTCTCTCGCCTTCTCCTTGGCCTGACTTATCGCCAGCTGCAGATCTTTTTTCAGCTGGCGGTAAGTGGCCAAGAGCTGTCCCTCAAGGTCCGCGTCGAGGCCGACGCGCCTACGACAGCGGACGTAGGCCCTCCGCGCCCGGCTGCACGTCGCCCGAAGTTCGGCTATTTCGGGCGACCACCAGTATACATGCCGGCGCGGAACTCTCCGCCGGGTCCTCAGCATTGCCGCATCGCAGACCTCCTTGAGGGCACTGCGCATGCGACCCGCCAGCTCCTCGACGCTGGCACCCTCCTCCTCCCGTCCTGCGGAACCCCACCGCTGCACGATGGCAGCCTCCTTGACCAGTTCGCGGTCTAACTGGCCAAGAGACCACCTCGGCAGCGTGGTCGGCACCCTCTGGGGTTCCGCCGGCCTGCGAGAGGTGGAGATCTCAAATCGGATATAGCGGTGATCCGACAGAGTCTCCACCTCTACCTCTACTCTCCAGTTTAACACTTTGCGTGCTACCACCGGGGTGGCGAACGAGACGTCAACCACGGACCCCCCGTTGTGGCGCACGCATGTGTGAGCCTGCCCCCTGTTGAGTAGGGACAGGCTGGAGAGTAGCGCCCACACTTGGACGGCCCTCCCTCGCGGATTCGTGGCAGGGTTGCCCCAGGCACGCGACTTCGCGTTTAGGTCGCCGAGAACCAAGGTAGGTCTCGGCGACTGCCTGGCTACCGCAGCTCTGACCGAGCCGAGATACGTCTCGAACTCAGCAAGGCTGCGGTTGGGGGAGAAGTACGTTCCGACGACCGCGTACTCCCCCCACCCCGCCACAACGTAGCCCGAGCCCCTCTCTATGAGTGAGAGGGGGGGACCCGTTCCGCTCCTCGAGAGGACCGCCACCGTTCCGTCCACATCCCCCACCCAATGAGCTAGAGGAGGGACGAAGTAGGGCTCGCAGGCCACCGCCAGATCTATCTCCCACTCCGCCATGGACTGCAGCAAGAGGTCCTGCGCTCCGGCGGAGTGGTTCACGTTCGTTTGGAGGAAGCCAATCGATTGTGCACTCATTTTGAGTTCGAATTGGCTTCCTCGCGTGCCTGGCGGCTAGCGTCGTTCGATGTGGGGGTGGTCCTGGTGCCGGGGACCACCTTTCCCTTCCTGATGGGGGGGTTGCAGTCCCGCGCCCCCATCATATGCCCAGAGGGCTTGCCGGCCTCTGCGCAGACCGCGCAGCGCAGCTTACCGGAGCAGCTCGACGATTTGTGGCCGTCCGAGCCGCAACGGTAGCACAGTCTGCTCCTCTCCTTATCCGTCGGGCAGAGTGCCTTCGTGTGGCCGAGGCCCATGCACTTGAAGCAGCGCGTAGGCCGCTGCTCCTGGAGCGAGACCTTGGCCGCACTCCACCCGACGAGAAGTCGGCCGGCGTTGGCCAGCTTTTTGGCCGCCGCGATGGGACAGGTGACGCGGGTCATACCCATATAGCCCGGCCCGCGCTGCACCGCTCCGCACCTGACGTCCTCAGGGGAGCAGGCCCCCGCGCGCGCGACCGCTGCGACAAGCCGCTCCTTGGTAACGGAGTCGTCGAGACCCGTCACCTTTATCTCCGCCCTGCTGACGGGCTGCATCACGTTCGCAACCCCGTCGAGGACGGAACGCAGCTTGTCGGCCAGCTGCGCCGCCTGGTTCTTATGGGCCCTCGGTAGCTCGAGGACCCTGGCACCGGTCGCTGAGCGGCGGATCCTAAGACCGCCGCTTATTCCCAGGTCTTGGAGCTTAACTCCCTGTTCCGCCCGCTCCAAGACCTGGGCGTATGTCACACCTTTCTTTTCCGCCTCCGGCTGTAGCGAAATAACCACTGCAGCCGAGCGGGGCGCGGCCAGCTTCGGCTTGGCCGCCTGTTGCTTCGGCTTCGCCGGAGCCGGCGCAGCGCCAGCGCCGACCGGATGGGACGCCTTCTTCTTTCCCTTCCGCACCACGGTCGACCAGGTCGGCTCCTCGGCTAGTGGTGACTCCGTCGCGGGTGACGGCGCGGCCACGTTGGAAGGGCCGGCGGTCGGAGCGGGCGCTGCCGCCTTAGTTTTCGCCCGCTTAGCGACCTGTGTTCGCGGGATGGGAGTGCTGCGCTGCACCGCCTCGCGTCTGTCGTTCGCCTCAGGGGCAGGACGATGCTCCCCCGCAGGCGGGAGGCGCCCTTCAATGCTCGACAGCCGCGAGTTAAACATCGCGACTGCCGATTGAATGGAGGCTTGGAGCCCCTCCAGGGCCTGGGGCTCGAGTGCCGTGCTGGACGGTGCCTCTTTGGCCGCCGCTGCCGCCGTGGCTCGCATCTCCGCGACGTCACGACGGTGGGCCTTGTTCTCCGCCTTAAGCCCGTCTGTCTCCTTCCGCAGACGGGCGCATTCGGCGCGGAGCCGGCGCGTCTCCTCGGCCTCCGACCGAGACGACGTCAGCACCTCGACGATGGACTCAAGGGAGGCTGCTGAGTCCTTCAGCATCTTTACGTAGCCTCCCTTCAAATTGGAGGACTTTTTAGCCACCTCGAGTATGGTGGCTATGTTGCGGCCAGCCAGCGCGCGCAACTCCTCCGGGCCCATGGACGATGGGTCCTCGGCCTCATTCGTCATCGACGAGGTGGTCTGCGCTTCGGGAGCCGTCGCAGCAGGCGCCTTCCTGAAGGCCCTACTGCGGAGCGACTTCTCGAAGGCGACCTCTCTCTCCTCTGCCTCCTTCTCGCGGAGCTGGGCCTTCGCCTTAGCGAGCCCGCTGGTCACTCTCTTGCCGCGGCGGTCGGCAGTGGATCTCGCCGTCATGTCTTCTGCATCGCTGTCGGAGTCTGTGAGCACAGCCCTCACAGATGCATCCGACGCCGTCTCCATCTCCGTATCCGTGCTCATACGGCAAGCAAGGGGCGCTTTCCTCATGGAGTACTGGTCGGATTTAGGCTCTAAGGCATCATTACTGATCCTCAGAGCCGGGGCTATCCGTGTGGACGATAAAAATTTTTAGTGTAATTTTTGCCCTCTATACTTTATATATAGTAATAGGTCGGGTGGGCGGGCTATTTTTTTCAGTTTTTGCTGAATATCTCCCGAACGGAGAAGCCGATCCGGGAGATTGGGGTGTCAAAAAATGCAGGGCAGAAGGCCCCACAAAACGGTAGTACACGTGGAAGACGAGACACGAAGAAAAGGGGGTGAAAAGGGGGGAAAACGAAAAAAGCAATGTGACGGACGGACAAAATTTGGAGGTACAAAAAATTTTATACGAAAGCAAATGTAGGAAACGGAGTAATTAGTAGGTATTATTTTTTTCAGAATTTTAAACCAATAAATGAACGAGAAATCTTAAAAATAAAAATAGAAATAATAGCAAAATTTTCTAAGTCTAAATAACAAATAAAAAACGGTTTTAAATGGATAATTCCGGAACGGTTAGGCCGATCCGGAAGCTTGATGTGTCGACGGGTGTAGGACAGAAGGCCCCACAAGACAGCCGAACACGCCAACAGTGGAAAATGAAAACTGGGGGGTGAAAAGGGGAAAAAACAATGAAAATTATATAAAAAACAATTAAAATGAAGAAAAATAAGAAAAATAACAAAAGAAAAACGTAGGGAACAGCACGGTGAGTACGAGGGAATTTTTCCAGGAATTTACGGGGCAAATTGCACGAGAAAAACTTGAAAATAGTACTCGACCATTTTCAACCCCTGTGTGACCTTGTTAAGATTGAGATTTTGAGATGAATGTTTTTAAGATTTAGAAGAAATAGTGGCTCTTTTCTACTATAGCAAAACTACAAAGCCAAGTAGCCTAGTGGTAGCACTGTTATGTTAGAACAAACTCGAAACGCAATGCTAAACAAATCGTAAAAGTTTAAATAGTGATTAGCGACATTGACTATCATAAATACAACATTTATACATACGCATAAAAAATATAGTATCATATACATTTTACGCGAGATACAAAGTGAACGAATAGCATTGCGTATACGTACGACTTGAAAATAATTATATATTTAATACTTTCCCTGACTAGTCAGTAAAATAATTTGTAGAAACTGATGAGCATCTAATTACCAGCTCATATATAACAAGATGATTTTAATCCAAGATCAATTCAGTTTTGAGAATTTGATAGTTAAATGCGAAGAACTAATTATATTCAAATACTTATAGCAGGCAGAGAATATCGATATGAGAGATGAGTGCAATAATCATAATATTTTTTGTGGCCCATATACGAACGACCATATGGGCCACATGATGGTAAGTAGCCAACGCAAATAGACATTGGCATTGTAAGAAATGTTAAACATCTCTTATATTGCCAACGCGCCACCGACCTTGCGAACTAAGATATATCTCACCCTTCAAACCGGAACATAAAAATACAAAGCACTGCTGTTTTGGGGTAGAATATCTGATGAGTGGGTACCTACAGACGAGCTTGCACAAAGCTATAACCTTTTCCTCAAAATTGCGCATAGCACCTGCAAGTCATCGATTGTTGCAGATGTCCATGGGCGGTGGTTGTCAATTTCCATCAGGTGTGCCTCCTGCTCGTTTGCCCCCTCTTACATAAAAAATAACACATGTAGCAAAGTACTTTGCAACATTACTCGAGTGAGTTACAAGGTGAGTTCCTACAGAATTACCAATTCTCCAATCACATCGTATCTTTTAGAAGATCTGTCACCATACCTTTTCTACTCATTATCTAAGCAACATTATCATTCGTGCTTGAAGCTCATGCCATGATCCTTCATCATAAATGTCTAAGCTGTTACTGTTAATCTTTGTTTAAGTAGCTCATTACATTAAGTAGTTAATTAAACATTCTTGTAGTGATACTCCTAATTGAAAATTAATGGTTACGAAAGCAGTCGAAACTCCGCTGGTTGGTGTTTGTATGTTTTCATTTATAAGTTAAATTCTCCCACTGCTGGGCAAGCCTCTTTTCTTAAAGAGAAGGCTTGCAGCTTCATCTACCAAGGATGTTCTTACGATGTTGTTCCTCACCACCGAGCACGAGATGAAATTTAAACACAAATTAAGTGCATTCTAAATTAAATATTAATTACTGTGTATTAAAAATTCTGCCATAAATGTAATTAACATTTACATAGTTATTTATATAGTTTTCTCCGTTTAATTAAGTGTATTATAATTAACATTCTAATACAAAAATAAAAAGTAATAATGAAGCAGCTAGATTTGAAATGTAATTAGTGTAGATTATTTTATACCACAGTTAATGCAGAGTTACCACAGTTAAAAAAAAGAAAGGTTGTTTCTAAATTCAAATGAATTCTTCTCATCTGAGATGAAAATATTCGAACGATATTTTTTTAAATTACGTTTTTAAAATGTACATGATTTATTTTTGTTACTAATTAAAGTAAAATATCATTTGACGAGCCGGTTGGTATGTTACAAGATACACAGTTACAAGTCGTGGGTTCGATTCCCACCCAGGACACACATTTGTGTGCATGAACATGTTTGTTTGTCCTGAGTCTGGGTGTAACTTAATCTATATAAGTATGTATTTACAAAAGAAAAGAAGTAGATATAAGTTGTCTGGTTTCCATAGTACGAGCACTGCTTAGTTTGGGATCAGATGACCCTGTGTAAATAATGTCCCAGGATATTATTATATTATTTGTCGAGTATCAAACTACCAACTAAAACAAGGACGACCTCGATATGTTTTTTAATTTATTTTTAATGATCAGAGATGGACTTGCATATGGTGAATGGTCACCACAGTCTACCTGCCTTGGTACTGTTAGGAATTTCAATATATTGTTAACCATCGTCCATGCGCCACAAACTTTTGGAAACAAGATCTCTTATACTTTAGTGATAAGCAGGTGGTACCTAACCAGACGAGCTCGCACCAAGACTTGACTGTATAAGAATTGATACCAAATATAAAAATTAACCGTATAAATGGTGGTCACAACCCATCGATAGCGATTTACTGACTGTTAAAAATAGAGAGAAGTTTAGCAAAATGAAAAATGCACATCACATTTTGTGTAATATTAACAATGTAGGTACCTACATGTCTAACAAATCGTGAATCTCAAAATCAAAATCTTCTAATGTTGAAAACTCAAATTGCCATGGAAAAAAAAAGCTTTCCATCCCTAACAATGATACGCGCATCCGTTTTATTTAATTGAAATAAATACAATTTGCCCTTTTTTTTACCTCTTGTCGAGGTTACTAAGCGGATACAAAACTTGAATCTTAATAAGTGTTCAAAACTAGCCAAGCAAAACTGGGTATTCATGCTACAAAATTTATCCACCAATACGCGCTATGACAGCGTTGTGGATTACGCGCCAAAAATGTTATAATTCTGCTGGATAAGATTTCAATTGAATCTATGTATTTCAATTTATATATTCTTTGCCAATCAACAAATGATTTGTGAGTCATGTTTCCACAATAAATACATTTTGATATGCATAACGTTCGGGAGTCTTATAAAGGAATCTGACGTAGAAGGTTGCACGGTGCGCAACCACCACTATACCGACGGTCAAGTTGCGGATCCAATTACATCATCCGTTAGAAAGGTGCATTCCGTGTTTGATTGTGGAGATAGCAAAAACTCGTACATGCAGCCACCGTATTATTTATTATACTATTATTATACATAACTTTCCCTGCTTAATGACAGTTATTGAAGGTCGCATTATATGTAAATACGTCCTATTTGCACAATAAGGAAGCTTTTAAGACACATAAAATTATATAATATTATTCGATATTTCCAATTATTCTCCGTTTTTATTTATATGTTAACAATATTAGTAATTCTCGCGAGCCGAAAGGATTTAAGCCAGTACTTACACGTATGTACCTACAGATTAAAGCCTTATTTAAATTCCAGTTAGGTTTTAAAAAAATTGTCTTTTTTGGTCGTGACGATGTAATGCCGTTTTCCCTTTTCGTATTTGACATGAACATTCAATCATATCACATGCAAAAGTAAATTAACTTACGTTACCTATATACGTACATAAGTATCTCTTCACAGCCTTTTAGCTATAACTATATATATATATATATTATATACCGTAATTATTTAAATCTCCCACCGTTCATTTTGCCAATTAAGGTGAAATTTTAAGGTTGCATCACGCGTTAGTATGATCGGTGTGGGACCGCTTGAATTTATTTAGTGCACGATAGTTTTAAAATTACGATAACTCGTAAGATATTAATTTAAATTGGATGGTTTAAAGGGGAATTATAATATGTATGAAATGCTTAAATTAAATAATGCATTTAATTTGATAAGGATTAATATCATATCCGTTTTTATAGCTTTCCAATTATCACATTATTATGTAACCATTTTTTAAACGTGGGTATAGTTAGCTATCCTTAAAAGATAGCCATATACCATCACGGACTTTTCTGTAGATCTATGAAAGGGTAACAATTTCACCATACATTATTTTGTTATAATTCAAAGGGATTTTACAGCGTTTTCGATGAGTTCCCAATCAGCTCGTTTTTTTCCGACTTCTTCAACAATTATCGTCATATTTCAACAAATTTACAGAAAACATTAATGAATTATACACGTAAACCTTCCTATTGAATCACTTTGTCCATTGGTAAAAACTGTATGAAAATCCGTTCAGTAGTTTTTTTAGTTTACCGCGTTCATACAGACAGACAGGAACCGCGGGGGACTTTATTTTATAATACGTAGTGATGTAGTGAAGATATTTGTATTAATTATACGCGGGTGAAACCGCTAGGCACAGCTAGTTTAATATATTTTGGAGACATTTTTGAGAGTTTAAATTTAGACTAAAATACATATCTTTATGGGGTTTTTTTGTTACGCTATCAACCGAATATGTAATTTTGCATACACTGGTAATGGTTACAGAAATAGACATATACTTCCCCACATACCGTCGCGGAAACTAGTTATTTAATATTTGTTCTAGTTAATCTGTGTACCCGCATTTATTTACGAATATTTAAGTCAATCCTAAGTTCATTCAACTTGTCTCAGTATTTAACTAGAGGCGATTTCTAATAACAATTTTCTATCTAGATTTCCCAAGTTACAATGACATTCGTCATGCTGTGGTCTTTGAAATCTATTTTTATTCGAGAAATCGTGACCAGTAAGAAAAAACGTTTTAACTACTGACTTACAAGAAGATATTTAAATAGAGCTTGCAAATTTCTCTGTAGGTTTTCCTTACGGTGACGTAAACGTATATGAAGCGAGTGGATGTTGTGGATGGAACATGTGGATCCAAACGAACGCCGCGTTGATGAGAATTTGGATAATTTAAGAATTTGATGTAGAAGCTTCAGTGTTATTATTTCTTTGTTAAATATTTAACTCAAGCAATGCCTTGCTTGTTTCACTTCAATATAAATTTAAAGTAAAATTATGATTCAATTCAAATATATTTTTTATACTAAATCGAACGAGAGCGGTGCCAACGTTCGTCTTAATTTCAAATTACATATT
Source organism: Nymphalis c-album (assembly GCA_963151315.1). Taxonomy (NCBI): domain Eukaryota; kingdom Metazoa; phylum Arthropoda; class Insecta; order Lepidoptera; family Nymphalidae; genus Nymphalis; species Nymphalis c-album. The sequence goes on from OY720601.1 coordinate 2,847,637, forward strand.
TATCCTGTTCAAACATTCAGGTACAAAAACATTCCTAAAAGACATACACATAAGATCTTATTTTCTCCAATCATGACTGGATTAGTTCCATATTATATATTACAATATTCAAATTAGGTTATTTAATACTACCCGACGAGTGTCTTATATGGATTTCCACAATGTCTTCAAACACTAGACGACGAGGATTACGGGGGACGCGATGTCATACAGTTATCCATGTTTTAGGTACTTGGTTGTAGGGCTTTGTGCAAGCCCATCAGGTACCACCCATTCATCAGATATTCTACCGCATAAGAGCAATAATTAATATAAAAATTAATACTATGTTGTCATTACATCTTAGTTCCAAAGATGGCGCATTTACAGTGTAAGGAATGCTTTTATATTTCTTACAGCGTCAATATCTATGGGCGGTTACTATTTACCATCAGGTGGCCAGGCGGAGCGTTTGCCTTACTATTTTATAAAAAATAATGTTAGTATCTTCGAAATGAATCTCAAAAAGATAACAAAGAGGTGTCAATAAAATAACTTTTTTTTTTATTTATTTAATAATTTTATGTTGAATAACTTAAAATTAGGTTCGATTAGATAAGTCATGCTTATCATTAATAGATAAATAAGTACATAATTTTTCTTATATTTTCTCTAGTCATTTTAAAAATCTCTCTTAAGAATTTGGTATAGCTTAATATTCTAGTAGTTTATCTAGAAAAGATCAAAACGACACAACTCTTTATATCTATTATAAATGTATTCTATAATTACTGCATCGTTGGTCTAGTAGCTAGATGTAAGGCCGCAGACCCGGTGATCCTGGGATCTATTCCCAGGTTGGGCCATTAACAGTTATTGAGTTTTTCTCTCAGAAAATTCTCAGTAGCAGCCCGGAGCCTGGAAGTTGGACGTGTGTAGACTCCCGTGCCTCGGAAAACACGTTAAGCCGTTGGTCCTGCGCCTGAACTCTTTCCGGTCGTGTCGAATTGCCGTCCTATCGGATGATGAGAGCTAAGGAATAAGGTACGCACACGCTTGTTCACTATAATATCTCCTGCACAGTTGGCTAATCTCTCTTGACTTGGCCGCCGTGGCCGAAATCGGTCTGGAATACATTATTTATAGTTTAACGGAAAGCCAGCTCGTCCATATAGGTTAAAGGCGACATAAAACCTGATCAAGAGTTTTCTCGGTTTAAAAATCATTCTTTCATTGGAATCAAATTATTAATATGTGCACTAGTGTGATTAATGACACTTCTTATAACGGAATTATAAACGACTTTCGTAACGCCTTTATCTTCCTTTTCTGTATTTTGTTTATTCGAAATTTGAAGCTTTGACGAAATGAAATGCTCGGATATATGTTGCCGTAATTCAATATGGAGTCTGAAACTCTCGCCGCATTCTGTACATCTGCAAATTAATAACATTAGTCAATCTTAAGAAAGATATAGCCTTATTCTTTGTTTTCATATTCAGCAAAATTTAAATAAAATATATACCTATATTTGATATTTTGCCATATTCTAGTATTTATTTGTAGGTAATTAATCAATGATAAAAATTGTTTGCTCCTAAAATTACGCATTTATCGTCTTAGAATATTAAATTCATACATATTAATATTTACTTATCATCAAAATTTTTAATACACAATAACTTAACTTTTAACAAATAACAATATTATAGTTTTGTCAATGATATCACAAACTGGATTTGTAACAAAAATTGAAACAAAATAGGAAGTTACCTACTCGTGATGATAATTTTTACAAATGTGATGTCGACAAATCACCGAATTTCATAACACTTATTTGCAATTTATACCACTGATGTGACAAGCATAACTTGTAAAATCTATATAATATATTGCTATCTGAACTTACCTATAAATTTTCTCCCCTAAATGTGCCCGACGATGCTTCACCAGATCATTGCTTTGTGTAAAGGCTCTTTCACACATATCGCATTTATATGGTTTTTCTCCAGTGTGGATACGATTATGTCGCTTTAAATGATCCTTACTTGAAAATCTGTAGATAAAAAACATATATTAAAGTTTTATAATTTTTTAATTTAATTGATTGATTGATATTAATTTCAATTGATAAATCTCAGAATTTTATTTTACTTACTTCATTGAGCATGTTTCACACTGGTGTGGTTTGATGCCTAAATGCCGTAAGTTGTGCTTGCCCAGTGAGCTGCGCTTTGTAAATGTGGCACCACACTGGTCACATGTATAAGATCTTTCTCCAGTATGAGTGATAGTGTGTGACTTTAATTCACCTGGAAATAACATTTACTAGTGTTTATTGTGTATCTATACTACTTTATAAAGCTGAAGAGTTTGTTTGTTTGATCTGGCTAGTCTTAGGAACTATTGGTTCGAATTTAAATATTATTTTTATATTGTATTATTATAATTTTATCAACGAAGATTCTAGGCTGATTTGTATTCATTATATTTTTATTAATTATACGCGGATGAAACCGCGCGGCACAGCGTGTAGTGTATAATATGCAACATTATCTGCAACAGATTATAAACAGGGATGTGAATACTGGGTCTCCTAAGTGAACAACCAATATGAATTACTTTGTTCTCATGTTATCTACTCTATCTCTAGTCTATCAAATTTTATAATATATTTGTCATTTAATAAGAGAACTTGCCAACTAAAGACAAGATTACTTATCTTAAATTGAATTTCAAAGCTTTGATTCAAATCATTCATCCATGAATGATTTTCTTATACACACACCTTTAGTGATTTTGGTCTGTTTATTGATAATCTACACTGATTTTAACGTTAAAATAGAGATAGTAACACAGTACTTAAATTTCACTTTATCTTTATGTATTCATAGCAGTGCAGTACCAACATTTATTGTCTTATACCATATCCTTAGTATATACACAAAAGCACTAACTGGTGCTTAACTGTATTAACTTAAGTACTGTGTCACTATCTCTATTTTATTTAACATTAAAATCCAGTGTCAATATGATAATGTCATATTATTATGGATGAGAGTTCTCTGACGTCATCCATAAACAATTTTCTTACTATGTTTATAAACATAATTGTAGGTAGAATAGGTTTTGCATTTACTCTTCATAAAGACTGAGAATTTATTCTTAATATATTGAACTACAGATTTGAGTTTAATGTTAGCAGCAACCAAATAATTAAATAGAATTGCAGAATTTTGTATTATTTATTTTCACTCACATTACCTAAACCAGACTGACAATTAGAAGTGTAATACCAAAAAGAAAATAACAAATTTAATTATAATGGCACATTTTGAAATATATACAGCACATTTATAAATAAATGTTATAGTATATAGTAGACATCATCTTCATCATCATACATCAAAATAATAATATTCCAAATTAAACTAACCTTTACTTACAAATTTCCTCGGACATAGTGTGCATTCAAACTTCTTTAACCCAAGGTGTCTTCTTACATGCTGATCTAAATTTGCACTGGAATCAAATTCTTTTCCACAAGTAGGACATAAGAATTTATCTTTTTTATGAACTTTAATATGAGTTGTCAATGTTGACAAATGTGCAAAAGACTTTGGACATAGCGGACATGTATGAGGTTTGACACCATTGTGCTTATTCATATGACCCTTTAAGATTTCTTCGCTGTGAAATGATCTTGGACAGAGAGAACATTTATGAAAGTTACTTCTACTGTGAACAATCTCATGGCGTTTTAAATGACTTATTTTTTTAAATATCTTGCCGCACTGTGTACAAGATAACACTCTACCTTTCTCTGTATGTTTTCTCATATGAGCCGAAAGGGAATTTGTAGATTTAAACTTTGAAGGACAAATCTGACATGAAAAAACTTTAGCTAAATCTTGAGTGTCATTTGCAATTGCATTGCCATTCAATGGAAGAATAGTTTCTGAATCCCTGTGAGCTTTTGACTCAGTACTTTTATTACAATCATATTTATCATGAATATTATGTTTCTTAATGTGATGTTGTAGTCTTGATAGCTTTCTAAATTTTTTATTACAATTTGCACATTCATACTTCTCTTTTTCAGTATATTTCATATCATTCTGTGATGTATTTGTATCTATATGAAAATCTAAATTTTCATTTTCATATATTTGGTTTTCTTCGTGACTCATTTCAATTTTTGGTTCAAAGATGTAATTATCGACTTCTGTGTCATTTTCCCCTTTTATATCAACTGGTTTACATTGAATCACATCAATATTGTCATAGAAATTAATATTATTATTACTTGGAATATTTTTTCTTAATTTTGTATCTACTTTCTCTGCTGTTTCACGAAAATGATAAAAACTCATAAGGCAATTGTAACAGCAGCCGCACATTTTTTTTGGCAAACAATCTTCTTTTTGTATCTGAAAATTGATGTTTACAATTTTAAATTTGCAGTCTTCTTTAATGTTATAGATGTTCTTTGAAATAATAATAATCGTACTTATTTAAATAAGTGGTCATGAAAAATAAAGAATTATACTCACATTTAACCTGGTACATGATATCAAAATATCTGCCAAGTTAGTAGAATTTAAATTTTCCATAAATATATCAAATGTTGTTTCTTCTTTCAAGCAAGTACGGCAACAGTTTTCATAAGATTTTAAACTTTTTTCAGCTGCCATTGTAATAACAATTTATTTAAAAATATGCCTTTCTTTGATATAAAAATAAACTGTAAATATTATGAAAATAAAGTCTAAGCTTAAAAGACAGTTTAAACATCAGTATTGAGACTCCCCAATTCTGGATTCTTCATTCCTAAGACAGGATTCGGATTTGTTGAATATTTGTGTTGTGTAAAGAGTACATAACCAAAACCATATTTTGATGTTGACTGTTATTGTGCTTGACGGTGACGGCTTCACAAGTCAACAACTTGACACTTGTTTGACTGTGAGTGCTGTCAGCACCCAGCAGTCAGTGTTGACATGACTTGTTGAATTGAGTCGAGCCACGGTCCCTGTATACAGGTCTATCTACAGAGCCCAATTTAAACGCCCGTTGTACGTCGATGCTATCGATAAATAAAATAAAATAAAAGATATATGCGGTTAAGTGCCGGTTGAGTGACGTGACATATATTTTTCTCTTCCAAGTATTGTGTTTTTTTTTTTTTTATTGCATAGGAAGGCGGACGAGCATATGGGCCACCTGATGGTAAGTGGTCACCAACGCCCATAGTCATTGGCGTTGTAAGAGCTGTTAACCATCTCTTACATCGCCAATGCGCCACCAACCTTGGGAACTAAGATGTTATGTCCCTTGTGCCTGTAATTACACTGGCTCACTCACCCTTCAAACCGGAACACAGCAATAACAAGTACTGCTGTTTTGCGGTAGAATATCTGATGAGTGGGTGGTACCTACCCAGACGAGCTTGCACAAAGCTCTACCACCAAGTAAGTGTTATTTAATCAATGTTATATCGTTTTGTTGACTTTTGAATAATTTTGGACAAATAGTATATTTTTTTATTCCATGTACAATAATTTTTTCGTCATGCCTCTGGCGGCCGTAAATTGAACAGAGTAGCAACCACAGTACATTAAGCGATCCCGGTCACGAGCAAATTTTGTCGCGGCGAAAAACCAGTTTTGTCACTGTCACGACACCTATCCAACGCGGAGTGCGCTCACGGAGGGTGACAGTGACAAAAAAGTCCTGCACTAACTGAGTATTCTTTTTACTTTTTATCATTAAATGTTGATCTTTTTTCCACTTTTTCTATAAGTAATAAAATAAATCTAATACTTTTTTTTATTTTATTTTTGTCTGTATGTATTTATCTCTTTTTAAACTGAACTTTTATACTTTTCTTTTTAACTTTATATATTTTAATAATGTTTTACAGATTATAAATTAGATTTAATTCATTCGAATAAAATCAAAATACCAAATTAAATTAGATCAAATCAGTTCAAATTCAATCACATTAAATTAATTTATCATTTATCAATTTGATTTTAATTTATTATGATGAATTTATCATCATAATAAATTAAAATCAAATTGATTGTAATCAAAGTTTTTAAGTCGGATTGTTGTTTTGCTAAGGCTGGCAACACAGAGTGACAAATTTTTTAACCCTTGAGTACGCGGTGACAGAAATCGAAATGTCACCCAACTGTTTCGTCGCCGCGTGAGCGCACCTCCATACAAGTCCATGGACTTGATAAGGGTGAGAAACTGTCACCGAGACAAAAGTTGCTCGTGAGCGTGCTGCTTAAGCCGACGTATCCATACTACTGTTGTTGATAGACCTGCCTATAAGACCGTGAGCCGAGCTGACGATGACGGCTCGTAACGGTCTTATACACAGACTATGGAGGGTAGAGGTCACAGAGTACATTGGTTATAACTAAATATTGGTTTAATAAGTTGGAAAACAGTCAACTCAAGGCATACTTTAAAGTTTAAACAAATACCTCAATCCAAACAATGGGAAATATTAAATTGCCAACAAGTAATACTTTATGTTGTGCACGTACACTTCATGAGATCGGTTTTGTATACATGTGAAGTCAGTATGGCATATTTTTATACTAAAATTTAAAATGTACATATATGCATATTTATAGAAAATATATCAATAATATTTTTGCGTAAATTAATTTTGGTTAATTTAAATCATAGATATGAAATTTATTTGCGAAAAATTATTTACAAGGAACTTATGGTTAAACAAAAACCAGTAGGTACCTTAGTTCTATCGATAATCTTTAAGTGCTAATTAAGCAGCATATGGACAGTTAAACCTATTTGAATAGTTTCAGATGTCAATTGGGATCCAATTTAAAGAGATTGGGGATGTTGGTAATGATGATACTTCTAAGTTTTTAATATATATAAAACGTTTTTATATTTATTTGTTTCTTCTATAATTTTTATTATTATGCTACATAATATAAGGAAGTCAGAAGATTATGTAAGTCATGACAGATACAAATAAATTATTTAATTAATCTGTGAAATCGGTCAATTACTATACTGCAGCAAAGCAAATGAAAAATCGAAATAGATTTTATATCGATATATAAGATATAAATATATATATAATCGAAATAGAATATTTTCAAAATTAACCAACACGCTTGCAGAAATATTTCAACCTCATCTCAATCAGCTTAACATATTTTTAATTTTATACATACTTAGTTAATTGTATGCAGTCTAGTCTGCGCCGTCAATTTTATCTTTACGTTACGAAAAGATACATACATGAGTATTTTTAAATAAATTTGTTGAAGTCGTTTTTTTCTGCAGTCTGTAATCGGTATGCGGTTAGAAAAAGTGACATAGAAGTGGCGGGATAATATTTTTTCAACATTACAATACGTAAGTATATTTTATAATGATTGCATTACAGGTATACGTAATATTACAATGTTTGAACACTAAAATTAAATAAGTGCTATTTAATTATTATTCTATAAATAATTTATAAGTAAATAACCTGTGTTTGACATTTTTGCGTATTATTTAGTGTTACAGCGCACTTTTTGAATTAATATCGTAATATCTTATTGTACTTAATTGCATTACATAATTAGTATTTTTTATAAGTATACTCACAGTATAAAATGCCATTATTTAAGTAAATAATACTTCGTTATTTTATTTCAAACTAAAAATGGATCAAAACTAATGAGTGAGTACCCCCCTAAAAGAAAAATTTATTGACAGTAAAAAGGACCATTAATCAATTCGGTTTCACAGTAGCAGTAACAGCTATAAAATTAAACTATTAAAGTGCCATACCTGTTGTCATGACACTTAATAAAGGTAATTAAAACAAATATTTCTAAATTTAAACATGAATGTTTTAATTTACTTAAATAATTTTCGAACATTTCTTAATTCTTAAAAAAGTAGAAATAAAATAATATTTAACATGTATTTTATGTTTAGCAAAAAATAAAATATTTATTAATTATAAAATAAATATTATAATATATAATTGTGCTAAAACTTGTATGTGTCGGTGGATATTTTTCATAACTTCTACTAACCCGCACTTCAACATGGTGGAGTCAACTGTAAATGTAATCTTATCATAAAAAGGTGGTCATTGCTCAGCAGTGTGGTTTTTTTTTATTGTTTAGGTAGTTGGACTAGTATATGGGCCACCTGAGGATAAGTGGTCACCAACGCCTATAGACATTGGCTTTGTAAAAGATGTTAACCATCGCTTACATCACCAATGCGCCACCAACCTTGGGAACTAAGATGTTATGTCCCTTGTGCCTGTTATTACACTGGCTCACTCACCCTTCAAACCGGAACAGAACAATAACAAGTAGTAAATTTACAGTCTATCCATACTTAAAATAGTTTTTCTGAATAAATTTAAATTATTGTTTTAGTGATAATATATAGTTTTTATCACTAGTTATGACCTTATATCATAATATATAATGTTTATGAATAAATTTTAATGAACATATAACTAAGCAGATTTTGCTTACACTGGATTTGATTGTGATGACTCCTTTTTGAATTATATTTAAGTAAAAATTGGTGACAAGAATTTGGGATTGACAAACCTAGATACATATTAAGGTTTTATATTCTTGTTATTCTTTTTGTAGCAAAATTGAAAACTTTATTTAAAGTCATTTAAGTAAGGAAGGTAATTAAATCTTAATCATTGTAAATAATCAGAGTATGATTAGAAATATCTTTTACAAGCATTTTTTATATTAAAAACCAACCAATAAAGAAGCTCATACATTTTACTGAGCCTAGGATGTCAAATGACTGCTATTCTTTTAAATATGAATAATAATTTTAAAATTTGCTTTAAATTGTAAAATATACTTAAAATTAGTTAGTATTTCTTAATATAATAACATTAAAATTAAATATATAAAGATAAAGCTTATTGTATAGCCCATTAAGATTCATTCTCAACAAGGTTGTGCCCGTTAGCACCAAATACTAAACCATTCTGCATCATGTCATATACAGTGTATACAGTACTAAGGCAGGATATAGATAAAACTGAAAAATAAAAGAATTATTTTTTAATATGAGCATGTTGAATGTTTAATATTTTATTATATAATTTAATATTATAATTCAAAGAAATTTGAATAAACTTACTTGATAAAACTGTGGTACTTATGGCTAGTGCCCAATAGTATTGAATGAGCTCCAGTAGTGCACTTAATATTAGTAGCATTGTAAGCATTGTAGTATATCCAAAATAAGCAAGCACAAAACCGGGTTTATTCTGAAAAAAAAAATGAAAAAATTTAGCTAAAAAATTAGCGAGCATTTATACACTTTTTTCAGGAGTATTTATTGAAAAAAGGTTGAGAGACTGGTTAACTGGTAATGGTAAGTACCAAGTCCACACCATAACCCATAAACTGTTAGTGGCTCTTGAATAGTTAACCTTTTTAACCGACTTCAAAAAAGGAGGAGGTTCTGTATGTTTTTTTTTTTGTTAGTAAAAAGGTTGAATTTAAAGACAGTAAAGATACTGTGATAAAATAAAAATGTAATTGAGTATTAATTACAAGACTGGTAGAATCAGCAGTGGCAGCACCGAATCGACTTCGAACAGTAATATAGAATATAGTCATCGAATATACGGTTTTCTAACAGGATCCCAGACTATGTGCTAAATGAAGGCTTATCTGCTACCTTCGCCTGTTGTTCTTAGTTGAACCTACATTCCGATTCATCGTTCCCAAATACCTTTCTTTTACCAAGTATATCTATTGCGAACCAGTGGTAGTTTCTAATTTTACAATCGTTAAATGTAATTCTTCTATATTAAGGAAAGGATGATTTGATGCATATTAACAATCCCTTCCCTCTCTCACGTATCTTGGTCCTTTGTTGTTGTTGGTACCTTAAATTTCTTTTTGCTTACTCATCCTTTAAAAAGGAACATAACACTAAGTAGTTTGGCGATAGACTATATGATTTGAATATGAATCAATGTATGTATTATTGTTAGGATATTGACAAAGGACCATGGTGTTTTTTTTTTAAATCGTAGGCGCGGAGGGAATTGTTTCGCATCGAAATTGTTGGTAAATAATTACGAGATGTGTTTGTTGTATTATCTCGTTCGAGTGACGAGACAAATCACGAGCACACATGCGTAGACGACGTTCGTCATGCGCCCCGTGTTTCGCCTCGGTACGAGCGGTTTTTTGGACACGAGTCAAAAGGAATTTAATATGTTATTTTCATTATACTAATATAGCATAAGTACATAAACAACTATAGCATAAGTTGCTGGAATGACTCGGTTAAATGGTTAACTTGGACAGCCTAAAGTCAAGTCCCATAAATATACACGATATGTATGATGATAATGTCATCCTGTGCTATTTCGGCCACGGTGGCCAATCTCCAGAGATAATAGCTAACTGCGCAAGTGTGTGCGCAATCACAATATGAATATATTTATGAGAAAACAACATCATAAAAAAAATACTAGAACAATATTTTTTACCTTTTTTATTCCAATAACTAGAAGAACGGAGAAGATAATTTCTAATAAGGATACAACACCGATAGTTCCAGTGACCAAGTAAATTATGTTACTGTCTATATTTATATTCAATGCATGTTGCACGTCACTAGTAAAATGCTTTTGTTTATAGTCTTCCATTATTATAATGTAGAGTGATAAACTGAAACCCATAAGAGATAGTATCTGTAACAAGAGAACTTTTGTTAATTTTTGATTTTCGTAATCAATTTGAAATTATATAATCTACAACTTTTATACGAAATATTTTTCCGTATAAAAGGACTTTATCCAAAAGGGCTTACTAAAATTAATGATAATTTGATATTTGTAATTTATCGAAGGTGGTTTTCAAACGCAAAATCTGCACTCATTATATTATTTGTTACTTTCTTTTGAATTGAGTTACGAGTAAGATGTAACATCGTCTCATGTGACATTTCTAAGATGACCTGAAAATAATATTAATCCTTACAAATCTAGCGTATTAGCAAATTTTGTTTTCTATATAAGTATATCACAGGACAATATGTACTTTCTGTTAATCAGTATAGAGCTTTGTGACTTACCTGAGATGAGACCTTTTAAATAACAAAAAAAGATTGTGAATAAATAGATATATGTATTATTAAAGTTCATTCGATATAAGTAGGTACTTACAAAGCTTGTAAATCCTATTAACATGATCTTGAATTTTATTTTCGAGTAGTCTGATGAATTTGTTTCGCACATTCTAAAAAATCTTATCACAATATTGAAGCACACGAAACTGACCTGCAACGAAATTAAACGAAGACATTAATAATAATTGATAATAATAATGGACTATTGATAGGTACTGTTAGCAAAAAAAATGTATGTAAAATTATCCATAACTTCGCATCTCTCACTCGATAAATGTTAACCAACTTACAGTGATACTCGTATTTTGATGCACGGTTACTTACTTTATTTTATACTTACTTAACTGTATTTTATAATTATTTAATTCAATGTGTAATAAATAACACTTTCTGACATCGTGACAAGCGAGCGTGTTCTACGGTGAGCTTTTGATTTTCTATAGATTAGTTTGCATACGGCCCGTGGCTAATATTTATTAATCTACGACAATTACGCTAATTTTCCATTGGTATTTTTTTTATAAAATTTAAATTATTTAATTTTTGTGTTCTCAAATAAATTAATTTATTAAAATATTTTAATTACTTTATTATTGCACTTAATTCACAGCCACTTCAGTATTTATTTCTTCAGTGCTGTATTACTTTAAAAATAAAATATTTACTGGTCAACAATTTCCTGCTACTCAATATTCGGGGAATTACTGAACGGTGGTAGCCTTCCTGCTGTTTCAGCGGCTCTCTAAACAGTAATTAAATACAGTGATTTGTATTGGCCCGCGATCCAATCTTTTCTGGGCAGCTCAAGCTATTTTTTAATGATATTTATTAGCCAAAAATATGCGTATTCATGTAATGTTTTTGAACTGTATGCCTGACTCTAGATTAGAGGAAAACACTAAAAGTGTTTACTTCCTTGTAGTATAAAAATAATATTCATATATATTCTCCTGTTTCATCGAGTTACCATTATTTATGACGTATATCGTGATATGTGAATTAAAAATATAATATTGTACATGCGTTTTGTACTAACAGTACAATTATCAAAAAATACTTAAAAATTAATTATAATAATGAGCACTGCGATTAGTACCTACATACCAATATTTTGTGGTAAATATTCCGAACAGTGTAATGTCCAAATATTTGTGATTAAAACACTTTGTTTTATTTAAAAAAATAACAATAACGTCTTGTTTACACTTTGTAGTTTGACTTTCAACTGAGAATAAATGGTTAGTTTTAAGAGAGTATGAATGCTATGATGCTTGTTGATATCGGCAAAAAATTACAGGGCCGTATTTAAAAAGAAAAATATTTAAATGTGGCAGGTTAAACTAATGAAAACATAAATTACATATACATATATATTATGAAATCAGTACTATACCATAAATACACAAAATGGTCGAGTAGCATAACAAGCACATAATATAAAGCGTTAAGTTAGTAAAAGACAATGTGACCGCCATTTTGTATTTTCACTATCGTTAATATAAAGCAACAAAATTTTACTAGCCCTATTAAGATGACTTGCAATGTAAGAAGATAAAACCTTAACTAATTTTATAAATGCGAAAGTGAGTTTGTTACGTTTTTACAAATTAACCTCATAGCCGATTTTAAAAACTCTTCCACCAATAGAAAGCTACACTATCAGCGAGGAACATAAGCATTTTGTCATTATTGTGTGTACTGTGAATTTATTGTGTACTATGTGTACGCATAGTACACAATTTTTCCGTACCTGTAGCACCTGGTACCTGGGAAATGGCCGTCGCCCAAAGCTAGAGGGTAAGTGTACTTACACACTAATACTACATTATTTTACATATTATGTCCATCAGAAAATAAGTAAGGTCTAGAGGGCCTGGGACCTTACTCTATAAAGTCGGTATGTATTGGCAATGTAAGGAGTGGTTAATATTTCTTACTTACTGTGGCCCGTGTGGTTAATTTGCCCGTCCTATTTGCCTATCTATATTATATATTGACTGCCTCGTTGGTCTAGTGGCTAGATATAAGGTCGAAGACTCGGTGGTCCTGGTTTCTATTCCCAATCGGGCCACTAAAAAGTTATTGGGTTTTTCTGTCAGAAAATTCTCAATAGCAGCCCGGAGTCTGGAAGTTGGAAGTGTGTACACTCCCGTGCCTCGGAAAGCACGTTAAGCCGTTGGTCCTGCGCCTGAACTCTTTCCGGTCGTGTCGGATTGCCGTCCCATCGGATTATGAGAGCCAAGGAGTGCACCTGTGTTTGCGCACACACTTGTGCACTATAATATCTCCTGCACAGTTGGCTAATCTTGCGATTGGCCGCCGTGGCCGAAATCGGTCTGGAGGACCTTATTATTATCTTATTATATATTTAAAAAAATGTAGAATCCGGTCCGTAATGTTCACAAGCACATCATCAAAAAACCAGCTGAAGTGCAAACTTTCAGTCGTCGCTCTGTTATCGGACCCTTAGCCAGAAACGATTAAGTCGTTATTCTTGTTAATTATTATAACAATAAAACTAATAATTATTTCTATGAATTATTAGTTTTATTGTTATAATAATTGAACAAACATTTTGTTTTATAAACTTACAAAGAATTAGGCGACAGTAATACTTAAACATTTGCTTTAAAATTATAGACATTAAGAACTTATATTAGTATATATTATGTATTTTAACGAATAATTGTTAGGTACTGTTATAATAAATCTAGCCGCATTATAAGCTGTCGAAAAAGTATGAATGGCGCATTTATTTTTAATATAACGGACCGATTTTATAATATTATAAAGGCACTAAACTAATCGTAACAATAGATAATAAAAAATTGCAATTATATACGTTTCATTTTAAAGATGAATTGCAAACTATTTTCAGCAAATGGCTTCGCTTACGTATTGTTAGGTTTATTTATTAAGCTGCCTGACTTATAAGCTATCTCTATTCCTAATGTCATCCAAACCCGTCGAGTCGTTTTTGCGTGATTGAGTAAAGACTTTTTTTAAATATTTTTAAAGAAGGTTGCATTTATTTAAAATTTTCATTAGTAAGTTAATCAAAATATTAATAAAAACTACGTTATTATTTTCTATATAAATTATTACTGTGTTTCATATAATTTGACCAACCAAATTTAAGATCCACCAATCCTATGAAATAATTAAAATAAAGGTTAAAACATCGAAATCAGGGTAGCTATTTTGAAGAAACAAAAAAATAAAACTGAATATTATATAAAATGACAAAGTTAACTTTTTTTTAAGAAACCGATATTCCTTAAGGGCTACCCCTAGCTATAATTTATGCCTATTGCAATGCCCTTAAGTTTTTTGTCATCAACAAATATCTTATCGCACAAACAAAACAAATGTACAAAGTTTCAATTTAATTTGTTGAAAGACATACGCATAGGACACAAACATTCATTCATGTCAATCATACACTCACAATAATAAATACGCCTTTTAGAATTTTAAAGTTACTTGAGATATTACAAAGTCGTGTTGAATTTCTTGTACAACATTATTAAATGACATATTGCATGCATATGTGATTATTATAACGTTGAATGTGTTATATTTACTATTCTTGGTTTTACTAATACTTAAATGAGGATGATTAGTTCATATTATATTACACTGCGCATGATTCCCGAGTGATCAACGTATGCACTTATAATCTTCATTACGATCGAACTAATAAATTGATAACGATTAAAGAATATATTGCGTCTAAGATAAATCTCTATTTACTAATACAATAGCCAATGTATGCTGACTTTCGTCAGATGTTCTTACATAATTATGATTGTGTGATTGCTGTTGGCATTTCAGAGTTCAAAGCGAAGGGGCGAGTATAACTTTGCCTCGAAATTTGACAGGACAAAATGTCTCGCTATCTTCTTTTACCCCACAATTAGGAAAATATGGTGAAATTTTCGGTTCTGTCCAGTTAAATTAGTTTAGCTACTTTTTTGAACAAAATGGGAATCATTAGCATTATCTGATCATCTGATATGGTTTGTGATAACTGAATTTGCATCGATAAATTAGTGAATACTAGAGCCGTATCATGTTATCATTTATATTGCCTATTCGGTTGTTCAACAAGAACTTTTACGTCATTAAAAATTTTGGAAAGCTATATATAGTGAGGAATAATTACGGATGCGATATTATATGCCTCTTGCCATTGAACTCGTTGATAAGCTTCTTAGAGGTCACTGTGACCTGGTTATTTTACATAAACAAATACTAAACCGTCAGTGTCGTGCCGGTCACCGCGGTGTGCGGTTGTGTTGAGTGTCGTGTCAAAAAGTTTCGTAAGGTAATTGTACATTTTTAATTTTAATACATTTATTAAAAATTTGAATCACATCAACGTTATTGTTTTTTTATATTATTAAAATTGTATGATTTTTTTAACGTTCAGTTGTAATAAGGCATTTAATATTATTGTAGTAATATTATCTCTTACTGTAAGCGTTCTGTTAATTAATGGTGCGCCGTGTGAAGGTACTATTGGTATGTTAAAAATCATTAAATATAAACGTTATAAAAATACTAATTTCATTATATTCATTGGATACTTTGTTCACATATTTCTTTTTTAACTGGTATTTCGTGAGATAGTTACCATTGATATGCATTGAGGTCGCCGTATGTGATAAGAATCGTAATAAGTATTAGTCTCATCATCGTTAAAACTAAAACAATCGAATTTTAGAATGTAAAAAATATTAAAATTATTAATTTTCTGTTGAAAAAAAACAATCATGGTTTCCTGTAAGTGCTTCAATTTTGTACGAAATTAAATTGAAATACTAATAATTAAATTAATACAATATTATAAACATTCTCAAAAAATGAAAGGAGGCCTTAGCCCAGTAGTGGGACATTCAGCAGGCTGTTACTGTTTACTGTAATATATACTGTTTACGGTTAACTTGATTACAACCAGTATGGTGGTGCGGACCGTGTCCAACCAAGAAGACCTGGACGCCAATTCTATTAACATTATCGGAATCGAATCGAAACAATCGTTGACGTTTAGCTTTTTTTCCTATTGTACTAATACAACGATTTGCGATTCGATTCGTCTTTGGTGGAACGTCAAAAATTAACAATTAAATTTGACTATGACATGGTTTTTTGGCTTTTGTATATGGAAACATCATCGGTTTAACGAGGAATAGTCGAAGCTGGATCCGATTCGCATCGAGAACGTTAATAAACGTATGACATGAGTGGAATTGGCCTCCTGACAAAACCTTTTCCATCTGACTTAAACGCTGACCGCAAAAATAAGAAGGTGCAAACGATTTATAATAAAAATAGAGTAATATCCTGTAAATTCAATGTGTGTGCTGAGGATTATCTTGAGAAGATTTGATACGTATTCCACCATGCTGCTCAAATACGGTTTGGTGGGATACATATTATGTATGTGACAAAAATTTATATGATAGATAAGGGAAGTATGCCGTCAGCGATCTATATACCTACATATCTTATAAATTTTGTATCTTATTTCGTAATTCTTATTTACAATATAGTAATAAATAATCATTACGATAGTGATAATGACGCTTCAATTAAACAAAAAAACATTTTATAAGCGCGCCACGCCTTCGATTTCAGAACATAATTGATACTTGTATGAAAATCTACATGAAACAAATAAAAAAGTAACTTAATTTGCGTCTTGGACATAAAAATAAGGACATTTTGGCATTCTCGTCTACGTTTATATACGTAGGTAATATATATGTATACCTAAATAATGTCATTGACTTATTATGTAATGTTTACAAATTACATAACAGTAATGACGTCGGTTGTTTATACGTTTTACCATTACGGTGTAATCAATTAAAGAACAAGGAAACATAATATATATGTGTATACACATATTTAATTATCTATTAACAAGAGCATGTTACACACTCTAGTAATAGTATTGAGTCCCTTACCACGTTACACACTCAATTAACCCTTTACACTTTCATAAAAATAAAATAAGAATACTTTGCGTAAATAATCATTATTTATATTTTATAACATATTTTGTAATAGGGTACTAGTTTTCGCGCGGTTTTGCCCGCGTGGTAGGAGGAAAGTAGTCTATTTCGTTTTTCCTTGTGATTGAATGTTTCTTTATACCAAACTTATTTCATTAAATTCGGTTTAGTCGCTTAACTGTGAGATGCAATTTACTTTCGCATTTTTATTACAATATGTATACTAATGAAAAAAAAATCGCAAGAAATATAATATAAATAAATAAAAATTTTAACAAAACAAAAACCGACTTCATAAAAAAACATATTAATATGCACTAAAAAGTAAAAAAATAATTGCGTATTCTTCTATAATTTGATAATAAACTTACTATTTTCTACTCATCAATATGTAGATACGAATGTGTTGTGTGATTGATAATTTATTTACAATTATTGTTACTTTTGGAGTCGATGTCAGCCAAGGTGGGCTTATAACTACATACATAGTTGTAGGTGAGATGTGCTTGTGTCGCACGCGCAACTTAACGAAGCGAATAAAAGTCAATTTGTAATGTGTATGTTTTTAAAATATTCCCGTATTATTATTGCTAGGTATATTATAGTGTTTCCTTAGCTGAAATCGACTCCAAAAATAACAATAATTGTAAATAAATTATCAATCACACAACACATTCGTATCTACATATTGATGAGTAGAAAATAGTAAGTTTATTATCAAATTATAGAAGAATACGCAATTATTTTTTTACTTTTTAGTGCATATTAATATGTTTTTTTATGAAGTCGGTTTTTGTTTTGTTAAAATTTTTATTTATTTTTCGATTTTTAGTGAATCTGAAGTACACTCACTAATTTGTAGAATATGGGTAGACCTACTAAACGTGCAGCTCATATGAGACAGCGCCATTTATATTATTATTTAAATATATTAAACTAAAACAGTGAAACATAAAGAAAAATGCATTTTGGTACTTAATTAATAAATATTAGTCAATATGGTTAAATGTATGAATATAAATTAACATGTTTTGATTAAATAGATTTAGTTGGTGGGGTAATTAAGTTGGGCAGCCATAACATAACCAAATAGTTATTTCTAGTAATAATTAAATAAACTGTATGTTTATAGATGTTGTGTTATACCATTCTTCACCATAAAATATGACGGAATGTCTGTATATTAAAAAAAAGGGGAAGTATCTATATTATCCTAACTAATATTATAAATGCGAAAGTAAGCTTGTTTGTGACGCTTTCACGCCTAAACCACTAAGCCGATTTAAAAAATTCTTTCACCAATGGAAAGCTACATTATCAGGGAGTAATTTAGGCTACATTTTGTCCCCATATTCCCACGGGAACAGGAACTACGCGGGTGAAACCGCAGGAAAAACACTAGTAATCAATATATAAATATAACATGTATATAAGAGTACTTATACGATTCTATATATACATATATGTATAATTTTCAAAATTGGTCTCAACTTTTAGGAGATGTTCAAATATGTTTCAATTACAAACATATAGATATATAGTAATGCTTACATGCATAACTCATATTATAAAGAGGAAAGATTTGATTTTTGTTTGATTTTTTATTACGATTTAAATCAAAAACTACTCGACCGATTTTAAAAATTCTTTCACCCTTAGAAAGCTACGTCTTTACCGAGTAATATAGGCTTTATTATATTTTCAAAAACTTATAGATCCCTACTTAAAATGGAGCAATGTAACCCAACGTATCAAACTGTTGCCTATAAAAGTTATTATTTCGCGTGCGCTGCGAAAACTATTGACGGTATATAAAGAAGTGTTTTTTACAATAGTACTATAATTACTTGATCATAACGATGTTATGGTAGGTGAATGATAAATCTAGATAGTCTATAAAAGATTCGGCCGTGTATCGTTAATTTGCTACTAAGAATTGAAGATTTCCGTTACTTTGTCATGGATCCTATAATCAGAATCTAACCAAACTATCATCAAACAACCCTTGAAGTATACTCTTTCTAATAAAAAAAAAATCATCGAAATCGGTTGGCGTGATATTGAGTTATTCGTCCATTTGTCGCGCACATACCTCATGCAAATTTACGACTTATATGGTTTTCTCATGGATTTCATTGTCAAACCTGGACTAAAAAAAAATGGGACCCCATGGGAAGCAACCCCTTTCAAATAAAAAAAAAATCATCAAAATCGATTCACCCAGTCGAAAGTTATGAGGTAACAAACATAAAAAAAAAAAAAAAAAAAAAAA
Organism: Nymphalis c-album; assembly: GCA_963151315.1. Taxonomy (NCBI): domain Eukaryota; kingdom Metazoa; phylum Arthropoda; class Insecta; order Lepidoptera; family Nymphalidae; genus Nymphalis; species Nymphalis c-album. Next base: position 2,867,092 of record OY720601.1, read on the forward strand.
AACATACAGACGAATTGATAACCTCCTCCTTTTTTTGAAGTCGGTTAAAAACATCTATAGATATTGAACAAGGGTAACTTGTGTTTATAAGACAATTTCTTTTGTGATAAAGTAAGTGGGTTGTTTCATATGGTCCTGGGTTGTAAAATGTTCAAATCTTTCATTTTATTGATACAAGAGCGTGTGTAGGTACTATTATATATATACACATCTGCCTCAACCAATTTCTACCTATTTTTCCTGGTTTCCAGCACATACATAGAGATTACATCGATTAAAACATCAGTTTCTTGAACATTATAAGAATATTTTTGGAATTTTGAAAATATTTTTTATAATTTTTTTTTTTTTTTTATTGCATAGGAAGGCGGACGAGCATATGGGCCACCTGATGGTAAGTGGTCACCAACGCCCATAGACATTGGCGTTGTAAGAGCTGTTTACCATCTCTTACATCGCCAATGCGAATATTATGATAATATATAAGTAATAATTTAAATGCGATGCAGCGCGGTCAACAATCTTTTTATTAGCTGATCCAACAAGCTTGGGTTCGACGTTCTTTAGCTCATACGAATGACAACAATAATGTCACGGTCGTTTGCTTTCAAATTCGTGTTAATAGTAAGTAACAAAACATTAAAACTTAAACAAATCCAAGAACTGTTTTTCGAAGTAATTACTATTAAATCCATAGCCATATTTGTAAATAGTCTATTATACATATTTGTATTTTAGTTATTTCAATTTAAGAATGTGTCCTACCCACATTAGAGCAGCGTTTATGCTCAAAACCTGGCAGGCAGGCAGTACAACAGTGTTATTTACAGGCTTTTTTTTATATAATATTAATGGTGTCTTTGTTACATACAATATTGTATGTATGTAACAATAAAAATTATAGTGAACAAGAGATGGTTTGAAAGTAAACATCAACAAAACTAACTTCGTTTGATCAAATATTTGGTGATTTCGCAAATACTACAAACCAAGTCCAACGTGGGCTGTTACAATGAATCGAATAAGCTAAAATATAAATTCAAAACACGAAGATTGCGTATGTTACCGAGGGAACCAAGTGTTGATCACCGTATTCGCTTTTGATTATACGAAATTAACAAACATATAGTCAAACATGTCGCCTACAAATTATCGTGTCTTAACAATTAATGGAAATACACGAACATGCCAAGCGAAGTGCAGCCATTAGAGTTGCAATCAAAACAAGATTGTTTTCTCGTTAGAATAGGGTTACCAAGCTGCCTTTTGTAAATGGATAAAAGGTAAGATGGTAAATAATTTAGTAAACACTATTAATAAACATATACTTGCTATCGTTTTACGAGTTACGATGTTTGCTTGCAATATATATATATTTCTAAACTAATTACAGTTACTTTATAAATTCATTTTGTTTTGAGTTTATTTTACTTTAATCGAAATATAGTTTATACGACTTTTTTGTTATGTATTATAGAAAAGTGATGAAATACATTTCAAGGGCAAAAAACCCGTTTATAACATACAACACTAATTATAACTCGTACAAACTAAAGTGCTTGTATTCTTGTCATATATGCATGCATCTCAGTGATTTTAATTTTATAAGAATAATAACAATGGCTGTTTTTAATAAATTACTAATATTCAATTTACCCCTCCAATTAAGCGTACAGCTTGTGTTAGGATTGAGGACAACAATAGCCCATGGGCACAATAGCTCAAGATCGGACTCTAAACCTTTGCGTTATTGAATTATGATGTCGAAGTAATTAAAATGTTGCTTAAAGTAATTTAAATAAAGAATAGTTTTTTTATTATACACAGATTCATAACTATTTTTTATATTAATTCATGGAGACTATATGACGTGCATTACAAGTGCTTCGTACATTGATTAAACAATCATGAATGTAATTTGTAACAATGGAATTGATACCATTAAAATGCTTAACTCTATATTACGTTCAATCGTCGGGTAATTCTTAATTCAAAAGGAGTCGTATAGTTTTTTTTTTAAATCGGATGTATTGCAATATAAAAAAATACTGTCAGTAAATTGTAATTTATTTTTATTATTTTTATCACATGTTAGCTTGCCACAATACTTAAAAAGCGAATGAAAAAAACATTGACTGATTAAAAAAAAAAGTAAACAATTTGAAATACGAAATATCGTATCTACATAATAGTGATAATAGTGTTTAATCTGTTATTGTAATTAAGTATCGATACAAATAAAACCTTGATCATCATCGATAAATATTATTCCGTATCAGTAGGCATGCATTAGTTAGTCTTATACCTATTTCAATCTCTATATATATATATATAATAGACTGACTAGGTACCTCATTGGTCTAGTGGCTAGACGTAAGGCTGCAGATCCGGGGTTCAATCCCAGATCGGGCCAAAAGTTATTGGATTATTTTTGTCGAAAATTGTCAGTAGCAGCTCGGAGTCTGGATGTTAAAAGTGTGAACATACCTGTGCCTCCTAGAAAGCACGTAACGCCGTGCGTCCTGTGCTTGAACTCTTTCCATTCGTGTTGGATTGTCGTCCTCAGTGATTTTATTTATCACAGTTAGGAAAAAAGAGAATGCTCCATATATAAAAAAGAGACCTCCATATATAGTAATATATTATTCAGATTAAGTTATCATTTTAATATGAACACTCATTGGTAGCAGCCGGTAGCGAAATTGTCGTTACATATTTATTCAGAATCAAAAAATAACATAACAAAATAATATACATACTTAGACATAATGTAAAAAACAATAAAAGGTACTTCAATAACATTATAAATACAAACCGCAGTCCGATAAAAATACCACTATAGTATTAGCAAGCAAATAAATCTTTTGTGTAGTAACTGTACTAAAAGTATCAATTTTCATTCTATGTTATGTGGTTTTAAAGTGTTAAAATGATAAAATAATAAATAAATAAGTAGGCAAGTCTTTACCTGTCTACTTATTAAATTTATAATAAACTAGCTGTACCCGCGACTTCGTCCGCGTAGAATTTAACAAAAAAGTTTTTTAGTTTATTTAGTGTCTTTTGGTTTTTGCATTTTTATTTTTATTATCATTTTTTTCTAAAATAAAAGTAGCCTAAGTTACTCCTTATTACATCAGCTACCTGCCAATAAAAGTCCCGTCAAAATCGGTCCAGCCATTTCAGAGATTAGCCGGAACAAAGAGACAGACAGACAGACAAAAATTGTAAAAAATGTTATTTTGGTGTATGTATCGTATATATATTCATATGCATGTAGTAAAAAGCGGTTATTTCAATATTACAAACAGACACTCCAATTTTATTTATATGTATAGATGTTACCAAAAATGAGTAATTCATTTGAGTTCTTAGTAGTTTTAATATTCAACACTCAAGTGAACATGTTCATAACAAACATCGTTTTTAAAAACGTAACAGTAAAATCCAGATAATAATTAAGGTACAAATATAAATTAGTTATAATTGTTTAAGCTGTTAACAAAATTAACAGTTATAAGAGTTCGTTTTGAAGGTAACGCACGTGAAGCAGTTTTTGAACTCAATGTGTGAATAACTAACAACAAGGCCATTTTTTTGTGTACGGGATGTATGACTAGTAAAATTTTTTATTATGTAATTACGTAATAAACATTTTCGAGTTTAAATATATTTTTACTGTACCTCGGTGAGCAAGCTTCAGCTCGGCTCTATTCATTAGAATCGTTCCAAGACAAATCAACTATGTAGGTACTTACATATATATAAGAATTTTTCATTTAAAATTGAGAGATACATATATACTTTTATATATCTTTACATATATCTGAATGTGATTTTGTGTCGCATATTTTCTGAAATCGTTATTATAGAATATTAATGACTTATTTCTTTCTTTGTCGGGTACTAATTTGTCTTCTAATTTTACTTGGAATATTTGAACTTGTGGAACCCAATTTACACGAAGAACCCAGAAACAAGATTTTTTTAAAAGAGTTAAGTGTAGTGTCACTACTAAGTATATATGTATTTTACCTTGGTTGAATTATCTAATTACGTGTTAATTGTCACCGAGTTATCCGGAACAGACCCCTACACTCACGTGTGGTCAATATAATGGTGTGTCAATATTATGGTCAATATTATGGTGTTGTCAATAATCTTACCAGACAATTTAGTATATTCTAATGTTTTGACATATTCCTAACATTTGGACAACTAACTTCTTCGTTTAACACTTTAAACGCTTTTTTATTAAAGATTTTATTCATGCTTTTACCGTGATCATTTTTTTTTTGCTCAAAATTTCGACAATACATGTTTGCGTCTGTCCGTATTTACTGTTAGTTAGCTCTTTTTGTTTTTATCCATCCTGTTCTGAACATCGTTTTTTAATACTAAATAGTAATTTCAAAGGAATTCGATCCAGAACACCTTCAAAGTCAATAACACAACTTGTCACAGTGGATTAGAAGAAAACTTTAACATTTTCACTATTTATATAACTACTGAAAAGTACATATCCCCTAGTTTATTGATAAATGTCAATAATTTGTGTTTTTTAGACTTTTATCGCTGATAAAATTAAACTATTCCGTCTGAAATATACAATCGTGTTCATAACTATAACATCTAGCATTCTTATCTTTACTTATATTAATTAAGATTATTATAATTATAATATTAAAATATTTTATAAGATAAAGAAACCGGTACACACCCACCTTTTGTCTAATTGTAAGATATAATGAAACGAAGATTAAGATACCGCATAATAAAATAAAAAATGTAATTATATTAAAAGTGAAAAATTTATAAAATGGAATAAAAGAAACATAAGCTTATTTATTAAAAACATGCTTTCAACCTTAGGAGCAGCGCTTAGAAAGCATTTTGAAAAATATTTTCATGTTCACCTATTACAAAAGTACAAAACTTCATCTTATTAGACCTACTTATTTAGAATGTTGTATAACAATCAGTAATTTTATCATAATACTCGTAAATGTATAGTAAACATTTTAATGTCTGAAACTGTTTAGCGTTTTAATTTACACGTCTTCAAATATTTATAAACAGTATCAACGACCTGTGATGCTATCATATATCATAACAATAAAAAACGTGTTATCGTCAATCATAAGCTTAGTCAAATTATTAAATTGATACTAATATTATTAGAGGTTATACCCATAATAAAATAACAGGATTTTTCCAGTTTTATCTGAACATTTTTTTTTATTATGAACTTATCATGCAAATTTAATTTAAGAAAATAAACTTTTGGTATGTCTATCTCGCTCTAGCACGCAATCGAAACCGCTAGCAAAAACTAGTACATACACATTACACATATACATAGAGAAAATAAATTTATAAAAAGACAAATTTTAGTTTAATTTCATTACAGAATAACATATTAATTGTAAAAGTTTTATGCCGTTAAATATTGCCTCTTACATTAGGTACATACAATTAAAATTCGTAAATAAACACGAGATATTTAAATAAGCGTTTGTTAAATAAAACATAGCACTGGATCAAATCCTCATTTAACTCGGGCGAAGTCGACACTGGTGAATTAGTATATAATACTTATGTAAACATTTAGCTCAAGCCATGTCACATCAAACGTATTTATTTCAATAAGAAATAAAAACATGAGCTATTTAAGTAGGTGTTTATTTTAACGCGAGCGTTGAAAGAATTTTGTATCACTTGCACGGTGCACTTCACAATGTTCAACCCACGTCCACACGTGAGATATTTGAAGAAACATTTTGCTATGACATCGTGTTGTTTTTTGAATAAGTCTTTGCGTTAGGATGAATAATTTGGCTCCATCTACACCTACGACGAATAAAAAAATTGAAATTCAATAATCAGTTAAGGTTTAGACCTCTTTTTCCTTTTAAGAAGGCTTGGAGGTTATTTCACCTTGATGCTCCAATCCGGGTTGATGGATTCACATCTCAAAACTTCATTAAACATATGCAGGTTTCCTCAGAGCATTTTAAGAGCATAAAAATGTAGTGGTAGGTAGTTGCGAACCAGCGGTCATCGGCTTCGTTTCACGCATTCTTACCACTGTACTTTCAATGGAACACATTTCTACATAATATTAAAATATGCGAAAGTGTCCTGGATTACCTCTTCCATTCAACAGAACAAGGAATCGGTGAAACTTAATGAAAAGACTGACACAGATTTTTATCTCAGAATATACATGAAAGACGCGAATACTAGTAACTTTGTAACAATTTACATCATCCAACGATTTACAATCGTTTTAACAGCGGGTCTAGCACAGTTACCAATTAATGAAATTTGTAGAAACCAAAAATGTATATATATTGCATTTGTATGTCACATTATCAAAGAATTACGAAATAACGACGAGAGAAATCACTTCGACGCAAAACGAACTCATTTGTCTAAGCCCGCTGTGTCATTATTGTTGCATTTTCCTTGTGAATTACTAAGATTGTTTTCATTAGCAAGGTATTTGTTTTTTTAATTTTGTCGTAGAATATTTTAAACTATTGTTTTGTGATTCATCTCCTTCGTTTCGTTTAAGAATGTATTTAATTCAATGACACAAGTACGTGTTTGCTCGTCACGGTAGCATGCGCAAGCGATCCCTTGGCGCTTGGAATCGTACCGCTAGTTTTTAACCGACTTCAAAAAAAGGAGGAGGTTATCAATTCGTCTGTATGTTTTTTTTTTTTTTTTTTTTTTTTTTTTTTTTTTTTTATGTTTGTTACCTCATAACTTTCGACTGGGTGAATCGATTTTGATGATTTTTTTTTTATTTGAAAGGAGTTGCTTCCCATGGGGTCCCATTTTTTTTTGGTCCAGGTTTGACAATGGAATCCATGAGAAAACCATATAAGTCGTAAATTTGCATGAGGTATGTGCGCGACAAATGGACGAATAACTCAATATCACGCCAACCGATTTCGATGATTTTTTTTTTATTAGAAAGAGTATACTTCAAGGGTTGTTTGATGACAGTTTGGTTAGATTCTGATTATAGGATCCATGACAAAGTAACGGAAATCTTCAATTCTTAGTAGCAAATTAACGATACGCGGCCGAATCTTTTATAGGCTATCTAGATTTATCATTCACCTACCATAACATCGTTATGATCAAGTAATTATAGTACTATTGTAAAAAACACTTCTTTATATACCGTCAATAGTTTTCGCAGCGCACGCGAAATAATAACTTTTATAGGCAACAGTTTGATACGTTGGGTTACATTGCTCCATTTTAAGTAGGGATCTATAAAATTTTGAAAATATTATAAAGCCTATATTACTCGGTAAAGACGTAGCTTTCTAAGGGTGAAAGAATTTTTAAAATCGGTCGAGTAGTTTTTGATTTAAATCGTAATAAAAAATCAAACAAAAATCAAATCTTTGCTCTTTATAATATGAGTTATGCATGTAAGCATTAGTATATATGTATATGTTTGTAATTGAAACATATTTGAACATCTCCTAAAAGTTGAGACCAATTTTGAAAATTATACATATATATATATATATATATAGAATCGTATAAGTATTTTATATACATGTTATATTTATGTATATTTATATATTGATTACTAGTGTTTTTCCCGCGGTTTCACCCGCGTAGTTCCTGTTCCCGTGGGAATATGGGGACAAAATGTAGCCTATATTACTCCCTGATAATTAAACTTTCCATTGGTGAAAGAATTTCTTAAATCGGCTTAGTGGTTTAGGCGTGAAAGCGTCAAAAACAAACTTACTTTCGCATAATATTAGTTATAATATTAGTTATAATATTTTTATAATATTAGTTAGGATAATATAGATACTTCCCCTTTTTTTAATATACAGATATTCCGTCATATTTTATGGTGAAGAATGGTATAACACAACATCTATAAACATACAGTTTATTTAATTATTACTAGAAATAACTATTTGGTTATGTTATGGCTGCCCAACTAAATTACCCCACCAACTAAATCTATTTAATCAAAACATGTTAATTTATATTCATACATTTAACCATATTAACTAATATTTATTAATTAAGTACCAAAATGCATTTTTCTTTATGGTTCACTGTTTTAGATTAATATATTTAAATAATAATATAAATGGCGCTGTCTCATATGAGCTGCACGTTTAGTAGGTCTACCCATATTCTACAAATTAGTGAGTGTACTTCAGATTCACTAAAAATCGAAAAATAAATAAAAATTTTAACAAAACAAAAACCGACTTCATCGGTAAAACAAATTAATATGCACTAAAAAGTAAAAAAATAATTGCGTATTCTTCTATAATTTGATAATTAACTTACTATTTTCAACTCATCAATATGTAGGTACGAATGTGTTGTGTTATTTTTGGAGTCGATGTCAGCTAAGGAAACACTATAATATACCTAGCAATAATAATACGGGAATCTTTTAAAAACATACACATTACAAATTGATTTCTTTTATTCGCTTCGTTAAGTTGCGCGTGTGACACAAGCACATCTCACCTACAACTATGTATGTAGTTATAAGCCCACATTGGCTGACATCGACTCCAAAAGTAACAATAATTGTAAATAAATTATCAACCACACAACACATTCGTACCTACATATTGATGAGTTGAAAATAGTAAGTTAATTATCAAATTATAGAAGAATACGCAATTATTTTTTTACTTTTTAGTGCATATTAATTTGTTTTACCGATGAAGTCGGTTTTTGTTTTGTTAAAATTTTTATTTATTAGGCGTGCAATCGGCGCGCGGCGCCTTGAACACCGGCGCGGCGAGTCCCACATACCCCTCCCCCCACTGTTCCCGTGGGGGAAACGCGTTATGCGTTTTTCTAGCGTTAATAAAACCGTATACGCTCATTTTTAATTTGAATCCGGACCTTGTTTAATTTTATGATTATCATAGTTAATACAGTAATAAATAAAACAAGTTTTTTGTATACTAATTATTGTATTTATTTTTTGAACATTAACGTTGCATAGAAATGATTACGACGAAATAATAAATTTCTTAGAATAATAACGCTATTATTCTAAATATATAATTATTCCCTTTTTGATAACTACAGTTGACACGCTGAAATACATTAGGCCATATAAACGGTGCTTAGCGACTTAATTAAACAATTCTGTTTTCTTCTTTCGAATGCCAGATCAATAATGTCAGAAAGAGATAAACAAGTGTTTAACTAAACACTCGCTAAGCAAATTATAAGTAAGATATCTAACGAGCCGGTTGGCGTGGTTGGTAAGAAGACTTTCGCGAGGCACATCGTGGGTCCGATTCCCAGCCAGGGCAGACATTTGTTTGCATGAAAATGTCTGTTTGTCCTGAGTCTGGGTGTAATTATCTATATAAATATCTATTTACAAAAGAAAAGTATATAAGTTTCCATAGTACAAGCTCTGCTTAGTTTGGAATCAGATGGTCTTGTGTGAATAATGTCCCTGGATATTATATATTATATTATGTATATAGATTCCTAATTTAAATAATGTAGCCATACTGATATTATAATTGACGAATTGTCTTTTTTGTTTCAGATTTTAAAATCGAGCGACACACCACGAAACGATCCGATAATCTAGTCATATTTTTATACAAAATAATATATTTAAAACAATGAAATAATTGTGATTGTGTACATATTAGCGTCTATTTAAACTCGTACTTAGTGATTTAAGTTTAGTTTTGTTTTTATATAGATTGTTATTTATTATATAAAAATGCAAATTCTGAAAGCAAGGTTTGCGCTACGGGCAACCGCGTCGAACTTACAAGCTTGGTGTTCAACGAAAAGCCGGACCGCGACTACAGTAAGTGACTAAAACTATTCCAATTCTTGTATAATAATTTACTTGGTAAAATATATTTTAGCAAACCCGCCTCCATTCTATTCAGTCGTCACATTTTACCCCTATTTTTTACTTGGTGGTAGGGCTTTGGGCTAGGTACCACTCACTCATCAGATATTCTACCGCAAAACAGCAGTGCTTTGTATTGTGTTCCGGTTTGAAGGGTGAGTGAGTGTAATTACAGGCACAAGGGACATAACATCTTAGTTCCCAAGGATGGTGGCGCATTCTCGATGTAAGCGATGCTTAACATCTCTTACAATGCCAATGTCTATGGGCGTTGGTGATCATTTACCATCAGGTGACCCATATGCTCGTCCGCCTTCTCATACCATCAAAACAAAAACCCCCGCCAAACGGCAATAATAAGTATTGTTCAGGAACCGTGAGAGCGCCATTGTAACTACGGGCACAATGGACATAACATCTTATTTTTCAAGTTGGGTAGCTCCTTAACAATGTCAGAGTTAGGTAGGTGGGTTAGTTTTGCGTGTAACAGCGCAAATGACCGTTTTGGAAACTCTAAATGACTAGTTAATTAAAAAATATATAAAGAAACCTGCAATATTGCCAGATGCAATTATTTTGGTTTCACTTGTGCGCATCTGTTTGTGATTATTTTATGACGGACTTGTAAAGAGTATGTTAGCCTACCAGTTTCATAAACTTTAATAAATTTTAATGATTTATTAATTTGGCACAGATAACTAATAAAAGTCAGTAAAAGCAATACATAATAATACAGAAATAGAGATAGACTATAATATAATATCACCATGCGAATTACACAATGAAAATTTCACACAACCAGTATAATAGTTCATTTAAGGTCGATTATAAAAATAATATACCCCACGATTGCTATAATATTATTTCAGATGTATATGACTATTAAAAGAGTGAGTCTTGAGAATATCCTACTATATTAAAAAAAAATATTTTTTATTTTTATTATTTGTTCTTCAATTTTTTTCTTTATTGCTAAAACTCGGATCTTCTAATTTTGTCACATCGTTTCGAGGTTTGCAGTCTCAATTTTCAAGTACTAATTATCATATTACTATTTTTCCGTTAACTGTTATTAGTAAGTGATACGAAAATAAAATAAAAGAAATGCGCAAAATTAATCAATAAAAAAGTTATTGTTTCATTTTTAATTAAAATTCTTCCGGACATTTTTGATAAGCAACCTACTCGTACCAAAGCGTTAATTTTAAAAAGCTGTAATATTCATAATGCTGTTATATTTACAAAATAGATCGTTTATATCTTGTATGGCTTGAGATACTTCCGATATTTTCATTTAACGATATGTTTATTTATTCATCTTTATTTTATGAAGTACATAAAAGTACATAAATTATGAAAACAAAATCATATACGTATGCAAATGCGGTATCTTATAGCGATCACTTACAGGTCTCTTTTTCAGAAGAGGAAAGGAAATATAAGATAAATTATATACGTAACAATAATTATTAATTTATAATTACATAAATATATGTAAATAAGTTTAAATTTGAGAAAACGGTTAATAATAACTTCTAATTTCAGGACTCAAAAACCGTCGACTACAAACCAATCAGAAGCGTGCTCGTCGCGAACAGAGGAGAGATCGCCATCAGAGTTTTCAGAGCATGTACGGAATTGGGTATACGATCCGTCGCTATTTACAGCGAACAGGATCGTCTACAGATGCACAGGTACATTATTAGACCATTTTCACATTATAAACTAGATATTAGTATTGACTACGTAGTCAAAAGTGAACTTATTTTTGAATGACAACCAATATTAATAAGGTATTAGGTAGTATAAGGTATATATATGCAAGTGTGGTATATTCGTCTCTGTTCCTCTTGTGGTTGGAAGTGACGATACGCTGCACTACGTCTGAAGTTATATTAGTAGATATTAAAATAAAAACTACGAGACATTCGGCCGAATACTGAAACGTCATTCAAAATGAAGTGGGACTTAATTATTTGGAACGTCATTTATTTCAAAATTTAGTATGCGAAATTTGATGGCGTTCCAAATAATTAAGTCCCACTTCATATTTGAAAACCGTTTCAGTATTCGGCCATCAGTTCTTAAAATTATTTTCAGTTACGTACCTAAATATGTTTAATGAAATGAAATACTCGTGTTTAAAAATAATTGTGGAATGAAAAAAATAGATAGTTATAGTATTTAGTGTATATGGTTACGATCGATAAGTTTGTTAACAGAACTAAGGCCTCTTTCGATAAAATGTCATTGACAGCATTACAAAAGTTCATCAAACTTAAAGATAAAACCGTATTCGCGTAAATGTTTACCGAATATAAAAAATCGGTTTCATAAATGACTTGTTATCAATGTTAATTAAAGTTTATCTTTAATTACATTTACAATACGACTGTTTGTGAGATATGCAATTACGACTTGTAATAAAAAAAATAACATTAAAAGAAAAAATATGTTATGCTTATAAAAATATATTATTCTTATGATCTATTTTAATATGATTTCTTTTTAATGTCATGATGGCAATTGTCATCGTAATGTATTTATGATTGTTGCTTGCCTATTATATATGCGTGAATTAAAAAATACACCATTCTTATTTTTAAATAAAGAATTGTTAAAGGAAACAATCAATTTTTTATATTATCTGTTGTTTTTTAAACTCAATAATACATATTTGGAACGATTTTCAATATAATTAATTAAAATTGCAGGCAGAAAGCAGACGAGTCGTACCTCGTCGGCAAGGGATTACCCCCAGTCGAGGCGTACTTAAGCATCCCTGAGATCATCAGGGTAGCCAAGGAGAATGATGTGGACGCTGTACATCCCGGATATGGCTTGCTATCCGAAAGGTATGATAAATAAATATATTATTTCTGTACTTGTGTGTGTGTGTGTGTGTGTGTGTGTGTGTGTGTGTGTGTGTGTGTGTGTGTGTGTGTGTGTGTGTGTTTTAAGTTGATTTGAGAACAAAATATTTGATGTCTGCGTTTAAGTATTTAATAAACAGTCAAAATGCTAACTAAGCCTTCTAGCCTCGTACTATTCTAAACGATGGAAAATATTTACTAACAAACAAAAAACAGTATAATTATCCGACTTGTTTGGACTTTGGCTGTAAACATATTATGTGTCTATCAATTAACGGTTACATACAGTAATCATAATTATTTTAGAAATAAATAATAATGTTAATAACAAACATACGAACATTCTCATTAAAAATTATCAAGTTTTACTGCAATTCTATTATAAATATAACAATTTGAACAATCTTAATTAAATAATTTAATATTCAAAATGAAACAAACGAGACACACGAGCAAACAGTTGCCCAGCAGCCGTGACCTCCTTGCGCTTGAGCAGTGGTTGAGTAACTGTTTCCAGTTACTGACTATTTAGTAACGATAATTATGTTTACGACAGAGAAAACAAAATCTTACTAATAAATCACAAAAAACACTGACGAATTCAAAATTTAGGCTTTAAACTTAACTTAGACTAAACAATGGAATGAGATATTTATATTAAGCTTGTTTTGCTTAACAAGTATATTTAATTTCAGCTTTTATTTTTATGTGTTTGTTAAACATTGCACTGAATTTTGAAGCAGCTTCTCTCTGATTGAGCTATTTTTCCTGCACTTTTGGTACTGATGACAAAACAATTTAGTATTTTCTAAAATTAGGAGCCAATTTTTAAAAACTTTTTATTTTTAATTATACTGTTATAAAATGTAGAATTGGTCTATTTGATTTGGCATATCTGTGTAATTTAGACCACTCGTTAATTTTAATCTGTCATGGTTCTACAATTCAATAAAAATGGTTGTCTGTAAAGTCGGTTTACGGACGATAATTTAACGTGACAACGTCATAACAAAACATTAATGAAATGACTGCTTACTTTTATGAATAAAATTGAGTCAATTTTATTGAATTATCATTATTCTGTATGGATACAAAGAAGAAGTGAAATGAAATCTACAATTTAATTGATTAATTTACTTTTATTTGCACTCATAGGCCAATCGAGTAAAAGAGAGATAGATGCGGCGCAAGCGTACAATCAGCATAACAGTACAATGAGCGTAACGAGATAATTTCGTGCATGCAGCCAGCGTTCATCGATTTATTAGACGTTGTCACGTCAATAATTTAAACGAATATTTATATAATATGTTAACATAATACATATGTCGCGTTAATTTTTTTTATTTTGAGTTCAATGTTTGCTTGTAAATATTTTTTCGGCGGCAGTCCATAGTCGTGCGTCACGAATTTGAGGTGGAAATGTGTTGTATCTGGTAGAGCTTTGGTCTCTGATCATTTAATGTTCTTACTTACATTATGATAAAATGCGCCGTTTTTGAGAAAATTAAGAAAAACTGTTTAACCTCGAAATTAGTTAAATATGAAAATACGATATAATATATCACTGTAAAAGCAACTTAACGCGTAAAAATAGTTATACATAAGTTAATACAAGTAAGACTTCAAGATCAGTGTTTAAAATAACAAACGCACGACTATGGACTTTTACCATTTTTTCAGGTCGGATTTTGCCGACGCCGTACTGAAAGCGGGTCTGCGTTTCATTGGACCGTCTCCATTTGTCGTGCAACAGATGGGAGATAAGGTCGCTGCCAGAGCAGCTGCTATTGAAGCCAGTATGTTCCATTGAAATATACGTTTTAATATCTTGATAGCCCTCTTAAAATTCCAACGATGTTTAGTATATATAAATATCTCTATAGGGCAACAAGATACTTGGAGAGATAGGGATATCATTACGTAGTTGCAATAAATTAAAATTAATCTATTATCGAACTGTTATGGACGATAATTTTGCTTGTCAAAATAATCCATGAAAAATGTTGAATCATTATTAAAATAAAGTGAATAAATTGTATAGTCTTGAGTTGAGTTGCATAAAAAGATTATGATGTTTTTGCTTTTTTTTTCAACTTTAATTGTCGATGTCGATTCCAATATTTATTTTGTTCCGCGATAATAATATTTAAAAACGTAATTAATTTGAAGATTTTTATTATAATATAATAATTAGGTCCTCCAGACCGATTTCGGCCACGGCAGCCAATCTCAAGAGAGATTAGCCAACTGCGCAGGAGATTTTATAGTGCACAAGTGTGTGCGCAAACACAGGTGCACTCTCTTTTCCTTAGCTCTCATAATCCGATGGGACGGCAATCCGACACGAACGGAAAGAGTTCAGGCGCAGGACCAACGGCTTAACGTGCTTTCCGAGGCACGGGAGTGTACACACTTCCAACTTCCAGACTCCGGGCTGCTACTGAGAATTTTCTGACAGAAAACCTCAATAACTATTTATTGGCCCGATCTGGGAATTGAACCCAGAACCACCGAGTCTGCGGCCTTATATCAAGCCACTAGACCAACGAGGCAGTCATTAACATTTTAATTAAAAATATTTTTAATATTTTAAAAATTTAAAATAATTTAATTAAATGTGATCGTTTAATTAACAGAGGTACCCATCGTTCCGGGAACGGACGGGCCGATAACGACAAAAGAAGAGGCGCTAGAGTTTTGTAAGCAACATGGCCTACCGGTCATATTCAAGGTATCGTGTTATTGTAACATACATAGTCTAATTGCAATAATTGTCATTGTTGCATGTAGTCAGACAATTAGAACATATCTATTGAGAATTGGTCTATTTTCTAGTGATTTTTTTTGTAGATCAATCTGTAAATCAAAAATGATTTGTTTTTGAACGAATAACGTTTAAATTTTCATTCATTTTCAATTCGAGCCGGAGGTTTTTTACGATATTAAATGAAATCTTAAGTCGGTCGAATAACGATTGTCGGTCCACTACTAACGTCCCCCCCCGGCGGCGCAGGCGGCGTTCGGCGGCGGCGGGCGCGGCATGCGCGTGGTGCGCGAGATGAGCGACGTGGCGTCGTCGTTCGAGCGCGCGTCGTCCGAGGCGCTCGGCGCCTTCGGGAACGGCTCCATGTTCATCGAGAGGTTCATCGAGCGCCCCCGACACATCGAGGTGCAGCTGCTCGGTGAGCTTCCCTCCACCCTGTCACATAAACGCCACTGTTATAGCTCTCTTATTCGCTCCCTCCCCCTGTCGCTCTCTGGCCCCACCTCTAGCCCCCTCCTTCTCTGTATCCCGCTCCCTCTACCTCCATCTCTCCGATAGTTACTAAATGCCTGAAAATCTTGATCCTGAGGCTTCACGCTCCTATGAACTATTTGCTCTCATCGTTTCTAGCATACGAGTTATAATGTAAAAAACATACTACAATAAAAACACTATAGAATTAAATAAAAAACGAAAAATAATCCCGCTGTTATATAAATTACAAGCTGACTCATGTTTTTTTATACAGATACAAATCAAATCTAATAAAATATGACAACAAAGTAATCATACTAGATTAGACTTGCTTGCAAGGTGTATGATAATTGATTGTATAAACATTTGCTTTTAAATGAATTCGTTAAATAGCCTTGTTGTCTGTTTGACCGAGATTGATGCAAAATTAACCTTTTAACGATTTATTAACGTAGTTCTATTTTGTACACTTGATAGTTGCTATTATTTTGACGACAATAAACCTAACTGATTGATCGAATTTAACTTGCAAGCGTTTTTTTTCGCAATTTTGCCTTAATATGAAAACATAATTTGGTGTCAATATAATTTATTAATTAATTATTGTCGTATACAAATATCCGCTTGCAAACATAAATATATTAATACTTACAGATGTAGACCCCCCCTCCCTTCTTATACACACACACACACACACACAATGTTTTGTGTCTGTACAAACACTCGAATTCCAATTATGAACGTGTATGTGCTTGCGCTTTTTACGCCCTTATTTTAATCTAATATATATAATTAAAGGTGACAAGGCTGGTAATGTCGTGCACCTCTACGAGCGAGACTGTTCCGTACAAAGGCGTCACCAGAAAGTTGTGGAAATTGCACCGGCGCCAGGCTTGGACCCTGAGGTAAGAAAATAATGTCAGTTTTCGATAAAACAAAATTAATAATAATCGATAAATGACCGAACACACTATTTAAATATGACCTTGAAATAATTTGGAAAAATATTAAGCACGGGGTTTTATTTTATAAATGATTTATTTTTTATTTATTTTATTATTATTATTATATCAAATTTATTTTCTTAAAGCATTTTGTGTGTGTGTGTTTTTTTTATTGCATAGCAAGGCGGACGACCATATGGGCCACCTGATGGTAATTGGTCACCAACGCCCATAGACATTGGCATTGTAAGAAATGTTAACCATCGCTTACATCGCCAATGCGCCACCAACCTTGGGAACTAAGATGTTATGTCCCTTGTGCCTGTAATTACACTGGCTCACTCACCCTTCAAACCGGAACACAACTATAACAAGTACTGCTGTTTTGCGGTAGAATATCTGATGAATGGGTGGTACCTACCCAGACGAGCTTGCACAAAGCTCTACCACCAAGTAAATAATATAGATGTAAGTAATAGCTAAGCGAGGTTACTTACCATAAAGTTTGTATTTTGAAATAGGAACGTATAACGGCGTTTTTTGTAAACGATTTCCAGATCCGCAAGCGTATGACGGACTGCGCGGTGCACCTCGCGCGACACGTGGGCTACGAGAACGCCGGCACCGTGGAGTTCCTGCTCGACGACAAGGGGAACTTCTACTTCATCGAGGTCAACGCCAGGTCCGACACTCACTGCGACTCACGAGTCCGATAACAGACAAAGACAACAATATATCTTTATTTCAAATATTTGTACAGACCCATTTATTGACATCTATATCGACTCACCAAATTATTGTGTTTATGATTTTTATTTATTAATAAATAATAAAATGATCAGTGCTAAATTAAAAAAAAATTACATATAACATGTTTCTTATAATTTGATCATATTATTAGCGTTTTATTGAAAATATTTTTTTAATTTCTCTGAAAGCTGATATTTATAAGAAATAATGCTGTTAATAATATGATTATCTGTTATCTACCTTAGCCCAGCACTGGACATCTTAACTATTGTTTATGAATACGTGTTATATTTCCAGATTACAAGTAGAACACACGATCACCGAAGAAGTGACAGGTATCGATCTGGTCCAGTCACAAATCCGCGTGGCTGAGGGTATGACGCTCCCCGAGTTGGGTCTCACCCAGGACAAGATTCATGCTCAAGGCTACGCGATACAGTGCAGAGTCACCACCGAAGATCCGGCAAACAACTTCCAGCCCAGCACTGGGAGAATTGAAGTATTTAGGTGAGTTTTAATCGACCTGTCGATATATATAACATTATATCATATACTAGCATGTGTGTGTGTGTGTTTCTGTGTGTGTGTTTGTGTGTACATTAGAATGTATCACGGCCGAATACTGAAACGTCATTCAAATATGAAATGGGACTTAATTATTTGGAACGTCAATAATTTCAAAATGTAGTATGCGAAATTTGAAATTAATAGCGTTCCAAATAATTAATTCCCACTTCCTATTTGAAAGACGTTTCAGTATTCGGCCATCAGTTATTTAAAACCGTCTGTTGCTATATATATTCCTCAAGCTTTGAAAAAAGAACGGCTTTAAAAATATACTTTTCAAAAATAGAATGTTTGTTTTTACAATTTATGTGTAATAAAATAATAATATCTTGGGACATTATTCACACACGGCCATCTGATCCCAAACTAAGCAGAGCTTGTACTATGGAAACCAGACAACTGATATACTACATAATATACTACTTTTTCTTTCGTAAATACATACTTATATAGATAATTACACCCAGACTCAGGACAAACAGACATGTTCATGCACACAAATGTCTGTCCTGGGTGGGAATCGAACCCACGACCTGCGGCGTGAAAAGCAAGTGTCTTACCAACCACGCCAACGGGCTCGTCGTTGACAAAATGAATCGTTGACAGGTCCGGAGAGGGTATGGGCATCCGTCTGGACTCGGCCTCCACGTACGCCGGTGCTATCATATCTCCGTACTACGACTCTCTACTTGTTAAGGTAATACATAATGATTTTAATGACGTCATTCATCAATCGCTTTACATTAGTTTTGAGGGTATTTCGTTTAGTACCGCTATGTAAGAGAACTAAAATATTATGCTCTTTGTGTTACTAAATAAATAAAAATATATATTAAATTACTATAATAGGGTTATTGTTATGGTCAGGTCGTAGCTTATATATCAATAGCAAACTGTATGTATTATCTATCCGTATATTATCATCTTCATTAATATTAAAAATGATTATTTAAAAACAAAAAGTTCTATATATAAAAGTATAGTTTAATTATTTCTTAATGTCCAGGTAATTTCTCACGCACAAGACTTGTCATCGTCAGCGGCTAAAATGAACCGGGCGCTTCGTGAGTTCCGTATCCGAGGCGTCAAAACCAATATACCGTTCTTGTTGAACGTGTTGGAAAACCAAAAGTTCTTGAATGGTGAGTTAATTAATAAAAATAATAATAAGGTCCTCCAGACCGATTTCGGCCTCGGCGGCCAATCCCAAGAGAGATTAGCCAACTGCGCAGAAGATATTATAGTGCACAAGTGTGTCCGCAAACACAGGTGCACTCTCTTTTCCTTAGCTCTCATAATCCGATGAGACGGCAATCCGACACGACCGGAAAGAGTTCAGGCGCAGGACCAAAGGCTTAACGTGATTTCCGAGGCACGCGAGTGTACACACTTCCAACTTCCAGACTCCGGGCTGCTACTGAGAATTTTCTGACAGAAAACCCCAATAACTATTTACTGGCCCGACCTGGGAATTGAACCCAGGACCACCGAGTCTGCGGCCTTATATCAAGCCACTAGACCAACGAGGCAGTCAAAATAATAATAATATGTATCTGACATTAATTATATTTAAAATTTGAACAAATGTGGTTTAAACATATAATACCTATTAAAGATTTTTCTTTTTTTATTTCAGTAATGATTATGTTAACGGTACA
The DNA here is from genome assembly GCA_963151315.1 of Nymphalis c-album. Classification (NCBI taxonomy): domain Eukaryota; kingdom Metazoa; phylum Arthropoda; class Insecta; order Lepidoptera; family Nymphalidae; genus Nymphalis; species Nymphalis c-album. The sequence goes on from OY720601.1 coordinate 2,887,026, forward strand.
AATTCCAGTACAGATAGGATCTAAAAATTTCATCACATATATATTTGATAATAGCCTTCTGTTACTCTTAACATTTTAATTAAAAAACTAACCTATATTTCTCTTCTCACATTTTATATGATGTATAATTCGTATATTACTCGATTAAATATATTACTCAATAGTAATTATTACCTGTGTACCGGTCCGTCCGAGTCGGAGCCTGGTAATCTGTAGAACAGTTATCACTAGTATGGATACCAGTCTCTCACAAAGGAGTGTGAACTTTGTTAATGGTATATTATAACTCTACTGATTAATCAAACTACCTGTACTTTCCTTTGTGATGAGAAATAAACAATCATTTCATTTCATAATCATTTCATTTGATTTCTTATGTCATCTGTTATTTATATATCGTGCAATAAATTATTAAATAAATAAATGAAACGTCACAAGGAAAAAGAATTAACTAAAATATATACTATCAGGTGCTGTCGACACATACTTCATAGACGAGAATCCACAACTATTCATGTTCAAGAGATCCCAGAACAGAGCCCAGAAGATCTTGAACTATTTGGGCCAAGTGTTGGTAAACGGGCCCGCCACGCCGTTGGCCACCAAAATACCCCCCTCCGACGTGAAGCCGTACATACCACCTGTGCCTTTGGGTAAGTGCTTATAAACATCAAATTTATTAATTTATATTTTTTTAACTTGTCATATTTTATTATAGTTTAATATGTATAAATAAACATTCCATCGAACTATTGTATAAAGAATAAATAAACCAATGTAATTTGTTAGTAACATTGATACATAAGCTAAGATTACATGATACCTACTCATCAGAAAAACTACCTAAACAGCAATACTTAAAATTGTTGTTTTCGGGTTTGATGTGTGAGTGAGCCAGTGTAACTACAAGCACAAAGGAAACAACATCTTAGTTCCCAATGTTGGTGGCGCATTGGTGATTGTAAAGAGCGGTTAATTTTTTCAATGCGCCAGTGTCTATGGACGATTGTGACCAATTAAGATATTGTCCGTTTACCTTGTTCGACTACCGATTTTATTATAGAAAAAAAGCCACTTATTCAAGAATGGTGACTTTTGTTTGCAATTTTTTTGAAAAAAATCAGCTCTTCTGATTTACTTCAAACGCTTACAGTAATGTATTACGCAGTCCGTAATATATTAGTTAATAAACAATTGCATTTACTAGTTTCAATCTGTCAAATTAATTATAAAAAAAATTGTCAAATAAAAATTTTGTTTTATTGGCAGTAATAATACTGCAACACAAATACTAATTTTTTTATTACTATATATTTTAAAAAACTATTTTGTATTTGTATTATAATTTTATTTATTGTAGTATAAATTTTAATATATCTATTTTTTTCAATCCATAAATCATAATTAAAAGTAATTACTTAAATATTAAAAACATATCACGTGACTACAAAACGCGCCGAATAAAATTAACATTGATTATGAATTGGATTTTTTTTGTAATAATTTAAAAACTAACAAGTTTTGGTGTTGTCTGTGTGTACGTACATACATACATACATTTATACTAATGCATATTGTTTTCAATACATTTAAATATTTTAATTATAAATTAGTTAATTATCGGACGTATTACCATAAAACTTTTTTTATTCATAGACATATTTATATTTGTGTATATAATTTATTGTAATATATTGTTGAGAATTACATAACATTACATACATGCCTTAAAAATATAAATATATTATACAAATATATAATAATAAATATATAATAAAACATATTATACAGTGTGTATAATAAATATAATTAAACAAATATTCATAAATTTAAAATGACAAAGTAATTGTCTGTCCATTTTAAAACAAGTTTATATAATTTTGCTAAAAAATTGTATGAATTAATAAATAACATAAATATGATAATATTTTAAAGCTCAAAGAGAAAAAGTTATCTTGTCGACTCCGAGATGTTGAAATATAAGTTGAATTTAAAAGCGAATGAAGTCGCAAACAGATTAAAAAAGGAAATATATGATACTTCAGTGATTATTGTCGAATAGTATTGATACAAAAGAGTGAATTTCTTTTCAGTCCGCTCTGGTCATGGTAGGTTAAAAGATTTTACTTAAAACCTCTAGTATTCTATGTCTTTTCGCGGCAAAGCCTGCTTTGTAATTATTATTTTTTACGCATTAACTATGAGCACTGCCAATTAAAACATTTCAGGGTTGGTGTTACTCGCCGTAATATAATCACAATCGACCGAACACTTGTGATAAAACGTCCAATGGTCAAAGTTTCACTTAACAAAACGGCCATTTTTTATCTGTTTTTTTTTAATGTTTATTTGTTTTAACTGTGTGCGTGTTTCGACTAACAATTTGAAGGGCCATATTCTCTGTGCATTTTTATTTAATTATTATTATTATTTAATGCCATTCTGTGTACCTCGCTAACATTTTCACTAAACCATTTTTTTTTTCACTAATCATTTTTTTCAGACCTTTCGCCTGAGGCCATTAAAAAGCAGGAATTGACTGGCGAAAACACGGGTAAGGCTGAATTTTGTAACGGCATTTATTTATCAATTGTCTCGGCGTACTTATCGTCATTTTCATTTTGCATGATGTGGGTTTAAAATAAATGTTCAGAATTATTCCAAACACAAAATAACATACCCTTAAAAACAACAAAAAAAAATCAATTTTAAAAGTGACTAATTTTCAAATAATTGCTACGCGTAATTTATACTATATTTATATCATATGTACGCAATATCAATGTATCTATGTATGTATATGATGCGAAATGTTTCAAATAAGTAACCATGAAAATAATAAAATTATTTATTTTAAAAGCAATGTTTTTATATTATATATTTTTAATTTGCCGCTTTAAAGTTAACATAATATTGCATAAAATAATATTTTAAAAATTTGTTCTCATTTGAATTCATCAATAGTAGTTCTGTGTTATTGTATTTTATAACATTATTTATATTATCAATATGGTTCGAAATAAAGATACGAATTTTCTGTCATATAATGTTGATCTCTCGAAATTAAATAGTTATTTTGCTAACGATAAGACAAAAAGTTTTTTCGCAAAACGCAGAATATTCTCGATAATTACTTTTACATACGTACGTCATACATACAAGTCAGTAAAGTTAAAACTAAGATTTTTAGTATCGCCGTAATGAAAACAATATTTTTCAGTAACAGGAATCGATGAATTTAATATTATCAGTATTTAATGGGAAACGAAATAAAGCGAGCCACTCCACAATTTGTAGCGGTCCAACCCCCGAAGGGATTCAAGGAGATCCTCAGGGAGGGCGGGCCGGCGGCGTTCGCGAAGGCCGTCCGCCAGCACGGCGGGCTGCTGCTCATGGACACGACGTTCCGCGACGCGCACCAGTCGCTGCTGGCCACGCGCGTGCGCACGCACGACCTGCTGGCCGTGGCGCCCTACGTGGCGCACAACCTGCACAACCTCTACTCGCTCGAGAACTGGGGCGGCGCCACCTTCGACGTCGCGCTCCGGTCAGTGCCTCATTACTTGACCTAGCCTAGCCTACTAATGTGTGTTGTCTTCGGTACGTTATAAACATGTATGACGTGTGGTAAGGTATTATTTATTAAAAATGTTGCTGTTTTGCTAACTTCTTTTTGTTCTGACAAATATTATAACAATAATATCGATGAAATTGTGAAATGCTCATAAATTATGAAAATTATTTTCAATTTTAAGACAACACTCAAACACAATCTAAGTATGTATATGATTTTGTTCCAATTTATTTCAAAGTTCAATAAATATTACGCCGAATGAAGCTCAAATTTCAACATGAATAACGAACATCAGTTTAATATCCCCGCTCGCGCCAGGTTCCTGCACGAGTGCCCGTGGGAGCGGCTGGAGGACATGCGCCGGCTGATCCCCAACGTGCCCTTCCAGATGTTGCTCCGTGGGGCGAACGCAGTCGGATACACGAACTACCCGGATAACGTCGTCTTCGAATTCTGCGACATGGCCGTAAGTCGAAATGATATATCATAATATAACGTATACGAGAAATATTGACGTTCGTATTTTAATTTCTATCTTCGATGAATAATAAGCACAAAAGTAGATACTAATGTGCTTATAAGACTAAGAAGAATGCCAGATTCGATATTCCCGCCTTCTCTGGGCACTAAAAATGCAAGTGGCCTTTTATTTATTAATTTGAGATTTTAAATTAAAGTATTTTTTTTTAGGTAAAAGCCGGAATGGACATCTTTAGAGTTTTCGATTCACTGAACTACTTGCCCAACTTGATCCTCGGCATGGAAGCGGCGGGGAAAGCCGGAGGAGTCGTCGAGGCCGCCATCTCGTACACCGGAGACGTATCGGACCCCAGCAAGAAGAAATACGACCTCAAGTACTACTTGAACCTGGCCGATGAGCTCGTGAAGGCGGGCACGCACGTCCTCGGCATCAAGGACATGGCCGGGCTCCTGAAACCTCAGGCTGCCGAGTGAGTACAACCAGTGCACAGCAGTATTAATTAAAATTATATCCTTCAGATCGATTTCGCCCACGGCAGCCAATCTCAAAAGATATTAGCTAACTGCGCAGGACATATCATAATACACATGTGTGTAAACAAATACAGGTGCACTCTCTCTTCTCTATCTCTCATAATCCGATGGGTCAGCAATACTACGGCGTACTGGTGGTAGGGCTCTGCGCAAGTCCGTCTGGGTAGACGCCAACCACTCATCAGATATTCTACCGCAAAACAGCAGTACTCGATATCGTCTCGGGCCGGTTTGAAGGGTGGGTGATCCAGTGTAACTACAGGTACAAGGGAACTCTGTCTCCTGGCTGCTACTGAGAATTTTCGATAGAAAATCTAATAACCTCTTATTGATTGACCCGCGATTGCGGCTGTACATGACGTGTCGCGCCCAGGATGCTGATCTCGGCCATCCGCGCGGCGCACCCGGCGACGCCCATCCACGTGCACACGCACGACACGTCGGGCGCGGGCGTGGCCGCCATGCTGGCGTGCGCGCGCGCCGGCGCCGACGTGGTGGACGCGGCCGTGGACTCCGTGTCCGGCCTCACCAGCCAGCCCAGCATGGGCGCGCTCGTCGCCTCGCTGCAGGGCACGCCGCTCCACACCGGTGAGCGCTCGCCCGCACGGCCGCCCGACTGTCTCTTATACACGTGTTTCCCCCGCACGTGATTGGGGGGATATGACCCACCCACAAAAAAACCATTCAGAAACCGGCGGTGAGAGGTCCGCCGTCCGTCTCTTCGAGGAAGAGTCAGGGGATCGCTTGCACATCCTGTGACACACCGTGACTTATGACCTCCTATGATGAAACTGTAGATCCAAATATTCTGACTGATTATCGTAGCTATAGTATAGTTATCTAGCAGTTTCAGTAGCCAGGTTAAAATAGCCTCTCGAGCGTGGCTCCCAACGAGATAAATAGAGATTAAAATGATGTGTATTACTTGAAATTTTAGGATTCAATTCAATTCAATCAATTCGATAAATTATAGATAGATAATAAATATCTTCACAAAATGAATCTACGCTCTTAGGGAACACATAAAATAAAATATAATTCAAAATCATAACCAAAACTTTTAAGCATATATAAGAATAACAATTATTTTATTAACCTATTTATTATTCTATAATTCCATAAGAATTTAGTTCAATTAACGTTTCGAGTACTTGAATGAAACTCGTACAAAGTCGATATATCGTTTCATGAGTTGCAAGTATTAATTTTATTATTATCGTTTATAGGTATACCCCTTCAAACGGTCTCCGAGTATTCCGCCTACTGGGAGCAAGCAAGAACACTGTACGGACCATTCGAGTGTACCGCGACCATGAAATCCGGCAACGCTGATGTATACCTTAACGAAATTCCCGGTGGACAGTACACCAATTTGCAGTTCCAAGCGTTCTCCCTGGGCTTAGGCAGTCAGTTTGAAGAAGTCAAGAAGGCTTATAGGTTAGCTACTTCAGGATATATAAATAAACAAATAGCAATTATTTGTATACTCTTCAAGCTTTACAGTATATTCACACCTTTGTCCAGAGGTAAAGTCTGGCTTGAAGTTTTAACAGATTATTATATATGGGCAAATTTAATTTCTTCCAGGGAGGCGAATCTTCTCTTGGGTGACATAATCAAAGTGACCCCCTCGTCGAAGGTCGTCGGTGACCTCGCACAGTTCATGGTGCAGAACAAACTGACAGCCGCAGAAATAGAGGCAAGAGCCGAAGAATTGTCGTTCCCCAAATCCGTCGTGGAATTCTTCCAAGGTGCTATTGGTATACCATATGGTGGATTCCCTGAACCATTAAGGTAAGTTCAAATTAACTATAAATGTCGTCACAAAATATCATTAACTTTAAAAAAAATTTTTGCAATTTGCAAATACAAAAGGATCAAATACATACATACAAACAAATTCAACATTGAATTGAAGCAATATAATTTAGTCATCTAGACTGCTTCGGAATTGATATCGAAACTTTGAACCTAAAATTAAAGTGGATATAAGTAGTTAAGTGTAACTTAGCCCAGCAGTGGGAATTTCACAGGCTGTCACTGTAATCAAGAACTGTTTGTAGTATGTAATATAAAAAAGTTAGGTAATATAATGTTAGGCAATGGTAAATATATAAATCTTTGGGTTGTCTAATTCTTCTTCGATTGGAATTGGCTGTAACTAACTTGGCACTTTTTATTCAAAATTAACCTTCTTTAAAATTATTTAGTCGTACTGCACTGAATAATAAATATGTATGTATGTATATATATCTTTGAAATCATGATTGTATTAAAGTCGAGTTATCTTTTAAATAAATAATTAGATTAATCTGTGAATTACAATAAAATATATACAATGATACATATTTATTTGTGATTTCAGATCAAAGATTCTCAAAGACATGCCAAGAATAGAAGGACGTCCCGGACAAGAGCTGGCTTCATTAGATTTCGGTAAATTGAAAAAGGACTTACAAGAAACTTACCCAGAGGTAATTTAACTTACCTGATATAATTCAAATATATTATAATCATATCACTAAACTAAACTTAAAACATTTCTGTAAATGAACTTGCAAATATCTTATGTTATTATTTTAAGATTTATATGTATAATATTGTGTATATAAATGTGGCTCACACATAATCACATACCTTTATATTTTCCCATTAAATTGATAAATAGTTTGTTATAAAACATATTATATTGTTTGTAAATAGGGAGGAAGCTGAACACTAGGGACTGTACACTATATACACAATAGTCACAGCCTCACAGCAATTGCTATGACGTCTCTATAGACGTCTATGGTGTCTACTGCCTAACTACTAAATGCTTCTAAATGTCTGTTGTTGAAGCCCTTACTGAAATATTCCTTTTTTTTAACGCTGGAAAAACGCATGACGCATTTCCCCCACGGGTAAAGTGGGGGGACGCATTTCACCCACGGGTAAAGTGGGGGGGTATGTGGGAGTCGCCGTATGTCAAGGGCACCGAGTGCACCCCGGACATCGGAATACCCACTAAAAAACCAGCGGTACCCTTCCCGTCTTAAGGCGAGCGCCACGGGATCGCTTGCGCTACTGAAATGTTTGACCTTGACTCCCATTTATTAAGATGAGGTGGCTATATTCTACTTCACGATATCTGCGTTCGAATAATAATAATACAATCGTTTAATTTCCAGGTGACCGATCAGGACGTGATGTCTGCAGCGATGTACCCGCAGGTCGCGAACGACTTCTTCCGTATCCGCGACAAGTACGGACCCGTCAAGCATCTCGACACCAAGACCTTCCTCGTCGGTCCCTCGGTGAGCGCACATATATTTTCAAGGAATAATAAATATTTAGGTCGCGTTTAAGTGGTAATAGGAGAGATAAATTGGTATGATTTTTTACCTGTACTAAGTCAGAACGGGCAACTTGTTAATAAAGTAACAGCCTGTGAATGTCCCACTACTGGTCTATGGCCTTCTCTCCTTTTTTTAAGGAGGTTTGGATTATTCCACCACACTGGTCCAGTGCGGGTTAGTGGAATACATAGAGGCAGAATTTCAGTGAAATTAGACACATTTAGGTTTCAACACGAAATGAATTATTAACACAAATAAAGCACATGGAATAAGTATCGTAATCATATATAATTCTAGGTTGGTGAAACAATCGAGGTGAAGATCGAGCGAGGCAAGACCTTGGACATCAAGACACTCGCAGTCTCCGATGAGATGACGGCGGCCGGAGAGCGGGAAGTGTTCTTCGAACTCAATGGACAGTTGAGATCTGTGTTCATTAGAGACGAAAATGCTAGTAAGGTACAAGAAAATGTCGCTGTTATTTATTATATTTTCATTTGTATATCAACTTACTTTTTATTATTTATCTTAATAATTAAATATTCATTATTAATGATTTTACAGGATTAATTTATATTTAGCATCCAGAAATGAAACTGATTTTTATAAAAACCTTGAATTGGTCTTTTAAAAAAATAGATGATCAAATTATACAAAATTATGAAACTAACTAACTCGATTTCTTTTAAAAATCCAAATAACATATTTAAACTCATTCGACAAAACACAAATCGCGCCAGTAATGAATTTAACTACTTTACCTTTCTGTCCACTAACAAAATGGCTTTAAATTAGCGCGAGGCTTTTTTTTACAATACTGTTGTATAGTTCAAGGAGTCTTAACTATATATTTCTTTATTTCTCATTTTAGGAAATGAAAATTCACCCCAAGGCTGTAAAGGGAGACAAGAACCAAGTCGGTGCCCCCATGCCGGGCACAGTTTTAAGTAAATATATATTTTCTTATTTTATAAATACTCACGAAACTAATTTTAGTATATAATAACTTCAATAATAGTTCAAAATACCAATCAATTATATTCATTTTGTTTCAAAATAAAAAAAAATAACTATTTATTCATAAGCCCTAATTGTAGAAAATTATTTTTATATCACTTTACAAACAACCTATTTCTTAAATTCCCACAGCTATTAAAGTAAAGGAAGGTGACAAGGTGGACAAGGGCCAGCCAATCGCAGTGTTGTCAGCGATGAAAATGGAGATGATCGTCCAAGCACCAAAAGCAGGTACCGTCGTTTCCGTGGCCATCATGAACGGACAGAAGCTGGAGGGAGACGACCTGATCTGTACCATAGAATAAGTATACCTAAGATTCAATTTCCTTTAAGTTTGAATATCACTACCAGTCGACTGCTATAATAAAGTTTTTACAATTTTATACAAAAGATCACAATATTGAAACATATACATATTAATTGTTCCTTATTTTTTTTTAAATACTTATTTATTTTACATTATCTTTCTTTAAACTGATCTATACTTATTTGAACGAAACTGTATCTTTGATATATCAAAGTTTGTTATTGAATTATATTATTATTTGGAGCGATAAGGGTATGAAATTCGTGAAATTATAAAAAAATATATAATGAATTTGAAATGAAAATAATACCTGTGATATTAACACTATTAAATAGTGTCAACTACTCACAATTCTTAACATCACAGTACAAACACGGATTGTGAATAGATAGAGAATAATTTATACATTAGAGATTTTATTTATAAGAACACGACACGAAGTGTTTAGATATCGAATGGCGTTTTTTATCTGTTAATAATAGAATAGTCATTCCATGTTTTAATTCATTTGAGACATTACAATATTTGTAATAGAATTTAAACGCTGTAATACACAAAAAAAAGACATGTTTAATGAAGTAAAGACATTTTATACTGTTCTAAATTTTGTAGAGCAAGCGCTAAATGTACAATTTACTTTTACATATATTAAATATTAATATTTTATTTGAAGGTTGCGTGCTTCCAATATGATTTGTTATCCTTTTTATTGTTAATTTTGCAAATTTTTAATTTAATAAATGTTTTAAATATTTATCGTGTTTTATTTATAGTTGTCGTATCGTATATCGTGTATTATATATTTGAGAGAAATAATCTATGGTCAGTTTCAATGGCAGAAGTAAAGATCACGGTCTTGTATACAGGTCTAGCAACCGAGTCCAATGTCAGTGGTGAGTGATAGGCGCGATTGCGTTACAACTTTAACTCGCAGGGGCGCCCGCTGTAAGTCACTGCTATCGCCTATAGAGTTCCGTCCGTATCGCGCGATAACGAATTTTACTTTAGCACACATTAAAACAACTCGTGTTGTGCTTATTATATATGTATTACATCTAATGTGCTCATTATATAATAACCACATGTTTGTATATAACATTTTGAAAACAATATTTTGAATATAATTTTGGAATTTTACCTTCCATGTACAAATTTTTTTTGAGTATCTGTATCTAGCACGCCCCTATCGTCATGCCTCTGTCTCTGGCGGCCGTAAATTGAACTTAACAGCGTCATTAAGTCAACGTATCCCCACTTCTGAAGTTGCAACATCTGTATACAAGACCGTGGTAAAGATAAACCTAGTGACATGACGTCGTTGGTCGAAGTTTAAATAATTTATGGTATATTTTATGGATTCATAAAAATCCATAATCAAGATTGCAGTCATCCGTGTTCAGTGAGACCTTCTCACTTCACACATCTACAAAATGATAAGAGATTATAAAATGAAAGGCCATAATTGATTTATAAGAAGTATATTTTTGTACTAGTTTTACACGATATAAAATTCTACTGTAACAGCCTAACTTATAGCTATGGTTTTGTATACCCTATCTCATTAACATCAATTCGATCGGTTTTTCCTGACGTTTTTTTTTAAACACAAAGCAAACTTGTCAATTTACTTTATAATCATTTAAATATGTTCATAATATATAGACATTCTTTTTCGTAAGATAAATCTTAACAAATACCTTACAAGTTATTATTTAAAAATATTTCTTTAACATATAATCCACAAAATATACGATAAAACACCAAAAAGAGTCAATGTATCAAAAAAATTATACTGTGGCCAGTCACTTAATTTCTATAAAACAATTATTCAGATATCGTACTTTTTAAATTTCATATCATCTTTTCTTATAGGTACATAATCGTAACAAAGATTTAAGCTTATCGGTAATATTTGAATTGTATATTTCAATTAATAAAACAACACTATTTAAAGGCAACGATTACTAAATTTAATAATTGAGTTCCGCTGTATTTTTATATACATTCCGATTATCTTCACTAGTTATACTTATAATATTATGTTGTTTTGCTCTCTGCCGACTATGACGATCTTCTCGCACGCCATCTTTTATCGCGTCGAGTAAATATTTCTATTTTACTTTGCTTTGGATTTGTTTGTAGTGGTAATTTCATTTTAGGATCGTTGACATGCCCCTACCGTAACATACGACATTGTTGGATGGATTATTTATTAAACTATATTCATAACATTATTTATTACTCAAAAATATGGTAGGGTGATTTAAAAATATACTACAGATAATAAAAAATATGGTCAATATTAAATTAACAGCTTTGAGTTTCAATTTTTTATTAGAAATACCATTTTTCACTGAGACGGCCACAGTCGTAAGTATTCTGTTCAAAAAAACAGGCTCGATTGTAAAGGTGCAGCAAACAGATATAATACCTTTTTTTTTTCGTGGTTAAATCATCATGGGTACCCTCCATATGTGATGACTTGATGGAGGGTTATGTCGGACTCCTACCGACTAAAACCACCACGGTACCCTTCCCGTCTTAAGGGGAGCGCCACGGGATCGCTTGCGCATGCTACCGTGACGCTCCGAAGATATACATACCGACATTAAGTAATAGATTTACATATTTTAGATATGGAACCCTCAAACAAAGCAAATTTTTTAATACATATCTAAATTGGCGAAGATTGGCATTTAATAGAAACATGGCATATTATCATCAGTACCAATAATTGTCTTTTATACAAATCCTCATAATGAAAGTTCTATAAGGTAAGCATTTTTTAGTAAAGGTGTAAAAAGGACCTAATAAAACTACATTAAATCTTGTTTAGTTTTTAAGGCTAATTTAAACGTATTTAATATAATTTGAGATAATTTTATTTATGAAAGGGTCCACTGTACTTTCCACTTCAGAAGGAATTTTTCCCGCCTTTAATATTTTTATCAATTAAAATTGATTTTTATCAATAATAATTATTTTGTGTATATTAATAATTATTGTTTAAGTCCAAATCAATAAAATAAAACCAAGTATTTAATATAATCTCATCGAATTTAAGAACAGTTAGAAGAAGAAATTGAATGAAACAAATTCAGGAGATCGTTTTGAATATTTATAGAAAACCATGTTTAATTTATTTTAATTTTATTCGAAAAAAAAAGGCAGCTTTATTTTATCACAACATAATATTATGGTTTAAGATGCCATATATAGACTACGCCTTATAGCAAATCCAAAAAACCAGAGGATAGATAGTCAAACACATAGAGCACGAGTATTTACATAGTTATATATTATAGTTGTTATATTATGTCTTATTAATAATCAATAATAATAGAATAGGATGAGACCATAGACAATTTATAAATTTTAATGCTTTGACAGTTTATGTATTCATAACAGTATAAACCACGGTCTTATACACATATCAACAACAGTAGTAGGTGTACGTCGGCTTAATGTACCGTGGTTGCTACTCTGTTCAATTTACGGCCGCCAGAGGCATGACGATAGATCATTCAAAAAACTATTGTACATGGGAGATAAAATTATACTATTTGTCCAAAATCATTCAAAAGTCAACAAAACGATATAATGATTAAATAACACAATACTTGGAAGAGAAAAATATACACCGCGTCACTCAATCGGCACTTAACCGCATATACCGATAGCAACGACGTACAGCGGCGTTGAAGGGAAATAAAAGTTATATCACAATCCCACCAATTTCAGTGGTATAAAAGACCGTGGTATAAACGACACGGAAGCTATTTTACAAGACGTTTTGGAAGTCAGAGCAATCTGAAGTGTCACGTATGATAGGGTCGTTATTAGAGCATGAGTGCAAGTGAGATGTACGTTGCGCTTGTATTTCTTTCTCTCCCGAGAGAGAGAGAGAGTTCTAATAAGTCAGATTCATGAAATTTAAATTCAATATTTTAGATTGTTTTAATATTTATTATATATTAAAATATTAATACAGTTATGTAGGCGAAATAAAATTTACACAAAAAAAATCGATATTTTATTGAATATCGCAGTAAGTACCTCCGTGTAGGATCTTAACTATTTATCAGATTCTAGATATAAACATCAAAATTGTAATTTGCTAAACTTGCGTACGTTGTGGTCTTGTTTGCCGGGACCTATCTATATAAAGACATCACATCTAAGGCATTTCTTAATATATAATAGAAAATCGTACAAAACAGTGATAACAGAGTTTAAGCCCTTACTTTCCAAATAGCCAAAGTATTTTATCATTAATAATATTATTTTAACATTTGCAGGGACAGTACACAATGCCTAAGTATTTTTATGGCGTCTATAGGCGTACTATACTAATATAGTGTTCATATATTTTCTAATATATATAATTGGAAATCTAATAATAAAACAATTCACGAATTAAATAAACAATTGACTATCGATAATATTGTAAAATGTTACATAGGTTTGGCAGATTACCTACATCATACATAGGATATATAGGATATACATATATAGGATGTCTTTCAACCAATTATCACAAATAAGTATCTACACATATTATTTGTGTAATGTATTTATGTGGGAGTACATAATATATACTTCAGGCTTATTGACAATGAATTAAATTTTGTTATGGAATTTGTTATTGGCTTTGGGAGTAAGAACGAACGGCAAACGGCATTTTACTCCTTATGTCGTCATGCTCCCTTTTCATCGCTGATTTACTCCCTTGTGGGCGTGGCACGTATAGTATATAATTCGTTGCTATATTTTATATAATAAGAAAAATGTAATTATATTAAGATAATTATTTCAATTCATAACAATTATTTCTTTCAATAACAATCAATTTCGATGTCTCATGTCTGCCAGGCGTCCGTGACGTCCACATTTCTTTAATATTAAGTATTCAGTTGATTTATAATTACATGTAGTGCAAAACTAATATCAGTTAATTATTTGTATATTTTTTATTGTGATTTTGTCTTTGACAAAATGTTGGAATTCTACAGCTGGATTTCTCAATTTAGCTGTAGAATTTATAGGTAGTCTCCTACCTAGAGGTCACTTTCTATCTCGGTGACCTAGCGTAGCTGAAGGCTAGACGCCTAAGTGTAGTTTAAACACTAAATAATAATCATTTTTATTATACAACAGTCCTTATAAATTTTAATCTAATTCCCCTGGATGCAACAAAGATTTATCGATTTGGGCGTACTTAAACGAATCTGCTATTTCTGGGGGTAGGTCTGACAATTTCGCATCCGGGATGGAATCATCTAAATCATTTGTTGAGTTAACTGAGTTTGGGTCACTGAGGCTCAGACTGCTGTCCGCCTCGTCTCCATAGCATCTACGCTTGTGGTCTGAAGGTAGATTGCGGTAGGAGGAATTCTCTACCCTGATTGCTTGAGTTGTATTGCTGAAAGAGATTAGCGTACAATTTGATATACTTTACAAACAAATAGTTTTTATTCCTTTACAGAAAACATAATAATATATTTTTTACCTAGTCTTCCTCAAAATAGGACGTCCCATTTCGACTTGTAGCTCCAAAGAGTATAACTTAGCCAATGACTCTAATTTTTCTTTCTCAACGGGATCTTGAAAACTCGGTAATTTTAGCTCTGTTTGGCACGAATCTTGTAAAAATTTCGACAGCTGTTCGTTCGCTGCACTTAATATGAGAAAACCTGGTCTTTCATCGCGTATCCGTCTACATCCAGCTCTTATCTCCCTCACCTCGGCAACCCCTGCGGTACCCATTGAATTTTCACTGCAATAGTGATCGCTTTGTGGAGATTTCTCACTTATATTCAAATCGCTCGACGATGTCTTCTGCAAAGAGAAATTAGTGCGCGGCATCTGATTAAACTCCTCCTTCTTTTCAGATTTCTCTTGAAATTCCTGAAAGGAATGAAAAAACGTCTCGTCGGCGTTCTGTCCGGAAACGCCCGCGTTCATGACGTCACTGAACGTCGAGTATGACGAGTGTGGCAGTATCTCCTTCTCTTTTAAGGCCTCGTCTTCAACATCGACGACTGTTTTCGAGTCCGACATCATGGCGTCGTCGTCGTTTCCCGAATCGACTTTAGCTCTTTTCTTCTTGTATCTATTCTTACAACTAGCCCAGCCACCTTTAACTAGAAATTTCTCTTTCTTCAGCCTTTTCGGTGGCGGCATATTACTTACAGATTTCGTACAATTGTTGTTAACGGATTTCGATGATTTGAAGGTGAGGCTTTTATTGAAGACTTTCAGCTCCTCGATGCCGGGCCAGTCCGTGAGCTCATCGTCACCTTCTCTATCACTGTCGTTAGTTATCACTCCGTCAGAGTCGCTGCTGCTCAGAGAGCTACTCTCGTTGCCCGTACAGTCCATACCACTGTTTGAATCGTCGAAATGTAACGGATTCCTTAATAGATTAGGCGGGTGTGATTTATTCAGCATCTTATATTTTCTGTGGTACTTTCCATCTATCTTGCCTGAACTTGTGGTCGCGCAGAAAAACGGAGGCAAATCTGTCGCTATCCTGTAGCCAGTGAGTTTAGAGAGCGTCGGTGTGCCGTTTTTAGATAAATTCTTATAGACGAAGTTAAAGCTACAGCTTCCAAGCAACGACGGAGTATCCGTAAATTTCTCTTCCTCAGTATTATGTGATTTAAGAACTATTTTTCCCGGTTGTAACACGTTATCCTTTCGCTTTTTTTCCGTATCGTATCTTCTGGTTTTAATGTCGTTTTTAAAGAAGGCAGATTTCGATGAACAGCCTCCACTAAACGATCTTTCTCTCATCTCGCACCCATCGCCTTTGTCTCGATGTGACCACTTGCGTTTTCCACAGAATGCGTTTCTGTAAATAGTGAATTTTAATATTAATAATGATAACATAAAACTTCATTAATTAATAGATATTACAGACGCTGCCAGTTAAACATACCTTTCTTGCTTTTGTTTACCGCCGTGTAACAGGGGCGAAACACTGTGAGACGGATTTGTTATCGTCACTGGCAAGACATTGGGCTAAAAAAAATTATAACGAAATTAACTAAACTGTTTTCAGTAATGAAAAAAATATTTGACATTATTTAACGAAGTAAACCAACTCGTTTTTAAATTTTATAGAACATACTATTTAATTTTATAATGCAAAACAAATTAAATAAGAAAAAAATTATAATAATATACGATAAAAACGAAATAAAAAAATAAAATACAAAAAAAAACAAAAATATTTGTCAGAAGTGGGATTCGAACCCACGCCCTCAGAGAGGACCAGAATAACTCGAACCCGTAATGTACGGGCAAGGGAACCTTGAGTCTGGCGCCTTAGACCGCTCGGCCATCCTGACGATTGACAAGTGTGGCGAAATAACCGTTCTGTTACTAGTTGTTCAAGACATTCATCGATTTTTTTTTCCATCTAGCGTAGTAACAGTTTGTTGCTTTACAGTACGTGTTTCAACGACAATTTTATAAATTTCTTAATCGAAAATATTTCATAATTTTTCACTACTGATTTGATTTAATATCAATGTTTAATTGATAATACTAATATTAAAACTTAAAAAATAGCTATGGAAAAAACTATGTACGTAAAATAGTTAAAAAAAATGTTAGCAGCATATCGCCTGTAAATCGCAGCTACGATTCTCTTGGCGAAAATTGAACTGCAATTATTTTTTGTAACCTGTAACTTATAATTTTTGCACTATTAATCACAGGTCTATAATATTATTACATAAATATTTCATTTATACATATATACCTAGATAGCTGTTTTTCTGTATTAAAATATTATTGCAAAATATAAAATTAAAATGCAGTTGAGATTTTTTAAATATAGATAAATATTTTTAATTTTATTTATAGAAACAAATGTAGACAGCTATTTATGATATTTCATTAAATATTACTCAAAAGCTTTACTTAAAATAACAAATTACATACCTTATTGAATAAATAAGCTTTTGTCAAAAATAATTTATAAAAATCCATCCAATATTAAATAAAATAAAATTTCAACTTTATGTAATTTTAATGGAAAGTATATATATATAAAGCTGAAGAGTTTGTTTGTTTGATCCGGCTAATCTCAGGAACTACTTCCAATTTAAAAAATATTTTTGTGTTGTATAGTCCTTTTATCGAGGTGCGCTAAGCTAATTTTTATTTATTATACTTTTATTATTTATACGCAGGTGAAACCGTGGGGCACAGCTAGTTATTTTAACACTAATGAAATTTTTTTTAAATATATTATGAATTAGCTTACCTCTGTAGCAATACACAATATCTCTACTGGCGGTGTATGTTTACCATCGGTATACTCCACTGGCATCTTTTTATACTTTCGTTTCCTCCTAGCATTTGCTGGCCGAGTTGGTGAAAAATTTTCATTGAACGAGTCAGATTCAAAGTTACCAATCTGGCAATAGTGTCGGGACTTGAGATTTGTTGATTTGTGTATGTTAAGATGTGGGTCATCAGAGTCCGACAGCGGTTGTGTGATAAGAGGTGCCTGAGGTGGGCTGCTTGAACTTCCATCTTCAACAAGGCTTACTGCTATTGCAGCGGCTGCAAAATGTTTCATTATACAATGAAATAATAATGATTTTTAATTAAATATTAAAATCAAAGCATTTCATAAAAAGTTGTTAATTGTTTCAATAATATAGCTGATTTATTTTTCTTGATTACATATTTATTTAAAAATATTTTTTTTGGTAATAATTGTAGGAGATTTTACCTTTACCATTATAGCTCTATTGATATGATACAAATAAATAATGTAACTAATAAGAAAATTCATTCTTTGTTTTATTGTCACTGCACATATTTTCTTTATATTTTTTGTTGATATTGTTTATGAATATTCAATTTTAATTAAAATTCGATTAGGTATTTTTTTATTTGTTACATTTAAACAGAATTTATAGTAATTTTCCCAAACAAAATGTGACTTCATTATTGAGGCAATTGATAAATTTTAATAAAGTCTGATCGAAATTTGTGACACTTATTTTATCCTCAATTGGTAAAGACTTTTACAACAATAAAAGAACTGTTTATAATTAAAATAAAGAAGTGTCTAAAAATAACTGAAACCCACCCTTTGTTAGAATGCGATTTAAAAATATAAATAAAAAAAACTAACGCAAATTCCCCGCGGACCTGGTACGTCGACGCAGTCCGATTTTCCGTCGCTCCTGTCTCCCACAATTACTCTCTTCCAAAGCCAGGTTTAAATCATGAGACAACCTTTCCATCGTCTCTAAGCAACTCAGACACAAACACTCATTATCAACAATATTTTACGTATGCGTTGACATCTAGAACTTACTATACGACCGCGGCCCGGCACTATTTTATTTACACCTTTATTTGCCCTACTTGCTAATGCGTCCTTTCACAAAAAATATTTTAAATTTTAGTTTAAAGCACTTGAGTATTTTTGTTTCTTTTGATTACATTAAAAAAGTGAAAAGTCAATGTTATATTCAACAAGTAATATTTTAAGTCAATAATTAAAATGTATTATCCGAATCCGGAAGGTACTTCATTTATTTTACAAGCTTCATTTACTTAATTCATCGACACAATTGAAGTTAACGAGACTATTGCCGAAGAAAATCATGAATATATTACGATTTACGATAAAAGTATAATAGGTACACATCAAGGGATCACTTTGAGCAGGAACACTATGAAATTGTAAACTCGAACTCGATGAATGAAAAAGTAGAATGTCTATAGTGTTGCAAGCCAATAGTGAAAGTATCGTATATATTATTAAGTTGTTCACAAATATTATCGCACTAAAACTAGTCGTATCATAATGATGTAACGACTCAATCGATTGTAGTCATGGGATCGAAACCAACTTTATCGATAAGTTTACACCATCCGACGTCATAATAAGTTTTTGGAGTCTAGTATTAATGTGCAAATTGCTAATTGCATGCAACACTGACGGTGAGATATACAGACGCTTGTACGCATACACATTTTCATTATGGAAGTTTTAGGTATATGCATTCAATGAAATTCGTGTATGAAAATACATTTGACACAATACCCTGTCTTGTGATTAATATCATATACAAAACTAGCCGTGTCCCGCGGTTTCACCGGCGTATAATTAATAAAATTATAATTAATAAAAATCAGCCTAGAATAAAAGGACTATACAACACAAAATATTTTTTAAATTCGAACCAGTTCCTGAGATTAGTTGGATTAAACAAACAAACTCTTCAGCTTTGTATATGTATATATATACAAACATATTTATTTATTAACTGAGTTCCAGCATTGATATCAATATTTTGGCCATTAAAGTTAATGTTTTATGATATGATTACATCTGATTATGAGATTAAGGGAATAAAAAAATACATGTGTTTCCCATTCGTAAAGGATAAAATATAATCGATCAAGCATATATATAAGGCCGCGTATTGCCTGCGCAGTCTAAAATTAACAAGAAACGATTAATTTTTTTTGGATAGAGCCATAGAGGTTTATATTAAAATAGGATAAGCACATAAAACAATATTACTGTATTGTTTTGTTACTGATCTAGTATCTCGTGCGTGGGAGTATGAACTTAAGCCTTGCAAAATATTATTTGAAATATTATCTAACGTTAATTAAAAAAGTGATCTCACAATACTGCATTATATTTTTACTATATTGCAATAATGGTAAGTAATGATTTGTAAATTAAAAAAAAACAAACCAGTATAAATATTTTTATTATTAAATACGAACGCAACCAATGCGATCTACAAAGACTGTCTTCATAAGTGACCGTTGATAAACATCTGTCAATTTGTGCGCCAATTTTTCTTCTAAACTAAATTGATGGGATAAAGTTTGTTGTTTTAAAGGAGAAAGTTATCTGTTATAAGGGATACATTCTGAATGTAACACCTTAAAAGTGTTAAGTCGCGATTATTGAGCGTTAAGGTAGGTACTTTAATTTATCTGACAAAATATTAGTGTAGGTATGGTAAAATATAGCAATTTGACTTTATGATTGTAATACTCTACAAAAGCTAACACAGTTTTACATTTTTAGATTTAGTTAATGAAATTGAGGATTGTTCTTTAAAATTATATATATTTTTATAATTATATTTGTAAATTTAAGTTTAGGACTTGAGTAGCTTCGTGTTCTTCTTACCACCATAGATGCCATTTGTTACCATCTCTAAGGTCAGTTGTTTAAGTTGATGTATTTGCAGATCTCACAATAATAATAATTATAAATTAATGGCGCTTCTAACCGCAAAATTTCCTAAGTCATTATTTATTAATAGCTAGATAAATTGTTTTGCAGTTATTTTTATATCATACCATATAATATTTAGTGTAACTTTTACGAAATAGTAATATCCATTACTAATAGTACTTTCAAAGCTTTTATTTCATTTATTTCTTTATATTATGTTAACTAACAATCACTACATCATATTATGTATAAGCTTAGCTTACTTTAAACTAGCTAAATAATCACTGTGAATAAGTAAACATATAATCATATATATAACACATTAAGTATCACATTTTCACATAAAAGCAAACTAGTTAAATAAATCAAAATGTAACAATAATAAATTAAAAACAAAAAAGAAATGACGAATGTTTTCGTATTTTCGAATATCTAAGCAGTAACTACTACTACCTAAAATGCAACGCTACCTCCAGGACCATATGACCAAAATTACTTACTTATTACTCTAATACATCAATATTAATATTAAAAAGCGATTATAATTTCTTGTTTGTTATGTTAGACTTTATCCTTTAATCAATTTAATTATGTACTAATTGATGATCTGGTAAATTAGAAACTAATTAAACATCTGCTTACGCTATAGCTTACTAGTATTCGCCCGCGGTTTTGCTCACATGTTAGAGAGATTTGAGGGTATAAGCAAAAAATTCCATGCCTATGACCTTCCTCAGGATTCAAGCTTGCTTCATACCAATTACCAATAAAATTGTTTTAATGGTTTAGCCATGAAAGAGTAACAGTAATTAGTAGTATATTCTTACCAAAGAATGGGTTTTCGAACATAAGATTTTTACATTCTTTTTAACCGACTTCAAGAAAGGAGGTGGTTATCAATTTGCCTGTTTTTTTTTTGTGACCTCATAACTTTCGACTGGGTGAATCGATTTTGATGATTTTTTATTGGTATTTATTTATTTTTTGGTTGGTGTAGGCTAAATATGTTATAGTTACATATCATAAAATATGTTAAAGCTCTATATGCTTGCAAATAACATGGGATACTCATATAGCAGTTTTGTTCTACATTTAATAATACATTCTAACAAAAACATTAGCTTCTTTTGCTTTAGAATATATATTTATTTAATATATTGATATACTTGGCAACAATTTCAGAGCTAGGGTGATGGAGGCGTCACCAGACGCTCCTAGACGCACCCGCGCTGCACTGGCAGAGATTCCGGCACGATTGGACCGCCTACGCGTCACTCCCTTGCGGCCACTTACAAACACCAGGGAGGTATCCCCGTCGCTCCCACCGGGCTACCTCAGCCCTGCGCCCTCACCTGATGAGTTTCTTATCCAGCAAAGAGGTTGGTTGTAGCTGTGATCCAGTAAAGTATATTTTACATTGTCATAAATAAATAAATGTTCTCAGAATATGCAATAATTAAAATTGAATATAGTTAAAATAGATTTTGAGAGGACCTTAAGTTTTTTTTATTTTTTTAAGAATGCTTAAAACTCCCAATTTTATATAAATTCCCAACAGTATTTTTAGTTGAATGAAATATCTTCATAGTTTTTAGAGTAAAGCTCCGTATTGAATATTCGGTACAATGCCAATATCCTATTTTTAATACATTTCATGACTTGCGTTCTATATATCAAATAATTAAATTACTCTTGCTCAGATTTAACTTTATTAAACCAATTTACTAGTGTTAATGAATTTGAATCAACAACAATATTCATATGATATTTCAAAACTACATACATATTTATATAAAATGAATATTTTTCGATTACACTGTTTTTTTTTAAAGTAAAGTTTTGTACCAAACAGCTTAATGCATAAATAAAAGTACATTTGTAATCTTTTTGATATATAATTGACATTGCAAGGGAACTATTTTAATTGTGACTAACAGTAACAGTAAATTATAAGACATCTTGCTGTGAAATAACAACATAATTAACTAACTACTTATGTTAGGAAATAAGGTAAACATAATATTATCCAAAATAATCAACAAAACCAGATTGTGTTGTGTTAAATTTTTTAAACATAAATGATTATAATATTAAACCTTATAGGTCGTAAACGTCTCCCGGTGACATGGTCGCCAGACATCGATTTAAAGCGTTCGGCTTTTCAGTCCACGGTCCGAACACCACCAAAAAATACATCAGGAAGAAACTCACCGCCTAGGCTCGGTGTAACATTACGTTCCACTCCAAGAAAGCGTCTTCTATTAGGCGACGTTGAAAGAGTACCACTCACACCAGAAAAGATTGACTTTAGCGACATTAGTACGCCGCAAAAATTCAAAATCAACAGCCCAATCAAATTCACTCCTCCTATAAAGCGATCACGCCTGGAACATACTTTCGATGGAGAATTCAAGGGATCACTAGACACAGCTTTAAAAGGGCTAAGTCCTACACAGCTTATACACATGATAAAGAAAATAACTCACAAACATCCAGACATTGAACAAGACATACGAAAAGAAATGCCAACACCAGATTTATCACCTTTGGAGGAAAAACTTAGTTATCTTAAATCCAACATATTTAAAAGCCTTCCGACATCGCGTTTGACCTCTAAGACTGACTCCCCCGCTTATTCGCGGGTTGCGACCCATCTTGCTGCTTTTAAAAAGTGCCTCATTGAGCAAGGGAAGGTTTTGGTTGATTCTCAACACTGGGAAACTGTTATGAAATATGTATTTCTAGCTTGGAGTTATGTTAGGGCTACACCCGTGTGGGATAATCAGCCTCATAACGCGCAGCGAAAGCAGTGCTTTAAAGCGCTAACTAATTTCTGTATGATGGCACTTAAAAAGGGTGATTTTGATACTTATTTCATGGCCGATGTTCAAGATAAATTACAAGGCATGGAAGCTGATAGTGAAGAGGTCCAATCTTGCCTTAAGTATGTTCAAGGGCATTTGCGCGATCATTAGTTAAAGTATCGTATTGTAGGCAAGGTGGTACTTCTGAATGAAGTTTTGACGTGACAACGTCTTATAAATTGGTTTGCCGGGTGACACTTCAAGAAACTGCGTTACGCTCCGCTCACGTTATGCGCTCACAATGAGAGCGAGTGAGAGGCACGCGTCCCTTCCACTCGGGCATGGTTAGCCCGCCTAAGAGCGAGAGAGACAGACATAAAAAATAAAATTTTGTTAATATGAAATTCAGTGCGAGATTCTTTGTATAAATAAATGTTTTAAATTGTTACTATTATTTCATCCTTCTTCCTACTATACGAATGAATATTCACATTAAAATTATTTTACCACTCAAAGTCGTTGTCACGTAAAACTTTCGCCCGTATACCGACTTTACAGGCAACCAATATTTTTTAATGAAGTGGTAATATTTGTATACCACAAGTGGACGGACTGTTTTGTGCAGAAATGTTTCAACCTACAGAAACACTAAAATAAAGATTAAGATTTAAAAAGAAAATCATTTTTATAATAATAGTATCCTTGTGAAACTGTTATGTTATGATAAAAACATTATATTACATTAATTGCCACCTATGTCAGGGTATGTGAGTTGGAACAATTTTGCACAACATGGTCAATTTTTGGTAATCACAGGAAAATGTGTTCATGAGGCTTTTGGTAATGCTTAAACTTCCATATTCAAAATCTAGGACAATCATTTAATTCTATATTGTGCTTAACAATGATTCATTGTAAATAATGTAATGTAAGTCATGTGCTGTTTTCATGATTCATGATGAAATTTAGTTTTTTTTTACATGTTAGTTTTAAGAGCAATGTAATTATTATGAGCACATAGTTTTAAATTCTTTGAAAACTTGTTATATGTAAGCAAATTTGAATTACTTCTATTTGGAAAATAATTTACTTTTGTAATATTATCTTTAATATTTTCAATAACTTAAGTAGTATTAAGATATGAAATGCCAAATACACT
The DNA here is from genome assembly GCA_963151315.1 of Nymphalis c-album. Classification (NCBI taxonomy): domain Eukaryota; kingdom Metazoa; phylum Arthropoda; class Insecta; order Lepidoptera; family Nymphalidae; genus Nymphalis; species Nymphalis c-album. The sequence goes on from OY720601.1 coordinate 2,911,475, forward strand.
TGTCAATAAGGGATTTTCAATAAAATTCTGTTAAATTTTAATACAATTTAATAAATAATACAAAATATCAAGTGGTTTAGATTTTAATTATTTAAAACCAATCTGAAAATCCCTTATAAACTTTACTTGAATTTAACTTGATGTCAAGTTAATAAGTTTAGCAAATATTATCTGTAACAAAACACAATTTTGATTTAAAAATGTATTGTCTAGTAATTTTGTTTTTTATTCTGTATAAAAATGAGGCCTTAGATAAAAGTGATTTGTATTTGTTAATGTAAGTGTATTGGTAATGAATAATTGGATTTTAATAATTTGTTACTCATTTAGATTTATTTTAAGAAATTGTAATATCAATAAAGGTTTTTAGTAATGTCTTAAAAAGGCCAGTCCTAATTCTTTATGAAGAAGCGTGAAATCAATTTGAGACTCCTCATTTGATGAATGTTAAATTAACTTCTAAATCCAAATTAAAAAAATATATACATATGTAGAGTTTTTCTTCTTTATAGACAGATTAAATAAATTTGCTCATAACGATTGACACTTTTTTAAAATTACCTATAAAAAAACGTAAGTATCATTTGAAAAATATAGAAACAGTTATTAAATTAGATACAACAAATTATACTCTACTTTTTAATTATTGCAAAGTAAATTTAAAAAATTTTCAATCACAAAATTATGTATATGTTGTCATATACATAATATAATATTATTTAGACAATATTAAAAAAAAAACATTCCGTCAGCAAATTTGACAAAGGCGGGAAATTTGGCGCTCTTTTCAGCTTGACAATTAAATTAGTAAATTTCTTAAAAATAATAATCATTAAAAAATGTTTTACTGTTTGTTTGTTGTACATAGTTTGTAAACTATGTATTTCACAGTGTGCCTTAAAATGTACCTATTTGTTAAATCGATGGTAGGTTTTATATACAAAATCTCCTACTATATTATCTTTGATACCAGTTTTAATTATGTTTAGAATGTAAGGTATACATTATTTTTCAATAAATCATGTTTACTAATATTTCTGATTTTTATTTCAACATTAGTTGTTTTTCAAAAGTTATTGATGAAGTATTTTTAATTTTTTTTATGGGTTCTTCCTAATTACGTATCGTTATTTAGAGATCATTAAGGTAATTAAGCATTTATTAATTTGCGAGAAAATAAATTTATAAATTGAATAATTCGAATTTTATTTAAGTACAACTCATTTACTAATGAGTAATTTAGACAACATTCCCGTAATATGATGTATAAATAACTAAGACTCGTAATAAATACATCACTTCATCTCTGTACTGCAACGAGTAACATTATACACTTATTTTTATTAATTTATTGAAAATGGATTACAATTTATCAGAAATTTGCACATTATTATCCGAACGAATTGAAGAGTATAAAATTGTCGCTAAGAAACGCAGAATGCAAAGAGGTAAACATTTGTACTTATTTAAATAAACTAATATATATATATATATATTTAAATTAATAATATGCTCATTATATTGTTAGTATAATATAAAAAACAACTATTTACAATGAAGTGGTGATAAGCGCCAAACTTGCAAAAGAGAATGTTAATTTATTTTTTCAATTAATTTTTTAAATTTTATTATTTTATAAATTTTCTTTTAGAAATCAAACAGCAGAAAAGCAAAAAACCGAAGTTGAGTAAAGTACAGTCACCCAGGAACTTTAAGGCAGACGGTAAGAAATATTTATATGACATTAAAACCATACCTTTATCTTAATAAGCAAATGATATATTGTAATTAAATCAATAAAGAGTAAAAAAAAAGTAAATGTTGTCTTTTGTCTTAGACGTGCAAATATTCGCATCAACTCCGAAGTCAACAATTAAATCGAACGTTTTGCAAGACAGTTTATTATCAGCAACTAAAACATCGCCATTCGTTACACCGAACAGACGGCGAATTTTCCAGCAAATAGTTAAGAATCCTAGACGGCTGGCTTTCAACGAAACAGAGGATTGACGTTACAAGTAACATTATAACTTGAAACACAAAATAAACCAGACAATAACCGTAGAGTTATTCTCTTCACAAGTTCACCGCAGAACAATTTCACAGTCGTGAAATATCAGTGATATCATTTGATATGGGATATTGACCATAATAATTATACAGAAAGGATACATTTAGGCAGGTACAAAGCGTCTCATATGTTAGTTTCAATATTTTAAGTAAGAGTGAGATACAAAGTGACAAGCTTTTTTAATTACTCATTAACGTTGAGATTAACTACAAGTATTGCAGTTTGTATGTACAACTACGGTTTGTATGGAATTACGATTGTCACTAGATGGCGCTGTTTTCATTCCATACAAACAGCATCGTTCCATACAAACAGGTCTCCGCTATAGAATAAGTTGAAAACACTCAGAATAGCACTGCGACTGTCAATGTAATGTAGTGATAATGTTTTATACCAAAATTTATACCAATATTATATTAGACAAATTATATATAGTTTTTGTTCTAAAATGTATAGCTGTTATGTAATTTAAAGTAAAAATGTATATTTCGTTAATTGTTTGTAAAAGTTGTTTAAGAAATAATATTATTTAAGATAAGTTTTATTTATTGTAATTGTATATGTAGTTTAAGTTATTAGTTTATTACAATAAAATTATTGTTTTTTAATAACGTGTTATTTACTATGACCTAATGACAAATATGTAAATCTCGATTCGAAAGGGCTTAGAAGAGTATTAGTTTGAACCCCGTAATCATCGGTTAAGATTCACGCGTTCTGACCACTGCGCCATATAGGATCTTAGTGCAACCTTTTTTATTTTTGTCTGGTACAAATTATTCGAATGTTGTAATTTAAAAATGTTCAACAATTCGGATGTCCCTAATTGTTTTCACATTAATATGTTAATTAACGTCAATCAATTGATTGTCACCTGAAAAACATAAACTGGCTAAGTTCGTGCGTTGCTTATCATTGATTTGTGTAATCATTTAAACAAAAACAATATTAAAAAAATACGTACACAGAGAAGTACCTAATTTTACAAAATACTGGTAATAATTACGGCGAAAATCTTAATACTTGCTAGAGAATTTACTTGGCAGACCCATCTGAGTGGGTAGCATACATCAATTATTCTACTATTATACATATTATATAATGAGAACTTGTGTGAAAATAGGAAAACTAGTAATAATAAGAAGCATATGGTTTACTTCTAAAAGCCTACGTGAATGAGGAGATATATTTTCTTTTGATTATATTTGCGTCAGTTTTGAAGCGAAACAACATTCGGTTTTCTTCTACTTATCTTCTGTCTTAAATGAATGTAGAGTAAGTGTTACACACACGTTTTGGCATAAATTTAAATAAGTTATTAACAAGTAATTTGCATCATAAATAAATCTTAAGGTTTATATATACCTAATAATTTATATTATCTTTTCCTTATTTTTTTTTCTGAAATGCGCGGTTAGTAAATATTTTAATCATGAATGATAAGGGATCTCTTTCGCGCAAGACAAGTCCGATTTTTTTCTTTTATTTTATCACACAAGCAAATCTCATATAAAACATTATATTAAAGCGGACATAGGTTCAGTTAAGAACGCGAGTTCTTGTTGTAATGACTTGTGTGGAGTTTACGGTGAACGGGCAGAAATGTACCGGTAATAATAATAATTATAACTTACGAATGATAACTCGACCATAATATTATTACGTAGTTTTTAGAATTTAGTTATTGGTGAAAGTTATTAGTGATATGTTTACAATACTGATTGATTTTGAATAAAAAAAATACACAGACAATATAAGTATAAACAGTTATATTATTTACGAGTTATATATAATTCTATATTTATGTAATTTTTCTTGAATTATTATTTTATATTTATAAAATTTAGTTTATATGTGAAACGTATTTCAGATTTATTATTTTCCTTTTTCTTCGCGTATATACGTTCTTTTGTTTCTTGCTAAGTTTGATGTTTGATGGCTTAATTATTGTAACTTGTAGAGTTGACTAAATTATGTAGGAATTTGTAAATGCTTAAAGTTCTTCATTTTACTTTTTTCGATTTCGAATAATAATAATTTTCCAAACTTGCAGTCAACATATTAAAAAAAAATTAGAAAAACAAATAATGTTAATTAAACAAAAATGAACTAAACTAATTTATTTAAAATTAAATTAATAATTTTAGCTTACTTAGTGTTAAGGTAAAATAATAATATGTATTATACTTCGTGCTTTGTCCTCGAGATTAGTTTACTTGTAGTAGACACTAGGTGTCGCCAGTCTGCACTGTATTTGAGATATCACTTTTTTTTTTTTTTTTGTATGTGGGTAGGCGCATCACCGTTGATGCCGGTGCCACTTTCTAATATCTTCATTACACGTTCAGTGCTCCGCCAGTCAGTACGCGTCAAATTATTTTGTGCGATTTAAAACGTTCCGTTGTAAAAGTGTTTATTAAACACGTATACGTGTTGTTTCGGAATTTGTTAGCGATGAGTACATAGCTAACAAATTTACAAAGTTGGAACAAAAGTTTATGTGCACACGACGCAGTGTTCGACATAGGATATCGAGATCGAGGAGACTGTCACCGTCGACGTCGTCGCCGTCATATACATCGCGAGCGTCATCCAACTCGAGTCCCGAATTCGCAATCGTTGCTGATAGAGCACGTATATTCGGGCGGCGCCTTTGCGGGCGCACTGCCGTTGGAGACGCTATGCATAGAAGGTATAGTATAGGCATATTCTTTGTTTAAATTGATAGCATGATTAACTCATGGGGTTATCACCTTATTGATCGAATAACATATTCTTACGTTATAATAGTACTGTGGGTAGTCTGTAGGACTACCACTTTACTTTAATTAATGTAGTCAAACACTAAAGTAAAGCAGTTCATTACATATTTTGACTAGCTGAGAATAGCAATAAATAAATAATGCGGTCCGCTACTAGGGCTGTCACTTTATTTAATATAAAAGTATTGATTTGAAAATGCGGTCAGTCTATAGGACATTCACTTAACTTTTACAAATTATTAAGTTTAATAGTACTACGGGTAGTCTTTGCGACTACCACTTTACTTTGATTAACATAGTCAAACACTAAAGTGGTAATGCGGGCATTCTCTGGGGATGTCACTTAATCACATATTTTGACTAGCTGAAAATAGCAATAAATAAATAATGCGGTCAGCTACTAGGGCTGTCACTTTATTTAATATAAAAGTATTGATTTGAAAATGCGGTTAGTCTATGGGACATTCACTTAAGTTTTACAAATTATTAAGTTACAATAGTAGATACTACGGGTAGTCTTTGCGACTACCACTTTACTTTGATTAACATAGTCAAACACTAAAGTGGTAATGCGGACATTCTCTGGGAATGTCACTTAATCACATATTTTGACTAGCTAAAAATAGCAATTAATAAATAATGCGGTCAGCTACTAGGGCTGTCACTTTATTTAATATATAAGTATTGAATTGAAAATGCGGTCAGTCTATGGGACCTTCACTTGTTTTACATATTATTAAGTTACAATAGTACTACGGGTAGACGTTGAGACTACCACTTTACTTTAACTAACGCAGTCAAACACTAAAGTGGTAATGCGGACATTCTCTGGGAATGTCACTTCATCACACATTTTGACTAGCTAAATAGCAGTAAATAAATAATGCGGTCAGCTACTACGGCTGTCACTTTATTTAATATAAAAGTATTGATTTGGGAATGCGGTCAGTCTTTGGGACTGTCACTTAAACAAAATATACTACCTAAATTTTATATACTATTACGTTACAATAGTACTGCGGGTGGTCTCTGGGACTACCACTTTACTTTGATTAACGGAGTCATTCACTAATGCGGTGATGCGGGCATTCTCTGGGAAGGTAAGTATTGATTTGAGAATGCTGTCAGTCTTGAGACTGTCAGTAGCAGCCTGCGAATGTCCCACTGCTGGGCTAAGGCCTCCTCTCTTTTTATGAAGAGACGTTTTTGGAGATTATTCCACCACGTGGAATACACATGTGACAGAGTTTCACTGAAATTAGACAAATGCAGATCTCACGACAGTTTTCCTTCACTGGTTAGCCCGAGATAAATTAGAAAGCATAAATTAAGCATATGAAATTCAGTGGTACTTGCCCGGGTTTGAACTCATGATCATTGGTTAAGATTCACGCGTTCTCACCACTGGGCCATCTCGGCTATGGGACTGTCACTTAACCAAACCTACACTTTAAGTGGGATTTCATTAGACAGGTGCCACTGCCGCCCGCCACCTTCATTGTCAACAGCGTCAAGGCCTCCGGGTCGTTATTGTACACTTCCGAGCTGCCTTCAGGTAGTGCTGACTTCTTCTTGGGTCATCGGAACTATTAATTTCGTTTAATTCTATGAAACGACCCTACCCGAGTCTTTGGTGAAGATGTTCAACCAGATCTAGCTACAAAAAGACATCCGCAGGGAGCTCATGGCCATTATAGAAGCTGTGATTAAATGAGACAGGCAATCTAGAGCAGTACCTCCGTAACTCCGAACCTCCGTAGAGTCATACGTAGCCATGTTTACTTCCCTTATGACATCAGGTACAAGAACAAATAATACTGACCTCATTCAAACATTGATGAGCTTATGTGCAAAAAGTCAGTACACTAATCCAATAATAAGAAGAAGCTTCCTTCTTAATACATTAAGAAAGAAGATTAATGGTCAATTACAAAGGACAAAAATTCACAAGTTGCCTTTAGCAAAAACCAAACGAAAACTAAAAGCAGTTAGGCTATCTCAAAATTGGGCTGAAAGAGACTCGGAGGACGAAGGAGCCTGCAAAAAAGGATCGCGTCGACAGATCATCATCTTCGAAGCAGTTGTCGCGTCCAGCGCAGCATCGCAGCCGTAACCACCATGAGATAAGGTAAGTTCCTACTTTCGCAGACATCGGTCACTCGTTACGCGTGACAAAATTATTCTGTCTTTGGTACAAATCCTCTTCTCTCGTCTAGAAAAATAGACAAATATTCAAGTATCAACAACACTTTCCGCCACGGAAAGAATTAAAATACGAACGAGTCTATTCGTGATCCTTTAGAAATAGGAACTATTACGAAATGTAAACCCTGTCAGAACCAAATTCTATCTCCTGTATTTTTAGTAGCAAACCAAGTGGCAATTATGTATGTATATAGTGGTATATATAAATACAAAAGCATTGATTAAACTCATCGATCCCTCACACTTCAAATTCGAAGACCTGAGGAAGGCATTAAAGCTCACCAAGGGATTTTTTATGAGTAACGTGGATCTGAAAGACAAATATTCTTGATCCGTATAAATGATCGTTCTTTCGAATGATCAAAAGTACCTACTGATTTCAATGACAAAAAAAAAAAAAAAAACCTGCCTTATGTACTGCCACTTTCGTATTCACCTAGATTATGAAATCTGTGCCACTTACTTATCCACAATATATCTAGATGATATTTTAATGATGTCTCATAGTCTGAAATCGCGTTTTAAAACATACATGATACAAGGAGGCTTTTAGAAGCCCTAGGCTTTTTTATAAACACAAATAAAAAGTATATCTCTAGCTTCTATATTAACGACGACGAGCCCGTTGCACGTTGGCGTGGTTCGTAGATGCCTTTCGCGCCGCAGGTCGGGGGTTCGATTCCCACCCAGGACAGACAATTGTGTATATGAACATATTTGTTTGTCTTGAGACTGGGTGTAATGATCTATATAAGTATCTTTTTACAAAAGAAATGTAGTATACATGTTTAGTATATCAGTTGTCTGATTTCCACTGTACAAGCCCTTGCTTAGCTTGGGATCAGAAGGCCGTGTGTGAATAATGTCCCAGGATATTATTATCATTATTATTACTAATAATGTTGACCTCACTTTCAAATAATTCAGTATGACACATACTTAATACAATGTTTTATTTTGCAAAAGTAAATAAATATGATTAATACCTAGGATCTGTATACCATATTATAATATTTTTAACGCAATAACATGAGTCTGGTGCAAAATATGGAAATTTGAATAGCTGAAGACTATCTATATATTTCTTGCCCAAGAAATAATAATATAAGATAATCATATCATCATATAGAGATTAAAAAGACATAAAAAAATAATAATAATAATAAAAATAATGTAAACAGCTTCACTTGCAATAACGACAGCACATAGTGCAAACGAACACATAATTAATATACTTATAGCCTATTCCAACCACAACAGGAATAAAGCCAGATTAACAAATTTGACACCGAATTAATGTGATATCATTGGTCATCAATATCAATTGACGCGATGTCATTGTTCGATGTCTTGAATAAGCTATGACATTCACTATGGATACGCGAAAAGATGGCGTTTTCAATGTCCGCGAAGTTGAATTCGGAAATCGGAAATTTGAAAGTTAAATTAATGTGGTTATAACTAGTTAATTGGAATAGTTGTTGTGTTATGAATAAGGGTAAATTAATCAAGAACTGTTTACAGTACATAATAATGCAGAACGATTTGACAATCGCATGCAATTTGTAAATCTACGGTGTGTTTACATTTATTTCTATTCCCATTGGAATAGGGTATAATATATATTTTGAGTGCCTCGTTGGTCTAGTGGCTTGATATAAGGTCGCGGACGCGGTGATCCTGGGTTCAATTCCCAGGTCGGGACAATAAATAGTTATTGGGGTTTTCTATTAGAAAATTCTCAGTAGCAGCCCCTAGTCTGGAAGTTGGAAGTGTGGTACACTCCCGTGCCTCGGAAAGCACGTTAAGCCGTTGGTCCTGCGCCTGAACTCTTTCCGGTCGTGTCGGATTGCCGTCCCATCGGATTATGAGAGCTAAGGAAAAGAGAGTGCACCTGTGTTTGCGCACACACTTGTGCACTATAATATCTCCTGCGCAGTTGGCTAATCACTCTTGAGATTGGCCGCCGTGGCCGAAATCGGTCTGTAGGACCTTATTTATTTTTTATTTATATATTTTAACGTCATATCCTTCTCAAAGACGTGGCAAATTTCTGTATTGCGATTTGCATAGGTATTGAATTCAATTCACACCAATGAGTTGTGGTATTTTATATTCGTGAATATTAGGAAATTAAATTGATATAAATAAAAATCTCAAAAAACTCGGCATTACAACGCCTATTCTAGACGTAAATATTCTCATAAAATCCTTTAATAAGATTGCTATCAATAACTATAGATTAAGATTTTGATATAAAATGTCAAATGGTTTGATAAGTATTTATCTTTCTCTGTGACCCACTATGGTCGAAGTTGACAAATGGTACTAAAAAGTCATCTTGCATTAATTGCTTAGTATTTTAAAATAAAAACTCAGATTAATACTCAGAGATTAATACTTAAAAACTGCACCACAGTTTTACACTAGCAGTTATTATGGTTCAAATCTTGTTTATGATATAATATGATATTTAAATAGATAATTAATATATATATATATATATATATATATATATATATATATATATATATATAAAACTACATAGTAATTAATTGTTGATTTGTTTTATTATACAATGGGTACTTTTTTGTGAAAGTACTTTTTTGACCACCAGATCACAAAAGTTTACTTTTGTAAAAGTAAAAAGGTTACTTTTGTAAAAGTACGTTTGTCAAATGTTAGTTTGATTATCAGAAGAATATAAATATATAAAATGTACTGTTCTTTGAAAGTTGATATTTTCACTCTCAACATCTACAAGTAAACTAATCTCGAGGACAAAGCACGAAGTATAATTAATGATTAAACGAACTTACCTGTACGTGAAGTTCAATCATAATTATACGAGGGCTTTGTCCGAAGAGATTAGCATCCCACCCACCCCATTTACCAATTCCCATATAACAATATTTTATATAGGACAGAGAGTATCTATCCAGGTGTAAATCTTCTACTTGATATTCAAATATCAACATTTGCAAAGAAGATGCTCTGAACAAAATGAAGATATTAGAAAGTGGCACCGGCATCAACGGTGATGCGCCTACCCACATACAAAAAAAAAAAAAAAGTGATATCTCAAATACAGTGCAGACTGGCGACACCTAGTGTCTACTACAAGTAAACTAATCTCTTCGGACAAAGCCCTCGTATAATTATGATTGAACTTCACGTACAGGTAAGTTCGTTTAATCATTAATTATATTTGATCCTCGTATTTTCTGCCACTTATTCTATCAATAATAAAATGTTTTCTTGAACAATCATCAACTTATTTAGTACGTAATCGTTTACGTATCTTGTAGTTTGCTGTCCTTTGTAAGATTACTGTAATTTAACATAGTAATGACTCAAGTTGTTACATTGGTAACTGTACAGGTGCTATAAAGATTTTTTTTTTATTAAAAATACATTCATTTCTCGGAATTTATTCAGGGGCAACCAGGTTTACAAGAGGGGTTTAGGTAATTGTGTATTGTGCCAAATACATGTTTGTATAAGAAACTGATTTCATTAAAGCAAAAGCTTAAACGGTTATATTGTTGGTATTTGGTACATACCTAATGTTCACGTCCCCGCATACATACTACAACTACAACTTTTGTAAGGTTTTTTAAGTCCATTAATCTCAAATGCTGGAGCACCGATGTCAAGTTTATGGTTTGGAAAAATTATAGTTCGATTTTGGTAAGGATATAATCCATCCTTACGTTTGAAAAGGAATTGTGTTTGTAATATAAAAATGCATTCAATACAATTGTTTTACTTTTTTTTTCAGTCAACAATCTTTTACATCGCGAGACATCATTGTCCGCGTACATCAGGTATTTCCTGGGTCTTCCCGGCACGAAGTCGATGTGCCGTCAAGGAGTTTGCGGGGCCTGTATTGTGAATGTCAGCGCTCGGAGGCACATCTCTGGGGAGATTGAAACATTCTCTGTTAATTCTGTAAGTTATCTAATTAAACTGTATAAAATAAAATTACAATGAGATAAGAAACTTATAAAAAAATGTTTGAATGATTAACATGCAATTACACATACACTCACAAACAATTATAGCTATATACGTATATCAGGTTAAATGTGTTTTTTCCGCCTTATTTCTCAATAAAAACTCTAAAGGTCGAAAGAGCTTGCACATATTATTCGATGCAAATTCGACGGAGTGTTTGTTTAGTTGTAAATTTTTCATTATTAACCAATGAAGTTTATTATTTATAATTGTAATTTTATTGAGATAAAAAGTAAAAAATAGAGTAAAAAAAACTGTTATCCATTTGTATTAATATTAATTTCATAGATATTATTTTGTGATAAGATGCATGGTGGTAGTCCTGGTGTATTTACTAGTGTTTGGATCAACAAATAACCTTAAAATATCTCTATATAGTGTTTAGTCTTGGTGTTTTCCTGTCATGGGTGGGATATCACAACAGTGGAAGCGGTTGGTAGTCGGGGCCAGGGTTACAGCGAGTTTCAGAAGCGTATAGCCGCGTTCCATGGCACCCAGTGCGGCTATTGCACCCCTGGATGGGTGATGCAGATGCAAAGGTAAAGCACAATTATTTATCTAAAGGACTGATTCATATCGGCCGGGTAAACCCCAATTGAGCTTTAAGGAGGAAATGTTAATGATTTGTACCGTATTTGATACCTTTTGAGAATTCCAGTTGCGTGCGTTGCGTAAATGGTTAAAGTTACGCAAAAATCATGTTTGACGGAATTATTACTTTATAAAAGCTCTATAAAATGTCCGCGATATCATATGTCTATCTTTAAAGGTAGACTCACTATAATATTTTGATTTGTTTTTACTATAATTCTATTCGAAAGTAATCCATTATTTGCGTAGTCGTTTTAAAAAACGTGGTATTAATTATTCTTATCTAAATAAATATGTTAATCATCACACATACTAACTTATCGTTAAGTGACTCCAGTAGTGCTACCCAGCGTTCCTTTATTATTTCTGTTTCCATGAAATTATTTTACTATACCTAGTTCCACTCTTTTACTTATCAAAACGTGATGTATTTAAAAGCCAAGCTTATATATTGTACTCTTAACGTAAATAAAAAAAAAAATCAATCTCCAAATTAATCTATAATTATTATAATAATTTAATCATTCAACTTTATGAAAAAAATTTATCAACGGGCATACAAACAATTATAATTAATTAATTCATATTATCATTAATTCATTCAGGTAATGATAATTTTAACGCTTTGTTAAAATAGTAGTTTTACCCGTGTTTTTTTTTACTTTTTGTTCTCATGTGAATTGTAGTTTTATATTTTAAGGTACTATATTAGTAAGTACTAGTGGATTGACTCAAGCGAAGATCGCGGGTTTAAAAGGGACTACTCAATTTTATCCGCTTAGTTGTAGTTTCTTTAAATTTCATTATGATTGTACCTAATGATGTTTGCGTTAAAACGCTTTAGGCTGCTCAGCCGTGACAAGTGAGTCGCGAAACAATGAGTACATGCGCCACGCACATGCGTCTATTTTTTTTTTATAAATATTATTTACACAAGTTTTTACGAATAATTCAACTGTTGATGTAAAATACATACCTACGTTTTTATTACAGAAAACGTTAAGAAAAATGTAAGGTCATGTATAACATGCAAATGAAGTAAGTATTCTTCAAGTATAGTTTACGTTAATAATTCTTTAGTAATAGTTGTTTTAAAAAACAAAGGATTATTGTATAAATGTTACTCAAAAATAAGTCCTTATTTGAATATTTGCGATTATATTGAGAAATTTTATTTTATCAAATAGGGATCCAATGTTATATGTTTCCGAATAATTCAAACATTTGTTATTCCATGTTATCAATATCATGATATGTATCCATTATTGGCTTAACGTTCAATAACTTCAAAAAATCTCTAATTGACTAAAAACAAAACAAACAATTTGACTTAAATTAAAAAAAAAACTATTTTTTTCATTGCATTGGGAGGCGGACGATGCCACCTGACGGTAAGTGGTCACCAACGCCCATAGACATTGGCATTGTAAGAGATGTTAACCATCACTTACATCACCAATGCGCCACCAACCTTGGGAACTAAGATCTTATGTAACTTGTGCCTTTAATTACACTGGCTAACTCACCCTTCAAACCGTAACACAACAATAGCAAGTATTGCTGTTTTGTGGTAGAATATCTGATGAGTGGGTGGTACCTACCCAGACGAGCTTGCACAAAGCACTACCACCAAGTGAACTAGTGCAATTTTATTTTTATAAACTAGTCCAATAGACACAAAGACCATAATAAATAATAATCATTGCTGAATTTTAAAAGAGAATAAAGGAGGATTTTTTTTTAATAATAATAGTTCCGATTCTTGAGAATTAGGTGGGCACATTTTACATAATATTATTTGAAAGATGTAACATATTTGTCCTTTGATTAAAATATGTGTTATATAAATAATAGTATAATGATAAACCTTCACATAAATAGATTAAATGTTTGATGTACGATATTTACATAGTTGTTATTAAAACGGCCTACGTGTTACCAGCTGTGAAGATTTACTGTAAAAATGTTTCGTCATTATAAATTCCTACAATATATACCATATAACTTTTGGTTCAGGCTTCCATGTGTATATTAAAACTATTTTTATTCTATAAAAAAGATCAGTCTTTTCATCATCATGGAGATCTAGTCTTATGGATTTTTTTTACCCAAATACAATTGGCAAATATTACTTTACTAGGATAAGTTAGACTATATATGGTGTAAGCACATAATTTATAGTAAGCAAGCGCCAAGTAAAAAAACTGAACCGCTTGACATTAATAATTCGAATTACTGCATTCCGGTTTGCAATGGGGAGTGAGCCTGTAGTTATATAATCGAGGCGGCGTAATAAGGGTCTATATTTACTGCTGTGCTCGTGTCTATGGTCGAATGAGAAATGAGAAAAGGCAATCTTTAAAATATTATGGCAAACATTTTGGCTGTATATTTTTAGTCCATAGCCCATAAAGGGCTTGGATTTTCTTTCCAAAATAAATAAAACTGACTTCAAAATTTTCCTGAATGCAGGCAGCCTAAGAATTTAAACGTAACAAAGTCTAATTTTAATTATCTCTATCTACATATTATAAAACAAAGTGCACCGCGGTTCCTGTCTGTCTGTACTTGATTTTCTTACGGTTTTCATCAATGGACAAAGTGATTCAAGAGGAAGGTTTACGCGTATAATTCATTAATGTTTTCTGTAAGTTTGTTGAAATATGACGATAATTGTTGAAGTAGAAAAAAAAACGAGTCGATTGGGTGCTTTCATTGAAAATGCTGTAAAATCCCCTTGAAATATAACAATATAATGTATGGTGAAATTGTTCCCCTTTCATAGATCTATAGAAAAATCCACGATGGCATAATATGTCTATCTTTTAAGGATAGCTTAAGTGGGTATACACTTTAATGCTTAAAACAAATGATTACATAATAATGTGATAATTGGAAAGCTATAAAAACGGATATGATATTAATCCTTATCAAATCAAATACGTTACTTCATTTCATGTACATTATAATTGCCTTTTACACCACTCAATTTAAATTAATATCATAGGAGTTATCGTAACTTTAAAACTATTGCGCACTAAATTAATTCAAGCGGTCCCGCACCGATCATACTAACGCGTGATGCGCGGCCCCGCGTCCCGCTGTCGCCTACTATGGCTAAAAGCTTATACAATACTATGACAGATTTTTTTTAGGAATGTTTACTTTGCTACTCGGGCAAAACCGGGGCGGGTCGCTAGTATTAAATAGTTAAAAAAACCGACTTCATAGGAAAAATAAATTAATATGCACTAAAAAGTAAAAAAATAATTGCGTATTCTTCTATAATTTGATAATTAATTTCCTATTTTCTACTCATCAATATGTAGGTACGAATGTGTTGAGTGGTTGATAATGTATTTACAATTATTGTTACTTTTGGAGTCGATGTCAGCCAAGATGGGTTTATAACTACATACATAGTTAGTTATAGGTGAGATGTGCTTGTGTCACACGCGCAACTTTACGAGGCGAATAAAAGAGATTTGTAATGTGTATGTTTTTGTTTGTTTTTAAAAGATTCCCGTATTATTATTGCTAGGTATATTATAGTGTTTCCTTAGCTGACATCGACTCCAAAAATAACAATAATTGTAAATACATTATCAACCACTCAACACATTCGTACCTACATATTGATGAGTAGAAAATAGGAAATTAATTATCAAATTATAGAAGAATACGCAATTATTTTTTTACTTTTTAGTGCATATTAATTTATTTTTCCTATGAAGTCGGTTTTTGTTTTGTTAAAAGTTTTATTTATTTTTCGATTTTTAGTGAATCTGAAGTACACTCACTAATTTGGTAGAATATGGGTAGACCTACTAAACGTGCAGCTCATATGAGACAGCGCCGTTTATATTATTATTTAAATATATTAATCTAAAACAGTGAAACGTAAAGAAAAATGTATTTTGGTACTTAATTAATAAATATTAGTTAATATGGTTAAATGTATGAATATAAATTAACATGTTTTGATTAAATAGATTTAGTTGGTGGGGTGTTGGGCAGCCATAACATAATCAAATAATTATTTCTAGTAATAATTAAATAAACTGTATGTTTATAGATGTTGTGTTATACCATTCTTCACCTAAAAAATATGACGGAATGTCTGTATATTAAAAAAAGGGGAAGTATCTATATTATCCTAACTAATATTATAAATGCGAAAGTAAGGGTGTTTGTGACGCTTTCACGCCTAAACCACTAAGCCGATTTAAAAAATTCTTTCACCAATGGAAAGCTACATTATCAAGGAGTAACATAGGCTACATTTAGTCCCCATATTCCCACGGGAACGGGAACTACGTGGGTGAAACCGCGGGAAAAATACTAGTAATCAATATATAAATATACATAAATATAACCTGTATATAAGAGTACATATACGATTCTATATATATATATTTATAATTTTCAAAATTGGTCTTAACTTTTAGGAGATGTTCAAATATGTTTCAATTACAAACATATACATATATACTAATGCTTACATGCATAACTCATATTATAAAGAGGAAAGATTTGATTTTTGTTTGATTTTTTATTACGAATTAAATCAAAAACTACTCGACCGATTTTAAAAATTCTTTCACCCTTAGAAAGCTACGTCTTTACCGAGTAACATAGGCTATATTATATTTTCAAAATCTTATAGATCCCTACTTAAAATGGAGCAACGTAACCCAACGTATCAAACTGTTGCCTATAAAAGTTATTATTTCGCGTGCGCTGCGAAAACTATTGACGGTATATAAAGAAGTGTTTTATACAATAGTATTACAATTACTTGATCATAACGATGTTATGGTAGGTGAATGAAAAATCTAGATAGCCTATAAAAGATTCGGCCGTGTATCGTTAGTTTGCTACTAAGAATTGAAGATTTCCGTTACTCTGTCATGGATCCTATAATCAGAATCTAACCAAACTATCATCAAACAACCCTTGAAGTATACTCTTTCGAATAAAAAAAAAATCATCGAAATCCGTTGAATAGATATCGAGTTATTCGTCCATTTGTCGCGCACATACCTCATGCAAATTTACGACTTATACGGTTTTCTCATGGATTCCACTGTCAAAACTGGACCAAAAAAAAATGGGACCAATGGGAAAGCAAACCCTTTCAAATAAAAAAAAATCATCGAAATCGATTCATCCAGTCGAAAGATATGAGGTAACAACGTCAAAAAAAAAAAAAAAAAAAAACATACAGACGAATTGATAACCTCCTCCTTTTTTTGAAGTCGGTTAAAAAGGAGCCACCTTGGAGCTATAAAGACCTCAAGGCGAAAGAAAGCATCAAAAACGGCTCATAAACAACTGTTTACATTTCATTTTACATATTATAAAATATGTAAAGTAATTATATTCATGCAGACGAACTGATTTTTTTTCTTTTTTTCAAACAATTGTACGACTTAATGCAAACGAATTTTTACATTTTTAAATTGTAACTTAATTTTCACATACGACCTTTTGAACTAACATTGAAATAATTTTAGATTGATGTTTATTTTACAGCCTCTTACCAAAGAAGCTAAAGATGATTGAACTGGAGAACTCATTCGGCAGCAACACTTGCCGGTGTACGGGATACAGGTCGATATTTGACACGATCAAATCATTCGCATCGGACGCCAGTCCGGAACTTTGCCAACAAGTTGACGATATTGAAGAGTTAGCGATGTGCATAAAAGATAAAACAAGGATCTGCAACAGGAAATGCTCCGAAACAATCAGTGAAAACGATTGGACTATTGTAAACGAAGTTCGGGACTCAGACGCGATGATAACGCTCAATTTCGGCGATAAGACTTTCTTCAAGGTTTTTCAAGAAGATCAAATATTTCAACTTTTTACGAATTACGGAGTTGATAATTATATGTTTATCGATGGGAATACTGGCAAAGGTAATAACTTTTTGAGTTCTTTCATTACTTGGTGGTAGAGCTTTGTGCCAGTTCGTCTGGCTAGGTACAATCCACTCATCAGATCTTCTACCGCAAAACCGCAGTAGGTACTTGGTATTGTTGTGCTCCGGTTTGAAGGGTAAATGAACCAGTGTAAATACAGGCACAAGGGACATAACATCTTAGTTTCCAAGGTTTGTGGCGCATTGGCGATGTAAGCGATGGTTAACATCTGTTTCAATGCCAATGTCTATGGGCGTTGGTGACCACATACCATCAGGCGGGCCCTTATGCTCGTCCGTTCATTCTATAGTATAAAAAAATACTAATTTTAATTATTTCCTTGGTTTCTAAACAGTGTAACCATTTATATAATAATAATCATAACCAATTTGCAATTATATTGAATACGAATGTCAAGCATTGATTTTGGTATATGTTTAAAAATATCTGCTATCGATTGTAATGTGCATCATAATTATTTTAACCGTTAAAGCGGCAATTATGGTCCAGAGAAAAATGATGTAAAAATAATTGCAAGGACAATTACGATGCAATAAAAAACTAAGTTCATATAACAGTAACTGTGTTACCGTTCATATTTGTAAACATAATATCTTGTTGTAATATGTATTGACGGACAACCAGACCAAACATGAAGCTTCATCATAAGGGGTCGTTTTTACCCGTAGACATGTGTTAATTTTACGTTTTTTGCCATAAACTATTATTACATATTATAATATGTTTTATTGTATACTAGCTGATAACCGCGACTTCGTCCGCGTTGCTTGATATATTAATCTTTTAAATTCGTTTTTATTATATTTTTTAAACATACATCACTGAACACGCAGTGCATATACAAATCGTTGTTTCTTGAAACTTATATTTTTTGATAAGGGCCAAGTGTCTAAGAAATAAAAATTAAAAAAAATCATTGAAATCTATCCAGTAGTTTTTCCGTGATGCGCGCACAACTGCAGACCTCTATCATTTTATTTATATAGATTATATTTGTATTATCGACATAAAAATTTGCTCATTATTTCAAGTTTACGATTTGGGACTTACTTGTCGATTTATCTTTTTCTAGAAAGAGACGGAAAGTGTACAAAATATATTATAAAAGAAAAATCTATAATATACCATGGATTTAATAATCATGGCTTATAAGGCAGACCTCGAGGTCCGCGGTACAAAACACGCCTGGGTCAACGATTCGGTTATTCTGTAGATATTCTTAGTAACAGTCCGAAATCTGGGATGGCAGTTACACATCTGTGTTTCGAAAAGCAGTTAAAATCGTTACTTCTACCTGAACTCCGAATGAGTCGGAATTATGAGCGTGTAGGAAGACAGAGTGAACCTGTATCTTCGCACACCTGTGCGCTATAATCTGTCCCGCGAAGTTAGCTATTACCCTTGATAATGGCCATCATTATCATTAAGTAATCATATATATTCTACGGATGATATTTGTTAATCGTTATCAACATGGAACCGAAACAATATCTACAGTCTACTCACGTAATAAGCATAACGCATGTTGGTTTGTGTTTTCGCAGCAATACCTCAGGAACCAGTTTTATTTTACGATTTGAAATGATAGAAATATATTTAAAACTATATAATATTTTTATTTTTATTTTGTTCGTGACTAAATTTGATAGTAAGGTCATTGCAAGATAGTCTTAATATTCATTTGGTACGTTCGTTTATATGTTTATATTGTACGTACATTTGCACCAATTAATATTTTGGTAATCGGTATACGTATTGTATTTATGTTAAGTACTTATTACGTCAATGTTATCGAAAAAAATAGTATAAAATTAAGATTAAATATAATAGTATTAATTTAAAAAAAACAACAAATATTTGGCTTTGATAATGTCTCCCTAACCGAATTGCGAAAAACAATCTAGGTTTTAATAATTAAAAAAGATAAATGACACCACCAGTGTTTATGTTATAAATTAGAAGTAATAAATAAATTATTATTATTATTACATCAGCTACAATACAACAGCTACGAGTACCTGAGAAATATTAATATATAAATAACATTTGTGCGTAATTTCCCGTGGGAATACAGGTTATTAACTAGTATACTATGTAACAATCAATGCACGTAGCTTATCACTAAGCGCCATGGCCTTCGGAGAATTGAAAATCCGGATCAGCTAAGTTTTTTGTGCAATTACATTTTAAAGATAATTATGTAAATTCTAATTTACATACTAATTTTTGTTTGAAAAAATATTTAAAGTAAGTATTTAAAAGTAATACGTTTGAGAAGAGAGTTGGTGTGTCTCTGTCAACTACTTACAATCATATTATTATCACCAAACAAGTGTTCCTCTTTTCTTTAAACATATACTAAAATCATTAGTTTCAATGAAACATGGGCGATACCTCAAAATTGCTTTTAAGAACATTCTTCCGCTCTCTCTATCTGACTTCCTCCTGACCAATTTCGGCCATGCGGGCTGTCTCATGACATATTAGCCAACTGTCCAGGACATATGTTCATACAAACGTGTGCAGGTGCAATCTCTATTACATCACTCTCATAATACGATGGCACGGCGATCTGACACGAACGGAAAGAGTTTGCGCAGGACCAACGGCTTTACGCTTTTTTCAAAGCGCGGGAATGCTCACACTTTCATTTTTCCGACTCCGGACTGCTATTGTGATTTTTTCTCCAGTAAATCCCAATAACTTTTTACTAGCCCGACCTGGGGCTTAAACCTAGGAACTCGAGATATCTAGCTACTAGACCAACGAGGCAACCATCTCTCTATCTTAATATCTAGGTGTCTGTTCCTAAAATTAATACCGACCTGATTAAGATTTGTATTTAATTTGCAGCTGTTGTGTACGAAATAAAATATCCTGACGTAATTATTGACATAAGCGCTGTGTCGTCGCTGAAACAGTATCATTTTGATCAGAACCTCGTCCTAGGAGCGAATATATCTTTAGAAGAATGTTTAGACATATTCAAAAAAACTGCAGCCACTATGGATGATTTTACATATCTAGAAGAGTTTGCCAAACATTTGGATCTGATCGCCCAAATTCCAGTCAGAAATGTAAGTTGATATTTAGTATTGTTTTTAATATTTAATTTAATTTTAAGTAGTCGAGCGATATTTAATTAAAATGTGTATGTGAAACTCATCTTATTTGTAGAATAAATAGAACCGTAAAACAAAAGAAATAGTTATCACATCAGTCATTAAGATCATCATAATTATAGGCCCATAAGTTGTTGCTTATGGTGTTAGCTATTTATTCCTGCGAGTATGCTGGATCTACAAATAACCCTGTATAATTAAATATATAATATATAATTAAATTCTTTGACAGTCTCGATAATTTTTTCACCACTCTGTCATAACATTGCCGGCACGATAGGCCTATTTACTATATTCCATTGTAGTGAGCACCGTCTAATTAGATCAATAACATCGTTCATCGTCAACTTAAGCTTATTTTGTAACAGTTTACAGCTATCTCTTTCATGTTGAGATAGGTGTTAGTATTTTATTCTTTCCGGGCTCTCACTAGACATTTAGACAATGAGTGCTCATATTAAAGCTACTAAAAATAAAGACGTTATTTATGATCGGCTTATGCGAGCTAATCTTTACATGGCGGTAGGGCTTTGTGTAAGCTCGTCTGGGTAGGTACCACCCATTCATCAGATATTCTACCACATAGATATCAGATATTCTACTATAAAACAGCAATACTTGCTATTGTTGTGGTCCGGTTTGAAGGGTGAGTGAGTACAGGGCTACAGGCACAAGGGCATAAGATCTTAGTTCCCAAGGTTGGCGATGGCGATGTAAGCGATGGTCAACATCTCTTACAATGCCAATGTCTATGGGCGTTGGTGACCACTTAACATCAGGTGGCCCATATGCTCGTCCGCCTTCCTATGCAATAATAATAAAAAAAACCATATTGTTAACAATTAATGTAATTTTTTATCTCGGCTAGCCTGTTTCCTTCATCCACTGAACCTTTTCGTGCATAAATTAACAATGGCACATGTGGAATTCGACTACCTAGGAGAAATGTCCTATGTCTCATGTTCTGCAGTTCGGTAGTTCGAAGGCGTTGTCTGGGCTCGTATAAAAATATTAAATAAATACATATATGTAATCAGTGCAAACTGTCTGTTGTTTGATAATAATTGTTTGTTTCTTATAACGAAATCTTCATTTCATCAACATAAATATTTTTATCACAATTGTAAGTAGCTTTTCATTTTGTTGCCTCTGGTCTAGTAGTTGGCGTATAAAGCTGCAGATCTCATTTGTTTTCAAAACCCTGACATCGTTTTCAAAACGTTATTCCCTAATATATTAAAAACGTTGTTGCCTACATACCGTTACGTAATGTTTATTTCAAGAAATTTTAGTAATTTGAAGCTAGGAAATGAAAGAAACGAGCTGTAAAGTACCCTGCATTGTTTGCAGTCCCGTGCCATTAAGAGTTTTTGCGCTTGAACTTTCCGCAGTTGAATATAAAAGTGCACCTGTTTTTGCACATATGATGAACTATTATATAATTCATTAAACATTAAAAACATGAATCTCATTTCATCGAATTAATTGACCAAGTAATTACTATAGAACACGATTATAACTACAATCGTAATAAACGATTCTGAAAGTATAAAAAATAATTTATGTAAGTTTATATAATGTGGAGTGGTGTCATATTAAAGATTATAAAATTTTGTATGAATAAATCAACTAGAAGGTTGAGAAAAGTACGATGAACTTGGTACAGATGATATCAGATGAAAGAGAAAAACAGAGAGCGTCGACCCCCAAAAAATATGAAAATTTTTTCGTCTTCATGTATAAGACAATACAATTTGTATATTAGGTGATTCCATTTTCTTGGAGCTAATAATAAATAATAATTGTTTTTTTTTCTAGATCGGGTCGTTGGCCGGTAACATCATGTTGAAGCACATTAAGCCATCATATCGGTCTGACGTGTTTTTGCTGTTCGAATCAGTGGGGGCTACAGTTACGATACGTGAGTAATTTTCTTTTATATATATATGCCATCGCGGATTTTTCTGTAGATCTATGAAAGGGGAACAATTTCACCATACATTATTTTGTTATAATTCAAAGGGTTTTTACTGTGTTTTCGATGAAAGCTCCCAATCGGCTCGTTTTTTTCCGATTTCTCCAACAATTATCGTCATATTTCGACAAATTTACAGAAAATACTAATGAATTATACAAGTAAACCTTGCTATTGAATCACTTTATCCATTGGTGAAAACCGTATGAAAATCCGTTTAGTAGTTTTTTTAGTTTATCGCGTTCATACAGACACAGGAAACGCGGGGGACTTTGTTTTATAATATGTAGTGATAGTGACTACAAATAAAAATATGATAGTTTCGGGAATGACAGTCACTTCAAGAGAGACTAGCCATCTGTGCAGGATGTATTATAGTGTGTGTATATACACATATGCGCATATGCGCACACTCAGCAATCCGACGGGAAGGCAATCCGACACGACCGGAGAGACCAGGTGTAAGAGCAATGACGTGCTTTCCGAGACTCGTGAGTGCACACATTTCCAACTTTCAAATTCCGGGCTGCTACTGTAGATTTTCGACAGATAAATCAAGTAACTTTTTTATTGCTCGACCTGGGATGCGAACCCAGTACCTCAGATTGTAAGGTCTTATATCTAGCCGCAAATCAACTAGGCATTTAACATATATAAGTATACCTATATATACAATAAATTATCAAAAAGTGACTCTTTACTCGACCTTTTTTTCTATATAATGAATTAAACTGATTCACATTATATAATGTGACTGTATTATATGTTGATTCAGTATTACGCATTTAATTAGATCTCATTATGTCAATACTTTGCAAAGTTCGTAAATATTTATCTTTATCTTGAGGAAAACTTTATTAAAAAAATATTTGGTTTAATTTAGCGCAGTGGTAATCTAAATTGTTTGTGTTATAATTACTAAAATTGCAAACAAGTTAACGAACGATTAAAAGAGTCGATCGCAAATATAGAAGAAGTCGACAAATACCGACCATGTTGATTTCCGACTCTAAGGTCCTCCAGACCGATTTCGGCCACGGCGGCCAATCTCAAGAGAGATTAGCCAACTGCGCAGGAGATATTGTAGTGCACAAGTGTGTGCGCAAACACAGGTGCACTCTCTTTTCCTTAGCTCTCAAAATTCGATGGGATGGGATGGCGTGGTTTGTAGATTTGCCTTTCGCGCCAAAGGCGTGGGTTCGATTCCCACTCGGGTCAGACATTTGTGTGCATGAACATGTCTGTTTTTCTGAGACTTGTATAATTATCTATATACATATGTATTTACAAAAAAGTAGTGTATGTTCAACAATTATCAGTTATCTGGTTTCCATGGTACGAGCTCTGCTTAGTTTGGGATCAGATGGCCTTGTATGAACAGGATATTATTATTATTATTATCTATATCTGGTTTTGCTGCAATTATTTAAAAGCTATTTTTGACGACACGAGTAAATATTTTGACGATATAAGTAAATAATCGTTATATACTTTGTCTCGCACGGTATCTACGATCATTAGTACAAACATTTTTAATTATAGTCACAAAAATACGCTCGACTTTTAAGATATCGTAAATGCGTACATAATTCTTGTTATCATTTAAGGCCAGTTTATTGACCGTTTTTATTATTAACTTTAATACATGTCAATGACTATTCTGAAGGAAATGTTTTTTTTATGTTTAATTTTATTCATTTAAAATGCACCAACAAAGTACACATCCATAACTGTTAAATTACAATTATAGGTCACACCCTCACGCGGTTATCTTGTAAAATTAATTATTTACACCTTATGATTAATATACATTTATTTATGTAAGAATTATTTGCATGAAGGACCTTCAAACAAATAAAAATAAAAAATGTTTATGTAATATAACCGCGTGGAAAACGAGCAGTATTACCCCTTTGCTTCGTAAATCCGATCCCTTAGGTGAAAAATGAACCTGCTGTTATTAGTAGAGCCTAGAGGTAATAAGACGTGGTGTTATACTTCTAATGAAGGTTGTCACTTTTAGTCCAAGGTCCAAGTAGATTAACTGTAAACAGATAAAAAATTAAAATTAGAACGAATAATTGTTTGTGATCTTTCGCTTGTTTTGCGGCAGCTCCGGCATTGTGTCTCTGATATGAGAAGGGCCAGTGTGCAACGCATGTATCGTACCATACTCATACGGTGTGTATGAGTATGGTACATACACACACTCATACATACCCGTCCTCGTTCAAAGAGAACCGCTCTTACTACCACGGACGGGAATTCTTATTCTTATAGGAACTTCGATGGTGGCAAGGGTTTTTAAGGGTTTTCCTATTAATTGTATCATAAAGATAACCATAAAGAACATGGCGGATAACAATCTTCGTGATATAAGTAAATGTTAATAAAAAATATTAATCTCATATAATACTGGTTGTATTCTTTAATTTTTCGAGATAAAAGTTATTTTAAGATATTTAAACGTAAGAAATAATTTCGAAATGTATATTTTCCTATGTCTGCATATATGAAAATATTTTATGTTGAAGTGTGACTTGTTCGCGCGTATGTCTTTGTAAATGTCAGGTTATGTTCGTTGGCAAAACACATTGGGTAATGTTGTGCCCGTCACTTATAAACAAAAAAGGTACCGATAGTATAGCATATCAAAAGAATTACACAAAAAGTAGTACCTATTGTGAATTCTGAAGGTCGTTAGATAAACTTATTTTAATTTTTAATTGAATTTTATGAATATAAATTTCAATGTAATTGTTATTTAAATAGGTTAATTCATGTTTTATGTTCTGGATCATATTCAACTTTTATCCCGGAATAAAAAAGACTAGGTGGCAATTTTAAAGGGATGTACTTATGTACATATTATTATGTAGAAATTTGTCGTTGCCGATAAGCGATTCTATATTAACTGTATAAGATGCGAGACATAATAAAGTTGCTATTTATTTTTGAAGGTTCAATTATAAAATATAACAATTTGATAATGTTAAATAAAAAAACAAAAATCATCAAAATCGATTCACCCAGTCGAAAGTTATGAGGTAACAAAAACAAAAAAAAAAAAAACATACAGACGAATTGATAACCTCCTCCTTTTTTTGAAGTCGGTTAAAAAAACAACACAACGGAGTAGCTTATATAGATTAAAAAACACGTTATAAAATTTTTAATTATTGAATTGCCTTGAGTCACTTAATTTGTTATCTTTTGTTTTATATCGCGTTTTTTTTATGTCCGAAAAAAAAAATGATGACCTACCTACGATATTAGAAATTTAGGGGGCAGTTATATACAGCCAATGACTGCAAATTGAATTGAAATCGACTAAATCTATAATCATCATCATCATTTAAAACAAGTTTTACTCAAATTTTATTATTTAAAAAATGTATGAAAAATTGCCAGTTGTTATTTTAATGTTTAATGTGACTAATGTGTTATTGTATATTTTATTATATTATGTAAACTATGTGTACGTATATGTGTTTATTTATATTTCCATTGTTCGCAGGTGGTGGAGGAAACGAGAGAGTGAGCTTAACTTTACCAGAATTTCTTAAATACGATATGAAAGGAAAATTGATATTGAACTTTGAATTACCCCCTCAAGGTTCTGATCATATAGTAAGAAGTTACAAGGTAAGATAAAATATCTTTAAGTAATAAAAAATATACAGGGTTATTTTTAATGACCCAGCAACCTCGCAGGACTAGATAGCTAACATCATAAGCAACAAGTTTTGTTCTACCTTTAGTTGTACATATATACATATATATGTAATAAAATATTATTTTATTGTTATTTTAATTTGCGAAAGGTTTTTGTAGGACGTTAGTGTAAATTGGCCGAAGACAAACCTAATTAATTATAATTAACTCAAAAATTCACGGTGAAAACAGTATAAATGTTTTTAAAGGTTTTAAAAAAAGGTAGGCAAGTGTAAGCCCTTCTGGCTAGCTACTGATAATGTTGTGCCGCGAAATAGCTACATATACTTAGTTTCTTTCTGCTTAAAAGGGTGATTGAACCAGTGTAACTTCAGTCACAAGGGACATAAAGGGCTTCATAGTTCCCAAGGTTTGTGGTACTTTGGCTATGAAAGGATCGGTTAATATTTCTTTCGGCGCCATTATCTGTCGATGGTGTTGATCACTATATAATATATATAAATATATAAAAACGTTTTTCCAACTTTATTCCAGATAATGCCAAGAAGTCAAAACGCGTTAGCAATTATGCACGCTGCGTTCAACATTAAAATGAATCCAAGCACTAGCGTTATCGAAAAAGCTACAATTGTTTATGGTAATATATCAAGTACATTCATTCACGCGACACAAACTGAAAAATATTTGAAGGGAAAAAACGTATTCACCAATAACGTTGTACAAGGAGCAATCAGTCGATTAAATAATGAATTGGTTCCGGTGGAAGATCCCGCGGAGCCCTCACCGGCGATTAGAAAAAAATTGGCTATAGGTCTCTTCTACAAGGTAAATATGATTTTATTTATTTCTGTATATATGTGATATATCGCTGATTGAATTTTCTACACAAGATATCCGAAACTATAGATTCCATTGATTTCATATAACAGATACCACGTATTTTTGTTTTATCGTCGCTTTAATCACAGTCATACCATGATTGTCAAGCGACAATAAAATAAATTTGGAGTAATAGTGCCAAAAAAATCATCCAAAATATTACTCCCCGCCTTATTGCCTCCACTGGTGACAGGAGGGCTGGTTCATTTTTCGCCCAGAGAATCGGAATTGCGATTCAAAGGGGAAATGCTGCTAGCATTCTTGCCACCATTCCACGCGGTCACGACTTGTATTATAATTATTTTTAAATGTTATTTGTATTCAGTTAAGGTTTTAATGTTAATATATATATATGTAAATAGATTTTATTAGTATACGAATATTCAATTGATATTTATTTGATGTAAGCTTATTTTTGTATTTATTGTTCGTTCCCGTCGTCTCTGTTCCCGGTTATCTTAAAACCAACACGTAATCTTAAGGGAACAGCTTAAAGTGGATCGTCATTGTAACATATCAATGCTGTTATAAAAAGTAAATTTAGTTTAAAAGACTAATCAAATAATAACTTCTATATATAATTTATAATACATAAGTGTACCAAACTGTAAAAATCTTCCATTACTATAACAAAATTACTAAAAATTGTCTATGATTTCGTCATCGATATCTTTCATTAGATAGTATTGACAGTCCGCCCCAAGGTTGCGGGTGAGTAAGGTCATTGAACTCAGTGCCAAATAATGCGTTAATAGTATATAGGTGTATACATATAGACTAAAGACCAATTATAACAATAAAACATAAATATAAAATAGATAAAACAATTTTCAGTTCATCCTGAGTATAACTCCAACAAGCATTCTGAATCCGAAGTACGTATCTGGAGGTTCTCTTATAAAGCGTCCTCTTTCGAGTGGAAAGCAAGATTTTCAAACGGATTCATCCCTTTACCCTCTCAATCAACCAGTGCAAAAACTCGAAGCAATTATACAGAGTTCCGGGGAGGCAAGGTATGTGAATGATATACCTCCTCTACCGAAAGAAGTTTTCGGTGCGTTTGTCCTGTCGACGGTCCACAATGGTGACGTCGATGAAGTTGATGTTGAACATGCACTGGTAGGTGATTACCATTATACATTTTAATGATTAGATTTATAATGTAAAGGAGGAAATGATTGGTATGGAAATGGAAAACTTTTATTGAATATTGTGAAACTTATGACAAAAGAAAAATGTTTTGGACATGAGTACTTTAAGATTGTTTTAGACGTGTAAAAGAAAAACGCTTAGTTAGAATGATGATTTATGTTTTAAGAAAACTTACAGACAGCGCCTGCCACTAGAGCAGTACCTTACTGTCACTTCAAATTAGTTAAAATTACGAATAGTTCCTAAAATTGGTGATGCATAGGCAATGCAAGAAATGGTTAATATTAGCTGACTATCAAATAGCCCTACTAGACCGTCTATATTGATAAATGATAAACAATAAAAAAGACCTGTATACATTTTTAGGCCATACCAGACGTAATAGCGGTATACACGGCTAAAGATGTACCGGGAGTTAATTCGTTTACGTTTCCGGGTTTCCAATTACAAAGTGAAGATGAAGAGGTATTAGCAGATAAGAATATTAAATACTACGGACAACCGGTAGCAATAGTGGTTGCGACTACCGAAGAACTAGCTTCAAGTGTCGCTAGAACAGTTAAAGTGACATATAAAAATGTAACTAATGTTCCTCCGGTATTGACAATAAATCAAGCTAAACAAGATGCGAAAAGAATTATAACTGGAGACACAATCGAACCAAAAGGTCGAGGTACTAATGTGCGGAAGGTGATTAAAGGTACCTTCGAGGTTGGGGCCCAGTATCATTATTACTTGGAACCTTTGACTTGCGTCACGATCCCTGTCGACAATGGCTTCGAAGTACACGATGTCACGCAATGGATGGACTTGACTCAAGGGGCCGTTTCGCGATTTTTGAATATATCGGAAAGCGAGTAAGTTTACATATTAATATACGCTGTATTGTATAGTTACGTAATGTTTGCGTCTTCTTCCTTGGAATGTAAGCTTACTGATGAGAGAAAGAGATAAATCGATTTAACTTTTCTTCCGTTATGCAACATATATCAATAATGCTCAGCTATTCGGAGCAAGGTTTCTTGGCTTAATATTTTTAAAACTCTATTTTACTTTTTTTTTAAGTGTTCACGTAAAAGTTCGTCGGTTGGGCGGAGGTTTCGGAGGAAAAATAAGTCGGAACGTGCAAGTAGCTTGTGCAAGCGCACTCGTCGCTAAAGCTCTGGACAGACCGTGCAGGTTTATATTGCCTTTGGATACGAATCTAACCATTGCAGGGAGGCGATTACCTTGTCAATGTGAATACGAGGTAATATATATTTTAAATTGAATTATTTTAAATAAATATAAAATGTTAAATTTATATATTTATAGGTATATATATACGGTTAATCTCATCAGGTCGGTGTGGATAACAACGGCAAGATCCAATACTTAAACGCGTCAATCACAGAAGACGACGGTTACTCCCACAACGAGAACGTATTGGCTTATGTAGTTAGTAGTTTCGGAAATTGTTACAACACAGATTACTTTTCCGTGAAAAGTTTTGCTGTCACCACAAACTTGCCTTCCAACACATTCGCCAGAGCACCAGGTACGTTTGTAGATACAAAAATTGTAATAAGTTAAAGACGGATGCAAATGGTCCCACTAGCTATTGGAGCTACATAACATACATCGTTGTATATGTATTTTTGATCTGACGCTTTTAGTAATGCATAACTCTCAACATTTGTTTAGCTTGAAAATACCTATCCAACAATGTATCCAATGTAGTAGCGACGTGTACGCTATTGGATGGATTCGATTGGGTGAGACCAGAGTTCATACAAATCCAGGCGTCACCAAATTCAAATTACTTTATTCAATATTGAAGTGTTACATTTGCTTATTGATAGTCAAACTAGAAACTACCACCGGTTCGGAAAAGACATCCAGACCTGAGAAGAACCGGCGAAAGAAACACAGCGGGCTTTTTTTGTCTCTTTTTATATGTATAGTACAAAAGATTAAAAATAAATAGCGGCGATCGTCTCATTCCCAAGGTGTTCTATCATCTATAAAATCATTAATTGTATAACCTTTAGCACACAAGCGATCCTTTCAAATAATTGTAAAGGATCGCTTTTTAGTAAATAATGTTTAGCGTAGTTACATAGTTCTAATAATAATTAAAGTAAATCAATAAAACTTCTTACAGGTACGTTAGAAGGAATTACCAGTATCGAACATATAATGGAACACATAGCTGTTGCTGTTAACAAGGATCCTACCGACGTACGTTTGGCCAACATGAGACAGGAAGATAACGATCTGCCGTCCCTCATTGAAACGTTGAAAGCGTCCGCCGATTATGATAAACGGTTACAGGATATCAAAACATTCAACAAGAACAACAGATGGATGAAGAAGGCGATACATATAAGCGTTATGCTCTTCCCGGTGATATTCTACGGTAACTACACCGCCATGGTCTCCATTTACCGAGGGGACGGTACGGTGACCGTCACAACGGGCGGTGTTGAAATGGGTCAGGGTGTCAACACGAAAGCCGCCCAAGTCTGCGCCTATGAATTGGGCATACCATTAGAAAAAGTAACGGTCATACCGAATTATTCATTTGTCGCCGCGAATAATATATTCTCGGGATCGAGTATCGTCAGCGAAAGCGTCTGCTACTCTATAATTAAGGCATGTGATACACTGAAAGCTAGATTGAAGCCATTGAAAGATCAGATGAATAATCCCACGTGGGAGGATCTGATAAAGAAAGCTGGAGAGGATCTAATCGATCTGACGGCTACTTACATGATGACTGACAAGGACCCGCAACTGCAAGGTTACAGCGCTTTCGCGGTCACGATACTTGAAGTAACTCTGGATGTATTAACAGGAAAGTTCGATATAACAAGAGCTGATATTTTGGAGGACGCTGGGTTGAGCGCCAACCCTAAGATCGATGTTGGACAGGTATAATATTTTATAAAGTTTAACAGTCTGATATCTTGCGGACTATGTGTAATCTAGTTTTTCCCTTAAATTATTTTTATTAGTTAAATTAAACCATACCCATAATTGAATAGTTATATAAATCTATATGTAGTGGTAAGCCTTTGTGCAAGCCCATCTGGGTGAATATCACCCACCTATCAAATATTCTACAGCTAACAGTCAGTATAACTGGCACAAGGGACATAGCATCTTAGTTCCTAAGACGCATTGGCGATGTAAGGAGCAGTTAAAATGTTTTACTGCGCCAATGTATATGGGGAATGGTAATCACTTACAAACAAGTGCACCACTAGCCTGTCCTATAATCGATTTTATACAAAAAGAAATATATGTACTATTAGGACTAATAAAACGTTTGTTAAATTCACGTCCAACGAGGCTCACAACGCCTCCTTTATTTATTTATTTATTTAAAGATAGGAAAGAAACAGTAAAATTAAAACATACAATTAACACAGATAATACATACACCAATCAAGTTTCCAATTATAATCAATACATTAAGAGAGCAAAAAAAAAGTTATTAATATTAATATTTGTCTGTTCGTATCAGGTGGAAGGTGCGTACGTACAGGGTTTGAGTTTTTTCACAAGCGAAAAATTCATCTATGACAAGACGACCGGTCAGTTGCTAACAAACAGCGCTTTGAGTTACGAAGTATTTCTCGCTAAGGACATACCCGCCGATTTCAGAGTTAACTTACGATATAATTCTTATAATTCAAAAGGAGTTCTTGGTTCCAAAGGTAAATATTATCTAAGATAATAAATGCTATAACATTTTATAACAGTGTGTAACATTTTACTACAACATGTTAAGCATGTTAAATGTGATAAGTGCTTCCACACTAGTTCAACTTGTTATATAACATCGTCTAACATTAATAAAATCGGTCGTGTCTGACCCGTGACGTGGTTGTTAGGTATCGTGAGTCGGTTCTATTTATGTAATCATTTTTTATTAAAATTTTAAGCAAAAACTTGCCCCAAATGAAATTTAATTTAACTAAATAACGACAATTACATTGCAAAACAGGCGCGATCGTCAGCGCTCGATAGCTCTTACCTATCGGGTAGCTCGGACACGAGGTCATGACCTCAGTTGTCCATGAAATTTTCGTAATTTCAATTGAAAATGACAATTAATATTTTTTTATTGGTATTTTTTTTGCATAATATTTGAAAAATTCTGACACCGACTTAGTGCTAGTTTATCTATCTGTGAGTACTAGTTTAATATTTAGCAATTGATAAAAAAAGAAATATTTGGGTAAGTTCTAAATACTCAGCGCCATAAAAACTATTAGATATTTCTTAATTTAAGAATGAAGAGTAAAGAGGAAGGAAGTCAATAGTTTTCGCTGCGCACGCCAAATGATGGTTTTTATAGATAACATTTTGATACCGTTTGCTACATTGTTCTATTATAAGTAGGGATCTCTAATTTAAAAAATATTTAAATAATATAGCCTATGTTACTCGGTGAAGATACAGCTTTCCAATGGTGAGAGTTTTTAAAATCGGTCGAGTAGTTTTTGAGTATAATCGTAAAAAACGAACAAACAAAACATCGAATCTTTCGTAATAATATTAGTATATACAGATTTTACCTCATAAAATATTAATTAAAAGTAAGCACTGTTACATCGCCATTGTCGTAAAAGCCTACTTGAAGGAAGTCTTTATTTATTTATGGTTTTTTATTTATGTATAGGGATAATTACACCATCAAGTTATTATTGTACACTTTAAATTAACAACTAAACGAAATGATACATATAAAAGTGTAAGAAACATTTAGAGACATGTATATTTTCAGCTGTCGGCGAGATGGGTATCTGTTCCAGTTATGGTATTATCTTTGCTCTAAGGCAATGTATAAAAGAATCCCGGAAGGAGTCTGGCTATGATACATCTCAATGGCTCGATATTGGTATGTTTGCTCAATTAATATGTATATTGGGTTATTTTTAATGACCCGACAACCTCGCAGGACTAGATAGCTAACACTATAAGCAACAACTTTTATAAAAATATCAAAAGATATATTTTAAAAACCAATGTCAGTTTTATATTTCAATATTAACTGTTTTTTAAAATTTTGTAAATTGTTTTTCAGGTTTACCTATGACTACGGAATCTATATTAAAAGCTCTAAATGTTAAAAACAGTGAGTTTATTTTATCTTAAGGGCCTCCAGTCGGATGAAAACTCAGAATTCTGCCTGATGTGAAGTTATTTATAATTTATTTTATATGAATATTAATTACATTTAAAAATATAATATACAACGGTTTTGCTTATTATAAAATTGACTTATCAAAGGTATCAATGTTTTAGAGAACAATAATATAACAATTGCTTGCTTCGACGATTGACGATTTGACGATTAGTCGTTAAAAAAAAATATATATTACATCTAGCAACACTAGGATATTTTAACTAAAATAATGAATGAATATCAATTAATTAATATATTTATTTCTTATTCTTATATAATAAAAAAATCTTATAACTCGTCCAGTTCCTTTACTTTCCTAAACAGATTCAAAACGCCACTAATGTTTAGAAGATGCAATATTTGTATACAGTAGTTGACGTTACTTTTATGATTTCAAATGTATAAATACAATTAATAATGTTAAAGTTTTCGATAAATTATTAATAATAAATATTTATGAATTATATTTGTGTGATAATAAAACATTTTTTTAAGACTTATAGTTTTTTTACTGTGGTGTTATTACTTTTTAGAACGCATAAAGGCAAGTTTCGTAAGTCCGTACACATGTAACAATTTTTCTTTTACCATAATATTCTCTATGATCAAAGAAACCCTACATATCAACCACGAAAATAATTATATTAATGTATATTTAGCCAGAAGTGAAAATTGATTTTATAAGGACCTTGAATTAATTTATTCATACATAGAACATCAAATCATATAAATTATTGTTAATTACTCAGTCAATTACTTTCGAAATCCAAATAACACATTTGAACATATTACAAATCATAAGTCGCGCCAATAATGAATTAATTACGTTACCTTTATATGCACTAACAAGATGGCGGCGGTTAAAATTAGCGCGCTAAATGCCGCTCTTCTTTTTTTTTAATAACGCTGTTGTATGGACCAAGGTGTTTCTTAACTGTATATATACATATATATAACAGAGATTTTACTTGTCATTTAAGTTTCTATTGCAAAGACAATTCTGGATTCAAGGCTGGGCCATAGTGATCGTACATGTTCCATAAAACAAAGAGGAAAAGAACCTCGTTGCCAAGCTAGACACGAATATCATAAAATCTGTCAATGTGTGTAGTACAAACAATGTGTCCCTTGTTGAAATTAAAATCAACGACTATTTATTTCATGCGACAATCTATCTACTAGGTACTAAAAGTTTATGTAAAAAGTTAAAGAACGACAATATCTCTGCGATGAGTTAGTTTTAATGTTTTATAGGCATCGTAATTGCTTAGTTTATGACTTATACGTTTTAACATGTTATTTGCATTCGTTCTAATCTATATTTATGTATTTTATTGTATTGATTCCAATCTAATGTACAATGTTCTAATTATTGCTTCTTATCAATGAATTGAATAATATTAATAATGTACCTATGTACTAGATTTTTCATAAACCTTAGTAGATCTGATTGTAAACTCTAATGACAATAATATATGTAAATTGAAAGGTAAATAATACAAAACATTCGATTGGATAGTACACGTTTATTGTTGCATCATAAAAAAATCATTTCGTCAATCATACAAAAAATTAGGCCCAAATAACAATAGGCTTCCATTTAGGCCTCCTTAAAAAAATACAATTAAAAAAAAACCACAAACCGATTTCTATAAAATAATTAACCAAATCATAGTAAAAAAAAAAACAATAAATACCTACCAATAAATTATCCATTCGCTATACAATCTAAATTAGCTTATTATTATTATTATTACATATTACAAAAAGAAAATCCTATGTAGAACATACTTATATAAATCTATACACAATAATATCAACAGTTATTATTTTCGTGTTATGCAAAAAGTGCAATTCAAATATCACCTGCTAGCTTAGAACGAGTCGCCAGTGACGAATACGCGATTTTAAACCTAATGAGACGATCGTCGTTTCTTTAATTATATTATAGATTGTAACGAACACCGATATTGTTATATGAACTATAATCGCATATCCGACGGCTTCCATTCGGCCGTTGAAGCGAATTGGTCGAAATATTTTTATATTATCTTAGTAGTATTATGGACAATGTAACTACAATTAAGGAAACTACTTTATTTTGCCATTATCATATATAGCTCGTTACAAACAGCTCGTTTTGTTGCTTCGTGTGAAGAAGGCTTATTATGTTAGTCGATCATATTATATACAGTAGAATATCCGATATGCTGAAACGCAATTGACCAAAACCACCCAGATAAAATAAAAAATAAAAAAAATAGTTCGCCGTTTTCAGTCCTTCCAAAACTGAGATCAAATTTACACAATGTTGAAATGAAAATAAACTGTAACAGCAATTTAAAAGTGTCACCTACCCGTTCAGTTTGAATCAGATAGAATTATCTGTTTAAAAAAAAAAGTACATTCACGTAAAAATAAATTTAGAAAATAAATCGTAGTGATTATTTTGATTTAGATTTGAAATTCATTTTTTTTACATACTGTCTGTGTGTAAGTATACGATAATCAATACATACGGTCTCATATATCTATATATATAGATACAGTTCAGAGAGATGATCAAAAACTTCATCTCTTTAAAGTCGTGAGCAATATTGTTTTTTCATGTTTTAATCACAATTACATTATTATAGTAACACTGTCGTTACTTTTATTAATAGCGACACTATTTAGCCTTCTTCACTTTCATATAATAATAGAAATCACAGATAAACATGTTATGTGATTTCGAAAATTATCATATTTTTACAGTACATCGAAATGATTTACAATTATTATTATTAATAATACAAAATGCCCAATTCGTACAACCGTACATTATCTACACTAACACACAAGTCACAACGGTACAGATCTATCTCTCATATAGAAAATTTCGAGATTCGTTGTAGATCTTTGTTTACGTTCATTCAAAACTTCACATCGAACTCTTGAAGTACATTTCGTTCATCATTCGTTTTGATATTCAGCACAAAATCTCTAAACTAAATTAATTTTATAATTAAATAAATCCTTGTTACCTCACATGAGTGTTGGTAATTTTTAGGCCAATCGAATAAAGATAATATGTACGACAGAACCAGAATATACAAATCTTAATAAATTGAAAATTTAAATTTTCCTTTCCATTCATTACGTTCATTTATTGAAATCATTCGGTTACTTTTTTCAAACATATTATTGTAATGTTATGAATGAATGTTAAAACAATAAAAATAATTTTATTAATAAACGATTTAATAATTCTAGACAATATTTGTGTGTCAATATATTAACAAATGAATGTAAATTCCTTTACAACTTATACTGCATCAATCTTATAAACTAATTAAAAAAATAAAAGGTAATTATAAAGACCCAGACCGTTAATTAAATAATAATAATACAATTAATCGATTTATCCATTCGACTGATATCGATTAACGTAATCGATTAAAAACATCGAACTTACATTTTTAATCTGTTACACTAAATCCGTACATACAAAAACCTCAACCTACATCTGTAGAGATGACGTCTAATTAATTATCTTTGGATTTTTCTATACGTTTAGTATCTCTCACGTTCTACCGCTACTCTTCTACATAGCATTTAGTATACCCTGCACATATGTATATAGAAGTAAATCGAATAATATACTAAAATTGACCATATATACCTTTGAATGGTACATAACTGTTTCTTAGTACGGAAATATTATTTAATTTAAAAAAGAAATGATGTGTTAAATTTATACCAAAGCTCATATCACAGTTAGTGAAAACTTTTATTTAAAAAAAGACAATAGAATTTATGGTTAAAAGATAGTCATAGACAATTTTAGTATGTTAATTCAATGTTTCAAGTGTATATAGCTACATATACCTAATTGGCGTTAGAGTTGCATAGAAAAACAATACCCTCCTAAGCACGTCAAGCGACTTTAGCGAACATCGTTAACATTAGACGAACTAAACTCGTACAAACTATAATACAAGCCAATCATACAAAAGGCTGAATCGTTAGACGCTACAAAATATGAGGTATATTTTTTAATTATCGTGATTTATGGAACATTCGTTTTATTAAAACGACTGTTGGGACGCGAACCACGCACGTGTATAATATAATTCACGTCAAGTTTTCTAATCGCTCGTTTCATCGATTACAGAATTTTAAAATCGATTAAATTATAGAAACAGCACCGAGCGAGCACGAGAGACGCCGGGCCTCGAGTCGCGACCCGCTACTCTCGCGATGTGGCCATACGAGACCAAAGTGCGCTCTCCTCACCGGACTTGCTATCGTTCTAGGCGCCGACAGCGCACGATACTTGAACAAACACTGAGTGGGCTCGTGAGTAAAACACCCGCAATCGGCAAAGGTTCCTGAAACCGCACTACACACGTAGCCACACTACCTCGCCTGGCGGCGGCGTGCGTGACTCAGCGTGCGGGTGCGCCTCACTTGGTGTGCGTGTGCGGGTGGGGGTGGGGGTGGGCGTGCGGCGGGTGCGGGTGGCGGCGGTGGTCGGGCGTGGCGCGCAGCAGGTCGGGCGCGGCGAGGCCGAGGCTGGCGTGCGAGGCGAGCGTGGCGCGGCGCTCGGCGGGGGGCAGCGTGGACGGCGTGCGGCGCGCCGAGCGGTGCGAGCCGTTGCGCGTGAGCGAGCTCATCTGCGGCGTGCCCACCCCGCCGCGCAGCGACGCGTTCTTGTAGTCCGCGATCAGGTGCGTCAGCTCCACCATCTGCGGGCGTGCCGGCG
Organism: Nymphalis c-album; assembly: GCA_963151315.1. Classification (NCBI taxonomy): domain Eukaryota; kingdom Metazoa; phylum Arthropoda; class Insecta; order Lepidoptera; family Nymphalidae; genus Nymphalis; species Nymphalis c-album. Next base: position 2,949,792 of record OY720601.1, read on the forward strand.
CGGTTACGGTACGCACACACGGACGTTCGACTCGAGAACGTGAATCGATTTCAAATTCAAATTGTGATCGCATCACACCAGAGCTATTCCGTTTTACTCTCGTTCTTAGCTTTGACGTTTTCTTTGAATATTAAATATAGTGCTCCAAAAAATGTATTCATTAGAAATTGAACATATACATAATTAAATTGGGATCAATCATACCTTTGGCTTATTGAGACTGATCAGCATCTTATGAACTGGACTGGAGTCTTCCGCGTCGATTAACATCATTAGATCGTCCTGAAAATAAAGAAATATACGCATGTACTTCACTTATATAGACTTGTGTAGTTAGTGAAGTTTGGTACAATTGACGTCAAATGCATCGCATCGAATCGCGACGCAGGGAAATTTACATATGGTCCATGTTGATATATATATTTTTTTATTTCATAGGAAGGCGGACGAACATATGTATATGCACCTGATGTTAAGTGATCACCAACGCCTATAGACAATAGCATTGTTAGAGATGTTTACCATCACTTACATCACCAATGCTCCACCAACCTTGGGATCTAAGATGTTATGTCCCTTGTGCCTGTAGTTACACTGGCTCACTCACCCATCAAACCGGAACACAACAATAGCAGGTACTGCTGTTTTGCGGTAGAATATCTGATGAGTGGGTGGTACCTACCCAGACGAGCCTGCACAAAGCTATACCACCAAGTAAAACATATAGTGTATGATTGTGTTATCGTCTACTGCTGAATGACAGCCTCCCCCTTAGAACGCCAATCATCCCGATCTTGGGCAGCCCGGATCCGTCCCGTAGCTGCCACATTTTTCAAATCGTCGGTCCTTGCCGTCCTACATACACTATGTTTGCCACAATTTCTTTTACCACACGTAAAAAGAGCTGCGGAGCGTTTGACGTGAATGGTACCAAAAGCTCCGAAAAATTCATAAAAATTCAGAATTTATATATATATTTTTTACTTTTTTTAAATTATAGTAAGGTCTCACCTGCAGTCCGCCAAACAGTCCAATCGAATTGAGCGCGTATCTCCCTATGACTGCCATGGACGCTAATTCTAACACCGTTACTCCTTCCTCCGATACAGCGAGCCACACCATGGATAAATCAGGCTGTTTTATCTGTAATTTTTTAACACATAATATAATTACAATCAAAAACCATAGTTCACCAAAAAGTAACACTTGAATATTAATAGGACTTAAGTGTTGTCTTGTTGTTAAACAACAACTTACCCTAGCTTGGAATAACGTAGCACCGAAAAATGGCCATTTCCTCGTACAGTTGAGATAAATTCGAACACAGTCCGCCGTACTTCGGCCCTTTAGTGCAATCCACTTCGATCGCAGTTTCTCTTCGACATCTCTGTTAGAAGTAAAGATAATTAATTTTTTGTTATCAATTAAGATGGAATCTAACTTTAGCTTAAGATAGTATAGCGAGCCTGCGTACCTGAGCTCGTCGTTGCCGAGGCCGGCGCGGTACCGGTAGGGGTAGAACCGGTGCGCGAGCGGCTGGTTGTGCGTGGTGTTGGAGGCGCAGTAGTCGCCCATGTCCAGCTGCGCCATCAGCGCGCCCAGCTCGGCCGCCAGCTCGCGCGTCACGGGGAAGCGGCCCGCCACCACTGCGGACACAGGCTGACTGACAGTTTGCTCCGACAGGTTCATGAGACATGATCAAAGTAATTTCTTCTTAATTTTAACATTTGTTTATTTCTATTTATTTTAAAGAATCCAACAAGATTTTACATTTGTATCGTAGTCTAGAATCTGAGGAGTCTGAGGTGGTGGAGCCCTGAGTTAAACCGTAACTTCAGATTTTCATGTATAACCTTTTGTATGTTAATCTTGCTGGTGAGTGAGCCAGTGTAACCAAAGGCACGAGTGACAACATCTTAGATCCCAAGGTTAGTGGCGTATTGGCGATATTAAATAGTTTTTTTGTCGTTTGCGCATGCCACCTTTACGCCCCGACAGTCAGATACCACAAGGGAATCTAAGTAAAATAAAATAAAAAACTAAACATACCTTGTTGATTAACTTGATAGCAGAGCAGTAATCTCTCCTTGTCAGTTTCCGTTCGTACAGAACTCTTGAAGTACAAACGGTTTCTATACGTTAGTCTTATTACTCTTGAGTTCTCGAACTTTCCAGAACCTTTCTCTCGCAACGCCGTTTCCCATTTCGATATAACGTCGCATAGCTGAAATGTCATATTACACGATTCATGTAAAGGACATTACATGGGGAAGAAAGACACAAGATCGCACTTGACAACGCTTAAGGGGAGGACAAAAGCAAGACAATCTTGGCGAAACTTGTGTGAAATAATAAAATTTAGTATTTAAGAAAGAAATGTATTGTGTACGATTGTTAAATAAATACTATTATTATTATTAAAATTGATTCCAATATAGATTATCTAATTTCTCAAATTAACTATATAATAAATTTGTCTTATGTTTATAAAATGATTGTTGTTGGTCTGCGTTTTTTCTATTTAAGAAACCAGATCAATTAACAACAAATGGAAAGAGTCCATCCACTAAACTGTTTTTTCGTGGTAAAAGGAATTAATTTGAGGCATAACTCCCTGCAAACATGTACCATAAATTTCCTCCTAATAAAAAAAGTATATTTCTTTACCTTCTTGTCAGGTTTGATATGATGTTCCAAGTCCTTCTCAATCGGGTCGTCACTGAAGAGAGCAAAACCTGACGCGGCCGGTTCCCTGCATCCAAGTTCTGTACTCAATGTCGTTAGGAACTCTTCAACCGTCGTCGATCCGTCGAAACTTACCACCTAAAAAAAGTGGCGTCAGAACTTTAATTAATTTTTTCTTAGTAGTCCTGACTAAGAGAAAACTAATCTTGCTTCTCATTTTCTAATTACTCCTTTATCGATGCTTGCATTTGTTCTCTTTAATGAACAAATTATTACTAATACTCTTGTTTTATTTTGTGTTTTTTTTTTAAACCAACAACCATATTTACCAAAACTGTAATAATTCACAAGTGTTCGCTATTTAATTTTTTTTTTAATAGCAAAATCATAATAATCTATAATCACTTGCCAGCGATCAGATCTTGTATTCTGTTGTAATGCCAAGTTCTTTGAGTTTTTTTACGGCAATTTAATGTGCCAATATTCACGAATATAGAACAGTAAAGCTCATTCGTGTACATAAAAGTCGATAACTATAAAGACCATATCGAAGCCCATACAAAAATAGGACATCATTTCCCAAAGCAAAACTTGCTTTACTAACGCTTTGTTGAATATACATGCCTCAGAGTTTGTTCCTACGAATTAGTAATTATTTACTTAATCATATTTTAGGACTAGATAGTAAGACAATACAATTAAAAATGTCATGACATTTTAGTTAAATGTCAGAATATTTACTGCTGGCATGAGTACTGCTGATTTTGTTACAAAATTGTACAAGTGTTTGATTATAAATATAGTTCAACTACTAACCTGGTAGGTATTATTGAGCACGTGCACAGGTATTGCATGTGGGAGGCAGTGGTGGTAGGGATTCTTTAACAATATAGATAGCACCTCCATTCTCGAGGGCCTGTCCGTTCGTCCGCCGTTTCGAAGCGTTCGTTCCAAAGCGCGCGAACAATACGCAGCGTATTTACCACATTCCGTTCTGAAATTATAATTTAACTCTTAATGTAAAGTGAACTGCTCATATTATATTAATAGCGCCTCATATTAATACATGAGATTTCCTGTCCTATACAAAAAACAATCACACAATATTGAAATGTGGTATTGCATTTAGTTGTATGAACGTTAATTAATTAATTAAACCACTTACTTTGTGTCGGCGTGCCGGCTTAGATGCAGCTTCAAATACCACAACAATCTATTGTTCCTCGGTACAAACAAACTGACGGCAAGCGCTAACAGTTGCCAGCCCTGAACGAAACTATACGTAGGCGGGTTGCTCTTACAATCCACTGAGAGTAAAGGTGCCTGAAATATTCGGAAAAACCATAGAATTATTGAGCTCTACGACAACTAGATTCGATACCCAGATAAAACTTGCAAATCCATCACTCCACAACAGATATATTGCCTTTCTCATATGATTGCATGGAAATGTGTATTACGGAAACAAATGAACAAACATTGGCTTCTAATAATGTAAGTTCGATAAAAAGGACATTAATGATTTATTAATGAATCGCAAATATTTAAGTTTAGTAAAATAAAACGTTTTACCAATTTACCTATACAATGATAAAAAAACCTAGAAATAAAGTAATATTATAAAATTTTCCATAACTCAGATCAAACAATGATTCGTACGACCACATTGGTTGCCCATCCATTTTATCATTATTAAGTTAAAACTGCCGTGTACATGGAAATTGTTATATCAATTATATCTAAATGAATATAACGCAATAAAATAAAAAACAATATATATATAATTAAATAATACGTAATCGACGAAGCTTCGAGTGATGAGACAAAAACAAAAGAATAACGACCGCACGAAGCGTTTACGTTAACGACTAGTGTGCCTCGGACGCGTTACCTGTATCGAGCTAGGCGATCCAGCAGAGTTCTGCGGGAGGTCGCTCTTGTTGTCGCCGCCCACTGAGGACGCGCCCGTGTCGCAAGTGAACAACGACTGGGTCGCGCACAGTAGCAGTTGCTGTACAAATGAAATGTTGGTGTTCGGATCGTCAGTGGGGGGGCGTTAACTCTACTGACTCTATGCGATTGTGATATCGTAGGCGAGGTTCATTTTTTTTCAATGAAGTGGTGTTTTGGTAGTTTATATGTAAAAAAATTATGATTATAATGAAAGTTTAATAAATACTACATATACTTGGTCACATTCAATGTTAGTTGCAAATAGTTAGTGGGTTATATTGATATTAAAACAAAGAGTAGTATTAATAAAATCTACTTCGATTATTACTAGCCTACTTCGATTATTACTATCAATTAATTATTGATTGATGTGAACATTTAAGTAGTTTTTAGTAAATTTTAGAGCTTTTTTTAGGACTGTGAATATAACTACATATTTAATTTATTGATATTAGTAATGAGATTTGAAATATTAGTAATTTATTATATAATTAAACAGCCGAGATGGCCCAGTGGTAAGAACGCGTGAATCTTAACCGATGATCGTGGGTTCAACCCAGGGCAAGCACCACTGAATTTCATGTGCTTAATTTGTGATAACAATTCATCTCGTGCTTGTCGGTATCGTGAGGAAACCTGCATGTGTTCAATTTCTCTGAAATTCTGCCACACATGTATTCCACTGTTCACCAACCCGCATTGGAGCAGCGTGGTTGAAAAAGCTTCTACTCAAAACAGAAGATGCCCAGCAGTAATTTATTTATATGCTGTTCTGTAATAATAAAGAATATACAAATCTAATCAATATCTATATAGATTAATAAATATTTACATACTAAGTATGTAATTTCAAAATAAATAATATTGGGTATTTGTGAGTTATCAAAACCAAAAAAAATACATGTTTTTTACTTTAGTCCACCTCTGCCTTAATATTTTAATTATTTTGCATCATATATGATATCAAATATACAGTTTTGATAGTAAACAATATTTTTAAACATTTTGTATCTATTTAAAACTGATTTACAAATAATAATAAAAAAAAAGAAATTGAATTAGTAATATCTAACTTGAAAAAACGACATATATATTTGAATTATTATTGATTATAATTAAATTTAAATGATTAAATAATTCGGTACGATGTGTTCGAGGTATCTCACAAGAGATACATACTCTTTCGAAACGTTTGACATCATGTTCAGAAATAGATGATTGACGTATAATCTATGGTAACAAGACACTAATAAATTCTAAATCAATTAGTAAATAATATATTATGTGTATGTATTTTTAATAAATACTGATAATCACATGGCTTTGGTACAAAATAGCTTATTTAGTTTGTTCCAGTATTGAGTAATATAGTTATAGTTGTATATTATGCATTTTTAAATACTGTTAAATGATTAAGCATTATTTATGAATAATTAAAATATTATTCACTTAAGTGACAATAATATTGAAATTAAATAATAAAATAAATTCGATTCAAAGTTGTTTATAAAAACTTTTTTTAAACATTAGTGTATTATATAAAATGTAAAGCTACCAATATCTAGAGTGAAATTTGAAAATAGAATTTGAGTGATTGGTGTTGACAAAAAAAAGTTTAATTTATATTACGTCTCTTGTGTTGCATAGATATTGATTTTATCAATAAATCTTTTAGTGTAATTGTCGTTCATTGTTTTGCGTTAATGAAGGATTTTTTTTTAAATTATTATTATTAAGTAATTTTGTGTTTTAATATAATTGTTTTATTTTAGTACCTATATAAAGATAATATTTCATAAGTATGTAATTTAGTTATTTGTTATGTTATTCCAATTAAACTACAATTATATATATATATTTTGATTACATATTATATGTTACATATGTATAGAGATATCTGTTTTATGTGCTACCAAATCCACTTTAACCTCATTTTGTATTAATATTGCCATCGATTCAACCCATTACTTTTGATACCCAAATAGTGCTTTGTATATTTTAATTGCTCATGTATCTTGTGTATGTATTTACAATTTTTATTATGTACATTTTGGCTAATTAACTAAATCGTAGTAGAACTGCATAATGTAATAATTACTTAAAATAATCAATTACACTTTATTAAAATATCTGTGGTATGAAAATATTACATTATTACGAGGTCATTGACCCTTAGTTTTTTTTTTAATACATTATGCAGTTATACAGGACTTAACCTATTTAGTTTTAACTTACCTCCAATTAAACTTAAAAAATCGTTCACAACGTAAACGATACGTTCTAAAAACAAACTTGCAACGTCAACCTTTCATTACAAAGGAGATTGGAAGTGCAAGAACTAGCTATGACAGTATATGAATGATAATAATTAAAAGAACATTCCCTAAAACTATTGGGACGGAGGGCAAACATTCTTGGATGAAAAAACGTCAAATAAAAAAGAATAAACGAGGGAAAATTTACACCAACATTCCATTTGATAGATCTGCGACATAATACATAACCGCTTTTTACGTCATGGCAACATTCAAATCAAAGTAAAGGGTACGTCCTCGTTCAATTAATCGATTCTTATTTTAAATTCCGTTAATTCAAAAAACCGTTCGGTACAGTTCAATGTTGCCAGAACCAGAAGATCAAGTTGGAATAAAACCTTCATGAAGGTCATTCTCATGATTATAATTTCCGGTATAACTAATGCATAAAATTTATGAATATTCTTAGTAGCCAATATAGTTCACATACACAATTCCAAATTGATCAACCACGAAACACGAAGCCTTTTATATATATTTACAGCGACACACAAAGCTGTACACTTATATACGTATATGGTTTGTTAGTGTATTTAGATTCCGAACGCAAAATAAACTTCTTAAGCGATACTAACATCAAATGTGCTCAAAACTAAGACACGGAGAAGATGTATAGAATAGACTGCTTCTATGTAAGGAGTTGAATATAAAATAGCTGGGCGCGGCATGTTGGTCACGTGATGGTAAGTGATCATCACCAAACATAAACATTGGCACTGCAATATAAATCATTCCTTCCACCGCAAATTTGCCACCAACATTGGGAACTTAGATGTTATGTCCTTTGTGCCTATAGTTACAATGGGGGAGTCCCCTTCAAAACTGAACATACTAATGCTAAGTATTGGTAGGCGGTAGAATATCTGATGAGTAGGTGGTACTTACACAAAGCCCACCAAGTAGTCTTTATTTACATTGTATCAATACTATGGCTACGAGCAGTCCATACTATAGTCAATTCCGTATTCTATTATTATACAGCGTCCGTTGGCCAACACCAAATCTACTATTTATTATATAAGCATTTATATAAACCATTTACTACACTTTAGTGTGTACATAAACTACAACCGTGTACAGATGAGTGATGAGTAAATATGACATATGAGAAAAGCATTTAAGCGTATCGCTTATAAGCTTGGGTTTGCGAATATAAAGCGATTTTTTTTTGTAATATGACAATATTGATGGTATTCGAAATTAGACTTAATACGTTAAAGTTTAAGGTCGATTTTGCTTTGACAATTTATTGGTAAGTTTTTTTGTATTAAATATTTATTTCTACCATCAAAATTCCATATTACATATAAATTGATATTTAAAAGAGTAAATTTTAATTGATTCAAAATTAACTCTTCGAATATAGCAAATTAAAATAATTAAATAAAGCCCTCATAGTTTGAGCTCGAAATGTTTTAATCTCAAACCTATGAGCGCTTTTCTGTTTTAGTTATAGCAAGCGGTACCTGGAACGTCAACGTTGTTCGGAAACAGTTTTTGTTTCTCAAAGCGACTGTATACTTAATCTATATACTTCACAGATTAAATAGAAACATTAATATGAGCCTATCATAGGTTTTCTTTAGTAAATCTTTAAAGAATTTAAATGTAAGTCGCTTTGAGAATTATTTCTTATTAAATCGCTTCATACAACACATACTTCTGTAGAATTGATTTTATTTATATTATTTTACTTCTGGTACGATAGTTTTTTTTTGTAGAAAAGAAACTGAATATTATAATTAAATACAATTTGCACTGGTCTGCAATAATGTGTATAAAATTCTCATATTAATTACTTTATATATTATAGTTGCCATCTTTTCATTAATATACATTAGAAAGAGACAGCATTATTAATCAAGTACAATAATATTTTTGTGCAAAAACGAAATAATCGTTATTGATGAGTAATTTGGAATGTCTTGTGATTACAATAAGTATAATCATATGTTATCATATGTGTGAATCGAGTGAGCGACTATATGTGTAATTTGACATTTGAAAGCGACAGCTTATATACAGAAGTCTGAATCGTGTGAAACGAATTATAGTAATATTAACAGGAACTGTTCCAACAAACTGGAGACGGTCCGGGCCGGCGGGACACTCACGGCGGCGCGGGCGGGGCGGGCGGGGCGCGCGGGGCGGGCGGGGCGCGTTACCTGCACGCCGTGCTTGGAGGGCGCGTGCGGCGTGCTCTGCTTGCACAGCGCCGACACCAGCTCGTCCTGCAGCTCGCCCACCTCCAGGCACTGCTGCAGCGCGTTCTGCGCCAGCACCACGTGGTAGTCGATGCCGGCGTGCTCCACCGCCACCGACATGAATAGCTGCACGCACTGCCAATGCGATATAAGGTTATTTAATAGCAAAATCATAAACGATAACTCTTCTGACAATAAGTGGCGATCTGTTTACGTCTATTCTGTTCTAATGCAAAGTTCTTTGAGATTTTTAGTTATAGCAAAAAGATCATTGGTGTACATTAACATCGAAAACTATGCATACCGAATGGACCGAACGAATGGTCATACTGAAATTCGCCATGACCAAATTATTATAACAGAGATATGTCCTGTAAGTATACTTACAAATGCATATAATTGTACTTGACAAAATAAATACTCACTTTGAATAGTTTTAACGCTTCCGCTTGTAACGCTTCTGAGTTTAGAGACGTGAGTGGGGATGTAATGTTTTCCTTTGAATACAATAATGTCGGATGCCTCCACAAAACACAATCTGAAATCAGAAAGCAATTTTTTTTTCATACAAGTACATACATCAAATATATTATTTTTTTTTATAGTTATACTGATTTCTCGAATAGAATAGAATAGTTGAAATGCGCTTACGCTTCTTAAATATATTTGAATAATTTTTTATCTGTAGTCTCTGCTCTAGTCCCAATTTTTAATTTTCAGATGAAATGTTTTATAAGTTTTTTTTTTATATTATTGTAATAATTTAATCAAACTCACTAGGATCGCCATCAGTTTCCATGAGTTTTTGTACCAGTTGCTCGAAGTGAGTCCCCTGACTGAGCCCGCCGCCGCTCACCACCGTCAAGTGGTAGAGCCAAGAGTCTTTGTCCGATTTGCTCTCGAACAACAAGTAAGTGGGGCCCTGGAATTGGTATGAACATATTTCTAATCATGCTGTATGACGAGCATTTTTTAAATGAATCTTTCTGAAGGTCCTTATTTATAAATTGCTTGAAGTTATACTAGTTGGCTTAGTTACTGATTCAGATTCATGTCATTAAAGGTTATTTTTTTAAAAAGGCTTTTATCGATTTAATGTTCCATTGAAATTAAAAAAAGTGTTCAATGCGAGTGTATAAGTGTACCGACCCCGGTGAGCTGGTGCTGCGGGTAGATGGCGACGGTGAGGTTGCGCGCGTCGTCCGCCTTCTCCTCCGAGTCGGAGTCCGACACGTGCTCCACGTCCTCCACGCGCGCGTCGCGCATGTTGATCTGCCCCGTCGGGTTCTGCGCGCACACACACACACACACACACACTGATTACTGATACGCTAATGTTAGATGTAAATACGTGCATCCTAACGAATCATTCAACACAGGAGGTGCATACGACATACCAAAAAGTAATATATGAGTAACACGATTTGGAATTCGAGAACTTTTCAATTTTTCTATATTATTAACTTTAAATAAATATAATATAATGTACACACGAGCTATGAACTAAGGCAGAGGGGCCACCTGATGGTAAGTGATCACCGTAAGGAATTTTAACCATTCCCCACATTGTCAATGCAATATCAATCTTGAGTAACTAAGATGTTAAGGCCCTTCTGAATGTAAGCTACACCACCTTTTTTTCAGTACAAAATATTGCTATCTCCTTCTAACATTTAGAGTTTAAAAAGTAGGCAAGTCTTTTATATCTATAGCTATTACACCTGTTATAATATTTTCACGAAGCTTAGTGATGTATGCGATTTGAAATATCTGGAAATAATTTGTATATCCTTCAACCAGCCTTATACCAGATTAGTGGGAAAAGCTACAAAAAGTATTTTTAAGAGGAGAAGAGGCTATATTGGTTTGACTAGTTTTTGGAAATACATAATTCAGGTATGACAAAAAGATATACCTGATCTCCTGGGCTCTTGAAATACAGGAACATCTTCCCGAGTAAAACGCACCAGCTCTTCTTGGCGTGTCCGTTCTTGACCTTGGTGAGCCAACCTTGTATAGTAGGTTTGTTGTCTTCTTTACTCAATAGGAGTTTCGTTGCGTTTCGCCTTTGGACATTCTGGGAATTTATCGATTATTATTAATCTGTGACCGCTCAGAAACCAATTTAAATGTATGTTTGGGAGATACAGAGATGTGCACATATTTGAAAGAGGAAATATATTTTCACATAGTCAATAGCTCAAATATTGTATATCTGCTGTTGTATGCCCAAATACTTATGATCTTATATGATCCAAGTCAATTAGTTTATTGTCCCGAATAACTAAACGGTTTCTATAGAATCAAAATCACAACAACTAGATGTAACCGAGAAGGATCGTCGAGAAACTAAGAAAATTCAATACAAGACATAGTAATATAATCTATAACTAACATTGTAGCAAGCCTCGACCGATGTGTCAAAGCGTTCTTGTATTCAGGTAACGAGAAACACAAAATAGTTTAGCCTTAAAAGCGTAACAGACAGAAACGAGTTACTTTCGCATTTATAATATGAGTTTTGTTGATGTACGTAATGTGCGTACATGGTGTGCGAGCACATTAAGTAAATTAAAAAAGTGTTAATATTTCCCTTCGCATCTTTATGAATGTCCAAGCTGTGACGTAACATTTACATTCAACGTGGGTATAATGGGGCATGGCGAGTCATATAGTAAAACTATTAAATACTAAAGAAGCATTTACTTGTAAGACTCGTATCCAGTCCTCCATGGTGGCGATGCTGTCCGCGGTAAGATAGTAGGTGCGGCTGCCAGTGAAGATCTCGAAGGTGGCGGCGCCCTCGTTGCGAGAGATCTTGCACGCCTCGCCCAGCCCGATCTGACCCTGGGGCTTCCGGGACACTTCCGACTGGGACTTCCAGTACGATAGAGTGCCGTTCTTGAGAACGAACCTGAACAATTATAATCGTTTTGAGTCAGACTACAGGCACATAACAAGGGACATAACATCTTGGTTCGCAAGGTCGGTAAGGTATACCATCTCTTCCGCCAGGTCTTGAGCTTCCCGCCCAGCTTGGCGAGGTGCCCGCTCTTCTCGAGCGCGTCGTGCCGGCGCGGCGAGTCGCGCGCGTCGCTGGAGCCGGCGTCGGGCGGGATGGCGTAGTCGTCCGACACGCCCGACTCGAACGACGTGTCTGCAACGCACGACCAACACACTTAGCACCCAACACTTACAATTTACTACTAAAACTGTTATACCGTTAATCTTGTATATTTTGTATCTATTAGCAATAATCTAAGTTGTTGTTTGGTTATCCAAAGGTATCTAATTAAATCGTTAAACAATACCAACATTGTAATAATATTATTCAATTAAAAAATATAAAACCAATATAACGATTGTACTTATTCGCTATAAAATCAAAATAAATTAGCGATATGAATTAAAAAAATGTGAACACATTGAATAAATCTTAAGAGTATTTTTAATCTATTATATAAATATTAGAAATGTAGAAATTTGTTGATTATCTGGAAAGCTCGCTATGTAGCGATAACGCCGCTTATACATGTAACATATTGTGTTATGTAAATTTAATTTTTTTGGGCTTTCGCTTTCTACATTACAACATTCTTTTATTTATTTCTTACTTAAAATAATATCAGACAATCATAATTGATTGTTATTTACCTCTAGTTTTACTCTGTTTACTCGGCGACCCACTGCTGGACCTCTTGGCTGGGCTTAAGCTCGAACTGGTCTTCACACTTTTCGAAGGGCTGCTAGCGCTTAGACTGGTATCGGATGAGCTGCATTGTCCGTTCGTGTTGGTCAGGACGAGGGCGTGCGGGCCAGCGGTCTGTTGTATGGAGGCGGGCAGCATGCTGGTTAAGTTTATGTTGTTTATCGTCATTGGCATCTGTGATGGTTGACCTGGAAAAGATTTCAACATTTTTTTTTAAATATGTTCAATATGCGATTATTCATTTTTGAGATGCGAAAATCATTATTTAATATAAACTAAAAAAACAATTTAAGATTGTTCATTTTTAAGTCAGTTCGTATTTTGTCAGATTTTTTATGTTTTAAAGGCAAATTGGTGATAATAAGCTGTCAAAACAATCCCAAACTCATAAAAATCTTTTTAAAATTATGTATTTCAATTATAGTCATTTACACATACATCAAAATGCACTTACACCTACACCAAATTGAAAATTGTATATAAAATATTTTGTCAATTTATTTCTGGTGCTGTAAATACCCCAAACATCTACAACCGAATTATACGTTTATTGGGGTTATATCGCGAGGATTTGTGGATGTGGTGAATAGAACTTGGTATTAGAAGAAGAAGCTTCAATTATTTTTTGTGAATATATCACACGAATGAAAACTCACCATATAGAGGATTGTGATGTGGTGTATTGTGAACCGTCACGCCCATAGATTCTTCACCATCGGATGAATCGTCTGATGAATCGCCCGTGAAAGGCATCGATCGGATTTGACTCGCGCGCTGAAACATATACATTACATAAACTATAATATTAATATAGTTATAGTGCTTCAATTTTTATTCAATGTATTCTCGACTTTATGACACTATAAATAAGGTTGGTTTCTCTACAATAAATTATCGGAAGTATTTTTAATAATATAATAGAAGATGATAAGTATGTTACCCCTTTAACTGTAGCATATACCGGCACCGAGATGTCCTGGTAACTGGTCGATTCGTGCATGGTCCGCGTACACGGCGGTGGACTCAACTCCTCTTCAACGGACTGCTGGAGACCGTCGTCGGCCACCTGGGATAAAATAGGGATTTGTGGTAAAATATTATGGTACTTCATGACTTGAATTTAGTATCAATCAATCAATTAATTCATGATATTCCGACGATAACCCAACCTGGTAAATCTTGGCCTCCCAGCTGGGGAAGCGGTGCAGCGGCGGCGTGGGCGGGCGCGGCTGGTCGGACACGCAGCTGTCGCCCGTGGACGAGCCGCCGCGACTCGTGCCCTGCACCACCACGTGCACGCCCTGCCACGCCGGCGTGCGCTCTGGGGGGGGGGACGTGTTATATGGACATGAGTAGTCCAGCTCGGCTAGGTAGAGCATCACATCTTAACATTAAATAAACGTGCAAATATCTGAATCAAAAGTGAAGCGGCAGTAAACCGAGTCACCAGAATTCGTCATTTGTAAAAAATATATATGTTTCGAATATTATTTTTTTATCGAAACTTTGGAATTAATATTATAATTAATACAATATGTTAAGTGGGATAGTAAGATAATTATATTTAACATGAATTGTATTTAGTGCACAATATAACGCTAGTTGCATAGAATATTATGTAAATATTAAGGTTCCCTATTCAAATATGTTGTATAATACTACTCATATATATGTTACTTAAGTAAATATTACACAGCCAATTTAAATATACCTCTGCTTGGTGTATATATTTCAGCATAGTCGTGTGTGGTATCACCGTCCGTCGAAGTGTTCGGTGTTGTTGGTAGCACCACTAAGTTTTCTACTGCAGCCTGTTTAAAATTATATTTTAATTATTTAAAAGCATCAGATTCAGAATTAACTGACAAAAATCTGTTCAAAATACATTGATTTTGTGGTAGGGCTTCGTGCAAGCTCACGTGGAAAGCTACTACCTACAAATCAAATATTCTACTGTCAAACAGAAATACTACTCGGTCACAATATCTCTGCACCTCGCTCGATGACGTCACATTCACGGTACAGTGTGCAAAATAAATAACCAAATTATCGAGACGCATTTCAGCAAAAAAGATGCTATTTGCTAATCGTACTGACGCGGTCGGGGCGAACGCGGCGTGTGAAGGCGGAAGTGAGAGGGGCGACGCATTCCAGCGAGTTGCAGAGATATTGTGACCGAGTTATAATTAATACTGTTGTGCTCTGGTCAGAAGGGTGAGTGAGCCAGTGTCTAACAAGTGACTAGGGTTTGGGTCCCGGGACGTCTCGTGTCTCGAAGTCCCGGGACTTTTCGTAGTTTTAGCTGTCTCGAGTGTCGGGACTTTCGGGTCGAAACTCGAAACGAGACAAGATTGTTTAAATTGTTATGTTATCATTTTTATTTTCAAATAATTGGAGGAGCCTAGCGTAGCGTAATAAAGCCTTAAACACGATTGAACCGACATCTGTTGAAAACGAGAGAGTGTTCTCCTTGTCCGGTGGCTACAAAATACTACAAAAATCAGAAGCAGATTGTCAGACAAAGCTGTTGACGCCGATTTTTTTAAAACCTATTTTATTTTTATTTATAGGTAGATTGACGAGTATATGGGCCACCTGAAGGTAAGTGGTCACCAACGCCCATAGACAATGGCATTGTAAGAAATCACAACAACATCGCCAATGCTCCACCAACCTTGGGAACTAAGATGTTATGTCCCCTGTGCCTGTAATTACACTGGCTCACTCACCCTTCAAACTGGAACACAACAATACAAAGTAATGCTGTTTTGTGGTAGAAAATTTGATGAGTGGGTGGGTGAACCAATCTAACCGAGCATGTACAAAACTCTACCATGAAGTAAAGTCATCAAAGAAGTCTTTAATGTTAGTTGATTATTATTAAAAATACTGAATTATAAGTCTGTTTTATTATTTTTACTTAGATTATTTAATTATGAAACAAGTCTGTGATTATGAGAATTAACCTTGAATGTTGTGAATTTGTGATTATGACCAATGAACTAGAATTAGATACGGTACTAGATAATTTTAAAGATGTTAAGAATTAGTATGATTTTTAACTATGATCATTAATAAATATAAGATTTAACTGCTTAAAAGTGAATCTATGTGTGATTAAAAGAACTAAACAAAGCAATTATTAAGATTGAAATGAAAGTTAAAGTTATTAAGAACTAATTTTCTGTTTAATAAATATTGTTTTTACAAAAAATTGGATATTTTGAATATGTCAGAAATTATCTCAATTAAAATTCTACAAAAAATAATTATTCCTCTTAAAAAAACAGAAAATATTAAGTATCGAAGTCCCGGGAATTCTCGGGACTTGGCTTGTAGGTTGTCTCGTGTCCCGGGACTTTGAAATTGTCGAGAATTCCCACCCTACAAGTGACATAACATTTTAGTTACCAGGGTTAGTTAATATTTCTCACAGTGCCAATGTCTATGGGCGGTAGTAACCATTCACCATCAGGTTGCATTTGCCCGTCCCCTTATCAATATTATAAAAAAACATACCGCAAGGTCATCAGCTAGCAAACTGGCAGTGGTCCTCTCATCCATGGTTCGATTCATTGTGTTCAATTGACTATTGGCAGTTGTTTGAGTTAAATTGGTCGTTCCAATTGATAGATTCCGCCTGTGTCTCACCGGTGTACTGTAATGGGGTTCCGATGATGTTATTGGCAGCTGGAAAGATATAAGAAAGTTTAGAACTTGTTCTATGTGAATATGCATAGTCTAGTTTCTACAATGAAGTATCAAATAGCATTTATTAATACCTTGATCCTTTTTAAGTCTGCATATTTTTTCAGTGTAACTTCCTGTGTGTTAGATTGGTAAAATTAAAATAATTGCTCATGTTACACAATATGTTTAGTACAAAAAACATAACTAATTTTGTAGATATATCGATTTATTCTTTTTAGTTGAATTAATCAAATTATTTGTTTACAAAAACTTTTTTAGCATATTTAAATTGTTTCAGATAAAATGTTGTCATTAATAATTATAACAATTCAAGATTCATTTAGTTAGAATCCATAATATATATAAAAAAAGAGTATAAAATAATAACAAACTTAATAGAAAATGACTTGTTTTGTCAAGTTTTCAAGCAACTTATACAGT
The DNA here is from genome assembly GCA_963151315.1 of Nymphalis c-album. NCBI lineage: Eukaryota > Metazoa > Arthropoda > Insecta > Lepidoptera > Nymphalidae > Nymphalis > Nymphalis c-album. Next base: position 2,966,789 of record OY720601.1, read on the forward strand.
GAAAGTAATAATAAAACAATAAAATGTGACTCTTTATTTGTTAGTTATAATAGCTGTAGCTCTAGTAAGAATAGCAGTGCATAAAAAACATACTCAGAGACTCCATTTTGCAGAACGTATATCTTAAACCTAACTTGCTAGACAAGTATTGCATAGATTTTTAAAATTGCCATATCACTAATAGATAATGAATGGCTCTCTTAAGCCAAAAATTGAAAAATTAATTCAAAACATAAATAATTGAATTTAAAATTAAAAGAACAACATTCCAAATAAAGTATAAGTGCTGAAAAAAATAGCAGTAAAATATACAACATCGACACATCTAACATCCAGCTACCTGTGGACCCTCTAGGCTCTCAGAGCGTCGACGGTTATTAGCCAAAAGGCTTGTTGAGGCACGGGTGCCGTCTTCTGTCCTCACTTCTAAAGACAGACTTCCCCGAGAAGGTAGAAACTGCTAAGGAAGTTTAAAGGTCTAAGCACCGTATGATACTTACTCATATTAAAATAGTTATAATAGGGAGGATTGGTTTCTATTTAACATATATATTGGTTTCTATTTAACATATATATTAGTTTCAACATATATATATATATATATAAATAATTTATACTTACAGCACAATTTCTGCTTCCCTGTGTAGCAATGTGATTCCTAAGTAGTTCCAGTTGCTGATTACAGCGGTCGTTCTGTTCCCTCAGCAATTGGTTCTGTTGCTCTAGTTCCTTAAGCTTGTTGGTCACCCATTCCTTTATTCGTGCGGCCTTTGCCTCAACTTGTTTCGCGTCCTGGAGTCGCAGCTGCTTCTGTCGGAATGAGCAATGTTGTATTGATATTGTATTATAATTCTAAAATCACACTGAGAACGATCCTGTTGGTCATTCTTAGGCCACATTTAAACCGCAACATTCAAAAACTGAAAACTATTCTTTATAATATACATTTACAATTGATTATAAATGATTTATAAGGAAAAGCCAAAGTATTATTATGTAAATTCATTTGTATTGGAATCTAGAAGTAGAATATACGATATTTAAGGACATTGGTATAGTAATAATATAATATATAGTTTATTATTTATATAGGTACTTAAAGTAATATTTTGACCTACATTTCATTCAAATTTACCTGCATTGTTTTTGTTGTCTCAAAACAAATTCTGTAGTACCCATTTACATTAATAAAGATCATTAAACACTAGATATATTCTTAAAACGAAGTATTAACCACATAGTGGTTATGTGGCGGTTATTTCCATTCAAAAAATTACAAAATAAGTAATAAAATAACATAAACAAAAATTATCGATATTATTGAAGCGATATAAATGTCATTACGTCACAGCTTATGTCACAGACACATAAGCTCAATGACGTTTGCGGTACATTCGATGACGCCGACGCCATGACGTAAAAGGGATGTGATAATAATAATTAATACGTACTGTAATTGATTTTGTTTTGTAGACCCCTTAATTTTTAATTTTAAAATTATTAAAAAATATTTGTGTTACTCCATAAGTAACACTGCTTTGAGCCAAATATAATAATTCCAAGAACAAAGTTGTGTTCAACGTTTTTGTGTAAGAATTGATTTTCTACTGTCGTGTGTATGACTGAGTTGTAAGCGATTTAATTTTATTTATTAGTTAAGTTTAAGATTTCTTTTAAATTGATATAATTTAAAAATATATAAATATAAATAGCTATATTAGACACATACTGGGCTTATACAATAATAATTCTAAAAGTAGCATTGCAGAAACATGCCTTTTGTAGCTAATTCCATAATAAGTCTCAAGGGTTGGGAGGGCTAAGACTAGTTAACAAGACGGTTCCCTAAAGGTCAGTAAGAGTAAAATAGATTAAATAATAAATTCAAAGGGCTTTTCTTTTCCTCAATGCAATTGATCACATATTATGTAGACTTTATTTAAATAGGTATAAAAGTATACAAATACAAGTATATTTTTATTTATTTGAGGAAAACAATTAAGCAAAATTCGCAAGATAGTAAATGATCACGTAAGTTCTAGAAGTAAAAATTATTTAACACCAATATCGCCATACAAACGATTTAAGATGTTATGTTTATCTTGTGAATATTGACACTAGAATTAATGGTGTTCTCCTGAGCGAAAACCAGTCAACTGCGCAACAGATATAGTGCACAAGTGTATGCGCAAATACAGGAACGTTAATATTCCCTCACTCGCATGATCAGAGTAGAAGACAATCTGACAAAACCGAAGACATATTGCCTGGAAAACGGAGTGTTAACACAATGCATACTTTTAAATTCCGGGATACCTACGACTATTCTTCTATTTTTGACAGAAAACTCAACTTGTAGGTGCTTTTGAACTACAGCCTTTGTACTTCTTACCTACCTACTTCATATAGTACGTGAAAGCTAGCCTAATTACTGATGAGTGATGAGTTACGTAACTAGTACATTTTTATTATATATCGATGTGTTTTTATATACCTGTTCTTCAATTTGGCCTTCAAGTCGCGTGATGGCCTTCGGCGCCCCTTCAGCGCCAGCCGGCCACTCGCACAACCGCTGCTCCATGGCGCGGACCTGGAACACAGACAATTTAATATTTATAACATATGATAAATAACTTCAATCGTTGTTGTTGACTTAATCATTAAAATCTATTGAACCTTTAAATAAATGATATATTGTAAAATGTCTATTTATTTTTGGAAATTGTTATTAAAACATTGGATTAGCACACATTGTGATTGCAAGATTCGAAATGATAATAAAAACAAAATAGTAATTACTATTATATTTCCTCTTTGAAACATAATATATTCACCGAACAAACCGCAGAAATAGATTCATCAATCATCATTAATAACATATAAGCATACAGTTACGATCCTTGACGATAATAAACAAGGTGATTACATACCAAAGTAACCGCAAAGCTCAAACTGACTTAGATATCAAGTTCAATAACATTACATTACATACACATTACACATAGATAGATTATTGACAGAAATTATAATTTTATTTTTATTGCTTAGGTAGGCGGACGAGTCTAGGGTCTACCTGATGGTAAGTGGTCATTAACGCCCATAGACATTAAAATTGTAAGAGATGTTAACCGTCGCTTACATCGCCAATGCGCCAACAATCTTGGGACTTAAGATGTTATGTTGTACCTGTTATTACACTGGCTCACTCACCCTTCAAACCGGAACACAACTATAACAAGTACTGTTGTTTTACGGTAGAATATCTGATGAGTGGTTGGTACCTACCCAGACGAGCTTGCACAAAGCTCTACCACCAAGTGAGTGATATATCCGTTGACAAAATAGCTTTACAATTTAGTCCTTATTCTAGATAAGTATTTTTTTCTAAATAGAATAAGGATGTGTATGTTTAAAGCGGTATACTCACATATCGCCGCGTATATATGTTTTAATGACATTCTCACAGCTTTATGTCAAACACTATGTTTTCAATCTTCAATACATTTTAAAGTTCACACTTAATGTTTACACTTTTATCACTGGCATGTAACAGTTTGTTTTAATTGAAGTCCAAAAAACGCTGGTGTATCATTAGCTTCTGTGTTACTGTTTTTGAATAAAATAAATAATGTATTTAATATGTCATGTATTTTGCAATAAATATGCGAAGAACAATGAAAACTTCCCGTTGAAGGAATACCCAGGAATAGATCGCATTAATCACAAACGCTGTAATTTGCCTGACTCACGACACGAGGGGACGCCACGTATATCCAGAACTTTCTATATCGGGTAACACTTAGACGGGGAACGTGGAAAAATAAATGATAGACACACTGAGGAGGAAACTTTGAAATGGACAATAAAATGAGTATGAATCAAACTTAATTTCAGGGCAGCTTGAAAATGAGCCATTGCGTGTTATGGTCTATGCGTAATAGTAATATTATAAATAAAAGTAAAGATAGATATTTGTTTACAGTCAAATTATAAGAATAAAGGCCATATATCAAAAAAGTATGACTTTAGATTATAAAACAAAGGGAGTTAACTGACTACCTATATTTCCTACGTTTAGAACAAATCCATTATTTTAAACAATATGAAAATTAGAAAGTAAAAATTCCAATTTAGAAAAAAATATTTAAATGATGACATCTATAAATTGAACCTAAACGAGGGTTAAAGCCTAAACCTAAGTCGTTATCCGTACGAAAAAAAAGGTTAATACATAATAGTATATTTGATCGTTTTAAGATAACATGACATGAAAGAAAAGCTTTGAATCTATTTATTTGGATCTATCAATAGATAAGATTCATTAAAATCGCGTATTGATATGTATAATATAAAATTTGTTTGTGCATGAACTAAATATATATATCAAAAACATCAAATAAATATGTGTTATGGGTCTATAGTTGAAAAATAATTATTATAATTTGCGTGCGCGTAATTTTATGAAATAAAAATATATTGTCTACGTTACAGCGTAATAAAATTTGATATTTCGAAAGCTTTGAATTTGAAACGTTATCCATTAATTTTAATTTGCGGTCAAGTGTAAACAGTGCGGAGACACACAAGTTCGTTCATTACCAAGTCCTCTAATTAAACTGTTGCCAGCAATGAATTTAGTTAGATGCTTCCTTATTTATATCATAAGTACCAACAAGTTAATTTTGTAATGAAAGCGCGAGGAAGTGAGCTGTAAAGATGAGAAGTTTATGATATTTACTTTTTTAAACGTAAACATTATTTTACCGACTGAAAGCATACTCAATATAAAGTTTATTTTTGTATAATATTTTATGCTAGTGATGTGTTAATATTGGTCGATAAATATAAAACCTTCAACGCGTAACTATATATTGAAGTTCCTTGTTTTTATCCATTCGTTCATCAATGAACGCGTCGTTAAATTTGGTCCGGATGTCGGTACTCGCTATTGAACTCTGTATAATTTATTTCGTTCGTTTTTTTTTCCAGCAATTTAAGCTGAAAAATAAGTGTTATTTTTATATTCGACTTAAATTTCGTTGTGATATAGATAAGACAGACAAGAGAAATACAGAGTCAAGAGATATCGTCGATAAAAGCGCTGTCAATTAATAACGTAGCGTTACATGGATATAGCGCTGCGTAATTAATATGCGGCGTTATCGTCTCTTAGGGCACAATTATCACTATTAATAATGTCAACCAAATGAGCAAACATAATATAGCAATTTTTTCGCCAGCTTCCTAGCCATTTTTGTAGACGTATGAAAATGAAAAATGTATTCGAGTTATCACGTGATCAACAATTGAATAATTTTGATAAAATCGATGTCGGAATTGCCCAATATACTTTGTTAAGCTCAAGTAAACGTAAATAGTTAAACTGTTTGCGTCAGTCATTGCGTACAAATCTGATTTTTAAATGATTCCCATCGAGTCCAAAAAGTTTCACTTCAAAAACTATGTCCCTTTACAATCTCTTATTCATTTTCCTTACACAACGAAAAGTCATGATGAATCAGTCGTCGATTCAATTCAATAAGGTAAATTCGTTGAATCATCAAATCAATATTGTTAATTAACTAAGTAGGTAACAATTCTACCACCCACGGATTCATGTTTATTTATTTTCGAATAACAAATTACATACTTAATAGTTGTTTATTTGTGTTTCGTCAATCAATCCGTGTAAGCAACATGTCCCATTTGGCTTCAAGAATAGATCAAAGTTTAACACGCATCACGATTAGATATCTCGGATGTAGCGTCCTGTTTCTTTTTGGGTCGTCCCTTTATTTGGTATCTTATGTATGGACGTTACGATCCCATTGTTTCATTATATAATACGTTATACGATAAGATCTATTATGTCACTCAATCAGTATACGAGTGGAATTGAAGGGCTCAGCTGGTTTCGGACAAAAATTCCGAATAAAAGGCGAATTTGTTTTTTTATAAAGGCTTTTGACAAATTACTTGGGTTAGGAAACTTTAAAAGGTTTTTTTTTTATAAATAATTGAAAACTTAGTTAACATTTAACAGCAATATCAACTGATATGAGCACTTTTATTACAAACATTTAAAGTAGTTCCAGACATTCGCGCGTGATCGAGTAAGATCTTTACAAATATATTTAATTTTTGCATTCACAATAATAAGTAAGATTTATAAATTTATATAATATATGAAAAATTAAATGATATATGACTGATTAACATTGACTAAAATCCATCAGTGAACTAGGAAACGATTTCTGAAAGGGCGTCATTAAAGTTCGATAATTCAGAAACACGTGTCTTGGTTGTTGTTTAATAATAGGTTGCAACCAGTTTTTCAGAATTTTATAAATTCATATTTTAAAGGGTTTAAATAAAGGACAGTGTTTGTGTTTCAATATGAAATGAGTCATTTTTGTTGTAGGAAACGTGAATATTCGTAAAAATGAGGACTCATTTGTTTACGCAAAATTTAATTACTCGCGTGATCAAAGCAATAAATATAGGCAGAGCATATAGTAATCTTAAAGATATATCTATAAAAAATATTAGGATGATTCCTGAAATGTCATTGATGGAAGACAACATACAACAAGTTATATAATATAATGATTGTTTTTAAAATGAACGACGAGAGCTCGAACTTTTCCTATTAAAAAAATAAACGTATTTTCATAAAGAAAATTCAGTTCATATTTAATATAAATCACAATATCCAAGCACAGAATATAATTATTAACTGAATCAGTTTATCCTTTATTTATTTTTCAATCAATCCCGTCGTGGTTTACTGAAGTATACGTTACGCGTTCGGCCGTAATGAGAAAAGTTTTACCAGCGGCGTTACCGCGTAAAAAATGATGCTAGCTATTTAATAATATCGATTTTATACCGCGTCATCTATTATACCCCACTTAATTGAACTTTGTATTTTAATTAGTCACATTTTTTGTATGAAGATCTTAAGTAAAGGTTTTTTAAAGTATCAAGACTTACTCGTTTTACTGATTGCACAGGATACCTATATGAAAGCTAAATACTTGAGAATTCAGTGCTTGTTAGGTACCGGTTTTATAATATAATATTTTTTTGTATTATCTATATCTATACTTTTTGGTATGTTTGTTTGTAATGGATAAACTCAAAGACTAGTAAACCAAATTTAAAAATTATTTCACCTACAGAACGCTACATTCTCTTATTCACTGAGAATGTAAAAAAATAATAATAGAGATCGCTACGAAAATTGCAATAATGTAACCCAAGGTATCAAAGTATTCCTATAAAATATTTCCTAAGATAATTCTTCAATCCGGACGAAGTCGGGTCAGGTCTTAGTACTTAATATAACATAACTGCACTGACACCAATGAAACGCATTAATGAAGACAAAAGGAGAATTTAATTTACTAGCTGCAAACATTATCTCCTTCTAATTCAACTTCACTCGACCCCGTGTTCACATCTCAAGTTCTAATTAACTTTACTAAGTCGGATTTACTGCGCCATATTCCCACAGATAATAAATCAGAGATAGTGAAAATCCACGTAACTTGGGTTTATTTAACAAAACATTAAACACCATTAAAATTATTTGTAAATTAATTTACGCACACCGTTAAAGTTCTTTATGGGACATTTTAAAAATTTATTTCGATTTTCTAATCATATCTTTTACGATAAAGTATAATAAATAATCTTTAGTATATAAAGCTTAAGACGCACTGTCACTTTAAGTAGGTATGTGTGTATTTTTTTAAACATTAATTGGCTAATGTAATGATACATTATCATTCCATTATTAAGGAACTATAAATAACCAACTTCCAAAGGAATTATAACTTTTTTTGAATCAAGTTTAATTACGCGCCGACGGCAACAAAAATATTTTAAATTATAGGCCATTAACAGATTTTCCATAAAATGTTACTTAAAGTTTACATTTCTCGTTTTAATTAACTTAATAAGTTTTCTTTTAACAAATTACATCGTTATCGCCACAATCAATAAATATAAATGGCTTCCGTATCATATACCATCCACAGTGCTAAGTGTAAGTGTAACGATTAACACTAATATCGTTGTTCACTTAATTATATTACAACTTGACATTATTACACAACAACAACAATAATAGTTTTACAACAAAAATATTAGTTATTCATCTAAAATGGCGCGAAAATAACACAGATAATTTATGCACTGCTTAAATTCCAGTTTATACAGTCGATTATAACGCGTTTACGAACGTACGGCTCCGTACAATTTATTTTAAAATTCGAACTCGGAAAGCGACGTATGCGCTCGTTGCGGCACGGAAGCGAACTAACCGACTACGAGCCGGCGATATCCTACAGGACGTGCCGCGTTACATTCTATGGATCGATATTTACATAGTGCTTTTAATATTCTGCCGCGGACTTGTTTATTTTTATCTTTATAGCTAAGATTGCTTGAACGTTGAACGTGCATATATTACGTTTTGATATTGAAGAGTTAAAAGGCGAGAATGCTGTTAGAAAAATAAACAATATGTTTAATATTTTTTATTTGTAACAAGTTTATGAATAATTTGTTTATCTGTTAAATAATGTAAGAAAGCAAATGAAACAGTAGACTCCCTGATTTTAAGGACTAAGTTGTCGCTACCGTCTGTTAGGCATTACTAACACCGCCAATGCGAAGCACATAAGAAAAAATATAATATTTTTTCATTATATACCATCGACTCATTATTTATTTTAACATGTGGTAAGCCAAACGATTTATTGATAGTAAATCAATTGACGGGAATACACAAAACCTTACAACCAGGGAAAGCTTATTCTGGCTATTCACGTTTGTGTAATTTATTGTAATGTATTATGTTGTGTAGTTAACTTTACCACGATAACAAGTTCAACATCGCTATTCAAATTTTTTTTTATGGTTTGTGTCGCTTTTATTCCAGACGTCTCATGTTGCCAGTACGTGAAACGACTATCAAAACAATTCTTATTAAAAAAAAAAACTAGAAATATAATACAATAGCTCTGGCATAATGATGTCAGTTGACGAAAAGCTTTACAGCTCATTCCATAAATATTCATAGAACTTGTTTCGGCATAGACATTTTTTGACATTTCTTGTCAAGCTTATTTATTATGTAAATTAACAACGTTTAGCCTGAATGAAAGGATGTTTTTCTTTCTTTTAATTAATTTCAACCTAATTTCATTTTCCATCTTTCATAGACTAAGAAGTAGTATTTTGACTTTAATTCTTTATGCAGCACTTAATTTTCCCACTCTCCGCGTTTCGCCTATTTCAACTGTCCGATTTTAAATCTATTTTTTTTGCAATCATTAGTTTGTAAGATAAGATAGGATGGACGAGTGCTTATTTGTGTATTATCATTTAACTATAGATAATTATATTCTTGGCGTTCAAGGAAAACATTTTGAAGAACATTGTGATAAAATTCTGTCACATGTCAACCAGCTCTAGCGAGCGGTGTATTAATTACCATATCTTCCGAATATCTTTTAAATAAGAGGGTATTTATTGCCTATGGAAAAACGTACTACAAAGCAAACACTTCAACTGAAACACATAAGCCTATCTACATTTAGTTATCACATATGTAGTGTTTAACGAACCATTCAGAATGTAGTGTAGTTTGAATTTCAGTTTAATTCCAGCGTTTGTGCTTAGCATGTAAAAAAGATACGTCCTAGTTGTAAAGTTGGATTCCATTCATTCGTTCTTTCTAAAATAAATCTTTTGAATTCAAATTATTGCCGCTGTCTTTTACGTAAAACGATAAGTAATATATTCATTGTGTACTTTTCTACCGGGGGCAAACTGAAGTGGCCACTAGCCTGGGGGCCCCAAGCTTATGAAAAAAATACTATTTTCATACTAGTCATAACATTTATTTTCGATGTTAATTATTATTATATTTATATTACAAGCAGAAATAGGCGACACCTGTACGAATCGATGCAATGCTACACGGAGCCTTCATCCAGCTGGCAACGAGACTCTTGACTCCAACCTTTTTATGAAATACTAATTTTGATAATATAAATTATGAAGATAAAATTAACCTAAACATATTTTTAAAAGTTAGATATAATCTTCTTGAAGAAAGAATACTAAACGGACAAACAGACTAATAAATCTCTACAAAGAATAACAAAGTTACCAAAAAAGTGTATAACGATGCAGTTTTATTGCACTACGTCGCGACGGATTCTGTACATGATCTAGTACATGGTGGCCATTCCTAATTCTAAAGACGAGTGCACACGTACAAGAATAAGCGCATCTTCATTGGCCGACCCGACACCGGCACCGAAATCAGTGGACGCATACTTTGTATTGTTTTGTTTCGGTTTAAAGTTTGATTGAGCCAGTGTAAATACAGGCACATGGTACATATTATCTTAGTTTCCAGGTTTGATGGTGCATTGGCGATGTAAGCGATGGTTAACATTTCTTACAATGCCATTGTCTATAGGCGTTGGTGACCACTTACCCTTCAGGTGGCCCATGCGCTCGTCCGCCTACCTATACAATAAAAAAAAACCTATCTAAAAATGATATGATATTAAAACTTTATGTATTAAAGCAAACAGTTATAAGTTATAGCGATTAAATGTTTACTTACAACTTGTGACGTATTTTGGAAACGGTCCAGGAACAACGATCGAATCAGACATGACTGTTAAGGATACCGAAGGTTTATGTGAGCTGACTGTACTGACGTTGTACCTTTTACTTTACACCATATAACATTGAGACGATGTAATATAACACTGAATTTATACATAGAATAAAAGTAACTTATTTATTTGTTTGTCAAGGACATATCATATTCGTTTCTACTAGCTTCATGGCGATTGGTTGAGTAGTTAACACGTTAAAGCGTAACAACAAATAAACGTACAAACTCTCTTTCGCATTTATAATATTAGAAAGGTAATTAGTAAGTAGTGAAAAATTAAAAAATAAGTTAATGTTACCGTTTCTCTCATGGATGAACTGAATCTCTGTGTCAGAAAAAAAATACTATCATTGTACTTTGAGATTAAATTTTTATTCTCATCGACCTTATGAACTTTCTATAACAAATAGTTTTAGATAACATATTTATCGATCTCATCTCAAAATATCACATATACCGAATGTATTTTATTCAGCTCTGTAATCTAATTAAAATGTAACAAGTTATATTCACAACGGCTATCGAGGATTATCTCGCGCTATTGACACATTATTCGATTAAAACTTTTGTCATCGGGTATTGCATCGGGCATCGCTAAACAAAACGATATAGTTAAATTAATTATTTTCTGTAGTGATCTCTTCGAAGACTGTCAGTCACAGTTACAGAGCTATCCTGTAAGAATAAAATACACGGAGGAAAGCAATCGTGATGTCAGAATATTACTAAATGGTCTATATTTTTAATTATTTTATTTTTATGTTAGAGGGGGCAAACGAGCAGGAGGCTCACCTGATGGAAAGTGACTACCACCGCCCATGGACATCTGCAACATCCTAGGACATGCAGATGCGTTGCCGGCCTTTTAGGAAAGAGTACGCTCTCTTCTTGAAGGTTTTTAAGTCATATCGGTTCGGAAAAGTCGCCGGCGAAAGCTGACTATAATAACTTTAATAAAACCATCGTGCAACGGTTCGGAATGTGAATTTTAAGGCTAGTCCAGTCTACGGTGCGGCACCAGCGCGGCGTCGGCGCTAAATTGATTTGATTCTGTAAGTCTGATTCTTTTCGGGTCTAACAAGAAGAACCGACTAGAAAGTTAACCGGCCGGTAGTAAGTCTTTTTAATAATAATAACAATAATATCTTCCTGACCGATTTCGGTCACGGCGACCAAATAGAGATTAGCCAACTGCGCAGAAGATATTATAGTGCACAAGTATGTGCGCGAACACAGATGCACTCTCTATTCCCTAGCTCTCATAATCCAATTGGACGGCAAACCGACACGACCGGAAAGAGTTTAGACGCAGGACCAACGGTTGTACGCACTTCCAACTTCCAGACTGCTACTGAGCTCCGGGCTGCTACTGAGAATTTTCTGACAATAACTTTTAATTGGCCCGAACCGTGAATTGAACCCAGGACCTCCAGGTCAGTGGCCGTATATCTAGCCACTAGACCAACGAGACAGGTTTTTTAATAAACGATCCTTAAATAACCCGCAATCTCTGGTTAGAATTAATATCCTCCTAATCGATCGGTTCGGTCCATCTCGGTTCATACAAAATTATCAGGTAGGTCCTAAGTTATTCTGAACATGTTTCCGCTTCGTTTGTCGTAAGTTAAATATTCGTACGTTATTTTATTTAACGAATTATAAAATAAGTATAATCTATACTAATATATAAAGCTGAAGAGTTTGTTTGTTTGATCCGGCTAATCTCAGGAACTACTGCTGGTTCAAATTTAAAAATTATTTTTGTGTTGGATAGGCATTTTATCGTGGAAGACTCGCCGCGAGGCACAGCTAGTTATAAATAAGTATGTATTACGTACGATTACATTTATGATTAAGGGTTATTAGAATCCGTTCAGAAGAAAAGTTTAGATGTTTTTTTCTTGATATGAAACATACCAAAAATATTTATATTATATAAAAACATTCGTAATTACAATATCATACATACAGTTAAATGCATATTATCTAAATTTGTCTGATTTTGAACGTTATCATACAATAATAATATGACACAGGTGTGTGCAGCGACATCTAGTGAGTGTTTTAGAAACGAAAATACGTTAGACTTTATAGTCAAGACTGATCATTATACTTTTCCACAATTTAATTAAAAATTAAGATTTAAGACTATCTAATAGCGATATAGCTCAAGGATTTTAAATACTTTTTTTTTAATACATATACATATAGCACCGACCGATATAGTACCGAACGGAATTACAACATATAACATGAAGTGTCACTAGCATTTAAATGTTAATTTAATGATTTAATAATAATATATAATTAAGGTTTGAATTTAGTTTACTAATACTTTGTTAAATATGTTAGTTATTTCCTGGTATATCAATATGTGGATTTAAAATTATAAGAAAAAGAGACAGTTTTACATATTTTAACGTCAGTTAAATAAAATTTAAACATTTAATGTGTGTTTGTACTTAATAGTACAATATCACGTCAAAAATACAGGAATCGAACCCACGACCTTGTTAGGCCGGTCAGTTGAGGAAATAAATGTTTGACTACTTATCATCGGGCGCGAACCAAACGATAGCTTGAATTTTTACGAGGCAGCGACATCTAGTATGCGGCGGTGAAACTGATAGTCTCACTGAAGAAAAAATATGTATCGATTGAAGCAGTCTTACATTTATTTAAATTATAATATAAAAGTATAAATGAAGGAAAAGAAAAAACGTGTAGCGGATGAAGCATTTCTTACATTTAGACATTCATTTAAATTATATTTTTTATAAGTATTTATACTACGATTTATGATATTGACAAGAGTTTTTATACTTTTCAGTACAATTTCACATTATAAACACAGGAATCGATCCCGCGACCTTCTTAGGTCACATTGTCTAACAAATTCTAACAATTATTGTTTTAATCATTCATTGTTTGTCTACTAATCATCGTGCGCGAACCAAATGATAGATTGAATTTTACGAGGCAGCGACATCTAGTATGCGACAGAGAAACTAATAGTTTCGGTAATTAAAAAATATGCAGCGAATGAAGCATGTGTTTAATTAATAATTTAAATTGATGAAATGAATTCATTTTTATTATGGCTTCATTTAATTACTATTTACCTTTTTTATGACTGAGATATGTTTAGTTATTTTTTTTTTACAATTAACTTAATAATTATTGTCCCTCAATTTGTTCTATATGAATCATTCATTTAATAAATTAAACTGCTTTTAATGAGTTTTTAGTTTATAAGATATAAATGTAAGATAATGATGAACTTAGTACTAGGGCTTAAGTATAAAAATATAGCCTCGTAGTCCATGTGTTTTATAATGATCAATTACTATTCTTCTGTACGGCCACTTATGATCGATATGTAAATATACCAATGATTTGCCTAGTTGACGCGTCACAACTTTTATTTTTGCCCATTTTGAACAAAATAAAATTCAGATTAAATTTTGAATTGCCGTCAAAATAATAGAAAAAGCCAAGAAAGAAATGTTATTCCCCAATTCCAGAAAAAGAACGAGCTAACCACCAAATAACCACAATACCAAGTACTGCTGTTTTGCGGTAGAATATCTGATGAGTGGGTGGTACCTACCCAGACGAGCTTGCACAAAACTCTACCACCAAGTGGCAATTTTTAAGCTATAATAAATTAATAATACATCATTTTTAGTAGATATGTTGCCAACGTTGGCAACAAAAGGAAATCGATACATGAATTTAGACAAGGTCAATGTTGCCAGTTATTGGATTCTATCCAAATATAGTATACATATATGTAACATGACCTTTTTAGGAGTTTTCTGTTCTCTCATCTAATTACATTTTTAGGGCAAAATATCGATCTAAGTCATTTAACTAGAGGGCTAATACCCCATGTATGCCTCACTGACTTACTAAGGGGTCGCAATATTAAAATTGTTAAGCTAATTTAGGCTTTATAGTGTTCTGATAAGAATTAATTTCGTTAAAATATAATAGTTTGTTCATCTGGAAGGGTAAGCGATCAAATATTTACTCATTACGATGATGAAATGGTTGTTTTTGTCACATGTTGTTTAGATTATATATATGTACATGGGCTATTGTTATTTATTAAAATCAACAGTAAAAACTTTTTTAATTAAAGACACGTTTTTTATATTGAAGACAATTTAACTCGTTAAACCTGTTGTTTGTATCCACTAGAATAAATTTAGCTATTTAATGTTTTTTTTTAGTATTTGTAGAATAATTTTTGACGTGACAACGTCTAATAAATCGATGAACGCTGGCTGCATGCACGAAAAATTGTCCCGTTACGCTCATTGACCCGTTACGCTGATTGTACGCTTGCGCCGCATCTATCTCTCTTTCATTCGATTGCAGTCATTTCATCAATGTTTTGTTATGACGTTGTCACCTTAAACTATCGTCCGTAAATCGACTTTACAGACAACCATTTTTTTTGCAAAGAGTAAAGCAAAAATTGATGTAGTTTATTTATTTATTTTAAATTTATTGCACAACATGTAGATGAGAGAAGAGTAAAATAAATAATTATAATAATAAAGTAATGAGCAAAGGCGGTCCTTATCGCTTATAGAAATCTCTTACAGACTTCGGTAAATGAAGTTTTGTAAGAGAACAGGCAAGTCTAGTGTGCAGACCAATATATGGGCGAATTTTTATTTTATATACCTATAGAGTTAACTCCTAATATCGTAGGGGTAAAATTCAATCAAAGTTAGGGTAACTCTCCACCCCTAAAGTTCTAATTTTCAAAAATCTTTTCATAGTGCATGCTTACGTTATATAATAAAACGATGTTTCAAATTTCAGCTTTCTATTTTCAGTAGTTCTGAAAATGATTTTGTAAGTATTGATTCCTTTTTTTCCACAAAACCAAATGAATATAACAGTATATGCGTTGATAATATTGAGTGTTGTGTGTGACTGCTGACTGTAGTGTGACTGCTGCGAAGAATTCAGATTTTAGCTCACTCGTGAAATATTGAAAACTTTTGATGATACTTTAAATGTTATTATTATTCAATATTGCATTTATTTATTGACTTTCAAGTTTTCTTATATAGCTATACTGTTAGAACCAACACTACTAATAAACTTAGATTCATGGATAGAAGATAGATAGATTACATAAAATAGAAAGAAAAATGGTGTTCAAAAGTTGGGTAAATGCCAGACCGCGTTCGCTCCAATAAGCGGGATGTGTCTGCATTATGTTCGAGCAATACTTTCTGGACTTCGAATACTATGTTTAAGTTATAATCTTTATTAATTTAATTCAAACTTTTTCAAAAATTTATTTGATTACATTCCTCTTGTATTCATCATCAGTCATTTATACTTGAGTATTTAAGGGGGAAGATTGCAACAAATTAATTTACTTTTTGTGCTCCGGTTTAAAGGGTGAGTGTGCCAGTGAAATTACAGGCACAAGGGACATAAAAACATAGTTCCCAAGGTTGGTGGCGCATTGTCGATGTAAGCGATGGTTACCGTATCTTACAATGCCAAAGTCTACGGGTGTTGGTCACTTACCATCAGGTGGCCAATATGCTCGTTTCCCACCTATACCATAAAAAACGAACTTTCGCATTTTATTTAATAATTAGGACGTTATTTTTTTTGTTTCTGTCTCATTTCTGATACATATGAAAAAGTGTTATAGTAAATATATAAGAAAAGCATTTGCTAGTGTTAAAACCTAACCGTATATGTACATATGTATGTATATTAGCGTCAATAGACTTTCTGGGGCGTTTCTTCGCCCACCTATCCATTAACGGCGCCGTCGTGGCGTTAGACACATAGGGTAGGAATTCCAGTGCTTATATCATAGATAATTCTATACATTATGTTCAGTCATACGTGTTTTCGGTATTTGCTACAATTTTCTCGTTTCTGGTATTAATTTTTATTTGCATTTAGACGGCAGAGAAGAAATTGTAACATTACAGAGTAAGAATTAAGATGTCATAGGCAATATTGAACGAGGCTGAAAATATTATTTGAAAACAGATAATATAATAGCTCCAAATGCATTAAGAATCCTGTTGCTTCAAAAAGAAGATAAAAAAGGTGTTGCCATAAGGGCAATATGGATTTATCTAAAAATCACGTCTAAAATAAGACTCGCACGTAGAATTAAAAGTAAAATGACTTTCTGTAAATTGATGATAAGACTTTTAAGATTAACCCAACGTGCTGGTTGAAAGCGGGTCGGTAGATGTGTAAGTCTGTAACTAGGTATACATCAGTAACTTGTATTTTTCCTCACGATTTTTCTTTCGGTTTGAACCCGGGATTTTCAGTGGTACTTAACTCTTAATAAAAAAAAACAAATGATAATAATTGAATACAGAATGCATTATTTCCACACAATTTAATTCTATAATTCCATCGGTAATGGTTTATGGACCATTACGAATGTATGTTAATGTACTCTGTTAATAAGGACGAGATAATTTGCATATGAATCACTAATCAAAGGTAACCGACATCCAGTTGTATATAATTTAATATATTATATTATTATTAATGTTAATTATACATTATATAATAATTAATTTATTATGTTGAGAATTTGTAATGGTATGTCTTGCCATCCAAGTTATAAGCAGACAGTCAACTGTGCAGTATGCACTACTGCACATATTATATATATACATATATATAATGTCGGAATACATGTAGGTTTAGTATAGTACTTTGATAAATGCTTCATCTATGAAACATATCGATAAAACAAATAGAAAGCACTCGAAGTCGTCGAATTTCAACAACTGGGCTAACACTAGTTAAAATAAATTTAAATCGGAATCGGAAAAAAGTCAAATCGGATTAGAAATTTGCATTTAGGACGATAGTGTAGCGTAAAAACAATACAACAGCAGTCGAAAAAAAAAGAAAGCAATTTATGGCAGCTAAATTGCGTTCCATTGGAAAATGCAATAAAACGAAAAAAATATAGTATGTATGCATTTTTTTTAAATAGGTATTTATAATTTATTTGTTTAGCGTAGTGATAGAAATGACTCCTTTTTCAGTACTATTCTATAAGAACTTACTTCATTATTCACCCGTAATAAACAACCGACATGTTGATATACTATTTTGATACTTGTATTCTTAAAATGTTATAATTATTATGATCAATGTCGCATATCACTTTCTGACATCGCATACCGTTTTCTGCGTTGAATTTCGTGTTTGTTCCTACAGAATTGCTCTCCGATTTTAATCATTGCGTATTTAGACACATTCATTTCCATATGTTATTGTGCAAGATAGATAGGCGGAGACTTTCGTTAATTTCTATTGTTTATGAGCAGTCAACCTTGAAACAATATAGGTTTGTATGCATTTATAATTGTAATAATGCCATACTAGCTACCCATCCCGATTTCGTAAACACAAAAATTTAAGGTATTATAATTTGAAATTTATATAAATATATTAATGTTGTAACAGCAATATATTTTATATATTCGAGGCGGTTGTCGCGGTTGGTTGATACTTGCCTTTCGACGTACACTAATTAAGACACAAATTTTTGTAATTATTGTCGATAACTTGTTACTTTATGAGATAGGCGCCAAGAAACAAACACTCATGTGTAGACGTGAACGATCGATCAATCGATCAATTGTCTCGGGTCAATGGTTCATTACGTCATTATCGCTGATGAATTGCAATCGATATACATTTAGAAAATATCGGCTCACTTATAAATGTTGTTCAGACAGCGATTAGTTAAAATATATATATATATATATATATATTTTGGTTTGAAAGGGTAAAGGGGACCCTTCAGCTGGTCCCAATGTCACCAGAATCTGAACATGAGCAATTTAGAAACCATGAATGAATCGATGGCAATCCTCTAATACTCATATACAGTATGTTTGTTGAACTCTCTCGAATCAAATGAAATTTATTTACAACAAAAATAATCTTAATTTTTGTTTTATTTGGTAATCATACCAGATGAGTATGTTATTGAATGACGCAATGTCACGGCAGATTTTAACCCCTTTATTGTTATTGTACACATTTTTATTAGATAGTAAATTACAATTAATTAAATAATCTATACTAATATTATAAAGCTGAAGAGTTTGTTTGTTTGTTTGTTTGTTTGTTTGTTTGAACGCGCTAATCTCAGGAACCGCTGGACCGATTTGAAAAATTCTTTCAGTATTGGATGGTACATTTATCGAGGAAGGCTATAAGCTATATTACATTTTCAAAAACATTAGGAATCCTTACTAAAAGTCCAATAATGTAACCCAAGGTGTATAAAAATGACCCAAAAAAAAACCTTACACGACATGCGCTCCGAAAACTATTGATTATAGAACAAAACAATGTACTACCACTTTGCAGAATATATAATTGTCTACAAAAAATATCGTGTGACCATATGTCTAACTATTGTAGTTATCTCACAATAAGTGTTTTCTTTTATTTTTTTAAATAATTAAAATGCGTCGCTTTAAAAACTCTTTATTTTGTACCTTGGTATTAATCCTTATCAAAATAAATTACTTCATATTCAAGACGAATTCAATACCTTTCTAGAACTTTTTGAATTATTCAATTCGGACGTTTCATTCGAAAGATATAGCGATATTTAAAATGTAAGTATTAGTGTTGTAGCCAAATAAGTATTAAGTATTGTGCGCGCATGTATGATGTGGCGGGCGGTCATGAGGGGCGAGCGGGCGGTAGCCTCTGCGAGATACCATGCCGGGTCGGCTCCTTACGCAACGATTGTGCTCAACGAACTAAATTTTTTTTAATACTTCTTAGACGAAAAATTTAAAAGTTATCGTAATTTTAAAATTATTGCGCACTAAATAAATTCAAGCGGTCATACTAACGCGAGATGCAACCGCCTGCGCGCCCTGGCCCCGCGTCCCGCTGTCTTTTTTAGAAATATTTACTGTGCTACTCGAGCGAAGCCGGGGCGGGTCTCTAGTTACATATAAATCATCAAATTGACATCAATTACAATATTCGACTAGAAGGGATCGTTGTAGGAATAAGTACCTAAGGGATATTTTTATATGATTACACGACACATTTTAATACGTGGTGATATAATTCAAAACGGTATTGTGATTGCACGTCGTTTTAATTTAACAGGATTATGCGTATAGTACACCATACGCTACACATTTGTAAATAGTTACTTTATGTTTTTAATAATAAAAAGTATTCGATTCTATAATAATATTCACCAAAGAAATAATATATAATTTAATAATCTCAAATTGAAATAAACTTCTCAGTCAGTCATAGTCATTAATTAGTCTGTCTGTATTTTTCTTTGTTTTCTTTTAACTATATTTAAGCAATAATACTTCTTTTTTTTAAAAATAACTGTCTTAATTTATAAAAGCAAGTGTAACTTCAGACGTTACAAAATATAAAAAGGAAATTTTGTTTTGAATTAAAAGAAAAATAAAAGTTATGTCGCGATGTTTTCAATCCTCAAATGCTTAGGGCGGTAAAATTAATGGAATAAAGAGATGCTTCAGAGAAATGTTTCTTAAAATTTTCGCCTGGCTCTTCAGACGGGATCTTCAGATGGTTATTTTTGTCTTGCACTTGATATTTTCATTATAATTAAATTTGATATTCCTAAAGTGAATCTTTATTTAAAATAAAAGTTTATGAGACTTATAATAATATTGTAAATGCGAAAGTTTCTCTGTATGATACTCGTCTGTATAAACCGATTTTTATGATATAAACATATTTTGATAGGTGCTGTGCTAGGACAAGGGCATAACTAAGACATTATTATATTTGCGAAAAGCAGATCCCAAGAAAGGGGTAAAATCATAGATACAATTTGGTAAAATCATAATATATATTAAAGTTATAGGGTGCAAAAGGGCAGAAGGCTGACCTGATGGTGGGCATGCAGGTGGGTGGAGCGTTTTAAAGCTGATTAATAATGACTCATCCTCACGATAAAGCTACCAATAAAATATGACACTACGTTTCTAGCAAATTGAATTGGTAGTCGTTAAGAAGACATTGATTTCTTCGCTAATACCAATGATCTACCGTCTGTAGTAAAGCAAAAAGACCTAACAGGATCCACAGTCTGGCGCGTGTCCAAAAACAGAACACGCTGTATACACTATACAGCTGTGTTATGTTATTACTAACGCTGTATAACATGTCGACATGAATCTTATCGCTATCGTCATAAATACTAATATAAATGATTACGTTAATGTGTTTCAGTGAACCATATAAAGTAAATTAGAAGCGACATGTTCAGAAATGGGACTAAACAGCTACAAATACTAAGGCATTTCTCTCTATTAAATTCCTACTAAGGAATTAAAATAATACGTAAGCAGTGATCGCGTAATGCACTTATATATTGTAAGAACTATTATCGACTTCACTTATAATTTTTTTTTATTGTATCGGTAGGCGGACGAGCATATGGGGCACCTGATGGTAGACCAACGCCCATAGACAATGGCATTGTAAGAAAAGACAACCATCGCAAATGCGCCACCAACCTTGGGAACTAAGATATGTCTCTTGTGCATGTAATTACACTGGCTCACTCACCCCTCAAACCGGACCACAACAATATCAAGTGCTGCTGTTTTGCGGTAGAATATCTGATGAGTGGGTGGTAC
The DNA here is from genome assembly GCA_963151315.1 of Nymphalis c-album. Classification (NCBI taxonomy): domain Eukaryota; kingdom Metazoa; phylum Arthropoda; class Insecta; order Lepidoptera; family Nymphalidae; genus Nymphalis; species Nymphalis c-album. The sequence continues at coordinate 2,988,185 of OY720601.1, forward strand.
CTATCCAGAAGAGCTTGCACAAGGCTCTACCACCGAGTGAATGTCATTTTAGGGATTTATTAAACAATGCTGTCTTCTTTTATCGAATGTCAAACCATTAATGACAGAAAGAGAGAAACCAGTGTTTAACAAAGCCGTCTGTTAAACGTTAATAAAACGACCGTTTATGTTTTTTAAAAGTTAATTCGCATATAAATAATAGATCGCTTTAAAATCAGAAGTGTGAAGAGTATTATACTTAAATACATATAAAAACTTAAATTTTAAATTAATATTAATTCCGTAGTGTCATGTCTATTTTATTATTATATCTGTGCAGATTGCTTAGTGGCTATACGTGTTACAATATTTTTAGTACACATTGTCTTTATTTGATGGGTGGGTAAGGTGCAAAGGTTTGATGTCAGTGTGTTATATAAAATGCTTTTAGAATGAAAGTTTTAAAGCATAAAGACTTTTACGAGAGTACAGTGAAAGTGATTTATAACATCCTCGTATAGTGTTCACAATAATCGATTGTATATAAATACATATATGATGGGTCATATAGGTGGGTTTTTATTAAAGTTGATGATAGGTTTGAAATATTTAGATATACCTTATTTGAAATTTGAAATTTTTGGAATCGAAATACTTTTTGATTCGCTTGTTTTTTAAATATATATTTTTAATTTGATTGAAATAATTTAATAGTGTAAATAAAACTACATTCAATATGACGTTGTTCATATTTGTAATATTATTGTTGACAGAGAATTTAATTGTTGACGCTTTATTTATTCTGAAGCTCACAAAACATCCAAGATATATATTATAGATCTTGATAAATAGTAACAAAGACAAAAGATATAAATCTTAATTTTAATTGAATCGTAAGCTTTTGTCTAGTCGCTGTCTTATTAGAACTATAATACCGTCATTTGAGAATGCGAATAATTAATAGCTGTCTTTGAAACATTAAAGAAAATAAAGAAACAGTTTAGTGAGAAGTTCGCCTTTTAAACATAGCCTCTCGAGGGAGATCGTGACAAATTTACCAGTAATTACGTTCGTGACGGACAGACAGACGGCCGACGAATATAGATAAGTTGTTAATATTGCGGGAAGCGTCAACGTTTCCTGTGACAATTTTGGACGTGATTTCCTGTGAGGAATTTCACGGATGACTTAATGTATTCAACGTGGAAATAAGAATTAGCATAAATTATACGGACATTTTATAATATTGAAAAAGTAAACAGACTTTTGCTACAAATTGATTATATTTGGAGCTGTAATGAAATTTTGCATATGTTTAAATTTTGTCAGTCAACTAAGTAGTAATAGAGGAAATAGAAGGAACCGATTTATTTTTAATGGATGGCCTTTGGTATGTGAAATGTATAAGTTGTTAGTAAACTTTTTCATTTAACAACATTATATTGGAGGTTTTGAATCTGACACAGAACCTTGTAATCACAAATTCTGAATTTATTTTAAATAAAGTTAGCCTAATTGCATTTAAGAATATCTTTAAATCATTTCTTAAATTACATTTCAAAATATCGAGCTGGAACTTTCAATTTTTAATCAGAATTTTGCATTTTCTTTAGAAAATATCCACTACAAAGAGTGCCTAGAACATTCCTTTCACACTCGAGAAAAGAAAATCCGACCACAAAAAAGAGAACGCAATACAAAATTAGACGGGAATTAGACGTTCGTAAAACCGATATAAGAGAGATTTTCAATACAGAAGAGATTTTATTAAAATTTTATTTCCAGCCAGCTGTGCCCGATTGCCGGGTGAAACGAGAATCTATGCAAATGTGCAATGCGTCATACTATGCAGTCTCATGAATTATTTACCAGTGCCTTTGAACTGATAACTCGTGAAATTATTTCGCTTCAGGCTTTTTGTATATGATACGTAATTTTGTACTAATGAAAGATACAGTTCTATATTTATATGATACTGGTTAATATTTGTTACTGCGTTATAGAGTAGGTCATAGTAGGTTATAGGTAGGCTTTTACGAATAATGTTTTTTGTCTGAATATTTCACAAGCTCAGTATACATGCAAGTTCATGCACCGAAATCAAAACGGCGACAGTTTATACAAAAACTATGTTTTTAAAAATGAGCAACCTGGCGATGTAATTTAATGAATGCGATATTAATAAATTAATTCCACGCAGGATAGGAAACTAGGCAACATATTATCATACATCACATCTTAGTTCCCACGGTTGGTAGTGCATTGGCGATGCAAGGGACGGTTAATATTTTCTATAGTGCCAATGTCTATAGACTATTTATTAATAAATAATGTCATCCAAACCGATTTCGGCCACGGCGGCCAACCTCAAGAGAGATAAGCCAACTGCGCAGGAGATATTATAGTACAAGTGTGTGCGCAAACACAGGTGAACCATATTCCCTAGCTCTCATAATCCGATGGGACGGCAATCCGGCGCAGGCGCAGGACCAACAGCTTTACGTGCTCTGTGAGGCACGTCCAACTCTCAGAATCCAGGGGTGCTACTGAGAATGTTCTGACCGAATAACTTTTTATTGGTCCGACCTGAGAATTGAACCCAGAACCACCGGCTCCGAGGCCTTATATCTAGCCACTAGCAACTGGACTAGTCTACCAGTACCTGGTTAGAAGTACTGGAAATAAATTAATGATATGCAAATTAGCTTTAGTTGTACCGATTTTTTCAGTTATTAATGACATTTAGGTCAACGATATAGTTATTAAGAACATTTTTCTAGGGCCATATTCTTTAGAACCCAATAGCAAAGAGTTTATTGCGTGATAAGAGAATTTCTATAGAAACGAGGTCGGGGCGTTGCCATAAAACACTATAAAAAGTGGAACGGAGTGCGGTAATGCCGAGTTCATGATAGTGGCGAAGTGCACGTTTCATGAGGTCCAATATGTTCAGATGGACTTTGGAAATAGGAATTTAAAGAATATTTTTTAGACTTAAAAGCATTGGTACATAGAGATATTTGTTTCGTTATTAAAATTATAGCTTAGTTTATTTTCTTTTTATTCAACCTAATCTTTTTTTATTTAAACTTATTATTTACTTTATTTTATTCTGTACTTAGTAAACTATTATCTTGTCATGTCGTAATGTCCTATAATTGGATATAGAGTAGAGTACTTAACTTAAAAGTCCTTTATAAATTAATAAATAAAAAAGAAAGAAATATTCATTATAAGCTACAGTAACATTTACCAGCAAAAAAAATTAGACACTAGATAGTTATAGATTTTTTTAAAACACAATAAATTTTATATTTGTATGTACATTTATTAAACATAATTTTGAAAGCTAGTTACAAATAAAAATATACTCGAATAGAAAAATGCTAAGAATGGGTTTGCGTGAATGTTAAGAGGTCACGTGATACAAGCTGATGAATGGGAGTCGTGTTTTTTTTTTTAATTTATTCAAAACCGTGGCGTTTATCGTTTTACTGACACCGTGGTACGTGTTAACTGATTAAAACTGTTAAAGCTCGTAGAAGTACAACTAAACAAGTTTTCTTTGTATTCTTTTAATTCATATAAATCAAGTATGACTATTTATTTTTAACGTCTTAGTTAATGTGTCTGTTCACCTTATTACTATTGAAAGACTTAACCGATTGTAATGTAATATGACCGAAATAACTCAAATTGGATTAGTACCTATATTGATATAAATAGAGTACATATTTGCCTGATTTTATGTTTATGACTACATTATGGAAGCCAATTTATTGACGGTCAATTTAAATATCCCTTGGTACACGTAGACCTCGGAATATTCCCTAAAACCCACGAGGCTCATTCCTTCCAGAATCTAGATAATTTAGCCAGTCTTAGTAATTTACTACATTTAAGTAGTCAACGTGTAAGAAGATTAATTTTGTTAATTGGCAAACTTTACCCGTTACTTTAACGAGGATCTTGGGGAGGGGATAGGTGCTCTGTAATTTAGATTCTTTTTAAGTGTTGGAAGCGTCTTCAATGCTTTTAGTTCTTAGTCGAGTGAGAAGTTTCGTTACGTAACTGAGTTTTTGCAAGTTTTAAAACCGAGCGTCTTCAAAGAATTAGGACGAGCGTTATCTTAAAATAGGAAATATAACGGCTAACGGCTAATTTATCATTTTAAATAAAATCTCAATTGTATAAAACCTTTTTGTAGGAAACTTTTTAGTTTCAATTTTTATAAAATCAAAAATCACGAAATAAAAACCTTCCATAGACTACAGATTTTTATATTCACAAGCTAGCTGGAGCGATTAATCCAGCAACTGATCGCTTTGTCTGCTCCGTAGTTTAGTTCAGGTTATTGCTCTGTCTGAGTCACTATAGACATCGATTCAGCGTAGAGTACGCTAAATATAAATAATAATAAACATTGTTTTACTTCATTTTACTTTAATAGGGATGTTAATATTGAAATCATATTTAAGTAGATACTTACATTTTTTTACTTAAAAATTTAGTAAATCTAATAATAATAACAGTTTGTTATGTTATTGATGTAATAAATGACAATATATTATGGACGTAGGTACTATGTATTTAAATATTTTTTTTTCAATGAAAACTTTTCGTTCTTTCTTCAATGAAAAACTTACGCTTCTTTTATTTTGATTCTCTTTCTTAATAATAGTTACTTTGAGTTTTCAACGCGAGTAAACCTTACTTGTTACAACAGTCAATCACCTTTGTTACTTTTGTTAGTAAATTTTACGCTAAAACGCGACATGTCAAACATGGCGGGAACGTAGCGCGCGTGCGCACAACGAACAGCTGGTTCATCGTCGCCATATTGTTAGGTCACGGAAGTCATGTGCTCGAGTTTTACAACCACTATGATATTAGGTTGTTAGCATTTACACACCAATTGTTTTATGAAGGTTAATATGAAATATTATCGGATGGAAACTATGACACGAAACATTTTCTGCTTATAACGCATTATCAGCGTGTTTTTTAATACAGATAAAACAAAATTGTTGATTGAAAAACCAATTATTACTGTTTAATTGTTTGTTATGCTAATAAATATAAATTATGTTAGAAACTATATTTACGATTTGCTTTTCATTTCACTGCAGTCGATTTTTTATATATACTATTTTTAACCCTGAATTAAACTGCCTTATATTTAATGTTTAAGCATTTCAATGAATTTCTCGTAATAATTTGTATAAATTCAGTTGTTTATAAACATAACTGAATTATTTTTGAATGCAAAACGATCTGAGGTTAAGAAACCCATGAGTTGTATAAAAAACTACTTTTGTTTTGTACAAATGACATTTCAATCAATAATAATGACATTCTATTGTACTCACGTATTTGTAAGAAAATACAACTATTTTAATAATGGTTGCAAAAATATTGATTGCGATGTGTTCCCAAACACTTCAAATAGCTTAGGCACCATGTGTGTAGGAGACATTATCAAAATCAAATAATAGTTAAATTACTTACGGGTGACTGCTATGAGTTTGGATCCGTTTTCTTCAGAAGCTGACCCCTTTTCTCAGCAAATTCCGCACTCAACCTATGCGCCTTTAACGTATTGGACTTCGACATATCAACACTAAAGCTTTTTTATCACTTGAATGAAATTAAAGAGAAAAATTCGTTGTATACGTTAGGCCGAATTACGTATAATATTAAACACTGATTTTAGATGCGACGCTACTAATAATTAATAGAGATGCTATTGATCACAATTTCATATAGAAATTATATAAAGATGTATTTAATATATTTTAAAGTATTTATAATATAAGACGGATTTTCTGGATGCTTCGTATTTTACTACAGTTAAAATAACATGGATATTATGTATATACAGATTTAGATGTGAAGTTACTGCGTATGGAGCTTGGTATCGTGTAACTTGAAGTTGGGTTGAATTGTGCGCATGCGTAGAAGGGTACCCGCTAAAAGTAGGGTCACCACTTTTTATGTGCAATGGTAGACAATAAAATGTAAACTTAGGGTACTTGCAAAATGTTCACAGGTAAGGAATACTTTTTTTAATTCAATATTGTATTTAATGATAAGTAAGTAATAAGCATTTGATGTAATTTGTATATAATTAAAATAATTATTAATTGTATAAAATGTTAGTTATATATTATTTAAAATTAAATTGGAATGGTGGTGTGTGTGGTGTGGTGTTCCTACCGAAAATAGATTTGTTGTGTTGCCGGCGCTTTTTCATAAATGCTTCTGGTTTTTTTAAAGAGATTTCGATTGTATTTTCATACTAATATGGATTAAAATCGCATTTGATTATAATATTTGATTTTTTGTGTGCAGAAGCCAAATCCGCATAGAGCAGATGGTAGGGTAGGGTTATTACGTCATTGATCATTTTATGTGATAAGTTAAATTATTCTTTTACTCAATCGTAATAATAATAATAATAATAAACGAAAATGATTAATCATACAAAAATTAAGTTACAACTGTTTTTAATTTACAATTATGATCATATCACATAAAACCTTTTTGTTGGAAACTTCTTAACTTAGATGCCTTAAAATTTCTCATATACTACAGATTTTTATATTAAAAATCTTGGTGTGGCGATTAGTAGAGATAAAGTATTTTATAAACGTTATATGATCTTCATGTGCACGTGAAGTCATTTAATAAATTAACGGCCGAATACTGAAACGTCATTCAAATATTAAGTGCAACTTAATTATTTGAGACGCCGTTAATTTAAAATTACGCATACTAAATTTTAAATTACCGGCATAAGCCGTTTTAATAAAATGTTTGCTTATTTTTATGTGACAGGCGGACGGGCAAATGGGCCAATTGATGTTAAGTGATATCCACCGTTCATACAAATTGGCGAAGTAAGAATTAGCCGTTCCTTCCAATGCCGATGAGCCACCAACATTAGGAACTAAGATGTTACATCCCTACTGGCTCACTCTACTGCTGTATAGCGGTAAATACCCGATGAATGGGTGGTATCTAAACAGACGGGATTGCAAAGCTAAACCATAAAATAAACTAGTAAAGTATCAGACTAACTATTAAGATTTATAATATAACCTATTTATTAGTTATATTTCTTATATTTCCTTTCAAATTTTAATTTTACTTTATGTATTCGAGACACATTTAGGTCAAGATAAAGATTTCTCGAGAAGTAGTTAGGTTGATATTTATAGCTGACGAGCTACGAGCATGCTTGTATTGTGGAAACACTAACAAAGGTCTAGGTCATGAAAAATATCAAAACAAACAAGGAAACTAGGTCGAGTTTTACTATGCAAGACAATATCAGTACTTTATATAAGCGTAACTACTTAAAACTAAGATAACTTGCCTTTAAAGTTCACAGTTTTTAACTTTTTTTTTTAAAATTATATAAGTATATAATATTAGGCCGAATACGTTGTTTTAATACTAGTTTTTTTTTAAATAATAATAATAAATCTTTATTAATTAAAAACATTGAATAGAACAGTTTATTTTTATAATTGATTTGTATAAATTAATCTTAATTTCAATCAATTGGGTGTAGTGCTGTACTCCTCGCTAGGTTATAAAATAATCTGTAATAAGCAGTTTTTTTTTAATTTAGTTTATCTGTTGTTCTAAAACGTAAATGTATTAAAGTTTTTTAAAAATGGCGCGACAGAAAAATTGTTTTCTGCAAGCTCTTTCAGGATAATTATATAATGTGTAGGTTCTGCTACGCATTAATTAAAGGAAAGCTAAACGAATTGCCGTAAAAATAAATCTCCACAACAAATATGAATGAGTCATTGTGCAATCGGGAAAATCAATACCATCCCGAAGGATCGACTATGCAAGTGTGCACTCTCGTGAGCTACGGTACGGTCTGCAAATAACGAACAAATTTTTTAAATTATTACATTTTAGGTATATTTCATATTTTTTGTTATTTATTTTATTGTTATTTTTATTTTGCTGTGATATCTTATATTTCCTCTAATTTTTTAATGTGTCTAATATTTTAACTTGTAATGTGCCTAACACTACAAGTTAAAATATTAGTTAAAGATTTTATGCATAATTAATTTTAATTTAAAAAAAAACCACTTGTCGTATTGTTAAGTTACATTGTTTGTACTTATATAAACAATCATAACTGTTCGTAAGTTTATATGTTGTTTATTTTGTAATTGGCCCTACCCCCTGTTGCGTCTGTCTGTCTATCTAGATACAAGTACAAAGTTGCGGGCCGGCAAGACGTGGTGGCTAGTGCAAATCATTCTACCCGACTGCACTAGCCGTCATCGCGTTTGGACTCTACTACCACTTTCCTTCCGGTGGAGTAGAAACCAATATTGGGGACTAATTTGCCCACCCTCGGGAATTATATAAAAAAAGCTATTAAAACTAATTATACATGGTGCCTTGTGTGTGTGTGTATTGAAGTTTTATATTTTTAATGTTGTTAAATTACACAAAGAACAATTCGACAAGCGTTTCTAGAAAATAAAATCATTACATAAATTCATACCGACTATTACTATTTTCCGACACGTTACAAATTTATTTAAACTATATTAATATTGAACATAATTTATGCTGCTGTTTGTACTAATATTTAAACCCTCGTAATAATCCCGAAACATTAGTTACCCCATCCGTAGGTTGTAACGGCTTTTAACAATTGTCCCACAAGGGTGGCGGGGCCGCTAACTTGTTACAATAAAATATTATATCGATGAAGTGATATTTTAATATTAAGGTAGCTGGTATTATGACGTCACCACTCTTCTATCGATATGATGTAACATAAATTAAATGTATGTACTAACTAAACTTAGTTATAATTAAAAAGCATTTTCGTAAAACTGTGTATTTAACTGTGTGATTGTTTAAATAAATCATAATTATGTATAAATTGATATTTGAATTTATAGTACTGGCTACCTTTAGCAACTTTCGGCGGGAAAAATATCGTTTATTATGATACTTCTTTCAAATAATCAAATGTAAACATATATTAATGAAAGATTTGGATGAATCAAAGTGATCTATTTATGCTCAATGCGTTAATTACAGAACTTAATGTATAAAGTAATAATAGTCTCTATAAATATATTTAGTCAAATTTGTAACAAAAAAAATTATCTTAGAAAGCATTGCCAATTTTCTCGCTTCAAAAATTATATCTCTATATATCTCTATATTTTATATAAAGCCCAGGTTTACTTCGTGGTAGAGCTTTGTGCAAGCTCGTCTGGGTAGGTACCACCCACTCATCAGATAGTCTACCGCAAAACAGCAGAATTTAGTATTGTTGTGTTCCTGTTTGAAGGGTAAGTGAGCCAGCGTAATTACAGGCACAAGGAACATAATATCTTAGTTCCCAACGATCGCGATGGTAGCGCATTTGCGATGTAAGCGATGGTTAACATTTCTTACACTGCCAATGTCTAGGGGGGTTGGTGCCCATTTACCATTTGGGCATATGGGCCAGTTCCTATCCTATAAAAAAAAGGTATATTCGTCCTGAAACTTACAATTGGATTAGTAAATAATAAAAATAAAATTCATTTTATATAGTATAAAGTATAATAGATTACTTTTAAACCATCACTTCTTGAGTCCAATCAATGTAACTCCAATTACAGTATAAATAAATAATTTCGATTATATGTAATTACTTGTAAAGGATTATTTCCAATACAATCCTAACTTGATATTTTTTTAATTATACAACACTAACTAATAATTTTATTGTTCGTGGAATTATAATTAAATAGATTATCATCGATACGAACATTTTAGACATTGAATAGCGTGTTTGTTTTTGGATAATATATGTATGTATGTATACCCTATTCGAATCGGAGTAGAAATGAAGGTACAGAGCGTAGATTTACAAATTGTTTGTGATTTTCTTCGAAAGCTTAATTAACATTGTTATGATTAGTTAATTAATATTACCACTTGGTGGTAGAGCTTGTGCAAGCTCGTCTGGGTAGGTACCACCCACTCATCAGATATTCTACCGCAAAACAGCAGTACTTTGTATTGTTGTGTTTTGGTTTGGAGTTTGAGTGAGCCAGAGTACAGGCACAAGGGACATGACATCTTAGTTCCCAAAGTTGGTGGCACATTAAGGGGGGGTTAATAGTTTTTACAGGTGACCCAATTGCCAGTTTACATACGTAATCAAATCAAATATATGTACGTTCGTGTGTTTTTTTTTGTTTATGAAATGATTATTTGTGTTCAGTAAATCTTCAAAGTGTTTTCATTTCAATATTGGGCATTGTTTTGCTTTCTGCGTCTTATTTGGATTGTATATTAGAGAAAACTTATTTGTTTTATTTGTTATTTTATTGTATCTCTGTAGCTAAACTATTTGTTTCCCGATAAGCGTATATTAAGGCCTGCCTGAGGGTGTCAATGATCGTCTAATGACTCTACGTATACCAATGGCACGCAATAAATATGTCCACCTATTTAGTGCCTATGCACCCACCTTGCCCTCACCGGATGAAGATAAAGAGGCATTCTACCAACAACTTCGCCTGGCTCTTGATGCTGTTCCGAGACACGATAAGATCATTTTGCTCGGGGACTTCAATGCCCGGGTGGGGACAGATTATGATCTCTGGGATGGTGTCCTGGGCAAACATGGTATTGGGAGCTGTAACGATAACGGTACACGTCTATTGTCGCTGTGTGCCGAACTTGATCTTGCTATCACTAACACATTCTTTCGGCTTTCTAATAAATTTAAGACCTCCTGGATGCACCCTAGATCCAAACACTGGCATCTTCTAGACTATGTCATTGTTCGCCGCAAAGACCTACGTGATGTCCTCATAACGAGAGCAATGCGTGGGATGCTAGACTGGAGTGACCATAGACTGATCAGATCAAAAATCCGCCTAGTGCTCAAAGCTCCTCGACGGTCACCACACAAAGTATCACCAAAATATGCCTTCTCGAAACTCATTAACTCAACTGAGTTAGGTAACAAGGTAGATTTAGAATTTGCTGCTAGTGCTCCTCAAACTGAGTTTTGCTCAATTGATGATGAATGGAGATATTTTGCAAAACACCTTCATGACTGCGTCCTAAGCATCATCGGCAAACTAGCAAAGAGAAACCAGGACTGGTTCGACGCATCTGATGGTGACATCAAACTACTTGTAGAAGAGCACAGACATAAGTTGAATTCAAGATCAGCAAATGCACACAGCAAAAAGGATTCACAACTTAAATTAAGAACAAAAGTTCGCGAACTTAAGAATAAATGGTGGAAGACAAAAGCTGCTGAACTTCAGAAATACGCAGATATGAATCTGACTGGAAAGTTCTTCGAGGCCATACACGCCATTTATGGCCCACGAGTCAGAAAAACAGCTCCGATATATTCGAAAGACGGACAACATCGTGTTACGGATAAAGATTCCGTATTGAAACGTTGGGCCGAACATTTTAATGATGTTCTGAATCCTAACACACTCAGTGCTAATCTTCCGTATATAAGCTCACTTGAGGATCTTCCCGTCAGTCATCACCTAGACGATCCACCGACACTTGATGAGTTCGTGAAAGCAGTAAGGCGTCTTAAGAATACAAAAAGCCCAGGAATGGACCAACTACCAGCTGAGGTCTATAAGTACAGTGGAAAACACATCGTTAACAGGCTGTACCATCTTGTCCTTAACGTGTGGGAAACAGAAGTGGTTCCACAAGAATGGAAGGATGCGGTAATTTGTAAGCTGTATAAAGGGAAGGGGGATGTCTCCGATTGCAGCTCATACCGAGGTATATCGCTTCTCTCCAGTGCCGGTAAAATCCTTGCGCACATCATAAACTCCCGTCTCTGTGAGTTGGCCGAACAGAATCTTCCCGAAAGCCAGTGTGGTTTTCGTCCCGGTAGAGGGACCATTGACGCCATCTCAATTGTAAGGCAACTTCAGGAGAAAAGCCTTGAACATCAACAGCCCCTCTTTATGTGCTTTGTTGATTTAGAGAAGGCGTTTGACAGAGTTCCACGCGAGGCTCTTTGGCTTGTTCTCCAAAAATCGGGCTATCCGAAGAAATTCGTGAATCTAGTTCGCCAATTTCATGTTGGCATGAAAGCCCAGGTTAAGCACGAAAACGAACTTTCTGAGGAGATTGAAATAACTAGTGGAGTAAAGCAAGGATGTGTCATGGCACCCACACTTTTTGCCATATACTTTGCGTTGGTCATAAGAGACGCGCTGAAGAGTTGCAGCAACCAAATTCAACTTAATGTCAGGACAGAAAAAGGTGTGTTTGACATTGCAAGATTTCGGGCGAAGACTAAGATCCAGAAGATCTCCATACTGGAGATACTCTACGCTGACGACGTATGCCTAATGTCCGACAGTATGGAACATCTCCAAAGCTATGTTGATGCACTCCATCAATCTTGTCAACGATTTGGCCTGATTATAAGTGCTTCCAAGACACAAATCATCAAGCAACCACCAAGAAATTTGCAAGCGGATCCAACGACACTGAATCTGGATGGGAAACCACTAGAGGAAGTCACGCACTTTAAATACCTTGGGAGTAACATCCGATCTGACAACACCTTGGCTTCGGATATCCCATCACGCATTGCCTACGCTGCCGTCAATTTCGGAAGACTCACTGATCGAGTCTGGAAGTCTCACGATCTCAAACTGGAGACAAAGATTAATGTCTACAAGGCACTAATTATACCCGTCCTTTTATATGGCTCAGAGACATGGTGTATCTATAAACCAGACATTAAAAAACTTGACACATTTCACTTGAGGTGCCTACGTTCAATCTTGCGGATCAAGTGGCAGGATCGCGTCCCTAACTCAGAGGTCCTGCGTCGCTCTGGAATATACGGCATGGAAGCTCTCTTAATGCAACGTCAACTCAGATGGTGTGGGCATGTCCTGCGCATGGATGACCATCGCTTGCCTAAAGCTGTCTTTTATTCGGAGTTAGCTAAAGGCAAACGGAAGCACGGTGGTCAGTATTTGCGATACAAGGACGTGCTTAAAAGACACTTGAAAGCTTGTGACATAGAAGCAGAATGTTGGGAGAAGCTCGCTTCTCAACGATCATCTTGGCGCTCTACCATCTACAAGAAGATCAAGACGTTTGAGGAAAACCGCCTTCAGACACTAGACGAAAAGCGCCATTCAAGAAAAGAGAGACCTAAGCCCGTCTACACATATACATATAACTCTGTGGGCCAACTGTACTGCGATAAATGTCGAAGGGTTTTTAAAACCAAATTTGGTCTAGCGAGCCACATTAGGGCTCATGCTAGAAAAAATAATTAATTTCTAGGGTCGCCGTCATCGAAATCGATGAGGAGGACTATATATATATATATTAAGGCAAATTTTTGAAATAGGTTTTAATTAATCTTTTTTATTTATAACAAAGAAATTATTTTAATGATGACCATTTGTATATAAGTTAAACAGGTACCGATATGTTAAATGTTTCTTTAGAATTTTATGAATATTGTAAAACGGAACTAAGCTCTAATTAGCTTACTTTATTAACTAAAACTAACATATAATTGGAATACGTGCTTAATAGTTACGTAGCTTTTACATGTAAGCACTGAAGGCATTCGATAACTTTATGTAAAACAAAAATCCTATAAAGTAATAAATATAAAAACAATAATTATAAAAATATTGTTTTTCACTAAACAAACAAACTGTATGACGTCATGGATTGCAGAATTATTTAAAAGAACATGAATTTGTAAAGTTTAATTAACGCTAAGCGAAGCGAGACAACAGCTAGTGGAAATATAATTTGAGAAAGGTTTTGATGAAGGTTCCCTAAAAGGATTTTCTGATTTGATGTTTCCGTTTTTGCTGACCCTACTGAATTTTATTGTAGCTAAGTGTGCCGCTCTTTCTATAGCCTTTAGAAAAGGATGACAAAAACTCGTCATTTGTAAATAATTATGTATGTGTATTGTGTATGTATGTAGTAATAACATTATAATATATTATTTCGAGTTTGTTTATAATATTGGTAAACATTAAACTGCTTAACGGTTACTATTAAAATTAATGCTAATTTATGATTATTATGTATTAAAAACATTTATATACGTATATGTGCATATATGTTTGTATAATATATAAGAAATTGTCGAAAAATAAAAAATATTTTCTTTGTCTCGTCTCACCTTATCTTCCGCCTCCTCCGCTCGTCCTTCGGCTTCCAGAACTCGTTGCTCGAGCTCCGAAAGCTGTAACAAAAGAAAAAAGTCTATTAGAAAGATACAAAAAAATCTATAATATTATATAATTTTATAATTATAATTTAAGCATATTTTTATTTTACATATTAACCTAAAGTTATATTTCTGTTATTCAAAACGGATGAATATCTCATACTTGGCCAAGTCACTAACAGACACAAGACATCACATCTCAATTCTAAAAGAATGTGTTCCCACTTGGGACTTGTGCTGCCATCTGTTAGTAGTTTAAATATATATTAACTACGAGCTTCAAACGAACGAACTTCTAGAAACATTTTACTTATTTCGACGGCGACGAAGCTCCGCTACCACCCGATAGATGGCGTTGGAACTCGCGCATATTTTATTGAACCACGTGGTTTACGCATGTATAGGTTTTAGCTATGTATAGCGCTATTTGTCAGGGAGGCTGTGGAAATAGTATTATTGTTATGTAAGAGAGTGTATTTGTGCGGTTTCTGAGGTATGGGGAGGCGAATCGGCTCGTGAAAGGGTGGTTGAACCAAAACAGTGATATATGTATGCAAAGCAAGGAATTAGGCTGTGTTACAGGGATTTTATTCGGTTGTTAAGGATAAAAAGGATTAAAAATTTTACAACCGACATTTGTATCATCGCTTCACTTGTGGAATCGCACTTTAAGTATAACGATAGTATAATATATTCGTATTTATGAACAAAATGTCATTTAGGAGTCTATTTTCAATACTTATGAAGTAAATTGATTCATAGCTATGTAAGAGCTGACTTGAATTAAACAAAATATTATTTATTCAATGAAGCTTTCAATTTAGCTTTATAAGTCATACACATCATGTAATCACATTTCAGTATTAAAATAAATATAAATTTAATAGCATATTTGATATATAATACTTGCCAGTTAAAAATAACTCGATTCAATATGGAATCAGTGCAAATATACATGAAACGGAATTTGCGTAGGAATTCACTATTAAATTCGATACCTGAAGGTAAGCCAGACTTGTAACGAACTCGCAAATAAAAATGCATTTCAAATGCAACGTACGTACGTCAAAGGAAAAAAGGCAATATATCGAAAGGAAATCGAAGTTGAAATTTTCTGTTTAAAATGATTTTAAAAGTGTATTTTTATAGCATAGGTAGGTGCACGAGCATATGAGCCACCTGATGGTAAGTATTCACCAACGTCCATAGACATTGGCATTGTAAGAGATTTTAACCATCGCTTACATCGCCAATGCGCCACCAACCTTGGGAACTAAGATGTTATGTCCCTGTGCCTGTAAGGGAGTAGAGACGCGTGAGTGAACGTCATTCCGTTTGCCGTCATGGCATACGCGGGTTTACCACAAGGCGCTACAGTAGTTGTTTACATTAAAAAAAAAAAATTTTTTAAGCGAGTTATGACGTATTCAATCAAAGGTCAAGACGACCCTTGATCAAGATGGGATACCAGTAAATGAAATCTGTATCTTATACCTCTGTAGGCACCAAGACTGAGCTGATCACTTGATAATATTGACTTGATTACTAAACATTAATTCTCAATTGCTGGTCATTTCGTCACTGTCCCGACACTGTCAACATGTGTTTATTATATGTCTAAGCAACACGTACAGAACTTACCGAGCGATTATAGTTCTTAAAGGCTATTCAATAAAAGTGGAATTTGTAGAGCCGCTGCATTAATAGCTTCGTGTATGGGGTCACAAATCGCCATTAAGTTCGTAATCGCGTCTGAACCAGGATATATCTATGAATCTTAGCCTGCTGACGTCTAAGATGCTGCATGATTTTCTGCGCATATATTATTTTTATCGTAATTTCATACGAAAAATATAAATAAGTATATTTAAAGAATAATTTGACATCATTGTAAATAGTTTTTCATTCATTAATAGTAAGCTAAGTTTTGCATCGTAATTGTCCCACTATTGGACAACGGCTGCAAATAAAATATTTGGAGCTTGTTCCATAGGAAGCAAATTGTTGGACATGTATATTGTACATGTTGCAAAATGATATCTGATACATGTGGGAGTCTGCACGATGTTTTTCTTTTCAAGGAAAGACAAACACAAGATAAACACGTGCCTCGGGGTTTTGTTACTACGCTCTTCGATTAAGTTCCTCGTCTACTATTAACCCGAGTAAGTAAGAATTCGTAAAATTTTATCCAAAATGTTTTGTTTTTTTTATTGTATAAGAAGGAGGACGAGCCCATATACAATGGCATTGTAAGAAATGTTCACCATCGCTTACATCGCCAATGCGCCTCCGACCTTGGGAACTAAGATGTTGTGTCCCTTGTGCCTGTAATTACACTGGCTCACTCACCCTTCAAACCGGAACACAACAATACAAAGTACTGTTGTTTTGCGGCAGAATATCTGATGAGTGGGTGGTACCTACCCAGACGAGCTTGCACAAAGCTCTACCACCAAGTACTGGTTACGGTGTTACTGGAACTTTAAGACCGTACGCTAATATAAGTATTGTAAATATTATACACATTACAAAAGTCTCTCATTGATGGTGAAGGCGCTGAAGTCGCGTGAATGAAAAAATAAATAAAATCGAAAATATTCAAGAAGGCTCGTGTTCCCCTCCTCTTATGACCTGGGTTCCTTCAAACGAGGCGCAGAGACATCTTGCGGGGCGGCAAGTGCAAATCATTCTTCCCGACTGCTCTAGCCGTCGTCGCATTTGGACTCTACTACCACTTACCATCAGGTAGAGTAGACATTAGCCCTCCCGGGTATTATAAAAAAAAAAGTTGTAAATTTAATTTCAAAGAGTTAACTAAGTTTTTCTTAAGACTTAGTTTCCTTTGAGGTATATTACGAGGTCACGTTATAGTATTAAATTAAATTTACTACTACCGGATCGGAATGTTAATTCTATTGAGAAAAACAAGAAACTAATTAGGGAAGTAACTTCCCTACTAATAAAATGAAATAATTAATTATAATTTTATTAATATAAAATTTAAATTTATTACGTTTATAGTAATATAGTAACTATAGATATAGTAGATTAAATATAGAGTAATAACTGTTAATGACTCATTAATCAAAATCAGAGCTTTAAAAAAGAAGAAGGGAGCACTATCTAATTACGAATGGTGGAATTTTTAGCACTAATCGTATGGTCGATCGTCAAATTCCTAAGAATTTTCATTGGATTCACGATCGAGATGTGTAATAAAAGTATCTCAGTACCCTGACAGATACTTGTGCGAATTACACCGTGACACATATTGCTTGTATATGACAGCGCTAAAGGCTTGAAAAACACGTATAAACTGTTGTATTGCAGATTTATAACACACATAAACAATGTATATATTATGCATTTCAGTGGCAGAGTATTTTATTTTGACGTGACAACGTCTTATAAATTGGTTTGCCGGGTGACACTTCAAGAAACTGCGTTACGCTCCGCTCACGTTATGCGCTCACAATGAGAGCGAGTGAGAGGCACGCGTCCCTTCCACTCGGGCATGGTTAGACCGCCTAAGAGCGAGAGAGACAGACATAAAAAGTGAAAGGCACGCGTCTTCTTCCTACTATACGAATGAATATTCACATTAAAATTATTTTACCACTCAAAGTCGTTGTCACGTAAAACTTTCGCCCGTATACCGACTTTACAGGCAACCAATTTTTTATTGTAATTTGTTTTATGGTTGATTAGTTTTGCATAGGAAATGCAATAAATAATAAAACTGTTAAATCATGTCCTATTATATTTAGATGTATGGATTTTATAGTGTTTTAAATATTTTATCGGTTTAAAATCAACCAGTGCGAAATAGTACATGATTATTTTATATATAAAAAACAATAATAAATGATTTCTACGTCACAACAACTACACACCAAGTGGAGGAGTTGCGTTTCGTTCATTCCATCGCCTATTTGCAATGCGATTGTTTGCGAAACTAACCGAAATGATAAGATTGTATTGAATGAACTAAACCAAGTTTCGTATTCTCGAAATCTGTTTTGAGCGTTCTCAGTGGGGCACCTAAACCAACATCCGTCAAATTTACAAATTTGATTTCCGCAATCATTTTATTGGACGGGGAATCCTAAGTGATAGGTAAAGGCACTTGAGTTATTTGAACTTTAGAAAGGCACTTTGGAGTTAAGACCAATTCAAATAATAGGTATACTGTTGATTGTTGTACCTCTTTATGTATTTGGTGTAGATTTTATTAATCAGACTTCAATAAAGGTGGAAGTGCTCCATTGGTCAGTGTATGTTTATACATATATCTTTGTATGTTCGGGGATAATATTTTGATAATGTATCTAATTAAGTGATGAATTTTACGTTGGGTTCAGTGTATCCCCAAGGTGATCTGAGTTTCATTTTCATAAAAAACTGAAGGATACTGACTGAGTAGTGTCATAAAATTTAGAAAAAAGTCGCTTTAGGTAGTCATTTATCTAGTACTTATTCTTTGTAAGTATGTAATAGGCTGTGAATGTCTCACTGCTGGACAAAGGCCTGTTCTCCTCACGAGATGAATGATAGTCACAAATTAAGCACATGGTTCAGTGATGCTTGCCTGGTTACGAACCCACAATCATCGGTTAACATTCACGCGTTCTTACCACTCGGCCTCCTCTCTCTCTACCCACTACTATTCTTTGTATCATTATTTCTTCATATTTGAATCATCAGATTCTGAGGATAATTCATCATGGCATGAGATTAAACGTCACACTACACATAGTTTCACAAACCTTAAGCCAAGTGAACTCGGAATACTCAAGTTCCACCACGCGTGTTATTCGTGTAACAAAGTGGCAGAGTTAAGGCAAAGCTGTTTAATTTTCTGCATCGAAGCCGCACCCGAAGATTGGAACTGTGAATCGTCGAATTTTCCACCGGACTTGTCGCCTTTGATGTCCTTTCGCACGGAAAAGGAACCGGTAGTGTTAGTAGAGCAGAACTAAACGGATGACTTCGAAAACAGGGACGTTTTCGAAATGTTTTTTGCGTGAGACATTTTTGTCTGTCGTTAATCTTTTTTACATGATTGGATACAGTGAGAACTTTCATGAAATACTAAAAAACAGACAGTCATAGGGACTGCCGATTGAAATAAAAACTTGAAATTATTAAATATATTTGTCCAATTTCCACATATATTGGCGCTGTATTACACTTTTCATTATGTATCTTTTTATTCGGCAAAATACACAGTATTTAGCAAACTAGGTACCAAATATTAATCCAGATTAATTTAAATGAATAATAGTTATAAATTTATAATGGTTTACATAAAATCATTTTTATCCTCACTAATTAACATTACTTAATTATTAACAATACTTATATTATTTGTACTATTAACGATTTCATTACAGTAACATTAGCATGTCGATAATGTTACTATAATGAAATCGTTCCCTACAACAACGCCAGGATAAACCAGCCCAACGTACCAGTTTCCAATAAATAAATTTAAATTCATTGATATATGTATAAAGACAGAAAAAAACAAACCAATGAAATGCCATGTACACAAAAGTCTTTGAAGAAACCATGTATTTATTTTCCAAAAAACGTGCCTTTATTGGTCCACTATGATAGCAATGTCTGTGTTCCAACGTTATACGTTCTTTACACATATCGAAATTTTATGTATCTTCAAGATAACGGTGACACATTTTAATAGCATATATAATAGTATTTGTTCAACGAAATTTACCATATCATTGGTTTAACATCACGTGATCGACCCCTTGAGAATGGGTCAGCGGTGATAAAGTAATTATACGCTACCGTCCAATTAATAGATCAATCATAATACCTCACGGCTGTTGAGCACATTCATGGCAATTATGTGATTGATTGTTGTATAACGTATTTACTGTTCGTTAACGTTTATTACGCTTTTTAGTTCAGTTAAAACGAATTTAAATCGAAATTTCAACTCACCAACTGAATTCGTGGTATAACTTAGTTTGATGCATCTATTAGCTAACTATCGATATAATTTTTAAATGAATTAAAAAAATATAATCATTAGAGCCGAGAGACCATTTTAAGTATAATTTTACATTTCATACTATTTATTTTAATTTATATTCTTTCAAATATCTTTTCAACTGTTTATAGAACACTTCTGGTGTTTTTCATTTTTATTAAATATCTTAAATAAATACATAAAAATAACGACAGTAAGCACAAATTTCAATTCAAGTGCTTGTATGCAACTTAAAATATATATTATACTCCAGCAACTAGTGTTCCGTAACACGTAGTGGCCTAATGACCTTTCCACGCCACCCTATATCCTCATAACCTTTAACATTTGTTTCAGGACGTTAGAATTTCTCGCCAAAGACGTCCGTTCTACTCGGCACTCGTTCGACAAACGATCTCCCAGTCTTCGAGCGACAGCTGTGTTCAAATATTAACAAACAACTCGACCTTGCTAACATAAAGGTACATTTACAGTATTAAAAAGAAAACTGTTGAAAGTTATAAGTAAATTAAATTACTTTTTATCTTATAAAATTTCTGAATGTTTTATGGTTAAAAAAATTGTTGGAGAAATATGCAACATTAATATCATTATATTAGAAGAGCATTTGAGTTGTTATAAGAGATTTCCTCACGATGTGACTTCACCGGACAACACGAGATTCATCTGACATCAAAACAATCAACATATAAAAATTCAGTCATGTTTATGTCCGAGTTTGAAACCGTAAAATTCTGTCAATATAATTCTAACTATTGGCTGTTAAGGGATAAACACATATCTAAATATATATGTTATAAATATAATACATGAAGCTTTCTTTGTTTATCCCGTATGCGTTACTAAGACCTACGTTGGACACAATGAGCTATATGTGGTGAAATTGTGTGTAGTTATTATTGATGATTTTATTACTGATCAATCTGGTCTAGAAAAGCTACCAATAGAGAAGAATGGAAGCAGCTGGAAGAGGCCTATGTGTCAATGGACACGCTGACCACTAAACCGGGAAACCCGATTTAGATTTTAGAGATTTAAGTTAAAAACAATTTGCTAGTGTGTGTAAAAATCATTGTTTAGTATCAGCAATAAAGGCTTATAATATATAATATATTATTGATGCTTGCTCGATAGAATTACCATGAACTTAAAATGAAAGTGTATTGAAACGCATGCCGTTCATTGGCCATTAATGAAGTAAAACAGTTATCTAATTAAAAGATATAGATATATCTTAATAAATGATTACTTTACTTCGTAATTCCATAACTTCTTAGTAGGGAATTGCAAGTCCGCCGGACTGATTATTTTCATTAGCATAGTATTGTGGTGTTAGAGTCTAAAGGGCGAGTAAGTCATTGTAACTGTAGGTACAAGGAATATATCACGTTGGTTCCCAAGGTTGGTTGGTGTGTTGGCGATGTAAGTGGTTTTAAATATTTCTTACAGTGCCTATGACCATGGTGATGTTTCAAGTCGGAGTCTAGTTCGCCCCGACGCCCGGTGACGCTGTAAAAGCCAGTATGGCCAACAGCATACATTCTATCAGGAAAAAAAACCATGTTGGTGACCACTTACCAACAAATGGACAATTAACTAGTCGGCCTACCAAATATCTATATATTTTTTTGTAATTTATATTAAACATATATTTACTTATATTGTGATAATCCACTCAAGTAATACTATGAAAACTCCAACCGTTATCAGTCTTTTAAGTGACGGATTATACGAGGAGCGCCATTAATGGGCCGAGTTATGTACTGACGTAACCGCGGTGAGGCCTTCAACAGTTATGAAGTTCTATGTAACATCTAAGTGTGAAACACCTGCGTTAGACGGCCGTAATATCTTACGACTAAGATGTATACAGATATTTAGTAAAAAAAAGTTTTTCTTCCACAATGACAATGAAAGTTGAAAAATGTGTTCGAATGGGGTAAAGTTTAACAAACAGGTGCATTGTGGATAGGGCATTATACAGGCCCATCTCAATAAAAATAATATCATTGGATAATTATTCACACACGACCAAATTCTCTGATCCCAAACTAAGCAGAGCTCGTACTTTTGAAAACACATAGTGTAGCTTTTAAGAGACTTCTTAAAAAGAAATGATTGTGGGATCGTTAGTCATGGTTAATTATCCTCACGGTTTTATATAATGTCGAAATATTAATCTTTAAGATTATATATATATAATATAATAATGCATGTCATATTAGCGGGACTTCTTTGTGATACAAGAGTGCATTGACCTATTTTATATTTTAATATAATAAACTGCACTCGAGGGAGATTCATTCCGCTTGCCATAAACAAGTACCAGTCTGTACCAATGCATCGTATGAAGTCATAAATACAGTTGAAATCTCATCCCTATCTATTTTTTATTTACCAAGCCCTGTCGGTATAACAAACTACAGGATGCTTCCAATGAATTATTTTGTACGCCGTTTTCAGCTATCTGTTATTATTTCAGATTTAACTTTTACATGTAGAATGAAATACTGGATGTATTCTTTTTTTGCTAGTTTAACTGAAATTAATCTTATAATATTTTTAAGCAATATATTTGCCTGTATATTTCTACTTTAAATTGCATTGGCAATATCTATAATGAATAAATTGAGAATGTTTCTTGAGAAATGTTTATTTCAGAAAAGATATTATTATAGAAGCTGCGATACAACTTCATTTTAATTTATCAAGTTATTATTGCATATGTGCTAAAAAACAACATTATATAATAAATTACCTATCGATTATGCCACATTAACAGTCAGAAAAACCCAATAACTATTAAATGGCACGATGCGAATGACCGGGATTGAATCAGAGACCTAACAACGCAGTCAATAAATAATTAGCTGTTCTTAAAAAAACCTTCTATTTACGAATGACAAATTTATTGTAATTTCTATTTCACAGGAGTCTTTCAAATCAATACGAGTTTCGGTTAAATTAAAAAGTTGTTTTCACCTAAATCATAAATAGTAAAACATACCTCCTCTATTTAGTTGCATAATACACGAATCCACCAGTAAAACCATTCGAACAGGTGCGGTCATCAAAAACGTACAAATCGAAAAAGACTAACAATCCACCAATCAAGAGAGTGGGGGCCAATCCATCAACATGTCTGCGGTATTCCAATTTCCATGCGAAGTTTTCATCGTCTCGAAAAAGCAATTAAAATAACTCATCCGTCCGACCATTCATCATCGACTAAGGCAACTTTTGATAGATTGAGTTTATGACATTTAGAATATAATTTATTAAATTGTTAATAATCGAATAAAATTTGATTCGATCATTTAAATCGAATTTTAAATAAAATAATGTGAGTGCCAAGAATTTCATGGAATTTATGTATAAACATGTGCCATGTACTTACGCACATATTAACACACTCATGAGTATAATAACAAATCTTATAGTTGATGGCATCTGATGCTTGAAATGTTGCGCTTACTCCTCTGAAGCTCGAACTCCTGAGACTCTACCATGTACCGAGTGCTAGAATATTGCAGTGTTGCTCGCATCAAAAATTGTTAATATCAAAATAATCAAAGAAATTATAACATTACAAGGATAAATTAAAAAACAGCCAACACTAAACCAAAGTCATTCTTTATATAGGCGTGTTACATTTGCTCACACGGACTGAAACTTCAAACCACCGCTAATTATTTATGTGCGGCCAAAAAATATATTTACTATAAAATATTGTATGAATTTCGGAGTCAAATTACCTGTCATAAACTCACGCGAACATATCAATAATCTGATAATAAAGCACATTACCAAGTATGTAAACCGTTAATTAAAGTTCATTAATGATTTTATTTAATAATTCAATTAGTTTTTATTCATAATTAAGTTGATTACGCCTTCAACGGCTTACGTACGATAAATAAAACTTTTAACAAAACAAAAACCGACTTCATAGGAAAAATAAATTAATATGCACTAAAAAGTAAAAAAATAATTGCGTATTCTTCTATAATTTGATAATTAATTTCCTATTTTCTACTCATCAATATGTAGGTACGAATGTGTTGAGTGGTTGATAATGTATTTACAATTATTGTTACTTTTGGAGTCGATGTCAGCCAAGATGGGTTTATAACTACATACATAGTTAGTTATAGGTGAGATGTGCTTGTGTCACACGCGCAACTTTACGAGGCGAATAAAAGAGATTTGTAATGTGTATGTTTTTGTTTGTTTTTAAAAGATTCCCGTATTATTATTGCTAGGTATATTATAGTGTTTCCTTAGCTGACATCGACTCCAAAAATAACAATAATTGTAAATACATTATCAACCACTCAACACATTCGTACCTACATATTGATGAGTAGAAAATAGGAAATTAATTATCAAATTATAGAAGAATACGCAATTATTTTTTTACTTTTTAGTGCATATTAATTTATTTTTCCTATGAAGTCGGTTTTTGTTTTGTTAAAAGTTTTATTTATTTTTCGATTTTTAGTGAATCTGAAGTACACTCACTAATTTGGTAGAATATGGGTAGACCTACTAAACGTGCAGCTCATATGAGACAGCGCCGTTTATATTATTATTTAAATATATTAATCTAAAACAGTGAAACGTAAAGAAAAATGTATTTTGGTACTTAATTAATAAATATTAGTTAATATGGTTAAATGTATGAATATAAATTAACATGTTTTGATTAAATAGATTTAGTTGGTGGGGTGTTGGGCAGCCATAACATAATCAAATAATTATTTCTAGTAATAATTAAATAAACTGTATGTTTATAGATGTTGTGTTATACCATTCTTCACCTAAAAAATATGACGGAATGTCTGTATATTAAAAAAAGGGGAAGTATCTATATTATCCTAACTAATATTATAAATGCGAAAGTAAGGGTGTTTGTGACGCTTTCACGCCTAAACCACTAAGCCGATTTAAAAAATTCTTTCACCAATGGAAAGCTACATTATCAAGGAGTAACATAGGCTACATTTAGTCCCCATATTCCCACGGGAACGGGAACTACGTGGGTGAAACCGCGGGAAAAATACTAGTAATCAATATATAAATATACATAAATATAACCTGTATATAAGAGTACATATACGATTCTATATATATATATTTATAATTTTCAAAATTGGTCTTAACTTTTAGGAGATGTTCAAATATGTTTCAATTACAAACATATACATATATACTAATGCTTACATGCATAACTCATATTATAAAGAGGAAAGATTTGATTTTTGTTTGATTTTTTATTACGAATTAAATCAAAAACTACTCGACCGATTTTAAAAATTCTTTCACCCTTAGAAAGCTACGTCTTTACCGAGTAACATAGGCTATATTATATTTTCAAAATCTTATAGATCCCTACTTAAAATGGAGCAACGTAACCCAACGTATCAAACTGTTGCCTATAAAAGTTATTATTTCGCGTGCGCTGCGAAAACTATTGACGGTATATAAAGAAGTGTTTTATACAATAGTATTACAATTACTTGATCATAACGATGTTATGGTAGGTGAATGAAAAATCTAGATAGCCTATAAAAGATTCGGCCGTGTATCGTTAGTTTGCTACTAAGAATTGAAGATTTCCGTTACTCTGTCATGGATCCTATAATCAGAATCTAACCAAACTATCATCAAACAACCCTTGAAGTATACTCTTTCGAATAAAAAAAAAATCATCGAAATCCGTTGAATAGATATCGAGTTATTCGTCCATTTGTCGCGCACATACCTCATGCAAATTTACGACTTATACGGTTTTCTCATGGATTCCACTGTCAAAACTGGACCAAAAAAAAATGGGACCAATGGGAAAGCAAACCCTTTCAAATAAAAAAAAAATCATCGAAATCGATTCATCCAGTCGAAAGATATGAGGTAACAACGTCAAAAAAAAAAAAAAAAAAAAACATACAGACGAATTGATAACCTCCTCCTTTTTTTGAAGTCGGTTAAAAAGTTAATGGTTAATGTTACAGGCGTATTAATTGTTATAATTAAATTATGATTGCATTTATTTAACAAACTATAACATATTATAGGTAAAGTTTTGACGAGCCTATTGTCGTGGTTGGTGTCGCCTTTCGCGCTGCAGGTCGTGGGTTCAATTCCCACTCAGGAACGACATTCGTGTTTATGAACATGTCTGTTTGTCCTGAGTCTCATATTCATTAGTTTGTTTGTTTGTTTCGGTTTTACGTCTTAAAAACGATCGATCATTATGAAATATTGGCTACACATTAATAAGGACCTCCAGACCGATTTTGGCCACGGCGGCCAATCTCAAGAGAGATTAGCCAACTGCGTAGGACATATTATAGTGCACAAGTGTGTGCGCAAACACAAGTGCACTCTCTTTTCCTTAGCTCTCATAATCTGATGGGACGGCAATCCGACACGACCGGAAAGAGTTCAGGCGCAGGACCAACGGCTTAACGTGCTTTCCGAGGCACGGGAGTGTACACACTTCCAACTTCCAGACTCCGGGCTGCTACTGAGAATTTTCTGACAGAAAAACCCAATAACTATTTATTGGCCCGACCTGGGAATTGAACCCAGGACCACCGAGTCTGCGGCCTTATATCTAGCCACTAGACCAATGAGGCTACACATTGTCGGTGGTACAGAAAGGCACACAGAGTAACTAACATCTCCACTCTGCCTTCATACGCGGCCGAAGCAGATGGAACTAGTAATAAAATAAACATACTTTTAAAACCATCCGATTCCCATGTTTCTATGTCCACGAACTGGAATTAAATGGATTAGTAAATATATAGTTAAATGAAATAATATTTCAAGTTAAAATATTAATAAGAAGGAAATTTAAACAATAAAGTAACCAACTGAATCCTTATTCCGTTTTTCTAATGCAAATTTCTGAAACACGGTTCATAAATCTCTCTTACAATAATCTCGAGATCAGTATAAAGAGAGAGCGTCGTCCAGGTCACTTGTTACAAGTGTAACTACATTCTGAACAAACATTATTCTAACGAAATGAGCTAAGGAACAATCTAGATAGCATTTTAGATTTTGGCATGTCGCCGACTATACAGCCTCAATACAATAACGTTGCCGAGTAAAACGTTCAGCTTATTTTGCAGCCAGGTGAAATTATAATGAACTCAGCTAGATAATGTTGAGCGTTTTTATGTACTCTGTTTCTTATGTGCCACCAAATTTTATACTTACACCACCACCAAAAGATATTATAGACTTGCTGTGCCCCACTTCACTCGAGTATAATTAATAAAAATATAATAAATTATTTTATTACTATAATAAAACACACACACACACACACGCACACACATATGGTTACCGGTAAAGAAATACGTAATTAACGAATTGAAAATTAATTTTCATAAGATACCGTAGGGTTCACCGATATTTTACGTGGCCTAGCATTTGCGCCATCACATGTTCTTTGTGTGTACCAATTTTCATCAAGATTGGCCAAGCCGATCTTCAGTTATAAGAAGACATACAGACAAACAAAAATGAAAAAAATAGTATAATGTGAATGACTGCATCATAAAACGATTATTATGTATGATATATTACGATTAACATTATTATTTATAACAAAATTAGGTGAAAAAAAAATGTACAGACAGAACCAATAGATTTATATAGTAGTATATCTATAGTAGTATATTATATGACCACCACACCACACCAGTAGTATATATATGGCACCAGATGGTGCCACTGTAAAAATAAGCAAATAAAATTGTTTTTAAAATAAAAGGTACTAAAAATATATTTATAATTGTTGTGCCTTTTATTTTACTTGCATTCTCATCCAGGACTGAAACACAATATTACTCTGGTTTAACTTAAGTAGGTGGTCCTCATAAGGGATTCTATCTCGCATAGTTCTATAATCATTTTTTCTTAGTGTATTTGTGTATAAAGATCTCTACGGAGTCTTTATCAAATCTTATACTAATTATTATTTAAGGGTCCCCCAGACCGATTTCGGCCACGGCGGCCAATCTCAAGAGAGATTAGCCAACTGCGCAGGAGATATTATAGTGCACAAGTGTGTGCGCAAACACAGGTGCACTCTCTTTTCCTTAGCTCTCATAATCCGATGGGACGGCAATCCGACACGACCGGAAAGAGTTCAGGCGCAGGACCAACGGCTTAACGTGCTTTCCGAGGCACGGGAGTGTATACACTACCAACTTCCAGACTCCGGGCTGCTACTGAGAATTTTTCTGAAAGAAAACCCCAATAACTATTTATTAGCCCGACCTGGGAATTGAACCCAGGACCACCGAGTCTGCGGCCTTATATCAAGCCACTGGACCAACGAGGCAGTCATATATATACTACTTATACTACTTAATGGTCGTGATTCCGTCTGTGCGACATACTATATGGTTATAACGAGTTACACTGCACGTAACCGACGGACGTAGCAGGCGAATAACAACTTTTTTATTCTGTATAGTTTGCTTCCTGTGGCCATATTGTCATCAAATTATAATGTTAATTGAAACCTAAACAATATATAATAAAGCCACAACTTGTCAGTACTATGTACGATACAAACACGATTTCGTATTTACGTAAATGACAGAAGTTATATGATTAATTGAAAATTTAAATCTATTATTATAATCTATTTCAATATTGAAGATTATAGTTCTTTGAATTAGAGATTTAATGTTGACAAAACTCTTAAATAAAGCCAATGAATTTCCAGAAATGTTGGCGACGAATTGTATGCGCAATTATTAGCATATCTGCTTTTCAAATGCTAGGATATCATAACACTCGAGGCGGACGGCTATTATCCGTGGGGATATTATGTTTCACAGCCACATACGTTAATAAGCACCAGGTAGTTGGCGTGTATCCAAAGTACCAGATATTAAAGGACATTCTGCAACCGCTTCTAAATCATTTGAGCTGGAACTTGGAAGTATGGCAAGAATAGTGGGAATATTAAACTCTCTAGTACCTGAAATAAATTATTCTGTTGGTTTCGTAAATATATTATCTAACACAATTTTGGTAAGATTATCTTTTTCAAAATTCAAAATACTTCATTCAATATTGAAGTATTACACTTACATATTGATTGTCAAACTGGAAACTACTACCGGTTCGGAAAAGATACACCCAGCCCTGAGAAGAACAGGTGAAAGAAACTCACTCTTTTTATAAATAAGGTATACATACTTTTGTTGTAATTGTAATGATTGTTTAAAAATACTATAGTGACTATTAGTCGTTTCAATATTATGACTTGAAATAATAAACCAAATGTGCCTACACAAGGAATTTACTTTATTGTACAACTACACACACACATTCACATTCTCAAAATGCTGAACATCAGTAATGATGATTTCGTTCTTACCGATTTCGCCAAAAGCGGCTAATCGCAATGAAAACTAGCCATACCACGAGACATATAAGAGTACCTACACAAGTTTGTATGCAAACACAGGAGTAGAACAACTAGCATGAAATATGCTAACATTATACAAGAACTAATTCATGATCAGAGTACATCGAAGTATAAGAAACGTTACAAACATGTATAAAAACTTTTCTGTCAGTTACGTTAAATTTGGCAGTTTTTTTTACAATAATTTAATAAACTATTATTGGAATAATGCGTTGTTAACAATTATACACTCATTGGTTGAATAAAAATTATATTGGGCAATGCTAACTGGGTTGTTACCAAGACATTGTCTAGCAAAAAGGTGTTAAGTCGTTTGAATTTTTTACCATATTTGAAATATGCAAAATTGTTGACGGAATCTCTTGATTAACATACGCCAGCAACGAGAACAGTTTATCGTTTTATGCTAAAATAAGGCAGACAAAACTGCTCTGATTTAACAATGCAAATATCCACCAATCACAGTCTGGACGAGATGTTGGAATGGGAAAAACGGTTATCGTTTAAAAAACGCAGCGTTCAATATTTAAATTTAGTATTGTTCGTATTTATTGATTGAACTGATAAATGGAGGCTGTTATGGCCTGTCGTATAGCATTTTTAATATTTCCTCGGAGGTTTAGGTTCTTCTCTTCTACAACCTTCTGCTTCAGAAGCAAGGAGGCCTTATATTAAATTTAAAACAAGTGACGAATATCATAATTTATATATGATGTACATGTTGTGAATCCTTGTATACATGAAAAATAACAATAATTCTTATTCTTCTTACGTTATTTTAATGAATTGTGCTGTTTTATTTTTAAATTGTCCTGTTCTTATTACTGAGTAAACAATAAAAAACCTTATGCAAAAGTAATAGGACAAATTTCAAAGTATTACATAAGAGTATAGTTATTAATATACTAAATCCTAAAAAATGTAGAGGTATAAGAACTTCAATTGAAAAAGTAATTGCATTAATTACGTAAACGTAATAACGGCATGATGAATAAACGGATTTCCGGTCAAAAATTAAAATGTGTTATCTAAAAACTGCAAAATAAAGTATTCAGTTAAAATTACACATAACGCACGAAACAATTTCATAACATAAGATATAACTTAAGAAATTATTGTACTGTCATCGATTCTCGATGAGTGCTGTGAAATTATTTATAAAGATCTGTAAATTATTAACAATTAATTTTTCACGTGCATTATATGTATTTATAATATCTTATTTAGCAACCATCACTGATGCAGCGTAATGAAACATGTTTAACCTTAAAAGGGACAAATCCTATCATAACAGTATGTTAACCAGATGTTGTTCGTAAGGTTCTAAAAATGAAAGAAGATTCTGTATAGAAGGTTTAAATATAAATTACAGATTCTATGCAAACGAAAGCACGTATAAAATATATTATTACGTTAAAAGTATCACTTGGTATATTCACATCTTTCTCGCCAGCAGACCGAGAACAGAATCACGGATAATTGAATCCGAATCGTCTTAGCATACGAATTGCCGTTAGAGCCACCTCTAAACTATATATTTCCTTTACCGTCCCTTTTGTGGTTTCCCCATAGCCCGCTCTGTGAACTTTGCTTTATGAATAGTTTGCAAAAGTTTACAAAAGCATAACTTTTCATATTAAATTAGAATTACAGCGGCATGAAATTGTAATCAGCTTATCCTAAAATTTGTGGCTTTGAAAGTTATCTGAATAAATGTTACCTGCTGCCTTTTATATTATCTAGTTTCTATGTTATTTTTATAACACTTTTTGGATTGGAAACACTTATTTTATGAGCTGATTAATTAGTTATACTCAAAGGAATAGTTATTTGATTTTAGTCAAAATTGTCAACCTAAACTTAAGAGTGACATTTACGCAACGCGTGTTTGGTAGAATTACTGATTTGGGAAATTAATCGATTACAAAGTTTTTAATTTCCAGCAAAAACATCACGAAACTAGATCGATGTAGTAAAATATTGACTCACAAGTATAACACACACACACACACTACACATGCCACAGAAACCACAGAGTAACAATTCGCTTTACATTTTTCGATAGCTACTGTCCATCGCATACATTGTTTTCAATTTTTTTGTTGCGGTCACTGTACACCATAGATTTTATTTTTAGAATGTAGTCTTTATTTTTTAGGTAATAAGAGCTATCTGTGTGACAGTTAAAGATTCACCGTACCGACAATTTATTCACTCGGACAGATAGCGTCCCCTCGCTTTTTTAGCTCGAAGCAGTGCTTAAATAATTGTCAGTTTTCCTTTGTTCTTGTTTCATTGTGAATTTGTCAGGCTAAATTGTCATTGTGCAATATATACATAAATATAAATTATATAACAGCGCTGATTGCTTAGAAGATAGGTGCGTTTACATCCGAACATTTTTGAATGAACATCGTTGGATGGGACGAGAATGAACTAAAAGATTCCTTTAATCACAACTCAGTTTACCTAATCCACTAAACTGAAATGTTTCACATAGTTTTTGTGGACAAAACAATCTCGTATATAAAATATTATAAGTTTTAGTATATGAATGAAATAAAAGCTTGTTTTTTAAAAGGTTGACATTTCTTCATTGACTTTTATTTTAAGTTCTTGAAATATTTCTATTGTAACATTTAAGTCTTCAGTATGGCAGTAGTTTATGGCATCAGACATTTATAGCGCTTAACAAGGCGCTCACGGTGTTCGGTTCTGTATCGTTCAACTTTCTCTGCATTATTGATCATAAAAGTTGGTACGTTTCGTTATTTTTAAGTTAGATGTGAATTTTATTGTACATTCAATTTTATTGTTATATCACTTTGTCTAAAGACTGCATTCGTACTTCAAATAGTAGCGGTTTAGGTGAAATTTAATTTTAGAGCTTAATATTCGGATTTCATCGCTGCAGGACTCTTTATGGTAAAATATACTTTTAATCATTAATCAAATATCTTGTGTATAACCACATTGCTGTTGTCTATATTTATAGAAACAGTGATATATTATATAAAGACGAGAAAATATGCTTAAATGTTTTAGTACATCATTTGATATTTATTAAATTACCCTCATGAAATAAATATTAATGAATCATCGGGACAATGAGAAATAAGATTCGACTTGTTTATTGTTGAAGTCTTTGCCTAAGAAGATCCGTTTGATAAAGTAAATAAGTTAAAAGATTCCAATTGCAATACAAAACATACTTCAACTTGTCTTTGTAAATGAAGACGACATTTAGTGCGACGGTTCACGATGAAGATTTAAATATTGTCTGAATAAAGGATTATCTCGTCAAACAAAGCGGTTTGCGTATTTTAGAGGAATGTGGTCACATGACTGTACATTTGTTTCGACGGATAACTAACATACAAATCCTTAAGCTTCTAATTCCATCTATCTACTTTTAAGCGTTTTTTGTTTCTACGTTTTATTTTATATTTAAAATAGGTAGGCTGGCTCGCAATTGGGTTACCTGATGCTAAGTGGTCAATTATCTGTACCTGTAGTAGCACACGCCCATTCACTCTTCAAATCGAAACACAATATTTGTAAGTATTGCAGTAAGCCTACATAGACGGAATTGTTCTTAGGTGTATTTTACAATATCTATAACACATCATTTTACTTAATTAACACATGCTACAGCTCCGACCTTCTAGAAATCCTGGAGTCACCACTTTTCCTACTGCTGAATACCAATTTTTTATAAAGCGTTAAAACAGTATAAATAATAACTGGGCCAGTTTAAAATATAGCGAATCGACATCAAAGTTTCAACTTAGTATGCTTTTACAAATACTTCTGAATATTTGTTTTTTTTTTTGGGTTCAGAATCTAGATTATTCCGACTAGAACCGGAAAAAATTACGTAATTTATAATTTTCCTTTGGTAGATATAACTGACTATTAGGTTAGTCAATATGATAGGTATATATGATTTAATGGTAAAATATGGTTTTAATTTTCTTACGTTTCGCTTATTAACTGATCTTTATCTTGAGTCGTGCTGTTTGGCCTTACTGCTTAAAACGTCAAAACGCGTTATTTTTCAACGAATTACGCGAACCCCTACGGGCCGAAATGAATTCGTTTGAAAGTAGGTCAGAAAATTTTGCCTGAGCGTTATATTTTTGCATAATGTGTTTACCGTAAGTTAATAAATTTATCAAGTTACATTTTTTGTCAACGTTAAAAAGTTAATTCTTTTAAATATTTTTTTTTAGTACATCGTCGAAAAACTACTCTGTGATTGACTTATATTTTTTCAATAGCACAGAAATTTTACGACACAAACTCTAAACTAACTCTAAAGTCGTATTTGTGAGAAAACGTATTTCAATCGTTATATTGGCGACATGTAAGAGACACTTAAATTTAAATATTTTAAATTTTAAAATATTTTCATGTTTATAATTTCTGATGTTCCAAATTTGTAATCAGAAATTCCATTCATTTAATAAATAATATTTATTTTAATTTAATCATATTAAAGTTATCATTAAGTAATCATTTATAATAAATTCAGTCATGAGCCTTAATTGAATGGCTTAGGTGGCCGGTCGACCATGTGATTGTGGAAAGCTACAGAACAAAATATACCAGAAATGACGTCAGCAAATACATAAATATTATTTAATAACGTATTTATTGTATAAAAAATATTTCCTCACAGTCAGTGGGTGAGATGGTGGATTCGAAACGAGAGTAAAAATATCGAGCCCGCCAAGAATATGACTTCCGAGGGATGATTGCAATACTGTCTACTTGCTGTTTCACTATCATGACAAAACAATTACTGGCATTTAGATGTGATGCCATAATCACATCTTATATGGTAACCATAAGATTAACAATTAAACATAAGGAAGACATTTAGGTCCGAACATGTTTTGCCGAACTGGTATACTAATAACAATTATTAATGTAGATAATTTATTTTGTTGTTTATTTCCGAACCGGTGGTAGATTTATGACAATCAATAAGTAAGTGTAACGCTTGAAATCAAAATGTTATGTGTTTGAATATCAAAATGTTAACGATTACGATATTAGGTTATTAAATATTTAATTTGAAAATAATCGTTGATGTTTTGTGCAGTTTTTGAAGTGAAACTTCTTTAGAATAGTTGTGATTTCAAACCGGATGCAACGGAAAAAACGACAGGTAAGAGACACAAATACAAAAATGAGTAGGATGAAGCCAGCAAAGAATGAGACAGAAATATACATACTATTTTATATTATTTCTTTTGTCGATTTACTGAAGTTTCACTTCTATCGTGTGTGAATCGCACACACACCTTTTTTTATTTGATTATGATCAGAAGTCACTGTCTGGCATATGACTATCTATAATAAATTGATATTATTATTTGATTTACTTCATTATTATTAAAATTCTCGCGTGTTTTACCACATAGCACTTCTGTACTTTTTAGTTCTGAGGTTGTAAACAGTCGTTAAATGCATATTAGGGGCGAATTGCTATTCGTGCATATTAAAGCAGATTTGAATGATATTGATAATATATAACCTCATTATGCCTTAATCAAGATAATGATTATTAACAGCCAAATAAAAAACTTACTGGATCTTGTTTGGCTTGGAATGTTTTATATTTCAATTGGGGATGTTGCGAATATTCGCATCCGCATCCGCAAATGCGGAGCATCCGCATAGATTTGGACATCCGCATCCGCATCCGCAATAATCAATGCGGATTTTCACGCGGATGCGGATGTCATACAAGTTGCGAAATATAAATTCTATCTATAAATTGTTCTCTCCCAAGAGAACAATTTCACCTATTTAGATCATCGCTATAAGCACAAATTATTTACACGGGTGGCTGAGGAAAAGATTAAAGACGTGATGGTAATGACAAATACTGAGAATGACGATTCCGGTTCTCTTAATGCCAATTCCGAAGGGGCAAAAAGAATGAGAATGACTTATTTCACGGAAAGTAACATGAAACAACTAGGACCAGGGCCATCAAGTTTTGTCGGAAAGCCATGCTTAAAAAACGACCTCGCTATGATATTTGATTCGTTAAGTGAAGATGAGAGTCAAGAAGTACCAGAAAATGATAGCACTGAAGCTGTACTCAAGAAGGAATTACATTTTTACCGCGATAAAAAAAGAGTCAATGTGGATGAAAATCCTCTTAAGTGGTGGAGTGTTCATTGAGAGGAATTTAAGATATTATCACCGATAGCACGAAGATTTTTATCCAATCCACCAGGCAGTGTTACAAGTGAACAATTATTTAGTAGCGCGGGTTTAATTTCCGAACCTCTGGAACCTCTTGAAACAGAAAAGGCAGCAATATTACTCTTTATTAAGTATAATTCTCCTATTTTTAACTTCACTTACTAATATGAAAATTACTAAGTGAAGGACTTAAATAAAAATTGGAGCATTATACTTAATACTAACTTTCATTCATAAAAATGTTAATAATTACTTCAACATTGTTTTAATACTCCATTAATATACTATATTTATATAAGTTTTTAAACATCCGCATCCGCATCCGCATCCGCGGATGTGAACCTTCAAAGATCCGCATCCGCATCCGCATCCGCGGATGTGAAAAAATCGGCATCCGCAACATCCCTGATTTCAATATACCAAATATTTCGAACTTCTACTTTGAAATTTCAAATACTTTTTTAAGTATTATATTAATATGTGGTTTACGATATTAGAAATATAATAGAATTGATTTGTGCTATGTCACATGCATA
This sequence comes from Nymphalis c-album, assembly GCA_963151315.1. Lineage (NCBI taxonomy): Eukaryota > Metazoa > Arthropoda > Insecta > Lepidoptera > Nymphalidae > Nymphalis > Nymphalis c-album. The sequence goes on from OY720601.1 coordinate 3,024,664, forward strand.
TTTTTATCCCTTAATATCATTATTTCTGTTTTCTGTTATTTTTCTTAATTAACTGCCTAACGCTTTCTATAAGTTTTTTTTCTTTAATTTATTTATTCAACAAAGATTTATGACGCTACACCTCATTCAGTCTATTTAAAATTTTCAGTCAAAATTTATAAAAAAATGATTTTTGACACTATATGTATAATTAGAAGGAATTAATATCTCTTTAATTTATCAATTATAATTTAATTCATTTAAAAAAAATCACAGCTTATAAAATAACTATATTGAAATAAAAAAATATTAACGTTGAATGTAATAAAAATATCGTCCGGTTTATAAATCCGGATTTAACCGGCTTCGAGTATTGCAGATGACGTAAAGCGTAGCCGTGACAAATGGGAAGCGGGATGACGTCATTGATGATAATAGTCGATAGAGGTTAAGTCCCTTGAGAAATGGGAAAATTCGACAAAAAAAATGTCACAATGTAACTCTGCCTTTTACGGTTTTAGGAAATTTGTGGCGCTGTAGAGCTTAGTTTGGAACATCGATTACTATTATGGGTCTGTCGGTGTTTTATCACAGCGCTTTAGTAACACTGTTTAAGGAAAGGGTCTGTATACATGCGTTTAAGAATTGCTATTTGTTATAGTTAAGTATGGGCACAAAATTTTCTTTCATAATAATTTGAATATCATATAATAATAAGCATTGTTTAGCAATGGAAGAAGTACTTGTTGAGTAAAATGGACTTGAATTAAAAAGTACAACATTGCACTATTCCAATTTTCTCTTCTCGGCAATTATATCTTGAAGCGCGGTTCTCACATTTATAAGTATTAATTTAAACCAATTAGATTTTTAATATATTAGCAATATGTTTTTAAGTACCATGACGCGATGAGGGCTTGTTTTGTCTAAAGAAACATTAAATAAAACTGAAATAAAAATAAGGACGTATACATAAACAGCGTTATACTATATAAAATATTCTTATTGTAAAAGTATTTGAATAATTCTAAATTAAATTTCCCGTTCAAGAATTATTGTATGTCTTAGTGGATCATGTATTTCGAAGATATTCCCTTTATATTTTAAAACGAATATCATAAATTCAATCGTAAATCTAAAAGTTTAACGCGAACTATCTTCAACACTTAAAGCCGGACACGTTATATTTATATAACTTCGACTTTCTTAGTCTTATATTGTAGGGAAGTTTTATAATATATTTCAAAAATTATTCTAGGATGAATAATATAAACGCCTTATCTATTGGGATCCAGCAACGTGTAATGTAATCACTTTAAAAACTTTGGTTTACAAGGTTCCGTCTAATAATATGTTTATTCTTTTCTTTATAATAATTATAACTTATATTATAAACGCGAATGTGAGTTTGTGTGTTACGCTTTCACGCCTAAACCAGTAAAGCGATTTTAATAATTCACCAATGGAAAGCTACACCATCAGCGAGTAATATAGCCCACATTTTGTACCCATATTCCCACGGGAACGGGAACTACGCGAGTGAAACCGCGAGCAAAAAAATGCTAGTACAGAATATAATTGTATGTTTATTATAAACATGTTAACAATTTTAAATGTTTTATTAGATTCATCTCGGTTTGTTTGTTTTGTCATTGTATTCAGAAAACAAAACATTGTTTACAACGTGTGTTAGTTACAACCATTTATGTCGCCAACGTGTTGCGAAAAGTTGCACATTCCTTTGGTGGAGTGCAGCTTTAAATATTTTGTAAGTTTGTACGTATTCTATGATATATTAATAGTATTGTATACAATATTTGTGACAGACATTGATACAATATATGTGATATTGCAGACAAAGAAAGTAACAAGATCTACTTTCTTTTATCTCTTTAAATTATATGAACTAACATTTCGGTAAGTTCTGATTTCCCGCCGCTCCCCAGCGCAGCGGATAGAACAGTTAAATCTTAACCGTTGATCGTAAGTTCAAACCCGGGCAAACACAATTTACTTTTCATTTATTGTGTTTATAATTATTCATCTCGTCCTCAGCGGTAAAGATAAATATCTGAATTAAATTATATCACTCATATACCCATCTAAGCTACAAGCCTCCTTGTTGTTAGAAGAAATTTTGCTCAGTGGTCATAAATTAAGATTCTGTTGATAAGTTATCATAAAATCTGACTCAGTAAGAGTTTATCAAAAATAAAGTATATAGTTGTAGTGGAGGGACCAAATCAAACCAACACAAATTTAGTTATCCCATTGTTCTGTCCGTAGACAGATTCATTTTAGCGTGTCACTTTTATATTCCAGAAATAAAAATCAACCGAACGTGTTCCTATCGAACGTCCACACTTTTAGATTACATTTTTGTGGTTTTCAATTTGTCACTAGCACGATATTTTCATCGATATATGAACATATATAGTTTTTCTGAAATTGTGATACTTGGGAACTTTTTGGTCGAAAGTTCTGAAAGTATAAGATTTTAAATTTAGAGTTTGTGAATTGATAATTCGATTAGTGAGTGTTTGGAATTCGATTAGTTTCATGCCAGTAAAGCCATGTAGTTATACATTAAAGTAATTAAAAACACATTGCGTAACTACGTTTCAGTTAAAATTGTCGAAGGTTTCATTCCTAAGATGTTTTATTATTTTGTACTTTGGTATATAAATATATATATGTATATTATATATTGCCTTGACATTTGATATTTTATTAACATTTACTCTTTTGAAAAAGTTAAACAACTACTAAAGCTATAGTCGAGAAACAGAGGTAAAATATTAAGTTGATATACGAACTAAAGTAGTAAAAATAAAAAGTAATTGTAAAAACGTGAATACATGAACAACATTTGATATTGTTTTATATATTTTATATTCCAGAAATAAAAATCAACCGAATTTCTATTCTACTCATAGTGATAAAATTGAACGTGTCCAAAAAAAGTTTTTTTATTTTCTATGTCATAAATTGGGATTACAAAGGAGGCTAAAGTTTTATGACGAAAAAATCAGATATTTTAATATGTATACACTAAAACAAAGACGTATATGTAATGATCTCTTTACGTTACATAAAATATTACACTCCAAAATTGATTCTTCTGCCTTGTTATCATGTCTTAACTTCAACATTAAATTTAGATCACGTTATCCACATCTCAATAGTTTTGTGCTCAATGTTCACATTAATAACACATCATATTATAATCCTATTGTAAGATTTTGTCGTACTTACAACGACTTACTTTTAACACACAGCAAGATATTAGACATTTTCAATCCAAATTTCTCAAAATTTAAGAATACTGTGAGACATATAATATCGACGATCCAATGATTGACTGATAATACGAAGATTCTTATTTTTGACATTCAATATTTATACATATATATATATATATATATATATATATATTAATTAGTTGAATTCTATTTAATTGTTAATTGCCAATTTTATTGTCTTATTTTATTAATTTATTGTATTTGAAATTTAATTTTAATTTATTTTATCATTTGATTATTGTAAATATAATTTTGAGTTGTTAAATTATTAATAACCTAACTTATTTTTAAAAACATGCCGTGTACACATGTGTTGGAATGTAATTTGCAAATTTTTTAATACTTAATTCTGTAATTCTAAGTCTTGATTACATTCCGTTTTGTGTATCTTAATAAATAAATAAATAAATAAATAAATATAAAGTATCATCAATCATCCTATCACACTGACACCACAAGTTGATAGATATATATTTCAAATTTCTTATAGGTTTTAAAGCTACGTCATCATCGTTCACAAGAGGACTTTAATGTATCGATATCAATGCTTGTATATTTCATAATTCATGCTTTGACGAAAAACAAATCTGTCAGCTCAGAAATTATCGAGCGTGCGCTCTTAGTTAATTAAAAAAGGAATTCTCTGACACTTCGGTAACTACTATTTCCTTTTGGGTTCGTCGAAGCTAGTTCGTAGGATGTCTCCATCCTCGCTAATTACAGAAATGGCTTCACACAAGTTGCCTCGGCTGCCTCCGTCGTTCGGTAACAACGCTTTTAAGTAACTTTAAAAACTTCACGTAGTTTGTTGACTTACAACACCTACTCTTACCTTTATTCGGATTTCTGTTACAAAAATAAGTGTTACGGGTAACAAGGTAAACAGGAAAAAGGGGACAAAGAATCGTTCGTGTATATACATACATAATACATACATATATATATACATAAAACATACATATATATATATATATATATATATATATATATATATATATAGAGTGATACGTTTCAATGAGGTGCCATCATAATATTTTATGCTACGTTAAAAGTTTAACTTCCTCGGAAGTGAGCGAAGTGGGCAGCATGAATATGTATGTATGGATGAGCACTTCTTTGTCTCATCGCTACAGCGTCTAGGGATAGCACTATTCTGAGTATACCTAAGTATCTATCAGCGACTCGACCGCTAAAAGTGTATAATTCGCTACAGACAAAAAGTGATGCGTTATTATCCTTGTAATTTTAGAATATTGTGATAGCTTCAACCTTTTTATTATTATTGTTTAAGGAAATATAAAAATATTGGAAACATAATAGACCATATCTCCATTAAACTTTGCATAAAAACCTAAATAAAAATCCTATGTCTCTATTTTCACGGGAAACGGAAATAGTATAAAAGCTTTCAAGCGAGTCTGATATGAGCTTGACCTGGATTGTTATTTATATAAAATCAAGTATTTGAAATTTTATTATGTTACGATAACCTAAAAATTTGATTGAAAAAGTTAATAACTTGCAATGAAAAATCTGCATTTTTTTTTAAACGTGTGCACACAACTGACAAGAAATAAGAGAAAATGTAATTTTAATAATATAATTTGAGCTTAAAAGGTATTAAGTATTACTACATATTATTAAAAAAAGTCCCCCCGCCGCCTGTCTGTCATTCTGCCTGAACGTGATAAACTCAGAAACTACGAACGGATTTGCATACGTTTTTCATCTATGGACGGAGTGATTCATGAGGAAGGTGTATATTTTATTATCTGTTTGTAAGAATTGGCTGAAATGTGACGACAGAGTCCAACGCCGTGCAAACCATAAAGTGATAGGTATTACGAAAAAAACATTAACTTTTACAGCCACTTACAACAACAATACGATTTGAAGTTATTTGATGTATATCCAGATATCTGTTTTTCAGTAATAATAAGAACTTATTTAGTATCTTACACGTGAAATGATGAAAACGGACTCACATTGATACGCTATTTTGATTCGTATATCCTATAAATTTTATAATTATTATTGTCAATGTGGCATATCACTTTCTAACATCATGTTCGGCGGTGAATATCAAGTTTATTTTACAGAATTGTTCTTATGAATGCACCGCTGAGAAATGTACACATGGTTGTTATATATTCCAATTAATCTTACGACTTTCAATTTGGTCCTGCATAATACAGAGATCAATAAAGTTTAACGCTACAAACAACATTGATGTATGTTAAATTAATCATTAAACAAGGGTAATTAAGTTCGAAATCGCTTGAATTATTCAGACACATTATACAACTGTAGCTTTGAGCCCTAAACAGTAAATATGGAAACATTAATTTTACACAGTACCATATAACAGCGTTGTATTAGTGCTGTATAAAAGGGTTGATTTACAACGCGACGGAATGGATACGATACGACATGAGATTACGGCGTATATAATACACAAGTTGGGCCCCGCGGTTTCACCAGCGTATAGTTAATAAACATATAAATAAAAATCAGCCTCGATAAAAGGACTAAACAACACAAAAATATTTTTTAAATTCGAACCAGTAGTTTCTGAGATTAGCTGGATCAAACAAACAAACTCTGCAGCTTTATATATTATTATAGATACCGTTATCATTATTTCTTATTTTATTCATAAATACTTCTATCATAACAGTACATAAATGTTAGTACATAAATGTTAGTATAATTATAAAAAAAAAATAGTTTTTAAGAAACGCTGTGTCAAATATGTGATTAATAAATAAAATTGATGATTTAACGGTTTATTTACATACATTTATTATATAAATATTTTTGATATGATTTTAATTCAAATTATACACAGACAAAGATTACGCATTAAATAAATTTAAGATTTTGTATATTTATTGTAACATTGAAAACGTTTCTCGAAATTGTTTTTTTTTTAATACCAATGAAAGTTTCGTCACGATTTTTTCGTCATATCGTATCGTCCTCGTGTCGTGTTATCTAAAACGTTTAAAGGGTTGTCGTGCACGGATGGGCACTAATGATTTATTAACAAGCAACACACGACGTAGAATTACAGCTTTGGGCTTGAATATCAAACACTACGTCTTTTTCATCGTTCGTACTTTGTTTAGCTTTGTAATGTGAATTGAAGTTGGTATTCATTGTTGTGATTAAATTTATACTAAAACGAGCCGGTTGGCGTGATTGGTAAGAAACTTGCCTTAGTAGTAGATCAGTCATCTGGTTTCCATAGTACGAGCTCTGCTTAGTTTGGGATCAGACGGCCGTGTGTGAATAATGTCCCAGGATATTTATTTATTCAAAATTAGAAATGTTAAAATAAATCTGTCTGTTACGCTTTCACGGCTAAACTACTGAACCGATTTTAATGACCTTTAGTACGACAAGCAAGTTCTACTGAGGCGGTAAAATCAGATATGTATATTAGTATGTGTGTTCTATTATTTTGAATTTGGAAAGGGTTTTTTTAACTTTTTTATGTACCTATATAATTGCAAACAACTTTATCCGATTGTAATATTTGGAGGGAATAGTAATATTAGTAACTCCTAAAAACGGGTACTAGTAATTGAGACAGCATCTAAGAAATAAAGTTCTCAGTCATATTTTCACAATTTACCCATCTAATAACTCATACTAACTTTACATTAACACAGTGTGTAGCCATTGCATATGGTGTTCAAGTACAGGGCGGCTGGTTCAGTCCTGCGGTTGATATATTTCCGGTCGTGTCTGATGGCCGTCCCATAGGACGACGAGCTTTAGAAAATAGAGGGTGTATACGTGTACACACTTGTGCACAATAATATTACATCCTGTGGAGACTTGGATTGGTTATCATTGCCAGCCATGACGTCATCATGGTGTTTACACATTTAAACCGAAGTCATAAATATACTTGTTTATAAATTACTAGCATAACAAGTTAACGCTCCAATTACTGTCTCTTAAAATGTTCTAAAAACATATTTTTGCGATTGCTTGCGTAGTAGTTTTGGCTTTGTGTTGATATTGATGTTAAATATAGAGATGGCCCAGTGGCTACAACGCGTGAATCTTAACCGATGATCGTGGGTTCAAGCCCGGGCAGGCACCACTGAATTTTCAAGTGCTTATTTCGTGTTTATAATTCATCTCGTGCTTGACGGTGAAGGAAAAGTTCGTGAGGAAACCTGCATGTGTTAAATTTTACTCAAAATACTGCCACAAGTCATTCCACCAATCCGCATTGGAGCAGCGTGGTGGAATGAGCTTCTCCTCAAAAAAGGAGAAGGGGCCTTAGCTCAGCAGTGGGACATTCACAGGCTGTTACTTTATAGAAAAGCATTCCGATAAATAGACAATCTGGTGGTAGGACAACCTTATAGGACTGGATCACTCACACTTCAAACGGGAATACAACAAAAACGTTAATGACCATATTATATGCTAAAATGTTATATAACATAAAAAATAATGTATATTTAAAATCTACGTATAAATTACTCTTTGATATATTCTCATATATGACATAACATGTGTTGTCTAGTTTATATATATTGAGTTATCTTCTTACGATCCCCTGTGACATGTACCGCCTCGAGGCATCCATTGAGCCTTTGTAGAAATGCCAGAAACCCACAAAATATTACTTAATATTTTTTAAAGGTCATTTCATGTATATAGTGCCTTTACTATATGTCTTTTTAACCGACTTCATTTACATTAAATAAATAAATCCAATTGTTAAAAAAAATATTAGAAGATAAAATTTTAAAAATAGAACTGTTTTTCAATGATAAGAACATTTTAATAAAAAATATAAATACGTTCAAGAGATTTTGTAATAAATCATAGGTTTATAGTGCTTATTGTATTCGAAATAAGGATGAAATTCTGTCAATCAAGCTAAAGCCGACCGTACAAAAGGAAATAAATTTTTAACCAACTCGATTTCCTTCAAGAGGGTAGATGTCCCCTTTCCCTCCTTTGATGTTATGATTAGGTTTATTTTGTATAATGATAACAGAAATATGCATTTTAGATCCCCAACGAAATGCCGGGATATCTTCAAAGTGTTTTGTCAGTGAATAAAGTTCGCATTAGATTTCGCGAGATAAGTAACTCGATACAGAGATAAAGATCTCTTTGTGTTAAAAAAAAATACATAATATAATATTGTTTTTCATGTTTAACATTAAACGATAAGTATTCGACTTAAATATTTAACAAGATAATGTTTAGAAAGATCAGCTAACAGAATAATTTATTAACATTATAAGAAAACATTCCTAATCTAAACTATAATTGCGATTAAAAATTCATATCTTTGAAAATCTTAACTTTATCCTGAAAAGTCATAGGACCCTTTTTATTTGTATTTCAATAAAGAATACAAAAAATATGTCCGGTTGAAATATAACAATTTCTTGCAATTGTTTAAACAATTTCGGTTTAATCAATATGGCACGGGGTTGCCCCCTGGCAACATGCATTTATATCATCAGTAGGGCAATTTGAAGAGGATCGCATAAAAAAAATGGAGGTAGAATAGTTTTCGGTACTCATGCGCCGATTCCTCCTAGACTATACACTTACTTATTGATTGTCAATTTAGAAACTACCACCGGTTCGGAAAAGAAACGCCCAGCCCTGAGAAGAACCGCCGAAAGTCAAGGTGATCAGCCAAACAGTTTCGATGTCTATTATATCGTTATAGATATACTACAATCTATTATAAATATATATGATGTCTTCCTAAACGATTTTGCAATCTTAATATGACAGTGAAGAAGTGTGTGTGGAAATAATGATGCACTCAATTCGGGCGCAGGACCAACTGCTTTACGTGCTTTCATAGAAACGGGAATGAGGAGGAGAATCCGCTCTGCTAATGAGAATCTTCGATAGAAAAATCCAATAAACTTTTTATCGGCCCTACCCGGGGTTTGAACCCGTGACATCGGGATCTATAACCGTTTATTTAGCTATCAGACCATCGAGGCATCTGTATAAGATAACAATAAACTATTGAAATATATGTTAGTACCCTAAGAGAAGCGATGTCTGTTCATTTATATATCCAGATCTAAGCCTAAAATAAAGAAACAGAGGCGATAGGAAACGAAGCTAATGGCAGCAATTCGTTCAAGATGCCGCCCACACTAATGTTCCTCGCCAAGGGTTAGTTAAATAAAATATTTTATCCGCTTCCTCAGCAAACCTCAAAAATGTCCATTAATGTACAACGAACCATGTGTAAAATAAAACGAAGCCCTTAAGTCTAAAACCATAAGGATTACATTATTGATATATTTTTTGTTAGACTTCGCCTACCGTATTCGTAGTAGAACAAATGGAAGAAAAAAAAATCATATTGATTTACGTCTAGAACGTGCTTTGTCTTTGTTCGATGGGCCGTTTAGAAATATGAATACGCACACAGGCATATACCAGACACATACATACAAAAGATTTCACATCACATATAGACATTTTCTCAAACAACTACATTTTGATTGAAGTAATTACTTATCTCCTCTAAATTTGTATATTTTAATTTGTATATCATCTGTAATTTAAATACCTCATACATATTATAATCTTTAGTTTGTATAGTATGAACCCTTATTGGATTATCATGCTGGAATAATGTCCAAGTTTTTTCATCCTTTTCTCAGCTATCGTAGTCTATTAGAATAAATAGTCAACAAATTAGCTAAGTATATTATTTATTTTGATTTTGGAAATATGCTAAAAAGATTTAAAAAAAAACGATAAATCGAACGTCTGCAGAAATTTGTGTCATTATTAGAAAAAAAAAGATTTATCCCTTTTAGATGTAATCGTTCAAGATGATAAAAATTGTTTACAAACTTCAGATGATTAAAATAAATGTCAAGTCGTTATCTGTTCGCTGTTGCTAAATTTTTAAGACAATGGACTTGTACCTCGATTTTCCCGAAACCAAGCGATTCACAAATACGAGTGGAATCCGAGATTATTCACGGATGAATTTTACATCGCTACTGACTGGGGTTGTGTAAGATTTATTTGTATTTTAGCCAGTGCTTCGTTGTGTGGGTATGAACCAAGTATAGCTAAGGTTATTACTGGTGTTCGTTATAGACTAGAAAGGTATATAATACCTATTAACTTGGTAACGGGCTTTGTGTAGGTCCGTTTGAGTAGGTACCATCACTCATCTCTCTCTTCTCGTTTAGTTTCTCACTTTTGGCAATGTAAGGGATGTAAGGAATTATTGATATCAAAGTCAAAATCAAAATCTTTATTCAATATTCAAGCGTTACACTTACTTATTTATTGTCATTAATCTACCACCGGTTCGGAAATAAACACCTCAGACCTAAAAAGAACCAGCTAAAGAAACTCAGCGGGTTTTTTTATATTATATCTTTACAATACAGGCAATTTACGCAATAACAATTTTTTTTTTATTTGAAATACCCTGGACGCGATCGTTTCATTCCCAAGGCGTGCTCATCATCTAAAATGTTGCGTATGGTTCCAATGACTGTGGGCCGTGGTACCTACTTACTGTTTCTTGGGTTAACTGTCCTATTTGTCCGTCCACCAATTTACGTTAACACCAACACTATTATACATCTTATCAGATTTCATGATAACGTTGTATTTCCATTAAACACTAATAAGTACTTTATTGTTACGTACGTTTTTAACGTTAATGTTTAAGTATAATTTTTAACAAAATAGCATGCGAACGGGACAGAATTAATAAAATTACGACTCTTTTGATATTAGAAATGATAAAAGAATATTTTTTCAAGACTTTAATAAAATAATGTATGATTTGGTTTTTCCTTGCACGTCATATGAAGAGGTTTAGAGGCAGTTTTTACTGAGGGCCGTTTATTATAAAGTTTATGGTGACATAAAGCATAAAATAATGGAGTATTTTTACAACCCGATGCCGTAAAACACCTTTTATGATTGTGATAACATCGCTATTGGATATTTGGCGTGTGTATTGTGTTTGGCTTACGGTTTAATTAATAATAATAATTTATTTAAAGGTTTCAGAACGATTTTAGGATATAACTGTAATTTTTCGGTCTATTTAGTTTTTCGATAAAAATAGCCTGCGTTCAAACTCGGGCGAGAACGTTATAGTTTTAATTTACGTAATTACTTAAACTTCATAATATGCACAAAAATCAGTTTATAAGTTGCTAGTGTTTTACCCGCGGCTTCACCCGCGTAGCTCCCGTTGCCGTGGGAATAAGGGGACAAAATTTAACCTATTTTAAACGTTGATAAAGTAGCGTTCCATTAATGAAATAATTTTTAAAATCGATTGAGCGCTTTACGCCTATTACAAAAAACAAACAAAGTCCTCTGACTTTGTAATATTATCACATTTGTAATATTAGGTATGATTTGTAGGCATTTAATATTTAAAGATTTATCGTGTTATTAAAATCCATTAAAGCGAATATGAAGAATGGTAGTGTATTTATATATATAAATATAGAGGTCCCTCATGACTAAAGCGAGACAAATTTCATTAGTCTGCAATACGTTCGAGTTTATATATTTCTACTTCATTTTATAATAGGTATATAGTCATCCCATGGCTTTAATGCGATAAAGCAATTATTGGTTTAGTTTTAATTTGAAATGTGTCGTTTTTCATTACATCAACCCTTTTTGTAATTTATTGATATAACTATATGTTTTTTTATATAATTATTTAATATGTAACTAAAATGATTAAGATCAACTATTTTGAGAATAAAACTGAACACAGTGCGGTGCGTGTGCACGAACACACGCACACTCTTACAGCGTTGCTGTGTTCGTGTGTGTGTGATTATTGAACACTGGTTTTACTCTATAGTACTAATACATAATCGTGCAAGTTAGCGACGTTATTAAAACGTGTATATATTACAACATACTAATTGCTGAAATAATTATGAATAAATATACAATAATATATATACTGTATTTTAAACTAACCAAAATTTGACTTTCTTTTTGCAAATATTTAATTCACAAAGATCAATGAAAAATAGAGAAAATATTAAACAAATATCAGTATGAAAAAATATAATATATATTGTAACTGCATAATATTTCTATTTACTTAATATTTCTAAATTAATTTATTGGACACTAAACGAATCTATTTAGTTTAGTTTCAGTTTTTTAAATGATTCCGTAACAAAGACTGTGGACGTGAGATAAACTCTAATGGTACATATATTCCCTGAAGAACGATGAAGTTACCCGTACCGTACCAATTGTTGTCATGAGCCTTGAACGCTATAAAAAAGTGATATATATCTGCTTTGAATTTGAATTAAATTTTCAAAGATTAATATTGGGATGAAAAAATCTTTAAATATAGGATGAAAAGGCGTTGATTTTGTACCTTCGAGTGTTTATGTTATCGAATTAATTAACTATTATTTATAGCCTGATGATAGCACACTTAAATCTAAAGCGGAGATTTTTGGATCAAATCCAGGAAATGAGTTAATATGCTTATAATTCTTCTTGTATTTAGCGTTGAGAAAAAAACATAAGGCGGAAACTAGAAAACCACATTGAAACAGGAAGTTTGATAAGGCTTCTTCAGCAACAGAAGGGTTAACCATTACACATTGTTACTCTAACATTGGTTCAGATAATAAAAAATAACTAAATACTGTTTACTTGCTTGTAGTAAATACAATAATACTAGCAACAACAATTAAATTAATAATATAGAAACAGTAAACACCGTTGAGTCTGTTTTAATTTAATGCGAAGTAAAGTTGCAGTCAATCACATTCGCCGAGTTAACGCCGTTGTCTGGTGATACATTAGTCTGGAATTTGCCGGTCTGCTTTGAAATTGCTTGCTAATTGTGTTAAGCGAAGAGCTATTTCGATTTATTTATAACGCAACATTACACTTCACGTGTTTTTTATTATAGTTCCGTGCCCAAAGGGTAAAACGGGACCCTATTACTAAGACTCCGCTGTCCGTCCGTCCGCCTGTCCGCCTGTCACCAGGCTGTATCTCATAAACCGTGATAGTTAGACAGTTGAAATTTTCACAGATGCTGTACTTCTGTTGCCGCTTTAATAACAAAAACTAAAAACAGAATAAAATAAATATTTAAGTGGGGCTCTCATACAACAGGCATGACTTTTTTGCCGTTTTTATGGATAATTGTACGGAACCCTTCGTGTGCGAATCCGATTCACACTTGGCCGGTTTTTACAAGAGTATTGCGCAACTTTTGTACAACATGCTCCGGGCTTTAATATTTTTTATTGTTAAGTGGGAATATTGTACAATAATTTAATATCTAATCTCACTGTTTGAGATTCTTGGGAATTCTTCCCGGTAGAATCTACATTCCGACCAGGTTGTAGGTTTATATATATAATTTTAGACTAACAACAAACTTAATATTAGTAGATAAATTGACATACTTATATATACATAAAAGTATAACACATATGATTCAAATATATTATTAAGCAAAGCAACCAATACTATAGAATGAGACAAAAATAATAATTATTTTCAGGATCTAAAAGTAAATGTAATAACTTACTAAAAATAATAAAGAAAACAGAAGACAAAAAAAATCCACTGTACAACAATAGTCTGATTCTAAAATACTTATTTAACGAAATACGCTTCGAAGAGCTTAATTCATCAAAACAAGTGAATCGGAATCAAGACCCAATCATCTTAACTAAGCTGTAGTCCGCTTTTTACTCTGACGTCTCCGGAGGCCAAAACAAATTTTCCATGCGGCCTGTCAAAGAGAATTTCTCAAGGAAACGAAAAAGTCAACGATGTGAAATAACAAATATAGCAGCGAATTAGGAATTATTTTGTTTTGGATTGAAAGAAATCAACATAACTCTATGCTCGACTGAAATGTTAAACTTTATGGTTGAAGAAATTAGCGGGAGTTTTTGTAAATAACAAACCGATTCGTTTGCTTGCAGATAGTATAAATGTATACGAGATGTCGTTTTGTATCTATAATTAGATATATAGGATCAAAGCGAATAAGGGATAGTATTGTTTATCAATTCATGTGACATACTACTTTTTTGATTCAGAAATGTAAACGTCAATATGAAATTGTAATTAGATATAATAATAATGGTCCTTCTGACCGATTTCGGCCACGGCGGCCAATCTGAAGAGAGATCAGCCAATTACACAGGAGATATTATAGTGCACAAGTGTGTGCGCAAACACAGGTGCACTCTCTATTCCCTAACTCTCATAACCCGATGGGACGGCAATCCGAAACGACCGGAAAGACTTCAGGCGCAAGACCAACGGCTTTACGTGCTTTCCGAGGCACGGGAGTGTTCATACTTCCAACTTCTAGACTCCGGGCTGCCACTGAGATTTTTCGACAGAAAATCTAAATAACATTTTATTGGCCCGACCTGGGAATTGAACCCAGAACCTCCGAGTTAGCAGCCTTAATCCTAGCCACTAGACCAACGACGCAGTCAAATCAGATATATCTAAATATTGAAGCAACAAATATTCTTCTATATCTTACATACTGCTGATTGTAAGATATTTGCATCACGTATAGTAATTATACTTAATACAGAAGTTAATCTTAAATATACTATGTAAACTATGGTAACAAATAAGCTTTACTTTACTATTAGTTTGAGCATTTATTTCTAGTTGCAAAGCAAGTCCACCGCTAGACTCAATGCAAAACTATCACTTTAAAATTGGCAGATCAATAATCATGAACCGCCATATGAAACAAACATATTGTTACAAGTTTGACAGTGTTTGCCTTCATCTCATAGGAAGCTATTGAGTTCATGGGTCCTGCGCCTGATCTCTCTCCAGTCCTATCAGGACTATTACAAACTGGAACTGAGATTGTTCGTTCTGGCTGAAAGTCGGTCAGTAGAACATCTGTGTTATTTATTTGATGTCCCCATAAAAAGTGGCTACGTCACCGTCCATCTACGGTGAACGTTATGTATGTGCACTTATCGCTTCCTATCACAAATTTAAAGTGAATAATATAAAATAGGACGAGTTCTATACTTGGACGTAATAGAACGTTGGACGAATAGGTTTTAAACTGAATCCACAATTTAAAGTAAATTTCCCAGGTCCGTCTTAGAACGTAAACTTAGCCAATAAACAATGAAGATCATTGTGAATTCACGGCACAAACCGATCGGACTTGAAAATTTTCACTATTTTCTTTAAAACAAAATCCATCGAATGAGTTTTTACGGAACTACCAACGTTAGAGGGTTTCGTGGATATCGTGGATTTGATGATAAATGAAAATGGCGACAAGTATTCGTTAGAAGTCATCGCTTAGATGAGTATCACCCCTTCAAATATTCTACTGCCAATCAGCAATAGGTACTTTTCTGTTCAGGTTTGAATGGTCAGTGAGCCAGTGTAACAGATGCTAGGTACGTAATATTTAAGTTCTCAAGGTTGGTCGCACATTAGCGAAGTAAGAGATGGTTAATATTTTTACAGTGCCAGTGTCTTTGTGACGTCTACTTACCAAGTGACCCACTTGCAGTCTAACTTTACACAAAAAAAAACTTTGACTACTATTAAAATTACCAAATGACGCAACTGGTTCCAGCGTTGAACATACCTGAAACAAAAAAAGAAACATTAGTTACGAAGATACAGGTCCCGGTTTTAATTTTCGAATAGCTTCCGAATCATGATTGAATAAACTCTGATTGGCTAGTTCATATCGTGCTGGATGACATCACGTCTGGTCCAGTCACGTGGTCAATTTCCGGTCCAATTTCCTATGCAGGCGCTCGCCATTAGGGAACTGACAGCCGTGAAGTTAAGACCTTGTATAATTTATTAGTTTAATTTAATGTTAATAGAATAATAGCTTAATTATATAATATATATGTGTTGTTTATACATAATTATTAACAGGACTATTACCATTGATATAAAAAAACTAGATGTGACAATTGTGCTCAGTGAATTTTTAGCAATAAGACTGCTGTTTTGTTGTGTATTAACTGTTTTCCGAATATCAGATCATAATTTTGTGTAGACTTGTATGTGTATGTGTTTCATGATAAAATGAACTAACTCTTATTAAAGACGAAAACCTTTAATTTACCAGGTACTTACCTAAATTAAAGCTAGTTGTATTGAGAGAGAGAGAGAGAGAGAAAAAAATTTAGAAAACATGTTTAGAATACGGATATGTATATCAGGATTATGGTTGCTGCGTATGTTATGCAAAAGATTCTCACCTCTTAAGAGTTTAACGGCCGAATACTGAAACATCATTGAAAATTTAGTATGCGAAATTTGAAATTAATGGCGTTCCAAATAATTAAGTCCCACTTCATATTTGAAAGACGTTTCAGTATTCGGCCATAACTCTCTTACTCTCTGTTCTTAGTAATCAATATATGTTTATGTTGATTGTGTTATCCTATTTTGGTTTTAGTTACATGTTATATAATAATTAATATCATTAGATATGTATAAAATTGCCAAACAATTTGGGTTGGTGGAATACACATGTGGCAGAATTTGAACGAAATTTGACACATGCAGATTTTTTCACTATGTTTTCCTTCACCGTCAAGCACGAGATGAATTATAAACACAAATTAAGCACATGAAAATTCAGTGGTGCCTACCTGGGTTTGAACCCACGATCATCGGTTAAGATTCACGCGTTCTAGCTACTGGGCAATCTCGGCTTATAAATAAATAGGTATATCAACATGAAATCTGAATTATACCCGAGAGTCAATCCAGGTAGTTAATTATAAAAGCAATCTTGATATCAAAATATATTTCAATGTTATCCGTTATCCTCTTTGAAGTAATCAAGTGAAGCAATCCTTTGTGGTAAGTTCTGTTGTAAACTTCGTTGTTTAAGCCCCATTATGCCTTCAGCGTCGATAAATTAATTGAAATCCATTCGCGAAACTTTATTATTCGGTTGAAAATTTCTCGACAGCTTTCAAACTTAACGGAACAGATACGTGCATTCTCGTTGATCTATTAACAAATTAATTATTATTGTCTTATATACTCGTACCTATCTGTGATAACCAATAATAAGGAAGTATAATTTTAAATTCAGTATACAGTATAGTACAGTAACATCCTGTGAATGTCCCACTACTGGGTTAAGGCCTCTTCTCCTCTTTTGAGAAGAATTTTTGGAGCTTATTCCACCACGCTGCCTGTATGTGAAACATTTTGTGATATACACATGTGAAGGATTTTCAGTAAAATTTGACACATGCAGGTTTCCTCACGATGTTTTTCTTCATCTCGGCTTCAATTCAGTATGTATTTCATTCGTTTTAAAACGAATTATTGACGTTAAGAACAAATAGTATACAAATCCATATTACATTGCTGTACAAATAATGAAAGGGTGAAATGGTTGCAGTATTTTTCTTACATGTTATCAATTCAGGCAATAAGACTAGGTGTAATTATAATATGTTTAAAATGTATTTTTTCTATCACTACAAGGTTGAACTTTATTGAAACAATCATTTCACAAACTTTTGATAAATCGAATATATTTACATTGTAACAAACTCATTTGTACACATACATATGTTACATAACACAGAATTACAGTTCTCTGAACAGATTAATCAAAATTTTTATATTTAAGAATTTGTTTCAAAGATATAATTATATATTATTTAATACGAATCTAAATTACATAATTGAATACTAGACCCTGTAGACTTTGAAGTGTAATTCTTTTTATTTATCGAAAGAAATTCTGCTTTCATTACGACACACATAACAAACTACTAAGAACAAGACATTGTCCGCTGTACACACTAGATTGGGTAGTAAAAGCGATTTGCTGAGAGCAGATGCTGTAACACAATTATTAGAACAATTGCAACGTTGCAAACATCTTGTGACAAGCAAAAATAACCAAGAAATTCTACACTACGAAGAAATATAATAGTCATTGAGAAAATGAAAAAAATAAATCAATAATATGAAAAATTTAATAATAGTAACAGCCTGTGAATGTCTCACTGCTGGGCTAAGGCTACTCCTCCTCTTTGTGAAGAGAAATTTAATTAACTTTACTTTTTTAATATAAAGAAACTGTTTTATTAATAATTATTTTATGTTCGAATTGTAATATTAAATCGATATTATGTGAAGTTATATTTCATGACATAATTTGTCTGGTATTTTTTTTTTTAAGATGAGAATATGGTTCATGTATTATATATTGTTTGTTTGAATCGGGAAATTTATTTTGATTTTTTTTTCTCTCTCAAATGACAAGACATGTTTAAAAGGATTTCATACAGAATTTATTATACAACTACAACTGCAATCGCAACAATACAGTCGGGCTTGTACGAGGGCCAAGATGATCAAATAGTATGTTTGTAGTTGATGAGGATCACAAGCGTCGCATCGGTTGATGCAAAAATATAGTATGTTTTTTTTGTTCCAGCAGTTCTCGCCCTAAAAGGCGACGCTGTGTACTATGACGTAAAGCCAACATTAATGTACACATGGAACTAACATGACAGAAACGATAACATGCAAATAATAATAAAGAAAGTTGATAGTAGACAGTATGGAAAATAGAATAATTTACAATTATTATTTTAGTTTATGCGTCGTAATTTTTAAATTAATATTAATAATATTATAAGATATTTATTTTATTTGAACTGGATCGTGTCCAGTACATAGGTATAGATTACATATAATACCAATAAAAGTTCCCAATTTTTAATTAACATACATATTAAACAAAGCACGCTGCAAAGGATAAAATTTTATCAAATAACTTAAAAGAGACAGGAAGAAAAACAACAAAGTCTTTTTTAAACTATATCTGTCTGTATTCCTAAACAACATTTTTAAATTGAGGTATAATGTTGTAAGCCATGATATCGTTCAAATTAATTTGTAATCTGGTAATAGTCATGTTAAGAATAGTGGGGATGGTGGAAGGATGTGGATGGTGGAGTTCAAAGGTTATCGGATGAATGTAGAATTTCTTATTTTATATATTTATTATTTACTAACTGTTGAATTAGGCATGTTTTAAACGATTATGTGGTTTTCATTTTGTAGCATCCATGTTTTTTTTAATAGTGATAGTTATGTGAATATAGTTTGTAAAAGGACTTTGTACATTGCAAGATTGATGTTATTATGTTTCACAATAATAACAACAACTGTCAAGATTAATAAGACATTTAAAATATGTCTTCATTATTTGATTCCAATAACGCCTTTTCATCAAAATTTTAACATTAATTAACCGTTATAACAATATAATAATTATCATAGAAATTACATACCTTGCGCATCTGATGTATCTTATAAATAATTAACCATTAGGGCACTTACTACTTTCATCGTAAGGTTCCCTTTTATCCATCATCCTTACTTCGTTATATCATTACTTCATTTGAAAGATGGTTCAGCCAGCTACTGAATTAATAATGCTTCAATTATGAAGGTTTGTATTATCCTTAGCGGAATTATGTATTTCTGTGAACAGTCGACGAAATGAAAATCAATACGACTTACATAAATGTGTCCGCTGCTTCGTTTGTGTGGAAACTGTATTGTTAAGATTAATTTCTATAATATAATAAAATAGGAAGATGTGTGAGTGAAGCGAATTACTAGACTAGCCCTAAGACAATGGCTTTCAGAAAAATATTTATTATAATCGCAACGTGTACAGGAATTAATTTACGGCGCGGCGAATTTCCACTTTTTTGATGGAACCACATTTGAAATGGCCTTTCATCAATTGTGACATCTTTATTATTTTTAAGTAATTTATGGGCGAATACCGAAACGTCCCTCAAAGTTAACGCTACTTAACATTGAAGAGCTCCTAAATTAGTATGCGAAAATTTAAATTAACGGCATCTCAATTAATTTAGTTGCATTTAATATTTAAGTGAAGTTTCAGCATTCGGCCGTTAGTCACAATTCACATTGACTTTGTTTAAAAAAGTTGGCAAAAAATTAGTACTTAAATATATTAAATAAAAAACTAATTAACAACCTTTATGTTATAGTTTGATATTCCAAAATTCATCTCCTAATTAGAACTTTAATTATTATTTACCTAAACATATATTTCATGTTCAGTTAGCTTAAAATGAAGCAAGTTCAAAAGTACAATTATGCATTTAAGAGTGTCACGCTCATAAATCAAAGGACGGGAGATTAACCAGGTCATATCTTCACCTTAACCGGATTTTGTCGGATGTCGTTCGACGTGGCGCGAATATATTACTGTTCTGTCCGGACAGAGTTCTATCCTATATATCCGTACATGATCATCCCAATCCCTTGCTACTTTTGTTTTAATCTTTATGCTTTAGGAATTTAAAGTTTTAAGATATGTTTTTTTTTGATTGGTGAGAGTGAGCATAGATTATGCAAAGCTAGGTATATAAAGATGAGAACTATCTTAGAACTTACGTATCAGATAAATTGTTAGTTAATTAATTATTTTATTTAATTTAGCTAGTCAGTCAATTATTAAATTTTGTTATTTTTATTCTGACTAATTTTTTTTAACTTTTTGAACACGGTGAATGAAATATTTAAAGATTTCATATTTCTTAATCAAAGTTCAAAAGTTAAATTGTGTATTAATAAGCACCCACTACCCACTATTTAATTATTTTTTTCTGACACCAATACTAATATATCACAAAAAAGATTTCTAAAAGAGAACATTACTCTACTTGCTAATATCAAGGACTTGAAGACCTGAAAGGTTCCATTCAAGTAGCCATCGAGTCACTGCTACATGGAGTAACATTTTTAGTGACTATTCTCAACGGATATCGAGACACGGATCTCGCATTACCGAGCGCTGACGGGGTCTCGGTTCAATTGTTTGGACTTCCGTTATTGAAATGTTTGTTTCATTATCATTTATTATTTTAATGTTTTTAATTTTAAAAGTAATAAAGGTATCACAAACGGAATTTGGTTGAATTGTTTTTTTTAAATCATCATAAGCAAAAGCTCTTTCCAAGCAGGCGCTGTCTTTAAAAAAAAGTAGTGTTACAGTAGTGCATGAACATTATATGCAACAGACTTGGGCTGCGGTAAATACAACATGGTATGTACATTTAAATATTTTGTTTCTACCTAAGCCACCAAGTTTCTAACCTAGCCATAGATTCAATTTAATTCTATAACGTGATTTCAAAAGTCAAATATAATGGAGTATGACTGATTGTAGAGCGAGAGACTTTTCTGCATTGTAATTTATTAGAAATTAAGTTAGGTAAATAGGGTACTTTCACCTAAATTTACCTATATATTACAAGCTCTAGCTCAAAAAGAGGAGAGGCCTTAGCCCAGCAGTGGGACATTCACAGGCTGTTACTACTACAAGCTCTATGAACATTATTTGTATCCATACTGTCCACCTAGACGCGAAACACAAATCACACAAATATAGACAAAACTAAAAAAGAGATTCGAATAATATTCGTTGTCAATCACGTTTCCTATATACAGATATATTTTCAATTCAAAACGAAATGTTTCATCATTGTATTGCAATTTAAGCCAGCACGTTATGTGCACTAAAAACTGATAGATTTGTAAGGTAAAATTCATACTACGTTTGGTTTGATTTGCATGTGAACGCTCGCCATTTGCCTCGGTCTTTCAGACCGTGCAACTTCGATCAATTCACGGCTGAATGTTTTAGGTACGTTTCGTAAATATAGGGTTTAGAATGTTTGAATATCATGTTTAATTTTAAAATAACTGATACTGAATTACTAAAGTAATTATAAATTAAATATAAAAATTAAATATAAAAAAATATAAGTATTTTAAGAGCATGTTAATAATTAGCTAGGCTGAAAATAAATATTACAAACATTTGAATTTTTTGTAACTATTAACACTTAATAAAGCATCATCTGTTTTTGATTTAAACAAAGGTTTTTTATTATTTAAAGATCAATAGAAATAGTACACTTCATTTGCTTTTAGGTTCGCGTCACTAGTCAAAAGCGCACGGACTTTTCGACCGTACGTTGCAGTTTAGTGTTCACTGTGCTTACTTTAATGAAACACAAGCCTCGCATCCATGAACAATGTGTATCCGAAATTAAGGTAATTCAACACTGGAATATTGAAACTCACATGAAGTTTGTTTATTTGTAGAACTGATTTTAAATTCAGTTAAGTTAAATAAAAACTTAATAACATAGGCCTTGAAGCTGTTTCTATGCGAAATCTATCCATCTCGCTCTGACCTCGCCTTAGTCTACCAATGAAGTCGAATAGCCTACCCTTCTATTATAGGTTTCATCTTATTGATTTCAAATTTAATTATAATCAGTTCAGAATTGTATAACCAAAACGTGAATTTATCATGCATATATTTTTAGAGGCCTTAGCCCAGCAGTGGGACATTCACAGGCTGTTACTTTACTTTACTTTATTTTTTTTTAATAGCAGTACTTCTGTCTTTTGTATCTATTTACGTCTTACATATGTAACTGTTAATTAACATTGTACATAAAGCGAATATTGGAACATGGGTTTTGGCCACAAAAGATTAGCTCAGAAAAGAGGTTATACTCAGTGGTGGTGGAAGATTGGCTGCGAATAATAATGGTGATAAAGATGATAACAAAGTCATACTTAAGGAAAAAACTGACATATGTATGTGTAATATATAAATATGTACAATATCCATTCGAAGATAATTTAAATCCGGTCAAATTCATTCCGTTCAACTATTAATTTAGTTTGGATAAACAAAGATTTCGAACTAACATTAAACTGTCTTGACCACAATAGTAGTGACCCCACTTTATACAACTATTCGACTCTCGAGACAAAGAAGTTCATTAAATTAGACAGACATATTTTATGGAGGAAACGCTTAAGCTCTCGACTAAGAGGCCGATGTCTTAATCCGGCTATTATTCGATCTAAATGATTGCGCTTATCCGCGCTATGTTCCTCGTTGCCGTTTAGTTCAGCTCTCGTGAAATATTGGTGACTGGACCGTTTTCTTCTGAATACAGGTAAGAAGCTTTTAACTTTAGCTTCAGGTCGACTTATTCTTTCAAACATTTATAAGTAAAAGTCTAAAGGTAAAGTCCAGAGATGTTCGAATCAAATCAAATAATTCTTTATTCAAGAAGGATCATGCGATTTAAACTTCATGTTGCAGTATTGAATTAAATTTAAAGCTACCGGTTCGGAATTAAGTTACTCTTTTTCATTCTTTCAATTACAGAGACAATAAAAAACAATGAAATGTATATCGTAATGAAAGTCTATAGAAGAAAGAAGACCCGGATGTGGTAAATAAGGACCTCAAAAATATAAATTTTTGAATTTTTCCCTTGACGAGATGCTACTTATATCAGAAGAGGAATCATAATTACACTTAGAGTAAACTTGAAACTATTGGGCATTTAATAATTGTTATCAGTGAATTTATATGTAAAGAAATGAAATTATGAATCAAAATAATCATAGTAGTCAGGTTAACTGAAATCACTAGAATTCAGGTGAATTCCAACTTATTAAATTGACGGAATGGTATCAACGAAACCTGTCGTTTCTATGATAATTTAAAGATAATATATATAAATCATTGTACAGATTAATTTTATTTCTGATTATTTATAAATTATACAATTGATATGACTGAGTTATTACTATCTGATATTTTGACAAGTTCTCACAAATTAGTTTTTTTTATCAAACAATCTTAATCAACAAAAAATGTATCGAACATTTTTATCGTGATTGCAAACTTTGCGGATAAATAAAATAAAATCACTATGGACGATAAAAAAAAATATTAATCTATACAGATATAGAATGACATAACTATAAAACCTATAAAATGCTACCAAAAATTGTATGGTCCCGGAACCGCTTATATCTTTTCGCTTCTGCTGTGGCTCACGTCTAGTACTTGTGTTCTTTTGAGTATTATAGCTTATACCTTACAAATAACATATTCTGGTACGATGTGACGAAGAGGAAAACTATAATATTTATATCACAGAATTGTCAAATCGCTGACTTCTTGTGAATTAGAAGCTTCAAGGTGGACCTTTCGTCGACTAGACGTTAACAAGAGTTAAATCGTCCGATTTATTTCCTACGATCGCCATTGTAGAATTGTTGGGACTTAATAGAAGCACCGGATGAAGTATTAGTGCGATTGTAATCTACTTCTCACGTGGTAAATTGTTGGGTAAATAATTTAGTACTATCGCTTCTATGAATTCTTATGAAATTCTTATTCGTACCACACTTATCTTTTTGGTTTTAACACTTAGTAATAGTATATATAATACATTTGTAATATTATATTTTTTGCTAACAACTTTGCTTACAATTTGTATTATTTGATTCTATATTCAAAATTTCTTAAAGATCATTTAAACTGATAAATATGAAAGAATTCAATTAACGCACTCATATACTTTAAAAAGCGTTTTCCGCTCCTATTATTGGATTATTATAGTACTTGACCTTTTAAAAAAGTTGAAATTTGTATAATCTATTTACGTAAACAATAAAAATTATCTAAGAATGCATAGAAAAATATTTGAATGTATATTTACGGATGTTTTTAGCGTTTTCTTTTTAGTATTTCGTATATAATAAACAATTTAGATGTCTACAAGTTAGTAAAATAAAAAAGTATTTTTTTTTTTTAAATATATAAATGAAATATCGACAAAGTGAAGTAACATACAATAGACAAGATATATTTTTACACAATATTTTATTCGTTAACAAATTGATTGATTAATTATATTTAAAACATCTAGCAAATTAATCATTTATTTTGTAATAGACATAATTTTAAAAAAAGTAGTAAAATTTTCTTTTTGCCGACATGTCAAAGGGCAAGTTGTGATGATCCACCATTAACAAACAATGCAGCATCCACTCTCATCTATCGAGAATTAATAGTAGTACATAAAAATCGAACACCTTCTCTGGGCCCGAGGCGCGTTTTATTGCGCGGCCCTTTGATCGCGACAATGGCTGCTGTAATAAAATTTCAAAAAAAAGGAAACGTTACGTTCCATTGTACGCAGCACCCTCTGGCGGTAAAATTACAAACTGCGTTTGTTTCCGTAAAACGGAACGCGTAACGTAAAGGTCACATAAATCGAGGCGTCTATTAACTTTTTACGGCTTCGTAGCCTTTTTAGAGAATCTTGTGCTGAAACGAAATGCGAAGATTTCGACTTTAATAGCTTATTTGTTGCTTCGCGCTTTCGTTGACGATGCTTTATCATAACACAATACTGGGAATATAAAATTAAACGTGTCGTGTAATCATTTTTATGACAAAACTATTGAATACAATTCATGCTAACTTGACTATTATAAAGAAACATTTTAATCTGATTAATTTCAACAGTAATTAAATTGTAACGTCGTACATAAAACCTAAAGTCACATTTTTTTATTATTATTTAATTAAACGACATTAAAACTTAACTGGCAAGTCCACCAATGTAATAAGATATTTGCTAGACATGGTGATACTGACACAAAATACAATTAATTATTTTATGGATGATGCACACGTTGGGAATGAGACGATCGCCGCATGGCTATTTCTTATTGTTTTTTTTTTGTAAAAGACATAAAAAAAGACAAAAAAAAATCAACCCGCTGAGTTTCTTTCGCCGGTTCTTCTCAGGGCTGGGTGTTTCTTTTCCGAACCGGTAGTAGTTCCCAGTTTGACAAACAATAAGTGAGTGTAATACTGTAGGTATATTGAATTAAGAATTTTGAATTTGAATTTATATGAACAAAACATTTCATATAAAGCTCGTTTCAGACAGAGTAGCTCATATATAAATGATCACAACAACAAATACAGAATTTAAAAAAATATTACGGATTAAAAAACAATATCATTCAGCATAAATGGAATTTATTTTATATGTATGCGTAATTAGCCGTAGTTCTCTCATATGCTAGTTAATTAGTGTAGTTAAATTTTATAGCAACCAATTACAGTACATACCAGTAGGTCGAGGCACGGCATGTGCTCAGTATGGTAAACCTACAAATGACGGCGTGAAATTGTTCACGTATAATAAAACCTTATCGGAGCCATTCGACCGTCATAAACATACTGGCTTGGAAGCAATCCAAATTATCGATTTAAAAATAAAATTCAATACATCCCTTCGATTGTTTAATTAGAATTAAAATGTTCATTTTTATAGGGTTCGATATTTTACGATGATTCGTTTATTATATTCGATTTTTAAAATGATTAAATTAAGGACAAATTGCTAAGTGTAATTCTTTTTTTTTCAATGTATGTATGATATGGAGTTAGATATTTGTATCTGTTTGATGTTCATTGATTTTGAAACTGTCTGATCACAATCAGAGTCAACACACGAATATATGTATATATTTAAATGGAGAACATTTATCTACTACAACTACCTACATTGTTGTAACTTGCCAGTTAAAACTTTTTTGCCGTTCATAAAAATCATCAATCATCATCAAAACAATATAAAATATTTTTTGCCGTTCTCTTGTTTATATGCGGTTTATTTTGGTCACACAAAATTGAACTATCATTGGACACCTCATCTGTCTCCAAATATAGAATACTGAAAATTGTTTAAAACGCCATCCAAATTATCAAACACTGAATATTTGACAACAGGGCATCTATTTAATTATGCACAGACATAAATCAACATACGACACGACAAGGTCTGCCCGGATTTGAATCTATATATATTGTTTATTTATGGAAGTCAAATAGAGAAAACAGTGTGTACTGTTTTGTAAGTCACAATGTCACCTGGGAACTAATTATGTCACACGTGGTACTGGTTCGTTCAGTCTTCAAAGCCGCCATAGACTTCGACCCTTGTGCCAATTATTAATATTTAGTATTACTATTTAGCGATACAACAACTGGGTTTCACCCAGCTGTTGATGCCACTGGGTTATCTTGATAAACCTTTACTTTGTTCGGTTTATAAGATTAAATATTGAAGAAAAATCCAGCGCAAATTCCGGTCATGCAACAACATTTTTAATAGCTGCACCGAACAAAACGGTTTGAAAATAAATGAACAAGCTGATAGCATTACAAACTACAGTATGTTTGCACTCAGATAAAAATCGCATGATTTCAGAAATTACACCGATAATGCCGAAAGTTGTTAACTCGGCTGGTGGGTAACTAGAGAATTTTTCTCCCTAACTGCACTATTGCGTGAGAATGCCACATTAATCGGTATTAACGCCAACTACGCTCTCAGCCGATATATGGGAGCTTTTAAACTGCATTGCAGATAGCGAACAATAACCATCAAACGACTATCCCCTTTATTACGTCGAGATATTGTCCACAATTGCATACATTAAACGCACGGTATGAATATTCCTATGGGTGAATGCTCTGGACTCGAATGATACGATTTAATTCACTTTGTCGGTATCAAAAAGACTAATTTAAAATGTCGCCGGATTAGAAATAGGGTTTCAGTATAGAAGTTATTATCATACGTTTACAATGTTAAAGTTTAAGGCGGTACGCATACATTGGAATTTTAATATAATATTTGTTTTTTTTTTATTTTTTATTAATACAAGCAAATGTGGCATTTCGTGCGCTAATTGACAATAAGCCGACGTTTGGACAAAACATAAACGTGAAAATTATAAATGATTTTGGCAATTATAAATTACTTAAATTACCGTTTTGCCGCTAAGTGATGATATAATGATGTTACCATAAAATACAAGACCAAAAAGTGTTCAGGGTTAGGGGTAGGCATCACCTGCTTTCCGAGGCACAGGAGTGGAAACACTGCCAACTACTGTACTCCGGGCTGCTACTGAGAAATTCTAGACCGTAAA
The DNA here is from genome assembly GCA_963151315.1 of Nymphalis c-album. Lineage (NCBI taxonomy): Eukaryota > Metazoa > Arthropoda > Insecta > Lepidoptera > Nymphalidae > Nymphalis > Nymphalis c-album. The sequence continues at coordinate 3,052,899 of OY720601.1, forward strand.
ACCCAATAGGTTATTTAATGGACTGGATTTAGGACATCTGGTCTTGCGGCGTCAAAAATTAGCTACAGATAGATCTACGACACGACGAAAAAGTTAGGTAACCAAGGATATCAATTCATCTTTTTTACTTTATTTTATTGTTTAACGTAAATGTTTCAAGTACAGTATTAACCGTTGGTGGGATGCCGTCTGTAAATCGTAGCAAGGTATCCACAACACAAGCTTGCTTAGTGTGGATGCCACCGGAAATACAATTATGATACCATTTAAGCAAACAACCCAGCTATTGTGTAAAGTGTGTTATTATTTTACCTACACTTTGCTGTAAATAAACTATTTAGATTTTAATTTTTTAATCAGTATGGAAGTAATGTCCTTGAAAATTACTTCATAATTTGAAAAATTTTGGGGAATAAGACAACGCAAGCATTGGGGATTGGCTAAATGTAGACGCAGTTTGTACTACCTCCCTTATAATTACACCGTCTCACTCACAATTTATATCAAAACGACGTATGTACTATGTATAAACAACATGTCCATATGTATTTTAATTGAAATGTAAATAAACTGTGAAGCAAATAATTAATATTATTTACTATTTAAAAGGATAAGACAAGTGCAAGTAATAAAACATGTGATAGCATGAGAGACAGTAATGTTATCTAAAGTAAACAAAAATCGATTTAAACTTGTACGAATATTATAAATTGACCGTCCGCAAAACCGTCTGGCACCACGATTTAAATGAATAAATAATCGAGTTTCCGAATTTAGGGCAAATCTTCGTAACGAGTTGAAAACAAATAAAGGTCGGAAAGTTATTATGCCGGCAATAAATAATAAAGCGAGCGAGTCCGTTGGGGTTCAACTTTTAATACAAATGTTGTGTTGACGCTGCCTGATGCCAGCGTAAACACCTTCGCCAGGAAGTTTAGGTACGAATATGTTCGGTTTCGGATAAACTACTAACTAGAAGAAGTTATCCCTTCATGCTTTCGGAATATATCATAATATTTATTTCTTTTTATACGAATATACTTCGATATTAAAATATTCGAACTTGTGTTCAACGTTTTTTGTTTACTTTGTGGTAGGGCTTTGTGCAAGCTCGTCTGAGTACATACCAACCAAATCATCAAATATTCTACCGCAAAGCAGCAGTACTTGGTATTGCTGTGTTCTGGTTTGAAGGATTAGTAAACCAGTATAACTACAGGTATAACTAAGCGATGGTTAACATCTCTTTCAATGCGATTGTCTATGGGCGTTGGTGACCACTTACTATAAGCCCATATGATCGTCCTTCCTATGAAATAAAAAAAGACATAAAAAGATAGTACTGTTTTTAAAGCCAAGCAAGAAATTTTAAAGACGAATGTAACAAATGAAAAACATAACGGTATGTTAGAATCTTACCCACAACCTTCTGGTACAAGTATATTATATACTTTGAGCCATATACTCTATACATAGTGTATATAATAATGCAAATAAGGAAATAAAAAAACTTATAGCGTAAAAGTTATCTTAATAAATTATTCACATCAACCGTGTACATGAATGTTGAATTATGCAAAATATATTACGAACTTCCTTCTATGTAACCATTGCATAATGAAAATGAGTTGATCACGAATTAAAATTAATTAACATACGCGAAACGATAATAAGCACGTCAGGTGATTATAATCGATTCGAACCGCAGTGATAAATAGACAATAATTAAAAACAAATTCGCCTCTACGATAAATTGAATATTTTAATGTTAAAACGCGGAAGCTCATTGTTCGCTCGAGCTGAAAATCGATTTCAGCGCTGCGATTCGGTACGGGATTATTCGATAAAAATCGCAATGTACTTAAAACGGACTAATTGATTTGAATAAATCTGTTTATGTAATTGATAGAAGAAAAAACGCCTGTAAATATTTTTGGAGTTTAAATGACAAATACATAATTAAAGGCCTCTTCTCCTCTTTTGACAAGGTTTGGAGCTTATTCCACCACGTTGCTCCAATGTGGGTTGGAATACACATGTGACAGAATTTCAGTGAAATTTGTCACGATGTTTTCTTTCACCGTCAAGCACGAGATGAATTATAATCACAAATTAAGCACAATATGTAATTCAATGGTGTTTGCCCGGGATTGAACCCACGATCATCGGTTAAGTTTCATGCGTTCTTACGACTGGGCCATCTCGGTTTGATGAGATGTCTCACATAAAAAGTAAATAGGCAATTACGGCTTGTCAAAGACTTCCAATACTAGTCAGTATTGGACTGTTAATGAAACTAAAAAGAACGTAATACATTGCAATACACTGCGCGACTGTAGGCTATTTAGGCAATGTGTCTTGTATCATACGCAAAATTGCTCTGGACATTTTTCTTTTATCATAGAAATCACAAGAGATGATAAAATTGGTTCTTTTTTGAACGAACTAAATGTGTGAAATCGTTTTTTTTTATCTGTATAACTATTTTATAAGAACTTACTTTTTATAGGATAGGTAGGCGGACGAGCGTATGGGCCACCTGCTGATAAGTGGTCGCCAACGCCCTTAGACATTAGCAGTGTAAGAAATGTTAACCATCGCTTACATCGCCAATGCGCCGCCAACCTTGGGAATTAAGATGTAGAACTATGTATGTTGTTCGTGAATTGTTGAAAAGAGACAGTTATACCATATGACTGTATTTCGATGCTTTAATTCTAAAATGTGTTCTGCCGTGAGTATCGAGTGTGTGTTCAAAATAGTTCTACTGCCCGAAATATTAAAGTGCTGGTACATTCTGACGTATCCGTCCGTGACGAGGAGGCTGCGGATTTTTTTACAGCGCCTTGTAATTGTTATCGTATTAGCATATGGTTAGGTTAGTTAGGTAAACTATACCACAGGTAAACATAGGTCGTAAAATAATTGAAATTAAATCGCACACCGACAGCGGTGAACGGTAAAAACGCGCCGGTAAAAATTAGAAATGTCGCTGACTTTAGACTCGCTCTTAAACCAAAATTAAATGTTGTATAGTTAAGCAAAATATTTTGAACTTTAATTGTTTTGTAATAAAATCGTAATTCCTTTGGCCTAATATTTGTTTTAAAATAAAACCAAACTTATATACCTTTCCAAATCGAAGGAACATCGAACCTACGTCACTCCGACGAGTCGAAATAACGCGTTTAACATTCAAAGAGTGATCCACGACTCTTCCGCGCGAATATTTACATGAATATTCTGTTTTTACCCTCTACCCTCTACCCTCGGGCCACGTTCATACGTTAACGCGCACAGCTATTAATTTTTAATTTCGCTTTTACGACTTTTTTGTACTTTGTTTTCATTTCACGTTTAAAATGACCGGTTTATTAAGAGCGCTTTTCATCGCTGAATGCTTTTGGTGAATTAATAATGCTAAATCAATATATTGTTCGTTCGTATGTACATTTTTAATTAGTGGTATTGCCATTCTTCTTACGTAAACTACAGCGGAATTACTATTGATTACAGTTCGAAGCTATGTTCGTATTTCATGATGATATTGTATGTTAATTATTAAGGGGCCTAATGGATATTTTATAAGCAAATCCTAAGTCATGATTTTAAACCTATGGTCGGGTCAGTAAAAGGATTTCTAAAGAATCAAGTTTAGCCTTTTTAGTCTGCGCCTGATCATTATCATATTTGCTGTTTATAAATTAAGCATACATTCTCTTATTATTAATATTAGCGTTGAAAAATAAAAGAGAGCAAAATTTAAAAATAGTTAATAGCTAACTATAACGATGTAAAAAATTTAAAAATATAACGATTAAGCTCCCAAAAACCGAATTCAGTAAAAAATTATAACAAGCGTCACTCGGGAAAAGGTAAAAGAGTGGAACGATACCCCTTATATCTAATTCGGATATCGCAATTATAAGTTATGATAGAATAAATTACCCTATATATATATTCATGAACCCTGAAAACATTAAACTACTTTTTTGGGCAGTCGCGTAATAATTACTTGGTTTGAGGACGTTTCTTACATCGTTAAAACAAATTATTGTATTAACTCCGAACTAATTGTAGTCGACACATAATTTTACTTAACACTAAAGAGACATAACATATTACATTAGTATGTAATAAATATCGCCTCAAGTGGAATCTCTCATCAAATGGAGAGTTAATAGTTAAGCTCCAGTTTGTAAAACGCTGATCAAAGTCAGATTAACGGTTGACTTTAATCTGAATGATAATTGATTGGTCGGTGGATGCCGATGACGTAATAGTCGACCAATCGGCATTCAGTAATTAGTCAATAGTTTAAGCTTTGTTCATTATATACTTATTTACATGTGTATGTACGCTCGTCGGTAAACATGAAAGAAAAAGATAAAATTAAAGAAACAAAGATTTCATTGTTTGTTAATTGAATTGAAAAATACATATACATTACAATAAATGTATCCAATAGAATATTTATTTATTTAAAAACCTTATTGACCACCACAAAGCAGATGGGACAAAAGCGGACTTAATGCATGGAGACATTCTCTGCCAGTCCACCTTTGGGTCAATCAGAAATCCACGAAGGTGGTAATTAATAGTTAACAATATACAAAAATATACATACTTATATATAACACTATAGGATAAATAAACATATACATACATACAAAAATAATATCGGCAAAATAAAAATCGATATAATATCTATAGTAAAAACATAAATAATATAAATAAAAGTGCATTATAGATGTCATGCCAGAATACAATAGCTTTCACTATATAACTAAAGATATCTAAGATAAACTTAGTAATTAATTTAAATCTTAAATACTACAGTATTACTAAAAGATTCAACGGATACATTACAATATTTTATTTGTAAACAAAACCTGCATTAATACAAAGCAAGCTCATCAGCTAATGCACCGGCTGTGTTCACCGCAACTAATTGCTAATTAAGAAAGTGAAAAAATGCAGTAATTAACTGCGAGACGAATTTTTACAGAGTATTTGCATATTGTACGTTTTAGAGCGGGTTTTCTTCTGGACTCAGGAATAAACATTGCTGTAATGTTTTAAAACGCAATCTTTATTTTGGTTTATTATGTCTCTCAGATTGTTTCGGCCATCAATGTTGACTAGCCAGGACATATTGCAAGGCACAAATGTGTGCGCTAACAGAAATGCACACTATGTTCCCTTACTGTCATAGTCAGAAAGGACGGCTAATGTGACTAGAAGTAATTCAGGCGCAGGACTAACGGCTTTACGTGTTTGCTGAAGCATGGGGTTGTAAGCACTGTCAAGTTCCAGATTCCAGGCTGTTACAATGAAAGAACATTATTATTGTTATAACACAACATTGTCATGCGTTGTGCCTGGTGTATTTTGTAAATTAGAGGTTTTCTGAGAAGACATATTAGCACACAATCTCACTTCTTAGCATATTATTATGAGCGGCTTATGACGTCCTGTAAACGGACATGATGACAGATGAAGTTGAGCAAGAAAAAGTGTTGTTTGCCTGAATTTGAAGCCGTAATCTTAGGTTAAGATTCCATTGCCATCTCGGTATAACACAAAAACCGATAGATAAACTTACTTAATAATTATCACATGCTATAGATATAATAAAAAACTCAGCCAATTAAATTGTACTTGTATTACATTTAATTAGCCTATTTCATAACTTGAAATAAAAGTAAAAGCATTGAGAGTATTATAAATCTTTTTTTCATCAAGATTGCGGGTGTATCGTGCGCACGCTTCAACTGCTTTTAATATAAAGTGTAATCACGGGGCGACGAGTTGGAAGCTGTAGTATTTTAGAATTTAAAAAGGAAGGAAATGTTTTTTAACGTATTTATAAAACTGTACAACAAAAAATAAAACTAACATCAACAATGTGTCCTGTGTTTATACTAGCATTATTTTGCGATTTTTGTTGTAGTTATACGGAATGGCAAACGGGTCTCCTGATGTTAAGTGTTCACCACCGCCATGTACCGATGCGCTATCAGCCTTGTGAACAAAGATGTTACATCTCTTGTGCCTGTAGTTAGCCTTGCCCTTCAAACCGGAACACAACAAAACTAAGTATTAGTTAAGCGGTAGACTATCTGATGAGTAGTTGGAACCCTGACAAGATTGCACAAAACCCTATCTTAACCTACCTTAAAGGTAAATGGTATAAATATGTACGTAAATTTTGACGGCCTTATTTATAAATGTTGCTTAGATTAAAAAACTATGTTTTCTATCAAAAGTCAAATCAATAATGTCACAGTTAATATAAGAGCAATTTAAAAAAAAAGTTATATAGGTATGCGGACGAGCATTTGGGCCACCAATTTAAGTGATGACCAACATTACAAGAGACATTGTAAGAGATGTTAACCATCGCTAACATCACCAATGCATCCATCCTTGAGAACTAAGATGTTATGTCCCTTGTGCCTGTAATTACACTGGCTCACACCCTTCAAACCGGAACACAACAATATGAAGTACTACTGTTTTGCGGTAGAATATCTAATAGAATATTAAAAAAAATAACAATTTATTCTTTTGCCCAATATCGCAAAGAGGCAACGCTAGTTACGATCTATTTTACACGAAGCTGTTTGCTATTAGTTTCTGTAAGAGTTTGAAAATATAACAGGCACTAGACTGGCTGACACTGCATACTTCTCACTTAGTTAATTAGCCTGAGCTCGGGGCGCGGGGCTAAGTACGGGAACAACAGTTAGTATAATTTATAATGCACCGTGTTACCCGCTCAACTATATCTCATCCACTATGATGGAGAAGGATATTTAAAATATTAATTATATTTTAAAAATTAATTAAAAACTCAAAATTTTCTGTACTATGTTAATTGAAAACGCGATTGTTGACCGCGTTATTACAACGCAAATTTAAACAGTAGAGTTTATCTATTTCAATGGTAGAGTAAGGCAAGATGGCCTAGTGGAACCTGCATGTGTCATTTCACTGAAATTCTGTCGCATGTGTATTCCACTAACCGGCATTGGAGCAGGAAATAGGAGCAGGTGAAATAATCTCTAAAAACCTTCTCCTAAAAATTATTAAGAGGCCTTATGAGTGACCTAGTGGAGATAAACAAACCTTAGACACAAGAACTATTATATACATTACATATATACTATGCATTATAAATAGTTATTTTTTAATTAACTATTTTTATGTGACTTCCTAAATTTTGAAAACATTTAGATCAAGATAAAAAGATAGGTTATAACTTACAGAACACGAAATTTTAAACAAAAATTATAATTGATGGAAATCAATCTACTAGTAGGTAAAAAAAATCATTAAACTATAAATAAATTACAATTATTATTTGCATCTACTCATGTTATTGTATTAGTCCATCATTGGTAACTTTTATATCTAATGATTTTTAAATGTTTGATAATTTATGACTTATACTTATACTATTACTTTGTACTGTTAATTTTTATAAAAATACAAATAAATAAATTATTGCCTCAAAGGCAAGTAGTTGTGCTTAAAATCATTTGAAGGGAATTTAAATTCAGGAACCAGTTAGCGGACGCCACAGTGCAATGATTAATACATGTAAATAGGTCGGTTACTCTAATTAATTCATCGTAGGTGACGCGTCACTTTACCTCTTGGTTGTAGCATACATAAGTCGGGGAACCATCATTTAGGAAAAATATGGATTTTTTTATTATTATTTTTTTTAGGAGTCGTTTAAAAGCCGCATGTTAGGTTTCTATCTGTCAAGTTAAAAATAAATAGTTTTTAACTAACTAACTCTGTTGTCTTATTTTTGTACTCAATCAAACTATGCTTTATTTTACAGGAAAATATATTATCATAATAAAACTAATAAATACTAGATCGAAAGTAAACGTTAATCGTCAACAAGGTAATCAATAATGTGTTTGATATTATCAACACAAAGAGGTTTAAATATATACTACCAATAAAATGACCAAAAGAGTTATATTATCATTAAATCAAATACGTAAAATGCCAAATTAAAATAAGTAACAAAGAAGCGCTATAAAATTGTACGTAAACGTGATTGACGATTTTTTTTCTTAAATATAGTTCTTAATAATTTTAAATAAATTACCAGAATTAAAAAAAATCTTTTTGAATTTCGAAACGTTTTCGATTTTTTCTTCTTTTTCGATTTCGAGCGATTTTATATCTTTAAATTTTCACGTACAATTTTTAATTTACAATAAGTAGACTAATCCCACTAAATTGGAGATATAACCACACTACAACATTCAAGTAACAAGCTGTTACTGAAAACGGTACAGAACAATCTTTACAAACAAAGCCACATATGTGTCCCACACATAATCCAAAACATGGCGACTCGAGTCACTGACATATGACGGATCGTAGGTACGGCCCCATAGTTACAAATACATTAATTATTTTGATATATTATTGTATGCATTTTGTATGCTTTGCTACGTAACAGCGGTGGACCGAGGTGATTTATTATCAAGATATCCATAAATCCGTTAAATTAATATTAAAATTGCATTATATACTAGTTTTCGTCAGCGTTGTCTATGAGGCAGGAAGGGAGGGTAGGTTATAGAAGGGTAGCTAAGAAGGAATCTCATTTCTTTGGTTGAAGCTTGCTTCATACCAAATTTCATCAAAATAGGTTTAGTGGTTTTGAAAGCGTTACAGATAGACGGAGACTTTCGCATCTATAATATTAGTACAGATAATAATTTCAACAATTAATAAATGTTAATGTGTTTTAAGTATTCAAAATTAATTGGACAATAATTATTTTTAACTATGTCTATGACCTGGCTGCGCATGAGTAGAATAATAATAAGGGTATATATAAAAGGGTTATATTGACGGACAAACATGGTGTTGAATCACAATCGGATGAATAGATTAGCAACGCAAAGAGGACAAACATAAAAAAAAATTCTTTAAGAAGCTAAACATTACTCAGTCATTTTTAAATATTGCCCTTGTTTATTATTGTTTTAAAGATACAGATAAGGCTAGCAGTTCGCTTGACATTGTATTCAATTCAAAATATTTGAATGAGGATTGTCAAAATCGAATTTTAATTGAGTGAAAAATATAACCTGAAACTACGAAATACGAAATAGGAATACGAAAATAATGAGCATCTTGGTGATTTGTAATGAATTTGCTACGTTCGTAAATTGTTATCATTTTACTATCAACCTATATTTGTTTTAACAGCTACTTATGACGTATATAACTATACATGCATACATTTATGAGTTTGTTATAATTACTGAGTCAAAAATATATAGATTATCAGATATATATCTTATTTAGTAGTACCTTTAAATTAAAAACATCAATTCTCACCTTACGAAGCATTTCTTCGAGCGAGTCCATGTCGGCAGCAGCGGGTAACCCACCCGCGCTGTTCATCGCGTTATTGTTGTTCGTCATAGGTGAGCCGCAACCCACCTTTGCTCGGGCCGCAACATTAGCCTTTAACTCCACTCACACCATATCACATATGTTTATCACTTTTGACGTTTCGTCGCATACGAGTCGCACTTTTATTCACATTGGTTTAAAAAATAAGTTTTATTTTATACGTAACACTGTTTTTGCTGAATAATAATAATTATTAATATCTCTTACGATATACTCACTATGCAAAACATACTTAACTCCGATTAAAAAAAATTTAGAGAATAGGGCGTGAGCAGAATTAAAAATCCTTGAAGACAAAATGTAAGAGAAATATGTTCGACTAGGAATGGATTTAGCATAACATAAACAAATTGTACTCGGGGTACAAAAGTACCACAGGCGTCGCTCGGGGGTTAAGCTGTGCAAACTGAGATAGTGGGGTCGATGTGACTTTGCATATGTTAAGGGCTTATGCATTGTGACGGTTAAACTTGTAGTATCTTTTCAAAGGTGACTGCTGCTACTACGCATAACGAATAATTCGTAAACAACTAGAATAATAAAAAATGTATATATCTAATCTAAAATATAAAGCTGAAGAGTTGGTTTGTTTGATCCGGCTAACCTCAGGAAATACTGGTTCGAATTTAAAAAATATTTTTGTGTTGTATAGTCCTTTTATCGAGGATGGTTCTAGGCTTATTTTTATTCATTATATTTTATTAATTATACGCGGGAGAAAACCGCGGAGCACAGATATTTTTTATATAAATGTAAAACTCATCATGGCGAATAACTCAAACTCGTCATAATTAAGACGTCTATATAATTAAAATATGGCGACTATTTTAGGTTCATATCATTCCTTATCATCAGGTTTATGCGTTATTTTTAAAAATAAAATTCAAATAGGTTTACGCTTGTTTACGTTAAAAAAACATAATTTTAACATAACTTACTTTTTTATTTGTGGATAAAAGGTGTACTTATTAGTAAATCCTTGTAAGTAACACGAGTTATTATCGTTCTGCCCGATAATAATACCAAAATATTTTTAAACCAATTCATTCAATATTGAACTTGAAATTAACGCAAGAAAAATCCTAAACATATACATTTACACTATACGATAAAAAAATAAACACAAAATACCTTTTCTAAAATCCAACAAAAACAAATAACCCGATTCAAACATCGAATGAGAATCCAATAAATGCAATTTATCAATTTGTTCGGGAGCCTTTGTTACATTAAAGCAGCGCTGTGTTCGTAAACTGAAACGAGTTGAAAATGAATGAACACTAACTAAAACTTTCAATTAAATTTGCAACGCTCGTGCGAGATAGTTTAGACGAAGATTGATGAGTTTTATGATAAACTAGCTCATGTTGAGCTTCGTCTGATTTAATTTTGAATTTAGAATATTTTTTTGGAATTTTTATTTATACTCATATTTGATAAATATTTGATAAACAAGCTAGAATAGATTGATTTTAAAATTAAATTCATCGCAAAAATATTTATTATTAAACATGATGAAATGTTTTCAGTTTGAATTTAGATTACGTTTTGAAAAGTTTAAGTAATTTATTAAATTAAAATTATTCTAATTTATTTATTAAATAAAAATAATTGCAAATTATATACACCAAAAATATGCGGTATACAATCAAATAAATATTACGTAATGGAGATGCAAAAATTACGGTATTAGGTTAGATTCAATTTTATTAAGAAATATTTTTTATATGTTAGTAATAAATTATAACTGGATTAATGCGGAGTCCGTGTTAAATAAAAAAAAATACAAAATTTTGAGTAAGAATAATCGTAAAATGTTAAATTCAAGTAATAACAAAGTGCTGTACGTTTCGCAGCTTAAACTAATTGCGGATGCAAATAAGCTGTTGGCCTCCAGCTTGTATAATAGCTCGGAAAGTTGCTTCAAGTATTGCTCGACACTGATTGGCTCGAGAACATTCTTTTTTATTTTTAAATACCATTTAAGTTCGCTTTTTAAATTATAGTTTAAATAGAATGGCGCTTCGAATTTTAAATTGGCTTACATTTTAATTATTTTGTTTTGATTTTTTTTATTTATTATGTAGGTACGTTGATTTTTTAAGTTTTTTATTTTGCAATTTCTCATTTGTATATTGTTATTTGGATTAATATATGAAAAAATATAATTTGTGTTGATAGGTTTTTTCTTAAATGACTAAATAAAAACAAATAATTATAATACAGTTGGAGCCAAATGTTTAGTGTGGTTTAGTTAGCAGTGAATTATAAAATTACTTTTTTTTTTAAATGTGTGACGTCAAGCTGAAAGTATTAAGGATCGAACACACCTGCGCGACCCAGCGAAACGGAAGCGCCGTTCATCGGGTCGTTTCATCGTAACGCAAAATTATTTGTAAAGTTACTGCCATATCCGCGCGACCGAGCGAAATGCTGCGGCAACACATGTTCTAACTAAAATAACCATAACTGTAAATAACTTGGTCGCGCAGGTGAGTTCGTTCTCTATTATCGATGTGATTATTTTAACCTGTTTTATTGCATTTATTTATGTATATCTAGTTAATAACACGCTTTAATTATCGTACTACAATCTAACAAACTATTATACTAATACTAGCTTATTATAAAATAAAATAGCAATGGTAGTTTATCCAGCCATCTCATCTAAAGTAAAGTTCATCAAAATTAATCCTTATCTATTATAGTATAAGTAATAAAACTAATAATATCGCAAATAACGTTTTCGCAAAGCTTAAGGATTCATGATCAACGCGAACACAACCAAATTCGAACATTCTATTTTTAAACTGTTTCCTTTTATTTTTCACATCGCTATGCAGCCAGTATACAGTTACACAATTGGAGGTTTAATATTGAAATTCCGTTTTTGTTTACGTTAAAAATAATATGTCATTTGTGTATCCGAATCACGATATTTTTTAGTAATGATTTAAATAGAATGGAGGCACGCGCGTTATAATATGTGACGCGCTTGTGCATTTTAAATATCTGACGTGGTATACTATGACAAACCTTCGACTTTACTACACATTTTTTTTTTTTTGTGTAAGAGGGGGCAAACGAGCACGAGGCTCACCGCGTCATATCTATGACGCGTCCGAAAGTGATCGTATAACTTACCGGATTTTCAAATTAACCGATTGTAATATTTTTTTCACAGCGACGATAGTTAATAATAGTATGATAATAATTAATTACTACTATTCAAAATATATGTTGACTTAGTACCAAAATGAAAATCACAAATATATCGGATATTATTAAATTTACAATGGCAACATTTATTATATAAAAATATTATTTAAAAAAAAGTACATCATGCGATGATGACGATATATATTTTTTAAATTAAATAAGGATGCTTTTTAATATAGCAATATAATATAACGTTTGTTATATCATAATAAAAACTACAAGTAACATAAAATAGTTCCTGCCTAGTCCTCGGTAGGAGCTACGCCATCTCGTGCCAAGTGTCGTTGACCTCAGCAACAATAGCTACGAGGTGAAGTATACACAATGTGAATCCACTGTAAATACAAATGTGCATCGTCGTTTATATTTTTAACGATCATTTATATTTTGTCGCATATTAATAATGTGGTTATAATTACCTATGCAGACAACTGCTGTATTGTCATTCTGTCTAGTATTATAATTAATGTGCTTTGTAACATACGTACATTTACGTACATGTACGTACATTTATATTTATTTTAGTACATGGTTGATATACTTTAGGAACGCAAAAATAATCAAACAATGAACCTTGTGCATAATATATTATGAGTGAATATGTATCAACGGCCACTAATGAATAAGCACGTTCAGTAAGTAGTAGTATGCTTGTGCAAGTACGAAAGAAAGGTTTTACTGCTTTGTTGCAACAGTTAACAGTGACCCTGCCTACCGCTCCGGGACTGCGGGTTCGATTCCCACCCCGAATCTGGATGTATTATTTACTATATATTTAAAAAGAAAATCAGTCGGCCGTTACTTATGCATCATACATTAGATTGCCTACAGAAACCCTAGATACAGAGGACAGTGTGTGTAATTCAGACAAAGTCAAAATCTTTATTCAATATTCAAGCGTTACACTTACTTATTGATTATCATAAATCTACTACCAAAATAAACACCTCAGATCTGAGAAGAACCGGCGAAAGAAACTCAGCGGGATTTTTTTTATATATCTCACCTTTACAATAACTTTTTTTAAAAGTGAGTATACCTTTATTTATGGAACGATATTTTCCAATGTTGCAAAATGTGTTTTACAATTAATTTTAGAGAGAAGATTCTGACACATATAATTCTGTTTTCCGCTAAGATCAAGCATAGTGGATAAAATTTTGTTATTAAATTATTATTGTATTCATTTATAGTCCAAATAAAACTACTACTTCCGGTAGGTAATTCAGGACAACAGTCAACCGTTGCCATCGAACTTTCGTTAAAGATACATAAAATAGTCCACACAGTGATTTCACATAATTAAAAAGTCACAAGAAGACAGATATTTTCAAACCATTCGAAAGAAAATATAAAAATCTAATCAAAAGTAAACCTGAAGACAAAATAGAGGTAGATCGAAAACCTTTTGTCTAAAATAACAGTTAAGAAACTACTTCCAAAGTCAAATTGGGATAGATGTAAGAGCCCAGAACTAAAACTGTGGAGTTTGGAGTTTATACCGAACCTTACAACCTTGACCTTTATTTTAGGGACAAGCCATCCATGTTACATTATCTTTAAAGTTACTAAACGGCTAGCTATCTAATTAAATAATAATATTAATTCGTATACTATCTTCATAAGGAAAAATATATTTAAAACTAGTAATCACCAGCGTCTTAAGGTGTGTATTAGGTAAAAAAGTATCTTATGCCCCTCCTTGAGATTCAAGCTTGCTTCGTCACGAGAGATTAGCCAAACGCTCAGGATATAGTGCAATGCAGTGCACTTGTGTATACGCAAATACAGGACTTTATCAGGGTAATATCAAGCCACTACACCAATGTAGCAGTTATATAATAGTCAGCATAATATCAGTGTAGGTAAAGGCAAATGTATAGAATAAGCCGAGATTGCCCAGTGGTTAGAACGAATGAATCCTAATGAATGAACATGGGTTCAAAACCGAGCGAGAGCAACTGAATTTTCATGTGCTTAATTTTTCATTATAATTTATCTCGTGCTTGATGGTAAATGAAAACTACGTATTTGTCTAATTTCACTGAAATTCAGCCACATGTGTATTCCATCAACCCGCATTGGAGCCGTGTGTTGGAACAAGCTCCAAACTTTCTCAAAAAAGGTGAGGATGCAGGAGGAGGATGGATCACATACTGTTACTGTAAAGAATAAACAAACTTTCCAAATAAAAAGCAAAAGCAACCTTGACCTTTAGGACATAAAATCGCAAACCTTAGCTCGTGTCTGAATTTTGACATTTACTGGTTATTGTTAGACTTAAAGGACAAATGTCATTACAGTGATTTAAGTGTCAATGTTGTAGAACATAAATCACACAATCAACATTCACAAAAACCTAATATATTTGCTTAATGGTTTTTGGCTTTCACTAGACGACAATCATTTTTTAAACCAACTTCAAAAAGAGGTTATACAAGACAATGATGAGGTCAAGTTTGGAGCACTTTTGGCTATTCATAGATTTAGATATGTTTTTCATGTTATGACATGTTTGTTCACTCATACATGTGTCTCTATTTTTGTGTGTGTGTGGATAAATTTGACAATCAACGCAATAAATTAAAAAAAATGACTGAGCTAAACTAGCCCACGTCCGCATTCCAAAGAATGTTCGTGTTAAAGAGGAAATGTACGCATTTCATGATATAAGTGTATCGTGTTACTTCAAACTGCATTTTGATTGGTATGAACTTGAATAAATGTTTGTACAAGAATAGTAACATTTCAAATATCAAAACGGCTTAAGTTGATTATCGTATATAACAGTTGCTAGAACACGTTGATCTGAACCAAAGATCAAACCCGGGCCATCACCAATCAATTTACATTTGCATAACTTGTGTTCCTAATTCATCTCATCCTCGACGGTGAAAGATAACATCGTGATTTCCACAATTGTATCTTTCGGATTAAAATGTACCATTTGTGTACCTACCAGCCTCCATTGGAGTAGCGTGGTGGGATAAGTTCCAAGCCTTAGCTCAGCGGTGGGATAATAAGAGGCTGTTATTTTAATTTACATTTATATTAAAAATCTATCAATATAATAGTTAGATGTACTTAAAAACTAAGAACAATTTAATCTCCTAATTTGCATTTACCAAATTTTTATAATTCGTATTATTAAAATTCCCGTATTATTTAGCGGTACCGAAAACAATTAACATTGCAATGCGCTTTTTAACTTTAAAAAAAATTAATGACATTTGCAATAATAATTAAAATAACTACCATCGAATGCAAAAAAAATACTAAAAGAATCTATGATCAAGATTAACTTATCCGTGTAACTTACTACGTAACTTTAAACAACGTAGTAACTAAAGTATCAAAATTTTGTAATTAAATTCTAATTATATTTAAAACAACTCGCACTAGGTCAAGGAACGCATCCACGCACTATGCAAATCTTAAGATCGTGCGTCACCGAGTCGTTCGCCTTACATTCATAGCGCCCACGCGACTGTGAATGGATTGGAAGTGAGCGGTAATGTATTCCGTGATTGTGAACTGTCTAACTGCCGTCTGTTGACTGTCCTTTATAAATATATTCAACATATTGACAGACTTGAATGAATCGAGGCAAAACGTATAGTATGTAGCAAAACACTTGTTGGTAAATTTACTTAGCTAGGCTTTGTTCAAGCTCGCCTGGGTAGGTAGCGCTCATTAGGTATTCTATCCCAACACAGCAATATATGGTATTGTTGTAATACGGTTTGAAGGATAAGTTAGCCATTGTAAATATAGGCACAAGGGACATAATATTTCCCAAGGTGGCGTAATAACAAACCAATTTTATATAATTATACGACATTGAATAACATTATTACTTTAATCGATTGAAATAAGAATCAAAATAGCAAATCATTGAATTCCCCGACCAATTACAAGTACATACAAATAATAGTTGCAACAGATGTAACTTTAACATATAATCATACAACACATGCACGTGTCGAATTAGATATTCTGAACGTGGAATCAATCGTATAGTTCTTTCCAGCTAAATGACACGTAATGCGTATTAATAGTGGCTTGAAGATATGGCTAAAAGGATATGACGTATGTACGTCCGGTTAAATTGATGATTTAAATCAGTCCTTGAAATAAAAACGAATTTGAAGGTCGATATTGATTTATTCGGATAATTTCGTCTCAGATCACTCAGATGGTGAAGTTTCAAAGTATGTACATGAACTAAATTGTCTATAACTGCTTGTTTGCGCTCAGCTATCAACAACACATGGTGATGTTTAGATACATGTTCCAGGATTGTGATTTGCACTTAGCAATATCTCTAATAAATGATAAGATGTATTTTTTTAAGGAGTAACTATTGATACTCCTAGAATTGAAGCGAAAACCTTACAATATTTAATATTCTTACATAAATAGTGGTTCGCATTTTCATCCGCTTTAAATTGAAGACTATTAATTTGTTGTGATATGTCGTGCATTTTCTTGTATAGAATATTTTACACACACTAACTCTGAATGAAACTTTAGGAAATTTAATTCAGACGTTAAGATGTTAAAAATATTGATAAAAATTATTTAACAAGAAATAGATATCGCAAACACTTCCTTGGCCGCAAAGACTTTCAAAGTATTAAAATTTACTTTATCCAAGTTCCCATATAATATTTAAGAAGAAACTTCGCTAAAACTACCTAAGAATTCAGCGTACAATAAATACGAAACACAAATGCAACTTAAACTTTGTTGCACAGCAATTAATGTAAGCGGGTTTCATGGGGCGAAACTTTCGAGGCTCGTCCGCTACCGCAGCTACTTTGAAAACGCATTTTTAAGTTTTCATACATCCTAATATACTCTTTGAATTATCGCGTTTTACTTTGTAATGACTGAATTTTGAATTTATGTATTTATTAATACTTTAATGCACATGTATGAAGAACAGACGACATCGAAACACGAAGATAAAAAAGTTGCGTGTAAGCGTTCTTATCGCTTATGTCGGTCTCTCAGAAGGTTTAGTGTAAAAATTTGATAAATTAACGTGTCAGGGCAAGTCAAAACAATCTATATGAATATTTTAAATGCGCAAATAACTCTGTCTGTTACGCTTTCATGGCTAAATCATTGAATCGATTTTGATGAAAGTTGATTTGACTTGAATATCAAGGAAGGATATAGGTTATCTAACAACTGACCCCCTCTAAGAAAACTAGTAAAAATAGAAATCATTATCTCACACCAACATACACATACAACACACACACACACATACACACACACACACACGCACACACACACACACATGCACACGCACACACACACACAAATGCGCATGCGCACGCATGCATACACATACTTTTTAATCCCACATTTGCTTCCTTTTGGTAATTACTTCTCTTATTTTACTTTTTTATATTGTTTCTTTATTATTGTTGTACCTCAAATATCTTGTATACTTGTACCTAATTCGTGATATGGAAGAGCGGAGTTTCCTGGCACAGGCTTTTCATATGCTTAAAAGGAGACTCCAACAACTTTATATTTAAGTACAAACTTGTTAAAGAAAATAAAGAATTTTTATTTTATTTTTATTTTTTTTTCATTATTATTATAGTCTCTTATATAATGCAATATTACGAAATAATTATAATAGACATTTCCGATCGGAAGAGCGGGTTTGTATTATTCGACTAATAAATATGAGTCGAGTCGATACATAATTATAGTAGACGGCTTATTAAATATATCAAATTCATTGAATAAGACCAATTTAAATCTCAGTACAGTACCCATGCATTTATATAAGTATTAGATGAACTCTCTAGAATTCGAAGAACACATACCAAATATTTTAAAATAATACAATTTATTTACTGTAAGTACATTAGTACATAGAATAAATTGTGAATAATATCCCAGTTTATGTTACCATCACTAAAGTGCATTCCTACCCTTTGATGCAGCCTTCGTATATCGTCACGGAAATTACGTACTGCAAGGCTCTATCGATTACTTGCAGTTTCAAACTTTGTCGTGCGTCTAATGAAAGGTGTGATACTTGCGTTACTAGCAAGCAACCAATGAAGTATACATTTATAGCAATTTTAGCGAATCGTTTAGGTCATTTTTAATTTTGCTGTATAATACTTTACGCCAGTAAAAGGCATTTTAATTTATTTATCGTGCGGTAATTGCGGTATATAATATTTTGTGCGAAGATTTTATTTAATTTTGTGACATATGTTTACTATCGACAGTTAATAGAACAAGGGTTAATAAGGGGTTTAAAGTAATAATACTAATATCCTGGGACATTATACACTCACGGCAATCTGATCCCAAACTAAGCAGAGCTTGTAATATGGAAACCAGACAAGTGATATACTACATATACTACTTTTCTTTTGTAAATACATACTTATATAGATAATTACACCCAGACTCAGGACAAGCAGATATATTCATGCACACAAATGTTTGTCCTGGGTGGGAATCGAACCCACGACCTGCGGCGCGAAAGGCAGGATGTCTACCAAACACGCCAACCAGCTCGTCATCAAAAGTACTTCAGTAATCAAAGTACTGATATTACAATGCAAGCATTTTCAGTTTTAGTTACATAGCGGTTTGCTAGACCATCGAAGTAAGGTTGAAGATCAAATACGACAAAGAACTTTCAAGAACGAAAATGAATGAGATCGGTGAATGTAAACGAATGTCTCAGAGGATCCAGTATTTCATTCATTGTGGTATATTAAGCGCTCGTTCAGGATCGTTGGTAGAGTGGGGCATTGTTGCTACCCTCCCGTCTTTTAATATTTTATGTGAATTACCTACTTATTTGCGTTTATACAATCAACTACTCATTTGAATATGATATTTATTTAAACATACTAAAATTATAGAAAGGTAATTCAATGTATGAATGTAAAATTTCTTTAACAGTAAAACATTCGAATTGATATCGAAAGTGAGTTTTTGTTATACTTTAACATCTTAACTTAAACTATCATTATGAAACGGTCGAAGCCACAGGTGGAAAATAGTATTATATATAAGTATTATGTAACAATCACATAAAAATAAGTTTGTTAATATTGTCATGTAATATAATGCCTATACTAATTCTGGTCAATATCATTTAAGGCAATACGATTTAATTTATTTATATTTTGGAAACTTAAAAATAAGAAATACTAATAAAATTTATCCAACACTAAGTTAAGACAATTACAGGCTTAAGGCACATAGCTCCGTTAAACGCATAGTTGGCAGCGTATTGACAATCTATATGATTCATGATACTTCTTACAGTGCCAATGTCATCCAGCTGTGACCACCAACAAGTGGCTTCTACCCGCATTGCTGCTAAATATAAAAAAAAAACTTTCGTTAGCAGGTCGATCTAAGTCGAGATAGCCCAGTGGTTTGGCGTGAATCTTAACTGTCGATCATGGGTTCAAACCCAGGCAAGCAATGAATTTTCATGTGCTTAATTTGTGTTTATAATTCATCCCGTGTTTGACGGTGAAGGAAAACATCATGAAAACCTGCATTTGTCTAATTTCACCCTTTCTGCCACCTGTCTGTTCCAGCTAACCGTATTGGAGCAGAGTGGTGAAAAAAACTCCAATCCTTCTCCTCAAAAAAGGAGAGGAAGCCGTAGACCAGCAGTGGAACATTCACAGGCTATTACTTTCTATGCGTATTGAACCTTCGTGGGCTCATTGATTGTGAGTCAAAGATTATAATAAATAATTTTCTTGTGATAAGGTTTTCTACTATTATGGCAGTCTGCCTTATTCGGGTATAAGCAGCTTAATGTGATTGGTTTGTCTCTTCTGTAATATTAAGATGGTAAAACAATTACTGTCATGGGATTTGAAATCTTATTGTTATTCTAATAGCGTTGGATTTAATTACATCATTCGATAAAGGAGGTCAATATTATGAGCTATATCTATTTAATCTGTGGGTTTGCTTAAATTAGCCAATAATATCAAATTATAGCAATTATTATATTAATAAATAAAAAAGCGTGAAGTATTTTTGATGTAGGATAAATATGTTAATTAATATTTTATTAAAATATTATTAATTATGATCAACTCTGATTTCGTTTAAAGATCTTCTGGCATGTGAAAAATTAAAAACTAAACTTTTAATTACAATAACAATATACTATCAAATTGCTAAATTATAACAATTATACTAAAAGGATAAATACCAGGGAAACATTTAGCTCAAAATCATTCCCGCAATAAGATCGCTCTTCAAAAATCACATTTACGAGCAGTCTTTGTATACATTTTTATTTGTTATTTATATTTTATTTATTTATCTTTATTTCTTTGATACATACAGTCACGATTCGTCGCCGTCAACTTAATAGAATGTCAAAAACATACATTTTAATAGTCAAGCCAATCGCTGCAGGAGACAAAATTATTCGTTTATTTTTTGAAGCAAAACAGTTAGATATCTATATCTATCTATCTATTTCAGCTTTACTGTGTTAATAAAGGTACTCAAAAACACAAAGTAACATAACATCGTGAGGATATCTGCATGTGTCAAATTTATATGAGAACAATAAAGACAAAGCATATAAAGAGAAAGTATGTTTATATATGCTTATAACTTCACATTATTTCGTTACGTGGCGACCATTTCTATGTTTCACTATATCTTACTATGTTGTTCTCATATAAATTTGATACATGCAAGTTTCCTCACGATGTTTTTTACACCGTCAAGTACGAGATGAATAAGAATCAGAAATTAAGCACATGTGCACAAGCAATTCAGTGGTGCTTGCCCGGGTTTGAACCCATGATCACCGGTTAAGATTCATGCATGCTTACCACTGGGCGCTCTAGGCTTTTTTACTAACAATCTCAATTATTTAGTAGCAAGATATAATAATTATGTTTTTTATTGTATTATACATACCAGCTAATGCCCACGTGTACTCTTTAAACTTTTATATAAAAACAATCTAAAAAAACTCATATATTGATGTTAAAACGCCAAATACGTTCACAAGTTACCAACAATCGAACAAACAATGCGTAAACGAGAATACGAACAAAAACGAAAGTATATTTTTTATATACTCGTATAACCTATACAAAGACCTTTCAAATTGATTACAGTACTAATCAAATATATCGGTAGATGGCTGAAGCGAATCAGTTAATGGCGTCAGACAGACGATCATTGCAGACCGCTTGGCGGGATAGCGCTTTAGCGATTTGACTCTATGAGTAAAGCAATAGCAATAGTAATAGTTAAAGTTAATGTTTTCCAATTATACATTCCATTTTATTTATATATTCAATTGTTACTTGGTGGTAGAGCTTTGTGCAAGCTCGTCTGGGTAGGTACCACCCACTCATCAGATATTCTACCGCAAAAAAACAGTACTTGCTATTGTTGTGTTCCGGTTTGAAGGGTAAAAAAGGTAAGCCAGTAGAATTACAGGCACAAGGGAATTTTTTTAATGAGATTTTAACCATCTCTTACAACTAGGTATTGCTAAGGTATTGCTATACCTTAAACCTTTCTAGTAAGTATATCTGCAGAGTGGTCACCAATCACCATCAGGTGGCTAATTTTCCAGACTGGTTTCTTATTTTTTAGTTTAGATATAAAAATTGCCATAATGTTGCAATCACATTAATACAATACTGCTTCTCAAGAACAATTCTATTATGTACTTAAATGTATGTACTAGTAATCTCAGATTAGAAATAAAATGTTAGTCTTACTGGACTAACTGATAATATATTATAATTCATTCAAATATCGACTATATCGTCTTTAATTTAATCTATACATTTATATATGAAATGTATGACGGTTATTACGTTATATTTTTGCATGTATATTTGTCATTAAGTAGATTTAATTCTTATGTTAGAAATAAATAGAAAACTATATAGATAGAGATAAGAGTAAGAAAACTAGTAGTAAGAATTCTGTATTGATTTCTATCGAAATGTATCAAATTGTATGCTACTATTATTTAGGCTGTATCCATATTTTTGTATTTTTGAAGTGAAAATTTTCTTTAGCTGCGTTGTGCACTTTTTTGTGATGGGTAAAAAATGAAACTCGCGTCAGGTCACGTGACCCTGATTGAAAATTCGTAAGACGGATTCTGAAGTGTTAAATTTTAATGTAATATAAATTGTCATGTCTGTGCACGATAGGCGCAATAAATTTATATTGTATTTTATCACATAAATGATAGTACTTTTATAATGATACAATTAAAGCAATTCTTCGAAAATTTGTCCCTAACCATTCCAAAATATCAAAAATGCACAACGTTAATAGTCAAGTTTTCACTTCTGCCGGCACTCCCGAAGTGGAAAAAAGGTATTTTTTTCCACTTCGGGACCCAAACCAACCAAAACCAACCAACTTGTTATTATTTTATTTTTAACTAGCTGTGCCATGGAGTTTCACTCGCGTATAATAATAATATAATAAATAAAAATAAGCCTAGAGCCTTCCTCGATAAAAGGACAACACAAAAAACATTTTGAAATTCGAACCAATAGGTCCTGAGATTAGCCGGATCAAACAAACCAACCTTTTAGCTTTATATATTAGTATATATTTATACAACCCGGCTAGTGTTAACAGAGCGTGCATGATAAATTTTATAATTCACTAAACCCTAACCTACTTCTCTCGCAAGATGCAACACAAAGACCGCATTCAAAGAGCGTATTACGTTAAACATCATACTCAGGTCCTGAGAAATGAGGTAACTTTAACCTTTTGAACTAACCGCCTGGAGCCTTAGCGCCATTAATATAGAAAATTTAATTCTAAATTTAAATTAGAGCTTAACGCTAAAGCTTAAAGCTTTTCCATATCCAATATTCCAAATATTCCAAGTACATCAAGTTTTAATATAATACAAAAATCACAGGCATATTTTGTATTTGCAAATCTAATTCTGATTTTTTTTTTCGGTTTTATCATGTATATTTTGCTAAGCTGAGAAACATTTTTATTGTACCGTTTATACTCTTGATATGATGCGAATCTTTGTAATAACATGAATACTGATTTAATTTATTTATAATTTGAAATATAATTCAAACACATATAGTACTGGTCTGCGTAAGAATAAGAACTTGTGTTTTTATAACGTTTTAAATTCTGATACTAGAAGTTATATTTTAAAATGTTATTTTGAGTTTGAATTTGCTTTCACAGTTATAAAATTTAAATGTTTATTCCTAATACATGTAAATGTGCATTCCATTTTGTTGGTCAATTTTCTAGATGTCATAAGACAGAACATGTAATTTTAATTATTATCAGTGTATCGAATCAAACTTCTTTGACAATACGTTTAATTTTTTTCATTAAATGATTTTTTCGTTGAACAAAAACATTCGGTTTCAGATAAATTTCCATATGATTTCTCTAGTCATTTATTTTGTTGTCTTTCTATGTTTAATATATTTTAAGATATATGTAACGTGCTTTAAAATAAAATCTTTCTTTTACGTCATTTATATATATTTATGTGTAAATATTGCACTCAAGTTAATGGTGATTAAGGTAGCGCTTCGTCATTAAATGTCCGATAATATGCGTGAAAACATTTCCGACGCTGAAAAGATCGCAGGTCGTTGACCCAAACATACAAAAGGCTGAAAATACGAACATTACAATATAGAAAATGATGCAAAGTAACAGATGAGTTGCGAAAACTAACAAATTTGAGTTTAAAGTTTGTTTTTGTTTGAGAACGGACGGATGAAATTTGAAAATTTATATTAATTTTTGTAATTATCGCTAAAAGTATCAATTACCAATAACCATTTTCAAAGTATAAATATATTTTTTAAGTGAGTATATCGTAAGTTTTAAAATTGAAAATAACGATTTTAATGAGTCACGCATAAATATTTTTTATAGTGATTAAATATTAATAATAAGGGAACACTCGTCTAAAGCCTTAAATCACTAAAACCAAACCTTTTAATAGAGCACTTTGCACAATTCACACAAAAAAGTCAACGTAAACACATTAAACACACGCGTGTCAAAACACATTTTCTTCCGTCAGACATCCTTAGATTCACATTAATTAAAATCTGGCTTTTGAAAGGAATTATATTCGGTACCGTAAGCGTTACGGACAACGTCGTTACGAAATCCTGTAGCGAACGTACGAGTACGTCTACGCGTCCCGAGCCCGCCGAGGCGACTGAGTCGTTACTATAGCACCCGCCAGCTACGCCGTAGCTGCTACGTATGTGGTGCAAACGCATTACAAACCTTTTATGACGGAATTGTGTAAATAAACAATGTTTCTGTCGTTTCTATTATTTCAAATACACGTGCGACGTTTTATTAGACCGTTCGTTACACGGCACTTGTGAGGTTGAGTTGGTTAGCGTCGCAAGGTATTGTGTGTAATCGCGTTTTTTAAACGTATGTATATTGCTTTACATTAAATTATAATGACAGAGAAATTTGTAATTTATAATAATAATTAAATAGTAATGCTTTTTGTTTGGATATTTTAATGAATTAATAGTAAACTTATTTATAAATTTGAAATTTATCATTGAAGGTACCTATTTATTAATCAATGAAAAATAATTACAAATTAATATGTTGTATGTATGAAACTATTGCAAAAAAATAATACAGTAAAAGAGTATTTACATGTTTCTAGATACAAATAATGTAATCAGTAACTTATTTTTATTTTAATAATTTTAGAAAGGTACATTTGCAAATTTTTACCTTCGTCTATACTGTATAAAGTATGTTTATTATTACACGGCTCACTTAACCTCACAACCAAAACTCACATAAAAAGTATAGCTGTTTCGCTGTAAAATGAGTGATAAGTGGGTAGATAACCTACACAGAGGAGAATTATCTCGTATCTAGTTTTGCAGTACGTAGTTGAAAATGATACTACTAAATTAAACGTAAATAATTTATAATATAAGCAATTATATAATCCGATTTCACGGTTATTTGTCGAGTAATAACCGACATATCGGCGTCGTAACGTTAACTCGCTTTTATCGTGATGATGGAAAATAATTACTTACTAAAATAAACTGAGAACTCCCCGGTACATAATGTTACTAAAATCGGAATAGCTAGTAATAATAAGGTTTAAAAAGTATATTGTATAGAGATTACATAATTATTTTTTATCATTACGGATATTACGTAACTTGGTGATGGGGTTTCGGTAGAGCCCTTCTGTGTAGATCACATCATTAATAATTGAGTAACAGTCAGTAAATATCCTCCATCACCGAGCAGAATACAAAAATAAACACAAATTAAGTTTATTAAATTCAATGGTGATTGATCTATTAAAAATAGAAAAAAATATCTATTTTCTTGCAAATCAAGTGAATAAGTAATGAATATTATAATTAAATTTACAGTGGCATTCTAAGCCATGTCTAACGATTACTAATGATGCTTTAATAAAGGTCATCGACCTATCCTTAAGGGATTACCTCACCGTAAGCCTACCTTACCTCAGTTCAATGACAAATTGCCTCTAAATTATCTATGAACCGGTAATAAGCTAAGATGTTAGTCGAATCATGTTCAATTAACTAATTCTAAGCTGAATGATAAATACCTTTGAATTCAAATTCATTTTCGTTACGGATCCTTCTAGTATCATTAAAAAAGCATTTGCAAATTTTATAGCGTATTATTTTCATTTAATTAATTTAGTTTCACGAGATGTTGTAAACTTTGCAAAGCATGTAATATAAATACATTAAAAATCAATATAGTACTCATTAAGAGATATAATCGACTTCAATGCCACAACTCAACAGAATATTTTTAAGATTGACTGAAGAAAAAGTTCCGAACGATCACTCCCACATTTGATATTTGAAACACATTTGATATTAGTAACAATTAAATAATGATTTCGATACTTTCGTATAAGAAACAAAAAGATTGAACATATTATTGTTTTTTTTTTCACTGTCAAACGCCGATCTTGGTCATCTCATGTTATATACTTATAATGTACTACGTTTTATTTCATGTGGCTAAAAGAAGGCAAAGAGTTCTTAAAGCTTCACTATTGGTAGGTGAAATTAATTCCGTAAGAGGTATTCTGCCTTTATTGTTTATATTTACATTTGAACCCACGACCTGCGGCGCGAAAGGCAGGGTATCTACCAACCACGCCAACCGGCTCGTCGAAATGTTTAATATTTCTTATAATTTAGTGGGGTGAACTATGATTTTACATCAGGTGACTTTTTCGAGCATTGCCATGTATGTATAATGCCACTTGTATTTATTGCAGCCGTACTAACTTGGAATAGCAATAGCTTTCATCCTAATTCGAATAAAAAACGAATAAATCCAATCCATCTCGTACTGAAATGGTTTCTATTATATAAATCATTATATTGTCCTGAGATATTGACGTGAACAAAGACACACATCATAGTGAAATATATATATGGCAAGGTAGGAAGTAGTAGTAGCAGCCTGTCTCCATTTTGTGGTAAGGCCTCCTCTCATTTTGAGGAGAAGGTTAAGAGCTTATTCCACGTCGTTGCTTCAAACGGGTTTTTGGGATTTTCCAACACATGTTGCTTCCTTAAGATTTTTTCCGAACACGATGAAACTAAAGATAAGAAAATATAAATTAGTGGTACCAGGTTTTGAACCTGTAATCTTCAGTTAAGTTTCTCGTATCATAAACTCGGCTTAGTTCTTAGCTCAGGTAGCAGCTTAATACAGCTCATGAAAATTATATGACAATCTAATGGAGTAATACCAGAGTAATTAATACCAGTTCAATTAACATGTAGCGTACATTAAGGATTTAATCTAATTATAATATCAACCTGTCTGGACGTATAACAAGTTGGACGTTATGAAATTTCAATATGTACTGAACATCGCCTCAAAGGACTCGCGTGCTTCGAGTATTCTTGATTGGAATACCGATTGAATTC
This sequence comes from Nymphalis c-album, assembly GCA_963151315.1. Lineage (NCBI taxonomy): Eukaryota > Metazoa > Arthropoda > Insecta > Lepidoptera > Nymphalidae > Nymphalis > Nymphalis c-album. The sequence goes on from OY720601.1 coordinate 3,080,585, forward strand.
CTGATGTTCATATGATAATTTACATATATTAATGTTAAATTAAATTTTATTAAATTATATTATTATTATTAGTTTCTTTAGATATTGATCATGTGTTCTTTAGAAGGATACATATATTATATATATGTGTGAGTGTGAGTCATTATATATAATATTTAACTACATAACAGAACTGACATTGTGATGATGACATATGGGTTAATATCGTTATTATACTTGTTGGAAGGGCTACGTAAAGTTCGCCTGGATAGGTACCACCCAATCTCCAATCTCCAAGTACCACTGATTTGTATTGGTATATTCTGGTATACCATCTGAGTTGGCTTATTATTCAGTTTTTAAATGTTATGAATATTTCAATATTCAAATAGAAATTATCAATTAAACGTATTCAAGCGATTTTAATGAACAACATTTTGGGTATACTTATAAATAGTTTGTGTAGTTTTTCTGCTCATATCAATTTACTTTATATCAAAAAGAGTAGGACAATCGATAATCGGGTTATCTATCAATATATTCTAATATTAAAAAACGATAACAAAAAAGTGATTTATGTAATATTCTCTCGTAGATACAAAATAATTATCCTTTCCACGCAAAACCCACGCTCTATGAAAGTTATGATACAGTGTAAAAATACCAACAAAAACCTATTTTTATCTTTAAATTGATGACTTATCTTTTTTAAGAGTATATTTATGATATAACATAAGCACGATAGGTATGTCCATTTCAGTACCCCTGACAACGTGTCAGAAAATTTCATGATGTTCAGTTGATTAGTTAAAACATCAAGGCGTAACAAACAAATAAATAAACAAACAAACTTACTTTCGCATTAATAATATTAGTAAGAATGGTGATATTAAAAAATCATGTACAGAAGAAGCCGCTATCATATTTAATAGATAATTTTATACAATAAGTTACATAATTATTATGTCAATTCACATACGGAGTACTATCAAAGCTTATAAAGCCTGAAGCGGTCAGCGGTCGAAATTACTGTTAATGCTTATTATTTATTTCAGCGCTGTAAAGCTGCTAGACACAGATGCTGCATGTTTTGCGATACTTTTTCACGCTAATTGCCACAGCCTGCGAAAACCAAATACATAGGTTCAGTAAGCGTCCAACCATTATCCATTTTCGCGTACTAATGCATCTACAAAAACTCTTGTTACAATGCTATAACGTTTAGTTTCATTTGACAAAATAGTAAAAATATTTTGTTTCATCAAAATTGTTCATATAGTGATGTAAAATAACGGTATTAATTAAATTAATGGACTGATGTTGGTAACCGCAGCATATGTGTGGCCGCAGACGTACTCCGGATAATTCGATGTATGGGCTTCGCGAAAACCTGTTTTTATTTTCACACGCTATAAGGGATATATTGAAGTTTATTACCAGATGCGGAATTCGTTGAAATGAAGATTTTCCGCTGTTTCATATATTAATATTATTGTAGAATATCAGTGTAATAGTTATTTATTGTAATATGTTTAAATAAAGTTCAATAATTTTATTTGCATCGTGTATTTTTCGCCAATGACAATTATGATATCGAAATATACTTTATTAAAGAAGGTTATTGTATCTTCATTTCACAAGATTCAATTTAATGTTCAGGATACCACTGTTAGGAACAAAAAAGTGCCTTCTGTCCTTATTGGGGTTCAATCTTGGTTCAATTCAGTGATTTAACGTGACAATATGGTGGACAATATAAAATTATTTATGGAATTTTATTTTTATACATAAGTTATGTATAAATCTACATCCTATACAAAGATTATCTTTATATTCTTATTCTTGTATTATATATTATTTTATAATTACTTAATCATAAACTTTGATGAAATTTCTTATGTTGAAAATTTTTCCATTATGTTTTGAAATAATCCGGATAGGTATTTATTATAACAGAATTCTATTACACTACGTCGGTATGCGTTTTTTATTAAACCTTATTGTTACAAGGTCAATATAACGAGCGATTATGAAATTACTAACCATTGTAACATAGCCCACGTCTCTATTATTCAATAGAGAGCGTTTTATAAGTTTTTAACAGTCTATTTTGAGCTTTATCAGAAATGTCATAAGATTGTATTTTGTATAAATGTTTATTTTATAAACAACGTCTTGCACGTATAAAAAATCCGTGACCTTTTATTTCTTTTATATAAGTGTATAAGGCGATTATATCGCGGATTGTTTATTAATTTAAAATTAAAAATAAAGTTAGTTTTTTATTTATGCCTATAGCTGTTTATTTGTATATTGTTTTTCGCGAAACTTTTCCATGAGTTTATTATTTTACTTATAAGGTCTCAAGCTCAACCAACCCGGTTGCTAAGCAACGGCACGCTTGTTGAAATTTCATAATTTCACCCTTTGCTCTGCATTACCAACAAGTATAAGAAGACTTACAGAGCGAAAAACTTTAATATAAATAATTTAAGCGATGTCATTATGAGTTAAGATTGAAAATTATTTCAAACTTTAATAAAAGTATTTTATGAAATTAATGTCTGGAATGTCATTTAGAAATCTTATTTTTCTTTTATAAAAGGAAAGTGGTCACAACCAACCATAGACACGTAGAATTGAAAACATCAAGGTATTCGTAAATCGATAAAAGAACGGAGCTTTATCTGTCACAGCGTCTTTTCTCCGAATCGACATTACGAAAACAGTTCTACGAATACATATCTATCACAACAACCTAGCAAACCTACCAAACAATGCCTAGCTTAAATATCATTTTGAATTGTGAAGTTGGGGAGATAATTAGAAACGTATTTCTTCTAAGCCTCTTATCCCGTTATTGCCCCCTTATAATTTATTTTTGTAACATTATTATGGAATATAATTTTAGGTACATAAAATAGAATATTAAATAAAAAAATATATAAAATGTTTGTTGTATAACGATCAAATTTTTCTCAGATAAAAAAAACCAATTCTATTATCTACGTCATCAAAAAGTCCTCAATATCTTGAAACTTCGTTTGTTTTAGATACTCCTTCAAAATTATATCTTGGTTAAGATCATTTAATACTGGTCGTGAGACATGCACCGTTCTTAATCCACAGGTAATATGAGCTAAGAAAATATTAGGGTCGTGTTTTCTTATGTTCTCCCGAAGCTTCTTAAAGTGAGTATGCGAGTTAAAACTGTATTAGTTCGAATTTAAAACGACCATTTAATTTTATGTTAGCTCTATGAAACTACGGATGGGCTAGGTTAGCATAACGTTGCATTAATAAAATCAAGTATCGATATAAAAGACTTTCGGCCGAATACTGAAACGTCATTTAAATATTGAGTGGAACTTAATTATTTGAGACGCCGTTAATTTCAAATTTAGTATGCGAAATTTTAAATTAACGGCGGCTTATGTGATAAGTTACTTAAACCTATAATTTTGTTTTTATTACACTAACAGTTCGTAACAATCCTAAAGCTGGGCTTATAATTTCTTGCTAGAACTAAGACATGAAGTTTTTACTACACCTTCAGATTTTGATAGTGAAAATGCAAGTATTTTTTAAAACTAAAAATTGTTTAAAAAAAGATTGTCAACTTAGAGATTTTGTGATTTTCATTGTGAAGTTCGTGGGAAGTAGCGAAATTGATATTCAAAACACCAGTGTCCCGAAGACATCTCGAACGAGCGAAATAAAAATCTTCTATATTTTTCACTACCCAAACCACAATTAATACATAAAATCCGTTAAATGTCATAAATACGTAAATATAGTACAACAATACAATAGCCTCTTTTTGAAGTGTACTCCGATGTGAATAGTGTCAATGATGCCAGAGCCTCACAGAACTGAAAGGCGAGATTAAGCCTGACATTCCACTATTAAATATAGTCGCATACATTTTAGTTTGTTCATAGCAAGCGACCAAATTAAAAATCCTGTTCACTTTCGCTCGTATAATGCAATATTTTAAAAATGACAGTTTTGTACATGTTACCTAAGATATATTACTTCTTCTTCTTCTCAGTCGTACACTCCTGACGGAGTGGTCGTGGTCATGGAAAGTCTGATGAATTGGTTGCGGCTTTTGCGAGACTTCTCCATTTCTCTCTATTGATGGCACTGCGTGTACATTCAATAAGGGAACACTTCGTACACAATTAAATGTGGTCTGTCCATCTTGTGGGTAATCGGCCGCGAGAATGTTAGCCTTCTACTCTTCCTTGTATCACCAAACGTTCCAAGGAGCTTTCGTTGCGGATGATATGTCCAAACATCGTCAGAATTCGCATTTGCACAATCGACGAAAGTAATCAATAATAAAGTATGAAATAAATGAAACAACATTTTCATAATATAATGAATACATCAAGCAACTTTATAATAAGGAATTTGTCAAAGGACGTTATGTTAATTTTTTATCTTTAAACCTATGTCTAAGTATACATTACTAAAAATTCCAATTTTCCAATAGACGGTTAACCTAAGTCAGTTGAACACAAAGGAGTACGTAGTTACGATTAAGACGGTAGCAATCTCGCCACTTTGAATCTAAAATAGAATTGCCGGCGACCGGCGATGGCATTGTGACGACGTGACAGATTGCATGATTACTTATGCACAAACGTCCAGCATAATATTATATTCTAAGACTGATAGCAGAACACTAATCCGAGCCGCACATTGTTGATTCATTGACAGGACTTCAATTGAATTTCAATTGTCTAATGTACATAAAGCAATACGCACATTACTGTTTTTTAAAGTACATGTAACGAAAACGAATCTTACGATATAATATATAACTATACTATATGCTATATATAAGGTTTCTACGCAAAAAGACAAATTTAAATTTTTTTTATACATTTTTGGTTGAAATGATGATGATACAACGTAATATACTAGCTTTTATTTATTTAAGAATGTGGATTAAATTCAAGCTAAAGGGTTATTTTAAGAATAAGTACATTTAGTTACTACGTGCTAAAAACGGTTGTGTCTAGTTTAAATGTTAATGCTAGGACCCACGGGTCGTAATGTGATCCAAAATAGTTCTACCGTTCTCAATAAATGAGCAATTATCTAACGAAAAAATATTTATTCAAATCGGACTGACAGATCTTGAGATTAGTTTAAGCAAAGGCAATGACCCTTCCAACTTTACATATTAATATGTACATACGTGCTTCTACATTGGATATAATTTATAAGTAGAAATAATGCAACATAACAATAGTTATATAATATACATATATAATGTAATATAATGTAAAAATCAACTACTATTTAACATTCTTTTTGGGGCAAGGTATTCGATTCTTTACTAAAATTCCGCAGACCATTTTACATTTACCAATAATGGACATTTAGAACTCTTTTAAGAAAAATTTAAGAAGCTTATTATATTGTAGAATATTTTATAAATTGTATATGATTATTATATCTATTATTTAATCGTTAAAAAGCGTAACTACATAGGTTCTTACCGGTTCTACTCGGTGACGATTTAAAAGTACTTGTGAGACTACCTTGAATAGTGTATTGTGACTCAAATTTGATTTAATAAATAAGTTCCCTATTGACAGTTTGTAATATATCTATACTAATATATAAAGTTGAAGAATTTGTTTGTTTAATCCGGCTAATCTCAGGAACTACTGGTTCGAATTTAAAAAATATTTTTGTGTTGTATTGTCCTTTTATCGAGGAAGGTTCTAGGTTCACTTGGTGGTAGAGCTTTGAGTAAGCTCGTCTGGGTGGGTACCACCCACTCATCAGATATTCTGCCGCAAAGCTGCTGTGTTCCGGTTTGAAGGGTGAGTGAGCCAGTGTAATTATAGGCACAAGGGACATAACGTCTTAGTTCCCAAGGTTGGTGGCGCATTGGCGATGTAAGCGATGGTTAACATTTCTTACAATGCCATTGTCTATAGGCGTTGGTGACCACTTACCATCAGGTGACCTATATGCTCGTTGCCTATACAGTAAAAATAAAAATTGTATTATAGTTTTATTAATTACACGCTGGTGAAACCGCGGGGCACAGCTAGTGTATACATAAACACTGATTATACTCGTGTGTGTTTGTTATCATTACACATCAAAAACTCAGATAAACGCAAAACGTACACAACGAAACGTGACTAAGTCTCATACTGATAATATTTCCCAAGTGAACATATATTTTTTTCTAAAATGATTAACGAGCGGCCTTACATTATCATTGTTTAGGTAAACATCATCGTTAGATGAATCAGCCATCTCTTTCTATCAACTTCGATTTAATATTCGAAAAAAGAAGACAGCATATAAGATGATGATAATATTTTATTAAATTATTTTTCAACTCTATTACTGTTGTCTTATTATAGATTAAGACAATTGGAGTTATTATCCTGTTGTAATAGGTATAAGTTGTTCGGAGCGGCGTATCCGTGGAACAATTAATCGCTTGGGTACCCATTAAGAGGTTGACTTCAAGAAATAATAAGACCTTAATGCACCCTAGACGGCGTTTAATCTATAGAAGATGGTAAGAATTCTAATTGACTTTGTAAAATGGATTATTATTATTATTTTGTTTTAATGTGAAATTTTAAAATAGTTTAATATCTAACAATAATATATTTATATTTAATTATTATTATCGACATTAATTTTTAGGTATAATTATTTTGTTTTAGTAAAATAAATCAACATATAAAATAAAATTATCCACATAATAAATTTTGAGTAAACTAAAATTATATCAATATAAAAAAAAATAATAAAAAAAATAAAAAAAGGTGCTAGCAGAGCGTGGTTTCGATCCACGGACCTCTGGGTTATGGGCCCAGCACGCTTCCACTGCGCCACTCTGCTCTATGACAGTCTTACGAAATTATCTAACGCTTTCCGTTTACACCACATATAGGTCGTGTGACGTCACCGACATGTAAACGTGCTGATTTTTTAATAGGCATCAATAATTGCATCATACTTCTAGTCATTATATTGTTTAGTGTTATGTATTTTGATAAAATATTAATGAAACTAATTATGTGCAGTCGACATTTATTTCAATATTTATATGCAAAATGAGTAATATGTTAAAATAATAATTAAAAACTTTCGATATTTATTTAAAAACAAATGCGTCATCAACTTTGGTAACATCTCGCATACCACCCTACGGGACATGTATCAGGGTAACGTATCCAAAATTAAAGTGGCCATCCAATTTCCTGGATAAAAATAAGAGCACCTGTCCTGCCCCGGGTAATGGCGCGAAGATTTATCCCCTATTACACGAAATTTTAATGTTACCCGCACGCCGGACTAATGTGAGGTGTGTGTTGGATAATATTTATGTTGATGTTGGAATGGTCTGTAAATTTTAAGGGTTTCCTGAACATTGTGTGGGCTGTGTCATGGAAATTCAATGCGTATTGTCTTTGTTTATTCAAATTCCTCTGTTTCTGCTACAATCTTCATTCGTTCTATTCAGTCATTCAGTCAAAGTTGAATGATAAAATCTGATTCTTTAATAATGGTGATAGAGATTGTGGGTGCAATCTTTTTAACCATTATTAAAGAGGTGTAACCAGAGGTGGTAACTAAACCACATAATTTTTATGTGCTTAATTAGTTTTCATAATTAATCAAAGAAAAACAATAGCGTGGTGGAATATGCTCCTGAACTTCTCAAACGGATAGAAATCCTTAGCCCAGCAGTGGGTTATCTCCCGGCTGTTACCTTTTTTGCTTATAATGTGTATATATTTTGATACGTTGATAAAAAAATAAAGTTGTATTTTGTAAAATGTAATGTATCAATATTAGCCCAGTATATTATCTGATACAGCGCATCTGACCTTTGCGTCGGATAGCTCCATTCCCCATAACCAATTAATTCCACTTCATTTCGCATGTCATTTGCAATCACAGTCATAAACAAACCCTGACCACTTAACTTTGAACCCTCGTAAGTCTTTCGTCACCTCAGCATTTGGCCTTTTGTTAATAGTAAAGAGGGGCGAGGAAGGCCTTTTATGACTAAACGCCTGAATCAACCATTTAAACTAGGTCCATCCGAATCGATACTTCGTGGAATACAATAGTAGCAAGAGAGTTCGTTGTATAATGGCCACATTGGTCAGTGATTCGGAAACTCTTGATAATGTAAGTGAATTACTGATCACTTTGAGATGACTCTTTTGAAAAATTAATTTCTAGAAGCATACTAATGTAAATCTCTCCGGTCTGGTAGTTAGATGTTGGAATAGTTACTACATTCGCTTAATCGTTATGAAGGGCATTCCGTGCAGCACGCAAAGGCTAAGGTCGTTTCATGCAGGCGATTTTCGCTCTAGTGGTTAAATGGGATTGTTTTAAATGCTTATAAGCTTTTTTCTTATAGCTTCGTCGTCTTATCTTCCAGGATACTAGGTTTCTTTGTTACTGCTATTGCAGAAATGCAGTTCTGGTGCCGCAATTTTAATTTAAAACTTAATTGAAATCTGCATTCCTGCAAGTGCAAGAACATAACGTAGGAAAAAATAAAAATATACTTCCTTCATTTTAACGATATTTCAGATAGGCCACTATGGATGAATCGTTGTACGTTTTTAAATCCTCTAAAAGGTTTCGTTTCATCGTTACATCGGATAACCCAAAGGTTGAATTTACATAACTCTCAATTATACAAGGATTTAAAATGTTCAACGCACGTGCATGAAATAGAAATAACAAAAATATATTTTGACAAATATAAAAGCGACCGAGTCACCTGTTACGATTTTTTCTGCAAAAATTGGTAACATTTTTGACGTTTATATATTTTTTTTTGATTCAGGAAACGTTTTGTCAATCGAAAAACATGTGAACACAATTTTCCAGTCGTGTTTTTTTATTTTATTTTCAAGTAAATAATTGAGCCCAGATGGCCAAATGGTTTTAACAGGTGAATCTTAAACGAAGATTGCGGTTTCAAAATTGGCTAGCACCATCTTAAGGCTCCTAGGCTAGTGCCTTATAGGTCTAGGAATTCAGCTAGGACTGCCTGAGGCGTAAAATTTACAAGCTCTCACTTACTAAACATATTACAGCAGTAATATTTGATTCAAACCTCAATTTAATCCCTTACCTGCAATTAGGCATAAATCATTGTCGTACTAAAGTGATAATAATTTACATATTATCAATTACTAAGCTAAATTATAATTACATTCACGCATCATTAAATACGGTAAACACATTCACAATAGTTTAGGTACTCAGCTATGTTAAGCAGTGTGTTCAGGCGTAGCATTATATTATTTAGATCAGTGGAGTCTGCAATTGCATTCAAAATGCGATAAGATTTATTCATTATGATATATAATAGTACAATCATTTAATAATAAATAATAATACTTGAATCTACAAGTCAAAATAATTGTAAAATATTTAATTTCTTCTAGTAAAGAGGAAACAATATGTCTATTGAGAATTAATATACTTAGTACCGTATCGGTTTAATAAAACACTGATTTCGGTCTTACTGTTAGTGTTGTTTAATTAATCACAACGTTTCTTAGAATTACAATAATTAAAATAAATATAGAGGTATTAATTATTAAATATAATTTGCCATATTTTTTATATTATTATTTAATCTTAATAATGACTAAGGTTATAATGTACAGACAATTTATAATATCATTTACATATTTCCTATTAAATCTATACTGATATATAAAGATGAAGAGTTTGTTTGTTTGTTGCGGCTAATCTCAGGAACGACTAGTACGAATTTAAAAAATATTTTTGTGTTGATAGTCCTTTTGTCGGGGAAGGCTCTAGGTTTATTTTTATTCATTCTATTTGTTTTAATCATACGCGGATGAAACCACGGGACAAAGCTAGTCATTTATATAAATGTAAAATATATTTAAACGTGTTCTGGAGTGGAGACCACGCCTTGGCAAACGTAGCGTAGGACGCCCTCCTGCTAGGTGGAGTGATGATATACGCACAGTGGCTGGCAGCGGTTGGAAGTCGAGAGCTGAAGATCGAGCTCAGTGGCGTGCCATTGGAGAGACCTATGTCCAGCAGTGGACGAGAAAGGGTTGATGATGATGATGATGATATTTGAGCATTAAATACATCTAAATAGTATTTACGATCAAATCAATATGCGTCCCATTATCAGTATAACAAACGCCATTTGTGTTCCACAATAAATACAGGATCCGGGGGAGAGTTAACCAAATTTGCATATTGATTGTTTACAGACGTGTCCAGACTTGTCCGGTCCGTCTGTCTAAGTAACTCAAATGCTTACATTATTAGTTTTAGAGATAGTTCTACGTAATCCAAAAATATATATCATAGTTAGATATGGTCAATTAGTAATAGTAAAGTAAATAATAACACCCTGTTAACCTCCCAAAGCTAGGATAAGGACTCCCTAATTATTATTTTTTGAGGAGAAGGTTTGGAGCTTATTTCACCAATGTTTCCTTTCACCGTAGAGCACGAGATAAATTATAAGCACAAGTTAGGTTCATGAATACTTAGCACTTACCACCCACTCATCAGATATTCGATTCGATTCGATAGAGTGAGCCAGTGTAATTATAGGCACAAGGGACATAACATCTTAGTTCCCAAGGTTGGTGGCGTATTGGCGATGTAAGCTATGGTTAACATCTCTTACATTGTCAATGTCTATGGGCGTTGGTGGTGATCATCAGGTGGCCCATATGCTCGTCCGCCTTCCTATGAAATGAAAATAAAAAAAGAAAACCCGGGTTTGAACCCGCTATTTTCTGTTAAGGCACACGTGTTTATCACTGAACCATCTCGGCCTGGCCATTATAAGCCCAGGCACATTTTTACCAACAGCAAACTTGAATTTAGAAGGACTTAGAAAATTATATTTATATTACAGTCTATTATTTATTTATCACTTTGTCTTTATTTTATTATCTCTGAATTTCGATATGTACTTTTTGGTGTATTAAGAAATTAAAACAAATAAATACTACAACATGTCATGTCGGAATATCATGGTGTTGCTTGTTCAAAAAATTTATTATTTATTATGTAGAGCTCAGGTGCGTTCCTGAACTCAATCAACATCACGCACCCTTTTACATATTATACTAAAAGTTCACCCTTTAAAACGCTGCTAGTGAATTACCATCAAATTGCAGTCTCAGACAATTTTTAAGTCGCTTCAATATTGCCTAGCCTGTGCCATTATCTCGTCAGCGTCATTTTAAGTGCCATCTATCCTAAGAAGGTTCTCTAATGGAGGTGTCATGTTACTTTCTCGAATATCGTCATCCGCTTATATTTATTGCCTGCGTTGACAACGTTCAATATGTTGATTATACAAGGTCATGTTAGTGTTATTTTTTATACGATGAAACCCTATTAAAACTGTGTAATAATAATGTGGGATACACAACTAAGACATAACCTTTGAATAAATACAAAATAAAACATATAACTAAAAACTAAACAGTTTGTAGTTGCAACGTATTTACGTTAAACTAATATTCTTTATTTAAAAAATAATACAATCCAAAATTAACAATACAAAATTTGTAAATTTATAGCAGCTTGTAAAATTTACCCGTATTTGATATATGTATATTATAAATAAATAAATATCCAGGGACACTATTCACACACGGCAACCAGACAACTGATATACTACATATACTACTTTCTTTTTTTTTTGTAAATGCATACTTATATAGATAATTACACTCAGACTTAGGACAAACAGACATGTTCATGCACACAAATGTCTGTCCTGGGTGGGAATCGGACCCACAACCTGCGGCGTGTAAGGCAAGTGTCTTACCAACCACGCCAACCGGCTCAATTATATTGGTACTCTTAGTAAAAGGTTAAAATGTAGCTTTTGTTTATTTATTTTCGCATTCAGTAACACGTGTATGCATTTAATACATAATAGTTATAACTATTGCTCAAATTCGTAATATACAGGGTTATTTGTAATGACCCAAGCAACCTCGCAGGACTAGATAGCTAACATCATAAGCTACAACTTTTGTTCTACGACTTTTGATATAAGTATTGTTAGATTTTATTTTCATACAAAAATAAGTATTAATTTAATTTCCCGCTTGAACGTTTATAAAACAACGCGCAACGCAAAGATCGACACGTCGCGTCGTCATTTCGTGTATGAATGAAATATAGACCTACAAATGTCACGACAGTACGACAAAAACTTGTAAAATCATTTTTTTCTCATAACAAAAGTTGTTGCTTATGGTGTTAGCTATCTAGTTTTGCGAGGTTGCTGGGTCATTAAATTTTTTTTTTTTTTTTTTTTTATATAAAGAGGGGGCAAACGAGCAGGAGGCTCACCTGATGGAAAGTGACTACCACCGCCCATGGACATCTGCAACATCCGAGGACTTGCAGGTGCGTTGCCGAAATAACCCTGTAGATATTAGTTTATTGTTTTGTTGTGCAAACGCGTATTTATTAAGGCTAATTATTTATCTGTAGGTTGTTGGTAATCCAATCCATTACCTTTTCAAGAGGAATAATATTTATACTAAAACATCAACATCATATATGTGACCATTAAATTGTTTTTATAAATAGGTCAAAAATAAAAAAATAAAGAAATCACTATTATTATGATAGCATAGCTTTAAAAACAACCTAGCGTTTTGGAAATAGAAACAGTGCTCGTTAAATCTCTCGATCAATCGTAATTGGTAATACGTCTAACTTTATTCAGAGGGATATAACGTGGCAGTGTTATCACCTAGTCCGCTAATTGCATTTCAACGGCTGAATTATGACCTATGCGTGGGTCATACCGGACAATAAGCGCGTCTGGGTTCTGGACGGTTGTTTACGGGACATGTTATTGGATGAACATTGGAACTAGCGTGCTTGGGACGCTACCATGAAACTGACATGACGGTTGACAATTTAAGGATTAATTTGTAAGTTAAAAAATTATAGTGCTATTCACAGTCTCATTGTTTCAAGTAAAATTTATTTTATTTGGTTAAATTTTTTGTCTCTAAATGATACTAAATATTTAAACATTTACTCGGTGGTAGAGCTTTGTGCAAGCTCGTCTGGGTAGGTACCACCCACCCCTCAGATATTCTACCGCAAAACAAGATTACTATTATATTGTTGAATTCCTGTTTGAAGGGTGAGTGAGCCAGTGTATTTACAAGCACAAGAGACATAACTAAGATGTTAAGGTCTTAACTAAGATGTTCCCAAGGTTGGTGGCGGATTGGCGATGTAAGCGATGGTAATTTTTTAAAATGAAAATGTAAGTATTATACCATCATAGTTTTCTTTATATTTAAGCTAAGATATGCCATAAAAGGTAAAAATAGAGTCACTGTTTGTTTATTATTATTTTTCAACTCTATTCAGTCCTTCAGATTATATTTATGATAGAAGTAATATTTGTAGAACGTTATATATTTTTTTGTTATATTTACATTTTTATAACGTATTTATTTAAACATAACTGTGTTTTTGCTACAAAAAACATCCGTCTGGTATCTTCACAGCATTTGCAGTGTTTGCATAAACGACGTTTTTGCGAAACTCTAACGATGCAATATTTTGTGAATTCCAAATTGCAGCTTTATCGTCTGACGCGATCAAATACGGATCCGGTGATTTATTCGTTCAACGTAATTTCTTTACGTGGACATCCTATTAAAGCGTAAATAATTGCAACACTTTAGAGAATTAAATACGTATGTGTTGCACCAACTTTTAGGTGTTTTATTTTGAACTGTTTTTATAAATAACTATAGGATAGAATGCGGCTATAACATACACAACGCGTGGTCTTTTTTTTTAATTAGTCTGTAATTTTTTTTTTTTTGTAAAATATAGGAAATAGTCATAGATAGATAATAGATAAAATATCTATCTATCTATCTATATATCTATATATCTATCTACCTATCTATCTATCTATCTAGGTAACTATTTTCTTGCACGTTCCTCTCGGTAGAAGCCACATTCCGCACCGTTGGTAGCGCTTGACGATTCATAAGTACTTGTAAAGGTCTTTATGAATAAAAAATATTTTTATTTTGAGTGCTCGTTAAAGTTAATTACGTAACATACCGTTGCTAACATTATAATCATAACCAATGCCTTCTTTTAAATTATCATTGAAAATAGTTGCCAAGCTTAAAAAGCATTGAAAGAGGGAACATATTATAATCTTAAATAGATTCGCAGCAACGTAATATATATCTTAACGCTATAGAGTTAAAGTCTCATTTCAGTTAAACCAATTATAACAAAGCGTACCTTCGTACCATATAATTCCTCTGTATCGAGGACCTACGGTTGGGTAGATTTCAATTGATAGTATAGTTTGCGGTCGGAACCGTGCAGGACTATGTTTTAGTTGCATAAGCGTATAGCGTTGATGTTACTTATTGTTCTCAGCGAGCCTTTGTTCGATATTGTTTATGTGGTGAGATGGGAATGAAACACCTGTTTGTTCCACAATAGTTACGGATAAATAGGATGCCATTGTCTGCGCATTTAGTTTGCTAAGCGTCTTTGGAGCTGTGTGTTGATTTCTTACTCCTGTAATCTTTGATAGCATATGGGAAATGAAGAAGAGGATGTTTGAAACTCTACTGCAGTCATATTGGTGATTGAGTAGGATAAATCGATGTCAATTTTAAATACATGTACTTATATTTAATACTAGCTGTGCCGCGCGATTTAACACGCGTATAATTAATAAAAATATAATGAATAAAAATCAGCCTAAAAGCTTCCTCGATAAAAGGAATATAGAACACGAAAATAATTTTAAAAAATTCGAAAAAAATCCTGAGATTAGCCGGATGAAACTAACAAACTCTTCAGCTTTATATATAAGTATAGATATACAAACATCTCGGTATATATGTATTATTTAACGTTTGTACTAATTTGATCCGTGTTTAAATTGCTTACAATAAGCACAGGTATTATCCAATCTTCTTTTAAGTTTTTAAGACATTCTAACAACAAAGAACTAATTTTAAATGGAGTGTACGAATTATGACAAATAAAGCTTGCTTGCATCCTTAGCATCCTTATTACAAGGATATTTCTGCTAATGCAAATAATAACAACAAATGGTCAATATCATCATGGTTTTCTGCTAATAATAACCATGTGCATCATTGTTATAATAAGTTAAGCTGCTAGTATTTAATGACATTTTACATATTTATTGTTTAGTACAATGGGTAGTGTTTTGACTCATTAGTCATTGCTTCCAGAAGAACTAATCAAGGTGGTTTCTGCATAGAATCTGGGTTTAGTTGAGATAGTTCGGGAATGCTTATGTACAAAAAAAAACAACAAACTAAAACATACATAACAGACATGTAAATTTAAAATAAAATTTATTTTACTATTATAGAGTAATAAATATTCCAAAAGCAGTAAATTTATGGGCTATAATTTATAATAAAACGTTTATAGTCGTCTCCGATTTTCGAAGGAGTTTTTGAATGACGAACACGATTTCAATTCTTAAAACATTCTATAATTTTATAGCCTTTAAGACTTTATAATATTCAGTATAAAACAAAGGGGTTTTAAGTAATTTGTATATAAAGGAAAATCATTAGTGTATAGACGTGCGGCGTGTGTGACAGCTGTGTCTATATTTTGTATTTGTATTAAAATTATACAATGAAAAATATTTTATTTTTACTTTTAAACGTTAATATTGCTAGGGGTCAGCTATTGCTGTCCTCTCTCCTGGCACAATCGTAATTGGAGAGGTAAATAGGAATATTAGTTAATTTATAGAACGAGGACTGCTATTGATATTTTCATAACTTTAAGATACATAATTCTTAAATATTTTTTCATAAAATTACTCTCAAACGTTGCTAGTTGATTTCATTGTGCTTTTTCTATAGACAAACGGTTTCCCATGATACCTCTTATTTTAATTATAAATATTTTAAATAGCCGAGATGGATCAGTGGTTAGAACGCGTGAATTTTAACCGATGATCGTGGGTTCAAACCCTGGCAAGCATCACTGAATTTTCATGTATTTAATCTGTGTTTTATAATTCATATCGTGTTTGACGATGAAGAAAGACATCGTGAGGAACTTGCATTTTTAATTCACTTATATAGTCTAATTTCACTGAAATTCTGGCACGTATGTATTTAAAAAAACCCGCAATGATGCAGCGTGGTGGAATAAGCTCTAGGCGTTTTCCGCAAAAAAAGGAGAGGTCTTAGCCTAGCAGTGGAACATTAACAGGATTTTCCTTATTTTAAGTATTTATAACATATCTCAGATATTACACCGATTTGAAAACCCTTTACGTCACGTTTTCACGGCGAATTTACTTTCTCAAACATCATCAACATAAAAGGCGTTTGAAACGGCTTATTCTTATTTTTCCAGTTCATTAGCCGAGACGCGCCAAACGGTACCACTTACTTTACGAGAAAATATCTTTGAAAATGTATGTATTGTGCGGCTGCACGTCTAATGTATTCAACGTAATGGTACTAATGAGAAAGGTTAACTGATTGAAGTAACAAAATCGTAAAGAACTTCTGATTTAAAATCTCTTCTAATTATTTATTATTGTGTTAGATAAATGTTTGTATGTATGTGTTCTCTTGAGAGTCTGCCAAGGCTTTTACTATGGTAGATTAGCCAACTATGTTAAAGATTATGGAATACAACTGTGTACGCAAACACAGGTTCGCTATTATCCGATGGAACTGCAATCCAACATGACGAATAAAAGTTGATGTATCAACGGTTTTAAATGCTTAGAAAAAATATGAATGATATGAAAATGCCGTGAAATTTCTGGGCGTATCAGTATAGAAATTTGGTAAATCCATTTCATATTATAATTCAAACATAATTAAAACTAACGGCGATCCTTCGATGACGTCCAACCACGAGAATGCTGTCCGTTTGATGTTCCGCCAGAATGGCATAACAACAAATTCATATCAAATTCAATAGTCTAAAATTTCGCATACTAAATTTTAAATTAACGGCGTCTCTAATAATTAAGTTGCACTTAATATTTGAATGACGTTTCAGTATTCGGCCGTTAATCAATGACGGCACCAGTCTCACCAACAAAATGATATGATACAAATGAAACAACATAAATTGTACAATTTTATCCTATATAGTAAATGTCTAAGTGGATAGATTACGTGGATGCTTATCAAAGGTCAAGCGTCACTTCGTTGCACGTGTTGTGGGGTACTAGGGCGTAAGCATTGCTAGTTAGATCAATGAGATCAGTTGCTAAGATGTTATTATGGACTTTCAATTACTAGGCGAACATAAGTATAATTGAGGCGTGAAGGCGAGTCTTGGTTACAAGCTCTACATTTTATAAACTATATTTTTTATATTTAAGAGTATAAAATATTTATTATATCATTTACTTCGTATGTTCGTAACTCGAGCGAATGATTGTTACTCGTAGCAACGTGTCGACGCCTCACACCTGCCTCTAGAAATATTGCTATCTCAACGGTGTTTGTTAAGCTCAAGAGATATCACGTGTGTACAGATTAGTTTGTTACAGAGAATACTTTACAAACACATGTTGATACAAAATATTATACGTTCTATTATCTCGTTGACTAATATTTTAAAACGTACTATATATATTTATTTAAGATCAAATATCACTTATCTATATCAATGTTTACAATATTTTAGGTAACTTTAACATCGAATAAAATATAAACACAACATGGCTTCGTTCGCGGTCACTTTAAAATAAATATCAGAGCGTTCAAACGTTTGTCTAATCTCAAATACGTATATTACATAAATTTGTCTTGGTGCGCATAAAATTTTGAACAAACTTAGATAACATAGGTTATTGAGAGAGCAGGCCCCGTTCTAAATTTAAAATCTCCGAAATCATTTGTTGATTACCTTTCATATATAATACAATAAAATCATCATATCCAACATTCATCACGTACGTAATCCGTTAGATTTAATTTCTAAAGCCTCTTCATCCTCAATCCATACCGGTAATCAATCATATCGGGATCAATGGGAGTCTAAATAAAGTATTAAAAATCCATTAGACCAAACTTTCATACTCCTTTGTTGTTACCCTTCGCGTTTCGGAGATAAAGCTTAGCGCGTATGAACCCTTGAGAAGAACTAACGACACGGGTTCCGTATTGAAAATTTATTCTGCGTACGCGGTTTCATGATGGTTAGTTACGATCCTTGATCTAGTTTTTACTACTAGATGAGCCGTGTGTTTTTTAATATTTTATTTCATGAATTAAAATTAAATGTATTGATAAACACGTCAATATGCAATTAATAATTAGATATAACTGACGTATATTAGAAAATGTAATGTGAGTTGGAAAACAAATGATATGGTATTTATAATCCAGAAGTAACAAACTTATAAAAACCTCGAAATAATTAGAGTAGAAATTCATTCAAATTGATGTAAATAACTCACTCAATAACTTATAAAAATTGGTTGCCTGTAAAGTCGGTATACGGGCGAAAGTTTTACGTGACAACGACTTTGAGTGGTAAAATAATTTTAATGTGAATATTCATTCGTATAGTAGGAAGAAGGATGAAATAATAGTAACAATTTAAAACATTTATTTATACAAAGAATTATATTTAAAACATTAATTTATACAAAGAATCTCGCACTGAATTTCACTTTTTATGTCTGTCTCTCTCGCTCTTAGGCGGGCTAACCATGCCCGAGTGGAAGGGACGCGTGCCTCTCACTCGCTCTCATTGTGAGCGCATAACGTGAGCGGAGCGTAACGCAGTTTCTTGAAGTGTCACCCGGCAAACCAATTTATAAGACGTTGTCACGTCAAAAATCCAAAAAAATAAAATTGAAACATTCAACAATTCATAAGTCGCGCTAATAATAAATTTATTTTGACTTTATTTTAACAATGTTGTTGTAGAGGATCAAGGAAACTCCTTAATATATAGGTATAATGTACACACTGGTATTGTAAGGAACCGTTACGTCACCGCACTGGCGACCTGTAATTACACTAACTATTGTATTGATGAATGAACGCTACCCTGATAGCATGGTCACCGAGATATATCTATTATCTAAACAACTTCAACAATAAAACTTACGTTCGAATTTTAAATCACGTAATAAAAATTCACAATGTCTCTTCCATAAATTTTAATTTTCGGTTATACAATATCGTTGTCAACCCACCGCTTTACCTTGATCTCTTACAAACGAAGACATTCGTTCCATTTATTTAGTGAAATACAACGCTTGTAATGTGTAAACAGCTCAAAATAAAATGGCAAAGGCTTTCAAGTAAACATTGAAAATATGTGTTGTTCGAGTTATTTTTTTACATAAGCGAGGCGTTATTTGTCGGTAACATTTGTTTTTGAAAACGAAACTCCTTGGTGGCCAAACTTATTTGAAGTAAAGATGGCAGATTCATGTTTCTTCGTGATTTTAACCGTCTGAGGAATTCGTTTACATCTGAATAGGATTTGATTTTCAAGTTTGATATATCTGGGAGATTTATCTATTAATTTTATTAAATCAATCAAAATGTTATTTCTAATGATCCTAACTTGATAACGTCGTCAATGTAAACGTGTTTTTATAAACTGGTTCCTAATACATTTTTAATATACTTTTAATACTTAACATCAAATAACATAATAAATATGTATATTAATGTATATATTATTATAATTTAGCATAATTTGTTGTATAATAACTTGAGAGGTAAGTTTCTGTCACCGTTGAGTACGAGACGTTATGAAAAAAACAAATTAAACATTATAACACGACCTTTCCCGGATTTTAGCTCGCTGTATTTTGTTAGGATTTTTTAGTTCGTGTATTACCCACTGTTATTTTGTCTTTAAAAATTTACGTAACAATGTTACAGCCTTTTTAACATTTCAATAACAATAATAATTATTAAACTGTTTGTATACGATCTATTTTGATATAAGTATGAAATTTTACATACAAGCCTCTGGTTAGTAATAATTAAATACGTATTTCAAGGGTTTTTAAAAACTACCCCGGAAGAATGTAAAATACGGGTTGAAAATTTGTATTGAAGGTTCATCATTTTTAATGTAAGAAGAATGAAATAAATTTTAAATCTTCTGAGCAAAAATAAATGCATACTTATTTTGTCATTTTTGAAAATTTAACCCCAAAGGGGAGAAATTGGTCGCAAACTTTAGTATAAAAAAATGGTCTGATCTTCTTGAAACTTACTGTTTTTACAGCAAAAATCGACCATAATTAACCTAATTTATTATTTCTTACTTTATAGCGGGCAAAGCCGCGAGTGAACTGCTAGTATTTATATATTTTAGAAAAGATTTTGTCAGGTCGTGAACGTGAGAGTAAAACTTTAAAGTAAATTTTTAATGCAATATTTCTGACCCATGTCTTCTGTTTCGTATTTTTGCAAGCGTTGCGTTTGCAAGCGCAATTTTTCGACACAAATATAAGGACTTGAGGATAAGGATGACAAAAATAAGTGGGAAAGTCAATGAAATTTGTTTATTGGAAAAGATTGAAAATTCGGCGCACCGTCTATTCATTGCGAACATTCTTCAATTGACTTTGATTTATGACAAATTCCGGAATTCTTTTGACCGTCGTGACATATTTTTCGCATTACTCGAATAGGACGACTTAGCACATAGCGTCTTTCATTTTCTTTACAGCTTTTATTTGAAAGTAGAATAACTTTGTTCGAACTTTCAGAAATAATTCCGTCGGTCGTTGACCTTTATATAGACACATACCATATCATATTTATTATGCCTGAATTGGAATTGTAATCACTTGTATTAATTTTGGAGAAAAAGTTAATAATGTGGTTTGTTGACCTTCGTTACGAAGCACTTAATATGACCAATATACATTTTTAAATATAACTAGATAGATAGATGACATTGATAGATTAGTTTAAGTAACTATTATTTTAAACATAACTAACAAAACCTGACAGATATCCTGCCTATTTATATACCCAATAATCACGACGTACAGAAGTATTAAGTAATGTACTGTAGCGTCATCTAGCGACGAGTTACAACAATATGGATACTATACAAGCTTCTTCATGAAAAAATACGCCACATCTCATAATGAAGGATTAAACGGTATGTGAAGTCTATTAATCTCAAACATATCAATAATGAAAATACATTACATAAAAAATAAAGGTCCTACAGCTGGGCTAAGGGCACGAGGCTAATGACAATTCAAACCTTCACCTCTCCTCTTGAAGCTTATTCCACCACCATGCTAGCATGCATAACAAGTGGCAGATTGTGACCACAAGCAGGCTTCCTCGCGTATTTTCCTTCACAACCAAGCCCGAGATTAATTATAAGCATATGAAAATTTAGCGGTGTTTGCTTGGGTTTGAATCTGCAATCATCACCGATTCACGTGGCTGATTTTAAGTATAATTAATAAAAATATAAGGTCCTCCAGACCGATTTCGGCCACGGCGGCCAATCTCAAGAGAGATTAGCCAACTGCGCAGGAGATATTATAGTGCACAAGTGTGTGCGCAAACACAGGTGCACTCTCTATTCCTTAGTTCTCATAATCCGATGGGACGGCAATCCGACACGACCGGAAAGAGTTCAGGCGCAGGACCAACGGCTTAACGTGCTTTCCGAGGCACGGGAGTGTACCACACTTCCAACTTCCAGACTCCGGGCTGCTACTGAGAATTTTCAGACAGAAAACCCCAATAATTATTTATTGGCCCGACCTGGGAATTGAACCCAGGACCACCGCGTCTGCGACCTTATATCAAGCCACTAGACCAACGAGGCAGTCAAATAATAAAAATATAATGAATATATAAATCAGCCTTGAACCTTCCTCGACAAAAGGACTATACAACACTAAATAATTTTAAAAATTCGAACGAGTAGATTCTTATATTAGTCGGATCAAACAAACTCTTCAGCTTTATATATTAGTATAGATTAATAAAAACTGCTGCAAAATTGCTCTCGAACTTCCTTACCAAGACCCGTCTTGTTAGCAATTTCACAATCAAAGTGGCAGCCCTTTTCAGAATTGCCACCTGTCAGGATAATAATTAAATTTGTGACATTTCAAAGGTAGCTCGTAGCGTTACTGCGATCGTTGGATTGTAACAAGCATTTCTCTTTTAAAGAATTCTAATAATAATGCTTTCAATACTTTGGATGGGTTGGTATTTTTATATCTGAATTATTTTTTTTCTTTTTTTGTCTTAAATGACACTCAATTATCACGAATCATGTTTTTGTTGTAGTAAATTGTAAAATCGTGTTGTGACAGATTTAGTTATTTATCGTAATATATGGTTTTACAAATGTTAAAAATACATAATGTACAAAAAAAACATATAAGAGTCTGCATAGCAATTCAAAAAGTTTTTATTAAAAATGCTAACGTTATAACAGATTAAAAAAGTCAGCGTAAAAGTAAGGAAGAATACTACACGATGAATATTAAATGAAATTACAGTACGTATTAACTTCGAGTCTAACTTCAGCATAGGATTGTTGTTTTAGAAGCTCACTCACTGCCTAGCATTTACAGACTATATCACACGGAAAATAAACTTTATATCCTTGCAAAAGAATAGAAAATTCAATAACAAATAAAATTATATATATAAAATACTTATATGACGTCTTCATAACAAAAAATATGAGTTGTTATTTGAAATTAGATCTTATTGTAAGAGCAATAAAAGCAGTAACTATGTGACCGGAGTTTTCATTTTAATTTTATTAAAATTTAAATATTTTAAGTCAAAATAGTTATTCGATAAACAGTAAACACATTAGGGTACTTCTATGAAATCCGATGTGTGTGTTTTCAGGACGATAAGAATTTTTATATAACAATAAAATCTCTCATTGGTTCCGCATAGAATTACCGACAAATCAATTTGTTTAAGTGATGTTTAATATTTACTTAACATTTTTAAATCTTCTTAGAAATGTTATCTTTGTAATTTTATTTGCATTTGCAGTGTGATCGCAAGTAAGGGGTTTCTCGATCAATCTATTTCTCTGTTTTTCTTTGTATCCAAAGACCGAATCGGTCATTCAATACAACACGTGGGGTGGGTTCGTGGGTTTAATCCAAGGTCACACAAACAACCCAGAAAGCATCTCCTTAACATGTTAACTTTAAAATATTTAAGAGGTTTTATCCCAAAATTTACTAAATTACCATTACACTCGGAAGCATTACCCTTTACGCTATGTAGAGCCTCTATGTAACGGTGGATTAACGCCGTAAGTCCATATTTTATTAACTCCGTAAGTCAACTTTCGTACTTCTAAGCGAGAGAAGTCAAGTGAAACTTATAACAAGCGACGCGGTTACTGGAGTCTGAAAGTTAGTAATGAGATATCCCCTTGGCTAGATTTGCTGTTTGTATAAACACGTTCGGCACCGGTACTTAGATTTATATAGGATGTTTCTTAATATAACATGTGTGAATGTGTTGATGAAAATATATGAAGAAGTTATCTGTGTGCAAAAATTTGCTTGTTTGTCAATTTCTGTATGTTTGCTGCATTAATACATTACTGATTTGAAGTAAAAAAACAGTTGCAAATGTCCAACTACAACGTACATTTTGATGATGGCCAGTAACAAACATGCAGGTACATTAAATAATATGAATATAAAATAAAGATAAGACACACAAATATGTGTTTATAATTCATCTCGTGTTTGTAGGTAAAAAAAAACATCGTAAGGAAACTTGCATGTTACCTTAAATACTCCCACATATGTATTCCACCAGCCGCGCGCGGTCGAATTAGCTCTAAAGCTTTTTCTCCAAAAATTGGTATGGAGGTCTTAGCGCAGCAGTGGGACATTTACAGGCTGTCACTACTACTAAGACTACACAAAAGACAAGGACACATGTGTAGATAAGAAAAAAAAATGCCCCTCTGGTGGGTTAAGGCGTTCTTACCCTTTCAGGAATTGCTCTAAAGTGGGTTGGTTTAGTTTTAACTTGTATTTTTATCTCTTTTAATTATAGCCTTTTTAATTCTGGCTTTGATTTGCTGAACAAATCTATTTCTGACTATTATTTATTAAATTTAAATAATTTTTTTTTTTATTTATTACATAGGAAGGTGGACTAACGTATGGGCCAAATATGGGCCAATGGGTAAGTGGTCACCAACGCCCATAGACATTGGCATTGTAAGAGATGTTAACCATAGCTTACATCGCCAATACGCCACCAACCTTGGGAACTAAGATGTTATGTCCCTTGTGCCTGCAATTACACTGGCTCAATCACCCTTCAAACCGGAACACAACAATAGCGAGTACTGCTGTTTTGCGGTAAATAACTGATGAGTGGGTGGTACCTACCCAGACGAGCTTGCACAAAGATCTACCACCAAGTAAAACAAGTTATACACTAGAATTATTTTAGAACACTCTTTATAATTACTAAATTTTTCCCTCAGTAAAGGGGACAAGATGCATTAGCAAGGGATTAACCCTTATTGTCAAGTTACTCTCAAAACGATCTTAAATTAAAACTAAGGTCCTCATGATGTCATTAACGAACACAAAATTGCGAAATGACCTAACTCACTTATATAATAACAATTAGGCTAAATAGCTATGTAAACAAAAGCTATGTAAATCGCAGTTATATACACTAATAACATAAATAATATTCTTATTTACTTATTTATTTATACCAACAAAATATGAATTTTCAATTTTATCCTTGATCATTATAGCCCTTGTCAGCTTGTAAACAAATAAATATAGTAAAAACACAAAAAACAATCACACATAAATCATAAAAACAATTAAAATTAATTATAAAATTAAACACCTAAATTAAAAACCTTTTACTATTATTTTACTGAAATATATTTCAATCTAAATGTGTAATAAATTCAATTTAATCGAGGTTCTACAATATAAATGTACACAGGTACAAATTATTATGAATACTTAATTAATGTGTGTCGTATGAAGCATACTGACCAGGTATCCATTAGTGAAAATTCTATAATGGCGTGCATGCCGCAGCATCGTGGAACAAATGCGGTTATGAGGTAATAATATAAATTATGATAAATTACTTCCTAATATTATTACTTTATTTTAATTATAGATTATATGATTTTGTTATTTGATTATGATTTTTGTTTCGTCATTAATTTAATTTAGTATTATTTGGAATTTATTATATTTATTTCTGTGAGAAAATTAATTACATTATAATATATTTTACGTACGAATATTATATATTAAAATATAATTTAAAAATACATCTATTCTACATGAATGTATACTTCGCGTATGTTACTATTATTTTAAAGCACGTAAATCTGTTGATCATGCAACTGAACTCTTTCCGGTCGTGTCAGATTACCGTCCCCACGGATTATAAAGAGAGAACTTGTGCACACACATGTGTACAAAACCTAACCTCCATAATTCTCTCGTTTCTCTTGAGAATTACCACCATAGCCATCATCATTATATCTAATCAAATTAAAATAATAATATCCTGGGAAATTATTTACACACGGCCATATGATCCCAAACTAAGCAGACTTTGTTCTATGGAAATTAGACAACTGATATACTATATATTCTTTTCTTCTTTAAATACACACTTATAAAGATAATTACACCCAGACTCAGGACAAGCTGACATATTCATGCACACAAATGTCTGTCCTGGGTGGGAATCGAACCCCACCCTGCGGCGCGAAAGGCAAGTATCTACCGACCACGCCCACCGGCTCGTTTATTATCACAATATGTTTCATTGTACTCGCACTACATCAGATTCAATAAAGATTATTTCATATTTATCACCAAGTATCAAATGTTTCTTAAAAAATTGTTCGCTTAAAATGTATTCTTAACACATCCATACACTTACACTTTAAACATTTCCATAAATTTAACGATTCAATTCATATTTCATCACTATTAAATTTGTATGACTCGTGTATGAATTAGATATTTATTAATTCATACCCTTGTTTTGTTACTGGGGGCGTCTCTTACATATATATTATAGTTAGTTGTTTAGGCGAAGTTAAACTTGTAAGCCTCAGCCGGAAGCAAAACTGAGATTAATCATCTGTTGTCAAAACAAGACCCCCCAGATACAAAATTAACATTTAATATTATTAATATTATATTTAACATAAAATTAAATTATTTAAACAATTATTATATAACCAATATTATAATTCCTAAAATATCCCTTCGGTCCCATGCTATATTATTGTAACCTAAGTCCTATTATCATGCGTCTATTCAATTATGATATAAATAGCTCAACATCCAGGACCGGATCTACCATATGGCTTTTTGGGCTGCAGCCCAGGGCCCCGTGGATTCAAGGGGCCCCCAGCTAAGTCAAGTCAAAGTAAAAAATAGACGATAATGCAAAATATTCAATTAAATAGATCGTATAGTTTGCAGTCCTACTAAGCCTGCGATCAATCAAACCCATTCAATTCATTTAATTCAAGTCTACTGTGTCACTGTCTACTTACTGACTCATTTTTTTCTATACTTTGAATTATTAGGTGGGCCCCTAAGTAGTATTAGCCCAGGGCCCCCTAAACTCACGGTCCGGCCCTGTCAACATCTACAGATATCATCCGATTTTATTGAGTTTAAAATTAAATTAGTATTCGGGCCGTCTTGTTTTACATGTTAATCTGATTAATAATTATCAAGTTATAGTTCCGTTTAAGGGTGAATAAGGAAACACAAATGAACATCTTAGATCTTATCGTTAACGGCGATGGACGAAATGACCACGATTTAACAGCAACCATGATAATCGTAGGTCAAATTGTAAACGCTTATTTGTTTTTTTATGTGACAAAACTTCAGTTCAGTCAAATATTTCATCTTCTATAGCATGTGTATATGATAGGCCGAGATGGCCCAGTGGTAAGACCGCGTGAATCTTAACCGATGATCGTGGGTTCAAACCCGGGCAAGCACCGCTGAATTTTATGTGCTTAATACGGTGAAGGAAAACATCGTGAGGAAACCTGCATGTGTCAAATTTCACTGAAATTCTATCACATGTGTATTCCACCAACCCGTATTGGAGCAGCTTTGTGGAATAAGCTCCAAACCTTCTCCTCAAAAATAGGAGAAGAAGCCTTAGCCCAGCAGTGGGACATTCACAGGCTGTTATTACTAGTATGTGTCTAGTAATTCAAAGCAATAAAAAAATCTAGTAATGTGTCTGATCTTCAAAGTTTGGAAAAGTGTTTTTCCAATAAACCACATCGCTCAAGAAATATTTACGAAAAAACGTATCTCCATTTATTTGAAATGACGATATAAATGTTCCAACATATCTATTGAACATTGACATTCATTACTTATAAAATGTATAAGTTGATCGAATGATATAAAAATAAATATTAAGAGATATATATTTCTTAAAATAACAAAGAAAGAGTCGCTGTGGATTATTGGATAGAGCAGATGGAACTGAACCGCTGATTGCGGGTTACGGTATTCGGTGAACACCAATAAAGTAACATGCTTAAATTTTGATAATAAAATTTATCATCCAAGCTAAACCCAGGCCATTTTTTGCCATATTAGCAGTGGAGCTGCGTTTATTAACTTCAAGTCTTCTCAACGTAAGATAAGGTCTTTTACCCAGCGATGGGAATTTGACACGCCAACTGTAAGAAACAATGACTAAAGCTTTCAGCTTAACCGATGTAAGGAAAGATTGTATTGTGCCGTGTACGCACAGACCATTAGTTACTGTCGACCCTCAGACTTAGATATTGATATTTCTTATGATAAATGGTCTTAGTAACTCGTTTCAGCACCGGACACAGAATATAGGCCAATATTGACCGTAATGTACACCACGGTGAAGTTTAGTTAGCGTTAGAAACATGCCGCCGGAAACATTTGTAGTTTTGAATAATGTAATTTCATTGACAATTAACTGTTAGTGATTTTGGAACTATTGCGAAATATAAACATACTAGTGGTATTATTTATATAGAACGATACATATACCATGACGACAAACGGCATGACTTACACGGCATTCTTACGCCATCATACTCTGCCGCAGCTCTCAACTCCTGTTTGTGAGTATGTGTGTGTGCGTGCGAGCTCGTGTGTGTGTGTGTGCATGTGTGCGTGTGTGTGCGAGTTTACTAATATATATAAAATAATTTTAAAAAGTCATTTATTTTTTAATAATACATAATATATATTCTTTCAATAACCATCAAATTCGATATTTCACATCTGTTAAGTGTCCCGAGAGAGCCATATTTTTCTTCTCAGCATTACCCGATATGACTAGCGTACCTACTTATTCTACGTGGTAGTTAAAATACAAGAAACCTTCTCACATATGTCAACACAATACATGTATACACGGTTATTTTTAATGACCCAGCAACCTCGCAGGCCTAGATAGCTAACACCATAAGCAACAACTTTTGTTCTACGACTTTGGACATAATACATGAGGAAAAAATGATTTTACTAGTTTTTGTACTATCGTGACGTTTGTAGGTCTGTATTATCATTAAAAATAACCCTGTATTTTACATAATATGTGTATATCGTAATATTATATCTACTTACCTAAACTAAACCTTCCTCATGAATCAATACACTCATTAGTGAAAACCGTATCCGTCCGTTCTGTAGTTTTTGAGTTTATCGCATTCAGACAGACAGTCAGACAGTTGTGAGCACTTTGGTTCTTAATATGTAGTGATTACGTAAAAAAACTTATTTAAACGATTTATATATTAATTATGCTCTAGAATCATGAAAATCCTTACGAATTTCTCGATGTATGTAAAGTCGCGGGATAAAGTTAGTAATATAATATTTATTCAACAGTCAAATGGCTTCAGCGAGTCTGAAAGTGTGGACAGGGTTGTGAGATTGCTATCTTTGCATTAAACATACCTGACCGCATTAGGTAAGTATCATTTGTTTATAATATATAAAAATGATCACCGTTTATATTATGTTATATTCATATACAAAAACATAATCATTTACTTGGTGGAAGGTCGCCCGGGTAGGTACCTCATCAGATATTCTACCGCAAAACATCATTGCTTGGTATTTTTTTAGAAGATTTTTTTGTAAGAGGGGACAAACGAACAGGAGGCTCACCTGATGGAAAGTGACTACCACCGCCCATGAACACCTGCAACATCCGAGGACTTGCAGGTGCGTTGCCGGCCTTGGACGAAAGAGTTGTTGTGTTTCGGTTTGTTCACAATTCACGAATAAAACGGGGATGAAATTGACGCCAAAAACAGTTAAAATTTTAAATAATATATGTTATTGGTGACAACCCTACGCGTTGGAGTAACCATTCGTGCAATGCCAGTTTGCCGGATTTCATATTAAAGTTTGTTCTAGGTTCAAAGGCTAGTTACCATCGTGTTAGTTTTGACTAGTTTTTGGAGTGTAAATAATTTAGATAAACTTTTCGCTTTTACGTTTGTAATTTGACTTAATTAATTCTATTATACCACTTTGTTTTATGAGCTAGGTACTAAAAGCTTTGGAGAGAATTATATCATATAAGGTAATTATATAGAAGTACCTCGGAGATGGTTATAAAATATTACCCATAATAAAATTTGAACCAAGAATATAAAATTTGCTGCATATTGATATTTGAGAAACTATTTATTTACAATACAATAATTTTAATACATATTGTTATTTATATATTTTTTTTAAATATATAAAGCCAGCTCTTGACTGTTATCACGCCTGATAGAAAGTTATGACACCGTCTAAGGTGGTGCGCGCTTGCCTAGAATATGCCTATTCACTCTTGACTTGAAGGTACCCATATTTTAAATGGTGGGGTGGGAGGTCTTTAGGGTATTCTAGACAATAATTAAGTGAGTTGATTGTTTCAATAAATTTGTTTATGTTATCATAATATTAAGGAAGAGGAGTTTTTTTCTGATTTTGACTGGCCGAGTAAATTAACCCTCAACAAACTTTTCACAAGTTTTGTTTGTGAATGTTTGTAAGTTATACTTACTATTAGAGAAAATAAATAAATAAATGGTCTGTTCGTTCATGTCAGCCAGTCAGACATATATATAGTTTATCGACCAACCCGCATTGGAGCAGCATGGTGGAACCTTCTCCTCAAAAGGAATGGAGGCCTTAGGCCAGCAATGGAACATTCACAGGCTGTTACTATATAGTTTATCCTCTTTGCAAAGTTACTCATGAACTTAGAAATATAATGTTTTCATTGTAACTAAACGTAATATTCAAATCAGGTTATAACATTATGCATATTATGATATAAGAATGCATGTTGCAATTTCTTTCTAGCCACTGAAAACGTTCAGAAGTACTCATAAAATAATCGAGTGACTATTTTCAAAAATTTGAATTTCAACAAGTCCCGGAGGCACGTTCGTGTAATAAAAATATACATACAAAAGTATGTACCCACTGTTTTCTGGTCGTTCTCGACTCGCCGACTGTACCGATAATGTTGCATTAAACTTATCTTGTTATCGTTATATAGTGAACTGAAAAGTACTTTTTCGTTCTGTTTTGTTCAGTTGATTTGTTTTTGTTGGAATTCTTCAATTATACATAAACAATACATTATAATATATGTATAGTGTATACATTGTTAGTTTTTTCGTTTCTATATTGTTTGTGGTTATAACTTGTGTGTACTTAATATTATGTCTAATAAAATAGTATAGATTAAAAATATTTTTTGTAATATTTTTTTCAGTGTTCCATTTTTGAATGGTAAATTTTGATCATATTTTATTGTTTTGGTTATGTTTATATTAATTTGTACTTTGATGTATAATGTCAATCAAAGTAGTCACATTAAAGGCATAAAAATTCGACCGTTTTCTGCGGTGAGCTCCGAGTTTGCTCTCACAGAACTTACTGAATTTTACTCTACGCAATATTTGTATGATTACGATAAAGCATATGTATAATATAACATATAAATAAAATATTCGTCTCAAATAAATGCTACTGGAACGTAAAAACCTTTTGAAAGGTTAAATTGGATCATATGTACTAGATTGGGACTAAAAGCCTTTGTTTAGTACAAATAATTGAATTGAATAATACATTTCTTTGATACCTTCCCTTACTATGTTTTTTTATCATATTATTATAGTACCTTGAGATAGGTATATATAATTATTTTATGTATAGTATAGATACGCGAGCATATACCCATTTGCTCGCGATAAGTGATGATAAGTGGTCATCAACGCCCAGAAACAGTGGAATTGTACATTTCTTTAAAAAAAACATCTGTTTTGTTTGGGAACTAAGATGTTATGTCCCTAATGCCTGTAATTACACTGGCTCACCCTTTAAACTGGAACACAACAACAAGTACTGCTGTTTTGCGCTAGAATATCTGATGAGTAGTTGAAACCTACCCAGAAGAGCTTGCAAGAAGCTCTACCATCGAGGCTAATAAGGGTGTTTCCGACTTTCGACCGTAAAGTCAATACGTCTTTGCAACTTAAAAATATTGATAAAAGATAAATATATCACTTGATTAATAATTATAAACGAAGATGATAAAAATTGGTGGCAGTCAGCAACTACTGATTTGCTTGTAAATTCTTAACACATACATTTTGTACATCAACCTCAATACCGTTGAAATTATCGCCATGATTAATGCCTGCGCGTATATATTTATATATATACCAATGTATATATATAAATATATACACGCAGGATAGGTTGTAGGAGTTTGTTTTAATATAAAAAAATAAAATCTTATTTGTAATATTGGCATGAGATCGTAATCAGTTGACCTTTTATTTGTAATTTATTTTATGTAAAACGTTAATCACGAAGGGCTAATTAATTAACGTTATCTCTAACATGGACGTAAACAACGTGAAAAAGTCATGTTCGATTATTTAAATATGCATATTTAGGGCACAGCCCTTAATTAATCTGACTTATACGGATTTATTATTAATACGTGTTTTACCCGTCTTTGTTTGTGGTGTTTAAACGTTGAAGTCATTTAAAGACTCTTTGGACGTATTTTTTTAAAAATGGAATGTAACAGTGGTTCTAGTGTTGGAAAAATGGTTTCGGACAAGTATTTGGCATTTATTTTGCAGCGCTTCTACAGCGTTCGACTCGTTTAGGTTCATTACATATGAGCATTTCATTATATGCCGAGTATATTTTTCTGAAATCTGATGT
This sequence comes from Nymphalis c-album, assembly GCA_963151315.1. Lineage (NCBI taxonomy): Eukaryota > Metazoa > Arthropoda > Insecta > Lepidoptera > Nymphalidae > Nymphalis > Nymphalis c-album. The sequence continues at coordinate 3,112,929 of OY720601.1, forward strand.
TATTATTTCGTATCCATAATATGAATATAAAGTATTAGGTGCTGTGTGGCCGAAATAGCACGAGAGAGTCCGCGAATGCAACATGTCAAATCCTGTAGCCCTCGGGACCGTGGAAATTGTCACCGCCAGGGTTTTCGAGGTTAACAAGGGTTTTTCAGAAGATAATAAGATATGACTACTAAGGAACCTTTCCTAAAAGCGTCTGTTAATAACTTATCACGAGATTAATTATAAACACAAATTAAAAATGCAGCGGTACTTGTCTGAATTTGAACCCTTAATCGTCGTTTGGAGTTCACGTTTTCTTACCACTGGACCATCATAGCCTTTACAGTAACAGCGTATGAATTGTCCACTGCTGGGCTAAGGTATCTTTCTTATCTTTTGAGGACAAGGTTTTGGAGCTTATTCCACCACGCTGCTCCAACGCGGGTGGTAAAAGTGGAATACACATGTGACAGAATTTCAGTGAAATTTGACACATGCAAGTTTTCTCACGATGTTTTCCTTTACCGTCAAGCACAAGATGAATTACAATCACCAATTAAGCACAGGAAATTCTGTGATGCTTACCCGGGTTTGAACCCACGATCATCGGTTAAGAGTTCACGCGTTCTTACCAATGAGCCATCTCGGCTTATTCATAGCCTTTATTGAAGCAATACTCAATATGAATGATACCATTAGCGTGCCCAAATAGAATGTCACAAACTTTAGTTCGACGACATTTTTATGCTTTCCCTAGATTTCATTCTATCGTAATATAATTTAGTAACTGTTTGTTTCCTGTTGGTTCGCATGCGACACGCCATTTGAATTCAAGCAAAATTCTTAGTAAATTGTAAAATGCGACGTAATAATAACGTCACATTAAATACTTAATTTCATATTTTTGAATCAATAAGAAATGTTTGGCACTAAACAATATATTTTCACATAATATGTATTCGAATTCTTGGTTAAAAGCAGCTAAGAATTCACGGTTTTTCTTACAGTAAGTGGTCATCGTTTACCAATTACCTACATTGGCACTGTAAGAATATGAACCATGTATACCAACCAACCTCTCATTAAGTAATCATGATTACATCATGATTACATGAACTTGGCAGGTTGATATTGGCAGAATATCTTCAACTAATTAGAGAAGACACGATATCGATTTCCTCATCACGAGACAAATACTTAACGCAAGTATTGCACTTAAAAAGTAAATTATACTTTATACATTATTTATTGTGAAGTCATTAAATCTATATGAATAAAATGATAGAGGTCTGCAGTTGTGCGCGCATCACGGAAAAACTACTGGATTTCAATGAAATTTTCTAAATTTTATTTGGCCCTTATCAAATAAAAAAATGTTTGCGATATCTTAATTTAATAAAAAGTTATTAAAGTTTCAAGAAACTACGATTTGTATATGCACTGCGTGTTCAGTGATGTATGTTTAAACAAAGTATATTTTTGCTTGCGATCTTTTTGATATTTTTTCCTTCGTACATAAGAAAACTTTGTTAATATATTAAGCAACGAAGACGAAGTCGCGGGTATTAGCTAGTTATACATACAAATGCAATCTAATTTAGATTTCTTTCGTCGATTCTTCCAAGTATTGCATAATTTCTTTTACTGAAACGTTTTTACCGATATAATTAATAAGAAGTAATTACACGAATAATCACATTAAATAAATTATTTAACTTTTCAAACGATCTCATAGTGGAAGGATAAAGATATAAATAGTAATACCAACATACAAAACCACATCAAAATATGTTTCATTTAAGCTCAAACTTTGAAATACTAAATAGTCGAAATTTTGACCGTACAAACTGAAGCAAAATACAATTGTTCGTACAAATATTTACACAATTTGCTGAAACAACACCGGGTGAAATGTCGACGTGAAACAGAGTGAACTCTCTATTCTTGCGAGACGACAATAATTGGAGCATGATGTATGATAATAGAGACGTACTTCCGTTGACGAAATTAAAGCGAAGACGGGAAGACGAGGTATGACATTAAGACTAGCAAAGGTTAGCTAAGTAATTAATTATGTGACATTTTTGTTGATTTTTTTTTTAATAATCGGTTTCGTTTTTATTTCTTTATCTTAATCAAAGGACAAGCTTAACAAGCTTAGCCGACGTCATTAAGGGCCAATGATTAATGAAATATAGTTAATGGTTTTTTGTAAACGTTATTACTTTTTGTAATATAAAATAATTTCCAATTAAATACTGCATTTTAATATTATACAAGCGAAATTTGCTTTAAATACTATTGTTAAGCAAATTCATTGAATTTAAAATAAAGTTTAATTATCCACAGTAATTTTCTACACCGTAGTACGAGTGAGTTCACATCAACATTTGGCGACAAAGTATTTATTTTGTACAACTTTTAATCTTAGGTAATATATGAATAAGAAACAATACACAAACAGCTCTATTATTTGTATGAAGCGTAGAATTCTAGAATTTAGAGAACTTACCTTTTCTTTCTCGAAAAATAGAATAGGTTTCATTCTCACCTGAAACAAAACATTTTACGTTACAAAATTGTTTCAAACAATTTAGAATAAACAAGACACGTTTCACTCGTTTTAAAACAAAACTTTATGAACATTTTAATGCAGAAACTTTTGTTGTAATAAAATCCTTAATTAAACAAAGAATATTCAAAGAAACTTCGAACACGGTACAGGACTCTTTATCAGAAACACTAAAGAATATTTTAAACATTAAAGTTAGCGCACTTACGCAAGATGCTTTAATAATAATGATTTATATAAATAAATAATAAAAATATGCAAAATAAGTAAGAAAATCGTGAAAAGTTTTTTCTCCAATTCAATCGAAATTTTAATATCTATTTTTTAATTTTTAAGATATCTTATATCTTTTTCGTTGTTATTTTTTCTAATATCTAAAATTCTTAATAAATAAAATTTTGACCAAGCGCCCGTTGTGGAAAAGTTTTTCAATATGGCTATTGTCAATACAGTTAATAGACCACATCTATATATATTCCAAAACAATATATATTCCAATATCTCATACGAAATACGAAACAAAAAATCTTTCTCATCTCCAGAAGCGTACAAGGAAACATCACTTTATGCCAACTTTAAAGAAGCCGATGTTGCAAACCAATCCAATCACCCAGTACTTTATTTACAAAGACTTCAAAGATAATTTGTTTGTGGTCCTCCTTCCGAGAACCACAGACGTGTTTTATCTTCCGATCGAAAACAACTCAACAGTATGGACTTTGTAGATAGTCCATTCAATTAGTGTATGTATGAACATTGTTGAAATGAATATAGAAAGAAGCAAATACAAACTTTTCAATCATACAAATAAGAATCAGATTCGCTTACAACAATTCCACAAAGATGGCAAGCACCTTACGCTCGCAAGTAACTTCATATTGAAACAACGATGCACGCGATTTTAAGTCATAAAATGCATACGTTTAGCAATCATAATAGCGTGCTGATTGTTATTTAATTTCCGGTAATTATCGGAGCTTGTCATAGGGAGGTTGAACGGGAACAAATCTTTTATATTCGACCATATTTCCTTTCAAGTTGCGTTATTACATCTTGCCGTTTTATAAATTGCTTGAAGGTGCAACGATTGTGGGTTTAATTAGAAATCGTTAGGGGAGCAGACATTGAAAGAAATTCCCACAATGCAGCACCAATTTATGAAAAGAAAGAAATAACCTTTTGTATTATTACGCTGTTGTAATGAATGATTCATTACAACAATCTGGTGGTGGTGGGAAGAATCACACATACTAATGGAATGACAACGTCCAAATAAACTTAAGAATCAAAACAAAAATCAAAATGTTGCCTCCTCAAACCCCACTTTTAAAAAAGAGTATTTAAAAAAAATAATTTGAAGTCTAAGGTTGGGTAATATTTTATTTTCTTATGCAACTTACAACGTAAAATTATTTTAAAACCAATTGAAGCATATAGAATAAAAAAAAATTGTATTTTAACGAATTACGTTATATGTCGTTTTAGACTCTTTCCGAAAACTGTTTGCGTGTTTGAAACATATTTTTCAAGATGAATGTGCACATTTGATGGTACATATTGCGTGCTTCAATCTCGGGAATGCAAACACTTGCAGAGAATTTTAAGTGCTTGTACTATACACAAGGGGAAGAATTGAATCTACGACGACTATTATTGCGAAAGAAAATATTTTGAGAAAAATAGACTTTTTAGTTTAATATAGTCGTATAAAAACTTTTTACATTTAATATTTATTTAAAATAAGCCAAATAATATTTTCTACTAATAAATTACTAATTTAATTTTTCTCCGTTTTTTCTTTAACAAGGCGCCTCTAGTCTTGAATTAAGTTACTGAACTTATGTAAGTATATATGTACTATATGTATATTATATAATTTTTTATTGTATAGGAAGGCGGACGAGTATATGGGCCACCTGATGGTAAGTGGTCACTAACGCCCATAGACAATGGCATTGTAAGAAATGTTAACCATCGCTTACATCGCCAATGCGCCACCAACCTTGGGAACTAAGATTTTACGTCCCTTGTGCTTGTAATTACACTGGCTCACTCACCCGTCAAACCGGAACACAGCAAAAGTATACTGCCGTTTTCCGGCAGAATATCTGATGAGTGGGTGGTACCTACCCAGACGAGCTTGCACTAAGCTCGCACTTGCGATATCATTGTATGTACCGATAGTATCATATGCGTAATAATTGATGTAGAATAGAATATGCTTTATTGTACGCCAACATACATACATGTTTACAGAAACGTAGTTATAAACACAAACAAAAATGCACATTTGTTGGTACATAACTACATATGTAACGTCAATGATTTTTGAAATTAATACAAATGTGATCTTATTCTTAATAACATGCCTTATTTATGTAAAGCATAATAATAATGATTCTCCTGACCGATTTCGGCCACGGCGGCCAATCTCAAGAGAGATTACCAAACTGGGCAGGACCTATTATAGTGCACAAGTGTGTGCGCAAACACAGGTGCACTCTCTATTCACTAACTCTCATAATCCGATGGGACGGCAATCCGACACGACTGGAAAGACTGCTTGCTATCCGAGGCACGGGAGTGTACGCACTTCCAACTAGGCATCACTACATCATCACTACATATTATAAAACAAAGTCGCCCGCGTTTCCTGTCTGTCTGTATGAACGTGATAAACTAAAAAACTACTGAACGTCCAAACGTTACGTAACGTTACGTCCGTTATCGTAATTTTAATACTATCGCGCACTAAATAAATTCAAGCGGTTCCAAACCGATCATACTAACGCGTAATGCAATCGTCCGCGCGCACCCACAACCCCGCCCACCCACTGTTGCTAAAAGCTGATATAATACTACGACAGATTTTTTTTAGGAATATTTACTCTGCTACTCGGGAGAAGCCGGGACGGGTCGCTAGTAATAAATAATATGAAATAAGTTACGTAATAAAAAAATATTAATTATAAAATTATTTACTCACGATGATTAATAATATACGATAATTAGTAATTACTGGGATCGCGCTCATCCCAGATGTATAAGCTTCAGTTAATATCGCTAATTACGTTTATCTCTTAATGAACAAATAACTAATAGATTCAATTATACGCCTACATATCTTCTATCTGTACTTTTGATATAAATTCGCCATTAGTAATTTGATGTTGTTAGAACTCACACCCATGAAATGTTGACCATCGAATTTTGTGATATGCTATTTTGATGCATATATTCATGAAATGTTATAATTATTATGATCAATATCGCAAATCTGCTCGAGTTTCGAGTCTGTTCTTTAAGAATAGCACTATAAGAATAGTTTTATGTATTTGCAAATGACAAAGTAATTTTTGAAATGATTATAATATAGGGTCCAAATTTAGTTGACGAACATTTTGTTCGTGTACAAAAAATTTAAAACGTATTTGAACAAAAAAGTCTCCGACTATTCAATTGCAATAATCATATAACATAAACTCTCTCCCTTTCAAATAGTTCTAAGATCAATATATATCACTAGTGGCCGCCAGCGGATTCGCCCGCGAATGAGCCCGCAGGTGTTGTTTACCCCTCATAACGTATGTACAAAATTTTATGATAATATCTAATTAAAATAGATTAAGTATTTGAGACGTGAAAGCGTAACAAAGTAACTTACTTTCATATACATATTAGTATATGAAAGTGAGTTTTTTTGTTTGTTACGTTTATACATATGATATCAATAAGGATTTCATTTAAATATTCGCGAGTAAAAGTCGAATTTTATAAAAAATATAGGTATATATAATACACTGGAATCAATCAAAATTGAAAGATGCCAAGCGTATTGAATCTATATGGCTTCATTTTAATTGAAAGCATATTTTAATCAGAGATTTCAAAATTAAGTTAACTAAAATGGAACCTTATGAACGTCTATTCGTTTCTCTTTCCTAAATAACATCGTAATTGGTTCCCCGGATCGAAAGGTACTTAATGTACTAAATGAAATAGAAATACTCGTCTCACTTTGAAGAAAAATCATTTGTACTAGTCACATTAAACAAAACACTTTACTCGTACATCTTTAATCGTTTTTTATGAATTTCATCAATTCTTAACATAACAAATAACTGCTTAGTAAATAACTTACTAAGTTCTAGAATAGTAACATAGTCTTGAAAATGTAATACGTATTATTTACGTATATATTTTAAACGGCCAATGAATGTAGAGTAAAAATGATTTTAAAACGAAATACTAAAACTACTATATATATTTAAAAAAACATCACCAATATAAAATATATAAATAGAATTTTATTTAATTAATGTTTATTAACTTAAATAAATACAGTTGCAAATATGGCGGACGTTTCCGGGACATCATTCGTGCCGCCTGTTTCCGGTACGACTGGTTCCTCTCAAACATTACATTTCCCTGATGAAAATTTAACGTTCGGTTAGTTTCATTTAATAACGTTTTAATATCAATTAACTTTAAATAATTTTGTATGACCTCTCTGTGAAGCATTTTGTGTGAGTATGTATGAATATTGCTGGTAATCTTATAAAGTAAAAGACTCAATCAATCACTCAAATCAATAACTAAAAAGAATGACTGAATTTTCTGGCGACACATTTTATATAAAAAAAATAATAAACTATTTTGTATGTAAAAATAAATTAAGATACCATTATGTTTCAATACATTGGCAAAAATGTTTAAAAATAAAACATTATTAATTGGAATATCTCAATTGAAATTATTTCAATTATTCCAAGCAATCTTATATTAAGGTACACAAAGATCTTTAATCCCACGATTCATTAAACCTTTGCATCATTAAGATGTCAACACATCAGAGACGGCTTTGCGAGTCTCCTTTTTCATTATGGAGTAGGTGCTCTTGAATATTTATGCGATGTTCCTCGTTTCCTCTTTATTTGCCCTCTCACTTTATCATATACTCGTCTTCCTCTAATGTAAGCCTATGAAAGTCAATTTTCATAAAGTCTTTTGTTTTTAAGGTTCAGTAAGTGACTAGGGACGCGCATAATTTTATGCTCTCTAACGAAATAGAAGGTCTATTGCCCACTTTTTCTCGCGAAAGCTGACTTATTTGTGATGACAGTCATATATCTTAGCGGTATATTTCTTATACTTAGTGGTAGGTTTTTGTGGTACAAATAAATTTGTCTCTTCAATTATGGCAATAAATAACTGACACTTTTGTAAGTCTTTGTAAAAATATCACATGAAAATGATTTAAATTTAATCGTACAAGCAGGTCTTAGGTATCAACCAATCCTCTTAAATCGATTTAATTTAATATAAGAAGGCAATCGTACAAGGGAATTATCTGTTTCCTTGCACAACAGATGTGCTGTGCGCCATTCAACTCATGTGACAACTATTTATGTAACTTGTGCTTACGAACCAGAGAACTGCATATGTAAATAACTGCCATTAAGTGTCCCACTGCTAAGATCACAGCTTAATCCAAAACACCTCTCTAGTGAGGATTGGCGTATTTACATGTGGCAGATCACTCTAAAATACGGGTGTGCTCACACAGAAATAAAAAAATGGTTGTCTGAAAGTCGGTTTACGGACGATAGTTTAACGTGACAACGTTAATTGATGAAATGACTGCAATCGAGTGAAAGAGAGATAGATGCGGCGCAAGCGTACAATCAGCGTAACGGGACAATTAGCGTAACGAGACAATGTGCGTAACGGGACAATGTGCGTAACGGGACAATGAGCGTAACGGGACAATGTCGTGCATGCAGCCAGCGTTCATCGGTTTAATAGACGTTGTCACGTCAAAAAATAATTCTAGCCTATACCTAACATACAATTCAGATGAAGAATGTTCAATTTACTACCTACCATAAAGGCTTAAAAGTAAATAAGTAAGATATGTATACGTTTTACATAGCACACGCAAATAAATAAGCGCACATATGTCGAGGCCTAGACGAGTGTTTGAAATGTAAATGAAGGCACTGAGCGGGTGCGCTGTAATTGAGTGAATACAGCAGCTAAAAGCCAATGGCTTTGCTAGCATACGGTGTCTATAAAAAAATGGTAACACATGTTATAACATGATTCGCGAATGTGACGTAGTAACTATTATGACTATTGTGACACGCACGGTGTTGTTGTTAAAGTTTTCAAATAAATGATTCTAATTTTGAATAAATTCGAACTCGGTATAATGTATTATTTTTGTTATGTCAATAGTTTTTCAAGAATCCTACCGATTATGGCACTTTAGTATTTTTTTTTTTTTTTTTTTATTGCATAGGTAGGCGGACGAGCATATGGGCCACCTGATGGTAAGTGGTCACCAACGCCCATAGACATTGGCGTTGTAAGAGCTGTTAACCATCTCTTACATCGCCAATGCGCCACCAACCTTGGGAACTGAGATGTTATGTCCCTTGTGCCTGTAATTACACTGGCTCACTCACCCTTCAAACCGGAACACAGCAATAACAAGTACTGCTGTTTTGCGGCAGAATATCTGATGAGTGGGTGGTACCTACCCAGACGAGCTTGCACAAAGCTCTACCACCAAGTATGACCTATTGACAACACCAAAGGTTGTTATATCGCAACTGTAGTTTTTTTTTCATGACACCTTCTTTCACTAATGTCTTCAATTACAACATAAAGGATACACCTATCAAAACAGCGCATTACCAATCAGTTTTCAACTTTACACGAATAAATAAGAAGTTCTTATAGAATAGCTCTGCAATACAAAACTTCCCTTTACTTCCCTATAAAAAACTTTAAATGGTTTCTTCTTTTTTTCAATATTTAAATATTATTTTGTAAAGAAATGAGTACTCAGTCTTCGTTCGTATTATATTCATTGAATCTTTATACAATTTTTAACGCTTGCTTGATGTTTTCTGGTATAGAATCATCAAACAATAAGTGTCAGGCCAGTGTAACGTCTGTCATATCGAATATCTGTTTATAAAAAATAACCATTGCATCGCATGGCCGCGTGAAAATAACAATTGAATATCGGAGACATCGAGTCCACTTTCATTTAAAACTACGCATTTACTCGTAGTTACCGGAAAATAAAGATTGTTACTTATTTTCTAACTAGTACAAGTAAAAATAATCATATATTAACTTTATAAATATTAAATCTTAGTAAATAAGAGAAATAACTTTCATCAGTATTTTCGAAATAATTTTGATTTACAAATACATAAATTTATATCTAAAAACGCACTGAAAATATATTTTTTTACACTAAGTAAATTTACTTCACTAAAAATATCACTAAAAACAAAGGCGCCAATTCCAGACGTACTAAAGCTCCCGTTTAGTAAAATCGTCACAGACTGTAAACCGGGTACCTTGTAATTACGTTCTGAAACACTTGAAACGTTTTCATTTACACTGTATAATGTTTTATGGTAGTTTGCGGTAAATAGCGACTACTCCACACGTGTGGAGTGTGATTTACATGCACTATTTGTACATTTGCATATATTTGAAAACATGAATAAGCAACCATACGTTATTCGTAAAAGCAAAGCATACACTATCGGTGCTAATATTCGGTAACGACTGTGTTTTCGACTAAGTAAATGTGGACGATCGTAAGGCTTACAGATATTCTAAAAGATTTAATAGATTAAAATTTATATAATTAGTAATTATCTGATAAAAGTAAAAGTCGATCGGATTAAATTTGTTTTGCAATAAGACATTTAATAATAATCATACAAATAATCTTGTAAAATAAAAACGTTAACTTTATCACTGACAGTAAAGCTGTTTTAAACGAAAACGAAGCTGAAGTGAAAATATAAAAAACGATAAGAGAACTTTAAACATTCTTTTGTTATACTTGTAGTATTAACATTAAATGTATACAATGATAAATAAACTGAACAAAGAGAATCCAACTATCTTTCAATATTTAAAAAAAACATGAGAACAAAGAAAGGCTTCAAGGCTAACAATAGCAAAAAGTCAACGTAACGCTTTGAATACTGAGGAATAGTTTCAAAGAGAGAAAAGTTGGCCCACTTATATTCCGCTACTTCAGACGGCGAAGAGATCTTAAAACATCGACTAATAAAATATAAGATCTGGCTTGGATATATGGGAATTTGGAACAATTGGCAATCGGAAATCTTACTATGGTTTGGCACAGTAAGTTAGGTTATACGTAACACAATATTGTTCATAAGATAATATCGGATGTTATTTAAGATAAATCTATACTAATATATAAAGCTTGTTTGTTTTGATCCGGCTAATCTCAGGACCTACTGGTTAGAATTTAAAAATTATTTTTGTGTTGTATAGTCCTTTTATCGAGAAAGGCTCTAGGCTTATTTTTATTCATTATATTTTTATTAATTATACACGGGTGAAACCGCGTGGCACAGAGAGACAAGAGTAAATGATAAACAGCCAGGTTTTCAAAACCTTATTAATAAATAATTAAATAATTTATTTGCTCAATAAACATTAATTGCAACAAAGATTCTATATTAATATAAAGAATGAAACTAAAAAAGAATTGGTATTTTTAGCATTTATAAATCTAGCTTTGCAAATTTGAGCGACTCGAGACGCTGCCTTGCTAGATTTTAATATAGGTCATATCAAGATAGGAATTTGGAAGTCTTGATATGAAAACTTTAATATTAATATCGAGATTTTCGAACGTGTAGGAATTTTACAAATTGCTTTATATAATAGTTATTAGAATATAAATTTAAAAATATTTCTAGTGAAATGAAATGATTAAATATGTACAAATTCATATTAAAATTATTATATAACGTAGTGCATTTACTTTTTTTTACTAATTAAGCTTAATTTTTGTCGAACATTAATTGACATACTAGATTGCAAATCCTATTTTCACACGCTTATGTGTTTATTTATTTATTCTTTATTGCACACATTACAAAAACCAAAAATTGAAAGAACAAACTTTACATAATATAGTATGCAAAGGCATTATCACTTACAGTGATCTCTTCCAGGCAACCTCTATTATAAACTAATATTTTGCCAGGAGAATTGATCGGGCATAGTGTGCGAACAATTTATATAACATAATGACATAAATCCTCTTCTATATATTGTATGTGTGATGTTTTATGTATTTATACTCATGTTTATTATTATTTATTATTGACAATGGGTAAAGGTTGAGACAGAATAAATAATATTTTGTTGTCACTATCAAGAAAAAAATGTCTAACAAAATGTTACATGTCAATATCGATAGTAAAGAATGCAAATTATAATAAAATACAAATCTTATGATAATAAAGAACCATGCCACCATAACTACTTATATTAACAGGACTACCGAAATGTGTAAAGTTGTGAAGTTAGCCAGTCATGCGATATTGGATACAAAACAGCTGTCTGTAACTGCTAAGCTTGTGTTCACCAAACTTGCACAAACTAGAGTTAGTAAGTAACTCGACGAAAGGTGAACTTATTGGTACTTCGAACTTCTACCCTCTTTGATTTACGCGTTAATCTGGTTTTATTGATATGATAATAAAATCGTTGTGAGATGATGTTGCCAATACAAAAATTGAACACATTGCACAAACTGCGCCCGATTAATATTCCTGCCTAAATAGTAGCCTGCCTGTAAGTGATAAGGCCGTTTTACATACTTTATGTAATACCTGAGGCCCTTGCCAAGTTGACATTCTACAATTGTAAACGCTAAAACGAAACGAAAACTAAACAAATTTACTTGGTGGTAGAGCTTTGTGCAAGCTCGTCTGGGTAGGTACCACCCACTCATCAGATATTCTACCGCAAAACAGCAGTACTTGTTATTGCTGTGTTCCGGTTTGAAGGGTGAGTGAGCCAGTGTAATTACAGGCACAAGGGACATAACATCTTAGTTCCCAAGGTTAGTGGCGCATTGGCGATGTAAGAGATGGTTAACAGCTCTTACAACGCCAATGTCTATGGGCGTTGGTGACCACTTACCATCAGGTGGCCCATATGCTCGTCCGCCTTCCTATGCAATAAAAAAAAAAAAAAAAAAACAAATATATGAGAATGACATCTCTCAACGATAAGTCACGTGGTCCTTCTCACACATTTGTTTAGTTTTCTATTAGCGTTTACAATTGTAGTATGTCCACTTGGCTAGGGCCTCTGTTCTTTTATATAATGTTTGTAAGTTTTTGTGCAATAGACTTAATGAATAAATAAAAATAAGAGAATGACGGCGCCGCCGCCTTGTTTTAAAAGCAGCACGTGCAATTGTCAACTACCCACCACTAAAACCCTATAAAAAGCAGCGCTCGACTAAGCGAGCATTCATTCTTTCGACATCAGTTGCCCGGTGCACATCTTGCATTATAATTATAAAGTGTTATATAAAGTGTCTGTGTGTTATATAAGAATACTGCCACCTGTGTCGACAAGTATACAAGTAGAATGTTATTGCTTGTAATTGGGTAACAATAATAATAATCTTTTAAACAACTATTCTTAATTTCCTACTCATTAGTATTGAATCAATAAAAAATATCATTGCGTCAATCAATGTGTTCATTTAATCCAGATTATTCAAATACAAAACAGAAATGTTACCATTCAAAATTATTCTATTTATATACTTAAAGCCTTATTCGAGTACAAACATCGAGTCGCGTAAGTCCGAAACAATAGAACGAATTCAACAGGATTCGTCACTGCTAATCGGCTTGCCTTCAGAAACTGTTTAAACTTCCTAACCTATTTATGTCCTATCTAGTCTCGCAGTGAACTGGCTGAATGCAATTTGTTTGCAACTTTAGAGTTACGTTAGCGCCTTTTGTTATCAAATAGTTCGCATTTTGTTTTATTCAGTGACATTTATCCGTTCGTTTTGAAATCTAGTTTATAACTGCCTTCATAATGTTAATAATAATGCAAATAGACATTACATGGTTTTTAGGTCATTCTTGTCAGTCAGCTAACTTGTTAACGGATAGCGCGCGAATATTTTTCTCACGAAACACTGTGTTATCTTTTTCTAACATAAGCAATTTAACCTTCGAAAGATACAGCATTAATTAGTCCTATTTACCCAAGAGACTAATAGTAACTAAAATATCAACAAATGAAATATAACAATAAAAAAATGAAATTTGCTAATTTTGATTTACGTGATTAAAATTTTCGGTTGAAATCAAAATATATTGTTTTCAGAGGTATACTCTATTGTTCTAAACACCCCAATACACGCTATACTGTATAAAATTGTTAGTATGTTAAGACAATTTGGAACTAATACGTTCAGAAGCCCAATCTCTTGCCGAGATACACATATACGGTTACCTCATGAAAATTTATCAGAAAAATCAAATGCCGTCTCGCGTTAAGAATTCGGCCCAAGTCAGAAGAAATTTATCCTTACTATTTTATATTAAATTAACTTAAATCATTTTGGTTTGAGGTCGCATAATGTTTTTGCTTGAATACTTTTAATAGTCATACATTTTTTAGGTTTAATTTTATTAAAATATCTTATCAGCTGTACAGCAATTGGTAAATGATTGAAGGACTGAAGCTAAGAGAGTAAATATTAGTGTTTACAAATTTAATTCGAAAAATCATGTTTCTCAAACTTCTTTAAGAGCGGAGTAAGAAAATTGGACACCTTTTACGTGTACCTCAACAGCATAAATATTCAGTGCGGAGCGAAGATCTCTTATTAATGAAAAAGGGTCATGTGGTATTTTAATTCAACTACGTGTTAAGGATTTCAGTGGGGGCCACGTTCGTGAGTTAGGTGAGGAGGATTTTGTCGTGGTAAAGTTTTCTTGGATATAAAACATATAATTGTATATCACACTAAAATCTCCACCTGCAAGAGTTTCATTGAAATGGATAAACGAAATTCGATGTAAAAAAACCCCGTCTTCATTATTTCAGAGTACATTCGTTCTTGGAGTTTACCCTTGTAACAATGTAATGGGTTTGTGGAGAAGAGCTACGCAGACACAATGTTACTCGTGGCAATGGATGCATTTTAGGGAGCAATTTCTTTAAAGAGTGGAAGACGTTGAGTAAATGTGAAAATAAAGGTTTAGTGTTTCGTGTAATGAAATGCACGTGGGCGCTATTCATCATTTGTTTACTGTTCGATAAATTACATTCTCTTCTTTCAAAAATTAAATGTTTACTTTGTGTAAGCTCGTCTGGGTAGGTACCACTTACTACCGCAAAACAGCAATACTTGCTATTGTTATGTTCTGGTTTGAAGGGTAAGTGAGCCAGTGTTATTACAGGCACAAGGGTCATAACATCTTAGTTCCCAAGGTTGGTGGCGCATTGGCGATGTAAGCGATGGTTAACATCTCTTACAATGACAATGTCTATGGGCGTTGGTGACCACTTACCATCAGGTGGCCCATATGCTCGTCCGCCTACCTCTGCAATAAAAAAAGTAAAACACCTAGGTATAATACGTGTTTTTTATTAATTGTAGAAGGTAGCTGGCAGCGTTTGATAATAACGCCTGATGAGTGATGACCAGAGGTTATTTTTTGGCGAGGCATTGGCTATTTTTTTAACCAGTATTTTAACAGATAATTCTTTGTTGTCGTTATGTCCTGTTACTTATTTGCCTGTAATTACCCCGTTTAATCCGAAATACATTAACGCAGAATATTGAAGCTGAGTTTAAAAATAACTAATAAGTGGACCTTATTTAGACCAGCTTTCCTAAGTCCTATAACATGTAGATTCCCGTTTGAGATAAGTTTGACTTTGTAGATGCATAATTAAAAAAAAGTATATTGGTTTGCCTTTGCATGAGTGCACCAGCTTCACCAATTATAGAGACATATGACGAACACGACGGAACGCCCGTGACGCGAACAACGTCCTTGCCGTTAACATTCGTAATACCACATGGCGACCACAACCGCTTTGACAAGAGTGCCACGTTATTTTATCGTGACATCAAACAAACAGATATTGATGAAATTAATAAACATATTTTGCTTCGTTTTCCTTACAAGTAGCAGAAACTAATAGTCACAATTTAGTCTCAAGAGCACACACAGTATGGTCTTTTAAACCCTTAGGTTATTTCCACTTAGCACTATAGAATAGCCTGTAACCGCAGCCAAGAATTACACTGATGCAATAATTTTCTCTGAACAGGAACACTAAAGCCCGTTTTATTTTGCTAAAGCCGAAGTAGGTATAAACACAACCCCAGTAATTACTAAAGGCTAAGCGTTAAGACCCGAATTCCCTGTTAAACGTCCCAGAGGGATAAGGCTACAAGCGTACATTATCACTCCTCATGTTTGACCTCTTAAAATGCTCACGAATGATTGAGTTTCTATACATCACTTTAAGACAGGAAGGGTCATTCTACGCTGGCACTTTAAACGTAGAACTTCACGAAATCTTGGGATAGCCAAGGTCTTACTCAAATAATGTTTAAGGACGTTAAGATGGCGATGGTGCAAGCTTGCAAAGTAATTTTAACTCTATTCCCCAAACTTAAAATTGATATTAGATTGTTCAAGTTAGCCACGAAGTAAATCAATTTGAAACTTGTATCGAGTTTACGCCTGACTCCGAAAGTTTGACCGAAATTGTTTGCATATATTTGGTAATTATTGAAACAATGGTTATAACGTTTTGAATATTAAGAAAGTGACTTTGAAATTGTTTGGGAAATAGCTTAGATATAAAATACTGTAAACTTTAATTGGAATCATTAAGTTTGTCTTAATTATATAATGTATAAACATTTTAATTATACTAAATATAATTTCACAATGAAAATAATATCATGTTATTTTCATCAAAATGTTTCATGCTAAATAAGGTTTCATTTTATTTTTCTTATAAATTATTATACTGACTTAAATAAATATATACCAACGTCTTTAAAGCGTACTCGTATTTAAATGAAAATGTTTTTTTCATGAGAAAATTATAAAATAAAGTGTTTTACTTTTGAAACGTCTTATTAAACAGCAATGAATTCTGCACGACGCTTTTAACGAAAGAGCGAAACAACTAGCTAATTAATACTAAATGCTGAAAAACTGACTTTCTCGTCTAAGTAAAAGGCAACACGATGTAAAAGCAAAGTTCTACATTGTAAAGAAAAATTCAAATGCACTTCGGCAACTTGGACCTTGGTAGATGTTATTTTTTTAAAAAGATGAAATGAACAGTTGATTTATTTTTAATAATAAAGACTTGATAAGAAATAATAGAGTATAAGAGAACTGCTTTTAAATATTTGTTAAATTGATAGTTTTATTACCACCGTTGTAGCATTTACAAAATAGTTATTACAAGAGTTAACACTAAAGTGTGAAAAGATGGTTGCTTGCTTTGTTGTTGAAGAGGTTACAATTTAAGAGGTTATTCGAAAATTTGTTAACGATTTCAAATATACATACAGATAAGTTGTTCTATGGATGTCTTAATCTATCCTTTCAATCGTAGTGAGAACATCAACCAATTCTTTTATATTAGAGTCTGTACATCTGCATGTGCCCGATGGTTATGCAGGTGCACATCGCCGAACATTATTTGCATTTTGCATTACCACAGTGTAGAACTGTGCTAGCAAGCCAGGCCCCGCTTACTCGTGCGCTGCGCTTGCTCATTGATCTCACTCATGAGTGTCCGGAACTTGACTTGTTTCATACGCCACCAGGTAAGTTCAAGAATACTATAACTTATTTGTTAGATAGTAAGTTTAGGTAGTTTAAAATATATTGTTCTATTATCTTATGTTTTATGGTATTATATTTTTGTATGATTGTATTTTTATATTTTTTGTATTGTTGTTTTTTTTTTGTATCTATCTGTTGTTAATAACCCGAAAAAGACGAATTGGGCAACTGTAATGTTTTTTTCGGTATGTGTAAAAGTAAATAAATAAAAGTAAATAAATAAATAAATCAAAAACGTTTCCAAGGCTGTACAAGACTGTAAGATAATAACATCTATATCCGCAAGAGACTAATACTATAAATGGGTGCTTTTCGATCTATAATAAATCTATTAATTTAATACTAAATATATTGTATATAATAAATTAACTTTATGTTATATTAGGTCGGATATCACTTTAAATTGATTTCAATTACGAAATTAAAAAAATTCTTAAGCTTTAATCAGAAATTCACCAACGAATTTCTAAATAAAAAAAAAAATATTTATATCATATTAATAAAAATTACTTTTACTTTGAAACAAAGTATAAATTGTAAAAATCAAAGATATCTATTATATTTATTCTATTCCCACTAAAACTAAGACAAACTGATTTACTGTTAGTTTTATGAACACCGACTTTCCACTAAACTGAGATCTATCTTCTCGGTTTTCAACGACTTTCTTTTAAACTTTTCGAAGATCGTGATAAAATAGGCAGCTTTAGAAATACGTCTCAACTATTAATATAACTTTTATCGTATCTTTCGATACTTTTTTTATGTCTGTAATGTTTAAAAATATATTTATTTTATCGTTGAAGATTTTGTAAAGGGAGTTCATTTAATTTTAATAGTCATCAATTAATAGGGCCAAAAAAAAACTATTTTAACGCGCCACCAACGTTAGTAACTAAGAAGTTATATCCCTTGTGCCTGTAATTACACTGTCTCAATATACACCCTTCAAACCGAAACACAACAGTACCAAGTACTTTTGCACAAAGTTCTACCACCAAGTAAGCAAGTTATATATTACAAGCAATTTTTGAATCATAATTTTAAAATAAATCTAATTTATTCCGATATAGAATCGATGGTGGCTACCCTGTTGTAAATACTCTTTCATTCTAATTTATATAACGTGTATGAAAATCAACTAATAACAACGCCAAGCTTTTTTATCAACTACATTACTCTACATAGTATACCTTGATTACGCGACTTTTCAATGTATTCGCAGGAAAACAATTAAAATAAAAAATAATTAAAGTTCCATATTTAAAATGTAAATGCAAAATTAAAATTAATCAACAGTAGTTTAAATTCAATAACGTCAGAGAAACGATGACGTAAAAGGATATTGAATTAAACGAATAGTAATATTGCGAGTGGGACAAGAGCAAGACCTCCATACATTTGGAAGCGTTGAAGAGCAATAACAATAAAACGTCCTACGGGATGAGATTTAAGGAGATAGGTTGGAGCGATACGTGTGGAAGTAATCTTAAATTATGTTATTACTTCAAGTGGATTCCTTTGTAGAAAAAAAAACGTCTATAATGCAATGTTTAATGCAGATTGCAGCTTTTACATTTCGAACATATCATATTAAATTGGCAAGGCTCTATTTACTTGATTATAACTTGTTTGAATGTCTATGTTTATCTTCGTGTATTAAATTATTTACGTGCATCTTTTAACCACACTTGGTTGTTTTGGAGTAAATAAATAAAATATTGATTTCAGAGTATTAGGGATAATCCAGTTGCTATTTAACATAAAAAGTAATTGAAGTCTGCACGTTTAAGTCCGGGCCACAAACGCCAACTACGGAATTATTGTATAATTGTATTGTATGGAAAATACTCTAAGCATTTGTCAATCTATGGGCCATTTAATAACAGTGAGGTTTGATAGGATTTTACTTTTATTATATCTGAAAAAACTGAACAGATCACTGCAATGTAATATACATATTTAAATAAACGAAATAGTAATTAAATAAAAGAGTTACTACTAACAACTAATACTACTTACAACTAATTAATAATACGCAATGAAAGATGAAAATGAAATAAAAAACACGAGAAAGGTATGTATAAACTGTAAACCAACAAGTCAACTATATAGGCTGTCACAATATTCCGTAGTAAATATCTGCCGGGTAATACCACGCCTAAAACCATATAGTAAATAACAACTCGACGACACCAACAATCAGATAAGGGGGCAGCCTTGCACGGCTCATAGCTTATGGAGACCGTCGCTAAGAAAATCTTTATTAATAGAGGCTGAATTGCACCAGCCCTGAGTGACAAAGACGGATAGACGTTTTGATCCCTTAGATAGATGTAAAGGATTACCAGGGTTGAAGCTGAAACAGGTTTTAAGGTCTTACACTGAAAACAGATTTGTTGTAAGAACAGTAATATAACAGGACTACAACTCCGTTAGAATTAATATTGAAATTTCAATAATAGGAAGAAAGTGGATTTGATTATTTGATACTTTAAAAATTGACAAAGGTATGTATATTTAATTGATAAAGGTATATATGTATAGTAATATTAAAGCAGTTGTTTTTAAAGTAAAGGCTTATCATATTCTTGTACATTTCTAAAAATAAAAGCACCAATTTAATTTATATATAAAAATAATGTATCCTATAAATGTTTCAATGGTGGTATTTTGAAAGAGTAGGTGCTTTGTTCACCCATATGGATTATAAATACAAACTAAATACGTGGAAATTCAGCGATACTTGATAGGATTTCAGTCGGCACCCTTCGGGGGAAGATTTCTTGCCATCTCGGCTATATGTTGTTTTATTTTTTTATTAAGTAGGAAGATGGTCGGGCAAATGGGACAGTGGATGGTTAATGATCACCAACGCTCATATACATTGGTGCTGAATTATTAAACATTCCTAGCCCAAGATTTTTAGACATTCGCTCTGCATAGAATCCCGCTACTCGATTTTTTGATTGGATTATGTTAGGGGGTGCCCCCTAAGTATAAAACCGAGTTGTTGGGATCCTAGACCGCGAGCGTCAGCCGCCATCTTGAAAAACGTCTCTTGACAAATATCTCAAAAACGGTGAGTTTTACGTTAAAATTGGGATAGACCTTTTTTGTGGAGGATTGAATTACCCATTTTTTTTATTTTAAACTTTTTTTTCTATTATCAAAATTACCCGAGATATAGTTAATTAAAAAAACCAAATTTCGTATTTCCAAAAATGGTGAAGATATCACAAAATTAAATTCTCTACAAAAAAGGTGTCTACTTTTTTTAACATAAAACTCACCGTTTCTGAGATATTTGCCAAGAGGCGTTTTACAAGATGGCGGCTAAAATTCCTGGGCTGACAACCTTGAGAACTAAGATGTAATGTCACTTACTCACCCTTCAAACCGGAACACAACTATACCTAGTCCTTCTTGTTGGCCATAGAATATCTGATAAGTTGCTACCACACACACATATATAGATGTAATGTTAGTACCTAATATTAAAAACAGTCCAACTGTTTGCTTTAAATTAAAACCCATTCAATGTTTGTATATTTCTATATTGCCATTTCAATCAAAATATTAATTACTTTTATTTATTTATACAAATAAATTAGTAAGTAAAAACTGAATATAAATATAAATCAAAATTTAATTTAATTCTCTTTTATACAATATTAGTGAGTATTGAAGTTATAGTGGAGGGCTGGTTCATTTTTGGCCCAGAGAAGCGGATTCAAAGGGGAAATGCTGCTAGCATTCTTACCACCACGCGGTTACGATTTGTACAGTAATTATTTTTAACTTTATTTGTATTTATTTAAGGCTTCAATTCAATATCAGTATTATGATAGAGATCTTTAGCAATTCTTCCAAGAAATAGCTAATAATATTCTTAGAATTTTATTCACATCAAACTGTTGTTTATGTTTTCTATAAAATTCTTAATCCTATTAATTTTTTATGAAATATTTTATCATTATATCTCATAGGGGTCACTTGGAACGTTATTGTGTGACCGTTTTATCATTGAAGTTCGTTACTCACTCTACTGGGAGACTGTTCAAATAACTGGCTTATTTCCAGAGGTTACCGTGAATAATATGATTTCGATTGTAATAATATTATAAATGATATATATTACAATTAGCTATGTCATTACTTTGTTTGAAGTAATATTTACTATTTTTTTATCAGATTTTTCTTTAATTACATTATTCTTTTACTGATTCTAGTAAGCTGTAATGTGGAACAGTATTATTATATAACGTAAGCCTCCGTTACGAAAGGATTTTTGCAAGCATTAACGTTAAGGAAGGTTCAATGAGATGTGTACCTTGTATGAATTTCACTCGTGCGAAGTCGGGACGGGGAGCAAGTTGTTTAAATAAATCCATTATACCTCTGCCTAGTGCGTTCAAAAGTTTGTGATTGTATTCATGCAGTATATATAAATATAATTCTGTATGATTATAACATATATATATATATATATATGTTTTTTTCTTGCCGTGATGGCCCAGTGGTTAGAACGCGTGGATCTTAACCTATCGTGAGTTCTAACCCGGGCAATCACCACCGAATTGTCATGTGCTTAATTTATATTTATAATTCATAACGTGCTTAACGTTGAAGGAAAACATGAGAAAACCTGCATGTGCCTAATTTCGCTGAAATTCTGCCACAAGCGGATTCCACCAACCCGCATTGGTGGAATAAGCTCCAAAACCTTCTCCTCAAAAAGGAGAAAAGGCCTTAGCCAAGTAGTGGGACATTCACAGGCTGTTACTGAGTGTCTTACCGATTCTTCTCGATAGAAATTTACTTTCCAAACCGAGTAGCTTTATATTAGACTTAAAAGAGTGAAAACCTCGTTGAATAACGTATATTTTGGCTTTTGCTTTGATAAAATAATAACGGCCTTATAAATGTTATCACGAAAAAAAAAAAAAAAAAACACTAAAAACATTCGTAAGTCAAAAAATTACCCCAATAAACGTTAAATATGATAAGTATAATATTGCTGTAAGTTAATAAAAAATATATATTAGTAGCAACTAAGATTACGGTATCTTTTATTACCGTTTTTATGGATCTAATGCCGTCTACCACAATAATTGCTCAAATAACCTCGATAACAATGGAAATATTACAGTAAACATTCCTTATCAACGGGTAACATCGCACACGTGCTGACGTTCGTACCGTCAGAACTGGAAAAACGGTAATAATGCCGATTTGGGCACGACCGAACCGAATACATCACCTAAATGTTTAATTAAACCGGAACTTTATTATACAATTCTGTAATAAATAGTATGTTTTCGGGAAAAAAAATGTAATTTCTATTTATTTTAAATTTGGAATATATTCTTTTTTTTAATTGTCGGAAAGAACATAACGGCCATCTAATTGTGATGTTGTCTGGTCGTAAATGTAAGCGTTGTTATTACTGAAATTAGTCAATGAATTATTTGGCAGTATAAGCATTTTTCTAAAAAAACTTTGTGATTTCTAAATCACCAAATCGATGAAAATACATAAACGCCTACTTGAAAAAGGATTTCTTTCATTTAGTTGTTTGATACATGTTATATTAAAATTATAAAACAACTGCTGGAAAGATAATCGGTTTGTTTTT
This sequence comes from Nymphalis c-album, assembly GCA_963151315.1. Classification (NCBI taxonomy): domain Eukaryota; kingdom Metazoa; phylum Arthropoda; class Insecta; order Lepidoptera; family Nymphalidae; genus Nymphalis; species Nymphalis c-album. Next base: position 3,135,847 of record OY720601.1, read on the forward strand.
TTATTTGAATTGCGTATATTTTTTTATATATTTATATTAGAATATTGCAAGACGTGCGGTTTTGTTAAATTCGTAAGGAACTTCAAAATATGATAAACGGTCTACAGTCACACTTGTGCGTGTGAGTGCTCTATAAATTTATTAAATATATATCTACTTAGGGAGTAATGTAAAATAGAACGCACATTGTAGACGTTTTAATTAACTTGAGCAGTCCAATTTTATCGAGTTAGGATTATCTAGGATTTTATCTTGCTATCACACTTGATGAATTATCTCGGATAACCCAATAAAAAGCGTAATGAGTAAACCTTATCCTAGCCCATCATATTATCTCATTCGTATGTCGTGATTGGGATAGAAAAGCTTTAGTTTAACATACATTTCAATTCTCTTCGATTATTTACATAATTAGTATGCGTTCTCGTTCGGATGAGAACGCTTGCTGATGACGATGTTAATAAAATTTTCTTTTAATTATGTAATGATAGATTATATAATAACAATATCCTGGGGTTATTTTCATTCAACAGTTAGGTACGGCAAAGTCAATCTAATTAGTGCAAGAATCTAATGCATTATAACTGGGATTATTTTGTTGCAAATGTACTTTAATATAGGAAAAACACTGACTACTGTACTATCATACTTACGTATGTAGTAAGACATTAATAATACTTTAAACGTAGAGCGTTCTTCGTGGTTTATTTTTAAATAAATGTCTAATGTGCGGTGTGTATGACTTTTACTATTTTTAATGTTTAAAGGTTTTCCTCATTATCGTCTTTAAATTAAGTTCGCGTGTATTCTTCACATATAAATGAGGATTTTAAAAATGTTTGATACGTTAAAAGGTTGAATTTAGATATTAATCTTATGTTTTGAACTATAATTAAAGGTTTTTGTAGGTTTTATTACGAATTCCACTTAAAAATATTTTTTACTTTCTTTCATTTTATATTTTTTAAATTAAATATTAAATTAACATTGGTGTTTATGTATCACGATTATTCCTAGAAAGCCTATTTACTTGATACAGTAATTTCATTTTATAAATATTTTTTATAAGATACTTGATATTTCTTTTAATATGAAATTAAGAAATAAAATTAAATTAAATGTCAAAATAAAAAAAAAGTTTACGTACTTACATATGTTTTACTTTTTAAACCAATTACCGTAGTAATATATAGTGACGTATCATATAATATATAGTCATATATAATATATATCATATAATCATATAATATATAGTAATATACAGTGCCCCCTCTACATCTTCCTACCTGATTGCGATGAACTCAAAAATTACGCGGCGCGAGCGGATTTTCATACGGCTTTCACCAATGGACGAATGGTTTAAGTGTATAATTAATTAATGTTTTGTGTTAAATCTCTGTTATATAATAACCTATAATATAATCTGTAATATAATCATTCTGGTTGGGAAATGCGCCTCGTAAGACGATAGACATATATGTTATATTACGATATAAATATATTATATAGACCATCCTATTTCACCCTGTGCGTGGGGCGCTAGTATAAACTAAAACCGAGGAACGAAACAAACAATGCAATTTTCACGGACACAACAATAACTGTGATGTATGGACTTTCGAAATCAAGCATGAATACATATCGACTCATTACTCCCCGCCAGCGAAGTCTAGACCAAAGTAATCTAACTCATAAATCTAAAAAAAAAGAAACAATTTCTATGGTGTGTTCCGACCGCAAATATAATAAACTACACGACGTCCTTGGACAAAGAAATGGCTTTTAAGCTTGTCGTAAAATGAAGTGTCTTTATACTTTTAGGGGATTTAGGGAAAACTGGCAGTGAACAATAAGGGATTGCTTGCTTTTAAAATGTCTGTCTTTCTGTCAGTCTTTCGAACATTTCGCAAATATGATGATACTTAATCTGTATCTTAGACTTTGATTTTTCTCTTAAGTCTGATAACTAAGACTAACTGAGAACTAAGTCTATTGTGCCTGTCTACTTACCCTTTAAACAATATCACATGGGTGTGTGTAGTGTAGAGACACTAGCCCACTTACACTTTAAACAATAACACATATTTTTGAATCACAATGTTACAAGATATAAATTAACGTAAAGCTAGTTCCGTAAGTAAATTCTACCGAGAAGAATCATATAAAAAATATGTATACGAAAAATGTAATAACAATAACGAATGAAATGTACGTACCATTTTATATAAAATCAAATCGAATCGACATCAAATACTACCTCCAAGCTGTTTCATCATCTATATAATCCTACTTAATTATCTAAACATATATTTATTTGAAAGTCATGTCCTTATTTTGTGATTTATAATTCATCTCGTGCTTGATGTTGAAGGTTATCATAGTGGGGAAACCTGCATTTGCCAAATTTCACTGAAATTCTGCTAACAGTTTTAGCAGAATTCTATTCCACCAATCCGCACTGGAGCAGCGTAGTGGAATAACTTCCAAAAACCTTCTCCTCAAAAAGAGAAGAGGCCTTAATTCAGTAGTAGGACATCCAGAGGCTGCTACTGTACTATTTATTATTTTGAATATAACCAACACCTAAAATATACTGTTTCATTTTTACAAATATGAGATTTAGACACGTTTGCTTTTTGAACGTGGACGTCCTTTGACAATGCAATTTATAATTCTATTTCAGATCCGGTTCAGTAGTTCAGAACATAATGCGTCTCACTAGCACCGTCCTGACCCATTTTATATACAGCCTTCACAATCCATTAATGGAACACCTGAACTCCATTAAGATGTATTTTAAACTGAATATAACGTATTAAAAGATTACAGCGGGCACTTTATTGTTAAGGTTGTAATTTTTGTTTATTTGTTTCCGACTAGCTGTACTTGCTGCATCGCGCGGTTTCAATTTGTCTCTAATAGTCTTATAATTACTGAAAAAAGCCTATATTATTTCTGGATAAAGTAGATTTTTAATTGTTAAAGATTTATTAAAATAGCTAAACTTAGAAAGATAAACTTTATCTAAATACAAAATTTGATCCAAATCAGTAGACCTGTTTCCGTGCTTCGCGAAATAAACTTATTTAGAAAGATGCTCATTCAATGTCAAGTTTTTATGTAAAATAACTTCCTATATAAGTCATATAAAATAAGAATTGTTCATATAATAAGATAATCTGTAAGCTTATTAGAAGTTTGCAAATGTACTGTAGATTCAATTCCTTGTATCCAAAATTTTTGGAGCCAGGTTTAATATTCTTATACTGTGAGCTTACGCAAATTTTAATAATATGTCTGTAAATATTTCAGATTTGTTAAAAGCATGCGTGATCTTTAATAATAATAATATAATAATAATAATACTTTATTTTCCCAAAACATGATATTATACATTTTAATATATATATATATATATATATATATATATATATACATGTCTAGTCACATAAGCGACATGCAAATATTATTTTGATTTGAAGAATTACATAAGCGATTTTTTATTTATTCATTATTTAGTAATTAAAAATGTATCATATTCATAACATGTCAGTTGGTACTGACATGTTATGAATATAATTTGTCATTTAATCATATGTCAAGTCAGTATACATCACAAAATAAAATGATAAATAATATTTAAATTGATACTGAATATATTAAAAATTAGAACAATAATTCATTTATGCATAATGCTAATTATATTATAATTTTAAGATTATAAATACGTCAAAGCGTTTCTTTTTTAATATAAATTTTAATCGTATCAATACATCACTATTCATATGCGTAATATAATAATAAGCTAATAATCAAAAAATACTAATCAGAGAGTATTTCAAGAAGTGAATTCACGATCTCAAGATGATATTAACTACGAGTACAGTTAGGGCGAAATTGAACCCTATTAGCATAATGAAGTCGGACGCAATAAAACTCGATCGTTCAAAAACAAGGACGTATTTTTCTGGATGAGAATGAAAAAGTTAAATTACTTAATGAACTTACGCTTTAGTCTAATTAAACCCGAAACATTGAATATAAAGTACTTGCATTGCCAAAAAAAATACATACGTTTCAATAAAAAATACTCTTAACGATGACTTATTGGTCATTTTACAATATTAATTAAAACATATCTACCAGTTGGAAAGTTTATTCGATAACAACTTTTCGATTAGTATCTTTCGATTCGTTTTTTTTTATTGCATAGGTAGGCGGACGAACATATGGGCCACCTGATGGTAAGTGGTCACCACCGCCCATAGACATTGGCATTGTAAGTGATGTTAACCATTGCTTACATCGCCAATGCGCCACCAACCTTGGGAACTAAGATGTTATGTCCCTTGTGCCTGTAATTACACTGGCTCACTCACCCTTCAAACCGGAACACAACAGTGGGATGAGTGGGTGGTACCTACCCAGACGAGCTTGCACAAAGCTCTACCACCAAGTGATTTTAATACATTATTAATTTTCTAACTGTATGTTCTAACTGTTGTACTTTCTAACTGTGATGTCATGATTTCAGAAAAAGGACGCGAAATTCTAGCGACCTCAGAATTTCTTCCAGTAATATTACTCCAAAAGTATCACCAGTTTTGCTAATTAGTACAAGTAAGTGTTAAGATAGTTTTATATTTTCGAGTTGTTTACTTATTCGTGTACACAGAACATTCATCAATTACGTTTTTAGCTCTTAAAGTATAACGTGGGAGATGGCAGTACCGAAATGAATGGTGTGTATGGTGACTTAAAATCTTCATTGATATAACAAATTCAATAAGTTTAAAAATGCACCTTCATTTATACCTTCAATTACTTTTACCTTTCAAAATGTTTCGTATCTTATTATTATTTTATATGAAATATCCGTCATTTCCAGAGAGATTTTCTATCAGAGTCGCCTGCATAAGTTTGATTGGCCGATGATGGCGACGCTGACAACTTTGATGTCTACGGAATGGGATTTTTTAATGGCATCTCGATAACTGCGTCGAGTTTCAGTTTGTTTATTGAGGAAATCGACCGTTGGTAAGGTTTTTTGATGTCTTTATAGTACATATTACTTTTTAGCGCCACATTGATTTCAATGGACGTTTTGCTTAACAAAATAACAATAGCATGGTTATTTTTACTAACAATAAATTATCTGTCTTAGATAAATTTGGTGATCACCCATGTGTTTTTTACCAACTAATACCCATGCAATGATCTTAGGCACGAATTGAAGCTACGAGATCTATCGTGTAAAATGGTAGAGCTTTGTACAAACTCGTCTGGGTAGGTACCACCAACTCATAAAATATTCTACCGCAAAGAAGTAGTACTTGGTACTGTTGTGTTAGAAGAGTGAATGAGACAGTGTAATTCCCAAGGTTTATGGCGCATTGGCGATGTAAGCGATGGTTAACATCTCTTGCAAAGCCAATGTCTATGGGCGTTGGTGGCCACTTATCATCAGGTGGCCCATATGCAAGTCGGTCTACCTATATTTAAAAAAAAAAGTTGACACTGACTGGCTTGTTCTTAATATTTAGCGATAAAATAAATAATATCAATATAAATCACTAAATATTATCATACGTTATCAACCAAGAAACACGAAGTATAGAATATATAGACTATAATAATAGGAAATTATAACGAAATTATTCTCGTAATATCTTCATAGGAGAAACTCATATTTCATTTCTAATATATGGCCATAAAACGCAGCAAGCGGTCGTTAAAAGCAGATAGCTTTCAAGGGTCGAACTCGGCCTCAACAAGCACTAATATAATATAATGTTTTATATTTTTTACTCGTAAAAACAGGTGTTTAGCATCTTCGTTAATTATGTCACTTAGTTTATTCATTTTCATTCAAGAGTTTTATAGCATGTAAATTATAAGAGTTGCATGTTAATGTTTTTATCCCCATAAAATTGTTCGTCCTTCTACTTTATGAAAGAGGTGTGCGAATGGGTAAATGGGCAAGATGGTAAGTGGTCACCACTGCCCATAGACATTGGTAATGTAAGAAATATCAAGTATTTTACAATGGTGAATAAGTTATTTCATACCTTGTGCCCTTTAAGCCAGAAGATAACAAATACTAAGTGTATTATTTATCAGATGGCTTAACGTGGCAATGAACTAATGAATACAACAATATATCAAAGCTCAAATTAAAACCTTGACGAATATAATCAATAATAGCAAGGCGGCATGATGGTATGTCACTTTCACTGATTGATTCTGACACTGTAAGAAGCACAAACCACATCCTCAATGCGTCAATCATGGGCTTAAGGTGTTCTATTGTCTTTGAAATAAGGTACAAGGATTCACTCAGCCTTCCAACCGGTATTCAATTATGTGCAACCATTTAATAAGCATATTAAACTGCAGTAACCTGTATTGATTCATTAGTCAATATGCGAAGGTAGAAAGACGGTTACTAGACATTAATAAAAGTATTGTTTGGCTTAAAAATAACGCTTTAATTTGCTTGAATGTATGTTTTACAAAAATGTAACTATTTTGAATACCTATGAAATTATTGTGACACCACCCTGGAACGAGGTGAAGCCAACACAAAAACAATCACGATAATCTTTTTACAAACACTAAGCGCGAACATACATACAAATATATATTTATATATGAAAATTAATCGAAAACTCTCCAATTTTTTGTCAATTCTAATTATGAAATACATCTTACACATACCGGTCTCATTCAACCGGTATCTATCAATTTCCATCATCAGATTATCATTTATTTGCCTCTACATTTTGTTTAAACATTTAAAGATTTTCGTTTTAAAATGTTTAGTTTTCTAAAAAAAAAGCACCCAGGAGTAAGCTCACAACAGTTAACTGTGGGCAAATGTTTAATGCCGCGCAAACATTTCTCCGGTGTGGCCAGCGTAAATAGTTTAAGCGAACTATTTATTACGGCAACAATTGCTTGGAATAGTTTGCTATTAAAATGCACAGGATAAGTATTAAGAGTCGAATATACACATGTTACAGGCAATACTGCTTTCTTCTATATATTTTTTAATTTGTTTTTACTTCTTGTTTTATATTGATTTTACATACAAGTCTATAAATAAGTGCCATTTACTTAAAATTGTATATCATGTTACATCATAATATGTATTTATTTTTATTTTATATTTATTAATGTTTTGTTTAAATATACAGTAAAAAGGATTTCTACCTCATGCTTCCAGATTCCAACGGAACTTAATGTAAGCTACATTGAGTTCCGTTGGAATCTTCGAAGAATTTAAGAAGAATTTTTTTATTGCATAGGAAGACGGACGAGCATATGAGCCACCTGATAGCAAGTGGTCACCAATGCCCATAGACAATTTGGCGTACCCAGACGAGCCTGTACAAAGCTCTTCCACGAAGTAAATTTGGTGCTACTGATATTGTTGCTATTTTAAGTTAAATTACTAAACGTGAAAAATAAATATATTTAGGAGACTTCTTGGTCCATACAGCATTATTAAAAAAAAAGAAGCGCACTAATTTTAACCGCCGCCATCTTGTTAGTGCACATAAAGGTAACGTAATTAATTCATTATTGGCGCGAATTATGATTTGTAATATGTTCCAATGTGTTATTTGGATTTAAAAAGTAATTGACTGAGTAATTAGCATTAATATTTACGATTTATCTATTTATGAATAAATCAATTCGAGGTCCTTATAAAATCTATTTTCTCTTTTGGATGCTAAATATATTAATAATTGAGATTTTAAAATACAAAAATGGAATAAAACATTTCGAATATGGAACATTATTCTGAAGTCGGTTTAAAAGTGATAAATATCTATAAAAGTGGAAAACATCGTACGGAACACACGTAGTGATAAATACAAACAATGAGCTTGTTGCAACGAGAGCTCCCCGGGGCGTCTTTGTTCGTACTATTGTTTCAAATTGAAGATGTAGCGTTATTTGTTTCAATCAACTATACTTTTCTTACCTTAAATAGTATTTTAAGAAATTGATTCAACTACAAAAAGATTGCATCGTCTAGCCATATAGAGACTATATACGAGTAATTCGTATATAGTCTAAGCATAAAGCATTTTTATTAGATCTTGTGATATCATATTATTGGTAACATACGTATGTAGATACAATATTTAGGTACATCAGCCTTTTTTGCCGTTTACTGCTGAACAAAAGCCTCCCCATAGAACTTCAACCATCGTCCACCAACCGATCTTGGGTAGCCCGCAACCATCCCGTACCTGCCACCTTTTTTAAATCATCGGTTCACCGATAATTGTCGAGGTAGACAATATTTAGTACGTTATTATTATTATTTAGCAAGTATAATAATTTTATGATATGAAATGTAATTTATTTAAAAAAAAGTAATTTGCCAACGTCATCTGAAGATAATTTTATTTATACCTATTTAAAAGAGGTTTTTTATATACTCCTTGCACACAGATTCGAATCAGATTGTATTGCCGCCAGAATCCAAATGCATATTTAATAAGTCGGTGGCGCTTTGTCGATGTATGAGATGGTTAATATTTCTAACTGTATTGATGTCTATGGACAGTGGTGACTATTTACTTGGTGGTAGAGCTTTGTGCAGGCTCGTCAGGGTAGTTACCACCCACTCATCAGATATTCTGCCGCAAAACAACAGTGCTTGGTACTGTTTTGTTCCGGCTTGAAGGGTGAGTGAGCCAGTGTAATTACAGGCACAAGGGACATAACATCTTAGTTCCCAAGGTTGGTGGCGCGTTGGCGATGTAAGAGATGGTTGACAACTCTTACAATGCCATTGTCTATGGGCGTTGGTGTCCACTTACCATCAGGTGGCCCATATGCTCGTCCGCCTTCCTATGAAATAAATAAAATAAAAAAAATTATCCTCAAGTAGCCCAATTTCCCGGTCGTCTTACCATTTTAGAAATAGAAAAGAACTTGTTATATGTTCAATAAATACTAAACATTTTTTTAATATTTACTAAACTGGATATCTTATCAATAACTACGAAACAGGCTTGTGTGCTATTATTTAAATTGAACGTAAACAAGGTTCAATCTTCTGTTTCTCAGAAAAATATATAAAGGAAATCGCCTGAAGGACGATTTAATTTTGTTTGCTTTCAATAAGGGCGGTGTTTGCGCAAACCGTGAGAAGTTGCATCGGTTTTGTTAGCCTTCGTATTATTATTAACAAAAACGACTGTAAGGTTATCATGGAAATATTACTATATATTTCTATTCTACTTCTAATATTTTACAAACATTGTATTAGACGACAATAAATATTACACTAAATATATTCCTTTTATAAATTGCTACATCCTTCTCGTTTAGCTTTATAAATACCAAGTATTTCTTATCAAATTATTCATTTTTTTTAATAAATAAGTGTTTAAGCCATAGTTATAATGAAATAGATATAGTCTTATAAGAAGAAAACAATTTCTTCAAACCACTACTTAAGAATTATTTATCTAATTAGCAACATTTATGAACACATATCACACATAATTAATTAAAGAGAGAACAAATTGATTTTTATATCAATGTTTTCAGACGAATCCTTTGATATAAGGAATAATTTCTCCACCATGATTCACCTTACTACCCTATCTACTAACTATCATTGAAACTTCACACCGGATTTCAAGTTTTAAGCGTTTACGAATCGTAAACTCGATTGAGATTTTAGGTATCCTCAAGGGGACTATAGGCCCCCACTATATTTATTCCGAGTGAAACTTGGCCAATAATTTGAGTTCGCAATATGTTGTTTGACGAAATAACCAAGAGGGGAGAACTTTGTTGATTAATTTGTTTTCATGGCGATTTCGTAACTTTGTCGCGTTATGAATAAAATCTTGAAAATCGATTACGGATAACGGCTATTTGCATAAAAAAAATATTGTTTCATTTTTAAGTTTTCACAAAGACAAGACTATCACTAAGCATGTATATAACTACATATTACCATGTAAACCAATATCACCAACCCGCATTGGAATGCAGCAGCGTGGTGGAATAAGCTCCAAAAACCTTCTCCTCACAAAGAGGAGAAGAGGCCTTAGCCCAGCAGTGGGACATTCACAGGCTGTTACTTTACTTTACTTTACCATGTAAAAAGTAAAATTAAGTAAGGAACTCTCTGTGAGGAGAAGGAAAGCTTATTCTACCTGCTCCTATGTTAATTAAAGATTTTTATCCAACACATGCAGGTTTCCTCGCTATGTGTTCGTTCAACGTCGTGTACGTGATAAATTATCTTTGTTTAAAATTAAGGTGTTCTAACCAGTAAGCTTTAGCTCGACTTAAGCAGCCAACAAATTACCATATGCATTAAACAACATTGACAACGTCAATTGGTCATAACAGCCATAGAAAGAAAATAATTATACGTCACTGTTAAGCTGTAATACTTATGAGAATTTCATTAATTCGTCATTTCAAATTGCAGTAAAAGATATATTTTTATACTATATTATTATACAAAAAATATTTTCATCTGAATGAAACATCGAACAGTATCCTCGACTTAAAACAAAATAATCTCGTTAAATAAGTTTTTGGTTTCCTGTAAGACTATACATAAAATCTGATAATGACGTGTGTTTGTTTGAATGAGCAAAATGGATTTGAATAGATCTTTTTGTTAAGATATTCCAAATATTAGCAACATTTATTTTATATACATATATAACAACACGATAGAGCCCATGAAGCGGTGCACTACCAGTGGCACCGTTAACTTTTTTTTTTTTTATTATTGCATAGGAAGGCGGACGAGCATATGGGCCACCTGATGGTAAGTGGTCACCAACGCCCATAGACATTGGCGTTGTAAGAGCTGTCAACCATCTCTTACATCGAAATACTCGAATAACTCGAGTGAAACAGCTATTTTTTATTAATTATTGATAATAATCTATGTTATAGTATAATAGAAAACATTGATATATTAGAGGGCGGAAACTAAAGAGTATGGAAAATTTGCAAAATTTGAAAATGGGCGAAATTTACTCTCTTTGTGTGTCTGTTAAGATTTCCAACTAAACCATTAAACAATACTAATAGAGTTTGGTATAAAACTAGCTTGAAGCCCAAAGACATAGGCTTCCCCAATAGGAGGTTTTATATAGGCGTGGTCTCATAACTCCTGCAGTGAAAAATTCTAATAACGGTTTGTAGCATCGTGTTTATATTCGTCTATACATATAGCGGTGCATTTATGCTTTTAAGAATTTACAAAGAATTTTAAGAATCTCTCACAGCAGTAAAAATAAAATCGCTCCATTATTTGCTTCATAATTTTCGTATTCATAACTCAATATATTTACAAAAAGCCACCTCCTTTTACTGACTTAAGGCATTCACATCGCACAGCACACAGCCGGCGTACAAAAAGCTTCCTTTGAAGGGCATGTGATTGGACCTTTATTGCGATTTCACCACGTACTCCGTACAGAATATGTACCACGAACTAAACATTCACACATACAACTAGAGAATTATCGACCTTATGCTTAACACGATAAGAACCAATAGAATACAAAGCCGATTCGCCTATTGTACCTTCACTCACCGCTAAAAGCTGATAGAAAATTGAATTCTTATCCTTAGTAAACCTGCAGCCTTAAATCCGGCAGTTGCTAGGGTTTATTAAATTTCAATCATATTCCAGGAACAGGTTGATCCCCAAACAACGCTTCTTGTGTAATAAATAAAATATAAAACATTGGCAAAAGAGACAAGGAGTTTAGAAAATTAAAATGCAGACTCGAAGGAACGACTACCTACGCTGCAAATAAATTAGCCAAGATGGCAGTTCTTAATACATTTTTTATTTTATCTTTAACAATGTTTTTATATAATTTAAACGAAATTTCTTATTGTATTATAAATTAAAGTAGCACATATGGCTTCAAATCTAAATATGTTTACTCTGGTTACTAAATCAGAGTGAATCCAACTCTGTCTGCTGCATTAACACAACGCACTTGCTTGCTAAGGCACGCAAGCTGAATCACTACAATGTCGCAGTAAAACATGTGGTCGGTGTGTAAATCCACCAAATATATTGTGTCACACTTTAGCCGGTTTGAGGTTGCACTGTAACATACGAAATGTTTCAGAAAACAACAATGTTATGTACATAAAATATAACGGTTAAAATACAATAGAAATTTTGATAATTCCATTTATTCCGAGAAATCTGAACTCAGTACTATAATAATTATACGCTCCTTAAATTCGAAAGCTTAATAATAGCGTATTGAGTTTCAATAATTATTTAATCTCCTATTTTCTCCAATCTCGGCACAATTTTCATTTAATATTTATAATCCTAGCTTCAAAACAACAACTGATTATGTTTTCATAGAATAATTAAATAAATAAAGCATAGTTTCTATAAATACTACATAAGTTCATATATTACATTACGTATTTTCTTTTTAAATCCAACCAAAATAACCCGTGACAATTTCCGTAGAGTAGGTTGGTGATTTACGTCGTGCAATTTTTTTCCAAATCCCACCCATAGTCCATAAATATATTTATTCTATTACACCGCAAAAAAGACCCTCAGCAAATTGCCAATGTCTATTTAGATAGAAGGATACATCGACGCATTAGTTTATTAGGTGTGCAAGGGAAGATAGATCCGTCAAAGTCAGTTGCACAGGGAAATGTTACCTCCCATTTTACCGCTATTTGCAGTTGTCTCCGGAGGATTCAAGTGAAAAGACAGACACCAATTTAGTCACAAAGCTTGACAGGATGCTTATTATCACTAACCATTTCGACTTTATATCGTTCACTATTTACTTTATCCAAATGATTATCATTTATGTAAAAACGAATCGTACTGATTGGTTTAGATAGAAATATTTTTGGTAACAAAATCAAATATAGTTAGAACTATACTATTTAATATTAGATTATAATAACTTGGCGATACAACGTCGTATCAATAAGCTGTATTTTAAGTTTTCTATATATGTAAAAATTATAAGGATAAAAAGGTGTATCGCTAAAGTAACGGTTCAGCTTAGAGCATGGACCACACACCAAGTGCATTTTCTAAGGGTTAGTATCATGTCCCCCGGGTATCGTACCGCAACTCGCTGCGGTGTGTCGGTGATTTGTTTTCTTCCCCATCACGATTAAGAAATTGTCCCGTGGTCGATAATCTGACGTGGCAGTGGGGTTCTAATCGGGGCGCAAATGAAATGAATGATTAGACAGCATTCTTTTAAGTCAGGAAGGGTCGGATTAGCGAAATTGAAATGTAATATAGTTTTTATACAGATAAGTTTATTTTTGCAATTATATTTATATATCCGTCTATAAGCAACGTTAAAATGTCAATATACTTATTATTTACTAATAAATACTTCAAAGATTGATCCAGATGATAATATAAGTAAGTAAGTAAAAACCTGTAAATGTCCCACTGCTCAGCTAAGGTCTCTTCTCCTTGTTTGAAGAGAAGGTTTGGAGCTTATTCCACCACGCTGCTCCAATGCGGATTGGTAGAATTCACATGAGGCAGAATTTTGAGTAAAATTTGACACATGCAGGTTTCCTCACGATGTTTTCCTTCACCGTCAAGCACGAGATGAATTATAAACACAAATTAAACACTTGAAAATTCAGAGGTGCCTGCCCGGGTTTGAACCCACGATCATCGGTTAAGATTCATGCTTTGTAGCCACTGGGCCATCTCACACTGGGCCATCTCTCATAATTATAAAAATTAAAAATAGATATTTTAAATATTTCTTTGTTTTTCTTAAATTAAACGTAAACGTACGGAAACACTTTCATATACAGATATTATTTCAGTTATTTAATAAGTTAGTTGTAACATTTTCTCAAAGAATTGGCCACTTAATTTACCAAATCCCTCCAACAAATTATGTCTCTGAATTGTCTCATTTATGTCTGTCGACGCGTAAACGCTAGGCACTGTTACCTTTATGTAATATACGTATTTAGTATCTTTCGTTGCGTTGTCTTTTTAACCGACTTCAAAAAAAGGAGGAGGTTATCAATTCATCTGTATGTTTTTTTTTTTTTTGTGTTTGTTACCTCATAACTTTCGACTGGGTGAATCGATTTTGATGATTTTTTTTTTATTTGAAAGGGGTTGCTTCCCATGGGGTCCCATTTTTTTTAGTCCAGGTTTGACAATGGAATCCATGAGAAAACCATATAAGTCGTAAATTTGCATGAGGTATGTGCGCGACAAATGGACGAATAACTCAATATCACGCCAACCGATTTCGATGATTTTTTTTTATTAGAAAGAGTATACTTCAAGGGTTGTTTGATGATAGTTTGGTTAGATTCTGATTATAGGATCCATGACAAAGTAACGGAAATCTTCAATTCTTAGTAGCAAATTAACGATACACGGCCGAATCTTTTATAGGCTATCTAGATTTATCATTCACCTACCATAACATCGTTATGATCAAGTAATTATAGTACTATTGTAAAAAACACTTCTTTATATACCGTCAATAGTTTTCGCAGCGCACGCGAAATAATAACTTTTATAGGCAACAGTTTGATACGTTGGGTTACATTGCTCCATTTTAAGTAGGGATCTATAAGTTTTTGAAAATATAATAAAGCCTATATTACTCGGTAAAGACGTAGCTTTCTAAGGGTGAAAGAATTTTTAAAATCGGTCGAGTAGTTTTTGATTTAAATCGTAATAAAAAATCAAACAAAAATCAAATCTTTCCTCTTTATAATATGAGTTATGCATGTAAGCATTAGTATATATGTATATGTTTGTAATTGAAACATATTTGAACATCTCCTAAAACTTGAGACCAATTTTGAAAATTATACATATATGTATATATAGAATCGTATAAGTACTCTTATATACATGTTATATTTATGTATATTTATATATTGATTACTAGTGTTTTTCCCGCGGTTTCACCCGCGTAGTTCATGTTCCCGTGGGAATATGGGGACAAAATGTAGCCTAAATTACTCCCTGATAATGTAGCTTTTCATTGGTGAAAGAATTTTTTAAATCGGCTTAGTGGTTTAGGCGTGAAAGCGTCACAAACAAGCTTACTTTCGCATTTATAATATTAGTTAGGATAATATAGATACTTCCCCTTTTTTTAATATACAGACATTCCGTCATATTTTATGGTGAAGAATGGTATAACACAACATCTATAAACATACAGTTTATTTAATTATTACTAGAAATAACTATTTGATTATGTTATGGCTGCCCAACACCCCACCAACTAAATCTATTTAATCAAAACATGTTAATTTATATTCATACATGTAACCATATTAACTAATATTATTTTATTAATTAAATACCAAAATGCATTTTTCTTTACGTTTCACTGTTTTAGATTAATATATTTAAATAATAATATAAATGGCGCTGTCTCATATGAGCTGCACGTTTAGTAGGTCTACCCATATTCTACAAATTAGTGAGTGTACTTCAGATTCACTAAAAATCGAAAAATAAATAAAAATTTTAACAAAACAAAAACCGACTTCATAAAAAAACATATTAATATGCACTAAAAAGTAAAAAAAATAATTGCGTATTCTTCTATAATTTGATAATAAACTTACTATTTTCTACTCATCAATATGTAGGTACGAATGTGTTGTGTGATTGATAATTTATTTACAATTATTGTTATTTTTGGAGTCGATGTCAGCTAATGAAACACTATAATATACCTAGCAATAATAATACGGGAATATTTTAAAAACATACACATTACAAATTGACTTTTATTCGCTTCGTTTAGTTGCGCGTGCGACACAAGCACATCTCACCTACAACTATGTATGTAGTTATAAGCCCACCTTGGCTGACATCGACTCCAAAAGTAACAATAATTGTAAATAAATTATCAATCACACAACACATTCGTACCTACATATTGATGAGTAGAAAATAGTAAGTTTATTATCAAATTATAGAAGAATACGCAATTATTTTTTTTACTTTTTAGTGCATATTAATATGTTTTTTTATGAAGTCGGTTTTTGTTTTGTTAAAATTTTTATTTATTTATTACATCATGTAAGAAACACGTTCGTGGAGTTTACAACATAAAATATTAATAATAAAAAAACTATGTATGGAAGTAAACTGAAAATCAGTTAAAACATAAATATACTCCAAATAATACAAATTGAATTAAATTTATCACTCAATCTTCCTATAAATCTAAATAATAAAAGTTGAACAAACGCCAATGTAATCACATTACATTATTGTTCAAGATACCTCTAACGGTTTGAGACTGGCGCGCGCCTCAGTTTCGTTACAACACAATTGTAGGTATAAAGTGATATCCTAACTATATATAATAAGTACCTACCTTCTTTAAGATACAAAACAAATCTAAGGGCTACTAAGTTTACTTTAAAAACAACAACGAAAAACACTACCTTAATGACATTATATTCATAAGCAATTGAACCGATTGGGAGGTTCCATTATGAAAATGTGCCGCAAATGTTTCTTTATCATTGTCAATAAATCCGAGTCGTTCGCAAATTGCATCTGCCATCAATCTAAACGGTGTTACCATCGTTACGTAGTTAAGCACCCTACCGATGTTTGTTTGTGTGTGACGTCACTTATAGCGGCCAATGTTCAAGTACATCATAATCCATACATAAATAGGCAGACAAAAACGTTCAGTTCCTTTTCCGTCTGTGTTTGTCAAACGACTTTCTTTTTTTTATTGTAACTATTTACGATCTTTATTGTTTTATATATTTAATATGTTTTCACTAAATTAACACTAATTATAACTTAATTTCGTTCACGTGTGTAAACTAATAAACAAATAGATCGAATGCTTGATTTTTGGTTTCATCTATTAGTTTTTTTTTATTATTATTTATTTATATCAGGCTTACAGTGATTGTTCCCAATCCTAATTTACTTTTTTTACAATTGACAAATTTAATCAACTGAAGTGATTTTATTTTATAACCTTCTCATTTGAAAGATGAACATGCAAAAATCGCCGTAAGTAAGACCACACCCGAAATATCACCCTCTGCTAAAAACCCGATGTTTACCTAGTTATTCCTCTTCGTTAGACAACGATTTGTCATGAATACTTTAGTGATATTGTTTTTAGATTGAGTGCAGTCTATAAGCGTACAGGGGCGGAGGATTTGGAAGCGATAGTCTACGACATGTTCCACCAATCACAGGTCTCCGAGATGGCGTCATTCATCGTGGACAGGTTGAAATATTTTGGAACATAAATGAAAACAATTTATACGATAGGCAATATACGATATTGATTGTAAATACGAACAATTATAATATTAACAATTTCTGAACTACATAGATATGAATCTCCTGAATCTTGAATTATTATTATTTGTATTATAGTTGAATTTGATTGTTGAGATTAGCAATCTCTCGTTGTTTTGATGAGCAAATTGTCATTTTTCCATTGGCAGCTTTTTGTGGTTTTTTTTCACACCAACCTACCATTCAATCCCTTGTCATATATTATTTAAATTTCAAATATTAATACATAAAATTATAAATTATATAAATTTTGTATTTGTCAACCATGATATGAGTTATAAATACAATTTAGCAACATGAAAACTCAGTGATGCTTAATCTGATGCGAGCCCACAATTGTCGTTTCAGATACACGTGTTTCAGATCTCGTCTCGACAAATATTATGTACATTCAAATGTATCGTAGCAAAATGCAACCCTTATAATGTACATGAGAGGGTGCTAATGCTGCAAACAGACGCCAATCTCGCATCCACTTGATTTAATTGCAAAATTATTTCAGACACGTGCTTTCAAGTGGTTATTGTAAGATTTTGAAAAGACCCCAAAATCATTTCGATGTTTTGAATGCTTGAAGCAGATGAGTAGTTTTTTGCAGAACAAATATTATAATATTTAGGCAGTACTATTTATTTAAACCACAGTATTTATTGTCTTTTTTGTTTTTTTTTTTTAAATATTTATATTCTACATTTAAATATTTATATATAAAATCGAAATATTACTCGTCACGAGATCTCCTAAACTTTTGGACAGATGGAATAGAAATTTGTCACAGTTACTTGTTACCCGACGTAGACGGATTTTTCACAAATCCTATCCAGACAACATTTTTCTTATTATCTACCCGTGCAAAGCCGGGACAATTAGCTAGTATTCCAATATAATTAATTTAACTATATAAAGCTAAAAAAATGTATACAAAGTTAATATGAAAACCACTATCGATACTATGATCGCCCCCAGGCCGTGTTCACAATGACCCCAATGCACCTAAGTGCATACACTAAATAATTCCGGTTACAGGATGGATTGCGCTAATAGGGACTATACGTCACTAGGCATCGCGTAAATCGTCTGGAACTTTCGATTGCATTCCAAAATACTACCAGCGTGATGTATGGTGAGGGGTACATATATTTTTTTATTTAAATTTATTGTTATGACTCCTGCTTTAACATTCGTAAAATGAAAACAAGAAGGCATTGAACACACATGTTTTGTAGCCAAGGCTGAGACCGCAATGTGCGTCAAAAAAATATAACCATTGGCAAGGACCAGCAGTCGTTTAGGGCGAGGGAGGCAGATTTACAAATAATTTCTTATTTGAGTTTATGATAACCATTGCCAGGACAAGGACCAGCAGTCGTTTAGGGCGAGGGAGGCAGATTTACAATTTCTTGTTTGACTTTGATGTTAAGAAGAAAAAATTTAACAGCATCAACTATTTACTTCCATAATTTTCATTAAGAAAATTATTTATTTATTATATACGAGGTCAAAAAAATTACATATTTTAACACCTTACCCCACCAATATCGAAATTATAGACTGTCATGACGCAATCATTCAAATCTAGTATCGCTCCAATGTGCATTAAGAAATATGCATTAAAGTAAAACTATCTATAAAAGTTTTAAAAAAAAACATGACATCAATAATTAAATTAAAAAAATAAATTAATAATAAAATTTAAAGTAACATATTAGTATTGCTCTTCGTTATATACACAATTTAACTCTGTAATATAGCAATGTGTTTATAAGAGCTTTATTAAATGAAGTACGCATGTAATATAACGCAAGTAATGCAATATTTCAAGGGACTGAAATCTTATGAAAAATAATCGAAAGCCACAAAGCGCTCCATTATAAGTTATCACACTATACGATACAATTTAGAATATATTGGGGTTCGAATTGTTTAAAATTAAAGGATCATTATAAACATTTCACATACAATATGTACGTAGTTTGTTTTTAAATATAAATAAATAAAGTACGCAATTTAAAATAAAAATCTGGTAGATTAGAATATATTAGGAATACAATAAAGACAAAACATTCAACCAATGTAATGCAATACATTACAGTAAAAACTGATTTTCGAGGTATTCCTTGCTGTCCTGAGGCACTATATTGAATTCCGTAAGTCTTACAGGAATGCACATTTTTGTGATACTCAGACTGCCTCTCTTAACGTTATTTTTTAATATGCAATTCTACTGAAACAAATTAAATGAATAGCGAAACTAATATGAACTAAGATTTCAATATGAACATTATGTTTAATATTCATTACAAAAATTGTAAGGAACTCTTTGCTAAATTCTAAAGTACATCGTTCTTTTATAATAAAGGTAAGCAGACGGGCAAATATACATTACTGTAAGTGGCGTAAGAAATAATAACCGTTCCTTATATCATCAATGGGCCACCAACTTTGGAAACTAAGACGTTATGTCCCTTGTGTTTGCAGTTACACTGGATTTCATGTCAAACCAGAACAAAAATGAATAAGTACTGCTTATTAGTATGCTTGGCGGTAGAATAACAGATATTCTACCGCCTGTGGTTTATACTGGTGGTATTGTTTTTTCGTAAAACTCTACCACCAAGTATAACACTGATGGGTTAAGGCCTCTTCTCTTCTGGAGTTTGGAGCTTATTACGCCACGCTGTAGTGGAATACACATGTGACAGAATTTCAATTAAATTTGATACATTGCAGGTTTCCTCACGATTATTTCCTTCACCGTCAAGCACGAGATGAATTTTAATCACAAATTAAGCACATGAAATTCAGTGGTGCTTGGCCAGGTTTGAACCCACGATCATCGATTAAATTCACACATTCTTACCACTGGCCCATCTCGGCTTATTTGCTAACATTACATACACAAACAATTTGTTTTTTCATGTAACTACTTCCTATAAACATCTTAACTTCATCAATACGGCAAGTCGGTACATACATATCACATACACGTTAAAACCAAGATAAGAAAAGAATCTGATTCATAATAATCGATCCGTGCTGTCTGTTTCTGTCACTTCAATTAGGGAGGAGTCGTGGATAATGCCTTCTTTTTAATTAAATTATCCATTGATTCAAGCGTGGAACTGGGGAATGGCACGAGATTGAAATATTTCGTTCGTAAACATTTTTCTTAAGGATTATTTTTATGGGTTTATTTATTGTGAACTTTCTCTTTTAATGTACTTTTAATTTCCAATATTTAGATACTAAAAGCTAATGTAAAATACGTGTTTTATTAAAAAGCTTAAAGATAACGGCTCAGAGCCTATATTATTTATTTATAAAAATATCGTAATTTATATCAGACTATTAGAACTGATAAGCTTATTTCAAATTCACCTAAAGTCTACGTACCTTATAATTTCAGGACTTACATAGGCTTGGTGCGTATTTATAATTGTGATTATATTATGAAGATATTCAATGCATAGGTTTTTGGTCCGAGCTCTTTTCAAATGTTAAATAAACAATAATAAAATATTTTAATAATTATTTCTAAAGCGAAATCTAAGGCATATAAAAAGTGAGACACCACAGATTACACCATCAGGAGATCTCTGAAACAAGAGGTTCAAATGACTTGAGCATAGCTCTTTCGTGACATAGATGTTTACTAAGAACGGATTTTACGCAAATCCTATCAAATATATTATTACTCGTACTTCTTTCTTATATACACGAGCGAAACCTGAGCGGTTAGCTATTATATATAAACGCATTATAGTTTGTTATATAATATACTAACATTGCTACTAACAGTCAACACTTCTACACTTAAATTAAACAAGTAGATATAAAGAATGTGTCTATAACAGCGTAATGAAAAAGGGGTTTTAATATTGTACCTTGTTTGCATGTCAAGTTTACTCCTTAAGGGCAACCGTCTCTCATCGTAGGGAGTGTATGAGGGCCCTCCATGTTTTAATATCAGGAGATTACCGCCTCATTAATGCATGGTCATGCCACGTTTTAAGTTTTATTGCGGCACGCGTTGTAATGCCGACTGGTTCGCTTCAATCGTTTAAACTTTGGAATTTGAATTTAATAGTTATACAGTTAGGTTTTGAATATTGTATTGAAATAGGTATTCATATGTGAATATTACATACAACGTTGTAATTTAATTTATATTATTATATAATTAATAAACATATCTTTTATCCAATAATCTGGATACACTATATGTACATTGATTTTATCAACATTTCTAATGACGTCACACTCATAGCTGTCTCGTTAATGCTCTATAATAAGGTAAAAACATATTATATTTCCCTTTACCTGTATCAGAAAACCTTCTACAATTTTTGGTAAATTTCCCCATACCTTGCGCTTAATCGACGTTTTGCATACAAAATTGAATTCCGAGCAGCGTGTCTAGCGTAAACTATCTCGAAGATGGGGTTAAATGTCAAAGGCATTCACATGGTAATGAAGGTCCTTTATTTTAAAATCTGCTCGTATTTAAGCAATTTTATGCTTTTAAGGACGTTGCTGAAACGTTCTGAATATTTGATAGTGGAATTTATTCTAGTTTTCTCAGTTATTATACTGAATTCGAATAGGAAAAGTTGAATACTTGAATATAAAACCGACTATGAATTTGTGTTCTACTTATTATAATAAGAAAATATACGTTTACATTTGTAATAAATGATGGGATATGACAAACTAATTGCTGCTAGTTGCTTGACTTATTATTACATTGAAGTTATCAGAGTGCCTAGTTTTTTGAATTATTCAACATGTTCAATTTCTTTATATCAATTTCAGAATATTGCCACTAGATGTCGCTGTTTTGATTCCATACAAATCGTAGATAACGTCAACGCTATCGAATAAGTCTAAAAGTACTCGCACTAGCTACACAGTGCTTGATTCGTATAAACTACCTGTGCCAGCAAAAACTAATACTGGCCCGTCTGGGTGGACACTAGGCTCTTATGTTACAGTCAAACATGAATGCTTTGTATTGCGTGATTTCCGTTGAAAGGGTGAATGAGTAAGTAATTACAAACAGAAGCGTCATTACATCTTATATTCAATTGTTAGCGGGCATTGAAGTTGAACGGAGAGGTTTGTATTTCTTGCAAACGGAAGAGTCAACGGACTAAGATGACCAAATAAAATCAATTTCCAATTGCAAGTCTACCTTTCTGAAACCCTAGGTTAAGATAAAACTGCAAGCTAAAATTGTGTATATGTCTTTTGGGTATAAATAAACGAATAGTATTTAAAATTTTCTTAGTTGATAAGAAAAAGTTAATTAAGTAACTAACATCCTTTGCAACATTCTTGGCTCATTTCATTATTAACTCAGAACTGAATTCAGCAGACAGCAACTTCAAAAATGTTTAAAAAAAAAAGAATAATTTGATCTCGAAAAAAAAAGTCATTCGTTATAATAAAAACACGTATAATATTTCTTGAGTTGAAATAAAAAGCGTCGACAGCGACGCTAGTTTCAACAAAATCGAGTTTTTTATTAAGAAAATATGCTAATACCGAAATAATTGAACTCCCTTTTCCACGTAATAAAGCACGGGTTCATTGTCCCTGGAAGGAGTGACGTCATAATAAAGCTTGCTCCTTTGATTCAATATCGTATATTAAGATGTGCATAGATGTTGCTAAGCGTGAAATATTTAACGCTCGACTAAAGAAGGGGCGATTTTATAACACTTTAAAACTTCTAACATCTTTATTACTATATTCATTTATATTTATACTGTGTTGGGGATATTTTATATCACATACATAAACTATTAATATCCAATGTGTGCTAATATTGTTTCATTGAAGTAATGTCTCGAACTAAAACATGAAATCATCTGTACAGAACTACACATTCAGAAATTAAGATTTATAATTTCAAAATGTTTCTTTATTGTTATGAAATATTTTTATTGTTATTAGAATAATTAGTAACGTACATTTTTTATAATGAAATCGAAATTAGAAATTATTATTATTCATGGACTGCTAAAATAATTACTATTCTAATACATTTACTTAATTTGAAAAGACAAATGTCAGTTTCACACACTGACCAAGTATTATTATTAGTCAATCTGATAGCAATGTTTGTTTTTCTTGACAGCTTGCTATGTTGTCAATAAAATTACATAACAAGATATCAATTGTCCACACAATAAAGTGGCTATTGTATATATACACAGAGTAGCAAATAGTTGATTTGTTTAGTCTTTTACTTGTTTATTTTTTCTAGTATTTTCTAGAACACTGACAGAAGAAAAAGCTCTCACCGTTGTCAACCGTACGGAGTTTATTATTCGATTATACGACGGAAAATCTGAAGCAGGTGAAGGCGCTGTTACGAAACGTCAAAGTGTTATTACGTTAAGCCGGGAGTTTCGAGGTATTCCCACTAATTGAAACTCAGGAAATTCATTTTGAATTTTGGCATTTGCTTTAATACGGACCATAGATGTTGAATAGTTTACGAGTTATTTCACCTGCGCTATGCAGGTAATTAGACTCGAAGGGACACGCATGTAAATGATGAGAAACAACGTGGATTGGTTTTTTTTTAATTAAAATATTGAGATAGACAAATAGTAACTAAGGACTTCATGGAAGGAAATAAAATAGAAATCCTTGGAGCCTATCTATAAACAATCTCTTACTACGAAAGAAAACTAATTTTAGTCATAAACAAAAAAATAAATATTGTTTGCAAATTTCTTTAAAATATCTACAACACCCATATCGATTTAATGTACGAATCAGATTTAGCAAATTACTCGTTTGTCTGTGTGCGCGTTTGCCCGTGTTTGTGCGTGGAAGCGCAGATAGTTTTAGTGTGTATAATTTTTCGTCGAAGAGACACTGACAAACTGCCATATTACGTTGTCTCATCACAAACATTTCCATGTTTTAAAGTAACGTTTAATATTGTAGATATGATATGCAGCAACTAATCCTCTGCCATCAATGTTATCAATGTTTCTAGTTTAGAACTCCTATTCACTAACTTTGATACTTTGTTTTATACTCTTCACTGCATATCTTGAAGTGCAGAGTTAAATGACAAAGTCTGCATCATAGTTGGCTTCGAGGTGCTTGATAGGAGTTTCGTTATCTGAAGACCGCACTGTGTAAGGGTAAGAGAGTAACAGATATGACTTCTATAGTGAAAGTTTTACCGTAAACTGTACAATCAAACGCAAATTTTAGGTATTATTTCCGTATCAGGGGGTTTTTTGCATTGCAATAATTAATTTTAGACATAAGTTGTGGCTGTATTTAATATATGTGTAGCTATATTGTTAAAATAGTATTCTTTCAGTGGAAAATAAGTATGAACTATTGGGAAAGACATAAAAATGTTTAGAAAACACATTGTGCTTGTTCAACTCCGTATTTACTTTGAAAATCTAAATCCCGAAAGAATACGATAAGAGCAACAACATTAATACAAAAATTTTAAAATTATTTATATTTAACAAACTCACTGTGTAAAAATATATTAAAATAAACTTTAAATAAAGCTTAACAATATCATCCTAACGTCACACAATACACACACACGTAAAGCTTTTTTATTCTTATTTAGCTTATCAGTATATAATATAAAACATTAAATTTCTACTAAAAGTCACATCAACATAGCACTAAATCTGAGTTCATCCCATATATAAGATATACTTCAAAGTTCATTTTCGCATCTGTAACTAAACTTCTCAAATTTGAATCTTGTTATAAAATATTTTTTTTACAGTTTATGAAATATTAAAATGAATACTGTATTCAAACGACAATGCAGAACTCCAAGTTTGTTATCTCGACGCCCGCGGCTTCGTCTGCGGTGCGAATCCTATCGCTGCGAGCAACTGCATTGGTAAGGCACCCGTTACCCTCAGATACCTATTGCTATGTTTAAAATATTCCTTTTACTTTCTACGAGACGGCTGGCGTTTTAATCATTTTGATTGGACGTATATACGTTTTATCTTTTTCAATACTTTTAATATTTCTATGTATCTTTCATCTTTTGCATCTATTTTTGTCTGGTTTTAACTAAAGATCAATAATTGATGAGGAAAATATTGCCTGTCTCGACATGAAATGAAATGAATGCCTTAGACTGATTAAAAGGAACGCTTGATAACTGAATTATTTTCGTGAAATGTTAAGATTAGTATGCAAATGTTACAATAATTTCACATAAATACGCATTGCGTGGCATTAATAGAAAACTTTCATATGCAATTTGGTACAGGCAGAACCTAAGCACTAGGTACTACCCCGTATTAAAAAACCATTTTGTATTTATTAGATTTATGTAATTTTTCATATCACATTTTAAACTCGTAATGATAGCTTTGATTAAATGAAGTACAATTAGTAAAAATATTTTTAATTCTGTTCTTGTAGAATCCTAGGCGCGCGTACGTATGTGTCTTTGCTGATAAATGTGTATATAACTGGTTTTTTTTGTTGACTTGCATCTTGAAAAAAATTTTCAAACCAACAATATATTTTCAGTAAGTATTTAATATTACATTTTTAACTCCAATTAATCTTAAAAAAATCTCTACCATTTTTGAAGTCTAGCTAAACACATTGATAGCCAAAAAAGTAAAGGTGACATCGAAAATTATAAAAATAAACTGTTATCCTGCAACTCGGGGCACGATTCCCTTCAGAGGGCTCGTGAAGGAATTTTTAATTCAATTATGATAGCGATCTTGTTTAATGGCCGTCCTCTTGTAGGACGTTTTATGTCACCCCTGCTTACGACCGTGAAGCTCTATGGTGTTCAATACTGAAACGTTTAAACATAAAACTGAAAAACGTTCCTTTTTTCATTATTTTACGAAAGAAATGGTGTGAATTACTAAATTGCAAATGGATGGCAAATGCGATGGACTAACTCAAGTAAAAAAAAATGAAAAAAAATAGATTAAAAGGTGTCTTGAATTTATTTGAAAATGTATTTTATATATGTATATCTATACTAATATTATAAAGCTGAAGAGTTTGTTTGTTTGTTTGTTTGAACGCGCTAATCTCAGGAACCGCTGGTCCGATTTGAAAAATTCTTTCAGTATTGGATAGTACATTTATCGAGGAAGGTTATAGGCTATATAACATTTTAAAAAAAATTAGGCATCCTTACTAAAAGTCCAATAATGTAACCCAAGGTGTATAAAAATGACCCAAAAAAATCCTTACACGGCGTGTGCTGCGAAAACTATTAATTATAGAACAAAACAATGTACTACCACTTTGCAGAATATATAATTGTCTACAAAAAATATCATGTCACCATATGCCTAACTATTGTAGTTATCTCGCAATAAGTGTTTTCTTTTATTTTTTTTAAAAATTAAAATGCCGTCGCTTTAAAAACTCTCTATTTTGTACCTTGGTATTATTCCTTATCAAAATAAATTACTTCATATTCAGGACGAATTCAATACCTTTCTAGAACTTTTTGAATTATTCAATTCGGACGTTTCATTCAAAAGATATAGCTATATTTAAAATGTAAGTATTAGTGTTGTAGCCAAATAAGTATTTGTGCGCGCATGTATGATGTGGTGGGCGGTTATGAGGGGCGAGGGGGCGGTAGCCTCTGCGAGATACCATGCCGGGTCGGCTCCTTACGGAACGATTGAGCTCAACGAACTAATTTTTTTTTAATACTTCTTAGACGAAAAAATTGAAAGTTATCGTAATTTTAAAACTATTGCGCACTAAATAAATTCAAGCGGTCACACTAACGCGCGATGCAACCGCCTGCGCGCCCTGGCCCCGCGTCCCGCTGTCTTTTTTAGGAATAGTTACTGTGCTACTCGAGCGAAGCCGGGGTGGGTCGCTAGTGTGTTATAAATTGTTAGTTTAGGACATAACCCCAATTTATTGATGATTTCATTTCGTCGTGTGAATATTTACTTCGTGCATTTTATGATGTACAGTTTGTAAATAAATATAGTTGACAGGAAATTGACAGTGTTTACACTCCCATGCCTCGGATAACACACAAAGCCGTTGGTTCTGTGCCTCTTTCCGGTCATACTGGATTTGCCGTCCTATTAGTTTATGAGAAGACACTTATGCTAGCGCCTTCTTGTGAAGTAAGCTGTCCCACACAGTTGCCTAGTACGTCAAATTGCATGTCAAAAGCATTATCACACAAATTAAATACACACACATACATACATCTTTGTTAAGTAACATAAATGAAAACGTTAAGAAAACATATTACATACAATAATATATATTTATAACATACCTTCAAACATAATAATAATATTATCTTTATATCGAAAACGACGAAATATCTCTTCGTTATATTGTAATAAAGTTAGCGAATAACAAACGTTATAATTTTATAAAATATGCCTGTAAAAACGACCCTGTTTCTGAATGTAAACTTTTTTTTTAATTAAAAATATAACGTGAACATATTTTAAATATAAAGGTAGAAAAACGATATTTCGCACAAAATGTTAACGAAAAAAACGAAATTCCAATAAATGAAATTAAATTCAGAAGTCAAACTTGCTTTTTACGGTGGATCGTTGGAAAAATTTCATGGCGATAAATTTGTCAGGCGAGGCCGAAAAGTTTCATGTTAATTCAATCAAACGATCGGGCTGGCTTATGTTTGATGAAGGGAAATCTCTACTTCGAATTTTTATTATTAATTTTGTAAAATCCACATTTAGAATCAATCATATCTGGGTTAAATTATTTTATAGTACTTAAATGAGGACTTTTACTTTTTAATAAACTTTTGTATTTTGATAAAATTCTTTGCTTCGATTTCCATTACGAATTTTATGAATATCATGTATGGAGTTAACGAGTATATCGAAGTTCAAATGAAGTATAAGTTATGAACTTCGCTCATATTTGTTTTTTTTAATAGTATTGTAGAATGTATAATTGACAAGAATAGCATTGAGTTGAGTTATTACAAACGTGGAATCTATGAAAAATAATAAAAAACATGGTATTTTACTTAAATTGTGAATTTTAAATAATGCAACTAAATTGAAAATCCCGAAACTTAATAACAAATCAATATATATATATAAAGGTAGGTACATATTTGGACTTTAAAGGAGAAGGTCCAGCACTTGAGTCACGATAGTATGCGCTAGCGAAACCGTTGAAATCCCAAACAGAAGGAGAGGATACAGCTTGCTTTTAGTGGATAGCGCACTCCGTACTGATAAATCCCAAATTCCTCTTCAAACTTCATGAGACAACGTGTAAATACTTGGTGGTAGAGCATTGTGCAAGTTCGTCTGGGTAGGTACCACCCGCTCGTCAAGTATTCTACCGCAAAACTGAAGTACTTGGTATTTTTGTGTTCCGGTTTGAGGGTGTGAGCAAGTTTAATTACAGTCACAAGGGACATAACACCTTAGTTCCCAAGGTTGGTGGCGCATTGGCGATGTAAGCGATGGTTAACATCTCTTACAATGCCAATGTCTATGGGCGTTAGTGACCACTGATGGCGGCTTAACAAGACTTATAGTACAAAGTGTTGTATCACTTTTTTGGTTCTCGCTGTAAATATACTAATTTAAAAAAAAGGTCTGTCTAATCTACTCATTCCGTACTACCGCTTAGAATATATTTTAGGGTCGTAAAGCGATCTCTTCGTCTCAACCGTGCCAAGCCAACTAATTTTACCATACGTCGGACGCCTTTATGCGTCTTAATATCAAATAACTTTTAATAGAGATGCCACTACTGACTCCAGCTGCCAATTTAAAACGACATTTCTTATAACCAACCGATTTTAAGAGGATATTGTGTTTAAAATAAATCACTCTCATATTAGTATAAGATCGGATTTTTTTTGAAAAACATTATTATATCGATCAATCTTCTCCACGATTCTCAAAAAGTAAGAAACGACCAAATAATGTTTTCCACAGTACAACATTTGAGTACGATTAAAGAAATAGAAAAAACATCAAAAGCAAGAATATCTTATGCAACATAAAGCGATTGACAATTTTATTTATAGAATTATGAAATGGAAAATTTATAATAAAAGAAAATTATTGGAGAAGGTAAAGAAAGGTGCCGTATAAAAGAAATATTTAACTCCAAGCCAGGGGAAAAGGCATTGTTTGGAGTTAACATTTCTGACGGTTAATTTGCACATTAACGGCGAAAAAAAGTTTTGTCCGAATAAATGAGTATTGTGAACAAAGGCTTCCTCCTGCGTTCCTGGAGATGAATGTGCTCCTAGTAATGACATTCTTCTAAAGAGACGTTTATGTCCCATTAACTTTCGCTGTTATTCGTGTATTTATTTAGGTGCATTGACCTTTATGTGTAACAAAAAGATTGTCGATAAAAACAGCTAATACATATAAACTTAGGACCTTCTTAAAATTAACAATATTATGTACCCAATGACAAAATTAATTTGGATGTCTACAGCAATTCTTAGGGCAGTCATAAAAAAATAATATTATGCATTAAATATAGTTTGCCATATCAATCCCTGGATTGTGTATACCCTAGGATACATACTAATGATTATTTTAAATTTTTCATCCTTTTTTGTAAATCCTAATTTTAATTATGAGTATTCAATAACGCTGACCTTTTTGTTTTATTTTATATAATTTCATATAAACTCAGATAGTCTGTGGTTTTAATTTGTATATACATATTAAAACCACATATTGTACATATGTGCATGAACCAAAAAAATTGAATACAACTCTCAACGGTTACAGTATAAAAACTTGATTATAACATGATGTTTATTTACAGACTAAAACAGTTTACAAAAATAAATATAAGAATATTGTTAAATAATAAATAAAACTGCACATCAAGAACTAATCTCTTTAAATAGAAGATCTACGTATGTACCTATACTGAAGGAACACTAAGATAAGTAGCTAATGCGAGCCATCACTTCCACGCTACCAGACGGCTCCGTAATGCAGCCGAGATTGCCTGTCTACTATGATATTTTACTTGTGAAATAGAGGAAATTTAGTGTGAAACGCTTATGACGGAAACTTCAATTTCAAACTTCAATGAAAGCTGCATGATGAGGTAAAATGTTGCTGAAATTTACATAAAGGTTATCCAGACATCACACGAAAATTTTCATTTAGCTCGTAAATAATGTTATCGTGACTTTAACGAAAAATGTTGTCGTTGTTGTTGAGATTGATGAGATTTCCAGATTATACTTTAATTAATCTAAAGAACGAGAGCGACTAAGTAACTCCGATGGCCCAGTGGTAATAACGAGTGACTTAACCAATGATCATGATTGGTTCAAACTCGGGCAAGCACCACTGTATTGTTTGTGCTTAATTTGTGATTATAATTCATCTCGTGCTTGACGGTGATGGAAAACATTGCGAGGAAAACATTGCATGTGTCAAATTTCACTGAAATTCGGTCACATGTGTATAACACCAATCCGCATTGGAGCAGCGTGGTAGAATAAGCTCCAAACCTTCTCAATAGAGGAGAAGAGGCCTTAGCCCAGCAGTGGGACATTCACAGGCTGTTACTTACTTACAAAGTAACGTATGTTGAATGTTCTAACTCAGATTTCAACGGGTCTATAAAATCTATATCGACTGGAGTTTTAAGTTAATGTTCAAAAACGTACCATTTGTTTACCTAATGAAATACATCGACAGCAGCACGACAATATAAATGATTAAAATAAATGTCTGAAATATACTACAATTAAGAATTATTATCGATTAAAAAGATATTGCTAAAATATTACATCATTACCTACTCAACTGATCTAAGAAAGCTTGATAAAATTTCATTAGATCTTATAAATATGAATTCTAAAATATAAGCAAAGATCCTCTGCTTATTGCATACTAAAAAAGATTTAATTAAATTGTACGAACGTTACGAAGTGCATTACGAACCATTTCACATACGTCACGTGATGTAGAACAGCGGAGTGAATAATAAAACTTTTGTTCAACAACAATTAGTATTCAAGGGTTGATGACATACGGTGAATTTAAAGCGGGTCGGGGTATGTCAGAATTTCGTGCTTCGGCCGTGAGGTACGGCTCTAATGTACTCGTTATGTCAAACTTAAATGAGATGACCGGATAGTTTGTTAGTAAATTTTAATACGTAACTTGGGATTATTTTTATATGGTATTTCTTCAAATAACAAAACTCGATAACATTGGTTGAATGGAAGAAAGTACCTTATGGATATAAGCAAAATTCAACATAGTGGAAAGTATAAAACTGGAAAAAATACATACATATATTACATGTGTATGTATACACACAGTTTTTACCAGTGATAATATTGATTCGTAAGATATCTGACATATTATGACGATGATTACTGAAGGCGTCGGAAAATATCATGACGACTTATGTATTAAGTACCTATTATGCACATAAAACATTTTATTCAGTCCCTTATTTAG
This sequence comes from Nymphalis c-album, assembly GCA_963151315.1. Taxonomy (NCBI): domain Eukaryota; kingdom Metazoa; phylum Arthropoda; class Insecta; order Lepidoptera; family Nymphalidae; genus Nymphalis; species Nymphalis c-album. The sequence continues at coordinate 3,167,686 of OY720601.1, forward strand.
CCGGGACGGGAAATAAATTATTAAAAATAAATACCAAATACTATCAGTCAAACCATTTACCTTCCTGCTATAAATGTAATAAAAAATAGAAATAAAAAAGAGAAAGTCCAGTAACGCAGTATTGAACCAGAGCTCTCCAGTATCCATACAAACCTGCTATGTAACGACGGACAATCTCCATTCCATTTGCAGTATCTTTCTATATTGGCAGTGATTTCATAAGCAGAGCTAGTATTGAAAGCATTCGAGTAACTCCAAGTGTATGAAATAAAACCAAATAATCTGTTGCATTTTACCTATTCGAAATGTTTTAAACGATGACTATTCAGTGTAAAGTGTGATTGAAAAAACCTGTCAAGCGCGATCATGTCTCACGCCTGATGGTTCTGTTCATGATATATTATGTATTAATTAAGTCACAGTTTTAAACACTGCATCGACAATTATTTCAAATTCATATAATAAAATAACACGATAATTTTTTGTTGAGACCTGGTCTTAAAACAAAAACCACATATATAAACTAGCCGTGCTCCGCGGATTCACCCGCGTATTATTTATAAAAATATAATAAATAAAAATCAGCCTCAGCCTTCCTCGATAAAAAGATTATACAACACAAAAATATTTTTGAAATGCGAACCAGTAGTTCCTGAGATTAGCCGGATCAAAACAAACAAACTCTTCAGCTTTATATATTAGTATAGATATAGACACCTTATGTCAAGTTTGAGTAATATAACTACGTCACAATTGAAAATCTAATGCTATCCAGATCTTCGGGGATTTAATTATATTCTTTCATTATTATTATTTTTGTAGAACTAAACCAGAAATTTAAATCCTAAAAAGTAATTTGATACACAAACCTGCAGAGAGAAAAGCGCACTTCGATAGACTGACGTTTTTTTTATTTCGATGTACAGAATCCTAAAATGAACTCTTTCAACGTCGAACGGGTTAAAATTGAAAACTGAATTTTGTAATCGAGCGAAATTTAAAAATATCAAACTAAAATACAAAATAAAGGACGCAAAATATTTGAAAATTCTAAAATAAATTGCAATTGAATATTAAGAAATAATGTACTGACAAATTCGAATAAAAAAATACTACAGTAGTGCAAGTAGACCAAATATTTACATATTTATGAGATAGCTTAATAGTAAGAACTACATATGTTCAAATGATCTTAAAGATTCTTTGATCCAATATATTTTTCCATCTATTCTTGTTTCTTTAATGTAGATCAAACAGATGGACTTCACCTCACTCGAATATTCAAATACAATACACAACTTCCAGAAGTCTACTATTCTAACAATTTCAAGGTATTCTTTATTTAAATTGGCTCTTACAAGCACTTTCGTATCGTCATTTGATACATTTATTTTGTCTTTGAGTATAATAATAATAATATAAAGAAAATATTGGTAAATATTTCAAGTTTCAACATTCACTGTTTATTTTAATAACATTGAAAGTAAAATTAAGCAAAGGAATCAAGTAAAAATTTAATGTTTATTAAATTATTATTCATTTTCAAATTTTGATCAACAAATATTGGTCAACTTAAATCTTTTGTGACATTTCGTTATTGAAAACGATTTTCTCATTAACTTCAATATGGTGGCGATGACGTAACAAATGTAATTATCAGATAGTATACGATCCGTCACAAGTATTTAGATTAAAATATTTGTTATATTCAGCAACTATTCGGGGACGATTGATTTATCAGGACTGAGACCGCCTGTATCGAAGTGATGTATGAGTCTTTTGAGATTACCACAGATAAAATATAAACAGAGAAAATTTCTAATAAAAGAATAAATTTATAATTACATTTTACTAGTATATTAATATTTGAATCAACTTCGTTTTTTGTTGAATTATTCATAGGTACTGATTTAATTCTTGTTTCACCCACTCTATTGAGCTAAAAACGCCCACCTGGTGGCGATGATGGAAATAAATAAATAAAAATTTTAACAAAACAAAAACCGACTTCATAAAAAAACAAATTAATATGCACTAAAAAGTAAAAAATAATTGCGTATTCTTCTATAATTTGATAATTAACTTACTATTTTCTACTCATCAATATGTAGGTACGAATGTGTTGTGTGGTTGATAATTTATTTACAATTATTGTTACTTTTGGAGTCGATGTCAGCCAAGGTGGGCTTATAACTACATACATAGTTGTAGGTGAGATGTACTTGTGTCGCACGCACAACTTAACGAAGCGAATAAAAGTCAATTTGTAATGTGTATGTTTTTAAAATATTCCCGTATTATTATTGCTAGGTATATTATAGTGTTTCCTTAGCACTAGTAATCAATATATAAATATACATAAATATAACCTGTATGTAAGAGTACATATACGATTCTATATATATATATATATATATATATATATATATATATATATATATATGTCGAAGCATCAAGAAGTTTTATTGGGAATTATTTTGATTAATTATAGTACTCAGCCGGCAACGTCAAGCTGGAAGCTTGAGCGAGGTCGCCACTGTGTCAGTTTGACGTTAAGGACACGTGACATCCGAAAAATGTCATATTTGACGTGAGCGCGGAGACCGCATGCGCTGACACAGTTGTTTGGACGAACTCGCTGCGTTACCAACTGAATTGCCCTCCATCTTGTTATCGTATTCTAATATAGTAAAGTTATTGTAATTTAATATTGAAAATAGATTTAACGTGACCGACTAGTCTTTTATTTTGAAGATCGCCATGTATGGTAACGAGTTGACGCCTGACGTTTCGAAATCAGAAGTGGAATCGGAATCTCATGTGTTCTGATACGCTCGGGTTCCTGAAATAGGGCCGTTGGCTATGCAAATTAAATTAAAGCACTTACGAATTATTTTACTACCCTACGAAAGTATTATAGTTTTGTAGGTGCAGAATATATGTGGTAACGTATTATACGTCGAAAATGATTTTGTGAGTATGTTTCAATTTGTTTAAAAGCGAATATATGCTGTGTGTCGTACTTTATAAGTTTCTTAGTAACTTCACAAGTTTGCTTATTACGTTGTGATAATTTATTTAGCTACCATGCTTTAGACTATTAATTAAGTGATCTTGCGCAATAATAGCTAAGAAATGTGCCTAATAACAGCCATAAAAAGTCTGATAAAGTCTTAACAAATGTGTTACATTCTAGTTCGATTAACGTCGTTGGAGGAATAAAGCATTCACCTCCACGTGGGTCGCCGCCGCGACTGCGTGTAGTGATTGTGACTATGGTGGAGCATCGGGACTTTACGGCATGGCGTTCCGTGAGTGCGGCCATTAACCACGATGTTGGTGCTAACAATCATTGATGTGATACGATGATCAATACTACGGTGAGATCAAACCAATATTTTTAATCACGCTAACTTTTAAAGCTAATGGTAATGATAATGAGCGTTTGTTTCATATTTGTAAGTGTCTGAAGTGATAAAATATTGTACTGGCCCTACTAGTCAGTCTCAGTCAGTTAGTCAGTGTTCTCTTATTAAAGAAAGTATTTCTTATAAATTTTGTGGGAACTTGAACAAAGTGTAGTCACATTAAGAGCCATTAGCCATTGTGTTCTCAGCACTGTTCAAATATGTTGTATTTTCGAGATTGATAATAATTTAATCGAAATTTTATTTAATGTTTTGCTGTATGTCTCTTTGCGTAGTGACATTATGATCATGATCATGGACGTACTGTCGCAGTGATTTAGAGTTAATTTGACAGCGACGTAAATTAAAATTTCTATTTTCATGACGTAAACAATTATTACTCACAAGTACCCTCAGCTAATTTAAAATTAATGTTTGATTTTAACGTTATTGATACCGAAGTGTCCCTAGCTCATAAAGCAGAAATTGTTACTGCGTTTATTCGTTATTCGAAATATTTTATTACTGGTATGGCGCAAACTCGCGTAACAATGGGTGAACGTGTGATTAGGGTAATTAGTACGACAAAAGCTAGTTCTCTAGAATTTTTAGTAGGTAAAGTCGCGAGACCTTTGTCGAAGATGTATAATGACGTAGAGATCGATGTGTGGTCAGGAGTGGCCGAGCTAAGTGATACTGTGTGACAAATATTGTTTCAGAGTAACACACGAAGATGGTGCTTCAGTGCTTCGGATGCGACACATCAGTGTCTGCGCACAACTGGTGTTGCTGGCTGACCCATATCCAGTCAGCAGACTCTCCAGCCTGATGGACGTGGCGCTTGCATCGCGTGGTGACCGACTGTCCCAAGCGTACAGGCGTGTTCACCTGTCAGTGCGCATTCGTCCGTGGCGTGAGGCGCGTACGGCGCGTGAGGCGCGTGCACCGCGTGAGACGCGTACAGCGCGTGCTGCTGCAGTAATCAGCACGTGTGGTTGCTTCGACTTGCTGAGAGTGCTCAGCACACCGACAAGCGATACAGTACATGACAAAGAATGCTAAGTATGACAAGACGTGGTTTGTTAGTCGGATTTCGGGTGGTTGTCCAGGGCTTGTTCGGACGCCAGCTCGGTTATCCATGTGTTGACGGATGCTGAGAGGTTGTCCATGGCTTGTTCGGACGCTGGCTCAGTTATCCTGGTATTGTCGGATGCTGTAAGGTTGTCCATGGCTTGTTCGGACGCTGGCTCAGTTATCCTGGTATTGTCGGATGCTGTAAGGTTGTCCATGGCTTGTTCGGACGCTGGCTCAGTTATCCTGGTATTGTCGGATGCTGTAAGGTTGTCCATGGCTTGTTCGGACGCTGGCTCAGTTATCCTGGTATTGTCGGATGCTGTAAGGTTGTCCATGGCTTGTTCGGACGCTGGCTCAGTTATCCTGGTATTGTCGGATGCTGTAAGGTTGTCCATGGCTTGTTCGGACGCTGGCTCAGTTATCCTGGTATTGTCGGATGCTGTAAGGTTGTCCATGGCTTGTTCGGACGCTGGCTCAGTTATCCTGGTATGGTCGGATGCTGTGAGGTTGTCCATGGCTTGTTCGGACGCCGGCTCAGTTATCCTGGTGTAGTTCATTTCTTTAAGGTTGTTCATGTCGTGTTCGGACGCCTGACCAGTTATATGTGTGTGCCATCGGACGCCAGCTAATGGTTGTCCAGAAATTGTTTGTTAACTGGTACTCAGAATGATAGATAATAAATTTGATTGGTAGTTTATCACTGTTTTGTTTGCTAAGAAACTGTAAGTTCTTATTTAAGGCAGGGTGGCCGAGTGGGTACATTATTTACTGCAGAACCTTTATTTATCTAGAGACCTCACACGAGGACGTGTGAGATGTCACGATGGCCGTGTCGAAGCATCAAGAAGTTTTATTGGGAATTATTTTGATTAATTATAGTACTCAGCCGGCAACGTCAAGCTGGAAGCTTGAGCGAGGTCGCCACTGTGTCAGTTTGACGTTAAGGACACGTGACATCCGAAAAATGTCATATTTGACGTGAGCGCGGAGACCGCATGCGCTGACACAGTTGTTTGGACGAACTCGCTGCGTTACCAACTGAATTGCCCTCCATCTTGTTATCGTATTCTAATATAGTAAAGTTATTGTAATTTAATATTGAAAATAGATTTAACGTGACCGACTAGTCTTTTATTTTGAAGATCGCCATGTATGGTAACGAGTTGACGCCTGACGTTTCGAAATATATATATTTATATATATAGTTTTCAAAATTGGTCTCAACTTTTAGATGTTCAAATATGTTTCAATTACAAACATATACATATATACTAATGCTTACATGCATAACTCATATTATAAAGAGGAATGATTTGATTTTGGTTCGATTTTTTATTACGATTTAAATCAAAAACTACTCGACCGATTTTAAAAATTCTTTTACCCTTAGAAAGCTACGTTTTTACCGAGTAACATAGGCTATATTATATTTTCAAAAACTTATAGATCCCTACTTAAAATGGAGCAATGTAACCCAACGTACCAAACTGTTGCCTATAAAAGTTATTATTTCGCGTGCGCTGCGAAAACTATTGACGGTATATAAAGAAGTGTTTTATACAATAGTACTATAATTACTCGATCATAACGATGTTATGGTAGGTGAATGATAAATCTAGATAGCCTATAAAAGATTCGGCCGTGTATCGTTAATTTGCTACTAAGAATTGAAGATTTCCGTTACTTTGTCATGGATCCTATAATCAGAATCTAACCAAACTATCATCAAACAACCCTTGAAGTATACTCTTTCTAATAAAAAAAAAATCATCGAAATCCGTTGAATAGATATCGAGTTATTCGTCGAGTTTGTCGCGCACATACCTCATGCAAATTTACGACTTATATGGTTTTCTCATGGATTCCATTGTCAAACCTGGACTAAAAAGAAATGGGACCCCATGGGAAGCAACCCCTTTCAAATAAAAAAAAATCATCAAAATCGATTCACCCAGTCGAAAGTTATGAGGTAACAAACACAAAAAAAAAAAAAAAAACATACAGACGAATTGATAACCTCCTCCTTTTTTTGAAGTCGGTTAAATATGAATATATTTATAAAAAATATTGTTAAAAGTTTTTTAATTATTAAGAAATTGTATTGATATCTTGTACGTAGCTGGTTTCAGTCTAATTTATGACAATTTGTATTAATAGTAGAGTTTATTGTAATGTGTAACAGGCGATTTAATTTGTTTAATGAAATTAACATTAATTTGTTTGGTAGATTTACCATAATAGTATATGAAACTTATTTGTCCTACAACATTTTATATAAATGTAAGCTTGTTTCTCTGTAGAAATCTACTCTGCAGAACACGTGCACAGTTCCAAAGGTGCGATTTGTAAAGCCAAAGCTCTACACAAATTCGATGCACACGGGAACAGAGCGGGCAGACATGAATTTTGACTAATATGTATTGCATTTTATTGTACGACCATGAAATAAAATTGCCTTAGCTGGTATATAGGCTTCGTCGATCGTTTTAATGATTTACTACGATATAGTTTGAATTTTATCGTTTAAATCGGTATACTATTTTATCTTAAATGGATACATTTTCAAATGACATTCGAATTCGGTGGTAGGGATTTGTGCAAGCTCGTCTCGCTATGTAACACCTATTCATATATTATTGTTATGACATGGACGGACTTCCGGACACAAGGGATGTAAAATCTTAGCTCATAGTTGCTGGCACCTTGGTTATGTAAGAAATGAAGGTGGCCCGTTTCACAGTCTGCCAATCTATTAACAATAAAAAAAATCGATAGAATTCCATTTGAATGTCAATTTTTAAATTTTAAATTTGGAATTGTATATCGTTGACAGTCGTAACGTGTAAGCTTTACAAAATCGCCCGGAACGTAGCTAACAATTTAAATCCGCTTAATTAAAACTTCTCGGCTCTCGTTCCTCGGATCTTTACCGATTTCATCGTCAAGTCGTTAATTATTTCATTCCTAACGATTTCCACTTAGCTACCGTTTTATAACTAATCGTTAAAACTAAGTATTATAAAATAAATACATAAATCTAAATCGATGTTACTTGCTGGTAGAGATTTGTGTTGTGAATAATGTTTAGTATTCTTGTCAAGGGTGAGTGAATCAGTGTAACTACAGGCTGAAGGAACATAAGATGTTATTTTTCTAGGTTGGCGGTGCTTTGGCGGATGTGAGGGATAGTGAATATTTCTTACAGCGCAAATGTCAGTGAGCAATAGTGAGCCATTTCCCTTCAGAAGAGCCTTTTGCCAGTCAGCCAATCAATATTAAATTTCTAACCTGGACCTGGACTGGTCCTGGACGTACAGCGAGCCCCACATACCCCCCCCCCCACTGTTCCTGAGGGAAAAACGCGTAATGCGTTTATCCAGCGTTAAAAAAACGGACGTGCGTTACGAAGTTTTCTAAATTAAAAAAGGTTCTTCCGAGGTATTAACTCTAATGCTTTTTTGATATAAAGTTTCTTTATTATACATAGATATATTATTCTTATTTACAAAAAAAAATCTTAATGCATAATAAACTTATTTTATTCGTACGTACGATGTATAAACAATAACGCTTTGATTTTTGAATATATACCTGATTGGATTAAATTAGACTAGAGGCAAATGTAAAAAAATAATAAAGCACTTATAATAGTTGGTTCAAAACACATAAACACATGTCGCAGAACCGACAATCGTTGGAGTAGACGTGTTCTGGAGTGGAGACCACGCCTTGGCAAACGTAGCTTAGGACGCCTTCTGGCTAGGTGGAGTGATGATATACGCACAGTGGCTGGCAGCGGTTGGAAGTCGAGAGCTGAAGATCGAGCTCAGTGGCGTGCCATTGGAGAGACCTATGTCCAGCGGTGGACGAGAAAGGGTTGATGATGATGATGAAACTAATAAAACATTAAGATCAGAAAAAATGATATAATAAATCATTTTAATTTTTACGGAACGTGTTATGACTAGATATTCGGATGTATGAGAACCGAATTGTTTACGCATTGATGGAGGGAAATGCCATTAGACAAGGCATTTATAAGATTAGACTCACGGATCATGGATGCTACCGAAATTTTATAAAATTTAATTATTTAGAAGAGTTAACAATATTAATTTTGATTCAAAATTGTTGATTCAAATTATATACTGTTAAACATTTTTTTATAGAATAGGTAGGCGGACGATCATATGGGCCACCTGATGGTAAGTGGTCACCAAAGCCCATTGGTATTGTAATGTATAGCGGCGACAATGAGAACAAAAGTGGATACCGTCTGGCCATTCTCGATAGTTAATCTATCGCCACACTTTAATACTGGTATAGCTGTATATCGTGGTAAGAAATACAAGCACACAATGCCAGTTATCAGACGCGTGAGAGCCATGGGCAAGAGTGGACGTGCTCCACTGGGAATTGTGTCAAATGCATGTCAGGTTGAGAAATATACTAAAGTATCATGACTTGATTTAAGGCACTATATAACACTAGGTTAGTGAACACTTATGCTTTTTTTACAATTTTGTTTTCAAATGAATTTCGACGAGTCGGTTTGCGTAGTTGGTAGATACTCGCCTTTCGCGCCGCAGGTCGTGGGTTCGATTTCCAACCAAGACAGACATTTGTCATGTCAATTTTGCATGAACATGTCTGTTTGTCTGGAGTCTGGGTGTAATTATCTATATAAGTATGTATGTACAAAAGAAAAGTAGTATATGTAGTGTATCAAATAATTGTAGGTAATCAGACTTCCAAAGTTCAAGAGTTGCTTAGTTTGGAATCAGATAGCCTTACGTGAATAATGTCCCAGAATATTGTAATGAAACAGTTTTTGCTTTCTTATAGAATCACGTTGCTTGCAATCACGAGGTTTTAACTACAGGGCAACAATAAATGACTTTAATAAAGACGGAAAAGGGTAATCACGGACGCTACAAAAGGCTTTCAAAATGGATACAACGACAAAAAAGTAGCTTCTATCGATCTGACTGATCGATATCGCGTTAACAGCTTTTTAATAAATAAGTAGGTACTTTTATATGTTACATAAAAAAAATAATCCATATCAATTTTCTGACGACTTTTCGACGAAAGTAATACCTATTATACTCATATATATGTTTACTAGCGTTTTTTCCCGCGGTTTCACCCGCGTAGTTCCCGTTCCCGTGGGAATACGGAGACAAAATATAGCCTACGTTACTTGCTGATAATGTAGCTTTCCATTGGTGAAAGAATTTTTTAAATCGGTTTAGTGGTTTAGGCGTGAAAGCGTCACAAACAAACTTACTTTCGCATTTATAATATTAGTTAGGATGACCGATATATATGATGACGATAGACGATACTTCAAATTAAAATTGGTCAAATTCTTTGAATTTGTGGCATTTATAGCAAAAATGGCTTTGACTTTAAGTTATCCTTTTTAAAATAAAGTAACATTTGATGACTAAGAATACTAATGTCATCCCATACACCTCCTAATCTCATTACTAAAAATCATTTATATGAAAAATAAATTATTTTGAACAGGTCAGAATAATAATGAAAGATTACCTATTTATTTAAATAGGGAATAATGTTCTCCAATACTCACTTTAGAATATCTAAAAGAAGATAACAGATCTCTCAAACATGAGTCACGATGACATTAATTATCATCCAAATAACGAATACTCCCAACCCACTCGAGCTCAACTCCGGAATTTCCGCAGGACGTAATGAAAAATGGATCAGACATCTATCATAAACTCTTTTCCGCGATATTTCGGAACGCAAAAACTTACAGGCAACGTGAATAATGTCACGCGAAATTAAATCCCCGAGCTATAAAGAGCAGATGACGGCTTCGTGGCTAACTTCTGGATTTTAACCGTACTTACGACACTGAATTTAATTCGGCGTTTTTAAGATTTCGACTTTTCAAAGCAATTGTTGTTTTCAGACATCCTTGTAGAGAGTGACCTTTTTTATTTATTTTTATTTGTGTATTCATGGATTGAAGATCGAGGAATTCAATAAATTATTTTAAATATGAACGAGAATTGTTATAAACTTTGTATATCAGTGAAGTAATGTAACGGAATCTACGGGGTGCAATTTAGTAGAATCTATACCGCAGTAATTTGTGTTGTTCGTTGTTATTATAAGACAAAGTCTCCGTCGCGTAAATAAGTCTGTTTGAACGCGATGAACTCAAAAGTTACAGAACAGATTTTCATACGGTTTTCACTGACGGGTGAATTGATTCACAAGGAAGGTTAAGGTAAATAATTAATTAAAATGTTGTGTTAATCGTCTGAAATACGATATGATGTTAAAGGTATCGGAAGAAGTCATGCCGACTGGGAGCTTTTGCGAACAGCGTTAAGAATATGTGTATAAAGGTATTAACGTTTTGTGTGGACCATTAGAGAACCCATGCAAAGACGGGACGGGACGGGACGGGACGGGACGGGAATCTTATTATTTAAAAAAGTCTAATGTTATCATTCTATTCTTATATATTCTTTCATTGAAATTAGTAATTAAATGATATAGATAGATAAAACCATTTCCAAATTGGGTCCAAAAGTTCGCCAAAATTAATTTATTAATGACTCTGTGATGACAGAATTATTGGTATTATTCTTGATTGAATTTTATTCAGTTTTCACCAGATGTGGAGAAGTCGTTTTCAATATTTACACATACATAATAACAGTTGATGTATGTATGGCCTGGAAAGGTATGGTAACAAAAAACCATTTTGTAATTAAACTAATCTGCTTATAAATATTAATAGTTGTTTGAAGCAACTGAACTATTGACATAGGAAAACCTTTTTAGAGAGATTAATCTAAGAAGGATCATGAACTTTTGTTTGATATGTGCCCCGAATGGGAGCCGGAACTTTTTATCTCAAGACCAATGCCATCAAACTCAAATCGCGTGGAAAAGAATTCTTTTATCCTCATAGATTTATATCGGGACATGATAAATATATTTTTTAAACGTCAGTACTTTTTTGCTTGAAAATAATATATCAAAATTTTCCAAATAAATAAACATTATTTTCTTGATTGAAACGATTTCATTATTTCAAGAATCGATAATATTTGAATGATAATATTATTCCTAAAGTTTATTAAAAGTATGATAAAGATATTTGTAACTTCAATAAATTAATAACTACGAGTATATATTTCTAAGTCAAGTAACTTATGAAAGAAAAAGAGAAAAAAAAGAGGAAAACATTCATATGACGCTACTTTGTTTGTTTTGATACAGTATACTTATTCACCCAGTACACAACGTTTATTAAAGCTAATAAATTTAAAAAAATTACAAATTGCTATATTAAAGAGAGAAATTTTCAAATATATATAATTTAATCATACAGAAAGATCTCTCTCTTGAAGTTAGAAAGTCCAAAAACTAGACCACATGTCATTCATATTTTCAAAACTCTTACCTTATCTCTCAGCATGTCCCGTACCCTGGTGGCCTGATGTCGACTCCTGTGTAACTCCAGCTGCAACTCCAAGCACCTCTCCTGCCAGTTAACGGACGCTAGGTCCGCTGCCGCAAGTTCATATTCTAAGGGATCCAGGCGAGAGGAATGGGCGAAGGGCCTGAAAAAAAGTAAAAGTAATCATTTCTGACTTATGTCGTATTTATTTGCACAATTTATATAACAACACAGACATCAGTGCCCGTAAGTCAACTTTAAGTTGATGGGGTTTGCTATGGAGTCAAATTGAAGTTGATTAGAAGACACACAAATAAATGCTTGTGACTCGAATAAAATGAAAAAAAAAACGCCAACGTTTTAAGCAAAACGCAATATTTTACTTTACAAAAATTTTGTTACCAATAATTTTTTCGGTCGGCAAATACTGTAATATGTCATATTTAAACCATACCATACAACCAAAAATTCATTACATTTAGTTGAGAATATTTTAATTTCATTTCTAAATAATAGAATTCTAACGGTATAAGATGCATGGGAACCATAAATAATCTTGCAGTTAAATTAATTTACCGCTAAGTTTTCTACCATTTTGGCTTAACGTCAACTTGTGGTAATCACTTTGGGTTGCTAGTTTTTTCTTTTCGTTGATTAAATTTGAAAATTTAATTATGTATAAGTAATACCTCGGTCTGGGAGACTAATATAGTCTATTGTCTGATTTCTTTTATAAAATAAAATCGTATAGCTGGTCAAAGAACTCCTCTGATAGAGTAATTGAAAGAGTGACTGAGACGCATTATTTTGTACGAAAAGGACAGATGATGTTCATTGTACCTACAGACTAAAAATAACTTAAACTTATTAGTTACGATGATTATGTATCATGTTCTTAATTATTATATTTAGATCGCGACTTTTTCTTGTAGTTAATTTTATTTAATACATTTTTCTTGCTATAGGTACGTCCTTCCTTAGATACTACCTAATTAAAATGTATCAAGGTGTTTCATGTAATTATAACGAATAAAGTCCTTGTAAGAGCCTACTTGAATCAAGTGATTTTGATTTTATTTTCTATTTATATTATTTAATACTTTTATGGCCGAATACTGAAACGTCTTTTAAATATGATGTTGGACTTAATTATTTGGAACGCCATTAATTTCAAATATCGCAAACAAAATTTTGAAATTAATGACGTTCCAAATAATTAAGTCCCACTTCATTTTGAATGACGTTTCAGTATTAGGCCGTAACTTTATCAAAATTATTAATAAATACTCTATTAAAATGTTTTTATTATTTCAGTTAACCGCATAACATGTTAGTTTCGTAAATCTACTTTTCAGGGCCACAAAAATCATTTGCAATTCCGATTGGACCAAAATTTGCAATCTGATAACACGCAAATTGGAAACGACTTAATCCTTCAATTTGTGTGCGAGGACGTCATACCAATCTCAGTTTCTGTTATGCAAAGTTCATCGAACTACAACTACGTAAGTAAATAGGTACCTAATACATATATCGAAATGTTTTATTCTATACTAATATTATACAAATAAACGTAGTCAGATGACTACGTTTCTTTGTCTGTTACGTTTTCACAACTAATACACAGAACCAAATTTAACGATTTACTTAATAAAAAAAGGCTTGAAACTAAAGAAAGGAAATAGGCTACTTTTGACGTGACAACGTCTAATAAATCAATAAACGCTGGCTGCGTGCACGAAAAATTGTCCCGTTACGCTGATTGTATGCTTGCGCCGCATCTATCTCTCTTTCACTCGATTGCAGTCATTTCATCAATGTTTTATTATGACGTTGTCACGTTAAACTATCGTCCGTATACCGACTTTGCAACCATTTTTTTAATACAACGGATACATTTATTTATGCTTAAATTCTTAAAACGATTTGAGATATGCTACACATTTACAACAACAAGGTAATGTTAGTGATGTGCGAAGCCGTCCACCTACCAATAGTCGATTCAATGCGAAACCTTAGCTTTTCTTTCATCAGTAAGCATATACTAATGTTGGAACACTCGGACTGTTGCGTTTCTGTCCTTAGATCAACCCGTATATAATATTTTTAAAAACGTATTGTTGTTTGTTGATTGATTGTTGATTGTACAAAAGAAAATATAGACATTGGCATTGTAGGAGATGTTGACCATCGTTTACATCGCCAATGCGCCATCAACCTTCAGGCAAGCGATGGTTAACACAAAAAAAAAACCTTGGGAACTAAGATGTTATGTCCCTTGTACCTGTAATTACACTGGCTCACTCACAGTTCAAACAGGAACACAACAATACAAAGTACTGCTGTTTTGCGGTACAATATCTGATGAGTGGGTGGTACCTACCCAGACGACCTTGCACAAAGCTCTACCACCAAATAATTATGAAATATAATATTTTATACATATCACTTGACAATAAGTCACATAATATATGTTTAAATTACACCAACTATAAATTCATCATAACAATACGCTTTTGAAGCCACCATGAATGACTACGTTTTTATACACTAGGCTAAAAACGAATACGAACAAAACCTATACACCACACACACGCATAAATATTCCACCGCAAACGTATTACTGCTGCATTAATATAGGATAAAGTTCATCAATTTAAATGGACCATATTTTATCCGCACGTAATATTACATATTGTAAATCGCATTTACACAACACGATTTGCTGTGATTATTTTGCGGAATCTTCTTCTTGTCGAAATATATATATACCTATATAAAGTAAAGTAAAGTAACACCCTGTGAATGTCCCACTGCTGAGCTAAGGCCTCTTCTCCTTTTTTGGGGAGAAGGTTTTGGAGCTTATTCCACCACGCTGCTCCAACGCGGCCACGTGCGGGTTGCACATGTGGTAGAATTTGAGTGAAATTTGACACATGCAGGTTTCCTCACGATGTTTTCACTCACCGTCAAGCACGAGACGAATTATAAACACAAATTAAGCACTTAAAAATTCAGTGGTGCCTGCCCGGGTTTGACATCGGTTAAAATTCACGCGTTGTAGCCACTGGGCCATCTCTGCTTTTAGTTATATATATATATGGTTTAACAATAATAAATATATAAGAAATTGAATTACAGAATAAAGGAATGTAAAGCCTCCTAATATTATTATAAGTACTTCAAGATAGACTGTTACTATATAGAGAAATGCTTATTACAAAGTTATATGTTCTATATTATACTAAAATTCGATTTGTTGATTATACTCGTAGTTTAACTAGTTTTTGCTTGTGTTTGATGCTGATGTTACGAACCCTATAGTGCTTTTCTATATCCATAATAAGTTTATGAAATTTGTGGCTATAGACAGGTAGAGTTTAACAATAATTAAGCGAATAAATATGAACTATAACCAGCTCTATTTTATTATTCATTATACAGGCAGCCATGTTCTTTGTTTCCGTAATTAAGAATTAAGGATTAGGTACTTAAAGGCTGTGTGAACTTGGCACCAACTTTGGAAAATTTTCTTCTTTTTGCTTCTTATAGATATTTGTTTATCGCTGATTGAAGTAACATTGTTTTCGTTTGTAGTAGCTCTAAAAATATCGATCGATCTAAAAAATAGAGGACATCGAAAAGATTTCATCCAACGCTTATGTCGGCACTTATAATGTAAATGATTGTAGTGAAAAAAAAAACGTTTGTACTTAAAACAAAACATACAATTAAAGTAGTAAACTTAACACATTAAATATGATTGTTTAATTTACTTTTGGGTAACATACCAAGCCCACATCTAAAGTGTTTACTATATAATCGTATCGGAACCGTATCGTTCACGGACGATATAAACGTCACTCTTAACTCATTCATCGCTCAACGACATTATCTGCTATTAATCCAGCACAAACTCGTCGTATCATTTATTTTCAATAATTTACTCGTTGAAATAACGTTATTACGAAATGAGTTCAAGTAAATATTGGTATCGACGATATTAATTAAACTGAATGTGTATTTAAAACAAGTCATCGCTGATTGCTTTCCTTGAATTAAAAACAAATAAACAAGCAAACTCATTCATGTAATTCAATTATATTTAATGAGACTATGTAATTTAATTATCGAAAAAAGTAATTACGACGTGTCTTGTCGAACTTTCTTCTTTATTCTGTATTTTAAATATTAATTAAAATAGAGCAAAGAGACAGCATGTATAATTCATACTGCTGGGCAAAAGCTTTCCCTTTTTGTTGAGTGGTTTTGGAACTAACTCAGCTACTCCAAGGGATGGTGGATGCACGTCGTAGACTGTCATCCGTCAAATGCGGGTAAGCACAAAGGAATTATAAACACAAATTAAGCATATAAAAATTCAGTGGTGCTTACCCGGGTCAAGCCGGGGTTCAAAACTCATCATCAGTTAAGACTCTCGTGTAAAATTACATGACAAAAGTACTCGTAAAACAGTACTTAAACTTTATTTTGATTTTGTATGCGAAAGTAATTCAACCTGCTTCGATTATATCGCATAATCATTAAGGTATTAATAATATACTTTATAGAAATAGCTTGAATCATTAGCAAGCAAATGAACTACTATTACAAAATCTTATCTTTAATCGCGCGAAACATACATTCGAGTTTCATTAGAAGTTGATGATATTGGATAAATAATAAAGGAATCTACTGATATTATAGGTCCTATATTTTTTTAATTAAAAATCGAATATTTTTAATTATAGTTTAACGAGGTTCTACCCGTGACTTCGCCAGTGTGGGGGTGGTGATATTAGTTACCCTCTGTCCTTGTCTACACCCATAACAAGTATACAAAATTTCATGATGATCGGTTGAGTAGCTAAGACATGATAATCGTAGCAAACAAACCAACTCACTTTCGCATTTTTGATATTAGTATAGATTATACTAATTACTAACAACAGCACGTTGACCAGTTATAACAACCAATTAAATTTACATATAGGTATATTAATATATGCAGAACTATGCATTCCTGTAGAATGCTCGGTTTGTATTGTAGTTTTTTCTGTGGTTTAATAACGCATTTACTGTTTTATTCGCTCTTTAAATATTATTTTCTCAGTCACAAGTAGCAATTATAATAACATTATTGCAAAAGCGATGATACAAATGTATTATGGAGAGCTCAGCTGCAGGTAATAATAGAACAAATGAATTTATGGGTAACGGAACATAAAAGCCAAGTATTAAATTTGTTAATTGAATTTCATTCTTATGTTCTGTGTGTATTACGAATTATAGCTAAATGATCAACAGTGTGTACAGGGTAATGAGAAAGCCGTGCTTAATTAAGTAATGAATGATTTAATATTTATTTTCAATTAATTTTATTATTGTGTAATAATGATTCCTCGTGAGACAGGAGACATGAGAGAGCTGAAGGTACTAGTTAATATGTGTTTCTTACCTAGGTGGTGGTGGCGGTGGGTCCCTCGAACGCCTAGGCAAAAGCCGCGGGCTGTTCGGGGTACTTGCAGATTGCCCCGCCCCACTGTGGTCAGTGAACCTCGACAGTGGGTCGAAGATCTGCGACAGTCGCCGCGACCTCTCTTCCGACATCGTCACAACAACACAAAACTCACTAAAACACTATCACATCACGAGAACACACACAACTAAAACGTCACTATCCTATCACATGTGAGAACTATTTCGAACGGTCGAAACAATTTAAAGTGCGGAAACAGTTATCGCGCGGTGACAGATGGCGCCTCGCGCGCGGGTTTTGGCGCGCAATCACAGCCGCCATCTTGTTTCGTCTGATCTTTTTCACGGCTTACCGTACGCTGTATTTATAATTCTGAAAAAGAAAAAAAAATAATATTAGTTTTGAGGTGGGTGACATGGGAAGGTGAGTCAATTAGTCGTGGAAACGTTGGACTAGCTTCAAAACGAAATGTCAACTCAGTAGGCGATGACAAAGTGCGATAAATTATTGAAACGTTATTCCGGTAAACGTGACATTTAAATATTAGCCTCATTTGTATAACTTGATGACAATGAGTTTAGATAAATATATGCGGCACCCACACACGCGTACATAACATAAATAGAATGCAATTAAAAAGCGAATATATTATAGCATTTTCTGATCTAAAACGTTTGTAGGTATATTATACAGCGTGCAGTAAAAAAATATAATAACATCTGACCACGTAATCACGGAACAGAACACAATAAATCTCATTTAAAACAATAAAAACGAAGGAACTACGCAATTTTATCTAGAAACGAAATAGCTTAAATGTGGTTAAAATCGTGTCAGTTTTTATAGCGAGTAAGTCGACTATAAAAGTATTTTTGTTAGACTCCCATTCCATCACGGATTGGTATGATATACTATGAACTATTGCCGGTTGCTCGTTACGGACCAGTCATTATACAAATGTTTTCATTTCAGCTTCACTTCCAATTCGAAATGTTCTCAGGTAAAGATAAAATTAAATAATGGCTTATTAAATCTGTTTATATCGACTGCCAACTTCCACATTAACTTGATTACTTTAAAAAAGAAAAAAATATACACATTTAAAATAAATATAATTTAAAAGCCGAGACTATATGGCTTAGTGGCTATGAAACCACAGCTGATAGTAGGTTTAAGCGCGTGCAATTATCACTCCTTGTTATTCTTGTAAGTAATTTCTTGAAGCATTCATGAGGAAAATCTGAAATCCTACTTCATTCGTCCGATAACGTGTTGATCCCTTAATTATCAAGTTCATTGATTACATCCCGTAATGCTTATCACATCACCGAAGTGAAAAATTACTTTACAGTGTGGCAAATTAAAAAGGTCACTGACCAGAAAATTGCCGGACCCGACAAGATACGAGCTTTGATTAATGTTATCATGGACGTTATCTAGGATACACTTTAAATTGGGGTCAACCCCTTCTTGTGTTACTGACGTTTTTATCTGTATATTTAAACAGAGATTTAAAAACAGTTATTTAGAAGACTTTTCTTTGTTAACTTCATTGTTGGGAATTAAGCGATTCGTATTACATACACGTCTTAACAATCCGTTTTATTTCAGAATGTGTTTTTTAATATTATTTAAATTGGTTTTTTTAATATGAACCTTTATGTTTACGTTATTTATTTATATTCTTTTATAAGTTTTTTTTTTACTTTTGCTTTGGTTGGCTAAAACTATAACTATGTGAGTTTTTAGTCGATATGCAAATTAAGTTAAAAATTAAAAACATTGTAAGTTTAAATCGATTATATTTACAGGTTAAATAATATACAAAAATTACAGCTTGTAAATTTTCTAACTGCTAGACTATAGCCTTCTCTCAGCTTTAAGTGTATTTAAGTGTGAAGGGTTCCCATTGATGTATAAACACAAAAACTATGGGTTGGTGGATATATTATAACATAATATGCAAGGAAATGAAATTACAAAAAAAAACACTTTTTACAGAAGCGGTCCTATTCTAAATTTTATTACATGATAAATAGAACAAACATATTTTCATTTCAAGAAAATAATTTCGAAAACGTGAGAATATCTAACGGTACTTCCTAAGGCTTCAGGTGTAGAGGGTACTAATCAATATCGTAGGTCGTAAACAAGCCAGGCACGTTGAAAGCTATTCAACAAGCATCAGATACATAAGAACATTTTTAATGACTTGGGGTAACGTACTGTCTCATTAGGCCGGGATGGGGTTTCCATAAAACGAATACTCACGGAAAGTGTGTTATTTAAATTTATAACTTATATATAAATAATAATGCTCGATTTTCTTTGAATGCGTTAACATTTCGGTCATCCGATCAAGTTATAGTATATAAATTTCTTGTTTAGATTTAATTGTCCAGTTTAAACATAACAAAGTAAAGTAACAGCATATTGATAACTGGGTTAAAACCTCCCCTCCTTTTGTGGATCTTATTCCACCACGCTACTCCAATTGCAGTTGTTACACTGTAGTAGATTTCTATGAACAGTTAATACATTATATGACTTTTTTTGTTGAAGAGTTTTAACATAGTAGTAAAGTAAAGTAACATCTTAACATCCAACTGCTGGGCTAAGGCCTCTTCCCCTCTTGAGGAGAAAGTTTACAGCTTATTCTACCATGCTTTTTAAATTAGAGTTAGTGGATACATATATGTGAGATTGGATTTTCGTGTTGATATGATAAATTAAAATAAAACTTAAAATTTATATTATCCCACAATTTCCAGGAAGTATGGGTACTGTATCTGCATGTATACGATAGTGAGCCTTTATTAGTAAAAGCGCTGACCAATACGAATCAAACAAAGGTTTCCTAACAGAAAACAGTAAAATAAAAACACACACGACATTTTAAATCAAGTGACATACAATTGTATTTTTACTCAAATTGTTCATAATTAAAAAAAAAACCAAATATATAATTACGTAAATAAATAATTAAAAATAATTATTTACGTTTTTGACATTCCTTGTATCCAATTCAACTAGTACAGTAGTACAGTACAGCCTGTGAATGTCCCACAGCTGGACTAAGGCTTCCGTATCTTTTTGAGGAGAAGATTTTGGAGTTTATTTCACCACGCTTCTTCAATACGGGTGGAATATACTTGTGGCAGAATTTCAGTGAAATTGGATACATGCAGGTTTCCTCACGATGTTTGCCATCACCGTCAAGCACGAGATGAATTATAATTACAAATTAAGCACATGAAATTTCAGTGATGCTTACCCGGGCTTGAAACCACGGTCATCGGTTAAGATTCACGCATTCTAACCACTGGGCCCTTTCAGATTAAATTCAACTAACGAAATAATAATTTAAAAGGAAAACTGACTTACCATTGCATTACTTCCAAGGAAATTATGCTCAAATAATAACGAATAAACTTATGATTACTGTCACAAGCTTATTATCTGAGAAACACTGTCTGATTAGAAATAACACTAAGCACTCCTTGCTAAATATGTATCTATTATATAGAGAATAGCAGAAGGCAACACTTCAAAGACTACCTTCCTGTATTCGTGATCTCAGGAACACGGTTGGGGTAAGACTCGCAAAAAAATAGTACAAATAGCAAAAGATGTCACTACTGCGGATACAGAGCTTAATCACGAGCAAGCCTCCGACCCTAAGGCTTGAAGAAACAAAACGAAAAAAAGACTCGCTGAAAGTAGTATCGGTTTTATTATCAAAAGTAATACCATTGTTGTTGTTTACTATTGACATTAATAGAATCACATTTTGATTTGAACACAGTGTTTTGTTTTTTTTTTTTTATATTAAATGAATTATCATGTTATTTAAGGGAAGGTTGATTTCCTAATATAACTATTGTAGATTTAAGTAACTGCCAAGAATAATCAAAAACTTTTTAACCGACTTCAAAAAAAGGAGGAGGTTATCAATTCGTCTGTATGTTTTTTTTAATTCCATCGACTCCAAAAGTAACAATAATTGTAAATACATTATCAACCACACAACACATTCGTACCTACATATTGATGAGTAGAAAATAGTAAGTTAATTATCAAGTTATAGAAGAATACGCAATTATTTTTTTACTTTTTAGTGCATATTGATTTGTGTTTCCTATGAAGTCGGTTTTTGTTTTGTTAAAATTTTTATTTATTATGTATTATTTTGAACTATAACTTCCAACTAAACTAGGCATCTATGTCGAAGAGGATGTAATGTTAGCGTCGCTCATATTGTGACGGGTTTTTGCAGCCCTCATTAGTGTCAGTCTGGATGTTAGTCTGTCTTTGTTTTCGCGTAATGGTCCAGGCAGACGTTTTTATATATATTAGATACTTCGAGAACATGTTTCAGTAATGTTTAAGTTAGATTCTCAGTTCGAGGCGTATAACGTTGTTAATAGAGAGACCGTTGGGTTTCTTGTAATTAGTAGCTTTATTTTTATTTGAATTAAACCTTTTTTATAAAAAATCTGTTGCTTTTTCTGTAGTATAATGCTAACGATAATAGCATTAAAATAATCCTAATCCTTAGGATCATAAAGATCCTACTCAAAGGATTAGAAAATGTTATATATTATAACAAATAGCAAATAAGTAAATGATTCCCTTATCGTGAAAGGCCGTTTCGATAAGACTATCAACCTTAGATTGGAACCTCATTTTTGTGCTTCATTCGAAAGATCGATTACCCTAATTTCGGGGCAACCAAGTATCGTAAAGCCTATTTTTTCACCGTATCTCGGAAAGCGCCCCTGCGCCTCGTTTACCTTCCTGCGTTTTGACGATAACGTGATTGACCTTACAAACAAATGAATTCCGAACGAAAAAATATTCAACGATAATAATTTTAAGCATCATTGAAGTTAATCCTTAAACCTTCATCAATTGTAATGTAAGAAGAAATCTTTAAAGCGAACGTATGGAGATAAGGAAAAACCGGAACGAAATTTCAGATTTATATTCGTGCAAGAAATAATATTTCCTTGCATTGATCCGGGACAAAAAAGCAACTCTGCCTCCGCTATGGATATTTACAGACTATAAAGGCTGAGCAACACACGCACATAAGAATGAATTCGAGATCGTGCTTTGAAGAGTACTTTGAGTTGTCGCCTTTGTGATTCTTCCTAGTATTCAATACCTCAGAAAATTCTCACAATATTATAAAAATAATAGCAGATATCGATAACCTTATTATTTATACTATAAGGTTTTCAAAATAACGTCTAATCAAAAAGCTTTATGTCGAATAAACACAAGGTGGACGTGTGAATAAGATCGATGACCTGAACGCAACTGACGTGACATAGAAGACAAAAAAAGACACGTAGTAACTAAGATTCATGAGCTGAAAGAAAACAGCATTAATTATTACAATCATTTACAAGATATACGCTGACTACAGCGTTGGTATATGCTAGAATTATTTTTTATTTTTTATTGTATAGTTAGGCGGACGAGCATTTCCCCCCCGCGTGGGATCTCCACCTTGTCGTGGTGGGGGGGCTCAGTACCCGTGGTAAGGTCGGCCACGGGGAAGCTAAGAGGGATCCCGGACGTGGGGCGCTCCTCGTGGGCCTCAGGAGGAGGCTTGCGTTGGATGCGCCCAGGGAGCGGGTGCGGGGGACAGTTCTGTCTGTCCCTCACAGTCGTGTGATCGCGGGAGGAGAGGCGTGTCGGTGTTGCGTTGCCGCGCGCCCTATCTCCCGCGACCAAATGGGGGCGCACCATGTGTTGCGTTGCGGTGGGGCCGCAGAGGAAGAGGAGATGCGGTGTTGTCAGGTTGCCGTCCTCCCTGTCCTCTGCGGCCGCTGGGTGTGTCGCTGTGGGGGATGGTTCTGTCCATCCCCTGTAGCCGGGAGCGGTCGCGGGAGGAGAGGCGTGTCGGTGTTGCGTTGCCGCGCGCCCTATCTCCCGCGACCGAATGGGGGCGCACCATAAGTTGCGTTGCGGTGGGGCCGCAGAGGAAGAGGAGATACGGTGTTGTCAGGTTGCCGTCCTCCCTATCCTCTGCGGCCGTCAGGGTGTTTTTTGGCGGCGGAGCCCAACACCTTCATCCGCCGCCAAGGAGCTTGTAGCCTTCGGGCTATCCGTCGGGGTGTCAGGGTAGAATGCTCACGCGATCCCTTGGCACCCCCATAAAGGCGGTGAAGTATACGCTGTGGTTTTAGTGGGTATTACGGCCTTGCACTTCAGCCGTCGAGTCCCACATAACCCCCCGCTTTTCACCTTGCGGGGGGTATGCGTAAATGCATTTCCACAGCGAAAAAAAAAAAAAAAAAAAAAAAAAGGCGGACGAGCATTTGGACCACCTGATGGTAAATGGTAACTAACGCCCATTACACTGGCTCACTCATCCTTCAAACCGGAACACAACAATACCAAGTACTGCTGTTTTGCGGTAGAATATCGTATTTGTGGGTACTCTACCACCGAGCTCTACTCAAATGGGTCTATTTTTTTATTTAATTTTCAAGTCTTAAGTCAAGCGATCATTATGAGATATTGCACATATATTTTCAAGAATACAGAAAAAGTCAGGGTAAAACACCAACCCCCACCCTCCTCCCCAACTCACACACGGCAAAGTCACGAGCAGATAGTAGTATTTCGAATATTATTATTGATGTTATGTATCGGGATTTGTTTGAAGTTTATTTCGACGTTTGTTCTCGGAGAGAAGGTAAGAAGGTTAGGTTATAAGAGTTCGGAAATACAAATTAAAATCCTTATTAAAAGTCAATATCGAACTCTCTGAACTTCATAGCGTTTATCACAGTTTGATAATTTATCACATTTATCACAGTTTGAACTTCTATAAATCAAATCTAATTATTTATAATTCTTGACAGCAGGATAAAATAACAATACGAAAAGATCCCATATCCAAAATTATGGTAAAGCTGTGAAGCACGGTAAAGATTGTTTCGGTATTTAAAGGTGACCCAAATTAAATTCCATTATTTCCAAGCTTAATACCACACAATCATGGAGCCACAGTTCTTAATTAAACATGGGATAGAATGTTATACGAATTTAACATCGGTTAAAGGTTTGGGGCCGCCTCGGACGCTATCGACTCTTTTCGCACATGTTTATGATTATTAGTGTTGTGTTTTATCGTATCAGCTTTCCACTATACGTTTAGTTGTGTGTCGTTATATCGATAGCTTTGAAAATTTTGTAACCGCTTTTCAAGTGAGTGAACTATTCAAATGAATAGTACGAAGAAATAACAAATGGTTTGGTTGGTTTTCTCACGAGGCTATCCACACCGCTGAGCTTGAGATAAATTATAAGCATGTCTTTAATTTAGTGTCATGAAAATTCAATGGTTTGCCTGGGTTTGAACCACCGATCATTAGTTAAGGTTCACATGTTCTAAAGATTGGTCCATCTTGGTTTAACAGGTAATCAGAATAAAAACATCAATGACACAGTTTCAGAGCGATTCTATTCAACGAGGATCCTGGAACAGCGTAAGCGCTGTGCAATGTATTTGGCAACATGCCGAATAACTGGATACCAGCGTCCCAACATGACCTACTTCAAGCCTGACTTAGCTTAAAATAAAGATTATTCTCTTATCTTATATCTTTCAAATTGTATTACAAACGTATCAGTTCAACGCATATTAGTGCCGCCATTACAATGGAGCGCTACCTAATCCAGGGGACACTATTGGTCCCCTGGGATAGCATAAGCACTAAGCAATCGATTTGGCAATGTGCCCAATAACTCGCTACCGGTGCTACACTGCGACCTACTTCTGTCTTAAATCTTATTTGATCTAACCTAAGATTTAAATTAATAATATAATTAATTTAACGTAACTTACAGTTCTTTGTTAGATAAAAAAATATTCAAAGCTTGAAGCTTGAATAATTTACCGTTATTTTGATTAAAGTATATTTTTCGTCGGGCTTATCCAGCATTTTCACGGTTTTAAGCTCAAAAATAAAAGTTAAATATCGATATTTATATTCTTCACTTCACTGTCCGCTATCTCTTGTGCCAGACAATAGCCCGAGCCAAAAGGCAGATTTTAATTACGAGCGCCGCCTGGAGGCCTGCGTTACTCATTGTGCCTTTGTACCAGCTATGTCTATTTTGAGTCTCATCTCCATAGCTATACATATAAGTATACCATGTGGACTTTATGTATTATTTTATATGATTGAAAAATACTGGTCCTTTTTTACACGATAGATTAGCTGTTCTCGGTACTATAATATTTAAAAAATTACAAAAATATAGTGATGGCCTAGTGATTTAGATAAGTAAACGTAAATGAATGAAAAAGAACCCCGCATGGTTTGGATTGAATGCCTGTCACAGGTTGAACAAACTGACATCTGAGCCATCGAATAAGCTTCAAGTCTTCTCTTCCAGAGAGAAGGCGTTTAGGCAGCGACAGGGCATTTACAAACTGTGACTTTACTAACGTATGCTGTACGATAACTTTAAAATTATTACATTTTAATTTATAACATGTTTTAGCCGTCAATGATGATTTGAACCAAGTGTTGGTTCAATTGTAATTGAAATAATTAATTAATGAATAATTCTTTTATCCAATGATTATAATAATGATAAATAGGTATTTATTTACATACCTTTCCCTTTCCTGATTTCCTTTCCTCGTTCGTTTAAACTTCTATGGAATTTCTGAGCATTGTATTAACAACGTTCATTTCATAGTCTGCATTTGTTAATTATATTTGCTCTCTTCAGAACGCTCAATACAATTTATACAATCCTATGCAAATATTGGAATTAATAGTAGAAATTTTTGAAACAGGAACAAAGTAATCCCAACCATTTCAGAAGTCAGTAGACTACTGATTGTTCGTTCAAATGTTTGTGTTCTTCGATTATATACAAATATAATTTTCCTTTACGTCAATATTGATACTAGCTATACAAATATTGTATAGCGTATTGATTTGAATAAGGTGGATTCTATTTGCTATGTTACGAAATTGTTTTTTCTATCAATATATGATCATGTTAATGAACCGAGAAGGCCCACTGGATATAAAAAGTGGATTTCAATTGATTAATTATGGTGGGTTTTGAAAACACTTCGAGCACCAGTACTTGATTTGCTTTTGAATGTATCTTCTGTTTGACGGTATGTGTCCATGGTTGCGTCGTCAATTTATACCACATACATACTTATGTATCAATTAACTGGTACTGGAGCAGCGTGGTGGAAAAAGTTCAACCGTTCTCCATAGAAAAGAGGAAACGAACTGCTCTTATTTAAGTTTAGATCCAGTTGATACAAAATGTTGTATAAACTTCAAATCTGGTGAACGGTCTGAAGTCATTTTAAAAAGATTCAGAAGAACTAAAAAAGAATAGCTTACTTCTTTCTAGTCTTTGGTTTTTAAATACCGTCCTTATTTAGCGTAGTTGTAACAAATAGCATTATTACTAAAAATGTCGTATCATTTTTTAATTATATTTGTGAATAGAAATATCAAAACTGAATCTTAGACTGCAATGCAGATCACCAAGTTGATATTCAAATTGTTACTAAGATGTATATCGGTTTCAATGAACAGCTTGTCTGTAGCGACGATGTAAACAGCTGGATTCATCAAACACGACTGTCACTGCAACAAGAGCGTTCTCAAGTGGGTACACTTAATTACAAATCCTTATTTGACTTTCAAGTACACGAGAGCATTCAGATATATTTGCACTACGAACTCAAGAAAGCTTTGATAATTGTTCTTTGGTAATGATTTTTATTTTTTAATTAATGAAGTATTCTTTATGTGCTGTATCTGTGTTTGTATTTCATCTCGTGCTCGGCGGTGACGAAAAAATTGGTGCATTTGAATGTGGAAAATCTCCACGAATTAGAGCATCGTGATAAAGTAAGCCTCAAAAAGAAGAGGAGGCGTTTAGCCCAGCTGTGAGACACTTGGAGACTGTTACTTTACCTTACTTTTTTTAATCAAGAATATAACAGCATGTCAATATGTTTATATTTACTACCTTAATTTATTTTTGACGTACAGTTATAATGTCGTATATGTCCCGCTGGGAACTTCTTCTCATCTAAAGAAGAAGGGGTCTGTTCCAATACTGATGCTAATTTGGCTGAATTTGTTGTTTCGCATGACCGCCAGCACAAGATGTTTAATCTCTGATTTTAATTAATGAGATTTTTTTTAATATTTAATAACAAACATTACTTATTGCAGTAATATTTAGTACATTAATATAATCAGTTTTTTAATGCGATAATTTCGAAATGTTTGAAGAATTTTACTTATGTAATTGAATAAAATAAAACATGTGTGAGTTCTTTAAAAGTTGCATGAATATGTCTATATTTTTAAGAATAATAACAAATTTATAGATCTGCTAAAATGAGTAGGTAATCAACATTTATATTTAAAGATCATTTGAGCAAACCTGATTTTTCCCTAATTTGTTATCCCCTTATTCGACCCTCTTTTAAAGAAAGTATAAAAAAGGATGTGGCAATCGAAACCTCATATCTTCCAGTAATATAAGCCAATGAGGACATACAAATGCTTGATAAAGACAATTTTTAAATTAAATGTTGTTAGGGTAATAATAACATAATTTGATATTTATTATTTCGGAATAAATTATAATAATAAGAATGAACTACCCATTGACGGGGGTGGTGGGGCTTATAACAAAACATGAACTTGACTTTACTTTTGTGGTTACTAAGTCTGCGCAACTACAGGCAAGGAGACATAGCAACTTAAATCTCGTGGAGATTTTTTAGTTCGAAGTTGATACTTTTTATTGAAGGACAAACGTACCGAACAAAGGCCTTTACGTTTAAGTACCCAATAGTAAAATTACAGCCTGTGATTGTCCTACTGCTGGGCTATTCAATGAAATATGACACATGCAGGTTTCCTCACGATGTTTTCCTTCACCGTCAAGAACGAGATGAATTATAAGCACATGAAATTCAGTGCTTGCCCAGGTTTGAACTCACGATAATCGGATAAGATTCACGCGTTTTTACCACTGGGCCATCTTGTCTTTACCCAACATTGTTTTTTTTATTGTATAGGTAGGCGGACGAGCATATGGGCCACCTGATGGTAAGTGGTCAACAATGGCATTGTAAGAAATGTTAGCCATCGCTTACATCACCAATGCGCCACTAACCTTGAGAACTAAGATGTTATGACCCTTTTTTTATATAAAGAGGGGGCAAACGAGCAGGAGGCTCACCTGATGGAAAGTGACTACCACCGCCCATGGACATCTGCAACATCCGAGGACTTGCAGGTGCGTTGCCGGCCTTTGAGGAAAGAGTACGCTCTCTTCTTGAAGGTTTTCATGTCGTATCGGTTCGGAAAAGTCGCCGGCGAAAGCTGGTTCCACAGAGTGATTGTACGAGCTTGTGGCTTTTATTACACTGGCTCACTCAATGTAATTACAGGCACAAGGGACAATTACAGGCTAATACATTGTTACATGTTTTAATTATATATATCGTATATGAAAATTATAATAACAAATATAATACACTATAAAATTAAACATTTCTTTTATGTTCTTATATGAAGTGGCTCGTATCGTAAATTTAATTCGGCAGAATGAAAATTAAGTACAATTTACAATGTCCGCCCGAAGCGTCAATGATTGATGAGGGTGCGTGGAATGGGACTATGAAAGCAGCGTAATTTCAACGACTGAACACACACACACACATCAATCGAAATATTTATAATTGCAGTGTTAAACTACACATTGATTAATTGTTATTAATTACTACCGCGTGTAATTTTGGAACAGATTATTCAAATTAAGAATTTATTAGAAATTCCAGAAGAATTATATCTACCGCTACAATATTTACGTTTTGAGTTGCGATGCCTTTTTGAATTTGAACAGAACATCCGATACAACTCGCGCGCCACCATCCTTACTTTGACGGCATAATTCCTGAAACTTTCAAGCCAGTGCCAAGAACGAGTGCACGATGTTTCAACACAGTTGAATAAACGATACACGAACAAACACAACCATTAACATTTAAAAACTACAACATAAATAGTAAAAAAAAAAACAAGAAATGAAGTACCAAAATTAATTCAGTTTACATATATATTTTAAAACTATGTTTTATGTACCGTTTTAGGACTCGTACGTCTGTCATGTGTATATAATATAATCAACGTAAGTTTTGTAAGAAGTCCAAGCGATAATACCTAGTACCTGGATGACCGAGCTTTGCTCGGTATTTTTTTATTGGTAAATTGTGTTTTTTCGAAATTATACAACGCCATCTACTGGAGTAGCTTTAGTGTTGTTGTGTCGTTGCTCTCAATTAAAAAAATACTCGCCAATAGATGTCAGGAAGAGTTATTGATTATTATCGATAAAGTTGATTATTGAAAATACGAAGAAAATGACATTTTCTAAAAATGAAACCTAGCTAGATCGATTTATCGCAACCGAAACCGCCAGCATACTAAATTTCATGAAAATCGTTGGGGCCGTTTCCGAGATTCAGATTATATATATATACAAGAATTGCTCATTTAAAGATATAAGATATATAAATTATTACTGATCGCTGGACTCATGGCTGTACTCGAAACGGACGATAAACGCTTGCGTTAAAGTTTACGACGTCAGCGTTTGACAGGTCGACGTCGGCTGATGTGATCGAAACAACAGCTCAGCTCGACCTCGTTTATAAAATTTAGTTTCAGTTATCTCGATGTCATTTCAAATTTCGAGACTAAATACGGTTTTGTAAAAAAAATATGATTGATTATAATATTATCTACGGCTGAATGCCTTACGTCAATCAAACTTTAGTTTTTCACCGTTGTCTTAATATGTTTCTTAATATTTAATTTAAATAAAGAATTAAAGATACTTATAAAACGAGTCGAAATGATCCAGTTGATAGTACAAGTTGCTATTATTTAATTACATATTGAAATTCATGTAAGCACAGTGATTTTTTTTATGAAAAACATTTAGAAAGCATGAGACAAAATATGTAAATCTGTATATATGAGAACTAGCCGTTACCCGCCCGCTTCGCGTGGCATAAAATACATGCATACATGAAATATTAAATTTCTTGTTGCCTAATTATTGATTATGAACGGATTTTACGAAATTAACACACCCTTAACTAACTAATAAGACCCTATTATCGATTTTCATGAGTTAAAATAATAAATAACACAGCTTTCCACATCACCATGGAGGTACCGTGCCGTAAGATGCGTTCCTATTATTTTACATGGCGGGATCGCCAGTAGGCCTACACCATGGATTGACGTGAGTATCAATGCCATCAGGCTTAGAATTTGTTACACATATAAAATCCATATAAATATAGATTGTATATGAACAACTTGAACCTAGGCATCAATACTCAGTCGTGATAAAAAAGAAGACCGTAATTTGAATAATATCTTTTTTATTGACTAATTCTAAATAAACATTGTTTATAAATTTAAAACTATGAACTTTTAAACATTTCTTATTTTTATTTTTATAGTTTTTTTTTTATTACTAATTTTGTATATTAGAAACGTAAATTAAAATTCAAAAATCACATTGTTTATAGTTTTAGCTTTACAATAAACCTTAAAACTATTAAAATATATTATTTATTATATCCATTCTATTTCAGTTGATAAATGTATCCAATCAATTAACACTAAATAAAATTGAAAGCTTGACAAACATCTCTTTTGTAACAGTAAAAAGAAATTATTATATATAGATGAAATATTGAAAATAATTGAATTAAAATCCAGTTTAGTGGTAGAACCAAAAATTTTTTAGAATTTGCATATTTTTTGATTGAATTACTGTTTATTTTCTGATTCTATAGAGCTTATTTCAAGAAATAATTATTAATCTAATCAAAAATAGAAAATTAAGTACTTAAAACTTCTTTATATACAACGTTCTTCGTTTTTCCCATTGGTTGAAGAATGACCAAGCTGTCAGGTGAACTTACTCTTGAGCATGCTACGTATAGTTGGCCATGAGAGAAACAGTCATTTCTTAAATCAATACCAGCCATCTTTAAACTCTGCCCTTGTGCCTTATTAATCGTCATGGCATAACAAACTTTGACAGGAAATTGCAGACGTTTAAATTCGAAGTGGTAATCTGATGGAATTAGGGGAATCCTTGGAATGAATACAGTTTCTCCTTCATATTTTCCAGTGAAAATCATGGCTTCAATGACATTTTTGTGTAAGACCTTGACTTGAAGCCTGGTACCATTACATAATTTTGGTGGATTTAAATTGCGGAGCAACATTATTGGAGTGCCAATCTTGAGTTGAAGAACATGAGGTGGTATCCCTGGTGGATTGAGAGTGTGTAAGAACTCAACAGGGTAGTGCACAGCTTCTTCATCCTCCAGTACTTTGTCCACAGATTCATATCTTACTTGCTCATTTGGCAGTTTCTCCAGCAAAAAGTTGTTAATACAATTGACTTGTTCATTGGTTGGTGTGAGAATGGCTCTCTCCTTTAACCATGAACTACAATTGTCGCCAGCTTTGTCAATATTCGGGTATATTTTGTCAGTCAAGGTGATTAAATCTGGGACAGTTTCACAATTAATATAGGACACCTTTATTCTTCCGTCTTCTTCCGGAATTTTGCCATCACCTATATCAAGCAGTATTTTTGAAAACTCTTCTGCTTTCGAATTTGGTTGGAGATGAACACGCATATTAATAGTCAAAGATAGAACTTTGACCGAAGGCCATAAAATTGATGACTTGATACAGGCCTTAACTTCATCTGCACGTGTTCCTCGTGGCACAACAGGCAAAGTTTGTCGAAAGTCACCAGCCAAGAGAACAATTACACCTTCCATAATTCGGTCGCAACCTCTAATGTCTTGGAGCAATCTGTTTAGAGCTTCAATACCATTTTTGTGAGCCATAGTGCACTCGTCCCAGATAATAATTTTTGCTTCTCGCAGCACATGAGCCATATCACTCTGTTTAGGGATGTTACAAAGTGGAGACTCAGAATAACCTAAATTGAGACATAATTTAAAGGCAGAGTGAGCTGTTTTACCTCCGTCTATCAAAGTCGCAGCAATTCCTGAAGAAGCAACGGCTATAGCGATGTTTTTTTCACTCCTGATTTTCGCAAGTAGCAAATTGATTAAAAACGTTTTTCCAGTGCCACCTGGAGCATCAAGAAAATACAACTGCCCAGAATCAAATGTAATCGAATTTAAAATTTCATTGTAAACTTTTTCCTGTCCTAGATTTAATTTAGAAACATTTTCTGCTACAACCCTTGTTAAATAGACGGTGTCGTAAGCCAATTCACGCAAATATTGACGATTAGTGTCAATAAACCTTTCATCTCGGGTTGGAGAGTGAAGACCGAACTGAAGAAGTGTTTTTCCAGACATTGATATAACAATATCTTCAAGTAGTATGAGACATTTGTTGTAAATAACATCAAGTAACAGCTCACCATTTCCACCGTCTCGTTCTACCTCTCTCTTAATATCTTCCGAAAAATAATCTCGATACTTCTCCCATAATTTTTGTGGGTCGTCAACATGACAAAAAACTAACATAATGGCAAACAGCTCACGGATCTTGTAGGGCGTATCAGAGATGCAAGCTTCATCCAGAGTGCGATACCAATTAGCATCATCTTCTAGAAGACCAAGTGCTCTACATGCAGCTTGAAATGTTGGATGAATCACTCCATCAACGGTTTTCAAAGCAGAAAATGAAGTAGGACCTCGAATCTCATGTAAGAGAAGACGCAGGTGATAACATTCAGTATTTCCGGGATGCACGGAATAAACTCTACCTAAAACTTTATCTTTCTTGACTCCTAAATAACCTGAAACAACCTCACCTTTTTTCCTTCTTTCAAAGCGGTTATTTTTCCATACGTAATAAGCTGGAACTTCAACGTATAAAAGAGTTTTTGCAAAGTCATCAACTTGGCAACGCTCAAAAAAAGCCATTAGTGTTGTTTTTTTAGGATTTATTACTTTGTCAACCACATCTTGCTCAGTAAAATAAATTCTTTGACCATTTTCAAGATGTACAGCAAGTTGCATCACCGAAGGAAACCTGTCATGAATAGGAAAACGAAATATTCGCCAGACTGCTTCTGAGCTACTGATGTAACGTCCCGCTTGGTACTTCGTCACCTCATCAAAATCCTGAACGGTAAACGATGCTTGGTCAGATCCTTTATTTACATACTTACAGATGTATTTTATGGATTTTACAGAGTTACAACTCTCAACATTAATATGAGTCCCGAAGGTATGGGATAGAACGGGGTTGTACGGCACTATCCATCGGTTGTCGATATCAACTCCGTTAAGTTTGAAAGTTTTTCCTCCGTCTGCTGGTGATCGTCTACGATACTTGGGATATCCGTCTTCTCCTGTTTGAGTTTCTTTTAAAAATACCTTGGGGTATTTTTTTGTACACTTACCATCAACCATACAGGGTGAATTTAAATTGAAAGATCCACATGGACCGTGAACCATGGTTACCTTGATAACTTGATAAAGGTCTGGATTTATGTCTGGATCAGGTAACTCAGCGCAGATAATTTGGTCAATAGACTCTGGTCTCATTTTCTCTTCTAACCATAATAGAATATGAACATGAGGGAGACCACGTTTTTGCCATTCTATGGTGTACATGTGACACCTCGTGTCACCAAAGATACGACCTACTGTAAGAAGTTTTATCATATGTTTCACTTTCACATTGAAAACCCTCGCTACGATGTCATGTCTATCATGAGACTGTTGACCTTCACTCAAAAGCTGCATTATTTCCGGCCACTTAGGATTGCAGGTGAATGTTATAAATAAATCTGGCCGTCCATATTGACGTACATATGTCATTGCATCCTGAGTTCGCTCATGCATATGACGGGGTCCTCCAGTAAAAGAAGAAGGCAACACAACCATTTTTCCCATTGTTGATAATTGTTCATCATTTTTTGAGAAAGCATCTTTCAAGTGAACGTATTCCTCACTTCTCAGTTTTTTTTGGTTGTTACGAATATAGTTAAGTCTTTCAGTCTCAATTTTTGCGTACGTGTCAACTAAAAATTGATTTAAAAGATTGCGGAATCGCAATAAATAGCACACTTCACTCTCACGCTCCATAATCCTAAAGCTGTAAAATTCTGAAGCAGATACTGTCTTATCGAGAGGCAGTTTAGTCTTCTCGTCACGCTTAGATATGTTGATGTGATAGCCATCTTCTCCATAACAGAACATCAAAGGATATTGTAAAGCATCATATGAGCGGTGTGTTTCACTAATTCGCATCAATTTATTGTCTCTACTGTGAAGAACAATGTCTCTTTTTTCGAAATCCTGTCCAACAATGAGAACTGCAACTTCTTTTGCCTGAGGAGCATTAAAACGGCCCTTATGTTCTCCAGCCGGTTTTTTGTTAGCATTAATTATTACTTTAAAGTCTGTTTGATCTTTAGGAATTGAATCTATTGCAGCCTTAAAATCCTTAAGATATTTGTTATGCTGATGTAACAACTTCTGCAGTTGATGAATTAATTCTGGATAAACGCCAGGATAAATTCCACAACGGATGTCTCTTTCATGACATTCATCACCAACAAAGTAAATTTGAAGAAAAGAAGGCTTTTGGTTGGGTTCAGACATCAAGCTGCCTATTCTGTGATAAACCTGCCCTTGAACTTTGAAAGTTGGCATAAAATTTCCTTCTCTTACCTCTTTGGCTCCAAAAGATGTCATTTGGAAACATCCATTATACTTACGGGCATTTTTTAGAAAATGTTCTGACAGTGGATCCTGATGAGTCAATAAGCTGTGTAAAGGTTCAGGATAGGGGCCAAGCTTAGAAAGTTGAACTTTACCACTACTGCAGCACATTCCTTGAGTCTCATCTTTCCATTTTAAAGCACGACACCATTGGCAAGGAGAACGTGGACCAAGATTGACAATTTTATCATTGGAATAATTAATTTGACAATTGTATTTAAAACCGGATAAACACTTAGAAGTCCAGGGCAATAATTTAGTCCTTGTTCTTTTTTCATGGTATTTAGCTATAGCTGCATTATTAACATGAGGATTTCTAGCCTGATAATCTTTTTTAGCTTTACTTATAACTTCGGGATAATTGTTAGCATACGTTTGAACTTTTTTTCTTTGGATCTCAGGATGATTTTTTATGTATTTTTTAACAGCCTTTCTCTGAACTTCTTTATTATTTTCCACATATTTTGAAGCAGCTTTTCTAAGTTGTTTAGTCCTAATTGCACCTGAAAATCTTTTCCGCCGTTTTTGTCCACTCCTTGATGAAAGTGATGGTTGACTAAAAGATGCCTGAAATTCATCAAGATTTTCCGATTGAGCAACACCGTTATTGATGGGTTCAGTCAATAGAACTAAAACGTCAAAGTGACCATCATTAAAATTCCCAGTAAACCTTAGTCTTTTAACTCCATTTATTGCTTTTCCAAACGCAGCTATTATACGATCATTTTGGTATACTTGAAATTCATATGGAAATAATTCTGCCGCCGCTCTAATTTCACAAAGAGTTCCATACGTGTCGAGCTTCGACATGTCATCAAAGTACAAATGTTTATTTCCATAAGGTTCTCCATTTAACTGATTGGTAAAGCATTGGAATCTCTGCCAGTTTTTAAATACGTGAAGCACTATTTCACTTCTTATTTGATCACTTAATGACACTGTATTATACAATAAAAAAGATAATGAAGAAAAAAGACACGCACCGTCGCCAGGAATTTCAATAATTTTGAAAGGAATGCTTGATTCCATTAGTGTGCAGTAAATATTTTTACGTGTAAAAGAGATTGTTTAAAGTAAATTATATTTATTGCATTGATTACAATCAATGCAATTAATTGACAGCAAAGAATTGGTATTTTTCTTTTTTTGAACAAAAGAATATCTGTGTCAAAATGTTTTTAACATGCCAAAAAAAGTATTCTGGCCAAGTTTCAGAGTTCTAAAGGATTGAAATAATTGAAAGACACACATTTTATTTTATTTTTAGCGCCCACGCACAGCCCTTTAGGCGTGGAATATCATAAAATATCATAAAATATCATAAAATTATTTCTTATTTAATTCAAACGTGCTAAAAAATATGCTGGTAAGGTTTCAGAGTTCTAAAAGCTATAGGTTGGAAAAAAGTATTTTTTTTATTTTTAACGCCGTTCTTAGCTGACTCGGTGAAAAGAATAATCCTACCAAATTTCAAGTCTCTAGGTCTTATGTTTATAGAATTATCAATTTCTAATTAAAATTCATGCTTCTAACATCAAAAATGACGGACCCGCTATACAAACTTTCAACCCCTATTTCATCCTCTTGGAGGGTAAATTCTTAAAAATCTTGAATTACATATTTATTTATTTGTAACCAAAATATATTATATAAAATTTCATGCTTCTTACATTAAAAATGACGGACCCGCTATAGACACTTTCAACCCCTATTTTACCTTATTGGGGGGTAAATTCTCAAAAAT
This sequence comes from Nymphalis c-album, assembly GCA_963151315.1. NCBI lineage: Eukaryota > Metazoa > Arthropoda > Insecta > Lepidoptera > Nymphalidae > Nymphalis > Nymphalis c-album. The sequence goes on from OY720601.1 coordinate 3,204,679, forward strand.
CTTGAATTACATATTTATTTATTTCTAACCAAAAGCTATTATATAAAATTTCATGCTTCTTACATTAAAAATGACGGACCCGCTATACGAACTTTTAACCCCTATTTTACCCTTTTGGGGGTAGATTTTCGAAAACCCTGAATTAAATATTTATCTACTTCTCACCAGAGGCTTGTATATAAAATTTCATGCTTCTTACATCAAAAATGACGGACTTGCTATTCAAACTTTCAACCCCTATTTCACCCTGTTGGAGGGTAAATTTACAAAAATAATGTATTACATATTTATTTATTTCTAACCAAAAGCTTGTATATAAAATTTCATACTTCTAACATCAAAAATGACGACCTCCCCATATAAACTTTCAACCCCTATTTCACCCTCCTAAGTGGTGAATTTTGGAACACTCTGATTTGTGTACTTATTTATTTCTAACCTGTAAGTTGTGTATAAAATATCATTGCTCTAACTTTGAAAATGAAGGATTTACATACTAAGTTTAATCCCTTGTTTCGCCCCTTTAGGGGTGGAATTTCCAAAAATCCGTTCTTAGCTGACCTCTACTTGACGAAAGAAATATTTCTACCAAATTTCAAGTCTTCACGCCTTTTGGTTCCAGAGATATCGTGATGAGTGAGTATATACGTGGAAATCTCCTTTATATATATAGATTATCAATGACATACCGGACTTGTATGAAAATTGAAAAATTGAAAATTAAATGAAATTGAAGGATTACAAATTATTGTTCAATACTAAATTAAAAGACAGAAATGTAAAATAAACACTTGATACAAAAATGTTTGAGATTAATACGAATTAAAAATCTTATAAACAATTGAGCTTTAGATGCAAAACGTATGAAAGAAACGGACGCCATCAATGTAACTACAGTTTTAACTGACGTAATATTAAATTCATTACACAATTCGAAGACTAAGATGTTTTAAGAACAATACATCGATAAATCATATTCTCTTAATCGTTAGTCATTTCGAATACTAAGAAATGGTTAAAATTAGCGGCGGTAAATAAAAAGACAGGAAACGGATCTGGGTCGAGCCGGCTACGCATTAATGGCTTTTATGCAACTCGATGATTTGTGACAACCAAAATTCATATGTAAAAGAGATAATATTCTCATGTGTATGTGTGTTTGTATGTACATGTGTGTAATACAAAATGATTTATTAATTTGGTAAATACAAGCTATTATTATTTATTACAAGTAATCGTAATTATAAGGGCGTCAAAGACAAAACTTAGTGAAAAAAATAACAACTATTATAAATAACTTAATATTTCAAGAGATTTTCGAGAATAATATATAATCTTTAAAAATAAAAATTTAGTTGAAAAAGTTTAGTGAACTTAATGTTACTTAATGTTATGTGATAATTATAAAGCTGTTGCTTTAAATGTCCATTGCTAGACTAGAGCGCCTTTCCTCTTGAGAGGAAATGGCATAGTATAGCTTATTTCACCACTCTGCTCCAATGCGACAGAATTCACGGAGATAGATGTTTGAACCGGCAATCTTCGTTTAAGATACAGGTACCTACTTCTAACACCTAAGCCGCTCATAGAAATAGATTCCAAACGCACTCAAGTAATTTTAATCAATAATTAAATTCTTATGAAATAACATATAAGATACATTTAATCGTTGAAACATTAAAGTAGAACTCACTGCCTTCAGGCATTTTCTACCAGTTCTTCAACCTTTTGCTTTCGAGCGTTAGATAAACAGAAATATTGGACGGCAGATTTAAGGACAATATTCGTTTAATTACAATTCGTTTAATTTGAATTTGATGTGATAGATGTATGGATGTATAGACGTGTAGAGCACACATCCCTAAATTTGATTTGTAGTTGGTAGATACTTGCCTTTCGCGCCGTAGGTAGTGTGTTCGATTCACACCCAGGGTAGATATTTGTTTACATGAACACGTCTGTTTGTTCGGAGTCTGGGTGTAATTATCTATATAAGTAAATATTCACAAAAGAAAAGTAGTATGTGTAGTATATAAGTTATCTGGTTTCCATAGTACGATCTCTGCGTAGTTTGGGATCAGATGGCCTTGTGTGAATAATGTCCCAGGATATCATTGTTATTATTATTATAATTCACGGAATCAACTGCAAAAACTGCACTAACGGCCGAATACTGAAACGTCAATCAAAATGAAGTAGGACTTAATTATTTGGAACGTCATTAATTTCAAAATTTTGTATGCGAAATTAATGGCGTTCCGAATAAATTAGGCCATTAAACTGTTAGAAAAACTAATTAGACAATCAGAGTAGTCACAGGAACACTCGCGTTATTGTCTAAGCGTGCACTGAATTTAGTCAAGTGTAAAAACCTTCCTTGTCTTTAATGATAGAATAAACTCGAGCGTGAGTAAATACCAAGGGCAACCTGTTTGAGCTCCACTCAGACGGGATTATAGAGTCTTGCACGTGGGCCTCCGTCTGAAAGGACTATACGGATTGTATAAGCAATAACAATAACGCTGTAGAGCAGAGTCGTTATATAACGTTTTATTGTGTAATATTTCTATGATCTCTCAATTCGTAAAGAATTGTCTATTGTTATATTATATGACGATCGCATTGTTCATTGTATAAAAAATATATTTCTTTTGAATTTCGAATTATTCTTACACAAACATTCAAGTTATATATTATCTATTTCAGTATACACAATATTCATATTACAATTCTCATATCTTAATAACAATTATAAAACTTTTGGATCATATTATGAGCTGTCGTTCCGACATTCACCTGATAGTCTCCTTACTGATAATACTGGAATCGTAATACGTTTCCAACGTGACACTTAAGACGTTATCTCGAACAAGAAAATCCAGTAGAAACGTGAATTTAAATTCGATTCCAAATGTAAATCACTGGAAATAGACAATGCATCGAATACCAGGAAGCGAATTGCATATATGTGTATGTACTAGTATGACTGTTCACGCATCACCGCACAGCCTCACAGTTTATGCATTATCAGCAACAGTTTTATGTCCTCATTCGTTATTTTAACTGCCCTCGCTTCATTTGGTTTCAATCTGTATGAATTAACATTCAGTGTATATAATTTTGTGTTTTAAAATCATTAATCTCGTGAACGATTGTGAACGTTTACACTCATGTTACTTTTACTTTTTGTCAAAGAACTTAATTTCTCATCAGGAACGTTGGTTCATTTTTAATTTTTATTGCAAATATTTATTAATTTCTTGGGCTCCTTAATATGTATAATATGTATTTTAAACCATAGATTAATAAAAAAAAAGAAAAATGTTATTCTGCGGCGCGGGATTGTCGAATTGCCGTAACGAAGATGCAAAAATATTTTAATAGTATAATGTATAGTAGTAAGAATAATGTTACATGTAAGTAAATATATACTACTAGGAACGCGGATTTGACATGTGTTGGGAGATGGCAAGACCAAAAGTAGTCTATCTCCATCTTTGGGGTCAAGCTTCCTTGCAAATTTTATCAAATCGGTTCAATGGTTTAGCAGTGAAGGCGGAACAGATAGCCAGACAGTTACTTTTCCATTCATAATAATAGAAGAGATATATTACAATTCAAAGTCGCGATTAACGGAGCGAAACGAAACAAAAAAAAAACATATACTCGAAATCTGACACAGACACAAACGTCTATGGAGTACACTTCATTAAATAATAAAAAAAGAATAAAATAGGGATAAAAAACATTGTTTTACATTTCATTAACATCAATAATTTACTTGGTGGTAGAGCTTTGTGCAAGCTCGTCTGGGTAGGTACCACCATCAGATATTCTACCGCAAAACGGCAGTACTTGGTACTGTTGTGTTCCAGTTTGAAGAGTGTCCAGTGAACCAGTGTAATAACAGGCACAAGGGACATAACATCTTAGTTCCAAAGGTTGGTGGCGCATTGGCGATGTAAGCGATGGTTAACATCTCTAACGATGCCAATGTCTATGGGCGATGGTGACCACTTACCATTAGGTGGCTCCTATGCTCGTCCGCCTACCGATGCAATAAAAAAAAACCAAATTTTAATTTAATTGTTAATATTTTATTCTATATGTTTATATATTGCGTTATATTTTTATAAAATATAAGCGTATCTTAAAACTTCTGGTGTTATATTTTCGCATGAATTTATACACATAAGTTTCTTTTGAATGTTTAATGGTGCTTGTATGTTAACGTCTATTCTTTGAACAAAATTCAAAACTTTATGAGTTAAAGTCTGCTTTCAATGTCTCCCCTGACGGTTGGTCGTCTTTATAATTCCTACGAGAATCCAGAACGTTCTAAGTGGTTTTCAAGTACCCAATATATTAAAAGATTTTACATAAGACAAGATATATCCAGAAGACTATGCTTTATAATGTTTTTACTATGAGAATTGCTATAAATCGATGATTTGAATAGAACAGATAGGTAATATGAACGAGGTAGGTAGTACTTTTATTCAATCAGAACAGGCCATTTAAAGTAGTATAAATATCCATTTTAAAATGCAATGTAAGATGAGCATTCTGTAGAGTTTACTTCGTGTCTAACTCATGAAATTCTGAAGTTGAACAAGTTTTGAAGAGTGACATAAAGTGATACTATTTAGTATTATATCCTTTAAATGTTAGGTTTAACAGTTAGGTTTAATTTATCGGAGGGGTACATAAACGGGGCTCGTAAAGAGAGCTCTAAGAGGGTATTGAGAGTTCGGACGGTGTTATGCAGTGAGTACTATGGGCTATAGAAATCTTGATGCACTGTAAAATGCTTTCTCGATGGTGACATTTATCTGTAATACCTTTCATTTTTGTTCAAAAGACGTGTGCAATATAACGGTTTCTATGTTTTTAAATATAAAAAAAAACTTTTTATATTTAATTTTTAACATAAAATATAAAAAAATAATTTATATTTAATTTTTAATAATAATTATACTAAATTGTTATTACGTCATTAAAGTATGAATAGTTGTATACATTCATAGCTATTATATGTTTGTATAATTGTATGTGCTAAAACGAATAAAATGTACTTATCCAACTGAATTAGGAAAATGGAGAATCAGATTTAGCGCCATAAAGCGACCTATGTCCAGCATAGGATAATATTATTATTGGCTGAGAAAAAAACTGTTTCCATCATCCAAGTAAGATAAATAAAATATTATTAGTATAATTCTTTTTTAAAATGTATTTGTAGTAGATGAAGAGTTAATCCTGACAATCTTATTTAACCTTTAACCCGCTAAAGATATACATATATTGTACAGTGCATCGGTTTATGTGCTTAAAGGCGATTGGCTTCATTTTTACTCAGTTAAACCAATCGACTTTAAATGCGTATAATATATAGTATTAACAGTAAGCATAAATAAGAAAGTAAAAGGAAGTTATTGAGAAACATTGGTCAGTAGTAGTAACGTGGCAAAATCTGAATTTGTTTCATTAAGCTATAATTTATATGAAACATAATCTTATACCTCGTTTACATTCAGCTCATTTGAGCAGGAAAGTAGGGAAATGGGCAGGACGAGTATGTAAACATGATACTTCTCATGCTCCTACCTCTGCTACTCGCGCTGCCCGGCGCTCCCCAAAAGAGCGGTTTTTCGTGCGGAAGTCAAAGAACGGGCAGCGCGAGCGACAATCCGTGTTTACATTCAGCTCTGGCGCTCACTTCTCGCCGAGCGCTTGAACGAAGTGGACGTGCGTGTCGTCTTGTTTTTTTTTTACGAGAGCCGCCAATATGCCTCTTGTTTGGAGCAATCAACAGACAATGAAATAGCTAGAAGCGGAAAAACAATATGAAAATATGAGACGTAAAACACTAAACCCATAAATTAAAACACAAAGTAGATATCATCCACCATCTTCTACGACGACGTATTATCTTTTTTTTATTTGAAATCTTATTAAAATTCTGACATCATTGTATTTTGCGAAAAGACACACCGCGGACGCAGTAAATATTTCGACGGCTGCCAATGCCGAAAGTCGAAAGCGATGTGAGTGGTAGGGCAGTATGTAAACACTATACTTCTCTCGATCGGAAATTATTGCCGACAGCTCGCGGATTAGCGGTAGGGGCTAAATGTAAACGAGATGTTATATTTAATTTTATTCAAGTAACAAACGTATACAAGAACTTATTTAAATCATTTGTTACAAAATCTACATGAATAAACTACGAGATTTTTTTGTAATGCCTAACTGAAAAAAAGTACTAAACCTTTACCAGAAGATGCAGCGTATATCGGAGAAGATTTAAGTAAGTAAGTAAGTAAGTAAGTAACAGTTGTGAATGTCCCACTGCTGAGCTAAGGCCTCTTCTCCTTTTTTGGGGAGAAGGTTTTGGAGCTTATTCCACCACGCTACTCTAATGCGGGTTGGTGGAATACACATGTGGCAGAATTTGAGTGAAATTTGACACATGCAGGTTTCCTCACGATGTTTTCCTTCACCGTCAAGCACGAGATGTATTATAAACACAATTTAAGCATTTGAAAATTCAGTGGTGCAGCACTTTACAGTTTCACCCGCTTTAAATTCAGACGAATGACGTTTTCACGTCAATGCATATTCTTGCAATAAATAATTCACATGTATTATTTGTTTGGCTCTTTACCGCATAAGACTCTTTTATTAATTCGTGTCATTTTATTTAACAAGGTAAGTTTGTGACCTTACGCGTAATATATTGTGATGTTTAGCTATAATACAAGCTAATTAATTGTTTGAGACTGAACTTACTATGTATTACGTAAAATTAACAACCTGTGAATATCCCACTACTGGGCTTCGTCTCCTATCTGGAGAATAATCCGATAAGGTTCTCTCGCCGTTTCTTCTCAGGTCTGAGATGTTTCTCAGATAATCAATAAATACGTCCGAACTAGTGTTGAGTTTATGACAATCGGTAAATACGTGCAACACTTTTAAAGTAATAAAGGTTTTTGACTTTTGAAAGTTTGGAGCTCCATCCACCACACAGCTTCAATGCGGATCGGTGGATAATTATGAGACAGAATTTCATGACACATGATATCTCATGAATACATGAAATATATATTATAGACTTATCTAATTAGCACAGAAGTAAAACTAGTTTGTCATTGTGAGAACCGTTAATTAGGTATATTATATACTCGTGTTAAAGCGCTCGCAAACGAAGCTACGTTTAAAATCAATAATACTATCGTGTCACTACGTACAAATGTTGTTCAAGTAACAGAATTTAAGTAGAATTAGTAACAAAGCACATATAATTGTAATTACTATATATATACTAGCTAATACCAGCGACTTTATCCGCGTTGCTTGATACATTAACAAAGTTTTCTTATGTAGGAAGGAAAAAGCATCAAATAGATCGCAAGCATAAATATACTTTGTTTGAACATACATTACTGAACACGCTGTGCATATACAAATCGTTGTTTCTTGAAACTTTAATAACTTTTTATTAAATTAAGATATCGCAATAATTTATTTTTTTGATAAGGGCCAAGTGTCTAAGAAATAAAATTTAGAAAATTTCATTGAAATCTATCCAGTAGTTTTTACGTGATGCGCGCACAACTGCAGACCTCTCATTTTATTAATATAGATTATAATTACTATATAATCGTATTTCATTTATGCTCATGTTAACAACACATACATATTTATAATCAAATTACCGTAATTTTATGTATCTTATTAAAAATATTAATTAATTTCTTTATTATAATATGGAATTACGATGAAAATACTGTAATCTATGTAATTAAGTGAACTGTACTACATTATAAATATTTATAAGGCACAAGTAATTGTCTACGTCTTTGTTAATTAATCACGACAAAACTACTGAACCGATTGTGATGAAAATGTAGTTATGTATTACGGTGTTCACGGGAAAATTAATATGAAGCGTGAAGAGCAGCGGGGGGGGTACTATTAGACTATACAGTTAATTATGGCCTATAATCTATACCAGATTCTTTGCACGAAATTCCACCACTTTTTTCATACAAATGAGATTATTCCTTTTTAGTTGAATAAACGGTATATATAAACCAATACATATATATAAAACATGTCGATTATTAAGTAGGTATTACTAGTTTTATTCTAACAAAGACTAATTTATGTTTTTCAAATGATGAAATGAACAGTCAAAATGTTTTATTTCTATGTCAGAATTAAGTCACAACACCTCTTAATATACCAAAATATACGAATTTAAATATACTTAAAAATTAGACACTTCGTCGCTAATGACACACTATATCATACCTCTCTCTGATCTCAGACAGAGATACATAGAGATGCGATATCTCGAGCCAGATGAAACGACTCACGCGAAATTAATTAAGCAGAGATTCCATTAATTGGAACTTTCGCTTTGATGTGAAAATCTAATATTTCTAACGTCAGCTTATCTCTCTATATAGGATACGAATTTTAACTAATATAATTATGTTTTAAATTAATATTAACGTTTGTTGACATAAAACACATTGACGGTTTATAGCTATGTACAACATACAGTAAAATATAAGATTATTCACTGTTAATATTGAGTACAATAAAATCATATTCCCGCTTGTCACGTCAAAAGTCTAAACTGAAAAAGGTGAACTTGCAAAGCGCACTACTAAGCGAAGTATATAATTACACGAGCTGTGCCCCGCGGTTTCACCCGCGTAAAATTAATAAAATTATAATGGATAAAAATAAGCCTAGAACCTTCCTCGATAAAAAGACTATACAACACAAAAATAACTTTTAAATTCAAACAAGTAGTTCTTGATATTAGCCGGATCAAACAAACAAACTCTTCAGCTTTATATATTAGTATAGATATTTCATTAAAATCTCCAAAATACGCTTCATCGTAGTATAAGTTTTAGGTATTGGATTTTCATTCACACATTACAATAAAACTTCTTCAATTTATAAGCATAGAATAATAGATATAACTTGTTGTACTAATGTCTCTTTTAATTTAGAAGATTCAAACCGCGCGGCTTCTTTCGGACGTAGGTAGATACTATGTTAAAACTTTCATGAAACTATCAATAAACAAAAATACTGATGAAAACTGATACTTTGCGTTTGTGTAATATAAAGCATATTACACAAACGCATAGAATATTTTCGCTCTAATTTCATGAATATCATTAGCTATTTCTACCTTTCGTTTTATTTAATAATTTAGACTAAGTTTACAGTTAGCCCTACTTATTATTAAAAAATAAAATGTTCCAGAACAAAAGTACTACATGTCTACGAACTATGAACTAGTTTACCCAATTTCTTTGTTTGTTAAAGTCCTATTTATCGTTAAAGGGGAACAACTATCAGTTCTTAGGCACATAAATCGTTGTTACATGGGCCACTTAACAAGGCAACTGAAAAACTTATCTAACTCTTAGTTTCAAGTACAGTTATAAACAGATCCCTTTATAAATGGATTACGATATTGGATGTTTTCTACTTGATAGTACTTTCAAGAAATGGAAAGAATTTTTGTTAATGTTATTTCTTGTAAATTGTACCATTTTTAAATAATAGAAGTTATTATTGATTTATTTATTATTATACATGACGTGCGTTGCATTGCCTCTTTGAATGATTATGTAAACAATACGATGATACTCAAGCGCCACCTATTGATAACTATATACCATAAATGTTCACACAAGTGGAAAGAACAAGTGTTCAGAAGTTCGAATCAATCGGATAAACGATAAACGAATTCGAAAAACGTAGTACGAACAAATACAGTCCCGTGCCTCGGAAAGCACGTCAAGCCGTTGCGTTGGTCCTGAGCCTGAAACCTTTCCGATTGTGTCGGTCCCATGGGATTATGAAAGCTAGGTTACCTGAGGGTAATAAACAGTGCGACTGTGCTTGCGCACACACTTGTGAACTACAATATGGTGAAATCGGTCTGGAGGACATTATAATAAACAATTACCTAGTTTAAAGTCTTATGTCTATGACACTTAATTTCAATATATCATCATGTACAGTCGATAAAACAATAAAATGTAAACGATCATATCTGTTAATCTTCCAGCTTTGAGTTTATACAAGACACTTTTTATTATATTTATAATTGTGTATATGTTTTCTTAATGACTTGTCATTGCAACAGTACAGGCAGCATATAAAAAAGGCATATCGATAGGGCCGGTTCCCCTAACGTCGGCATAAATAATCATGTCGAGATGTTATCAAGTGAAAATACGATGCCGACCTGGAAAATAGTTTCCTCGCCATCCCCACTTCGAGGGAATTTTAATTAGGCTTTCATTGAAAAATGCACCGCACTTTCATAATGTCTTGGAATGTGAGGTAACGACCCTTTTAAAGATATTCCTAAACGCTATTACGGAATAACGTGTATGAAAAATTTAAAATGTTATATAAGGTTTAATAACGTATGCAATATAATTGTTGAAAGCAGTTATTGGGTATCCTTGCCAGTTATTTGCTATAGAATCGAAATTATTAACCGATGATAGATTTACCTTCTAACTGATATTATAAATACGAAGGCTAATTCGTTTGTCTATAGAATAAAAAAAAATAGTGATAGCTGCAGTTTGAAGTTTTTTTTTTATTATTAAAAATAACTTATGTTTAATTTAGATTTAAAAGTTAACTTCGGAGACGATAAGAAAAACTGAGTATTTTGTCCCTTAATGTATTTTTAAACATATGTCAATAACTACGTTTAGAGTATAATATACGTACATATAACAAACGTACATGGTTCGTTTGAACCTTGTATAGCGACTGGCTTTACAAAGCGTTTACTATGTACACGTCATTTGTGACGTGTACACACTAAAATTACGCATCCACGCCATCCACTGGCATACGTAGCTGAATGCAATAAACTTCAAAATGTATACGCGGAACACAACGCTAATATTTTGAACTGGTGCAAAACTTATGCTTATCTTATATCTAAATATTGGTGGAATTATCTTCTTTTTTTTTTATTCAAAGTCTGAAAAGGTATCACACGGTTCAAAAGGTCGGAGAGACACCCTGCGAAGTTGTTATCATTATTCTTATATACTATTTACCAATCGTCAACTAATAACTTAATAATCACACAACATTTGTGATTGGTCAGTTTCAAAGTTAAGGAAATCGTCATTCCTATACGTGCGACACTTTCGAAGTAAGCCTCGTATGTACCAACAAATGTTACTTAACAGTTACTTTACTATTTGATAACATTTGCACGTTCTCTGCCATGCCTAAGGAAATCTTAATAGATGAAAACGATAACAAGTTCATGTTTTTTCCTTGAATAAATATTATGTACGTCATAATTTCTAGAAAAATCTTTTAGGTTTACAAAAACTTTAGCATTAGTCAAAAATACAGAGGCGACTATGGTGTATATAATTTAATTAATAATAAAGACAAAAAGAACTGTACATATCTATTTTAAACTATTACTCATAATTTCTTCAAGTCGAAGAATATTGCCTAAAGTAAATATCAGAGGAAGATTAAGTTAAAAGCTCGCAAGATCTTATTAAATTGGTCGTTTAAATCCGTAAGTGCGCTGTTTTCAGATAAGCCTGTTTGCGTTGAGATGATGTATACAAAAATTATGTAAACCACTTTTAATAGCCTCTGATAGCGTCGTTATGTGTTAATAAAAAAAAAAGATTTTTTCTCATCTCGAATAAATTATATCTCGCTTAGGAGAATGGAGACGAGTGGAGCCGAGTCGAGTGGTCTCAGACGCTTGAATATTAGTCGAAAATTGAGAGTTTAAATGTAGACAAGCACTAAGTTATCATGTGCTTAATTTGTGTTTATAATTAATCTCGTGCTCAACGGTCAAGAAAAACATCACGATAATACCTGCTATTTTGAAAGAAAGTCTACTATAATCGCATTGAAGCAGTATTGTGGAAAAATGTTCAAAAAATCTCCTTAAGAGGTCTCCTACTCTAATTTGAATTTTTTTTTGATCAGCCTATATTGTCCATAGCTACAAAATAAAAAAATTAAATCATTCAAACAGAGGATATAAACATATAGGCTCAATTGTTTTATCTATATCTCTTTATACATAGATAGATAAGTTAATTAAATACAGGAGATAAAGATTTATTCATAATACTGATAAGAAACAACGATGGAAGTTGTGTATTTATGACGAAGAAACTAAGTTAATTTAGCGCACCGAGTTACGGAGTTATGAGTGACATGTCGCAGCTGCAAGCCGCGCAAGCAATTTTCCAAGCAAGAAAATGCAGGCACGATGCGATTTGATCATAAATTATATATTTTCCAAGCTAACATACAATTATAATGTAAATATTATGTAAATATATACTTATTGCTTATATCATAGTGGTTAGACATATGACACAAGTATCCTATATTAACTTAAATGTATAATAATAAATCCTAACTTATTGTTATTTTAATATTACAAATGCGAAAGATTTGTTTGTTTCTTTGTTATTTATTCACGTCTTGACAACTTAATCGATTACTATGAAATTTTTGATACACGTTTTCAGGGGGTACCTCTGTACCCCTTCTGGACAAAAATAGTCTGATCATGTAGTGAATAAGATGATTTCAGGAGAGAAATATGTTCTCCTTCTGGAGAAAAATAGTGCCTCGCACACAAGCACCAATAAGTTTTTGTGACATTTATTATTTATTTATCTAATAGGAAGCCAACGTTATATATTTAGAGAAACATAATATGTCAAATTATATATATAAAAAATGTAACGAAATATATAATTAAACAGTTATAGGCTAACCTAACATTTAAAAAAGTAAAGTAAAAAATCTAATTGACGAGAAACAAAATAAGACAAGATATCTTTATCTTAGAAAAACATTGCTATTATCGTTCAAATATCATCAAAAAGACGTGCCAAAAGTAATTTCACTGACTTCACTATCACACACTTTGATAATCGTAGTTATTAACTGTGTACCTATCCTTAAATAAATAAATACATTTTATTAAAGGTAGAATTATCAGCGAATTCCGTTTAAAATTTAATGTCAATAATATATTTGAAACGAAAATCTTATTTTAATACGTCATGAATAAACATAGCAATTATTATCATTTAAGCGACACGTATTAAATCTAAGCATTTATCGCGACTTGAATCCCATTAGGAGACAAAAAGATCATCCAAGCTTCTAGGATTTAAATTGCAACGCGCGGTCTGAGTTGCGGCGAACATTCGAGAAACATGGGGACGGAAGCTGAACTCGACGAAATTATATCGCTATTACTGTAACTGAGAATATATATCTATGTATTTATATATAAATGGGATAAATAAGATGATAATAATATTCAAAAATCAGTTGTTTATTTTGAACAATAACCAAAAAGATTAATTTAATTTTGGGGATATTTAATTTAAGTAAAAGGTGGAAAATAAACCGTTAAAAATTCATACCTTCAAAAATATAGTCATAGAATATAGAAAAATCTTAATTAATGTTTTTGACACCAATATGTATATGTGTATTTAATATCCACCATAAATAACTATAAATTTACAGAATATAGTCAGAACTAAGAACAATTGCTTTTTAAGAAAGATTTAGACATTGGATTCAATTAAAATGTCCCATTGCTATGCAGAACTCCCCAATCCCCCCTTTTTAAAGAGAAGATCGCGGAGCTTAACCCTCCACGCAGCTACAGTGCAACAATAGAGCAGAATTTTACACAACACATGCAGGTTTTCTCACGATTTCCTTTAACACCAAGCACAAGATTAAATAAACACAATTATAACACATGAAAACTTGATCAGATTTCAGGTAAAAAAGCGGGATTTAAAGCCATCTAGGCATTCACTGTCAGTTAACCTTTATGCTAAGATAGGAATTCGTTTAATGAAATCCTTTTTAAAAAAAACATTAACAAATAATACAAAAATAATAATAATACCTTACGATTAATCTGCGATCTTGGTATAAGGGGTCTTCTTTTCACTATATATGTATCAACTGTTATAATATATTGATACAATAGGCCTGGACAGTACGCCTCTGCGGCTGGAATCAAAAACATACTTACCTATTGTATTCATAGGCACGTACGTTTTATGTTCGAATCTCACAATTTACGACGATTTATAGATTACAAATTTGATATTCTAAGGGATATCCGATAGAATAACTGTTTCCTATCTTTGCTAAAATAAATGACTACTAAAGAATAAGACTTGATACGCCAATGCCTTATAATAAAATATAGTCGATTATAATGAAATGGCACACATACCAACATTAGAGGAAAGTAGGTCATGTTCCTTTTTTAAATCGGTTCATTTAAAACAAAAATGATCAATTATGAGTTATCCTTCAAGCTTTCAAAAGTTATTTGAAGGATTTTTCAATGTCTGCAAAGTTGACCGCTCACCGGCTCCCACCATTACGTCTTCCTTCCTATTTCCCATAAAAAGAAACAACATGTATTCCATTAGGAAACAATAAAAGCATCCAAGCCTCAGATTAAACGCAGTAAGGGTGGCGCAGTCGTTTCATGGAGGGGAATATTTAAACTCAAGTTCAGAACGATTTATATTTTTTAAGGCTGTAACTTTATATTCATTTAGTAAATAATTTCAATATATATTTTTAAGCTGCAACTATTTATTATAACTATTATCGATCATCGATAACCGATTGTCAAGTATTTACGCGTAAATTTTAAAGATTATTTCAGTTTTAAACCAAGAAGGCAGAACCTCGTAAGTAAACCTGCGTGTTTACCTTTTCCTAAAACGGAGTGGAGGCCTCAGCATTATACCAAGATGTTTTTTTACATTCAATTTAATTTGTACCCAATTTGAGTACATGTACCAAATATCTTACATTTCCCTTCTTCAACAATAACAACTAAACAATTGTACAATTATTAGTGTTCAGGTATTAATATTATTTCTGATCTCCCTTTGGGTTTTATAAATATATAATCATCTACAAAATCATATACAAGTTACTCAGTCATATGTTACAGTACTAAGAACATTACGCAATGAACTATAAGCAAGAATTTCAAACAAGAATCGTTCATTCTATTAGTTCTCTGAATTACATCAATCTTAAATGATCGAGAACGAGCAAGCATTTGATTGAAAAAGCGTAATGAAGATATATTATTTGAGAACAAATTCTAAATACACCACAGCACATTATCGTTAAAATTCAAAACGTGATATGCGATATTAATTATAATAATTATGTCACTTAAAGGATATATGTATCAAAATAGCCTGAGTCGTTCAACATTTGATGAGTGAGACACGATATTCTTACAGAATGGCATTTATGGTAAGTGACTGCTAACGATAATTTGCATTGAAGTGGTTTGTCATAAACATACAATATCATAACGATTGTCTTAGCTTATCTTGAAGCAAACACGCGTATATATATTATTTTATTATATAGTTATATCATCACATTCAAGGTTTTGTTTATTATGTATTTAGGTTTTAGTATTATAAACATTACACTCAATAAGATACAGTTTTACAGTCGGCTAACTATGTTATATACATTTAAATATTATTTTAAAAGAGGTTAAGCTTGCACAGTACAACAATAAAAATAAAATAAGAAAATATTTGCCTTTATTGAGAATATAGAATTGAATTTTTGTTTCATTCGAGAACAAGCAATTTATTCGTTTTTTGGCGTTTGTCGGTATCAATTAATATGCTCTTATTTTTTTACAAGAATTGATTTTTAACTGTTTATTATTAAATTATTCTTTATTGTTAACATTAGTAAATACTGAGTTGACTGCCGGTTCTTCTCGCTAGAATCTACTTTTTAAGCCTATGGTAGCATTTTTATAGTATAATGAGAATAAAAACAATAAAAAATCACAAATATATAAACTATTTCTCCCGCATCTATTTTATTGTTAAGTCACAAAACATGCTATAAAAGTTTCAAAAATAACTCATACGCGCTACATGACTTAAATCGCGTGTAACGAAACAGTTAGCCGAGAAACAATTACAGTAATTTGTGGCCAGATATAGAGATACGCTCATATTATCGGCCATACGACTTGCTTTGTACGTAAATTAAATAATTATTAACATGCGTGACAAATTAATATCATTTTTCCGATCAGTTGATTGATTTATCAAATATAATATGTAATATGTTATAATTTATATTTATAAATGAATTTCGATTTACCTGTATGATATTAATAAACGTTGTCTGATGGAGTAGATTTTTATAAAAATCTCTTTTTTATAATTCTATTGGGGACTAGACGACATTTTATCGACTTTTGTACCGTTCAACTGAACGCCAAATGTAAAATAAATAAAAATTTTAACAAAACAAAAACCGACTTCATAGGAAAAACAAATTAATATGCACTAAAAAGTAAAAAAATAATTGCGTATTCTTCTATAATTTGATAATTAACTTACTATTTTCTACTCATCAATATGTAGGTACGAATGTGTTGAGTGGTTGATAATGTATTTACAATTATTGTTACTTTTGGAGTCGATGTCAGCCAAGGTGGGTTTATAACTACATACATAGTTAGTTATAGGTGAGATGTGCTTGTGTGCAACTTTACGAGGCGAATAAATGTCAATTTGTAATGTGTATGTTTTTGTTTGTTTTTAAAAGATTCCCGTATTATTATTGCTAGGTATATTATAGTGTTTCCTTAGCAGGACCAATGGGAAAGCACCAGCTTTCAAATAAAAAAAAATCATCGAAATCGATTCATCCAGTCGAAAGTTATGAGGTAACAACGTCAAAAAAAAACATACAGACGAATTGATAACCTCCTCCTTTTTTGAAGTCGGTTAATAAACGAAGTCAATACAAGCTCTCTCTGGTTATGCTGGTATATTGTTGCCATGGTACTTGTGTTCTGGTTTGAAGAATGAATAAGTCAGCGTAATTGTAGACCTAAGGGACTTAAGAATTTTGAAATCATAAAATCTCTTCGTGCTGAATTAAATTTTCATTTTTCACGAAAGGAAATATCAAAATCCCGTCGCATGGCATATCCATCAATGTACACAAACGTACATATGCTTCGAATGCACGGAAAAGAACTCACATTTGTTAAAACAAAGAAAAGTAGGTCAAAATCTCGAGAAATACCACCACAAAATTTAGGTTAGGTTATAAGTAGGCACATTTGACATTTACAAAGAAAAGGCACAAGAAATAAATGGCAATAGGATAATAGCAATTTACTATTAAAATATTCTGTTTACTTTGTGTCGGCGATAATTTAAGATAAAAAAGATATCGTTAGCGAAGTCAATTACATTTAAAATTAAGGGGCCGAGAGCCGGAGGTTGGATAAGTTGCTTTTTAATTTGCATAAGACATTCGGAAGCGCGGGTTCGAATTAAATATTCATAAAGTATTTTATAATGTTTCTATTAAAATAGCGAATACATTTCTCAGATATTTAAATTAATTTTATTAAAAAAAAAACTAGGCTAATTATTTGGCATGTTACTAAAAATACAAGCGACATAATTCGTTGAACACCCTTGTTGGTCGCTGGTACATTTCTGGCTATATAAGAGTACTTATATTAATCGTCCAAAAAGACAATTCTAATAATATACAAGTAAGTAAAATTCTTATATTATATTAAACAAAACGTTATTTTTACTAAACAAATTTTTATGCACGTCGACATTAAACTAACTGCAGTTTGTTGACTTTCCGTTAACGTGTAACCCTTTCTTCACCTCATACAAGATGCAGAGCACATTCAAAGTTGCCACATAATCGTTCCGAGTTCCATCAGCAGTAACAATGAAGTCTAGAACTTGGTAGTTCTTAGCGAAGTAGGTAGTTGACAGTCACGGCTGTGTAGTGATTTATTCATGTTACGGAAGTTAGAATGTATTATGTTCCATGTTGTTAGTTTTTGTTGTTTTTACAAAGTCATGCATATCTCGAAACGGAAATCTTTCGACTTAGTATTCATGGGTTCGTGAGTAAAATACGAGGCGCGCAGGTTGGAGTTATTACTTAAAAAGTAACAGTACAAACAAATGCCAAGTAAATGCCAGTTTTTTTACAACACCAACCGTCTTTTGTAATAGAAGATGTGTATGGCATTTCAGATGTATTCTATATACGAGTATGATTATGTATGTTATATTCCGTCTTTTAAAAGTCACCATCGGGTCCTTTTTTTTATATTTAAAAACTTGTCAATGTTTAACATTACCGATTTGGTATCAACGATATGGACCATGTTCAAGTATTTATCTCTCTGTCTATGCACCGCAGCTCCGTCAACATTGAATTTAAAATTTCGCCTTCATCTATACTATTATTATAAAGTCAAAAGTAACTCTGTCGGTCTATCTGTTACGTTTTCACGCCTAAAACATAAAACCGATTTTGATGAAAATTTGTGTGAAGCAATTTTAATATACTACCTACTACCTATTATATACCTACCTACTCAACGCACTGGCGAATACTAGTAATATGTATGAATAGATATTCTCAGTATTCTGACAAAGTTATCAACAACCCATTTATTAGAACCGTTTTAAATAATCGGTAAAATTTATTAATGTTATAACAATTTAGACAATAACAATAGAAATTTAAAGTAAATAACACTAAATAAGGACTTCGAATAATGTTTTGTTCGTGAAAAGTTTAATTGTGTTAGCGTTAAGGACGCCAAGTTGCGTCGAAATGAGTTTGCAAGAGAAGTGACCGTAAACAATTTATAGTTTAAGAAGTTCTATAGATTTCTAAGAAGTTCTATAGATTCCAATATAGAGGATAGACTCGTACTTGCAGTCAAGCATTCAGCTACTAAATAATGGATTGATATTTCGTTTATAAAAACATTTCTGAAGTCTAAATAACCAATCCTCTATTTGGTACATATTTTATTCGTTTAAAAAAATCGTGTAAAAGCAGAGATGGCCCAGTGGCTACAACGCGTGATTTATAACCGATGATCGTGGGTTCAAACCCATCACTGGCATCACTGAATTTTCAAGTGCTTAATTTGTGTTTATAATTCATTTCGTACTTCACGGTGAAGGAAAACATCGTGAGGAAACCTGCATGTGTCAAATTTCACTGAAATTCTGCCACGTGTGTAACTGTGTATTGGAACCCGCTTTGGAGCAGGGTGGTGGTATAAGCTCCAAAACCTTCTCCCCAAAAAAAGGAGAAGAGGCCTTAGCTAAGCAGTGGGACATTCACAGGCTGTTACTTTTATTCGTTTATACTCGTCTTAACAAAATGCTTTGGTAGTCATTTAAAATTACTACTAATATTTAAGTGGAATAAAATCCTGATTGTGAAAATAGGTAAAGGTATTTTGACATGATTTTAATTACGAATAGTATATTTTTATAATCAAGAAAACACGATTAATCATTATCAAAGTGAACGACTACAATGAATGTATTCGATAAAAATAAATTACCTTAACTTGTGTTTATTATGCTGAATTATATTTTTATATCAATTTAATATTTTTATATACTTTTTGGCTATTCATCTATAAAACAATGCGTTCTATTAAATAAGATTTACATTACTTTACATTTAATTATTTGACATTTGATAAGAATGTCAATTTCGATTAACGCATATTTCACAGTTGCCGAAAAACATCATAAACCTAACGAGTCATTCTAATAAAATGCATACAAAGAAAAACACTTCAAACCGGACTAAAAATTTTGGTCCTAAAATATTTTCAGACACTCATATAACATCAGATACGTATAAGAACATTTACAAACGAAAGAATTTCTCAGACCAACCGAGAGATGTAGCGATGAAACGACCAAAAGATTTAACGGATGGTGAATTGTAAAAACGTTTCGTCTAGTAAGATAAGGGAGACAATGACGGATGCTCCGAGATGGCGTGTCTGCAAACGTGACAAGTTGAGTTTTATCGAATGTTTCAACGACGCATTGGCATATACTTTGATTTGATCTCGAAAATAAAGTTAGATTATTTTTTAAACAGTACTAGAAATGATGTAGAAGATTATTCTCTTGCCATTGTACTTAATATATTTATAAATAAATTTAATACCAATACTAATTTTTATAATGAAATATAAATGACGATCCACCACCGCAAGGTGTGGCTTTTTTGAGGATGGCTACCGTGATCAAAATCGGTTAAGAGGATATCACCATTTCTTAACATCGGCGTTTGATAGAATTTATTTATTCATTGAGATAGATACACCATCAATTTAGCAGTAGACACTTACAATTAACAACTAAAACATATACTCTTACGGAGTAATACTTTAAAGGTGTAAACAACATTTAATAAATTTATATTTTTGGTTAAACTCATTTATAAAATCCTATTTCCAAATTTACAGTATTTATATATCTAAATGTGAATAATTACATTGTAAAATAAAAAATGCCCCAACGTATAAATCAATTTAAATACTATGCTCACTTGAAATAAAGTCCAAGTAGTATTATTTATTTTGTCTTATCACGAGCGAACTTATAATAAGCACTAAACGCGGGGCCCGCATGCGAAACGAGTGGAAAATTACAACTATTTCATATGAATTTCCCGAGCACTGCGATTTGCATACATTTATCTCAGCGCTTTAAGTATACAGGTACTAAATTAAGATAAATTAGTGTTTGTCATGTTTATGTTATTTCACATATGTATAATCTCTTCGTATAATATTATTTCGTATCTGTTTTTATTTGTGAAGGCGTATTCTTTCCCGAGAATTATGGTTAAGATAAGCTGAGATGGCCCATTGGTAAGAACCAAAGAGGAGAAAAGGCCTTAGCCCAGCACTGGGACATTCACGGGCTGTTACTTTACTATGGTTAAGGTAATACACTCATATTTATATAATTAATATAAATAAGAGTGAGGTGTATAAGTCGTGTTTTATTTAGGTATAATTAACAAAAAATACATTTAAATATTGTAGACTATATAATAATTACTAGTATTCCTACCAATTTAGTATGAAATAGAGCTCGCGAAGTGAATAAGACCATCCAAAGCCTAACGGGATCGAACCTGCGGCTTTTACGAGTACGTTAAGCGGTATCGAAGGTGAAACAAATGCTACGTACGTCGCAATATTAGTATTTACGTTTTACGATAAATTATTATTACATTGATTATAGCATATATCTATCACATTTCTGAGAGATATATTTTATTTTTAACTGTATAATTTTTATTCTTGTTTGGTATTATATATGAAATCCAATTATACAAGTTTAACGAATTTGATAATTTATATAGTTCGCAGAATCGCCCCTAAAAGCCTCCATAAGTTTCGCTACTAAAGTTCTCCATAAAGTCATTGAGAAATAAAACAAATGTATGGGTTTTGTATGGCTGTAATATAAATATAACAGAATAATTAAGTTTACCTCTAGCTCTAAAACGTTGGTCAAAGTCGGATTAACTAATTTGGTTTTAATCTAAGCGTTCATTGGTCATGGTCACCTATTACGTCACCAACTACCACGGACCAATGACTAATCAGAACAAAGCCAAATTAGTTAATTTAACTTTGACCAGCGTTTCAGAAACTTGAGGTCAGCCTTAATTACTCTCAATTATTAAGAAAGTTTAAATACAAAACTACCACCCAATAAAACGTGAACAGGTGCTGCAATATTAAGCCATTAAAAAGTTTAAAATCATACAACCAAACAAAAACTAATTCATAACTCGATACGAAGCAACCGCAGGAAAGTCGGAAACAAAAAAACACGGACCAAGTACCCACTAGACGTATGGGAAAAGTTTGAAACTTGTCGAGAGAATGATAAACAATTGTTGCCCAACCAAAAAGTCGTATATCAGAAAAACTACCGCAACAAACGCAAACAGCAATACTTTGTATTGTTGTGCTCCGATTTGAAGGGTTAGGCAAAGTAATTACAGGCACAAGGGACATAACATCTTAAATATAAAGGTTGGCAACGGAATGTGTATAGAATAGTTTATACTTCTCGAAATGTTTATGGAGGAAAATTTATGGTATCGATGGACATCGAAACTACGAGTACAGGTTCTTTTGGGGACATTGTAACAGATATCGGTTAACACATTTGTCTTTTATTAATATTGTTTATAATTAAATAAATAATTAAAAGGCCGGCAACGCATCTGCATGTCCTCGGATGTTGCAGATGTCCATGGGCGGTGGTAGTCACTTTCCATCAGGTGAGCCTCCTGCTCGTTTGCCCCCTCTAACATAAAAATAATAATAATAATAATGTCATATCATATTATTAGAAATCACAGGGCGATAACATTGTTTTTCTTTTAAACCAGGAAATAACCCGATTACAGAATTTGATTAGACTGCATCACGACAAAGGCATCTCTGAATTGTCCAGGTATGTAAAAAAAAAAACGAAAAGCTGTTTTGTTTTATCTCTTCTTATTTTTGTCTTTCTAATTACTGTTTCATAGATGCAACACTAAATATAACCACGTTGACATATCAAATGCAAGAACAACAAAAACGCTATACAAACTCCAAGTGGATCACTATTTCTCCGTTCTTGACTGCAAGAAGTCGGTAAATTGCGCAGAAATGTAGCAACAATAAATGTGTTTGCAAGTCTTTGTTTTTCATCCAACTTTAACGGTTTAATGAAATAAACATTTGTAGTTTGCTTTAGTTAGAGTTATTTATTTAGTCTTGAATGCAATCAGACTGGTTTGATACTCTTTAATTTCCTCAAACGAATGGTTTACAATAACTTCTTGAGTTAACTTTATTTATTGTTTTATTAAATAGGTATACCACTGCTTTGAAAATTGTTGTTTAGTTTTGTTGTTTTGTTGTAGTATTGTGATGCACTCTAAAAGCCAAAACCAAGGGCTTTAACTTAGGCCAAAGAATGTGCATATTCGTTTTCTAATTTTTATTTGTTCATTCTGTTACACGAAAATCATCTTCGATTCATACTGAATACAACTTTAATTATATTAGAGGGATCAGGACTGGTTGATACTTTAAAAAAAAAATAGGTGACACCCTTAATTTTTTACAACTGTACCCATTTTTTCATAGAATCGCCATCCACCCATATATTTTTATATGGAGCCGTAATCCCGCAGTTATAGTAAAATCCACACAGGACTGTGTCGTATGAATTCATGGGCTATAAAAGTGGGATGATCGGTTTCCAAATTGCTTAAGCCGCAGTCAAATATTTATGTTATATCAATGACAGGCAATAAACACTCATTTCTTGGATATTTTACGCCATAAATACTAAAGTGTGCGCCTAAATCCAGCAAAATATTAAAAATAAGAATAAAAAATATTGATAGACACTTTATGATTTCTTAAAAATGTTTTTGATCAATATCAATATAAACACTAGCGTTATATATAATTTCAAACTTCGAACTGTATTTATTCCTGCGACATCAATCCAAAGATTAGCAATTTTAATGTATATTATACATACTCGCTCTTAATCAAGAAATACTTTCATGTTTGTGTTTTCTAGTAAATTTAAATTACAATTGTGTATAAAAGTAAACATTATATCACATATTACAAGATGAGTTCTTAGCATACATGTGGATTTTATTTATTTATACTATTTTGTTCAACACAGGAAAAAAAATACAAAAACATTGATACTATAGAAAGACAAAAAATGGTTAAGCTTCGTAAGGGATGACGTGTAGAGGAAGGAACTAGGGATATCACAAAGGATTGAGATGAACGATGAAACAATCCGTTTAATGGGATAACGGCAAACAAATAGTAATATGAGTTTACAATGTCGTCGTTTATAAAAAAAATATATTATTTCGATGATTAAACATTTTTGTAAATAGAAAAAAATACCAAGCACGTTCGTAAAGTAGAAAATATGAAAATTATACATAAAAATAAAAAAAATATATTATGAACAGTAATGTTCATAAATTCTTATTCTAACTTCCCTGAGGAAGCAAGGAAACAAATTTAATAAAACAAACATAAAATGACCCTTTGTGCGTGAATGTAGCGGACTCAATTATTCTCCGGTATTAATTCGGATGTCCTCAAATTTTACAGCCGCCCTTAGTAATTTCATTTTATTAAAATTCGTAGTATTATATGGCCCTCGCGAAATTGCCGCGAATAAAAATTTAATTCGATCGGGTTATATTCGGGAACGGGGATTTTTTAAGATTTGACATTTTATTTAGACCCATATAACATTTATATGTTTTGTATATATGTACCTAATACGGAATATCCACATTACGTAACTTATGAATATACAAAACATATATTACGATAAAGAATTAAATAGATGATAAAAAATAATGCTATTGTTTTAATGCAATATAACGAAAATTAACTGTAAATCAAATTGATACAACTACGATTCTACGATAATCCGTGTATGTACTAGAAAAGTAACTACTAATTTCTTTGGCATTTTGATTATTGTAAAATATATTTACCTTTCCGAGCCGGCCATGGATTTACCTTTAATTAATGCTACAAAATGTTGTCGAATGTCATTTGATATTAGTTTATTTTGTTTTGTATAAATCTAAGTATATGTATTAAAATTATATCTTTAACGTAAATCTATTTAAGTTCGTGGGATTGTGTTTGTCATTAATATTCTCATTGTTTTTTGCCTTTTAAATTATGTAGATTCACTACATGTTTCAATGTAAAAGTGGAAATTTTGTTTGATGGTGCGAGACCTATTTTGTTTTAAATGTTTATGTTATACTATAATTTAATTGTCGTATTTTATGCCTGGGTAGAAAAGCAAGTTTACATCATTGTCAACCGCTCCGTAGTCAATATTTAACATGAAGATTTGAGAAGTAAATATCTGCGTCTACGTAATTATATTTTATTAAAACGTATAAATCATATTTTAAAAGAGAGAAAAAGGAACAATAATCACATTTTCGCATTTAAAAACGTTATCAGGGACAAAAATATGAAGTAGAATTCTCTACGTACGCTTCCACGCCGCTTATCTAAAAAACAAAAATAAAGCAAAGGGAATAGGGGTTTTACAGACATTTTTATTGTCAAAAAAAATTATTACTCACATTTTAAATGTCCTCATTTCCATCTGATATTTAAAACATTTAATTAAAACCGGGCTTTCAGATAACTGTCTGAGATTTAAGGGAAAAATATTATGGTTTTCTAAAAAGCTTTTTTAAATTAACCTCCCCTCGTCTTATCTGTTTCCCGTTTATGTTTACTTACGTTGCTATAAATTAATGTAACAAATATTCTTATTTTGAAGCGTTTTCATGTATAATGAAATATCAGCTAGAGGAGAATCTTAAATGTATGATGTCCGAGTCTTCACGGAAGACAATATATTGCAAATACAAGTGAACATTCTCCTTCACAATCATACGTACTATCCGAGGCATGGGAATGTCAACTGCAAGTCTCCGGGATGCTACTAAGAATTTCCACAGAAAAATCAATAAATTTTGTTGGCCGAGACTTAAACCTCTTCAAGGATAAGGACATCAAGGATGGCTCTATAAGTTTTTCAATAAAACAACAAGGCAATTCAATATACAGCTCTACAATGGACTCCGATTTAAAACAATAGTTGCTCACAATAACTTAACCGCTGAAGCTACCTTCAACACAGGCGACATTAATCACAGGCAGCAGACGATAACCGCGAGGCGCTCTCAAATGGGCGCACTTAAAATAATTTAAGTCCCAACCACAAACTTAAGCCATAAAGAAGCAAAGACAAAGTCTCGGACATTTTTCATTACAGCGAGGAAATTCCAACAATTTCCTTCGTAAACAATTATAAGTGTCCGGTTCAGCTAATTGCATGGGGATATTTGTTACAAAGTGCATTATACTGGTATTTTGAACACTATGTTACCATAATAATAGGTTTCATTATGTTTTTGTCGAATTAAACGTTATGTTTTTGCTTTATAATTAAAAATAATATCCATCCGAGGAAATGTTAATTTGTACCAATAAAATTCAAGTTTACAATAGGAGGTACTTGTTGTGTTGTTTGTTGTGTGAAAATAATTTATAAATATGAAAAACACAAAGGCAATTACAGCTTTAAATTAAAAAAAATAATTAAAAGTTAACTGTGTTGATAATTTAGTACAAATTAATTTAACAAACATTCATAAATTTTAAGCGAAATAATTTGATCAATATGCGGACCTACAAACGAAGCGGCTCTGGGAATCTGAAAAGAGAAAACACGAATTAATCAAGCGATTTACATCAAAATCGGCGTAACTGAATCAAGTGGCGTCTGACAAATTATACAAATGAACACAATTTGCGGGAAAATGGTTCAGAGACGCAATCTGTTACAATTATTTGTATGTAAATTAGAGGACTTTATAGTGATGTCGAGGCCCTTTCGTCTATCAAGACATTTGTCAGAGACAACGAGACTTCAGTGAAGTGCTTTTATCTATAAGTGCTATTAAATCCTTCAGATACGAAGTTATATAACAAGAAATATATAATACGACAGACTTGAAACAATTACGTAAAACTCGAAAGTAGAACAAAACTATATTATTTAAAATGTTTTGTTTAATTTCAAAGAACCAAAGAAAAATTTAGACGTTATGTGTATTGCAAAGTATTTTTGCTTTTGTGTCATATACAAGTAATTCTTTCATTATAATATAATTTTGTATGGTTTCAGAGTATTTCAATAACAATAAAAGATAATTAGGCAGCACAGTTTTACAAGACAAATTCTGGACTCTTAGCAGAATGTTGGTAAAATTTAATAAATTAACTTACATTATCTGTATATTACATTGCTTACATCGTAACTACAATAGCAAGTGGTACGTTTTAGGTAGGAGACAACTTTACGCATGTAGCCGACTTCAGTACAAAGTGTCATTAGTTAAAATTACTGAACTCAGCTATCACTCCCCTGGAAGCAGTTGGGAAAGTTTACGAAAGGGCCCGAATTACAGCGGGAATAGGGTAAAGGCATTGGTGATAAAGTTTTGAGAAATGAGAACATGAGAAACAAATCTTAAAACTACTAAGGTAATAACATAAATAATTAAATGTGTTTTAATGATTGTATTTACTGATTTACCCTAAATCTGACACTAATAGTAAAGTATTGTTTTTGGATGTAGTGCAGCAAACAATAATATTGAAAGCAAATTCTGGATTAAGATTAAAAAAAATGTTGGATGAAAATTGAGCTGTTCATTTCTTATAGTAGTTGCAATTCAACTACGATTTAATAAAGTTAGATTCTATACGTTTTTCGTTAAAGGGTTAATAAATTTGTGATTAAAACGTAAAAAAAAAAATTATTTATAAACAGAAAATTGTTTTTTTTTTTATTAATATATATTACATATTTAATACATGCAAGAAACAATAACCAAATAAATTGATCTAAGTGTTTAAAGTTGTACGAGTATATTTTAATATATAAAATATTCATAATGTATTTAAAAGAACAAACGCTGATACCAACAAACATCAAAACATATAATAACAATGCAAGTGATCGCTGTCTGTACATGGAAAATATATGAGTAAAACTATTATCGGCGGTCTTCATACATAAATTTGTTTAAGGTGAACTTTGATATGAGGCCTAAATTATATAATATATAACACTTTTTACCCACTATGTCTACACAAGAGGGCGAAAGAATTCGAAAATAAATTAACATAAAAAAAAACAATGGGCTTGTAGGGTTGGCACGAAATTGACAACCATTTACCAAATACGGATCATATTGCAATTGGCTGATATTATTCGAGTTGCATTTAAGATGATGTTTGCATTCCTGGGGGTTTCCCCCAATAATACAAATCCTCACACAAATAGGCAACACTTTCATACTGTAACGTATACGTACTTTATATGCACCATACTTATTACTTGAGGGGTAAAATGGTAACAAAAATGTTATAAGATATGTTTTGGACACAAGTTTGATCAGATGATAGATGTTTCTACTTCTTTCTCGAAATGAAGAGCACGATATAGATTATTATTATTATTATAAAAAGCAAATAAGTACAAGGTTACTCTGGGGTACTAACATCTATAGGGTTAATGCAAATATACGTAAAAAAGGAATACTTATAAACCATTAAAAGCCAATGTTATTGAAGTTCACTACAATAAATACATTTTTCTTAGGCATCAATCAAATCGGATATGACGTCATATAGGAAGCACTCCGGGAGTCCTTAAGCTGCGAAGGCCCTTAAACGCTTTGTGGGTACACTAATGCCCTTGAAGTACATTATAGAAACCTTTCGGTGGGAAGTTAATGGTCCTTTGGCAAGGGACAAATGGGGGGTATACATCAAGACTATTCACCACGTGCACAGCATATAGAGAGAGTCAGTATTATTCTTGGTATAGCACAATAACCATTAAGTTATCTTTGTTAAACTATTCAAAGAAAATAAAAGTTTCAGTAATATTTTAATTTCTCATCGTTTTATTACCACACATTATTAAACTGTTTTTATTTATTTGACGAGCCGGCGAGTGTCGGTGTAATTATCTATATAAGCATGTATTTGCAAAAAAAAAGTAGTATATGATAATAATTATATCAGTTCTCTGGTTTCCATAGTACAAACTCTGCTTAGTATGGGATCCTCGTGTGAATAATGTCCCAGGATATTATTATTATTATAAATATTTGCTTTTTTTTAATCTAATAAATTAAACCTACTTTTGTATTGAAAGTATTAAGTAAACGTAACGTAAACGACGTAAAGTTGTCGTATATGGAAGGATAATATATGAATTAGCATATAAATTATTCTTATAGAGAGAAAATTATCTCACGGCTTAATGAAAGAAGTGAAAATGAGAAGCTGATTCATGTTTATACAGAAAAAGACAATTTGCACTAACGTTATATGAGAGGGGACGCGTTTATGCAGCGACCAAGTAAAAAGATCTTGATTAAAGCCATTCATACAAAACGAGCTACATTTGTACATCATTTCTGTTACAAAGGGAACAAATTATGATCATCACTTGGATGAATTACGAATGTACATATATTCATGAGACTACACATCATTGAAAATTTGTAAAGAATGATTTGAATTATCTCGACTTATGGAATATAAGAGCGTATTTAAGGACGTATATTTTTTTATTGTATAGACGGACGAGCATATGGGCCACATGGTAAGTGGTCATTAACGCCTATAAACATTGACATTGTAAGAGATGTTAACTATCACTTACATCGCCAATGCGCCACCAACCTTGGGAACTAAGATGTTACGTCCCTTGTGCCTGTAATAACTCTGGCTCACTCACCCTTCATACTGCAACAAAACAATACCAAGTACCGTCGTTTTGCAGTAGAAAATCTATTTGTTATTGTTTTTAAGTTTCCGTTTCCTCCAGGCGTTCCCGAGATAAAGGGACAGAAAGACAGGGACGGACAACAAAGTTATCCTATAAGGGTTTCGTTTTTTCCTGAGGTACGGAACCCTAAACATGGTCTTGGTAGCTCGCAGATAACCCATCATCAAATGGAAGATAGGAAATTTGCTATGAAATTTGCCATCAAATGTAATTTAGGTACGTAAGTGAGGTGAAGGACAAAACAATAAACATTTCAATTACACGATCAAATGTCCAGCCAGCTGTCGCTCAATATCATTGAAACATTCGTGACGGAATAATTAAGTATCTAGGATACCTACATTGCTAACAAATAAATTCATCGCCTCGCCTCTTGCCTCTGAATGTGCATATCTGTTGTTCTTGTGCCGAGACTCAAGCACTTGTCCACTATTTAAAGTACGTACATCCAGGGCATTCGACTAGCCTTGACCGAAATCGGTCGTCATCAACAATAATGAATATAACTAAGGCATGAAACTTTGTTCATAAATATGAAATATAACGGTTCATATTATGTATTTCCTGTTATTATAGAGTTTATTTGTAAAATTAATTTGTCTCAAAGTCAATTATTATAATCAAGAAAACTAATGATTTATACTTGAATCCTTTATTAACAAAAATTGATCATGGAGTCTCCAATTGTATCCCTTTGGTGAACTATTAATTCATCACATAATTATAGAGTTCAAAGAAAAACTAATATTAATTAGCGTTTATATTTGGAGCTGATCACACTTTTATTTGAAGTTATATCGATCAATTAGTCAAATACGGATACCACATAAAAGGTTTTTTACTTTTCTTTTTTGATTTAATATTTTTTTAAAGTTTAAGAATATAATAGCGATTAGTTACTTTTATTATTTTCAAACGTTTTTTTGCTCTTTTTGTTACTTCGTTAAAGATAAAAGCAATTAAACGTATAAAGTTGAGACTGTTGAAAATATGTTTGAGAAATATGAGTTGTTTTTTTTAATTTATCTTGGTTAATTCACAAAGAGGAATATGAATAAAATAGTTAAAACACATAACGAGCTACAGGTACGAGTGTAGATTGAGTAATAAACAACTTAATAGCCTTCGTTGAAAGCAAACAAGACTCCAAGTAGAAATGTAGTGTACTTTGCTGTTTTAATACCTCTAGTACTTTTATGTGGGAAAGTCGGAATGAGTTCGGTTTTGTATTCGAGTGAAGTATATGAAAACTTAAAGCCTAGTTCGTAGATATTAAATTTCATATTATGAGCTCAATTAAGCTAATTGTGTTGGTTTATTTAACTTTCATTCTGCTCTTTGAGATAGCGGACGAAATTATTTTTCTTCTTAAATTAAACTGTAAGCAAATGGGGCTTACGACTTCATAATTTATGTGGAAAATGTTAGGAATGGTGGCCTGAAAAAATTCTTCCGATAGCCTAAAAAATTTATACTTTTTTTTTGGAATATTTATGTTCAACGTGAACGTCAAGTTGACAAGCGAGGAGAAACGACGAAGTGACGTTATCTCCACCTACCCTCCGACGCCATTGCCTTATCTCACAAGCGTGTCCCACTAACCTTACATGTCAACTTAGGTCAACAAATGTTAAACAACAAAGATTTTTATGTATAATAACAATTATCAAATAAAAAACCTGTAAAGCTATTCTGAAAGAACAATCTCGAAACACACGACACAAAACATCCGTGAAATGTCAGAAAGTGATATGCGACATTGACCATAATAATTATATTAATTTAAGAACACAAGTATCAAAATAGTATATCAACATAAGTCGGTCGTCAACGTTTCAGAGATGAGTTCTTACAGAATCGCATTTGTTTCTCGATGAAACGAAAAGTTCTGGAGATAATGAAAAATCTTCTGAGGCGAATATGGGAATCTGTATGAATTTCATTTACTCGTTTTATTAAATGTATCTCTCGCTAAGCGGCTGAGTTCATAACAAAGAGCGATTTAATAAACAATAAAAAATGAAGCAATTTATTTTTCAACAATCTCGACCCGTTTCAATCCGCGCTAAGCGTAATTAAGGTCGCCTTTTAAAATTCAAGCCGAAAACCGTCAAATAGAGTCGACTTACAGTGAATTTCAACTGATTTAGAAAAAGGTCCCATTTAATATATTGCAGCGAGAAAAAGTCAAATTAATACTGTGCTTGGTATAACAAGGAACCCTTAAAATTTATAGCTGTTATATTGAAGAATGAAGAACTTTAAACCTCGCAAGAGCCGATAACTTTTTAACAGTGTTCTTTTATTATTTAGGTAGATAAAATAAATGTTGGTATAAAAAATTATACATTCATTTATTATATTTGCGATATATGCAAAATATGTATAAAAATAATTAGCATAATATAAAGATTATCTATTATTATTGAGAGTCAAAAAATTGGTCCAATTATTATATTCCTTTCCTTTTCTCGTGTAATAACTATCACTCGATTACTATTATTTTCTTTAAAATAAAAAGCATGTCGTATATTACGTCCAAAAATAAAGGCGATGATAACATATCATTGACATGACCAAACGACCGAACTAACACTCGTAAACTGTTCTACATGAATATGTAGTGGGCTTCGTACTGGCAGTGCAGACAACCGACAAATAATAGCATGACCTGACTAATTAATTCATAAGAAAAAACGTTAGTCTATGATATTATCTTATGTAATAGGGTGGATTCACACTATAATGATAAGATAGTTGGGGGCTCAGGTTACCAAGTAAATAGAATACGTGGAACAAAACAGAAGATCAAAAGTTCGAATCTCAACATGTCGCTATATTTTGTTTAATCGTTAAAAACATCTTTAACAACCAGTTTTGACCAACCCTTATAAGAACAGCGTCGTGGAATATCAGTAGTTTCAATTCCATTACCTTAAAACATGATAAAGCTACGTACGTACGTACTTGGTGCTAGAGCTTTGTGCAAGCTCGTCTGGGTAGGTACCACCCACTCATCAGATATTCTACCGCAAAACAGCAGTACTTGGTATTGTTGTGTACCGGTTTGAAGGGTGAGTCAGTGTAAGTACAGGCACAAGGGACATAAGATCTTAGTTCCCAAGGTAGGTGGCGCATTGGCGATGTAAACGATGGTCAACATCTCCTACAATGCTAATGTCTATGGGCGTAGGTGACCACTTAAGATCAGGTGGCCCATATGCTCGTCCGCCTTCCTAGGCAATAAAAAAAAGGTATACATATATCTATCTCTCTATAAGAAGAATAAGCCTTTGCCAATTATGCCTCGGTGGGCTTCACGTACTACTGCTTTTTTTAAATGTATGTTACTCATGATTTTGTTTTAGATCGACAGGTTATTGCGTGTATATAACATTGCTCGTCTTAGAAGTAAGTCTACAACGTTTTTTACAGTCTTTATCATTACGCATTCTGACAGCCGCCCATCAAACGACCGGGACCCCTATAAATAAGCTACAGGGCTCCAGATTGCCCGGGTATAAATGAAAGGGTGCAGGAAATTAGGGTTTTTTACTACGGAACTTGGTCTCGAGCTATACTTTCGCCTTCGCTATAAACCATTTTAACACCGTGAAAATGCTTTATGTTATGTTGACGACTAGCGAAGAATATTTCTTTCATATTTGTTTACATAACAAGTAATAAATATTTTGAACCTAAAAATATACTCTATATCATTTCCTTGTGAGTCTTCTGTTTGACATTGACGACTGCAACATTCTCTTTTTAAATATATAAAAACCAATAATATATTCCTTTTTTTCAATATTACAAAAGAAAATGTATAATTTTTAGGCTTGAATAAAAAAGCATAACATTAAAATAGTATTAAAGCTTAACAGACGAAAAATTATTTAAGAAAAAGTAGTGATGACTGTTTTAACAAACAGAACAACGAAACCTGTTAAGACAATTTAACAATTTAGTTGTTAAACAAACAGAAGTTGATCACAATTTGAAACACGATCCTAAACCCGTAGGCGTACAGCCAAAAATAACTTAGTCGGAAAACGATACCTACGAGGCATTTGGAGACGAAGTTCCCAAAGTTTCAAAGCCCCGTCTCGGAACTTGCAGCGATGCATTAATTAATTCATTATTAAATGAAGCTAGTGAATTTGCACCCGTGTGTACGGGGATTTACATTCGTTTAGCCCGCGAGTTAATGGAGAACTGTCTGTCACATATCCCTATATGTAGTGCTCAAACTTTAGGAACATTACGACAGAGATATCTTGCTAGTCTGAATTTCATTAAGAAGCTCATCTGGTACAAACTCGTCCGTTAAAAGTAATTAACTGGGTGAAGTAATAAAAGTTAAGATTACAGTTCGTCAGCTTCTAATTGAAAATAACATGTTTATAGCTCCGGATGAACCGTTTTATGCTAACGAATACGTTCTCTATTTAAAATCACAGCTTTTAAATGTATAGCGCTGTTCGTTTTGGTATAATTTGTTTTCTGTTTAGTCAATTTTTTCGTGTAGTCTTTTTTTTAGTGTTACTTGATGCGAAAATAGTGACTTTACATAATAGTTTGATTTAAGAATGATACTTCTATGGTTTCATTTCGATATTTATTTAGTTTCATCTATTCGAATATCCGTAACACAATATACTTTTTAAATTATTCTGTACATAGGATTGCTTAAGACTGAAATAATGGTACAATAATATAATAACACTTATATCTGTACACTAATAGATTATACTAAAGTAAAATGTATATTTTTATTTTATCTTTATTTTTGAATGATAGCAATATTATGTACTATTTCTTTTTTCTTTGTATGATTTCTAATAAATGTATAACTTTCCAGATACAAAACAATGATTCTGTACAATTAACTCACCTTGAATTGTAATAATATTTCAAACGCATATAATTGAGCCTTACTTATACTTATATATAATATATGCATGCCCTATATATACCGATTCAGTGTTATTGTAAAATAAAATAAATACAAATAAAATTCTACTACATGTCTATTTTAATCTACCAGTCTCTGGAAATGTAGACAGTGTAGACCTACATATATATAATATGTACACTATGTACATATATGTACACAATAGGTGATTTTCAATGGCGTTTATCGGTTGACGCCTGTCAACCGTCACACATTACATTGCTATTCAATTATACATCTCTTTTGTGGTATTGTGCTGAATTTATGCGTGATATCATAATGAATGCATTTTTATTTTATTTAATATAGGTTAACTAGCAAATACGCCACTTGATGGTATGTGGTCATCACCGCCAAAACACAATGGCTCACTCACCAAGACGGGCCCCACAAAGACCTACCACGAAGTATATTATATGATTACACTTATTTATTGATTGTCAAACTGAGAAGCCCCAGCCCTAAGAAGAACCGGCGAAATAAACTCAGCGGGTTGTTCTTTTTTATGTTATTTTACATAACAAAAAAAAACAAAAGAAATAGCCATGCGGCGATCGTCTCATTCCCAAGGTGTTCTATCATCCACCAACGCTTTTACCTTTCTATCGATCTGAAAACAGTGTTAAAAGAACTATATCTACCTGTGGCTGTCCCTTAGTAATTCAACATGTAATTTTAAGGTTCCTCTCGAGTCGGACGGACTATAGCTCATTATGAGCCTTTAATTTGAGACGTACGGCTCACGTATATTGCAAGCCATATTTATGTTATAGGCAGGCGGACGGGCAAGTGGGCCACCACCGCCTATACACATTAGCAGATATAATAACCATTCCTCCATGAAACTGAGACTCGCGGACGGGGAACAAGCTCGCTCGTTTTTAGGATCAGTCATAAAATGATGTTCTAACAAATACATAAAAATGCTATCAGTCTACTAAATTGTTTTATAATATATAAAACTAGCAAAATGTGACCGGACCCTTGTCCAACACTCAACATGTATTCCAATAAAATTTTATAAGCATTATGACAACGTTATGATATCAACACAAATATTGTAAACCTAAAGGCATCTCCAGACATGTCAGATGCAATAACAATATACCGGATTACTATCAGGGTTCAAACCCAATTTCCCTCACTACATATTACATTATCTGTCAAAACGTGAACAAACATCGGGTGGTGTGGGGCGAATCGGACGAGGAATTTACTCGAAACATTGTGAAAATGAAAATTCTCCTCCTGTCGTATTTTGTGCGCTTGATCCGCTGGTCCAACAGCTTTATGTTCGGCGAACTCTCATTGATATTGTTACGTTTTCTAAAGAATATTGTTTAAGTTTGTAAATTGGCTTACGTTAACAGCTGGGTTAACTTCGTACTTCAGAAAGATTTTTATATTTGATAAATTATCCTTTAAAAAGTACGTCGGTACTTTATAATTTATAACGGGTTTTAAGAATCGAATTAAAGCAATCAAGTAATTAGGAAAATAATATAAAACAATCTTAATCTAAATGCAACTGTTCTTTATGTAACAGCTACCTATAAGTTATATTATGACACAACAGTATTTCTTGTTCATAATTGCTTTTCTAAGACTAAAATATTTAATCTTTTTTTTTTAAATTAAAATAGGACAGATAAATTATTTTTAACGTAAACTATTGTTCTCTATTAAGAGAAACTGATATATATTCATTTTACTAAACATCATGGACTATTAATATAATTTTCATCAAAATAAATATAAAAACTCAATCAATAAGGTTTAAATACTATAAATTAAAAAATAAAAAAAATGGTTGTAAAAAAAGTCTGTGCTGTATGTAAAAAGCTGCATATTCAAAGAGTTTCATTACTAGAATTTATGTTTTAATATACTGAATAGGGAAATAGGATTTTCTTCCGTTCATTAAAAACGGTAACCATTTATTTTGATAAGTATTCTATTTTTACACTTAAAAATCGGTGAAGAAACG
This sequence comes from Nymphalis c-album, assembly GCA_963151315.1. Taxonomy (NCBI): domain Eukaryota; kingdom Metazoa; phylum Arthropoda; class Insecta; order Lepidoptera; family Nymphalidae; genus Nymphalis; species Nymphalis c-album. The sequence goes on from OY720601.1 coordinate 3,241,085, forward strand.
TTATGAATAAGAAAAGATTAATACTTAGCCAAGCAACCACAAACTTTTCGTTCAGTTAAAACGATTTCTCAACGGACTCGAGGAGAAAAAGCGAATAAGAGAAAGTAACATTGTTCAATTTCCACATTGAGAGTCTTATTCCAAGTATTACTATCTATCATTTTCATGAAGTTCGCGAAACAGGGACTGCGAGCCATCCATTACAGACAGTCTGTGCACTTGAGAGCCAATCGGAAATTCAATTTCCGATATGATACGATCCGCTAAGAGATTGCTGTAATACGATAGCACCGCTCAACGATACAGTCTGAACTTAAACGATCTACACTCGGCTAACCGAATCTGGGTTAGGAAAAATTATTACGCGAACTTATTTGAAAATAAAAATCCAAGGTAATAAATTATCAGAATATATTTCATGGACGGATTGTTTTTATATATGAATTATAATAAAACAGAATCAATATCAGAATCGCTTTCGTTACCACGTTTTGAAAACACGAGGTTTGATAATTTGCCAATGTACATAGCTGAAACGCTTTGTCTTTTTATTTTTTTAGAAGGCCCAGTCTTAGGTGGTCGTCCTCGTCTCTTCTTGCCGTTTCCTTTACTCAACAAAAGTAATCCTGCTGACTTTTTTGTTTTCAAAATATCATAGTTTTTATTATTATTTAATTTGCAATCGTCAGTTTCAATGGCCAATACAGGCTCTTGTTCAGTTTTATCTGTTATGCCGTCATTATCGCAGCCAATCTTTTGTCCAATGTAATCTTCAGCATTTTCATCGAGGTTTGGCATTTTACTTGTAAAAACGGCTTTCAGAGACTGCCTAGGACGATTGTGATAATTTAATTTAAAAATATTTATATACAGTTATAGAATTTTTTTTTATGTAATGCCTGTGTTTTACAAGAGAGGGCAGATATTTTAGAACAATTCAGTTACCTGATGTCATCGGCTGAGTTGAAGTCTAGAGGTTTTAGATCCTTCATATTGTCACCACTTTTTAATGGTTTTATTAATTTACCGTTTGAATTGGCTTGGTCATTATCATCTTCGTCTTGACACATATCACCAGTAGAATTTGTCATTTCATCTAATTTCAAATAAAATAACTGATTAAATATTTTTATAAATAAAAATCTAAAATAAAGTTAGTAAAAAAATATAATCATGACATTACACAAAGTCAAAATATGTCACAAGTACAGACAAAAAATTCACTAAATCTTTTCCTAAATATAACAAAAAGAGGTTATTCTCATAAGCATTGAAATATTCTCACCATAAAGCGTACTGAGACATGTTCGAAAGATAATAAAAACGAAACGAAAACGGTCACTGCAAAATTAATCAAAGAGTTCATAAACTCCACAGCCTTAGTACGTTATATGGACCAAAGTAAATAATTCAGAAGGCTTCACAAGTTGCTGGATGAGGCGCAGCACATTTCATTGCGGGTGGTTACGACACACCGGGGAACAATGCTTAATAAGCTTTATAATTTAACGCAAACAAGAAACCGGCAAGAGAGACTTATTAGCTAAGATGCTGGTAAATTTAGATAGGTCTTAGTGAATTTTATTAACACAGGAACTATTATAAATATAAATATAAATAAATAAGAATAACTTTAAAATTTAGCCAAAAACTAGTTAGAAATGTTATTTCGTGTTATATATATCTTTTTCTCGAGGTGTTATCTTGTGTTATGTTAAGAGTGACAAGGGTCCAGTTATAATTTCCGGTTATGACAGAAAGTAGTTAACCGTAATGATTAAATAAACATTATTTACAATAACATAATTCGACAAATTGTTTAGTAAAATTACTTGCTACTTGTTAATAACATTACTTGGTGGTTTAATTTAATTTAGAAATCCTATTCTATTTTATAACTCCTAATCAGTTAAATTCCTGAAACAAATATATATATAATTTCCTCACTGTGGATTTAATGAATGTAATACCCCCTTAACCAATTTCACACAGCATAGAGCTAAAAGCAGTTCATTTCTCACCCCTTTTGATTCGAAGATTAGTAACATCAGGACTGTCACGACCTTAAGGAGCAAGTAATCTCGAAAGCCCAATAAGACTGTCCACCGCCACCCCGTGCCGAGCTATTCTCGTAATGGAATTAGCTGTTTATCCGGACCTTGCTTTCTTTAGTGCCTATATTGGAACCATACAATCTTACTGGAAGGAATCATTTATAATGTATTCAATATAAAATAATAAACATTAAAATTATAATATGAGTATTTCAGAATTGGAGCATCCAATGAAAAGAATATCAATAAAAATAAATAAATGCAAATATTTTTAATTTTTTTCGGTATACTTTATTTGGATTTTTCAATTTTATGTATCTTATCTAGAAATGTTTTCCACGATGCTTATTTGTGACAATATATAATCTAAATAAATTTAGGTAATGGATAACTAATAATATAACAATATCTGAATTCTAAGTTCAAAGGATCATATCGGTATATCCAGAAATTTTATATCGAGGTAAACAAAGTCTGTAGCACCCGTTATATGCGTCAGTAGGATTTATGTGTCGCCTTACTTCTGTATCGGTTGCCCTTTGCTGATAATTTACGACGCCCGCACTTTCCCACTTTCAGCTGTACTCGCCTTTGTTTATGGCACTTAACACTGATGGAAGAAAGTACTCATCAGATATTATAGGATCGATAGCAATCTAACAATTATAATGATTTAGTTCGTTCTCGCTTTGATAGTTTATCACTGAAAAATAATCCATATAGATCTTCACAATCACAACTTAGAAAAGAAATGTAAGGACACGGTCTACAGTTCATTAAACAATATTGATAAATTTAGTAACGATATAAAAAGAATCACCAACAGTATGATCTATTTTTTATTTTGAATGTTTCTCTTTTGGAACGATAGAATTAGTTTTCTGTATGAACTATATTCTTTGATACGAAATTTCGTATCATAGCTGTTTGGAATTAAAAACCCTTTCATTGTTGATCCAGAATATAAGAATACAATGTTATATACACATCTGGTGACTTTGTATACTAAGCTCACAATCAAACAGAAGCACCAATTGACTAAATATCTGAGTTGTTTTGGCAAAAATGTCAATGATAAAAGGTCTTTTTTTCATTCTTAGTATAATTTACATATACATGGTATCTATCAGATATTTTAAAGACTAAATTTCTAAGATTTATTAAATGTTTTATGAGATTGAAGATGCAGCTTCCATTACACTGGGGCTCAGATGGTCGAATAAATAGACCCGACTGTCTAGCGAACACCTGTACATCTTATTTTTAAAGATTAAAGCGAACAAGACACGATACAGTAAAAACTAACTAAATCGAAACATACAATCTTCTTGTCTTAATTTTTTTTATCTCAGTATTGTTTATCTATATATGATATTTAGATCACGATTTGCTATTAGCTGACACGAAAATTATTATGACTTTAATTACTTTTGAAATTCTAACAGTTTATAGATATTTTGGGTTAGATATGAGCGTGTCTAAAGAACTACATAAGTTATAATTAAAAGAAGAACAATTTTTTTATCTATCACTAAAGTGTGTATTATTGTTTTTCTATATAATGTCCTTTCTCTTATTTTTTGTTTTACTTACAGATATAATCAAACTTCCGCTGACTTTAGTTTTGAGTTTGTACTAGCTAAAATAACAATAATCATATGAAACTCTTTTAAGTGTACTACATTTCTTACTTTGTTAGTATAGTTTGAATGATACATTACATTTGACAAATGATATCAATAATTATTAGCAATATTAATTTTGATTATATATCAATAAAAAAAGTATTTCTTTTTATGTTATTCCAATATGAATCAGTTTTGAAATTTATATAAAATATTCAAGAATTCCACCGTCTTAAGTTCAAATCCTTATGATACTCGAAGAAATCTTCAGAGGAGAGAATATAAGAGAGTTACTGAGATTCTATATTTACTTGGGAGACAGATAAAAGCGTTCATTCGGGGGTTTAGCGAAGGTTGTTTGAAAACCGCAGAAAATGCATTCAGAATATCAGCACTATTCTTTGTTGAATTCAACGTTTATTTAAGTTTATTTTGAACATAAGTATCTAAAAATATTCTCGATAAAGATTGAAAGAAATAAACTCTTTGTATTTGTCAGCTGTATAAATAACTTATACGTTGTCGTTAAACTCACTTTAATTATTTTAATGATTGTAGTCTATTTGTTTATTTTTTTATTTATTGATTTTCAAAAGCGTAACGAGCAAGTACTAAACATTATTAGTATCCTTAAAGAAGATAAATTGACAGGAGAGCTTGTTCGCCAAGTGAATCGGAATTGCATTTCAAAGGGGAAATGCTGCTCGCATTCTTGCCCCTATACCATGTGGTCACGAATCTTAATTTCTACTATTAATTGTAATATTTGTATGTTTTCATATAATAATAAATATAGAATACACCCATGCTAACGATAAGTCGAGATGGATCGCGAGTTTTACTCGTATTAATTAAAAGCAATCGCGATAAAGATAAATATTAAAATTTTATTTACAGCAAATATTAAAACTTTAGAAGAGCGCTGTATCGTTTAATTTATTTCGTCTTCATTCAAAAGCGCACCGCGAACGCTCAACACATTTATTAAGTGGGTGCCATTTCCATGTTAAAACAGAAATGAAATGAAACCTTCAGGCGTTTCCTCGAATATATTTATTCATATTTGAGACTACAGATATAGCTCTGTTTACTCCACGTTAATATAATATCTTTGTAAATATTGCATCACAAACAAGTTCCAAGATTCACACATATTCTATTTTCAAATTTAGATTTAAGACGATTTTAAGTATCCGCAAAAATTATATCTTTGTATAAATAAATATAACTTGATTATATCTTTTTTTATATATTCACAAATTCTTAATGTTATTGAACGTATTCCAAGCTGCATCGTTTGGTCGATTGAATTGTTGACAATTTTTATATGACATGCAGGTTTTCATCATCGCCACGAGCCGAATATAGATAACAAGATCAATTATAAACACAATTATAATACCTAAAACTCATATGCTACGGCGAACTTTTTCATTTAAGTATTTAATTACCTTTTAGACTATTCTAGAAACTAGAAAACAACATAACACAGTATATTTTTCTACATGTTAAACAGCTGAGGACCTCACTGGCTATTGTTAACCCATTCAATGCGGGACCAAATTAACCAAACCTACTCAAATGCAGGTCGTATTTCAAGCACCACGGCCATCGGTGTTTTCCATGTCACATTGAGAATTAGTATAATTAATAGACGTATCACGAAACGATGACTACTAGTTATGTCGGTTACTATACACATATTATTGCATGTTTAAAATTGTTAAGTTGTAATGAAATTACGTTATACGCCGATCGGTGTAGTCCGCACCTATATAGCTTTGACTCAAAAATACGCCAAGCGACATGCTCCGGCATTGAATGGGTTAAAAATGTGTTTTAGCAATTAGGGAATGTCAAAGTCAAAGTCAAAATCTTTATTCAATATTCAAGCGTTACACTTACTTATTGATTGTCATAAATCTACCACCGGTTCGGAAATAAACACCTCAGACCTGAGAAGAACCGGCGAAAGAAACTCAGCGGGTTTTTTTTTTATATATAAATCTCATCTTTACAATCTCATAAAAAAATGAAATGGAAACAAACTTTCATTCCATAAAATCGTTATTTCATTTATTTTAACTTTACTTATAAATCTGAACTCTCTTGTAATATTTGAATCTGCTGTAGATACAATAGTTGACAGCGAATGACTATTTCGAAAGGAATTACTGAAGTTAGAACGAGTTCGTAAAGCCGTCGATGTGTAGAGTAAGCTAGGTATTCAGAGCTGAAATGTTAACACCTCGCATTGTCAGGACCAATATTACCATTCGAAAAATGGTACCATGAAATGTCCGAGCATGAAATTGTCCAACTATTATTAAATGATTGACTTCGTGATGAAAATGATATCGTTTACGACGATTTGACTATGTATCCAAAAAATAATTTAATATATTACTTTACTCAGTGGTAGAGCTTTGTGCAGGCTCGTCTGGGTTGGTACCACCCACTCATCAGATATTCTACCGCAAGACAGCAGTACTAGCTATTGTTGTGTTCCAGTTTGAAGGGTGAGTGAGCCAGTGTTATTTCAGGCACAAGGGACATAACATCTTAGTTCCCACGGTTGGTAGTGCATTGGTGATTTAAGTTCAATATCATATAAATTAATATCCAACACACACGAATATATGTTGGATACATAGATACTGCATAAACCCCTTTCTGTATGGGTATGTAGGGCTGTATCTAAATCCGCTTGGTTTAGCGGCGGATTGGTGATGTACGGATTATTGTTAGTAATGTCTATGAGTGATGGTGTCCACTTACCATCAGGTGTCCTATTAATTGCCACATAATTTAAGTTCCATTTTTAAGAGAAAACATCAAAAAGTGATCCACCAAAGTTCAAGTCGGTACTTAAATAAGAAAAATGTATTCTTTACAAATTGCGAAATAAAGCAAATACTTTATAGAAATCTTTCTCGATATTGTATGATTTATTATTAAAAGAAAAGTACGCACGAGTCCCTTTTTAAAAGCGATGGGCAATTCTCAATATACCTGTGATTACAAGACGACCTCAGCGGAGAGATAAAAATAAATTATTCTTGAGGGATCTAGTTAAAGGAACGGACTAAATGATTTCGGACAGAACCATTTGAAAGGACACCTGAGTCTCGTAGAATGACTTCAGGAACTAGCGTCGAAGGGACAGGCTTAATAGTTTTAGGATCGAATTCAACAAACTGTTGATGATATGTTACTTATATAAGATTCTATGAATTACGTATTTTATTTACGTGTTATTACAATACAATTTACATATTAGCGAATTTCTAAAGATTTGGTTTAATTTAATAACTTTAGATATAAAAGATAATTAAACTATATCTATGAAAAACGTTAAAACATTAATTGCCTAGTTACATAAACTCAACCAGCAACAATTAGTTTAAAAATCGAATTTTTATATATTTTGATGTATGTATGAAAACTTCAATAACATGTACCAATCGTTCTGAAACTTACAGCTACAACGAAAAATTAATCTACCAGAACGTTCCCTGGGGCAGTTTACATGCTGATCCAATTCAGATGAGGAAGAAAAAAATCGTGCATTTTAAACATTAACGGCAGGTAATTCAAAGTTTCGCTACAAAATAAATAAAATTTGTGGAGCATAACAAATAGAAACGCCGGCATGTGATTAACTTTTTCGTTGCAAGTAGAATGTGAAACTTTTGTGATTAACGACAAGTGAAATAATTTAAATGGACATTTTCTCTAATGTATTTAAATTTGTCGTTCAATCTAAATACAAATACCTACAATATGTAGAACATGTATGTGAATTTAGATAGTTGTCACTTAACATTTAATGGAACGCTAAGATCGTCGAAGTCAGTGTTGCTAATTAAGAGTCTTGGTCGTTAGAGCCAGCGACATTTCAACGGGTGTTTAGTAACACTATTACTGAAGTTGACTTCGAAGGCTTATTCGTCAAACATCTACTCTCGTAACTCTTAGTTAAGAGGTATATAGAGTTTATTTCAAGCTGCTCCACTTTCCGAACCATGTAAACATCCTCGTAAAGATTTTTATATCTTCTTGATTATTTTTTTACTTTTAATGTTTTTATACGTTCATGCATATGAAAATATACCTATTTTTATTTTATTTATTACACACTAAATATTGGTATCTGGCGATCGAATAACTTATGTAAGATTATGTATAGGTGTCGTTAACGGTTATTAGCCAATAATAATTAAAAAATATATATCAAAATTACCTAAAGAAAGCTTCATAGTAAAACATATTTCACAAAAGCTAAATAAGAAAGGACCAGACTGTAGGAATTAAAACTTGATACAAAGTGTCTGCGAAACCCCATGAGGTTTTATTTAATTAAATATCGCCCGATTGAAACCACTAGCCGTGAGAAATCTAATAATTCACCTTTTTGTACCCTCCCGACGGGTGCTTCGTGTGGAATAGAGCATTGTTAGACAAGCTCCGTTGAATTTTCTAAAAGGCTGATTCTGTTTCTACTAGCAAGCGCAATCTTGAAACAAATAGACAAAGAAATAGACGATATTCATTCAGCAGGCCAATTAAACTTAGACCTTGATATAATAAAATTGAACACGCGTTCGCAGAGAAACGGTGATTTTAATAAGTATTTATGTATGTAACCTATAGCGCAATATTAGCAGATTATAAATATTCACGTATATATAATAGAGTTGTTGTCTATTGTTTCGTGTGTGCTTCTATACCGGGTATATTATTTTTATCATTACTATATTAACTTTCATATTAAGAATAGCTGTTACTCGTACAGTTAATGAATATTCATTATTAATTTATATACAGAACAATTGTTATATAAATAAAGCTGTATGAAGCTAACACTATGAGACGCTGTATGTTAGCTGTACCGCGTCGTTCGAGTAGGAGACCACTAAGATTATTTTTTTAATTTTCCAGTTTCAATTTCTAGTATCGGAAATAAAAAAGAGTGTTAAATCTGATATTAAATTTATAAATTTGTGTTTACAAAAAATATATTAGATAGTTTTAACGAGATGACTACAAGATTTTTAAATAATTGTGTTCAGGTATCTTTAGTTCATAATAATTAATGACCTATCGATATCCCAAATGTTTTGTTCACAAAAATAATAATTTTTGAAATAAAACTTACTTAAGGTTGTGATCCTTAATATAGTTATTTATGTACTTTATCTAATAAGCTATTAAAAGTCCGCTGTTACTGAGAAAGCAATTAATTTACAAAGGGCTACATAAAGCTTTATTAAAAAAAATTCAAAGCCCGCACGTTTCGCTAATTTTGGGCAATTTAATGGAAAATATGGATGGAAAAAAAATAGTAGGAACTAAAAGTGATTTTACTATATTATGTGGCACGTTCCTATTATTTTATATTATAACTATAATATAAAGCTAAGATTTCATAACTACACAACTCAGAATTCAGGATAATATTTGGAAGGAGGCCACTAGCCAATTTTCGTCATCTCTCTGTGTATAAATATTCAACAGGTCTGAATCTGAGCATCGTCATACTATACATAAATATTTAAGGCTCTTAGTATAATTTGAATAGGAGCCAAATGCATTGATGCTAAAGCTAACGAAATACGCTAGCCCCTTATTTTTAAGATCAATTCTTCATCAAGCCGAACACAGTTCGCTTTATACGTATTTTATTATTTTAATAGATTACTATCATTTTCAAATAATGACTATAAAATTGATACCAGCCTATTTATGTTCCTATGAGGAAAAATAAATATATTTAGACAATATAAGTATTTTATATACCTGAAAGCGGTTAAAAATTTCTTATTTTTCTAATAGTAATTTCTTAATTCGAAAGAAAGTCGGAATGCGACAATTAATAAGCCTCACGTTGGGCGCCAAGCACTAAAGGACGCCGCGTTCAAGGAAACTGGTTGTCTCTTGGTCTCGGTAGAACTTTAATCACCGGTTAATTAAACTCGAGGTGTACGTGACCACCCATCCCTTTTTTTTGTGCACCGACACTATTTCCAATCGAGAAAATCACTGATTTGAGTCACACTTTAAACAGACAGAAAGTTGACAAATATACTTAAATCAATTTTTATGCGAAAGTTTTGAATAAAGGTTATTATTATGACTTTATTTATTTTATATAACGAATTATCTGGTAATACAGTTGGCTAATCATTTATTAAACAATTCTAATTCGTGTTTTAATAAAGCTGTATCTATATTCACCATGATGCCAATGATGACCGAGATGCTAAACAATACTTAAATAGTTTTCTTATACATATTATAAAAAGGTATGTATAAACGTTTGTAGTTTTATCGAAAAAACAAGATGTCTGTAGCGAGTAAGTTGACAGTATTTTTGCGCATTATATATATCCCGTCTCGAAGAGAACACGTAACCATTCGTCATGTGATTTCCGTGAGCTATGTTTTAGTGTTGAAGAACTATCGAAAAGTATTCAGGATATCGATAATATCATCGAAAATATTGTATTGTGTCAATACTGTCAATAATAACGATAGTAACGATAGCTCACCGTAAACTATTTAATACTATTGGTGACTGTAATACTATGGATAGTATCGATAGTATTGCGGTTATCAATAGTACCTATTGCTCATGGTGAACTATCGATACAATTGCGTACACATTAACTATCGATAGTGGACATACAACACTACTATGTATTTGATTATGTTACTATTTCTGATTTAATAACAACATTTGTGTTTATAAATATCTCAATTGCCGATCGAATCTTGGACTACATTAATACTCCAGATTAGTAATGCTTTAATTTTGTTTATATTAAGGTTTTTTTTAATAAAATTTAAGACATTATAATTTTTAAAGTCAGCCAAATTTTACTAATTTAAGTAGTTGTATTATACAAGCTTCTATTGCTTAACATTGTAAACTAAAATTACAATAAACAAAACAACACACAGGTTTTGTACATTCGGATAATAAAAACTTATCATTCATTACTCGTAAACAAAGGTAACCAGTAGAAAATCTTTAGTATTTTCGAAAACAGCTTAAAGTCCCTTTTCTAAGTTCGAAACAGCATAATTTCACCCCATAACAACGATCCTATATCGAAATCAGACGAGCGTGACAGGGGGCAATGATACATATTTATCTAGCAATATTTATGGCCACCCTGAAAAACTACCGCGATTTTCTTGTCTCATTTCATATTTAAAGTTGGGATGGTTTATGTGGATCGATTGGCGAATGGTGCGTGAATGGGTAAAGGTGGTCATGAATAAAACAATAACTATTGTTTGATATATTCGACTTACCTTTTATTTATTTCTTTTGAAAAACTTGAAACTACAAAGACTTTTCCGAAACAGATTTAAACGTTGTAGCATAAATGTACTAAACATCGAATATGCGAAATAAAAATGGTTTTTAAATATTTTATCAGACCATTTTGCTATTTCAGAATATAAGATTATCCTTCAATATGGGTCTATTTACAAGGGATTTTGCCTTTATCCACTTAAACCCAAACGACAAACAAATTTGTCCTGACGAGATATTATCGAAAAAAAACCTACAGACCCACAGCCTTTTGATAGATTGACTCGTTTGGCAAAAGTGGAAAAGGGTATTTTTCATTGTAAAAAAATCTGCTTTGCGTTAATCTACTCGTAATAATAATTTCTGTTTACATCATCCGTTACAAAAAGGTAGTCTATTTATATAAAATTTTAATTATATATGTGTGTACAATAGAACACACAAAACAACGAGTACTTGTTTCAACCTAAAGAACAAACTTATCTACTAATTATATTACCTATCGTACAAAATTGGGTATATATAAAATTTTGGATAATGTATAAAATTGGAGTCTTGGATCTCTCTTATCTAACATTATTAACATATTACGCGCCATTTCGCATTCAATCCATTCCATCATAAGTGATCACTCCCCTTGAGTTCCAACCTGACAGGAAGCAGGTGGACAGCCAAGGGTCGATGAATTACCTTGAGGACAGATGCGAAGCGACACACCCGACGGCTTTTTAATGGCGGCCCAAGTTTTATACGCAATTACGTGCGTGGAAATTATGGGAATGGAAGGGAATTATTTTCAAAATGCTAGTGTAACATGTCAAGTTACCATTTCGTGAAAATTTACATTGCGAGCTAAAATGCGTGGTATTTTTAATTTGTCACTGCTATTTGTCAGCACTTTACGATACTATTAAATGAAACATTTCTCATAAAGTAATTTTAATTTATCGCGTTACTTAAATACTAATTGTCTTTATCATGTTAAACATTAGATCAAGCAACCTATAATAAAATATAATTTTATTTTCATACTTATATATTTTACTTTTATTTTATAGTTTGTATACTTTTTACTATATACGTTTTCTTACCTAGTTTGAGCACATTTTAATCAATGTATTATTAACAAAATCTTTGTGCACTTAATTTAATCACAATGACGGCGCTCTGAAAACTTTAGACGAGCAATTTGATACCTTTGTTTAACAAAGAACTTTATGATAATTTCGTAATAAGAAAAGCCTATTTGAATTAACTGTTTAAGCAAATTGCGAATGTAAGTCATGTTAGGTTTAAGGATGAAATTTAAATAAACACAAAACTATTGCTCTCTTTCTTTATATTACGACATTCGCTTCTTCTTATTTCTACTTAAGGCCCCTATTACCTTTTAACCGTCATTTCTTCAATAAACGGTATATTTCGCCGTTCCTATTCTGGGAAACTAAACGACTTTGAAATATTGAACTTATTGAAAAATGAAGAGCAGTTATTAGTATAAACCATAGCGGCTCATTTTTTTGTATTTAGGCTGTGCTTTTTTATACAAAATAACAATGCTCAAGGCAGGTTTGACGAAAAATGCGCGAATGCACTTTTTTGAGTAAGAAGATTGAACTACAGTGCTGACCAATTTGAATGGAAAAATTACATAATATACTTTAAACAGTGATTTATTCCGTAGAGGCTACAGAATTTCGATATTTGTATAAATAAACTATGAAAAAAAATTATATTAAAAGGCATAAAACTACTAAAAACGCTCCGAAAAAGTCTTGAATTTCTCCTTAATAAATAATTATTATTAGGAAAATAATATACCAAAATTAACGTTATTTCATAAAGAATTTAAATTTCTTAATGATTTAAAAAAATAACGAATTAAAATACTTTAAAAATAACATAATTACAACTCCTAAATTGCTACAAAATGCGATGCTTTGAACACTCGAATTCAGTACTGCGCGAGCGCTTGTAGAGGAAGGACCTATGTCGATTTTGTGCACGCCGCACGATACGTACGTAAAGAGTATAGTGCGACGACTACCTATTGTAGATCATATTAATATCATGAAGTAATTTTCAAATTTTTATATATTAAATAATTTTGTTTTCTTTATACGAAACTGGCTAATTGCTTTATTATCCAACTAAGGTAGAATGTAGGTTGCGTATTTCTAGAGTATGTATGTATGTCTTTGTGACGAAACTGTCTAATAGTTTTATTATCCGACTAAGCTAGAATGTTGGTTGTGTGTTTCAAGAGTATGTATGAATGTATGTCTTTTTGACGAAACTGACTAATTGTTTTATTATCCTACTAAGCTAGAATGCTGGTTGTGTATTTCAAGAGTATGTATGTATGCATGCCTTTTTGACGAAACTGACTAATTGTTTTATTAACCGACTACGCTAGAATGCGGGTTGTGTGTTTCAAGAGTATGTATGTATGTACGTCTTTTTGACGAAACTGACTAATTGTTTTATTAACCGACTACGCTAGAATGCTGGTTGTGTGTTTCAAGAGTATGTATGTATGTACGTCTTTTTGAGGAAACTGACTAATTGTTTTATTAACCGACTACGGTAGAATGCTGGTTGTGTGTTTCAAGAGTATGTATGTATGTACGTCTTTTTGACGAAACTGACTAATTGTTTTATTAACCGACTACGCTAGAATGCTGGTTGTGTGTTTCAAGAGTATGTATGTATGTACGTCTTTTTGACGAAACTGACTAATTGTTTTATTATCCGACTAAGCTAGAATGCTGGTTGTGTATTTCAAGAGTATGTATGCATGTATGTATGCCTTTTTGACGAAACTGACTAATTGTTTTATTATCCGACTAAGCTAGAATGTTGGTTGTGTGTTTCAAGACTATGTTTGTATGTACGTCTTTTTGACGAAACTGACTAATTGTTTTATTAACCGACTACGCTAGAATGCTGGTTGTGTATTTCAAGAGTATGTATGTACGTCTTTTTGACGAAACTGACTAATTGTTTTATTATCCGACTAAGCTAGAATGTAGCTTCAGATAGAAATATATGCTTATTTGCGGTGTGGACTGGCTCGGATCATCGTTTAAAAATAGTGAGGGTACACAAGGACGAGAATTTCACAGTTCGCCTTTGGAATTCCTTACCGCTTCACTTAAAACAATCTCAATCGATCAATACGTTTAAAATCCGACTCAAGGCTTACTATTTAACTTTATAACTATCTGTTTCGGTGTGGTTTTATTTGTTTTCGCGCATTATTGCCTATTATTAGAACTGTCGTAGCTATTTTTATTATCTTAGTTACATATTTATTTATTTATTATTATTATTTTATTCTATTTATATATAGTTTATGTAATGATGTACATGTATATAGTTTATTGTATGTGTAGCTACTTATATGTATATATATATAGTATAATAGTAGTATGTATAGTACTAAAATAAAACAATATTTTATTTATTTGATTTGTACACCTACACCACTTTATTAAGCTCATGTAGATCTCCCAAAGGTTGTCTGGAAGAAATCGCTTTTTTAGCGATAAGATCGCCTTTTGTGCTACCGGAATATATTATATTATTTTATTTCCATTACTGTATGTTTCTGTATCTCTGTGTGTACAATAAAGCATATATAAATAAATAAATAAATAAGGACGAGAATTTTTGGAAAACCGAAATGTTACTTAAATTAACGCGTTTTTATAATGAGTGTATGCTTCCTGAAATAATCGTCTCTCGAAAAGCCAGATCTATGCCATTAATAGATGTTTTTATTTTTTTAAATAAAATAATATAAATTAAAGTATAATACCAATAAAAAAAAAAAATTAAATACTTTACTACCTAATGATTTTAAAAAATACATAAATCAAAGTTAATAGCTAATGCATAATCATTCTAAAAATAGTATACATGAGCGAAGCCGCGGTCGAATAGCTAGGGGCATCAACGTGAAGGAATAACAACTCAATTACACAACAATCCACTCAAATCACAAAATAAAAAAAACATACACAAACACTGAAATAAAATAATATAGCTTATTAAAATGAACAATATTACAAAATATAAGTAAAAAAATATATAATAGAAAATGTATCAAGATTGCTTAGTCTCAGCGACAGTACAGTGTCGTAAGCTCAAGAGCCCGATCGAATCGTCGTCGTGCGTAAATACCTAATTTTGAGATACGAAATTTGGTAATATGCCTCTTAAAAAAGACATTATTTAAAAAAACAACTGTAGTTAGAATAATTGAAGAGTAAAAACCAGTTCATTCTGTCATAATTTCAAGGTACTGCACAAGTGAAAGTGATTCAAGTAAATTTATACAGACATTAATAAAATTAAAGTCAATATTTCACAAAAATGTCACGAGTATATCTGATATGTTATATTTTTCGCAGTGGGATGGCGCTTTGAACAGCCATTTCCACGCGTATTATTATTACCCACAAGCTTTAAATCTAAAGATAACGCGTTTCACGTCGTGTGAGGGCCATCAAAATCCCTACCTATGTTTAAAATAAAAATTTAACCTTAAGAGTTTTTTATTCATTTCTTTATGCCCGTTGTGTATGCATTTATTGCTTATTAAATCGTAACTTGGTTCTTGAATTTATAAACTTTTCGTAGATCGTTAATGTAAAGGCCACTAAATTTGGGAGTTAATTTTAATATTTCATGAGCGGCTGCATTTAAACAATGGTTGTATTTGCGAAGTCTTGCTTTTCATTAGCTTTATTTATTTAGGAAATTCACAGAAGATTCCAGTTTTAGTCTTTGTATTATTTCATTTAGAACAGAGAATATTGTAGAAGACAGTATTTGCACTTTCGAAATGAAACCTACAAGTGTGTGCAAGTGAAGTAACTATATAGTTAGCTTAGTAATTTAAATGTGAATTTTATTTTTTAGATTTTAATTATATGGCTGATTCCATTACATGCCTTGTTATTGAGGTCTTTTTCATTGTAGTATTATCACTATGATACAAACTCGTAAGTCACAACGATTCCGTTAGATAATGTTGAAATAATATTTGAAGGATTTAGAGGAAAAACGTTTAAACGAATTTAATATTGAAAGAACGCTGAAATAAAATCTCAGATGTAAATTAAATCTGGACCGTGGTCAGAATCCCAGGCGGTTCCAAATGTCGGAGATTTAAGTTAACAGACTTTTTGTTCATTTTGTTGCAGCGACTGCCGGCGGCTAGAATTTAATTTTTGATAACGAAAATATTTTCTTGTCTTAATACGAAATATTCTGTAGCGTTTCATTTTCAATTATTCTTATAATTATTGTTCTTTTTTTTATTATATAAACGACTATATTTGCTATAAGTACCTAAAGATTTTATACAAGGTGAATCAATATTTCCTATGAAAAACTATTGCAGCTTAGTGACAAATATAATCTAAAGCTAACTAAGAATTATATAAAATATTCCAATTGTGTACAAGATTAATCATGTTGGTGACAGGATATACATACATAAAAATAATATTTGGTATCTGTTCTCGGATACTACTGCCAAGTTGGTGAATTAAATCCAACATTTTATGTTCAAAAGATACAATATTATGTGACCTAACTGTATCATCTATCGCGTTTATGTTTAGACTACAAATAGAAATATTCATTAACTACATATTCAATTTGCCAACTAGCAAAATAGTGTAATGGTAAATAATGGACAGTGTCCAACTATATTTATTTAACCAAATCGTCACGTTTCAAAACGCAAATTTGCAACAGAAGCTTATTATTATGGAGCCCATAAATCTGTGCAATAAATCACATAACTATTACGCCAATTACGCGGCGGTCAGTGGCCCCTTAATCCTCTGAAAGCCCGTCTTAGAAGAAAAAGGGCCAAGCATCGACCCAACTTATTCTCAGCCATGACTCAAATTGATTTATGTCTCCGATAAGCAGATCGAAAAGAAAGCAACTATTTTAGAAATAGTGAGTTCAAACTCGTAAAAACTGTGGAGTTTTATTGTTTTTAGTACGGCATTCCAAGGCAGCTGCTCGATGAACTGGGCAACTGGTAGAAAGTATTTTAAATCATTAGGCATTAGTGCATGACATTACTCAAGTAATCGCTACCAAAATATTTATCTTGTTTCGTCCTCTTAACTTCTTTAATGGCAACTTTATTGACTGAATTTCATAATTGTTACTATAAAATGTCTCTGTGTATTGTTTACTAAAACTTTAAAGGCTAATAATAAAAATAAACTATTGGTTTGTCCTAGATTGGCAGCGTGTGCCTTTTTGTAATAAGTTATCGAATGGTTTTGTGGCTACAAGTTAGAGCGCGCTCGACTGCCCTGATTTCCGTGATATTGATCTATGACGGAAGCTCGCATTGCCAGATGAAAAGAATCTAACAGAAAGGGGACCCGATACCATTGCTGTTTACTTGCCGAATGAAAACCTTTGATTTTATTTCAGTACCTATCCATTTTTTAAACAAAAAGTTATATTTGTTTTGAATTAGTTTATGTTTATATAATTGGTACAAAATATTTCAAATGTATAAACGGAAATTTTTAAATTAAATAGAATATTATTTATATAGTGTTCAAATTTACATAAGTAGGTACATAAAGTAAAATTTAAAATGTATTTCGTTACATTATATTTCGCCACCAACGTCGGCCATCAATCAAGGGTAATCGGAAGCTATCAATGCAGGAATGAGTATAATTTGCCGTGATCGCCGCATTTTACAGTCGCCCTAAATCGCTGTCATTACATGCTGCATGACACAATGCGGTACACCATGACGAGAACTCATTTATTTCAAGTTATTTCACACTATTCAATAGTAACAGCCACTATGCGACGTGTTTGGTCTTCTTTAGAGGAGATCTGGTAATCGATTTTTCATCCAGCTTCCTTTTCTTCAAAGGCAGTACGCATTTCATGGAACTCCCTATAACAATCCTTTCAACGACACGATATTGCTTTTCAGAAAACGGTCTTAAAACTGCGAAACTAATTCCCAGTGATCTCCCTTTAAGCAAATCTTCTTTTAGAACTCGATTATCATATAGACGAGTTTTGATATATTTTAAAAGTTGATCGATTTCAGAATTCGACAGTTTCAATAACGCAGCAATCGCGATTTTGTCATAATCTTCGGAATCCCTATGCTCCACTTCTAGCTTGATATCGTCTTCACTAGTCGGATATATTATTTCCTGGAGATGGAATCGGTTCGGTCCGGCTCCAACCATCAATGCGCATCTAAAGTTAGTTTGCTTGCCAACGACCCCATTCAGCCAGTCGGAATTCCGATCAAGTGCCCCAAGAAAAAAGCTCATAAAGTCACTAACTTCTTTTTGTTTTTTGTAAGAAGCGATAGCCGCTAAGGCTACTTCAGGGAAAACGTCTTTACCTTTTGGAGAGCTACATCTTGGCTCGCGTGCAAACTTAATGGGAGTTTTTTTGCCAAACATTTTGTTTCCACGCTTTAACAAGTTAAGAACATTGCTCAATAATTCAGTAACGCTTTTATTGTGATAACGAGGAATTTTGGAGGTTAAAAAATCACGACTAATTTGTAACAGTAGATTTTTTTTTATAAAATGTGAAGTGTAAAGGAAAACGTTGACAGTTTAATAATCTGGCATTGAAAAGTAATAAAATTATATTTATATACAAAAAAGGTTCTATATCACTAACGCCTAAATATTGCTTACGAAATTACAATACTAAATTACTTGAGCAATTCAGAGAAATAATTACTTAAAATTTGTGTAATTATGTCGCCTACGTGTACTGTCTAAAACGCACCCACTCCAAAATTAACATTATCTATTCGTGAATTGAGGTTGATAATAATTTATAAGTGAGAACATTTGCTAAATTTAAATATTAAAGCGTAATTTAAATATAAAACTAATAAATCAAATACTTTTTGACAATAAAATAGTGAGATAATCAATTTGATTATACTTTGCTTTGAAAGATTTTAAAAACGTTAGTTTATAAATGTTGTGTGTTTTATGTAAAATTACATTCATATGTAAAATTAACATCCAACAGTAAGTACTTCAAGTATATTTTTATTGAATACAAAATTATATTGGGTAAATTATTTATTCATAACTTAGCAATGCATCATAAAATAATGCAATTGATCATTAACCAAGCTATGTACGCACGTTCGTGTTATATAAGGAATAGTTACATTTTATAAGATCTTTATATGAAATATTTATGTTTATATTTAATAAAAATATATTTATATAAATACAGGCTCGGCGATGATGTCAAGTATAAGCAAACGTTACCAAAATTATATAAGGTAACTATTACAAGTATATTCAATTTTTTAACGTTTTTTTTTAAATACTTAATAAAGTTATCATATCAAAATTTTTAGACACACGTCCTTAATCTTTAATCCCGAAGAAATAAATCATTAAAAAAGCTCAATAAAAGTATACGAAGGTATTTTTATAGTGTTTCTTAAAAATAAATGTCTACGTTCATCGTACTTTTGTACCAATTTTATTTTGTAGGTACCAATATTACTGTTTTTATTTAAATAACGGTCAACATAACATCTTAATTTTTATTAGAAAATTCAAACAAATCTTCCAACTAGAATACTCTCAATTCCTAAAGTGCCAAACGCCTTTCAATAAACACAATATAATAAAGAACAGTTGATATCGAGGTCATCGTATTTCTATGAATGTACGACCAAACTTGGAGGCGTGAGTGTCACAGAGGTTAGGTTAACAATCCAAAACAAAATTTTTAACTTACCCAAACAAGCTTCCTAACAAATCTCCCGTTACAAGATTCGCTTCAACAATCAACGGCAATGCTGTCACGATGAATACACACGCACACATGCGAGAAACGTAGTAAACGTCATAACCAAAGTTAACATCGTTAATTACACCATTTAACACTGTTTTCTCACATCGCCAACAATACACAACACACCTAATAACTTCATAAATCACATACTAGAAGCACAGGTGTCAAAATGATCTAGGACCATTTATAAAACATATTTTTTTGGCAAAGACAACCTAATCACCACTCCTTTTCTCTCACAGATTTCTATGATAGCGAACAGCTGCGGTGCGTGGTTGAACCAAAACAAATACTACTAGAGCCATCTATCCGCAAACGTAACACAACAATAACAAATTAAACATGAAGTTGTCATTTTCCGTTATTTAGAAGCTTGTTAGACTATTATCAACGTGGTTCCGTCTTTTTAAAACAGATGGCGTTGCAAAAAATATTTTCATAAATATAAAAAACCATTTAAAAAATATTTATTATCACAATATTTATTATTACAGAAAATTTTACTTATTACTATTAACAGTATTTTGTAAAAAAAGGCTTATTAAGGTTTAGGTTAACTTATTTATTTTTTTAGTTTCAGCTTATAAATAAAAAATAATTTGAAATAGTTGAAATAAATAACAAAATATAGCACATAAAAATAAATTACTAAAAAATAAAAAACGTAATCTCCGCCGTAACAGTGACAATTCACTGCCGTGACCAGGATTCGAACCTGGGTTACTACGGCCACAACGTAGGGTCCTAACCACTAGACGATCACGGCTATCGGAGTTATTGAGAGTAGAACGAAATTATAAATTATGTGCTTTCTGTTATTAAATGACTTTCATTATACATTTTAAGATACATATATTACAAAAGTAATAAATATACCCTTTTACTTTTATTTTCTTCATCTATATAAATAAAATGATAGAGGTCTGCAGTTGTGCGCGCATCACGTAAAAAACTACTGGATAGATTTCAATGAAATTTTCTAAATTTTATTTCTTAGACACTTGGGCCATATCAAAATAAAATTTTTGCGATATCCTCATTTAATAAAAAGTTATTAAAGTTTCAAGAAACAACGATTTGTATATGCACTGCGTGTTTAGTGATGTATGTTTAAACAAAGTATATATTTGTTTGCGATCTTTTTTATGTTTTTTCCTTCGTACATAAGAAAACTTTGTTAATATATCAAGCAACGCGGACGAAGTCGCGGGTATCAGCTAGTAATACATATATCAATATCTTGTCAAATTACTAACTGAAGCACAATTTTATCGATTAGTGACCTGTCAAATATATTTGTTGATGAAACCAAATCTGTATTAATATATAACGCTGAAGAGTTTGTTTGTTTAACTTCAGTTGAGTTTGGCTAATCTCAGGAACTACTGGTTCGAATTTAAAAATATTTTTCTGTTGGATAGTCCTTTTATCGAGGAAGGCCCATAGGCTTATTTTTATTTATTATATTTTTATTACCTACTTATACGCGGGTGAACCCGTGTGATAAAGCTAGTCTTAAATATTTATCAAACTGCGCGGTGACTTCTTCATATAGATGGCTATGCCTACGTATTATGTTATGCCTACATATTATATATAAGTAGGTAGGTACCTAATACGAATACAAAAGTAACATTATAATAATAAACTATACCAAAAAAATATAATATAATAAATACATTTCAATATAAATATACAAAACACATAATTATAATATATCTATACATTAATTATATTATCAATACATACTTAGATTACAGGTATATAATATGTATAAATACATAAAATAAATACGATAATAAAAACAATACTGTTTGTGGACTACAAACAAAACAAGAAAAACTAAAAAATAAAAAATACAAATTTATTCGTGATTAGGTATTTGAGACAAAAAGTGCTCGTTTACGAGTTTTTTAAAAATATGTATTGATTTGGCCTCCCGAATATTTAAAGGAAGGTCGTTCTAGAGTTTGGTAGCCTGAACTGTAAAAGAATTATTATAAAAAGATGATTTATGTTCGGGCCTTTAAATCCACTTCTTCGCAGAACGGAGTACTTCTCCAGGTTTCCCTAAAAATAAAAATGTATCCTTCAAGTAAGGGGATGAAACTATACACAGTATAGGATAGAAAGGATGTGCATATTCCGGCGATGTCGGATGGGTAACCAATTAAGGCGAGAACGAAAGTGGGAAACATGGTCATATTTGCGTAATCCATATATAAACCGAATAAAAGTATTTTGAAGTCTCTCAAGCTTATTTAATTGGTTTTCGGTTAAGTCGACAAAGCTAGCGTCAGCGTAATCAAGAATAGGAAGGAGTAGAGTCTGTGCGAGCATAATTTTGGTTGGAATTGGAAGTGTCGAAGACGACGCAGAGACCTCAGTGCTGCAAACACTTTCCTGCTGATGTCATTCACGTAAAACAAATGCCTCGTTGGTCTAGTGGCTTGATATAAGGCCGCAGACTTGGTGGTCCCGGGTTCAATTCCCAGGTCGGGCCAATAAATAGTTATTGGGGTTTTCTGTCAGAAACCTCTCAGTAGCAACCCGGAGTCTGGAAGTTGGAAGAGTGTACACATTCCCTTGCCTCGAGCACGTTAAGCAGTTGGTCCTGCGCCTGAACTCTTTCCGGTCGTGTCGGATTGACGTCCCATCGGATTATGAGAGTTAAGGAAAAGAGAGTGCACCTGTTTTTGCACACACACTTGTGCACTATAATATCTCCTGCGCAGTTGGCTAGTCTCTCTTGAGATTAGCCGCCGTGACCGAAATCGGTCTGGAGGACCTTATTATTAACAAATAGCATAATTTCGTTTTCAAGGGGACCAATGATTCTAATTATTTATTGGATTACTATTACATAACATGCACCTACTTAATTATTTTTAAATAGATTTTCGCCCGCGGCTTCGCCCGCGTTATAGAGTTATGAGGTAGAGATTAAGTATAAAAATTAGCCTATGAGTTTTCTTGAGGCTCCAGCTTGCTTCATACAAAATATTATCAAATTAGGTCCAGTGGTTCAGCGTGTGGAAGTTACTTTCGCATATATTAACTATAATATTAGTATACTTATTATAGTTATATGAGTATTTTTTTCTGTTATATTATAATTTTTTACTCATTGCTCGTTGAATTCATTCTTATATATCGTTCCTTTTATAAACTAAATTATTTAACTTACTCTTAACATGCTCACTAAGATAATAGGTACCTATAGTTTATTTACTGCGAAAGCTGTCGAGACTATTGAAGCTGTCGAGACTATTGAAGAAATTAAGAGTAGTTTACATAATGATTTTATATATATAAATATGTATGTATGTCACTATGTATGTACAAGTGTATAGGTCTAATTATATTATGTATTTATGTCATTACGTTATATAAATTTTATGTATACCTAAATTGTTCGCACACTATGCCCGATCGTTTCTCCTGGCAAAAAATATTTTATTATAGAGGTTGCCTGGAAGAGATAAGGCCGCCTTTGCATACTATATTATGTAAAACTTGTTCTTTCTATTTGTTATGTTTTTGTAGTGTGTGCAATGAATAATAAAAAAATAATAATAGATATAGTTTTACTCATCACTTTGCTTTTTTTTAAAATGGCGGAAAATTTTAACCAGTGTATTTTATCACAGCTGGTTTTGTGCACGCTCCTCTTGGCAGGAGTGAGCCAGTGTAGTGAATTGCTCTAGTCAACTCCTACGCCTATACTATATTGACATAGATAGTAGATCTTATACAGCTAATAAGCAACCGACCGGTGCCCAAGTAGCGGTTTTGGAAGTGGGAGCACAGAAACTACATGTCTCCTCTAATCAACTACTCTCGCCAAACCTTGCTTAAAAATTGAATAACTTTTTACAGGAGCAAAATATCATTTAAAATAGCATGGATTTCTATAGAAATCGATGAACTTCTATTAACATGGCAAAGAAGTATCGGCACTAAGGGCCAATCGTTCATTAATAAATATAGATACTATATATACATTTACTTTTACATATATATTTTATTTAAAAAAAATACAATAAATTGTCATATGTACCTGATAGTACCTACATAACCGTAAATTATATTTGTATACATAGTAATACTTTATACTAATAAATTCTCCAATCGAATTGTAAAGTAGAACATTTTTTAATAATAACAAAACTTTTTGGAATTACAAGTATTTTTTTTTTGTAATAACCTATACAAACTATAAAGATGCCCCAGAAACCCATGAAAATAATTGTCTCCCTCGTGCTCATAGCTTAACTTTTTAGTAGATAACTATAGCTATATAGAAAACTATAGATTAACGAAAAAGGATATCTACAGTAGATTACTTAACTGCGCAGGAGACATTATAGTGCCCAAGTGTGTGCGCAAATACGGGAGCACTCTCTATTGCCTAGCTCTCATAATCCAATGGGACTAGATTCTCTGAATTCTTTCAGGCGCAGGACCAACGTCTTTACGTGTTTTTGAGGCACTGGAGTGTATACACATCTAACTTCCAGACTCCAGGCTGCTACTGAAGAATTTAGATAGAAAAACTCAATAACATTTTATTTGCCACTAGACCAACGAGGCAGTCAAAATGTCTTTATTTGCTAATTATTTTTATACATGTTATGTGGGATTGCAAATAAGTATATCAAATGAATGTATCATTTTTATATTAACATTTATTGTAGGTATCTAAATAATAAAAGAACATTGTTAAAAAAATGATCGGCTCTTGCGAGGCTTGAAGTTCTTCATTCTTCAATATAACAGCTATAAATTTTAAGGGTTCCTTGTTATACCAAGCACAGTATTAATTTGACTTTTTCTCGTTGCGATATATTATATAGGACCTTTTTCTAAATCAGTTGAATTTTCCAGACTTCGGGCTGCTACTGAGAATTTTCTGACAGAAAACCCCAATAAATGTTTATTGGCCAGATCTCGAAATTGAACACCTCCGGATGTGTGGCCTTACATCTAGCTTCTAGACCAGCGGTACTCAACCTGCGGCCCGCCAGGCTTTTGTGATTGACCTGCTAATCAATTTCGTGCCTCGACTATTTTTTATATTAATTTTTTGGAACTGGATATCGGTGGAAAAACCTCGGAAGGTTCCTTTCATTAATGCTAAAATCTAATTTCAGATAATTCTTGTTTCCGATTATTAATATTTTTATTTGTTTGTTAACTATTATATAACTTAACTTTATACTAAAAGAATCTACTTGGTTTCACAATCAATTAATTATATAATTAAAAACTCGACTGAATTTTGTGAAAAAAATATATATTTTGGGGCCAGGGGGCCTCCATTCTTTTGTTGCCCCGAGGTCTCCAAACCTCTAAATCCTGCAAATCTCTAAGTCCTGCTTCTACGTTCTAATGGTAATCCATATTAAATTTCTCAAGTTCTTTTCATTTTATTCTTATGATATCTCGTGAACGTGAAGTTATCTAAACTTTTGACTGCTTATGGTACGAAACAATATAATTAAACATTAAGATTTTCTATAAAGCAATTTTGCTCATCTCATCTCATTGCTGCATACTAACGTCAGAAAAAGTTTGATTGAAAGAAATTTTAAAGTGGACAGAAAAAATATAATAATAAATTATATGACAAACTACAATCTTAGTAAATTTCATAAAACATTGGGGTTATTGAAAGAAAAACAAAAAGAAAATCATTGCTATCGTTTATTGATTTAAAATACAAAACTTAGTGACATAAAGCTCTATCCTTTTATTGTTACAGTGCCTGCGAACTGACAATTCGATAGGAAATAAACATTTAGCTCCTCGCGCAGCTGTCACTCATCCAACATGTCAATACAAATAAATAGTATAGTAT
The DNA here is from genome assembly GCA_963151315.1 of Nymphalis c-album. NCBI lineage: Eukaryota > Metazoa > Arthropoda > Insecta > Lepidoptera > Nymphalidae > Nymphalis > Nymphalis c-album. The sequence continues at coordinate 3,266,804 of OY720601.1, forward strand.
ATAACATACCCAAGCAAACACCTAGACCTAGGGCCGTCCGCCGAGTAATGGTAAAGTTAGAACTTTACGAATAGGTTGGTGTTATTATTATTTTTGTATCAATTTATCACTTTATCAGGCTCCGTTGTGTAAAATAATATTGGTACGACGGGTCCCCTTTAAGGCATTGGTACGATAGCTGTCCAGACTGACTCATTTTTATGTAGTCACTGTTTCAAACTGTTCGCTTCGCTACACGACACTTCTCGTGCTGTAATGAGTCAGTCTGAACGACATAGAGCATTATCACAAAATATTCGTGTACAATCGATTTACAATTATTATAATTAATTAATTTAAAAAAAATATTCTCATAATATCGTTACAATTGAATTATGGAGAACATTTAACATTATCGTTTATATTATACAAAGAACTTAAGAACACTTGAGTAATCTCGGAGACCCGTCAGCATAATAATTTGTTACTTTCCTATAATCAAACAAAACTGTTTTCCCATACCTATTTCTTATTCCTAACAATCCTATAACCTCATGAAGCAAAAAAGTATTATTAATACAGTAAATATTATACAGATATTCGAAAAATTTATATTTCAGACCAGAGAGATTAGAAATAGATTCAAATCTACAATTAAATAAAAAAAAAAAACAAATAATAGTTGGAAAACAGTCGCAGCGCTTACAGAGCTAGAAATCAGATAATAGAATACTTTCATGCTTCATGTACGAAAATAATTGTACCATACAAACATTGTTATTTTAAAATAAATTTTTGGGGGGTGGGGAGTTGTTTTTTTTATATAAAAAATCACGGCAACATTCTGCAGCACAAAAAAATCTGCTATCAGTTGCAATGTCATCGTTAGCCGCTTCACCCTGAACGTCTAACATCAGTCGGTTCACGAACTATTTATACACAATTGAAAAAAATATAATTTGCTAAATCACATCTGTTCAGGGTAAAGTCGCTAATTCTAAGGCCCGCTACTGACGCAACTTTTTAACCGACGCTCGTACCCGCAACCCAGGACAGCTGTGACCGTTAATATATTCGTATTAAATTATCCTCTATGGTATTTCTGTGTCTATAACAGAGTATAAAAAAGCTACTCGTTAGACCCTAATCGACTATCCACAGGATCCCGTCAAAATTATGCAAAGTCGTTATTTTATTGCTATACAAGCAAAATCTAATATACAACCTCTTTGCCTCTTTATTACATACAATATAGACACTATAGAATATCCAACTCCACTTTGTACCAAAGAGTCCCAGTATTCTCTTATAACATTACAGTATATAATATTATACAAATAATATGTGCAATACATTTTGTACTACAAGGTACAACTTACACAAGTCACGTTTCACGACACACAATCATGGACGCAAAAAAAGCAAGTGAGTAGCGGGCCTTATCCATAAAAGTTCCGGCACAATAAGGCAGTGATTCAGTGTATGCTATACAAAATATCTCCGTTACAAAGTTACGACCAGTCTGTTGCAATGAGGTTAATCTATTGTAGATTCAAATCCAAAAACGTTGAACAAGTCAGTTTAATTTATTAACTCCTATTTGAAATACCCAAAAAAAAATTCTTTATATATGATGAACATTCCCGTAACCTACAAGTACATTTTGTGTTTTTTTTTTATAGAATTACCTATACACTATTCTTTGTTTTACATATCGTCTGAATATTCCAATGGGTCAAAAATAACCTATATGTATTAACACAGTACACGTGTATCGATGTACCGAATCTCAAATCTCATGCATTCGAGATTGGAGTTAAAACATTTACAATATACAACAACTCTGAAATGCGAGGGCAAAGTTTCAAATGATTTTCAACGTCAGGAGAATCGATTCGAATCAATTTGTGCAGTCAAAAAATACTTTTTTTTTAATTATTATTATTATTTTAATCTATTTTTTTATTCGGTTGTATCGATAAAATGAAATTCTGTTTGGCCCTTTGATTTTCAGTCATCAGTTGCCGACACTTTAAAAATATAAAGCTTGCGATAATTAACTGAACGAAAGCTTAACTAGCATAGACGTATCTAAACTATATTAACCGGTTTAAGTCGCAGTCTGTATCCATTATTAGTCGGTCTCCTAAATTTATGTACAATATTTATTTTCTACCATATTGCGTCTTTGATATGCATTGCGTAACAATAAAAAAACCTAGCTTTCATGCCCTTGATGCGTCCGGATGTGGGGGGGCCTCCGCGGCCCCGCGGAACCCTCTAAGTACGGTCGAGTGAAGCGTTTACGAACAAATAATACAATACACGTTACAACGTAACAAATCGTCACCACAACGTCTCTTTACAGTCAGACTTATCGCATTAAATAAAAATATAGAATTATAAATATGGATTCAGTCCTCGGCGTCGCCACGGGGCTCACGCCGTCACTCGCGCACTGTGAGTCACACCGCGGCGCGGGGCGCTAGTGGATGGCCACGGGGCTGTGCTGCAGGCACACGGGCTGCAGCAGGTCGTCGTCGCGCCGCACGCCCTCCACCTCCATGCGCTCGGCGCCCCACAGCCGCGCGCCGCCCACTGTGCGGGACACTCGGACCGTTACACTCGCCGCCACGCGCCCGAACTCGCCCAGCCCTCGCCGTAAACAGCCCATAGACGACAGTCGACAGTTAACCGATACACGGCCTTTGCCATAATATATGACTACTTTAGATCTTTCAAATCTAATTTAATTTATTTACATCACAATACTCGAAGGACAGCTGTTTATGTGACTGTGACTGTTCGTCTATAGAACATGTTTATGTAAAAGTTTTGGACGATTTCGGCTTCAACTTAAACTCTAGCTAATTTTGATATCGTGGGGGACTAGTAGTTATCTAGGGGGGTTACTAACTATTTCATGAGTTACTTCATCAAATTGCTACTTATAATGCCTAAATCATATGAGTCAGTATTATATAAATATTTTACATTTTTTTATATAGATTATCAAAATAAAAAAAAATAAATAAACATATTACATGTTAGAACAGAAAACGATAAATCGGTATCTGCAATAAAATTTAACTTTTACATTTATAACAATTATATAATTAAAACAAAAAACAAACTACACTGATTCTAGCAATGGGCGAGGATAAAAATCCTTGCCTATAGCGCTAAACATACAAATATATTTTTAAAATGTGAACACTTCAGTAATATAGAATTTTTTTTAATGCAGATACCGATATTACACCAAAAAGCCATGCACTACAATACTATGGATGAAGACATGCCAAAAGAATCGAAACGTGGAGCGTGGACCATAAGAATCCAAGTAGAAGAGTGACAGCGGTGATGGCAACAGTATTGAATACGAATTCATTCTAATGTTATTTCTTTAATATATTTTAATTTATTTCCATATATATTATACAATGTCTATTAAAAATGTATAATTGTTATCTGCGTTTTCTTCAAAAGAATTGTAAATTATTGTGTTGTCAACTATTTTTTTTTGTGTCGTCATCTAGCGTCGGTGACACAAGTGATGTAAATATTGGTAAATCTTGTGCAATTGTTCGTGAATGTCTGTATTGCAAAAGTTGCAAACACAGAAATTTCCAATTAATTTCAATTTAAGCGCATCCAATAGATTGAGATTATTTTTGCATCGAAGCAAACTATATAAAAATGTATATTTGCAACTACTACTACGTTATGATATATGTACATAAAAATCAGTCTAATAATTGGATTATTTCAACACTATCACTATCTTACGTCACTGTCACGTGACGGTGTGGGTGGGGGGTCGGTGGGAGAGGGTTGGGTTAAATAGCATTCCTATATCAAGACGGCAGACCTGGCGTACAATGTTAGGCACATGGCGGCGTTAGTGTCGCGAGGGGGTGCCGCCGGGGCGCTCTAGTCATCGCGATTCCGGGCCATCTGCCGCGAACATCGACATTATACACATGCTATTAAATATTAATTTCGGATTTTAATGGATAATTCAGCGTAGACATAATCACTTCATCTATCAATTATAATTATATTGTCATTGTACTTTAACATAGAATCAGTACAGTATAATTTTGAACATAGAATTATTTATTTCTATGATGGTAGATTTAAAATGTATGTTATCATGAAAAAGACAACAATACCGTATCATTGGTAACAGTTTCATAAATAGTGATAAGTTCATTCCATAATTATTTAAAAAATATATATTTAACTCTAATTGCATATATATATGAAAAGTGATGAAGATAAATTTTGTCTACGCTTTCTGTTATTTCACAAAACGGCATCCAATCTTGATATTATTTACAAAAGTTAGAAATTATCATGTTAATTCAACAGCACAGAAACATATAACACATATTTAGCATATTTATCATACAAATGTTTGCATTAAATAGATAATTTACATAAATAATTTTGATACCCGATTCTAAACCACCCATAATACAATAATGGTAATATTATGATAAAAGCTTCATGTGTTAGCGGAAACACAACAAAAGCTCGAAATGATAATGTCAGATCTATGTATGTCATGTCTACACAATATCATAAATTATAAACAATTATCAAATCAAAACCAACAAAATATGGTAATGATAAAAAATAAACACTAATATGCATTTGATAAATATTTTGTATTTCAAAATAATCCTTTGAGGATATTTAGTATGTAATAGTAAGTTGAATATATGTCGTACAATTTTTTAACCTTTATCTATTTCCATTTGACATATACTTATGGATATATTGTATATCTGAGAAGTTATAGAGAATAGGATGTTACTGACCTGCACGTGAAGTATCGATGATAAAATTTGACTTGGTAATAACTGAATGAATGTTGTCTCTGCTTGTCACATTACATTTGATTGGAATAATTTTTGGAGTAAAACCTTCTTGTAGAGAACTCACCGAATAAGGGGTGCGAATGCTGATGGAGTTCGGCAACTGTTGATGTTATGTTCCAATGTTTTTGACTAGCATTCTTCCAAAAATTAAGGTAATAACGCTGATCATACCTGTCACGCTTGAGTTCTCGTTGTTCAGCAACTACCGAAGCGGGTCTTACTCAGATTTTATATTCTAATAGGAGGAACAACCTCGATGTTGAAACTCACCGTGACAATGATGGAACTGCATTTGATGGATTGCAACAATTTGACCGCAGCAAATTTCTATCAATGGATGTATACTGAGATCCCATTGGACTCGATAGACAGACTAGACATCTAAGATGAGATGACACTGACCATGCTGGTGATGCGACTGCGCTTGCTGCGTGTTGGTGGACTCGTCGGCGGTGCGCTTGAAGAAGTTGTGCTGCAGCGCGTAGTACGGCGTCACGCGCTGTTTCGGGTCGTACTCCAGCATGCGCAGAATAAGGTCCTGGAATATATCGTAAACCTCTTCTTTATAATGTGAGTCACATATGAGGATCATGAAATTTTTCCGTATAGTTAATCTAACCAAGTCCCTTTTCAAACCGGAACAAAGCAATAGAAAGCATTAATATCAGACAGCAGAATAAAGAAACAGACCTCCTGTCCACTTGAGAATTTTTGGAGCTCATTCTATCCTGCTGTCCCAATGCAGGTGGAATTCACCTTAAGCATATTCATACCATATACATGCTGGCTTCCTCGCAATGTTTTCCTTCGTCGCGAGCACGAGATGAATAATTATATACACAAATGAAGCACAATAAAATGAATCGTCGCTTGCGGGTTGCACAAGAGTCCCATATCGTCCTCACCTTGAACTTGAGGTAGTCGGAGACGGAGTGTCCGGGCTCGCCGCGCCGCCGCGCCGCCGGCCCGCCGCCCTCCACGCCGAGGATGTCGTGCAGGCGCCGCGTGCCCGCCGCGCGGTACTTCCTGTAACCGCTGCGACAATTGTGACGCGGGTCAAACTACGTAGCTTAGCGTTAGCCCTCTACTGGATTCGCGTCCACTTTCGGGAACTACGTTATTATTTTATTACGAAAACAAACTGTGTATTTGGACAAATTATTTTAAGTCTACGTTACGCTAAGAAGAAGTGGCTATTTCTTATCAAGCTTGTAACAAACATTGATATTAGGAATGTACGAAAGAAAAACTATATAGACAACATTTACAGTTGAATAAAGGTTTATGAGTAAAACATAGTCATTTGAAAAGTAGTCATTGAATATTCAGCACTACAATATAACATATTTCAACATATTATACTAATGTAAGATTTTTAAGGACAGTTTTTACTTCTTATTTTATTTATTGCTAGTCCGAAAAAAACTTGAATTAGAATATAATATTATAACGTTGCATTGCAATACCATTCAAATTGTGTCTATGTGGTATATCCTATCCTATCAACATATTAAATATTCCGTAATGTTACTTTACTTACCCATCTTTGCCCGCTACCTTCTTCAGGACGTAACCACCGCCTTCGGAAGCCGGTAATTTGTCAAAGAACTTTCTTGTTTTGTGTGCCTGAAATAATGCACATGATTAGTCAGTCGTTTATAAGTTTCTTTCTGCGCACAGTTTTAACTATGATTTGTAATTCGTCTACATTTTCACTGTAACCTTTTAGAAAACAAAAGATTGTTTTGCTCTTAAATATTGTTCACTAATTCTTGGATAATTATATTTTTGTTTATCCCTTATTTGATATTATTAAAAAGAAATATCCTTTGTTCGTTTTGTTTATTATTTCATCTCTCGAACTACCGATTGACAAGTAATGTTTAAAGTCTTTTATAAACAGTCAACTACTTACTACAACTGTGTGTAATATTCGAAACTATTCTAAAATTGATTTTCAATTATATAACAAAGATAATGTATTGCATTAGTTGTACTGCAAAATAAACGATTCGAATAAGTTTTTGTCGCATAATTTTCGCATGTAGCACGTTCGAGCGTTTTCATAAGAGATTCTCAAGTGTTCGAAAAGTTGTCTTATTTCCAATTAACAATGAAAGTGGGTCGTAGTGTCGCTATGGTTACACAATTAAACGCCGGCTACATATTGTTCAAAGTTAGACAATTATCGCGAGTTAAGAGCCATTATATCTTCATCTCGAACGCTTTCGCGGAGCTATAATTATTGTCGTCGTTGCAAATGTTTTACAATTACGTATTCACACGATAGCTTAGTCACAAAAATGTCGTCTGAATTAATTTGAATTTTAAATTTCAAACTAATTTAGATATTTTATCTATCTATGTAGATTATCCATTAAGAAATATATTATCCATTTCGGGGAATCTTCAGTCAGAAGACTTTTACGAATGGTAGGCGTTTGATACTAGTAAATTACATGTTGCTTTAAAAAACCGAAAAATTATTCAGGCTTTGCCATTCGTCATGTCTTAAATGTCATCATCAGCACTCGTTTGCATCAAACCGGCGAAAGTTCATATGTTTCAAACAAAGGTTTCTCTACATCTGCACAATCAAATCATCTACGAGTTTAAACATTCCATCTTTAAGAATAGTCATACTAATACTGTCGTCGACAATTATAACAAATAATTACCTGATCCAACAAATGGTCCGGCGGCATGCCCAAGACCTCGACGATCTTGTTCATCTGGTCGAGCTCGTTAGCTCCGCTGAACAACGGCTCGCCGGTGTGCATCTCGACCAGTATGCAACCAAGTGACCACATATCGATCGCAAGGTCGTATGGAATGCCTAAAAGGACCTCCGGCGATCTGTAGAACCTTGACTGAATGTATTGGTATATCTGAAAGAAAATTTTAAAATTAGAACAATGACGTCATAGAAAACGTCGAGCTAAACAAGTTTAGTTGGAATTGTGAATGGAGGAGATTTGTGTCGCGACACATGCATAAATTATAAGAAACTCATAAAGATACATATGTGTATCAAAAAAAAAACTATTTTTACTTTAATAAATCAATCAAAATCATGTCCATATTTTCCTACTCATCTCAGCGTAAAGCTTATCTAATGTATGTCAAGACAGTAGCTTAAATGGAGAGCGATCTGCGATCACATAACAGCTCTGATCTATGTGTTAATATATTTTTTTGCAATTATTTTAAATAATTAATAGCATACTTTTAGTAACTTTAAAAAAGTTACATTTACAATCAGCGTACCTATAATAAATATATTACATCATGAATATCTTCAGAAAAATAATAAATAGCGTGTAATCATCATCATCAAAACACTTCCCATTTTATAACTTATTTATAAGACAATAAACGTCAAAATCGTTTCAATCGACAATAATTTCATGATATTTTAATATCGAAACAATATATTACACTAGAACGTATATCGATTGTCCCTTTACATTTCATGTACTCACGAAATAAGGAAAATCAAACGAAACGATCAAAGGTCAAATATATTACGTATTAATTAATAACATATACATTATTATCAATAATAAAATATAATTGTTTACGTATTGTGTATAACTGCAAAGTCGAAGGAGTTATGTACGGCGTACACGCGGACAACAACATTAGTTATATATTTACATACATTTTACGCGCAATTGATGATAGCCTTTAACCGATCGCTAATGATTCGGAAGACCCCGATGTGATTTATCACAACAATTAGACTACGTGTTAAATAATGGGTATTGAGTTATGGTGAGTTTCCACTATCATATTGTTAGCAGTTTTTTTCGGATAAAATTATACAATATTGTATCAATGGGAAGTTAATATTAATATTACTGATTATATATTAAATGTAGTCTCCGACTCGTGTTGAAGATTACGGCTAATTTTGCGCTTTGATGGAAACGCAGTAGTTACAGTTAATTTAAAAAAAAACAGCAAAATTTTTATGTGGTAGATGAAAAAACTGATCGTGACAAAAGACGTAATGCCAATATATATTCACTGACGTTATAATTAACTGTATAACATGATATCGAAAGATTTGTTTTTCGATATATTATATAAATGACATATGAATATGTAAATAATTGTTAGTAATAGACTAACGAATATGTACTTATTCCAAGAAGTCAATTTATCGTCTAATTAACTGAACGTTAAATACTTTTGTACAAGATCTATCTTTGATTCATACACTACATACATTCTTAATTATTAATTAGTTAATAATTGAATAAAGCTAATCCATAAGAGTACTATTTTTTTCTTTCAGTTTAGATTATTATTCTTTAAATGTTTCAATCGTCGCACGCGCACAGCAAACAGTGGATAGGAAATACAATTAATAAACTTGTCGGCGCAATAAATGCCGCGAATAGCGAAATACGAGCTGATAAGTAAATACAAAGTATCACATTATGAAATTATCGTCATTATTATGTCATAATTCCGATTATATTTCATACATACATTTCTTTTTGCATGATTTATACTCTACAATGGTTTTATTTAGAAATAATATTCTATTTTAAATGACATATTTCCTAATACTATTTATAACCCAAAAAAACCAAATCGACAATCTAATAGTAAGTAACATTACAAAATTGATTGAAAACTAACGAACTTACTTATAAAAGTATATCGGTTGTTTTGTCAAACACCTATTCATCTTTTTCTATCATCATTGATTTGACATACGAAAGAAGGAGACGGCATTTTATAAGTAAGTTCGTTAAATATTAGATTGACTCGTACTCATATACGATTAAAATCAGACAACTTTTTAAAAATCGATACAATTAATTTGAATTTGGAATGTATTCTATTATTACGTTTCACTTCGTTTAAACTCTGTGGAACTTTCGTTTTTTATTATTCTAAGTCGTATTCGATGAAAATATTCCACATACACATGTCAAAACATTAATGACATAATGGACCTTCTTGTACAGCACATACAATTATTATATAAATTATAGTCTTGCGCTGTATATGTATGTAATGACGTAATGATAAATGCACTCACCCTTTGACCTAGTTGACATGAACTACCAAAGTCCACAATCTTTATGGCTGACCTCTTGGGGTTGCATAGTAGAATATTCTCAGGCTTAAGATCACAGTGAATTATATTTAGTTCTGAAATAAGAATATAATATAGATTAATACATTGGATACAATCCATTCAAACAAGTACGTTTTATTGTTCAGGTCTAATGAAATAGTATTACGCCGTAGATGTCACTAGAGTATTGAAATGCTTGCAATCCACTGAAAAGATATACTCTATTTGTTGGTAGGGTTTGGTTCGGGGTATATACCAAACAACACATCAGCATACTGCAAGTTTCCGTACAGTTGTGTTCCTGTTTGATGGGTGAGTGAGCTAGTGTAACTTCAGCCACATAAGATCCTAGTTTCCATGGTTGGCAATGTAGAGAATGGTTAAAACAAATTGTGACGCCCACGTATATGGGCTTTGGTGACCACTTCCATGGCCATTTACCAGGCAAAATAAAACAGACGAGTAAATGTTCATAGTAAGTGTTCCCTATCGCCCATAGACATTGGCGTTGTAAGTAATATTAACCATCCCGTTTGGTATGTACAAAGTACATCAACACACTACAAAGTTTATACAACCCTGCCTGAAATTCAACAATTAAAAAAAAATCATATGCATTTCAATAGACGTCACACACGAGCTAGTAAGCAATGAAGTTACAAATAAAACTGTTTAAAGATCATAGGGCATAGACGATAAAGTTTCTTTAAAAGCGAAACTAGAAAAAAAAACCAAGATAATTAAAATAAAATTGTTTTAATATTCACAGTCAAGTCGATATTGATACGAATCTAATGCGAGGCGAGAAAATAAATATAAGCAAACTACCGCTATTAACTTATTAGGTGCAAATCGTAAGTCATTACCGTTCCGTGATTTCTTTTATTCATCCGTTTAAAAAAATTACACGGCTTTTATACGAATAATGAATGCTTTCTTTGGTATAGTTTATTTATATCGTTATCATTATTTATAGTACTTTAAAGGTATGGCGAAGAACTTCCAAAAAATGTTTTTATTTAGTATTCAAAATTAAATTAATATGATGTTAATTAAGTTAAGGTTAGTTGTGTCTCTTTCATTCAAACACCGAAGCTATGATGACAGAATGAGCGAAGTAATTGTTTCATTTATTAGTTTGTTTAATTTATTTTTAACCATACAGAAAAAAAGTGCTACATGATGCTTTATGATTGGATATGTATATCATTTGTAAAGCGTTCATGTATTTGTTATTGTGATACCATACATAGCTATTATGCTGTTAATCACGAAATCAAATTAGTTTTGACCTTAATGCCTATAAATAATAACGCTTTCTCATTCGCCTTTCATAGCGAAATACTACTTAACAAAGCATCGCTTTCAGGCGATGAAGTGAATGAATTATGTTTTTCAACTTGGTACGAATTTTATATTTTTTATAATATCGGTATAAAAACATACGTGATTGTAAGTTTTCACCGTCGATCATAGATAAGTAAGTAATACCAACAATTCAATTACACCGTTGAAGGAACTAAGCAATTATGTATCTTGTATCTGTAATGACACCAGCTCACTTACACCTCACACCGAAAAACATAAAGACAAAGGAGTGATGTTTAGCGATTGAATAACTGTTAGAGACAACTACACAGACTTGTATGTAAAAAAAAGTCCACCACGACAACTTCATATACTTCGATAAATATTAGAGAGAGATCACTCACCAGGTTGACTAAGGAACAGTAACGCGGTGCAAAGCTGTTGCGCGAATTTACGCGTCAGGTTCAGCGAGACACCTCGGAAGTTGGTGTTCCGCAGCAAATCGTACAGGTTGTACGAGAGCAGCTCGAACACTAGGCACAGGTGGTTCCGCCACATGAAGTGACGCTTCAGTTTTACTGTAACGACAACGGGTACACGTTAATATCTTGAATAATCACACAATGAGAGGAAAATATCTAATTTTATTAGTATTCAACAAAATTTTAGTTTAAATAATATCTGCACCTACATATACATTTTTTAATATTTTTTTAATATATTTAAGCGCTCTCCATCTATTACGGCTTTTGATTTAGTTGAACATAAGTCATTAGACACCAATGTGTTTTCAATATGGTGATGTCAGTTGTATTTATTGTACGCACCGAAACATAACATAAAGTAGTTAACTAACGATATAATAAGAAGAACATAATTATATAGTTATCGCATCTTTTTACATAAAGATAAAACAACAAACGAACGATTACAAAGCCGCTTTTTATAGATACATTTTGTTAATCTTAGTTAACTTTTAAACCACATGCCAAATTAACAAATAGCTGGTTAACAGACGTTTCAATATAAACCGTTTAATTAGTTTTTAATAGCATAAAAAACGTTTCGACATTAAAATTAAATAGTTCTTAAAATGTTATTTAAGTTATAAAATATCAATAAGAATTCGTTTGTACAAAGAACTTTCATATATCAAATTTCTGTCATATATAAATTTAAGGTATTTATTTAAATTGTAATAAAATATAAATGTAACGGGACAAAAACCGGTACGTTTTGAATTTGAATTTAGAAAAAGTGACAACTATTTAGTTTTATTTATAAAAGTACGATTTCTGTTAAAAGACATTACAAACACACCTATATAATACTTATTTTCGGCATCCGCCCTGTTCATCATTTCTAGTAACTTGACTTCTATTTGTGCCTGGTTTAGGAAAGGTTTCTTATTCTTAATTATTTTTATCGCTACTTGACACTGCTCCTCGTGGTCGTATGCTTTCACAACCTGAAAATAAATAAAAAATATTATTTAATTTTTCTTAATTAATAATAAATTCACTCGGTGTTAGAGAGTTTGTGCAAGCCCGTCTCGGTGGGTACTACCAACTCGTCACGTATTATATCGCCAAGCAGCAACACTAATATTGTGTTCCTGCACATGGGACGTAACTTCTTAATTCCCAAATATTTCTTTAATCTCCAATCTCTAAGGATGGCTGTGACCACTTACCATCGGTTGGCCAATTTGCCAGTCCGCCTACCGATTTTATAAACAATAAATAACAAATTATACCATTACGATCATCGAGATGGTTGATTCTTTTAGATATCATCAAAAAGACAAAAATAATAATATAATCAGTCATTGGCCATATATGCCAAGTTACACAATTACATAGCAAAATATTTATTTTGTAATACTAATTTAGCATAATATATCTTTGCTTATGTAGGTTAAAGATTGAAGCCAGCAATCTGAAGAAGTAAGTAACACAAGACAAATTTATGGACAAAGGTATCTTTTATAATGTGTACATTCAGTTTTATTTCACAGTGAATCGTTTGGTATTAGGAATGCATTAATCGATATTAATCATAATAAAATAATATGAATATGGAGTATAGTTTTGATTACGAGTCATTAAGATAACTTAGTAACAAAAGTTATCAAGTATCGATTGTATGTTATCTCACCTGTCCGAACGAGCCCTTGCCGATCGGCGACGAGATCTCGTACCGGTCGAGGAACTTCTCGCCCTGTTTGATGATGTAATCGTGGTTATCATCATCGTAACCGTCGTTATATAGTTTCCTCTCCTTCTTGTTTGAACCGTCGTCGCCGAGGTACTGTTGCGCTCTCCGTTTCTTCTTCGCGTAGTATACCTGTTGGAAACAAATTGATTTAACAATATGCTTTATGATCAGAATTTATCTTATCTAAATTTGTTCAGTATCAAAACACTATAGCTCATGATTTAATTTAACACGAGTAAATATAATGCTTTTTTTCTTAATAATTATTTTGTGATACGAATAAATTCCATAAATCAATGTCGTTACTATACCTATATCCAGTACATTATTAATATACCAACGATACAACGCTAATCCCTAGGCAAGCCTAGACCGCTCTGTTTTGACATCGTGCATAATATATGCAGACGTCGGATTAGACGCTAATAAAAACGTCTTAGGCGAAAAAATCACTAAAGTTATATAGAATATTACGCAGGAAAGCCGTACGAGTTTATACAACATAAACTTATAAGGTAGAAATAGTTTTATCGTAAGATATATCTTATACAGACTTCATTGACTAACAAACAATCATTTTTAGTACTTCAAATATATTTTTTTTATAATTACGTATTAATGTAAAGAAAATCTTTTGTAACTTTAAAATAATAATTATTTTTTACCGTATAATTTTCACAAACAGATTTATTGTTTCCCAGTTTTTATATAAATGTTATCATTATGGAATTAGTTAAACTCCATTTACTTTTAAGAAATGTATATTTTGATAAACAACGATAAACGAATATGAAAATCAACTGTCAAAAGTTCGTTTACATATTGACAGTACGCCAATATATATATTTTTTAAATTATTGACGTGTAATTGACTTTACAAGTTCCTAAGCGAATTCAAAAGTGCTTAAAATTCAGGTATCGCTCCCACGACGCATACACGATCAACAATAAAAAGTGTCCGCATGCATTATAGGAAATGAAGAGGCGAAGAGCGCGGGAATTTGACCGGACGTTGACCCAAATATGCGGTTGACATTGATCGACGATGTTCGATACGCTTATATAAAACATTCATACAACGCTCAACGCATGGATTCGGGACTAGGCAGTTCAATGCTACCGGTTTTTTTTTATGCGGCACCGGCGCGTCTAGCCGAAATGAGTGTGACTCATTGTGTTCTCACTACTTACATATGTGTGTGTGGTGTGGTTATTCAAATGTCTGCGTTGACGATTAAACTGTATGAGCTTGCGTGATTTAAACTAAAACAGGGCTCCGAATATTATATTCTAACGTGACGGATGCATCAGAGCAACGTCACGTGACCTACAATATCTGGCATTCGCCACTGTTATGTAAGTTACATAGCGGGCAATAACAATATTGGAGACCGCATACCATTCGCAGCGTAGCGGAAGTGTCGCATATCGACGCGGCCAAATGATAACCCAAATATCTGACTGCGACCTACATATCTAAATACGAAATATATTTTACAGGAGACCGCCGTTTTATGTGACGACAAGGTATATACGAATACGATACGACACTAGCCCCGTAGCATATTGATTGGTTTTATAATCCACGCGTAGATTGTCCGTGCGACATTGGTTTTATGTTGCTACTTCAATGTTTGTTGAAGAGCCGGACGATCGGATCATTTCGGTATCTAAGGTCAGTGTTGTCGATAGACGTGTGTCAGCGGGCGGTCAGGGTTGCATATGGACATCGTCAATCACAGGGTTACTGTAAGAGGTTGCGGCAATAGCAGCGGCAGCGGTAGCGGTAGCGGTGGCGGTGGCGGTGGCGAGCAGGCCAGTGACCGAGGCACGTGGCGAGATGAGCGCGTCGGGCCGGGGAGAGACGGCGCGCGGCGGCTGTCATTGATTTTCCCCGTTTCCCTCCCACCCCGAGGCTGACTCCCTCCCGCCGCGTCTCACCCACTTCTAGCGCCCGATAACGAGGTTAACGGGCGACGTGAGCGTCTCCTAAACTTTAATTATACCCGTACACCCGTCGTGCATGTTTAACCCGGCCTCTATTCAGCGTTTTGTTTGCAGCGCACCTGATAGCGGGACGTGATCCACTATTCGGTCGACGCTTAACTATCTAATGAACGGAGCCGGAGATGGAAACGTGAAGGGCGCAACTTGCAGAGCGCGGCGGCGGCTCGAGTTATCGCCGGGACCGAGTTCAATTCAAATCTGCTAACTACGTCTCGACGTAAGCGTGCGACTACGTAAACTTCGTGAATTTATTATAAACATTCGCTATTGAGCTCGAACACTATACCTCGTAACTTTGACGGATACTAAATTAATATGTACAGCCCGAAAGGTTCAACGGGAACATTTTTTACGCTCGCTCATATACATAAAATCAAAATCTTAATACGATTAAAATGATTATAATATAGCCGTTAATCGTCTGTTTCGCAGAACGCTCGGCAGACATTTTCACTTCCTAGTAATCCATGTATCGTATTATAACAAGTTACTACGCAAGTACATAGTTCGTTGTACTCAGTGTATATATGAATTCTGCCACTTATAGTTGACCTTTAGATTCAACATAACACAAAAACGTTAAATACGAAATATAATAAGAGATACCTCGAATCGTTTCATAAACATTCGATATCAATAAGTAATGGGCTATGGAACTAGTATTGCATCCAGATATTATTTCCTTTTAAAATATGTTACGTAGAATAATTTATTGCCTATAAATCATTTCGAACGAGTATATCGGTGCGGGTACGCATGCCAAATAACTATAGTATTCCGTTGCATCACCGCTTCAGAAGCTCGCATCCTTCATGTGGGCAGAGCAATTTCCTTCAATGATCTATGCTCGACTGGACGAGCTTACTTTGACTTAATACATTAGTTGCATTTCATTTTTCATAATAACATATTCAGAGACAATGCACATTTATAATTAATTATAAATAAAAGTAACAATAAAAACTAAATATTTTCATGATTATCACATGTACTCTACCTTATTTATAAAAACTTAAGCTCTCTTTTCATAATTGAAAAATGTTTGAAGGAATTTCCTTTTACATGTCGCAGTCCAAAAGATAATGTGTCGATCGATGTCTCGATGATCGATGTCGTTTGTGTCGATCGTCTTTTTTAAATAACAGTAATACTGTTTAGGATTTTTTTTGGAGTCTAGCCTTACGTTGTTACGCCATACAAAATTCTTGCGTAGTATCCATAAAAACATAAATTCATCGTAGATCTCTGTTTTGCGTTTCATATCAACTATGCTCTTAGTTTCTATAATATCAGTTCAATTTAACTTTCCTTTAACAATTCGTAATTTCAATACTAAATACATACTTTATTTAAATGGAAGAATAATGTGAGTCGTACTATAAACCAATAATTTAATATAAATACAAAACTTGAACTAGCCAATGCGTTTGGCCTGGACTTAGACAAATTATATTATTTTTGACTATCTGGCCCCCTAGGCCTTGTATACCTATGCATTAAACCGGGACTGTTGTCTCGTTTTAAATTTCAAAATTATAAAATGTTAACAATCTTTTAGTACACGCTATCATGTACGCACACTGTCCCATCCAGTTGAACTAAGACTACGCGTTCTTCCGTTGTCGGTTATTCAATTACGGGAGGCCGCCAATGAAACGAGCACTATTGCACATCCAAATTATTTTCGTCGGTTCGTTTCCGGCCGCAGCATTTATCGGACAAGAGGCGACCTGTTCATTTGATTAGGATGTTTGCGTGAGATCTACCCTAAACTCATTACATTTTGAAGTGAAAACTTCTTTAGCATCGTTGTGATTTGAATGTCGATGAAGCGAAAAAGCGACAGCATAAAGAGTCAGAAACATAAATTCATAAGATTTAACGTGGGAAAAAATGAGATAGGAATTGTATGATGATATAGTTGAAGCCAAAATTTTTGAAGGTTTCACTACTACCACGTGTGAATTGCACACATGTTTTTTTTTTCGTTAACAGCAACATAATATAAGTTTCATACGTACATAGTTAATCGTATTTAAATTAGCTGTTTCAGTGCAAGTCGGTT
Source organism: Nymphalis c-album (assembly GCA_963151315.1). Taxonomy (NCBI): domain Eukaryota; kingdom Metazoa; phylum Arthropoda; class Insecta; order Lepidoptera; family Nymphalidae; genus Nymphalis; species Nymphalis c-album. The sequence continues at coordinate 3,284,361 of OY720601.1, forward strand.
GTTTATACATGTGGCATAATTTCATTCTAAGCAAGAGAAACGAGATGCATTATAAACACATATTAAGCACGTGGAAACTTACTGATATTGTAATTAAACTTTGGTCAAATTTGTGTACTGTCTAGTGTCTACTTAACCATCTATCTATCTCTGCCTCCTTTTTCTGTACATACATTTATTTGTAACTATAATCGTTTTTAATTTTAGAAGCATTAGAATAATTATTTTTCATCATTAATTATCTTACATATGACGAATTAAAGCAAACGTCTACAACGACACAAAACGTCTACATAACCTTATCCTATATTTACTTTATGTTATCAGAAAAACGTAATAAGATTTCGGTTTCCCCGAATTCCCATCACTAACATTCCTTGCTCTACCAAATATTCTGCTGTCCTGAGATGTTATGCCACTCAAGCCCGTAATTGCCTGCATAGTAACTCACTAGACGGACCACCACAGAGCCTTGCTGTCGTAATATTATCAACTATTCACAGGTTTTAAAACTAGATATATGTATATTTTATTTATAGCTATGTCACGATTAAGTGGTAATTGTATTTATATTGAGGCTTAGTATTTTGTATGTTATGTCCTATTGTGTTGTTTCAAAATATTTTATAAAAAAATAGTGATTGTTTTTCTTTATATTATCTACTTAACTAGGTAATCGTCCCGGTTTCGCACGTGTAAATAGAAGAAATATATCTATTTTAGATTTGCGAAATAGCCGGTCTTAGTGTGCGTCTATAGTTCATTTGCGTTGATGCTTCTTCAATCAGATTGACTTGAAACTCAGTATATTTGTTTTTGGCAACTTTTGTGAATATTTCTCGCATAATACCATCATTGCTCAATAGGTGTCGCGAGTCGTATAGTATAATTGCTTATAAAAATAAATAATGAGGCATTGTGAAGTGAAACAGTTGTTCATTTCCAAGAAAGTATAAATTATTCTAATAATTTTTTTAGAATGCTTTATAGTAAACTTCGTGACTCCATGTTAAGTATCGTTTTACTTTCTATAAAGCAAGAGACTAACACACCAAGCTTCCTCACATTAAATGTATTGTTAAGGTTTGATCATTTAACCAAGTTCGACTTTGAGGTAAAATGAGTCGGAGAGTTCATTTGATTTGTAATATTATTTTATGATTATAAACATAAATTCTGAAAAAGAAACACGATTTCGGATGAAAGAGAAATGTTCTTGTCCCACAAAGCTTCGGCCATATTTTAACCGCGTAACGTCACCGTGACATCATCTGACTGCATATGACGCAACGCTTGTATCATCACGAAATCGATTCGTAGGCTCAGTATGTAACTCACATTATTAGTGCATTCTTTATAGTTTTTTTACCGTATATATAAATATTGTTTTGCAAAAAAATAAGTACCTACTTATGCCTGTTTTTAAGGTGAGTAAAATAATTTTCCCAGATCTAAATAATCTATTATAAACTTAAAAAATATTTAGTTGGATGTTATTGTGAGCACAAAATTAAACGCATTCAGCAGCAGACTAAACGTAATATGCATGAGTAGTATGAGAGTAAGAAATCTGTTCCGAACCGCCGCGTCTCGACGACGGAATCCCCAAAAAGCTAATACGAATGCACGCTAATTAATTTTTCACGGCCCCGTCGTCGCGATGGCGAACCAGCGTCGTCGCGACAGACGCGGAGGCTACGAGATCACGTCGTAGCTCGTAGCATCAATTAGAGCGGCGGAACTGCGCAAGTTTACATCATTAACACCATAAAAAGACAGTTATTGCGAGAAAATTTGCGCAATCAATTAGGAGTTTTAAGAGGGGTCGGGGGTGGATGCGTGCAGAGTGCAGCGGCGACGGCGGCGACGGCGGCGCGTCGGGGGCGAGCGGGGCATAGGGGGGTGCGGCGCGCGCATCTGTGTGCATTCGGCATATTTACCCCGATAGTGGGCGGGCGAGTTCACTGACCCGACCCAATGCAAGGCCCGCGTACGTAGGCCGCGACGCACACGCCGTTTCATTAGTGCCACCGCACCGCACACCCATGCAAAAAGCTAACACTGTGCGTCAAGTGGGCACGCACGCTTTTTAATCATCTGCCGGATACCTACAGCTTAGATTAGCTGGCGGCGGAATTCCATTTCTGATTTGCGAGAGAACGAAGCGTCGTACAGACAGAAGCGCGACTTTGGACCGTCGGAGCCATATCGATCTCGTGTTTATTTTCAACTTTGTTCTGCTTAAGCTACGTGATACAACATTTATAACTAGCTAAAATCGTCGTTTCATACTTTATCGAACAAATCATTCTATGATCAGCTGTCTACCCAAGTCGACACGCTCAATACTTAGACAGCTTAAGGCAACTATTTAACAAAAATACACAACTTTCACACAGAAATATAATCTTCAACACGACTATCAAGAGAGAATGAATGCATGGACATGTAATTATTTAAAACATATCAAGACGTATATGGCAAATGCACACGGGAGTCATAATTATACCGCAGCATTCATAAATCCAGTGATTAAGGCAGACAGACACATTCACGGCGGTAAGTATAAACAGGGGTATACTTATGCAAAGCCACCCTTGCAGTGGGCGAATGGTCGGATGCAATGGCATAACCTACCCCAAGCTTTCCCCTCGTTGAGGCAGGTCAGGGCAGACGCGTTTGAAGGGCATTTACATAATAACCAGGCGTATAGTATTTACAAATTGCGAACCATTAATGACATGCATCGACGATAATATTGTGTTCTAACTAAATAGAACAAAATTAAAAAATAGTTCAAATGACTATGTTAGAAACATCTCTGGAACAAACCACAGAAACAAAACTGGTATTGAAATAAATAACACTCATATTACGTTATAAACAAAAGAAAATAATCTTGGACGAGTTAAAAGGCAATTCTTATTCTCTAGTTTAATAATTTATAAACTTATGGATTGCGAAAAAAAAAAGGTAAATAAATATTTAAAGTTTCTCTACCCACTCGAGAAGTGTAACATAATAACACGATCCTGCCAAAAATCCGTACATGACTTTTGGGAAGTTACATTCCGTTCAGTTGCCGGTCCATCTTGGTAGAACCTATTATTCCGAACTTTACCCAATCATCTAAAATGATTTTAAAAGCCTATCTGATCAAAGTAGGTTTAGATTTTGCTAAAATATAAATGTCTCGTACGTTTCAATTCTAAAAAGGTAATTAACGAATTAGCTCCGAACCAACTGTTTATTGTTAAAATAAACATTGTTTTAACTAATCATTAGCGAAATTACTTCATGATTTATTATCAAAATCTCGAAGTAATTAATCGAAAATTTGTACATTTAATTATAAGTTTCGAACTAGGGTCCGAGATCCGTACATTGAAAGCTATTTAAACGAAGGTCCGCCTCGAACAGTTGCTACGATTGAATCTTGAACACAATACATGAAAACCTTTTGAGAACTGAAAAATAATAGAGCTCCTTTAAACATTCGCCCGGGACAGAATTTAATCCGATTAGTTGCAGTATACAAATTGATCGAGAGAAAATATACAGTCTGCTTATAACTCAGCAATCTTAAGTTGTATGTATTATTTTAAACGACATGCGTGTTTATTAGCTTTGATTGAAACAACTATATAATGTGAAGTAATATATAGAGCGTATAATTTTATTGGAGCAGACTTGCATGAGAGGTGAGATACCATGTGGACTGAAGATTTTTGCTACTGAAATGGGAAATAAATATTACAATAGATGAGACAATCATTAACCGCTTTATAACACATATGATAATTTTACTATTACATTAATACAATGACATTAATTTCTTGTTAGAATTGTTATTTCTACACGTATCGAACCTAAAAAAGACTACATACAAAAAAAAATTGATATTCCATCATCCTAAGTGGTCGTCTCTAACCATCCCCCGTTATTACGCATATATGTACGTACACAAGTTGATCAAGTACGATCGCAGACATCATTGCATCAACAAAATCGATATCAATTAAGCTGATTAAAAAGGCATACACTTTTTACACAGCATGGTCACCTGTACGGACGCAAAACATTCCGTACGTAGACGCGACATGTATTATGTATGCATCGCGATGTGCCCGGCGCGCATATCTGTCGATATATATAAAAATATAATATGCGCATAATCTATTAATTCAGACCTACCGCAATGTAAAATGTATACGAAGTTTTGTTATATATAAACACATTTATATTTTTTTTACGATAAACAAAATTGATATTTTGATTTGTGATATTATCATTAATTTATATGATAATTGAATACTCTTTTATAAGTAATAAATTATAATAGAAACAAAAAAGGATATATAGTAGCTCAAAACATTTATACGCTTTTAAAACAAACATTCGCGATCTGACTTCGGGATATTCGAAGTTCAATCGTAAATATATTTAAAACCATATTAAATGCTCAGTGAACCTTATGTTTTATTGTTATAATGAAATGTTATATTAATTAATTTGTTACAGTTTGGTCTATACTACAATATCTACGTTTACGACGCCCCGGTGTAATGTTATAACGCAAGTTATTATATTATCGCCCAAACAAAACTTTGAATGTGAATGAAAATTATGTAATATTACAAAGACATTTCAAATTATATATATATAACAACGGAAAAAAATATTGTTTCAAGATAAAAATATACGCCAAATATGTATTGAACATTTTTCAATATAAAGAATGAATCACTTTTAAACTGATATATGATTTTAAGCAGTTTAGTATTTAAATATATATATAATATATTTCCGTAAAATTTGTTTTGAACGTCATTTTTTTATGAATCTATACTTTGCTATCAACATATTAGTAAGTAAATAGTTAAGAATCTACAATTAGCAACTTTTAAGATAATCTTTTTATCATTGTGTGCTTGACGTTAATTTACTGTAAGTCGAGCAAGCAAAGGTTAATGACCTAGGATAATTTGATGATTACTATGCCTGCCTTAAAAGTGTTAGTGGAAGTATTTCGAGATAACAATCTATAGATAAAATTTATCAGAAATTCGGTTCATGCTGTACAAGTCAAATCAAGACAACATAGGAATTTTAATTAGTTATTACATAAGATCGCAAGTCACAAGCTCTGGCGAATGAGATTGGAGCCGTTGTGCAGTAAAGCAGTAAGTGATGACGGTACGAAGTCGGTTATTCGTCATAATTCCTTGGGTTTGATGACACCGGAGACTGGGTAATACATTTAACGAATATATGTATATGTGATGGTTCATCGAAACCTTCGCAAATCGGCGTCCGCCGTCCGTCGTACGTTAATAGTTCTAGAGCGGCCCATTAAAAATCATACGCGTTCAAAAAGCCCGCCCTCACCGTGCGCTGCCACTTCAAAGTTTGACCTCGCAATTACTAAAATTGGTTTGATTTACCATTTTAATTGTAACAAAAAGCTTATTTTTTCCACCGACGTGGACGAGAGCATCGCAGCGAGGCATTGCAATCTCGACCGAGTGACTTTCGGTCGGAGGGTTCATTAGGGATCGGCAGGGCGAGGCGATGTGTAGGTCGTGGGTTGGAATTTTGAGCTGTGGCGTCATGTCGTTAAGGCGTAGTTTCTGTCGGAGGTGTCCGTAGGCGCGAGAAGAGAGCACTCGAGGTCGGATGCTGAGAGCGGGGGTGTGGGGGCAGCGCGGGCAGGGGATGGGACAAAATCGATATCGTCGGGCGGCGCGCGACGTCTTGCACCCTCCCCGCACCCCTCTAATGAATGAGAGCGAACATAGTCATCTCTGCGGATGGCGGCTTCAGCGATACGGCATGCCGCCGCCGCCTAGACTACGTCCCGCGTCCGATTCGATATATTGCTTTGCGATACGATAGCTTACCGAAAGTCCAATCAATCAAAACATGCAACTTCACAACAATTTTCAATATATCCTTAGATCGTTTAGAACATGGTACTTCATATATTTGTAGTTATCACACATACAACGTAGACATAAATACAGATTCATCTATAGAAAAAGACGCGAGCTATTATAAATGTTCCTGTTATGAAAGTCCGGTTATGTATTAACTAAATTCAAGAACATTACACGATTTATGCCACTGGCTGTTATCCCGACGCCGTGAACTGTTTTATTTTCACCAAGAAGGTCTTAGCCTTCAAGTCACTCGCATAAGCCGGAAGTAACATTATGAGCAGAAAACTTGTTGGTTTATAATAACACGAATGAATCTTATTTTGTAAAATAAACTTGAAGATTTCTTAACATCACGTATTTTAATGATGTTTTTTTTTATTGTAAAAATAGTTTTCTCCTCATTATTAAATTAAAACATTCCTTTTAAATAAAAGTAACTATCGGTTTAAAATCTACTACTTAAGTTATTGAGAACTGTATAATTAAAACAACTTGAAAAATGATTATATCAAAGAACCTATGTAAAAAGTAAAACAAAAAAGAGGTTATATTTTTAAAATCATACTAAAATATAATATGTTACGGATTATACATATAATTATAATTATACGTTGTATAGGGGTGATTGGTTAAACTATGCTGTGTCTCCTTCCTTCGAATGTGAAATTTATAATGACAGAAAGAGCGACAGTATTTAACTAGCATAAGTAAGACCGTTATTGGTTAATGTACAATAAATAATTATAAAAAAGGGTAAAGCGTATTGCAAATTCAAAATTCGATCGCTCAACGCCGAACGCTTACTACTTGTAAAACACTTACGGACATACTTGGTACAAGTAATAACAACGCTAGACGCCAACGCAGGCAGCTGCAACTTGTATCGTGAGCCCGAATGCTATAGTTCTTCGTCTCTGCATCATTGATGCAACTGTGATGAATACGAATAGTTTTTTTTTTTTAAACCATGGTATTGATTTTAATATTTCTTGGTAATTTTTAAAGAATTATAAACAATAGTTATTAGTATACATATCAGAGCAGATTTGAGTCTTTAATATATGAATGTAACTGATGAAGTTCACCGCTTTTAAAATATTATAATAATGAGGTTTTTTAAAACGCTCTTTTTGTTAAATAAACTTAAATAATATATATATTTAAGATAATCGAGATATATTTTAATATTAGGAGTAGACTTCTGCGTCTTTATAATAACATAGGTCAATATTTTCGACATTTTTTTTATAACTCCACATTTAAATCTTCAGAACTGCGACAAAATCACTAGAAATGAATAGTTCTCAATAAATTCAAGGTGTAACGATGTGTATATAGAAAATGAAGTAACAAACAAAACTCCGACCCGAAACGCTAAGTGGGACACGATAGACATATTCCAGATATTGTCGTCTGAGAGTCGCTATGTAACGAGTTTACAAAAACATCGTTAGGCATACCCTTGCAAACTCTCAAGATTACTGTTACCTTTGTTAGATAACAAAGTTAATAAGGATGAACCGTTACTAGTGGTTCGTACTTGCTCAGGTCGAAAGTCCATAGTGATAACGAGCGGCAGCCTTATATTAAAGCACCCGCTATCGGGGTCGTGTAGTTTGTATATTTTCCTTTTTTTTAAATAATAATCCAACTTTTATAATCTTTAGTTGGAATAGCGACAAACATCATATAATGAATTTCGAAATAATTTCTATTTTTGATCTTTACGATCGCGGCCATTGTTTTTTGGCTACAGATACGATTTTCGAATACTCCACTTATATTTACATCTAAAAAAAATGTATAAGCGTATTTACCTAACCTCGTTCGCGTGCATCTTTACAAATTACATTGTTATTAAAAGTACCGAGAGACGCGTAGATGTGAAAACATTGATAAAATCGTCAATATAATCGATTCCGATATTGTATCTATTATCAATTATCAGCTAGTTTCGACGTGATCTCGATGTGAGGTCAGATGCGTCGATAAACACGTGCATGCCTATCACTCGGATGTATCGTGCGAGCCGTCAAAACATTCACGCACGAACGTACAATAGGCGACATGTCAACCGTGCCATACCAAAATGTTCCTTAAACGAAACATAATAAAGGATTTATTATTATAATAAGCATGTGGCGTTGATCGATTTCAATATTGTGTTTATGTTTACTACTATTTTACGTTAATTACGCGTTTAAGAAAATATAATTATAGTTTTGTATATTCATTAATTATTTTTAAAGAATATTAAATTATACAGCTGTACCTACTCAGGATCGAAATATGTCAAATGAATGTGGTATGGAAGATAACGCCTTAATTTCCGAGACTATAACACTTTTATCTTACATTCCTACGTTTAAAAAGCTATTTCAAAGCATTATTTCTAGTTCATAGAAAATATATGTTTAATGGTTTTCAGACAGATATACGATGACGACAGATGAACACAAACAAAATGTATTGTTTACATGTGTTGATGTTGCTCAGGTAGCTCAGCGTGAAATACTCGGAATGGCTTTGATGGATAAGAACAGAAATTACATTCTCACCAAAATCGGAGTTACCGCCATTATTAGTTCATTTTTAACAGGCTGGATAAGAATTTCTCAGGACCCATATGTAGGGAGGTAAAGCAGCGTAGGACACTGCATTAAGAACAGCAGATGGTAGCGGGGCGCGACTAGTTTCGGAATACTTGGAAAGGCCAATGTCCAGCAGTGGAATGATATTTCGCTGCCTGACGTTGATGTGTTGGTCACACATTGATCGATAAAGTTGAATCCAATATTTATTTATAAAATAAATAGTGTTCGGCATCAGCCACGAAATCGTTATAGCGCGTCCAAATAATTACTTATACATAATTATATAAACGACGTCGTATTCCACAATGGGTAATTTTTCTACGCTAGGCGTATTCAGTCGAATGATGTAAAATACGATGATAGTTATTAGTAAGCTCTTGACGCAAATGTACATAAAGTACCTAAGCGTTTCGCGCATAATAATTACGTACAAGTTTCTTATTCACTAAATAAACTTAATTGTTTTTAAAATATATAAAGATGAAAAGTATTTGGTTAAACAATGTTGGTTATAGAGTTAATTAATTGGTCCAAAATGTCAACCGTAAGTAACTTACTAGATTTTTTATTAAGTTAACATTTATGGAGTGCGAAACATAAAAAACATCCAGGTACGTATTTGGATAGCAAAACATACCATTGTGAGGGCTCGAAAGGAGCGCCAACGGAGCGTATCGGACAGAGTCCTGAGCAGGGCGCCCGTGGACTCCCCTTTGCGCACCATCCCGGCTTCACGCACGGCTGGTGGGTCACTGGACTCTGCACGACACTATTCTACGGTATAAACAAACTTCTCGATTCACGCGTCCACAATCACCGACGTAGTATGAACAAATATGTGAGATTAACAAGTGATGTAGCAACCGCAATAATCGGACGCATGGACGCGACTGGCACATTATCGCCGCGACACCTATAAAAGTAAAGACTAAAGACGTGTAACAGATCGGTTTGTGAATGGACATGGCCTCGTTGTTTTGGTCAACTGACGCGGGACCCAAATACTTTTCGCGTCAAGAGCTAGGAATCCGAAGTCTAGAAATATCATTCGTGAGTCCTCTAACTAAAAACAAAACATCTGTCGACGTGTTATCTTTCATTGGTACTCATCCAGATTATCTTTTCACTCGTAAATTCATATTAAGCGCATAAATAAATACAAGCCTTGAGAAGTGCTATTCAAATCATAATTATGTTTACATTCACAAGTAATTACTCATCGTCTCCCACAACTTGGTTCTTTTTTTTTTTAAATAATCATGTGAAAAGTTACGTGTGAGATATTTCATTTCTATTAGAAGTATACTTATTTTCTCAATCACAATAAACATATTAGCAGTAAATAATGGTAAGTTTAATTTGATTCGACATTCAAGCAAACCAGTTATCATACTAAAATCGATTACCAGCAACTCTTTCAGGCGTAGTATGTAGTGAAAAGTAGATCGGTAGTGTCACTATTTATTATGTGTCGTACACGCAATAATAGTCCATAATTCATTCAATATTAGTTAGGTTATTGTTTGAATGTTTATATTTATTTAATTATCCGGCGCCGGGCCGGTGGCAGGAGTCCAGGTCGATCACTCGGCTAACGGACCCGCACTATATCGGGGTTCGGTCGTTGACAGGAATATTTTTCCGGAAACGTTCAGCATTTCACGGGGACAGTATTAAACTCGCAAAAATAACATCAGGTATTAATATCACAACATATGAATCATACAAAGGCATTGAATCATAAAATGATCTCAATGATATTTACGATGAAACTGGTCTTTCCCGCGAAGTAGGAAGTCGAATAGAGTGTATCATTATATTATAAGAGTACATAAAATGTATGAACGTCCTACGTATTCAGAAACGTATTATTTTTATGTAGTTGAATTACTAAATTGCATATCTTAAGCAGCTTTATAATGTCTATACATTATACATATATACGAAAAAAAACCTGTTAAGAGCGAATCGGCTTCTGGAATCGGAGTCGAATCGGAGTCTACCTAGTACCTACTAAGTATTCCGTTTTTTTTAATGCTCAGTATTGCTTCGCTAATTTGTTTGATTTTACTTTATATTTTTTGAATACATTAAATAGCATATTTTGTATTTTACATAATGAGATATTTTATTAAATACGTATCATCGTGCCCTTGAATGTTTTTTTTTTAATTTCATGTTTTATATACACGATCACGTATTTTATTTATTTTTTAGTACAAAAGCTTTCATTTCTTTTAATAACATAGTGGAAATATATAGGTTTGTCTGATTGACAAAAGACACGAGTGTGGCAGTGTAGAGATCTGAAAGAGCTCCGATTTTTCATCGGAGTCCTTAAAGTAAACTAAATATAGCAAACGTTTCAGACAAAATGTTTATCTATACTAATATATAAAGCTGAAGAGTTTGTTTTTTTGATCCGGCTAATCTCAGAAACTACTGGTTCGAATTGAAAAAATATTTTTGTGCTGTAGTAGTTTTTTTATCGAGGAATGCTCTAGACTGATTTTTATTCATTATATTTCTTTAATAATTATACGCGGATGAAACCGCGGGGCACAGCTAGACATTAATAAAAGCAAAAACTATAAGATATTTCGCTGTATATTTAAGTTATAATAAACACCTAAAATGAGCGTATATCATATGTAGGTATATTGTTTAGTACCGTTTTAAGGGAACATCAAAGCTATTACACGAACACCCCCTTGCTTATTTGACAGCAACGTCTAGAGGAGCTATTCTAGGAATTTGGAGCTCGGAATCTTTGGTGAAAATAGTTGAGCGCCGAAGATATCCTGTTTTAGTTGTTATTTCAAAGTAATTTACGTGTATTTCAACATATTAATAATAATATGGCATACGTGGTAGATTTAAGATATTGATAACACCCGACAATAATAACATATGAAATTTTAAGATTATAAGTGCAAGGCGTTTATAAATAATTATTATTATTATTTTCAGAGGTTCTAGTATCGAATTGTCATCAATATATAAATTATATGCATATGTACTAAAGCAAATAAATTAAATCTGCCAACAAATGAAGAAATAACAGTATTATATATATATATATATATATATATATATATATATTGTGTTCACAATAATACGTGATTTTTTCACATTAATCGCTGTCTTAAATGTGTAACTATTATTACACTGAGTCACGACATGTTTTAATAATTTCCAGTTTGCTAACTTAATAATAATTATTGACAAACAAACCCCTACCTATGAAACAAAAACGGTAGCGTAGACAAGTATAAAACTTCCACGGTTCACAATAAATAAGGAAAATGCATAGAGGCAGCGTTTGAAGCATTCGAACGATCCGCCGTCACCGATAGAGCACGCAGTTAAAGAGAATTTCATTTCGAACGCTTCAGATTAAAGGGAATCCAATTTTCATTGCTGGCGAGATGAGATATCTCACACAATGTTCTTAACTTTTAATATACTATTAGTGTTCTTCGTCTTCCGAGTAATAAGTTTCGTGTTAATATTATTTCTACGCCATTTTAGAGAAATAAAATACGAGTTATTAAGACGATATTTTTTTCAGCAAATTGACGTCCACTGCTGTACGAAAGCCTTCCCATAGAACGACAAGCATCCCGATCTTGGGCAGACCACAACCATCCCGTACCTGCCACATTTTCAAATCGTCAAGTCTTTTTAAGACGATTTTAATGTATTGAAATGAAAATATTCCACTGCTGGGCTAATGCTCGCTATTTACACAAGTTTTGAGCTTATTCCACTATGTTGCTCTAATGCAAATACAAGCCTGATGCTGGCCCGAGTATGAACCCGCAATCTTCGGCTAAGCCCAGAGTTCGGTTGAAAGGTTGAAACTTGACCAAGTTGAGTCTTAACGATTGCTTTTCGCATCGTAACGTCTTAATCGAGCGTGGGCAAATCATTACCGAGTCATTTATACGACGGATTGCCTCTATCGATACTCGTTCGCGGGTTTCGACGCGACGAATAATTTCCATTATTACCTTTGCTCTCGACCGGCGGCCTCGGGCGACGTTGACGAAGACAACGCGGTTCCCATTAGGTAAACAAACTCAAACGCTTTTACATTCTTTGAAGATTTTATAATTATATTTTCCTTTGTTTTAATTTAATGAAATATCGATCATCTAATAATTTCCATACCAAATTCGAATTCTTGTTGACTCCACTTACTCCTTAGTTGAGACACCTGAATACCAAAAACTGTATTACTGAATAGTTGATATCCCGTTCGTAGTCTGGCCTTTGAAAATCACGTCAACTTATTTCACATTCATACGCAAAACTATGTTACAACTCATATAAGTAATTATTAAATAATAATCGATGATGTTTGAATGTCTATTGCTATCGGTGTATCGAAATGAAATGGGAGCAACACGAAATCGAGCCACGATTCGGATAGCCGGCGGGCGATCGGAACACGTGACAGCAACGAGATACCGATCGCAGTTTTAATAGAGTTCTTCGATGCACCCAATTACGGCCCCTGCCCGGAGCAGCTACGATCGCCGATTAACGTGATACGACTTATAACCTATGGGTACACTTAAATAAGTTACAGGTACCATTTATGATTTATTACATATATATATATTGCTAATATAATCACATCTTGGCGATATATTATGTTACATAATTTCGGATAAAAAAGTAAGGTGACTGTGTCTGTGCCACTGCTGGGCTAAGACCTCACCCTTTGAATAGAAGCCATGTTCCACCACGATTTTCCAATGGTTGATACTTGTCCCATATGCATATGGGCCACCTGATAGTAAGTGGTCACCAACGCCCATAGACATTATCATTGTAAGAGATGTTAACCATCGCTTACAACGCCAATGCGCCACCAACCTTCGGAACTAAGGCGTTATGTCAATTGTACTGGCTCGCTCACCCTTTAAACCGGTACATAACAATACCAAGTACTACTGTTTAGCGGTCGTATATTTATTGAAGTGGGTGGCACCTACCCAGACGAGCTTGCACAAAGCTCTATCACCAAGTGAATATTAGAAATAGGTGCAATACATTAGATGGCGACATCAAACACTAAATTCAAAAGATCATTACAACAAACGTTACTTGAATCGGCTCTTTGCAAATTAACGAAATCACTCATGGCTATGTAGGAAACTAAAACTGATAAGTAAAAAAAATATACATATATATTTATATATAGTCGAACATACCTATGTAAGAATTGTAAGGTTCACTAGTACATACATCAACATTCTTATCTTTAATCTAAGCATTTATATATTTTTTATTGAAATTAAACACGATTAAATCGCTCGACGCAAAGTGTCCGCAGGGTATTCATTATATAATAGCGGGTGCTTAACGATTTCCTTCGATGTGTTATGAATAAATTCAATAAAAACGATCCAAGACTAGAACCTGGTGACAAGAGGAAAATAAATATACACACGTAGCAACGGAGCGGATTAATGAGGACATCGGCTTGTTGCCACTTGCTGCGTTGCACGTGTGAATTCTTATACGTTGCTTTACTGCTATATATCATTTATTTTCATAGACAATCTTGCAACTGCCAACATTAAAATGGAACTCTTTGACTGACTTACGAAAAAATATTAAAAATTTTTTTTACTAATTCTGACTTTCAAATAACTATAGCAAACGATACATTAAAAAGAGACCAGACTACCTATATGAGATAAAGTCGAATCTATATATTAGCAACGTTCGATAGTTGTTGCTTTATATATAATTGAATAAATAACTGCCACGGTCAAATTATGTCATATAATTCTAATGTTAAAAATAGCTACATCGTAATACAGCAAGTCGGCAACCGACCCAGTAATAAACGCAATTCGTGAATCCGTCCCACCGCTTTATCTGATAATGCTGTCCGTCTACCGGATACGAAGCGCCAAGTAGTGCAATGAATTATTATCTCGGCGCCACACTCCCTGTTGTCGCCTATAGACAAACACCCTCATCGTAAACAAACAACGAATTAAAGGAAAACACACACGAAATTTGATTTTGAACGAAATTATTGTCATATATTTCGTTTATAGAAAATGTTCGTTGATATAATTAAATTATGATAAGTATACGGTGGACGATTGGCCTAAAGGCGTCTGAATGTCAACGCACTGGTCGGTCACCTTGGTCGACGCAATCGCGGCGAGTGAAATTTGCGAATATCATACAATCTTATCGAGAGGTCGATACAACTCAGACCGGCTCGTAAACAAGTCAACCCAAAAGATCGTGTAGCCATACAAATGTTCGCTACTAGATTTTTGCTACCATGGTAATACATGTTACAATATCAAAAACCAGATATAATTTGCTTAGCAACGATTAAGTTATACATTATATTATATTCATGAGAATAAATTTAAAGTTTAATCTTTAATTTTAAGCCTTTAAAAATTATATCGTTATAATATATATACACTTATGAAAATGTTACATATAGATTTATTATATTTTCGTGTAAAAAAAAAACCTTTAAAATTATTGATTTTACAAAAAAAAATACAAAATCTCCTACGCGAACATTTAGACACTTTTTTTTTGCATATCAACAGACACTTTTTTTGTGTAATGGCATTACGAGAGTGAACAAAGGAACATGTTTACAACGCCGTGTTATATTAGTCATGAGATAACGTCACGATTTACGTATTTGTCTGTATTATACAGACGTGACGTAGTTTTGATAATAATAGCCGCGGTATCTAAGCGACGATTACTAATTGAATTGACAACATTTTTTTTATAAGCTCTTAGCCAGATTTTGACATCATAAATGTAATATTTAGTTATATCGTTTATTACATCGCACAGACTTATTAAATAGCGATTCCCGAGATGCGAGATGTACAGTTATTTAAATAAGCGTTGATTAAGTTATAGATGATCAAACCAGATTCCGCCAACGAACACCGTGATCAATCTCGCAATCACCAGTCGCATTGGTGCATCTGGTGCCAAAGAAACTGCTCCAATTCTGCTCGATCGATGTCAATGTGCCGAAATAGCGAATGCGGCCGCTGAGAATACACCCAAGGTCGTCTACATTTATGACCCACGAACGAAGTCCGATACCTTAATGTCAAAGGTACGTACGTTCTCGAGGCGAATTAAATTATTGTTTTTTTTTTACCAGTGATCGTCAAGATCGTCTAGGTAAGTTAGTTATATATGTAAAATATACGTTTCGAGTAAAATGTAGAATTCGTAGAAGAAGTAGCACTTTTTTATATTCGAGCGTTTCTGATGTCGAAATCATTTAAAGTTTCAAATGTGGACACAAAGAACACGATTACAAATCGATAGTAGGTAGTAAATATAAATGGAGAAATTCAAACTTCGAACGACGTAGATGCAATTGAAAACGTTTGAGAACTTTATATTGGTTGTATTCGACACCGAAAAAGTGCAAAGGGGCCACAACTCGGTTGCGACACGTTAACTGTTAGCAAACTCAACTAACGACTGTGAACTGCGAAGGCTGTGCTCCGTGAGTGCATTCGTAAAACTTACAAACTAGCCTTAACATTTTACTTCATTTTATTAACTTTAATTTATAAAACATACAAAATAATTAATAATATTCCACCGAGCTTCATTTATTCTGTAAAATTACCAAGGCAAAATATCCTTTTAACGTTGCAGATGGGTTAGACATTATCGCCTAACGGAAAAACAATTACAGCGTTTCCTTTCCGTTAGACACTAATTAATACTAAAAGGAGCTCAGAAAAGATTAATAGGAAAATTTTCTTTACCAACACAGCCAAAGACAGTTTTCACGCGATTCATAACAAAAAGTTTTTCTTGCGTTTTAAAATTAGACAACATTCATCCATTAGAACGGAAAGCGGTCAGTAGAAAATAAATGCTGCGGGACAAACAATACCGTGAGTCAACTAAAGAGGTTATTTGTGTTAATCACTTCAACATAATACTTTACGTATTTTAAGATTGAATATTTCTTGGACCTTACCGACATGATGTACTAACAAACATAATATTCTAAAATTATTAATTTAACGAAGATAGGGTTGACAAACATTTAAAAGTAACTTTGTATTAAATAAATAAGGCTATTTTAATTATATATACTCTTATAGGAGTTGCAAAAGTAAGCTAATATTTAAATTAAAGTAGCCTTATCAATGTGAAGATGCTCATATAATGAAACACGGGTAAGGTCATCATACTTCATATAGCATAGACATAATATGGATATTATCCATAGTAAATCTTTTGATACAGACTGCGGTCAGGCGCAGACAATTGGAGCGTTGCGGCGCCGTGGGCGCACGCGCAGTTTTATTGTTCCCACCCGCCTTCACCGCTAACTTCATTACAAGATATTTTGAAATTCAAATCACTATGATACAGTAATAACGAATCATATATGCATTCTGATCTGAATTACTGATTGTAGTTTTTACTATTGTGTCTAACAATGATTATTCGATTATGTTAAACTGTACAACGATATCCATTACACAAACAATTGTATACCGAATCGTTTAAATAATTATTATGAATATTATGTAAAACGACTGCGTTCTTGGCGCCTATTAATGTTGAACCCGTTTATCGATTGTGTGATACGTGTGTTTGTTTGTACTTTTTTTTACAGCGTATTTGATGAGGGGCACGATTACCGTCCGCCGTACACGAAGAATATTATACCGAGCGGGGTCGGCGGGTCCATCAAACAGATCGGGCGAGTGATATCGTCTCAGCTGGGCGGGCGCGCGGGCGGCGTGTTTCGCATTACGTTATTGGCCACCCCGTCAATTTTATACGGATAGTGGCGTTGCGGTGCGCGTTTTTGCTGATTGAACACTCATTGAATTTTGTATTTTAATAATACATAGGCAGTGATATTTTTAATTATAAACATGTATCATTTGTTATTAAATCATACCATATAAGTACAAGTAACAAAAGGTTAATTGTTTGTTAATTTTCTATAAATTTTTATCCGTCGAGATATAACTATGTTGTTATCATAATATAAAACTATAAAACAATCATAAATAATTCATACTTATAACGATATTGTACATCATTCAACAATAGTCATGGTAATCAAACTACACAAAATAATATTTGACAGAAGAAGATTGTTACGTTTTGCGATATAAAAAAAAATAGTTATAATGATAATGAAAATGATAAGCGCCTTAGTAATATAACTTAGCAAACAACATATATATCAGTCGATATTAGAGCAACAAAGTACTGCATAACCGAACGTACACACGAACAACATACAAAGCCCCGTACACTATTAGGCTTATTTGGCACGCTTTATTACATACCATAAATAAACCATAGCGATGGGAAAAGACAAAAACGAGATACATTTTATTAGTGTACATTTGCCGATATGCGAGCGGGCCCATCGCGATATTAGGCCATCAATCTCCGGGCTAAAGATAATGGTCCGGTGTCGATGTTCCTTGGCCGATTGAAATATCTACCCGTTCGGATCACCACGTGCACTTTCGTAATAAATCGTTCCAATGTCCGGCTTAAACGAATCAGTTACATAAAACAGATTATATAACGAACGCATTCAAATTTGATGTATAAATGTGTCAAATAATTTTCAAACAAAAGAAGGCGTTTAAATAATAATATTTTAATTTTCTTGTGAGATTTTAAGAAATCATTTTTTATTTAACAGCGCGCAAATTACCAAATATATATATTTTTTAAACCAAATACCTTACCATTAATATGTTGATATAATTATAAATACCGCTATGCTAAACAGTTGCAAGCTCACCTGAAACAAAGAAATGTTACACTGTTAGTGGATATGAAAACGATGGTTTTTAGAGGCAGAGATCGATAGGAGATCGCGGGGCGGATCATGCAAGTCATCGGGGTCGTCAACATTGTGTTTTGACGCACTATATAATGACGTCAATCTGACGTAGCGTTTTTACTGCGGGTAAGTCTTTTAAGAAGCGACATTTTCGTTTCATTATCATTAATAATTCGGTTCATGTACGCCATTGAATTTTAGCCATTATACGAGATATGTACCCTTTCGAAATTATGTTACCCTAAGAGATATTTATAGTTTTCATTAATTTGTTTGTCATGTCTCATATGAAATCGGTCAAGTATACATAGACAGTGCCAGAAAGAAAATTTGACAAACTTTAACATCCGGCCACCTACTTAACCTTCTTGGTAATATTTTAAATGTTGAGTAGGTTTCCCGCTGCCATTGGTTTTATTAGGCGTTATGTACTTATGTATAAGCTGACGACAAAACATTATGTTTGCCGGTACGATACCCACGTATTGAGACCGGAGTGTTTCTATTCTAAGTGATCAATAATAAGAGAAAATTACGTTGTCGACGTCAACAATCTTTTGTAAGGTTGTTCAGCTGAAATATTCAAAACGTAAAAGTTCTTTCACACTTTTTACGCTTCGAGTTGTGCAAAGTAAATAATTTTAAGACATAACGAGTTATCAAAGTTTGAATGAATAGATTTAACAGTCTCAAGTTCAAGTTTGCCGAGGAGGTAATAAACCGACAACTTTGTGTTTTTAAATGTGAAGAAAAAAAAAAAAAGTGGCCGAGACGAAAATAAAAGGAAAGAAAAACAATCAGAAAAGTAGTAATTCTTACGCGTCGGCAAACATTACAGCTCGTAAACTGCGAGATATAAACAATTACACACTTCTTAGACACGTTTACCTCGTCTAGAATGCGTGAGAGTTTTTATGTAAATGTTTAAGGAAATTAATATGTGAATAAAATTTTGTAGGCGATACCATCTGCTCTCGTTGCAGGTTAGAACCTTGGAACGAATTTAATAATAAAATAAAAATATATCGCGACCGTAACATGTTAGTATTTTGTAATGGTGATAATAACAAAACAATATTACTTCGTAGGGGTTGGACACTTCTCTCAATAGGGGTGTAGGCTACAACAATGCGGAGTTTTATTAAAAACCATGAAGTAGGTCCCGCGCGATGTGAGAACGGATATTCAATTATTTATTGTATTTTTTAAATTAAACTAGCTTATTAAACGAGATTATTCGTTCTATTAATCAACTACGTCGTACAAAATTCATTTGATGCCATAGATTTGATATAATAAGTTTTGGAATTTTAATCTGCAAGCTGTGGTTTCTTTTTATTGAAGTTAAGCATTGAGCATAACTTAGCACAACTAGACTATCAGTTTAGATTCAATGACAATTCGAACTTTTATCTATCCGGAATTTACGCATAATAAAATTGGTATAGAACCGGTAGTATAGTTTTTTTTTTCTCCCGTGTTATACGCGAGGATACAAATAACAAAAATACGTACATATATATATAAATAAACAAACTAAACTCTTTTGCGAAATAATAACGTAATTGAATTCTGAGAATCGCAAAACGTTGTGGTTTATTGATATTGTGATTAATGAAAATCAAAAATCGAATGTTACTAAAGCTTTATGAAGAATTATTTCAAGCCTATCATATAATGGGAGTCTTTCCGTATCCCTCTGTGCTACGAAAACGCAGACTAATAGCGCAAACCGTGTTCGTGGTCCCTATCGCACCACATGGCGCAATGCATGCGATACCTTTACAACCTTATAAATTACCGACAACGTCTTTGATTAGAAGATTAAGCGGTCTTAGTAAACATCGTTTTATATATATTTACATTCTTTTATAAAGTTCGATATAAAAATGACATGTATTTTTAGATACCATGACATAATTTTTTTGTTATCTATACTTATATATATATAAAGCTGAAAGTTTATCCGGCGTTTGATCCGACTAATCTCAGGAACTACTGGTTCGAATTTATAAATTAATTTAGTCTTTTTATCGAGGAAGGCTCTAAGCTATATAAATTATACGCGGGTGAAACCACGAGGCACAGCTTGTTTATAATATAATTTAAAGAAGACATCTACCTACTGGTTGTTACTTGTATCTGACATCAGATGTCCCCCTGAATTTGATATCTAGTTTTACACGAGGCTAAACAAGGATATTACTTTAATATGTTAAACTCAATATGGAAGTGTGATGCGCCCGCATCCTACACCCTCACGTTCTATACACAAACTCAAACAACGAAACAGTACACGCGTATCGCATTATGAACTTTATCATTAGCGGCTTAAGAACTTTGGAACACGTACGCGCCTCGAGACCAGTACAATGATGTATGAAAGGCCCCGCGGTGGTCAGAGCTCATGACAATGGAAAAGTTATTCCGGGATAGCCGCGGACTAACCATTGTTTGCGTCCCTCGCAATGGCTAGTTAATAATTATCGTATACAAAATACATGTGCCCGCAAATCTCTCGTCCAATTGTCCATTGAAATAAATGTCTTAGGATCGATTATCTGTAATATCTTATCAGAACTGGGACGAAGTTAAATTCTTTTCTACTTATTAGCATCTACGATAGCGAAAATTAACTCGTTATTTGAACTATTCGATTTAATTACGTTTTTTTAAATTAATAGTTAGATTGGCAAATTTTGGTCGATAATTCTATATGGATCAATATTATGAGATGTAATACATAAGTATGTGCGCATATTAAACATGTATGGAGCGGTCAGAACAATTTGGTAGGATCGTTCAAATCGGAACGAGGTTATTTCACAGCATGGCAACCATCGAAATCACGCGCCCTATAAGCTAGACTAATTTGTATGAATAAATATGTGTTACAACGAATTAAAATTAAAACCCTTTAAAATTAAATCTAAAATCATACAATACAACATAAAAACTTCGAGCTACAGATACATAGGAAAATATAAAAAAATCATTCATTAAATAGATAGTTTTATTCCATTCAAAATAATTGGATATGCATTTCTATTGATAGGCATTTTAATCAAATCATATATGATCATTGACGCTTTAAATAATATAATCTGTGACCGTGTGCGATCCTGCAGCTAATATTCACCGAAACACATTTATAGTTATGGGGGTGGATTGTAAAAATTCCCTTGATAAACGAAGCGTCCGATAGGGCTGTTTGAAAATTAATATCATTAAAATTTATTCCCTTACATTAGACGGTCCCCCTCGCCCAGCGGGGCCGTAGGGCAGTGGCGCCCTCTCACCGCTTCCGGAACGCCGACGGTTTGTATACATAAACACGTTATAAATTATCTTTCGCGTCGCAGATTGCGAGGGCAAAACATATCACATAGATTGCAATAAAAATATTGATTTTAGACATTTAATCGTAGAGATTAGTAAATTCTTAAAAATATATGTTAAAAATAAGCTTATGTACTTGCGTTTGTGGTTAATACATAAATTTAACAAGAAGTAGACAAAGAACGGCAGCGCTAGGATCCGAAGTACGCAATACGACGAAGAAAAAAGAACCAAACAAACGTCGAGAGAGCATTTCTTAGCGAGTGTGAGCGCCGATATCTGTCTAGAGGAATTCAAGACTGTAAACAAGAGCCGAAGTACTTTTAATCTAATCTAAACTAACTATCGTTATTTCTTCGTGTTTGTAGAATACGTTTGTAGAGTATCATTTTAGCACATGATACGTCGTATTGCTATACTATTTACACAAACATAAACACACACACATGTTAAAATATACATGTACAATAGTTTTTAATGAGTTGTGTATATAAATATATTCTTACGGAAAAAAGCTATCATCGAAAGTATGATTTAAAACGACGGTTTACTCAATAAGAACTTTATGGGCGTCATTTAATCAAGATAAGAATCTCGCGTGAGCTATCATCCGTCGTACGAGTCCAGGTGGAACACGTCCACTGTGTTTATATAGCGCTCGAATAAATCGCTCATTGAACCAGGGTCGGAAAGTTAGCGTGGAGCGTATGAGCCGTGACGATCTTCACAGACAACATTTGTTATAATCGAGCCATGATTACATTTTTTTATTTAAATCTGCTGAAGAACGATAGGCAGCTTTGCTAAACCTTACACATAAAGATTAATTATATTGTCGTAGAATCACCTGTTTTTCTTATTTCGGATTATAATTTTAATGAAATGACAGAGACCTTTTTTGAATATAACGACAATTCCATTCATCAAAATTTTTGTATACAAATGTGACCTCCACCACGCGTAGCGTAGAAATGGAAACTACTTGGATAAATTCCTTTTACTTGTAGTTTCATTGACGAATGGCAATTAAAAGAGATATTATTATGTAATAGTCCATAAGGAGTAACATCCTTCATCGTAATCGTCTACACTTAATGAATTTATAGTGTTTGTATGTAATCCTATTTTTCCTGTTACATATCAAGGAGATTATCTATGATTCGACGAACTGAAATGACACCATTCGATTTAACTTGATCAAAATTGAGAAGATAAATTGATAAAATAATATAATAATAAATGTCGGCGTATGAAGCATTTATAAAAAAAAACATTGTTCCAATGTGCAGTATATGTATTGTATCAATTAATGATCAAATAATTTATTTTCAAATATTCATTACACGAAATACAAAAACCCAAATTTTATTTGATTTGATGAATGTAGACAATATGAGCGATAAGTCATAGAATCATTTATAAGCTTCTCTATTTGTGACTCGGTATTCGGTGTTTTCGGTCACTACTGGCGAATTGAGTGCCGTGTCCCAATTTCAGGCAGACGACCGGTGCATTCTGGGCCGATTGGGCAACCGTCTGGCTTGACGAATTGATTAAAATCAACACTCGGATGTTTCACTATATACTTGCATTTTCATAATGAATTGTCGTTTTGTGAATATATTTTTGTAATTAAATATATTGCGACAAACAACAGTAATTAATTAAATTTAAATGATTTAAACAAGACAAATCCATAATTTATATAAAATATTAATACTTTTTGAATTACACAATATTTAAATATTGGTATGTAAAGTATACGCGTTCATAAAAGTTATGTAATTAATTTGTTTTACATTGCAACTTAAATAGATACGATATGATACAAAGATGGATCGGGGTATTAAACAAATTTCCCACTTCCTTCGAGAACACGAAGTACTAAACAAGAAACCTAACACATAATAAAATTTCTACATCACTGTTACAGAGCGGTGCACCGCTAAAAGCGTCCCTCCATCGATAAAACGGAAAAAATAAACGTTTGAAACGCGAACAATGTTACCGGAGATAAAAAGAAATGCAGTTTGTGCCGCTCGTTCGACACGAGATCGTGCCTGAGCGAAAGTTGCATCGGCTCAAATCAGATGCTCAAGAGAAATCCCGTGGCACTCGACACACCGGCGACGTAACGATCGAGCCGCCGACAATTAGCGCCAGTTGTGTATGGCACGCGACAGTCGCGTTTTCGAAAACGATTGATGCAGTTCAGATTTATTGTTTCGCGAAATTGCGCTACGACTATGTTATATTTATGACGGTATATTGAGTTTAGATCCTTTCGTTAAACGAAGGTGTTTCAATGCAAGCTGCATTCGCGTGGTGTTTTATATTCGTTTAATACCGTTCAAATAAATAAATTTAACAAAACTATAAAATAAACAGATTCACGTTTAGTGAATAATAATCGTCAGCAAACATTGACATCGAGAACATTACTCTTTCAGCAGTTCGACGAGTCAATTGTCGTGTGACTGCACCGGAGCTATTTCTGTTCGCTTGCATTTCGTTTTCGGCCAACAGTCAACCGCAAACGGGTTATATAAATGCAATGACAAATGTCTGGAAAACAAGCGAACAGTGGCCATATTAACCTATCATAGTTATTAACTTTGAATTGTAAAATATTTATTCTATTGATTATTATCACCAAATTATATCAATGAAAACATGTCCCATGGATTAAAGGACGGTACGGAAAGAATACGCCTCAACTACCCACATATCGGTTGATTTAAGCTCGTTAGGCGTACACCGGACAATTGTGATTGAAGGGAAATGATTTAACAGTTATCTGGGACGGAACAGACGGATCTATTGTGATAAGCTGGAACCAGGAAATCTTAAATTATTCTATTGCAAAGCAACAGATGACGTTTAAATCTTAATATGAGTAGTTAAGAATGCACAAAACGGATTATGAACGATATGTTTAATATCTACTTAAGGACATTTCATACGCCGAACATACGAAGGCGGTTTATTATCAATTAACATCGTATTTATTCATAAATGTGTGTCATGAAATGGTATCATGTCAAGTCTTTGAGCGGTTTACTATTTTATAAACCGGGAACAATGTCGAGCCCGAGGCAGGATCAGGTCACTCGGCTTTATTGACGATATGTTTACGAGCACTCTAAGATATCACCCGATCGGTTATGAAATAAAAATTACTTAGAATTTTACAATAAGTTATTATCGTTATATTCACGTGATTTCGTGATAAGTATCAAAGATTTAAATTATATATTTTTTTAACGTTTAATATACTTATAAAACAATTGTTTGATGAAGAGAAAAAAAAAGTACTACGCCGTACACTGTTGTTGATTGGCGACGACATTTTGAGGAATGTAAAGAAGGCATTATGTGGAGCCGCAGCGGTCACGAATACGTTTATTGCTCGGTTTATTGGAAAATACGCTTCCGCGTTCTTTACTACTCGGTGCACCGTTACACATTAACGTTATAATCGTTACTTACTTTGAAGTATTAACAAACATGTTTATAAAAATGTATAAGCCATTCCTTGTTAATGTTTTAAATGAATATATTTTTTCGTATCGTGAAAATAAACGTAAAACAAAAATTTTAAATTTCCATAAATTAAAAAAAAAATAATAGGTCTCACTGTTTGAATACAAGGGAAACAGCTAAAACAATTTATATTAGATTAAGTTTATCGCAGTTATTTAAATATAGTAAACTTTTAGCCAAAAGTACGTGCGCGCGATGAATAAATGAATAATGGCATTTGAGGGCTCGCAAGCGGCATACCAATTTATCCCGGTGATGTTAATAATGTCACTCGAATTTTTCAACGGCCACATCGTCACGTCATCGAAAACCTTCATTATCGGTTGCTGATGACGAGCGCACCGCATGGGGAGTAAACAATTTTACTCTTTGTTTATATTATATTAAGTTGGTTTTAGTTTCTAACTCGTATTATTATCCTAACTAAAATCACAATATATATTATAGTCTCATGTAAGGAAGTAAAAATTATATAAGTTTTTTATATACATCTAAAAAACGTAAGTGAACGAGAAGAGCTCTTAATAATCCAATAAGCATCTTTGCGGACGGTCGGCACGCAGTTTCAATTCCATTAGGTGTCATCGTGGCGCGCAATTTGCAAATGAAAACAACTTATTGAAATTCTTTCTCGGGTCGCTCAGCTCAGCTCGCACCGAGCGCATTGCAACTCACGAGAACCTTTGCGATTATTCCAGCCGGCATTGACTAGGGAGGCACAAACTTACTTAAATTGAAATGGTTGAAGGATTCTTAAACGTCTTCGATCGATCGTATGGGATAATTACTTATAATTGGGTATCTGATGGTCCTTCAGGCAAAAAAAACGCGGAACCTTTAAAGGTAAACAACTTACAGTAATCATATAAATAAACACAAGCTACGCGCTATTCATCAACTCGAGACATGTGACTGAACTATAAATAGAAAAACGAAACTGGCCCCGAGGTCCAATCATGTACTGCATTTTGCATAAATTACAACGTTGCAGCAATCGTGTCGGATTTCTGAAAAATAAACAGGCGTTAAATAAAAAAGCCACTGTGGCCGAATGTATAAATGCACAATTATATGCTAATGCGATGTGCGTAATCTCTCCGATTTTGTAGTCGGTTTCCCAAAAACCAATACGAAAAATAAATAAAGAAATTCTCGAACCCTTTGGAATTGCAATATGAAAATCCACGACTAACATAAAAAGGGTCGAAGGAACCAAATAAAATATGAAACGGACAATAGATACGACTATGATAATAATTAGTGTATCAAGTTGGTTCGGTGTAATCAGGTTGCGGGCGTCGTCTCGACGCGACGACGGGGACGTGGCGAACCGCAACCCCGTGTAACATTTCTCAATCGCTTTGAACCACTGCTTCCTCTCAACGATTTCTAGCTTAATCTTTTTCACCAGTAACACTAACACGGTTACTAGCATCTTCGCATTTGAAACCCCTTCGGGTTTAAGGGAATATTCTTCTCTCAACTCTTTGGGTTTATGTCTGATTCAAGATAGGCGTGTACAGTCTAGCTTAACTTAAACGTTGAACGAGAAAGGGGAAATTAGTAACGCCTGAATTATATAATACTGGTTGGTTGTGTTTTGTGTCAAAATAGCGCTATTAGTTTGAGGCTAGGTTTTCTATAGAAGGTGCGGCGCGGCGGGGTGCAATTACCCCGAATATAAACCCCCATAAACCGAGAGCGATTATACCATTACACGTTTAGCATCGAACATTGGCTGTACTCGAAACCCTGGGTGGAAAATAACGTGCATGCGCCGAGGATGCTTAGACGGCAGTCGTAAAGCAGTTATAATAGGCGCAGTGCGGAAACACTGCTTTATGGGGTCCCTGAAACACGTAACATGCGCACTGAATCGATTATCGTATATTTGTTTCGGCGTTTGAAACGGGTCACGGAATAAAAATAATTTATGAATCATAAAATGAGAAATGTTACAAGGCATCAATCAAATGGTTGGTGAGTCTGGTTGAGGGAAAATCGTCCTTATTATATCGTTATGTTAGTTCTAAAATATGTATAAATTGATTTAGTGATTGACTAAATTCATCTTCATTTTCTCTTAAGAAATTGATTATGTGTATGTTTTTCCTTTATTCGTTGCATTCGTAAGTATATATACCAACGAAGACACTGGACCCAAAAAAAAACAAAAAACAATTAGTGTTGTTTAAGTAAAATAACATAAAAATAAGCAATAACCTAATATTTTATTTTAAAAAAATGGAATTATGTATTAAAATGGTATTGTATACAACAAAACGGGTAGCGGGGTAACGGTTTTATTTACAACAAAATTATATATCGTACATAATATCTAAAAATAAAATAATATAGGTACAAATAAATACTTAGAGAAGTATTTTTTTCTCATAATTAGGATTAGATTCGCTTTCCTGAATTAAGTTGAAAATAAAGTTCGTAAATCAATAAAAAAAACGCAAGCGCACTAATCTGTCCGTTATAACAATGTAGGTCAGGTGTACCAAAAAAAAAACTGATCGGACGATGACGTCGCATCTTTCGGCTAAGTTGTTCAACATCAAGATGCCAAGAGTAGTCGCCCGAAAATTGCATGAAATAAATTAACATGAATGTGAAAAAAAAAGATTTAATGAACGTCGGAAAATTCAATTGTCCGCGGCAGACGAGACGCCTAAGTTGCTAATTTCCTCAGGGATAAAATACGTAGGGAAAAATGCCCGTGCGTAAATTACCTACAAAGTTATGAGCATCATTACTTTTATTTACTTATCATCATCACATCGTGCCGCTCTCCGTTTTCACTTTGATAGTACATATTTAAAAATTAAGGTTAATCTCGCTAGGATTTGAAAAAAAAAAAACCTTCAACAATAAGAAAGTTACATTAAATCTTTCTTTTATTCGTCATATAAACCTTTCTTTGATGTCAGGACCTAATATAACAAATTTCCGATAGTGCAAAAACCGTTTGCTGCTAGCACTTTCATTCATTTAATAAATAAAAAAAAGATAAAATTGACGAGCGCACGATTCGCATTGATAGAACCCTTCATGACGGGGGCGCGTGGCTCGTCGGCACGGTCTCGGCGATCAGAAGGGTCCAGCCAGTCGCGTGTGCATAATGTAGGGCCAGAGTCCCCCGCGACGCCGGCGTCAACGACCCGCAGTCAAGGACGCGACGGGTATAACGACACCGCAACGCACCATGTTAGTGATGTGGGTCTCGGTAGATTGCTCTTTTATTTCTTTTTTGGTAGACAAAGTGGTTGTATTTCAATTTTCTGTTTTGTTAACAACTTAAAAAATACCCAGCTATTTCTTTTTGACAAAAACCATGACATTATAATTATTATAAATACTTCTATTTACCTATATGTATCTAATAAATAAATAGATACATATGAGTTTCATCAATATTCAGAATCAAATAAATACCAATAGTACCTACTAAGACTGTTTAAAAAATCTTCCGTGACATGTAGGGTCTTACAATATATTCTTTCGCCGTAAAGGAGATGAATCATAAACACTCAAATGTGAAAATATTTCTTTCCTTCGCAAAATAATCAGTACCGTGAAACCAATATAATAGAACGCTTTTCTTTTAGCGTAAGACTCCCTGGGGTAGTAGCATAGAGCTGAAGGTGAGAGATAATTAAAATAAGGCCGATGGCAGGCGCCACTCGCAGACTTTGTCCAATACTTATTCGAAGACTTTTAATTGAAAATGAAAAATAAAGTTATATTTTAATCGGTAGTATAAAATCGTTATCGATATCTTTTTTAAATATAGTAAAGGTGACAAATAAATATTAATTTATTAACACGCAATGCCAACTCAGATGTAAATAATTTTGTGCTACTAATTGAACCAATATAAAGGCATTTTTCGTACGTCACGCGAAGGTATACTCAATGTGACAAGTTAGGGTAATTTGGGTCGGAGACGAGTGTTTATCCAATGGACGTAGACGGCCTTCGTCGCGTCGACCCGTACTTTCTATTTCTTGATAAGATTTACTACATACTACTTTCAGACCGGGACTTCTAAAAAAATGGATCGTTATAAATAAAACGATATCTTCATTTTATATTTATCAAAATTTACAAGTAAATTCGTAGCTAATATAAAATTCATAGTGTACATAATATAAGAATGACATGCATTCTTCCTTCATTCAAATTCCCTTTAAATCAAACTTGTACAGGAAAAGTTATAACGCATTAAAAGCATACAAGCCTATGCTATTGTGGTAACTATTCAAAGTACATCACGTTTAATTGAACGGCTTTGTCGTGCACGAACTATATACTGTGAAGCCTCAGTATGGCACTTGAAACCCGATAGCCTAAGGGATGGCACACACTCGACGAGGGAATGAGATGCGGTGAAATGTAAGTTATATATGAACGGTTAGACCCTTACTTTCGCTAAGTTATTATTAAACTAGATATGCTTTAGAAGCGAGAAGAGTCTAAAGTTACAACTAACAACGTACTTTTAGAACAAGAACTACAAGCTGATAGAAATAGGTACAATGCCTCGCAATCGAAAAGTAGACTACTTTCAACGACTTTCGATATTATTGTTGTGCATTTTGTCTTGTCTTACGTCTAAATACTTTGAACTCTATACATATTTACTCACAACATATTTGTAATGAATCATAACGCTATTGACTGAACAAACACACAGACCAATCGCGATTGTCTCTAATCAGTTCCCACAGTTCCCCGAACGGGCGTGTTATTATTGATTAAATTATTAGGTTCTTGCGATGCAATGACGTAAATATAGCATAAATGATGTTGCTACCGCCAATTGGTAGCGATGTGTTTCATCGTGTATGCAACAAGTCTGATTGCTGAATGTCATTTCGAAGTCACTCAATTGTGTAATATAAACTATATGATGTATATTCGAATTGCGAATAATAAAGCGAAATTGTTATTTATTTCGAATTATTATAGTGAAGATCACGCCATTAGAGACAAATATTACTGACAAACTAAACCGCCGTTGTCGAGCCGGTTGGCGTGTTTGGTAAGACACTTGCCTTTCGCGCAGGTCGTGTGCGTTCGATTCCCACCCAGGACAGATATTTGTGTTCATGAACATGTCTGTTTGACCTGATTCTGGGTGTAATTACCTATATTATGTATGTTTTTAGAAAATAAATGTAATATATGTGGGTATATCAGTTGTCTGAATTTCATAGTAGGTACAAGCTCTGCTTAGTTTGGGATCAGATAACCTTGCGTGAATAATGTCCCCAGGATATTATTATTATTATTATTAATTAACCGTTGTTACTATTTGGTTATATTTATTGAAATAAATTATTAGTTATTCCAATTAATATATATATTATATGTATGAATGTATTATATACACAGAACAATATACAATATTAAAAAACGAATTCAATTTACGAAAATTACACACCTATTAAAGACAGCACTCGTACCCGACACGTAACTACATAATAACGCTTAAATGGGGCCTTACTGGACCAACTATATATTCGTCACCTCGTTAAAAAAAATACCTGAGGCTAATTTTACTAGCGAAAACTATAAGTTTCGTGTATGATTGAATAACAAAGTCACGCCACGGTCGGCGCCGGCTGGGTATTCCCCTGGCTGGCTAGCGCCTCTGCCTACAATATTGGTAGTCGGTTACACGTGGACGTTAATATAACTGCAGTTTATGCGCCGGCATACAATGAGCTATGGTTATTATACTTGAAGCATGTTACTCGAAGGCCACGTGATTGAATGCTCGGTTTTATGTAGACAGTGATAAGTTTACGATTGCTTTTGACAGATTACTTCATAATATATAGACGCGAACACGGTCAATATCGTAAAATTTATTGTTTGAAATAAAATTAACATTTATAAAATCTTAAAAGACCTTCCAAACAACATAACACGTTTGTAACGATTAATTAATTATTAAATGTATTACACAATTTCAATAGCAGACGAGACGAAACAAAAATAGATTCGGTTAATAAAACCTAAGCTACAAACATACTGTAGAATCAACACTAATATTACAGCGGCTTCTTCCTTATTTCGTCGTTCAAATATTTATCAATTTGTATAATAAATAATGTAATTATTCATAATACTGTTAACCCTATCAAGCTACGCCTAATCGATGTACGATATACGAATTCCTCGAATCAGAACGAATCGTGGCATACATTACCGGGTACCGGCAACAAGTGAAGTCGAGTAACGACATAGTATCATGAGTCATGATAGCTGCACCTTGCAACACGGATTTCGTGTTAGCCACTATCAGTTCTGATGCAATTTCTTTTGTTAATGTCGTTCCAACAATTCATTACGAGACCAAATTTTATATGCATCCGATTTTAGGAATGATAAGATATTTAAATAAATAAAAAACTATAACTTTTATTTATTTATATGAAATAAAAATCTTCAAACAGAAAAATTCAAAAGTGCATGTCAGAGTGTACTCTAAATTAATAGACAAATTATAATTTGATTAGGTGAATAAAAAGCATACTTGAATTTATAGTTGTCAATGAAACCAAAACGCAATCGTGCTACATATGTCAATAATTCACACGAATCAAGCGATACCTACACTTCATTAAAAAACGAAAACATTTACAGGGAAAAACCATAACGGTTGTTTTTAGCTTCATTGGGAATAACATTGTTTTGTGTATATGTACCTAATTGATATTTTTACATACATTAACAATCATTAAACTCATTACGCGTTTAATTATAAAACTGTGAATTACCCAGGAAAGATAAACCGTAATATACATATGATTATTAAAGCACAAGATTGAATTTAAATTGAGTGCAACTTTAAAATAAATATGTGAGTGGCATATGTTAGTTTCTAGAATATTATTCGTAACACGTATCGTAAATACAAAAAGTAAATAATTACATATATTTTAATTTTGATCATAATCGTATTAAAAAAATATTTCGAAATACATATTATGAATTACAAAAAAAAACAAGTTTTACATTAATTAATTAAAATTAAAAATGAACATAACAATGACAAATTCATACACAAATACGTAAAGATTTACAACTAATAGAAATAAATGTAATTAATCGTAAATTTGTTTAGTGATATGTTTATATAATAAATACATAGCGCGATAATATTATAACATAGTAACAACGAATACAATTAGTCACGAGGAAAGACATATTAAATCGAAACTATAATCTCTTAATGCTATACATACGTATAAAGTACATATATCGTAAACAAGGAAGTTATCACACTTTGATATGGATTAGCTTACACGTGCCGAATAGACAAAATATGTTTACATGGACTTCGCAATTATTAGATCCAAATACATGCTTTTTTTGGTGGTAGAGCTTTGTGCAAGCTCGTCTGGGTAGGTACCACCCACTCATCAGATTATTCTACCGCAAAATAGCAGTACTTCGTACTGTTGTGTTCCGGTTTGAAGGGTGAGTGAGCCAGTGTAATTCCAAGCACAAGGGACATAACATCTTGGGTCCCAAGGTTGGCGGCGCATTGGTGATGTGAGTGATGGTTAACATCTCTTACAATGCCAATGTCTATGGGCATTGGTGACCACTTACCATCAGGTAATAGGCTCGTCCGCCTTCCTATGAAAAAAAAAAGTGCTGCTGTCTTGCATTAGAATATCTGATGAGCGATCATTGTGCATACACGTGTCAGTGGTAAAGAAAAGGACATAAGGTATGTAATATCTCACGGGCTGAAAGTACTAAGTCCTATATCCCAAGGAAGCTACTAGATACTACATACCAAGGGAAGCACATTGGGAACTCAACGAGGTTATACCACGACAATAGTATACGTCTTCTTATCATATGTTACTTTCATTGCCAGCCTACATTAGATGTGTCATGTATCAATAAAAATAAATAAAAAGAATAGACCACGTACGATACATATTTTAAAATTATGTAATAATTAATTACTTACAATAGTTACAAAAAATTTTATTACACATCATTATTCTAGAGAAACATTTCCTAAGACGTCTTTTAATTAAATACACATTACTTTTTGTAACTTTCTTCTAGTTTTGTTTCAACAAAAACATACAATATGTGTAATTACATATATTATAACGGGCAGCACGTTATTATTGGTCTTATAAAACATCCCCACTTTTGGGTTTCAATAAAACTCATATCACTCAAAAGATACCGTGGCGTAAAGTGGTCGAAACTTATTACAAACGTGCTTATTTCGACTACGATTTACCATTATAACTTACAGTTGCTACTAGTTTTTTCGATTTTTGTTTACTTCTATATAGAATAGCAATATTTAGCTACTAAGATTGTCTTATCTGCAATACGATTGCAGAGTTGAAAAAAAAAAGAATCGCACAGTTATCGCCAATTATTTCATCACTCATAAGCGGCTATCGTTAAAAACAATGTTTGTTGAAACAAATAGAATAGTTTGAGTAATAAAAAAAACTAGTTTTGGTGTATGAGAAGATCCATCATGTCCATTCACACGGTCGGCTCGCCACCGAGAAACCTGTTTCCCTAGAGACACCTGTCCCTCGGCTTATGTCTGTTGGTACGTTTTTAGAGTTCCGTGACAGAAAGGATTCAATAACGTTATTCTATTTCTAGAACAATACGCCAACCAGTCGCTATGGGCTAGACTTCCATTCTTCACGAATAACTTTGTTTTTATTGTTGTAGTGCAGGTAGTTAGTTTCGAAGAAATATCAAATATAATGATGAATTTTAGTATGTTCACAAACGGTTTGACTAAGATCGGTTCGTTTATACTACATAATTTTACTTATGATCTGTTAAAAGGATTAGGCTATTGATGTTTAAAATTCAATCAAGAAAATCAGAATAAACGCATGTTTTTAATAACTTTTATGGCCTAGATTACTATACCTTATAACTTTAAATAGCCTATTATTTAAATACATACCATAATGCCAAGCAATGGCCATATTAATTTTTACTACGAAAATTAATTTATTTTATCGAAGTTGGAACATAGTAAAGTAGTTAGTTTAATACGCATAAGAATCCAGAGGTTTCCTTTATTTGCCAAAAGCTATGCGTGTTAGAGTGAATATAGTATTTTAGAGATAAAAAAAGATTGAGGTATACAAACTTCTGTTGCAAATATGTAGATTATTAAGTATGAAGTTGCAATATTTTACAAGCTTATTATACTTATTAAGTATTTAACTAAATTTAATCACGATTAAATAAACAAATCGAAATGAAATTTTCCAACTTTTCGTTTTAGCAACGAGTTGAAATCTAAGTTTGAGTTTGATTAAGGCTTTCAGCAAGCCCGTCTGGGTAGGTAGCTTCACTTATCACAAATTGTAACGCCCAACAGCAATACTTAGTTTTGTCGTGTTCAGGTTACAAGAGCGAGTGAGCCAGTTTAATTACAGGCACAAGGGACATTACATTGTTGTTACCAAGGTAGGCGGCGAACTGGCGATGTAAAGAATGTTTAATATTCCTTAAGGCGCCAAGGTCTATGGGCAGTGGTGACCACTTACCGTCAGCTGACCTAGCTATTATATAAAAATTATGATCCAATTTACATTTGTTCGTAGCGCCAGAATATGATACAAATAAGATGCATTTCAAAAATAAATACAGAAGTTGTTTTCTAATAGATACGAATCGACATTCAACATGTACGATAAAATCTTAGACAAACTAAAAAGATCTATATTGTTTGGTAGATAGGAAATTAATTACATTTATTAGTTGCAGTAGACTAGTATTGCCATTGCTCGGTGGCACGTAATTTCCCCGGGGTGGCGGCTCTCGCGATTCGTACACCGACGCAATTGTTTAGCGTAAAGCGATTTTTATTGGAGAAATGATTTCTTTAATCATATTATTTGATATATTTTTGCTTCATCGGTGCAATTGAAATTTTCATTAAATTCCTTTTATAACGCTATTTGATGTAAGCTGGCTTTTATTTGCTATTGAAGTATTTAATATTTGTAATTAAATTTACAGAGGGATCAAGACTTACGTATTCCGCATTCATTATCAAATGAAATGTAATTAATAAACTGATGTAATTAAGTATTAATTACTAGTATTTAGATTTATCTGTTTTCACTTGAACTGAACTTGTCTTGATATGTAATAAAGTGTGTTGCTTTATTACTTTATCAACCGACATGCTTTGGGGGAGCATGATGGAATACGCTCTTAATAGGTAAAGTAAGGAGGCCTTTTCCCAGCAGTGGAGGACATTTACTATTCGAATATTAATTTTGTATGATCATTACATAAATGTGATATGATGAACCATTTAACGTATCATACGAAAGTCAATAACGATTGAATTATGAGAATCAATGATAAATACTATATTCGTTTTATAATTATTTTCGCCACAGCCCACAACTCGTCACACAGCCCGCATCACAATAAACGTCGCGACGTGGGAAATTCAGTGTTTGTATTAGAACATATGAATAAGTGTTTATGATGGATTATACTTTTCCGACAGCAGGTCGAGACGACGCGTCGTCGGATCCATTGACTCTCAGAATTACTTATTTACTTGTTTTTTTTACTTCGTTGGAAAAATTACCGCCATGGTAATATTGTAAAATTTATTGTAATAGAAAGAACGAACAAATTGACCACTATTGTAGTCATGGTCACGCATAGACTCTGGCACAACAAGAACTACCTACCTCACAAGATCAATGCTAGCAACAATGGGATGAAAAATATTCAGTGTGCCTGAAATAATTATCCCCTATCACCGAAGCGATACACAAACTACAAATATACAAACAACACAAACGTTAAAGCTAATCTAAATAGTACTTCAACTTAGCTGAGTATAAGAGATGCAAGTATATATTCGGGCGGTTTAAAGTACAAAGAACAATAATTAATACCTATAGCCACATTTAAAAGCCATCATAGACAGATTAAATTCAATACTTGTTAACAATATATAAAACATCTAGGCATATATATCTAGTCTACTAGCAATTGTTATATAGATTAGTTAAGAACTATATAAGTAGGTACCTATAGATAACGACATGAATTGAATTTTTTGAACTTCATTTTTTATCTTCATGAACTCTTTTACGACCACGTGTAACACATACATATATAACGTTAGGCTACAGATAAAATAGTTTAGCATAATCACTTGTTTATCAATCAACAAACGTAGGCATGTAGTTTTATCATAACCGTACTTGTTACGAGGGGTTGGCTAAAAGTTCGCGGAATTAAATTCTTTTAAATATATAATAGCCAAATCATTCTTCCTTTTACTTTCAAATTTAATCTGAATTTAGTAGAATACATATACAGTACATAGGTACATACATGAGGTTAGTTGTCAGCACTTAAAGTGTGTCGTAATAGTCATCTTCATTTTAATGTCATCTAAAAATGCACTTGTTTGTTGAACGATTAGACCTCCATATTTTTATTTGGATAACGTATACCGATAAATGTTTTTTTATTGTTTAATCGGCTTGTTTTGCATATCAAATCCTAAAACAAATTATTGCAACTATTTTGTCATCAAGTTATCGCTATTTCCAATTTGAAATCAGTATCAAACGAAAGTTTCTAGAGTGACATATGCATATGCAGAATGGCGTCATTTCTCCCTACCACAAGTAACGAATACGTTACAATATATACTACCGGGAGATACATATTTTTAAGAGAGAGAGACGAGTAATGACAATGACTTTAAAATCAATACGACGGTACGGCGCGAAGCAACAAGTTGGTACAGTGTGTGAATACATCACGAAATAAAAGTTAGAAAGAGTTATGTAAAGGAAAAAATAGTATTATTGTGGTATCGTTAAACAGAAGCGGAGAACGAACAATAGTATTTCTATGTAAAAAGCGAAGCAGACGAGCGTTGATTGTACAGACTATATCAGTAACAGTTTGTGAATGTCTCCGAACTGGTCATCACTGCTGGCCTCGTCTCCCTTTGAGGAGGTTTGGAGCTTATTCCAACACACTGCTATAATGCCCGTTGGTGACCACAAATGTGATAGTTTTTCATTCGACATATGCACTATGCAGGTTTCCTCGTCATGTTTTTCTTCACCATCGACGGCCAATTAAGCACATGCAAGCACATTATTTTGTTTTGCTTGCCCGGGGCAAAGTCCGGTTAAGATTTGCGCGTTAAAACCTTCTCGGCGAGTACGAACGAACGAGTATGGAACTCGTGATATTTATATATTATGCGTTATCTCGTCAAGTTAAGAAGAAAACACACAGTATTTTATCAATGAACAAAAATAACGTATTCGATTGGATTGGGGTTTTTTTAAAGATAGTCTGACAACTGGACTCATTGCTTTTAACGACATTGACGATATCATACAAAAAATAAAACATGTAGATAGATACAAAAAATAAGAAACATAACATCTTGGTTCCAATGGTTGGTGAAGCATTGGCGATGTAAGAAACGGTCATGTTATGTAAACAGCATACTACAACAACTAAAAGACATTATGTTTATAACAAAGGTTTATCAGATAAAATTACCAAGTTATATAAAAAAAAAGTCAAGTCATGTATTAAAATTACACTTTTATAGATAAAGCCTTCTTTCGTCACGGTCATAGATTGTTACTTGACAACCTTATCAGAAAATTTTCGTAGCTTGCGCAATACTGTATTGTTTTATCATTGAAATCTAAATAATTACACTGATATCGTCTCGATGAGTACCGGTTTATGAATACAAACCGAACACATTGAACTAGTTTCCATTTACGTGATAAGGATTTTTTGGCGCCACATTCCGTCCTAAATGTAACGGAAAGTATGTACTGATAACGCTTTATAATTATATTTATTAAATATTATAACAGAAACGTAAAAAGTAAACACATGTATTTTAAAATTATGAAGACTGACTGACATAGAAACCAAAGAAACTAAGTTGATTGTATTTTCGTATTAATTATACTGGCTAACTTAGGAATAAATTAAAAGAATACGGGACTTATGATTGGATCAACTACGTGTATGTAAATTTAGTTCAGCTTAACCTTAAAAAGGGTTGAAAATGTTTGCAAAATCCGTAAACGAATCGAATTGAAACAAAAATCGCTTCTATTTTTTTATTTTTTATTTTTGAATTAAGAAATTTAAATGTTACGAATCGTGCAATAAACTGGCGACTATTTTCATACCTATGTATCAAAGATTTATTAAAACTTTAAAGTTTGTAATGATTTAACGAACCGAAAGAACAACCCAGTTACGTACCGAGAGGATAAGTTTACGTTTTGTTATTATTTTGATCGGATCGAGTTTCAGAAAGTAAAAGTACGTTATAAAATAAATAAAAAAAGGCGTACAAAAAGAAATACAAGTCGTGAAGTCCTCCGCCGGATGTGGAGTCCGAAGAGCTGAACACCTGTTGTTCGCGTTTCGTTTTTTGTAAGGAGCTATGGTAAATATCCGTTTCATCCGGTTTCGTTGGCCAACAAAACACTTTTTAAAAGTCAATTTGATGACTCGTTAAATTTAATAAGTAATTTATTTACGACCTCAAAGGTCGTCCTTTTCCTTTTTTTAAGTTCGTCATCGAAATATATATATATATATATATATATATAATGTATCATAAAATTTATAAAAAATTTGCAAATTATAAAAATTACAACAGTGTACTTAACTTGTGTACTACCGGTTTTATTTGAGTTGTTTATCGCTGAAGTCAAATATAGACATTCTACATAAGGGCTGTGGTTACAGGTGCACTCAACAAACAACAATATGCGTTCGTGACGAAAAAAAAAATCGATATAATTTATCAATCGATAACTCGTAGATTCCATTTTTATTAAATGTGCTTTATATTTATTACTATTTATAATTAATTAATTCCCTTGGACCCAACTCAACTTTGCAACTGAAGTCCCTATTACCAGTCCAATTAACCAAGTCACGTTCATTTTTTATTGCAAGTTGCTACTGTAATTTACAAGAGAACCCATTTTAATAAGGCATTGTTCAGCGTACGCGCTATATGAAATATCACTCCGAGAGCGGTGCGTAGGTAAAAATACGAGATTTCTGAAGCAGGAACAGGAAACTAAATGTTATAATATATTTATAATCTGAATGTTGCCGATACGGTGCAGCCGAAGAAATAATTAGATTTCTTCGCTAAATTAAAGTTCCTCGCCGCGATTCCATCTCAATCACAAGTCATATTAAGTCATGTTTAATCATCGACGCACGTGTAATTTTTAAAAGGTAGGATGACATTGCCATTATTGCCGAGTCCATATACGATAAGAGGATGGTTAAGTAAGCATCGACAAAAAACATTAGAAACCCGCTGTTTTAAAATGTTCTAATTTTAAATTTAGAACAAATATTTTGATAATAGTCAGTCAGTTATCGCTTTCAATAGAATTCATTATTTATGTGTAGTGAGAATATAAAAGAAAAGTTATCAAGGCTTGATGACGTAAGTAATACCAGTTATTGTATTGTCAACAAAGTCGATAAAGTTTTAATGAGCAATTCGTATGCAGAACCCTAAAAATAAGTTGTGCTTGTACATCACTATTTCCAAGTACGATACAAGGAGTGGCGCTACGATAAATTATGAGTCACGACACTGTTTCGTTGATCGAATCTGTGTTTGATTGCTGATAGAGAATTTAATTGTCCTTAAAAATGTAGCGATCAACATCGATGCGATAAGCGTCGAAACATGAAAATGAGACGACTTAATTTTATTAAATAAATATATTATGTTGTTGTAAAAGAAATTTTAATTTTAATCGTTTACATAAATCCTTACGCGATAATTAATTTTATTTGGTACTTTGGAATTTACTTACACGCTACCCCTTATAATTGGTTAATGGTGGTCTTACCTGAAACGAACAAAAAAAAAATTATATAAATAATACATTCATAGAAAATTCAGATATTAATATTTTTTTATGTTATAGGTAGGCAAACGGACAAATAGTACTGATGTTAAGTGGGTACCACCGTCCATAGACATTGGCGATGTAAAATATATTAACGATTCCTTACATCGCCAATGCGCCACTAACCCTGGGAATGAAGATGTTATGTCCCTTGCGCCTGTACAAGAACGCAACAACACTTGTTGTAACAAGTATTGCTGTTTGGCGGTAGAATATCTCTTAAGTGGGTGGTACCTATCCAGACGGGCTTGCATAAAACCCTACCATCTAGGAAGCAAAGTCAAATTGTAGAATTGTACAATAATGTAAGCTTATAATAAATTATTCATTTTAAATCGTAAAACCAGAGCAAACCCAACTAAAATTATTATATCCCGAAACTTTAGCGGAAAGTAAGCACATTCCGTCTAGATTAGGAGGTTGCGGTGGTTTTATAAAAAGGCATTAATAATGCATCGTCTGATGTTAACCGTATGGCGAGACGCAGTTAGGTCGGTACTTTACAAATGTACAATGAACTCTATGAGTATAGTAATAAGGGTTATGAATAATAGTGTCTACGTGATTGTACGTACAAAGGTCGCACTCGGTCCATGATACGGACCTAACTACGATGCAAGAAGCGAAAGGTCACAAAGCTCTTCTAATTATAATGAAATTTAAATGTAAAAAATAATACAAAATAAATTTATTTGATTTCAATTAACATATCTATGTAAATCGGTGGGATCATTACATTTAATTAAATATTGTAACATGACAACTTAAAATGCTTATATGATACTACTTGGATAATGAACATATTTTAATTTTGATATAACACGACATATTACCGCAGCTATCTTCATATCGAACACGTATTTTGTATTTTCTTTTCATGAATAGTTATGACAGTTGTTTTCTCGGTAAGAAAATCACTTAGCATCTCAATAGTAAAATGTTGAAAACACCGAATTTTGGTGGTATACTAATTTGTGCCCCTGTATCCTTCATATTTTATGATTAAAACAGACAATATTCATTTCTTAGTGTTCTACAGTGAATTTCGAGCCAAAAACGACGAATAATAATTGCATTACGAATTTATTACATTATGCTATTCTAATTATTTGATAATCTCGTATTATTTTAATACGCTAAAGCTAATTTATTTAAATATATACAAAAAACACATGTTTTAAATACTTTTTATCTAGGTAATTTTAATTCGATTTTATTACAAAACATTCAAAACGTATACATAAAAACTTACAATTGCATTTTTAAAAGCATTTATCTAGGTAATGCATATGTAGATATTAGCAAATTTACAATTGCAATAATATCAGAGCTCACGATGCGAAAATGTAATGAAAATGACCAGCGATTAAATTAATAAGAGGAATGTGCTGTGAATCGAAAAAAAATCGATGGGTTGTTTTCACAATACGCTCTTTATACGCAATATTTTAAAACAAAGCTTGTTATGATAACTGCCACGAATCAGGAGCCCGTTCACTTCACTACATACAGCATCGCATTAAATTAAACATACGAGAATTATTACTTTTGTTTCGCGATTTCAAAAGTTAAAAAAATGTAATTGTATGAAATTCGAATGAATTGTTATGCTTTATAAAATATAATTCGGTTCTTTTTTTTTAATGATCGTGAATTCTGAACTGAGAGCAGTGGATTCGATACTTACCTTAACGTAGCTAATATATAGGGGTTGCGAAGTGTTAGTTTTCTTACATAATGTAATTTAGTTTATATAGAACTTACAACAGTATGCTTCCGACTCTGCAAAGTCATTGATAGTTTGACTGTGGAGGGACTGTAAGACTGCGTGAAGTGTAAGTGACTTCGTTTGTTTACTAAAATTCCGCAAATATTTTTTAATGAATATATTCAAATGTCATGATAAATAAAATAAATATTAATAATACATATTATTCACTACAAGATGATAAGAAACGCGAAATTAGAATTTTATCGATTTTCTTTGTTATTCTATATTTCATTTAATTTTAAATTAAGTATATTATTAAATATATACTTAATATATCAAGCTGAAGAGTTTGTTTGTTTGATCCGGCTAATCTCAGTAACTATTATCCATAGAGTATACTCAGAGAAATTACCTAAATGGTAGATTGTAGAAACTAATTAAATCTGACTAAGCTATAAAGCTACTTCATACTAGATTGTTTCCCAGCTGCTTAAAAAAAACAAACATTTGTTAATCTCTGCGTGACGTACAATAGTGATAACAAGTTAGAGAGGAAGAGAAAATCAAATTGAAACAAGAGCAAACAAATAAATGATCTATTCGACGAGTCAAAACAGCCGGTCGCAAATAAAAACAATGCAACGAGGTTAAAGGAAAGTAAAAAAAAATCCGATTTCGCTTTTGTCGGAACGCCACGGTAAGTAAACAATAATAGGCACTGATAACCCGTCGGTGCGAGTATACAACCCCGTTCTGGGAAATAACACTGCAATATCGCATTAATTGAAGGCGTGTTTTATAAAATTTTCCAGAAATTCGCGACCGCAGATTGTTTTCATGTAGCGATCGTCAATTACAATGCCGTTATAAAAACAACAAACCAATTTTCTCTCATGTAAAAGTTTCGTATTAACTGATGTTACACAGCTATAAAACATTAATTCATACTTTATATCACTTACTACACAGAAGATGAGTTTCATCTTCGCAAAAGAACAAATATTTCTTTATTGCAGGATAATATTATTTAGTTATCTCTACATATATTTAAACAGCCTTCTTTTTTCGATTCGTAGAAATTTTAAAAAATGTTATATGCCTAGGTTAAAAAGGGCCCACTATAAAATAATATTAACATGTAATATTATTTAAAAGTATGTATCAGAAAAAATAAATCCAAATGATTTCTGTTGATGTTCGAGACTTTTTCTTTTATAACTTATACACACAACTTTCCTTATGTTCACAGCTTCCAAGCCGACATAGAGACTCGAACACTTTCTTGGTGTCGGGAGTGTCAGTGACTCCTCACATAGAGTGCTATGACGCACAATCAGACGCTAAGCCTACTTGAAGAACGACCTACGCACGTTTTGGGACACGTGAGCTAGAAATAGGATTAGATGA
The DNA here is from genome assembly GCA_963151315.1 of Nymphalis c-album. NCBI lineage: Eukaryota > Metazoa > Arthropoda > Insecta > Lepidoptera > Nymphalidae > Nymphalis > Nymphalis c-album. The sequence continues at coordinate 3,327,776 of OY720601.1, forward strand.
CGTTCAATGATTGACAGGCCTGGTCGGTCTCACCACTCCCGCACTTTTTTTATTGGATCTATATGGATATAGTAATTTTTGAAAACTGATTACGACAACTTTACTAAATCTTGAGAGACCTAGCATTTATTTTATTCAAAGCCAAAATAATAAAATATAACATCAATTTGTGGTAATCGATTCTGACGTTAATGTTTTGATTTATGTATAATGAAATCAATTTTTATAATAATAATAATAATTTGGCTACAGTTAATCACATTTTATACAATCAAAATGTTATGTATCAGCATTTATTTAGCATCCATTTTTTATAACACGCTAGACGACTTGCAGCAATGAAACCCGAAAGACAATCATAATAAAAAATAATGAAAAATTTTTTTTAAGAAAAATGCTATCCCGATGAACTATATCATATGATAAAAAATATTTAAAGTCAATACAACTTAAATGTATAAAATGACTCAAGTAGTCTTCACTCCTGTTTATCATCTATAAATAGATACTACCGAGAACCGGTAAGGCATGGGAACACCCACGCTATCCATGAAACGCGTCTTGCGATATTTTTAAATTGCCAATCGATGTCTAGTTCTATAAGTCAACGTGCCCTTGAATGTGGTTGCTTGGAATTTCTTAAAGGTTATTAAAAGACGATATTTAAATCATTGAATACGATACTATATTATATAATATGGCAAGCCAAATATAAGTCGCATTTGATAACTTATAAAGGTACCTACTATCCTTAAATTTGAAACATCAAAGGTTTCGCCTACACGTTTACTTCGAACAGTGTTTACCTGACTTGTGACCTTCTTTATTTCGGTATTAGAGACGTCTGCGTTGTTTAATAAAGTAATTCTATTTATAAAACTGTCTGAGCCGGCTTAAGATTAATGTCTTAGCCATAGACCAACTTACTGCGGCTTTTGCAATTACAAAGCTGATACAAATACATATATGATATATTTATTATAAATCATTTTGTAAATGTTCTTGAAATATTTGAAAAAAGCGTGCATTTGCATGCGTGCATATATATTTCTTTCGCATTATCGATTTATTTATATTTTAAATTGCGTACTCTGCATACCCTATTCAGAAATCCACAATAGCCGACAGTATACGATAAGCCTAGCGATGTGAACAAGACAAGTTTATCATGCCATTAGATGAGAAAATAGAAATATAAGTAATGTCTGCAAAACAGTCACTGGCAATATCCTTTTTTTGAGTAATTTGTTTTGCCTCTGTAGGTAACAAATCTTATATAATCTAAAGGAAGCTTGTTTTAATTAAATTAAAGGTAAAATAATTTATGCTAAATCCTGGCATACCTCAATAAACGGAAATAGTGTCGTAAATAAGTAAAATACTTCTTATTAAAGTCAATATCTCATGACTGATGAAAATACAACTTATCATTTAATTCCTGGATGTTTCACGTTTCAAGTTTCGGGTTTACGACACACGGGAGGATGAACCGGCACATTCTCTACCGAATTAAAACCCTCTTCCATTTTCTTAAGTATTATTATAATTATACGTTACGAAGGACAAACTTAAGGACGTCATACTTTTTAGTAATATGACGACACCAAATCAAATATGAAATTGAATAACTGTTGCGCCCTCAACTTTTGTTCGCGTAAAAACGTTCAACGTTCAACAGCTATACTTTGTTTTGGTGATTTTTGACAATCACTATGCTTATAAATGTTGACTTTGACGTTTCTTTGAATAGCATTTCTGCTAAAGCAGGCGCTTGAAAACATTGAACATCTTTTTATTTATATATCTACATATTATTGTACCCGGATTATTATTAATATTCAGGCTTTTATAAAATGATTTTATAACAAACTTTTGTCACGATTATTTATTCGCTACTCGTGTTTCTGAGAAAAAAAGATCGTAAATAGACTTTATAAATAGATTGGTTTCAAAAGCAGCTTTAAGGAAACGATATTAATGTTAATGACAGACCAAGTAACCGCTAATTTACCGACCGCCCCCGAACAGGAACAGGCGTTGTAGGCAAACTGTAAAACAGTGCCTTATTAATAATATTTCGATCGATTTATACCTATGATTCATTATTCTATATTACGTGTGAATATTATTATCGCGTCTTAATAATATAATATCTTAAATAAAAAAAGTTTGCAAGAAATCACTTCATTACTTACCCGTAAAATATTGACAACTAAAATATCGCCTTTTTTGTAAGAGCAGGAGGCTCACCTGATGGAAAGTGACATGCGAGGACTTGCAAGTGCGTTGCAGGCCTTTGAGGAAAGAGTACGCTCTCTTCTTTAAGGTTTTTATCTCGTATCGTTTCGGTAAAGTCGCCTATAGATATACTATTTTGATGCGTGTATTCTTAAATTTTATAATTATTATGGTCAATGTCGCATATCACTATCGGACATTTCATGACCGTGTCCTGCGATGAGTTTCGAGTTCGTTCTTACAGAATTGCCCCCTATCGGTATACAAACTGTTTAAAGCGAAATATATGAGAAATAAAAATTTGTATAATATATAATATTACTTTCAAGGAATTTCCTGTTATCAAAAACTCAAAAACATTCACTTTTGAAGAACATATGACAATATTAAAGAAAAAATGTTGATTCAATAAATAATATTAGTAAAAGAGAAAATTAAATAGTTAATGGCGCATAAAGAATATCAAGAGTCTCTTTTAACAATCGCAGGGCCACCCAGAACTAGGAACTAGAAAGTTCGTGCCAGCCTGAAGCGAGTCGCGACCATTCAATTCCTTAGAAGATATTCATGAATATAATATAATTATTGTTTTATTATCATTCATATAAATCACCCAAAGGTTAACGACTTCACGAGGAAAATAAATAAATAATGTAATCGTAATTAAAATAAATACTTAATTATAACATTTTTTCTATGGCAGGATATAGCATATTTACTTTAAATATGTAAAATTCATAATTTTGCACTACTGGGCGAAGTCCTCCCCCGCCTTTCAGCAGAAAGAGAACTCGCCATGATGTCGGTGAACGAACATGTTGCAGAATTTATTTCAATAACACTCATGTCGCACGATATAAACAAAAATTAACCACATGATAAGATGCTTGCTTGGGTTCAAACCCGCGATCACCGATTTACATGTTACGCGTTCTAACCACTGGGTCATCGCGACTTATGTTAAATTACCACGATAATTTGCACCGCGTGTTTTAAAATAAAACTTAGACGACAAAAATAACAACCTCACTTTATCTTTTATTAATAGTAAAAAAAGTTACTGTAATAAAAAAAATATGTGATTCGTTTAAGTAAAATAACTGTTCCGCCGTGCACTGATAAAACCTCATAATGAAGTTCGCCGACGGTGCCGTTTTAATTACTTGAAACGGTAAAAACGGCAACTTCGTTTTGTGATAGTGGCCATGTCCGAGGTACCACGTGTAGCATATGCTTGCAAAACTACGGTAATAAAAAATATAATTATTTACTAACCTGTATATATAACAGAGAATAATTTTGTCTAAACCCACAACATTACAACGCGTCCCTTGAATCAATAACGCGAAAAACTATGTTTCATGTCTTAGCAGCTTGCTTATAAAATAAATCTATGTTTAAAATTTCAGCTTTCTAGACTCAGTTGTTTGAGCTATACGTTAAGTTATTAAGTTATTGACCAGGCGAGTTATAAAATATATAGTCTAGAAATATAAATATGTAATAAGTCGTCGACTGCAATTTATTTTTATTACTGGATAATATTCTACAAGATAGAATTCGATACTGGTGGTATCAATGCCGCCGTTGTTAACGGCTCAGCTAAAAGCGAGTAAGTACCTTCAGTGCACTGAACGCTGAGTACGAAGCAGATAGTGGTTACTAACATACATCTCTCTGTTCCAACTCCATAACTAAACAGTAAGAAAGGTACCTCGTATAAAGTGTATAACAGATCATTATTGACCACTTAGGTCAGCGGCAAACATTCTCGACAGGCCAACGCTCTATTCTTCTCTCGAGTGCTACGAGCGAAAATAGCTTTAAATACATTATTAACAAAGGCACAGAATCGGTCGAGGTTCCGGAGATCGTTGGCTCCGAGATACTGTTGGCGTAAATGTGGTTCCTGGAATGCATCGGTCTCCTTTGCGATATTTTTACCGTGGACGAATTTGGCGTGGATTTTTCCTCTTTGTTTTAAGAATTGTCATTTTTTATTTCATTGGTACGTTATAATTTATTTACGACAATGTTATATAAAACAAATTGTAGCTTATAGATTTTGTACATTATTGTCACTAACTGACAAACTCATCGAATTTTGTTTTGTTTAAATCTGAATAAAAAAGATTATTTAGTAATATAGATTATTGTATAGAATTGTAGGAATTCGCGAAACAATTTCCTATCACTTAATCATTACAATTTATTGACGTAGTAACGTAATTTTTCACCAAAATAAACCATGTTATCAAGTATGATTAAAACGTGATAGTAAAACATTCTCGGTACAAACGCACCTGTACTTAGTGATAAGTCGCATATTAAAGTGAAGCGAACATAAACACAGATAAGCTACAAATTGAACCGTTATTTCCTACGAACAAAATGAGTCAGATTTCTTGTTAGAAATATTATTGAAGTTCGTCTACGTAGTTAACTGTAATTAAATAATCTTGCCTTTTTTTAATTATTTTACACAAGGAATGAAGGCAAACGAATATATTTAAGAAAAGACTACGGGAATTCTTCTTCATCATGTTACTGCAATTTTGGCAACTGTATGAAAAAGAGACTTCGCTTTATTATGTCGGAAACGATAAATAAATTATTTAAAAAAGCAAATAACATTAAATTCGGTTACACGTCTAATTACCACCGAGGAAAACGCAAATGAGCGGTGAATTGATGATGAAAGAAGTTCCTGTAATGACGAAACCTGTCCTCGGGTATAATGGAGTGTGTCAACAATTCGGTACAAGGCGAACGTCAGAACTCGGAGCAAAATTCGACGGAGTGGAAAGACCTGCGACTGCGTCACAAACACACGGCGACGACGTCTACCTTGGAGTAAAACCAACTAATGAGCAACTCTAAAATGTTAGGGGGACCATAAATTAAGTAATAAAATTGCACCTTATACTTTAATGTACAAATAACCCATTTTCTAGAGGAACATTACATGAAAAATACTTAACTGGAAGTTCGAGTAAATTATCTTTTCACAAAAACAAAGATAGCCAAGTTTCGATATTCAAAGTCGTCGTCGAATCCTTTTAATCGTTGACAATAACGCCATCTCACTCAAATTTATCGGCGTAATAAACGTCAAAATAAGACAAATAATGTCCGCCCTCCGCCAAACATTATTGGCACCCCACAGCGGGATGCGTGTGCAATTTGCCACTTGGACGACACATCGAGCGGAAAGTCGGTAACCTTCTTCAGCCGCGCCGTTTGATAGGCGAGCGCGTGGGACCCATTTTGTAGTTGACGTGTAATAACATAACATTGATGGCGTTTTAAAGAGGCATCGTGTAATGAGTTTTTAATTTGGGAAATTTCAATTGCTGCTATTTTTAAATTACCGCTGTGAAATTGTAGATGTCTATTCATTTCGACTTCTATAGGTTGGAGAAATTGTAGTTTCCTAAAGGAAGATGATGTCATTTGTCGGTATTTGTAAGTTACATCAACAACAGAATAATATATGAACGTTCTTAGTTGTTTGTTCTAAGGGAAAAAAACTGGTGTGTCTTCAGTTAGTCGTACGTAAGTTACATCTAGCGTCGGCGGAACGGTATGCGCATGCCGAGGCGCAGCGACACGAATATTTCACTTATTTTGCATACTAACAAGCAACGGTGCGAAGGCGCGACGTTGCGTCACTGCGGCTGCGTTGCGCAATCGACTCACGCGCATGCACACTGCCATTCATCCGGCCGCACTGGCTGGCAACAGTCTAGATTCGCTACATCTAGAGCTGTGTTTCCGTCTCGCTATGTGAGCAGAATATGCTTATTAGTCTGTGGTAACAAGGTTAGTTCGACCAAGCTTCCGGCTGCTAATGAACCTAAGGATGGTTTTAATTAAAATAACTAATTTAGAAAGTTATATTAAAATGCGCATATTAAATAACATAAGCGTACTTTTTAATTTTACTGTTATTTAAATATTACTCAGTTTCACAAGATAACAATTTTATATGGACTGAGAAAAACGTTATGCATACGTCATTGCCGTTCATTGATGGTGATAATCGTCAATTTCCTAGGAACCTTTACGATAAGGCACCGGATGTTTGGCCGTGTGTGGCATTGTTCGCATTGGCCTACTATGTAAGGCAATAGCGGAGTAGTATAGACGGATGTTTTTAAATAGATTCGAAGTTCTCAAGTGCTACATCAAGTTTGTCTATAAGCACCTAGAATTATTAAAATAAATGCATAGAAACTTAATGCATAACTTATTAAGACTTACATTCTTTACCAGATCGAACGTTTAGAAATATAATTAATATAGAAATACAGAAATTTAAGCCATTCAATCTTCTAAATGATATAAGTCTATTAAAATTGCTATCGAAACACGAACACATGCCAAGGCCAGGACAAACAAGTAATTACTGTTTGTATTACGGCAATAGTCATTGTTTCACACCGATCGGAACACCAACAATGCGCCCTTTAGGTTTAAATGTCGTCAGTTAATTGAGACAATTGATTTTAGACGACGCCTGCAGGATGTCGATCGAACATTAAATGATTTATTGTATTCGTATAATTTAATACGTATAGTTTTTCAATCAATATTTAAGTTGTCAATGAAATTTTTTAATATAAGATTTATAAATGTTTCCCCATAAAACGTAAACATAAATTTTATTACGCCCGATTAATTGGACGCGCAATAACTCTTTCATTAAGTATTTTCGCTGAGATTACATTCATGGATATCATATAATACGTCATACGCCCACCGTAAATACGTAAACCATCGAGCAGAGTGTTTATCTCGACGGGTGACAGTATTTATAATGGCGACACGGGGGGATAGAGTCCGTTGTTATTGAGCTTGGAGTGACCAGCCCTAAGAACAGTAAATAAAATTATCGTCTGATATAGATTATGCAACCTTTCAATCCTTTACAAGATAAGAAATATCTGTTGTCGTTCCGCTGTCATTGATCAAAGAAATAAATTGATCTTTCTGATTGCTTAGAACTGGAGCGAAGCTTATTAATTAACTTAAATATAAAGCTCTTGTTCAAATCAAAAGAAATATCAATCGTGTTATATGAGTGGTTTCCTGTTCATGTAACATTAGCAAATATGTTGTGATTAAGTTATCAATAATTTTAAAGCTAAACACAATAGCCTATTATTTTCTAGCATTAAAATACATCTAAATAAAGAAGACGAAATCATTTGATAAGTAAAATATAAAATATTTTGTTAAGTCTTTTGACGCGATAAAGTGCGAAACTATCTCGTGGATCGTATCAAATATTATTATGGCACTTCTGACGTACGTTACGTTCGGTGCCACTATCATTGCGAAGGTGCTCCCGACTCGGTATCGGGACGGATGTTTATATAAGAGATAGGCTAACTTTCAGCAGTTTATTAACCTCATGACTTTGGACTTGATATAGAGGTAATGGAGGTCATTTGCAAGCGGGGTTAAGCTTGAAAACACAAGCGACTGTTTAAGAAAAACATATATTTAACAGTTAAACATCAAAACCTCAATTTTATACGAATATATCAAAAGCTCGACATGCAAGTATTAAACATCGAATTGACTAAATAACAATGCAAATTCGTTTAAATCGACAAGAGTAAATATAAAAATACCATTTGAACGATAAAAATTCGATAAAGCGATTGTAATACGAACCCCTAAAGTACCAAAAGGGCGTGAAAATAATGTTACGTTCGAATGAAAAGCATATAAACGTTAACTGGTCATATTCCATTTAATTTATTACGAAACATGTTTTGTCAAGCAAAAATTGTGTCCCAAGCGTATTGTAAAACACACAATCCAATGTTATGCTGTCAAATAAATATTTTCGCCGTAATAAAACATAATTAGCACGACAAAAGAGCGAACAAAAAAATATTTAATAAAATGTAATATTTTCCCAGTGACAGCGTTTTGCTTAGATATGCACGATAAATAAGTTTTTCGTTCGAAAATTGTACAATTATATAAAACAAGGTGACGTATCATGGTAGTGGCGAAACTAAGAGTATGAAATTTATGAAATAGAAGTAAATTTTAATAACTTCAATGGCCTTTTGAGAGAGAGAGAGAAACAAAGAGAGTTGAAATATACATATTTATTTTATGTATATATTTTTGTTGAAATTTGAAAACAAAGCAAGTGCAATGTGGTAATTTTCAATTTCAACATTTATATGTAGTTTATATTGTAACTTCTTACTTAACCAAACGCCAACAATTTTACAATACATAGCTCTAATATTTGTTTACAAAATAATTACAGATTTTTTGTTAACGTGTGGTACACGTGTTATTCAAAATAGTTGCTGATTTGTTGGACATGTAGTTTTATACAAATATTTACGTAATGCGTTTATTGAATCGTTAGCTATAAAAAGTTAAATATGCGCAATTCGGTATTTACATTACATTTGTATAGATTAAATCGTTAAACAATATCTCAAATTAATGTTTAAATTTATTTGTTTATGATATACTCGACCTCATAAACTATGAGATTTATCACTAGGCTATCGTTTTCATCATCAAAAATCCACTTCAATCTAGTTCATATATCAAACAATCCAATTGAAAACGTTTATGTATTTCAAGCTTATCAATGATTATAAGTAGTGCGAGAGCTGACGCGTGCAACATACGTAGAATCGAACGTCATCATATTTGTTTCACTATTTCCGTTACGATATAGTTTTATTGGTGATTAGTAAGAGTCGCCTACGTACGTTCTTAGTGTTGAATACTTAGTACCAAATATCATCAAAATTTTAGCCGTGAAGACATATTGATATAAATATAAATATTTCAAATATGAAAATGAAATATAAATATTTCAATATTCATGTTTTTAGGTATGTCTTCGTTTAAATTCTTAGGTTGACCTTACAGACATGCAAATGCGACTGCAAACTTCCTGGCCGGCACGTTATTAAGAATTATGAAAAAAATATTTAATCATATACTATATGAGAAGTTTTAATTAAGGTTATATCGTTTTAAAAACTATGTAAGGAAATCTGATGATAATGTCCTTCTGACAAATTTCAAGTTCGCAGGAACAACGACTTTACGTGGCTTCTGAGGAACGGGACACTTCGAACTTTGAGAGTTTGACAGAAAATCGCATTAACATTTTATCGACCCCTCTCCAGGTGTTTGAACCCAGAGCCTCTTTATCTCGGACTACTAGACCAACGAGACAGCCAAAGTAAATGAACTCACCAAATCCATGACAATCCTAAAGCAAAAATACAAAAAAAAAAAAATAACAAGTCGTTAACAAAAGATAGAATGCTCTCCACTGTCGTTACGGTAACACGAACGTATATACAATTCTTATCAGTCACATTTCTTACAATGTCGATGGTATGTCGATGTACTATAGCATCGCACATAACATATTATGTATGTGCGAACGTACGCGTCAGTCGGCCGGCTCGTGAAATGATAGTTCAAGTACCTGCGTTGCTAACGAAAAAGACTCAACATAATCTACGGACGGCTGAGTTATGAATGATAAATTCCTCAACTCGTGGATTGGGCAAATCAAATCTTTAACTAAAATGATAAATGCGAAAGATTTTTTTCGGTACCGCTTTCAACTTAACTAATATATAAATAGGTTACCCAATACAAGTCTAACACAAGGGCAAAGCCGCGGGCGGAATTAATTTGTATAATATAGTACTAAATTTTGTTTGTTGTGTGACAGGATTTAAGCAAGAAAGTTTTTATTGTAGTATAAAAATTGCTAAACTTCAGACTTTCTTACGACGGACTTCTCGGTGCATTCTAACGACAAATCAAAATGTTACACACTAACTGTCATAGATTTCACATCCTCGTTTCGCACGTCTATGAGATCAGGCGTGAGTCACTCGCCATTGCCACATAAGATGAGTCACTGTACACTGGAGAATGGGAGTGGGAAACCTATTGTTCTCATCGTGTCCTTAATTCCGCTCAGCTGTTTTGATAATGTTGACAGACGTTTAAGACGTTTCAGATGTTATATAATCATGAAAACGTCAATTATTATTGATGAGGTAATTACCGTTATGAATGAACTTAAAGCTAAATAAACAAATCTTACCATAAGGCTCTATCTTCGGTAACTGTTTGATTTTTAATGTATGTCTTGTATAAAGAAAAAAGTGTTACAAGAAAATCAGATCATCAACATTTAAACGTACATAAAAATGTAGAATAGACTGCTATTGATACATTTATTCATCAGACCTAAATATTTCTCTTTTCCATTATCTATAATGTGCGGTCTGTTTTTAATATTAAGTTAATGACTGTTGTATTAATTTATTTCCGCTTGGGTAAATCCGTGTGACACATCCGCAATTCTATGCTATTACTGAGCTAGGTTAAAACTATTTTTATATTTAGCACTGGCCGGAACTAGTGTATGCCGGTAAAATAAATCCGAACAAGGCTAGAAATATATCCGACGAACATCTATATATAAGTATTGAAGGCAATGTCCTAATATACAGCTTAACATATAAGGCAAACTTGAAATTTAAATGTCGTCTCGACTTTTCGTTGTGTAATTTAGATAAGTCTGTGAAACGATATAAGAAAAAATGCCAGTTTGTTAGTGTAGTTTTTTTTAAATTATATATTGCAATTTGTTCTATACTTGGAAGCGGCACAAGATATAACAACGAGGAATTTTCTATGAATATATTATAAAATACATAACTTACATGGTGCTGTAATTATTCGCATAGTAATTTGTAATAATATCTTTAAAGTAATTTTTCGTTTCGTTTCGTCGGTATAATTAGTTTCCTTAGTAATTAAAACCTTCCAAGATTTAACGTGAAGACAATTATAAGTTTGTTAAATAATTTCTACGCGTTCATTTAAATATTGCGCAGCGAGTTTGCAAAAAGTGTAGTCTTGATTGGAAGGAGAAGGCCCACGGTTCATGGCAATCGCAATCAGCTGATTCATTCGTCGGCCAGTCGGCAGTTGGCCTTGCATGCAATACAACTGTCATTGATGCTAATTATCGCGGCAGGATATTTTGTTTAGACAAAGCGAAACCGCGTTTCGTCGTTCATACCCCGAAGTTCTTTTGGTAACGATCACAATCGCAACCTTGGCTAAATGTTAATTGCTAAGACTTAATATAAGGTAATAAAAATACAATTAACGAAATATTACGGTCGTGTATTACAATCTTGAATTTGATACCGCGAATCAGCAACGATGTGGTAGGAATTAATTAAGTAATAGAAAATGTTGATGAATGAAACAAAGTTTGTACATGCGATAAAAATGTCGTTGATCAAGTTTCGGAAGCAAGGTGACTCCCGTGACCCGAAGGTGACCCGCGCTCGTACTCAGTTCGACGAACCCAGTACAGTATCATTACCCTAATCTTCAGTTCGACTCGAATTAATAAGCAGACCTACAAAAGCTATACAATATAATACGACTAAATCAGATCGTATACTGTCCAGTAATAAACTACCTAACATCGAACCCTCAAACTTCCAACGCCCAAGACACGTATACAACGGTACGCGCTATAAGCGACGGTTCTTATAGTATAATTTTAAACGTTTAATAAAACCGACAGAGCGTATCGGAGTCAAAAACCCTGTTCTCTTATCGGCGTTGATATATAACATGAATGAAAAGGTTATCGGGGAACATCAAAACAAAATACCCAATAACTGTGGAACAATCGAATGCGAAAAAAACGTGAGCAAGTTTGATACTAAAGAGGAGTGTGAAAAGTAATATAAAGAGAGCAAAACGATGGAGGGTATTTACCGCCACCGTGGCGGGCAATAGACGCGGCCGAGAACTAATTGCGAAAAATGAGATTAACGCTCACTGTACCTTAGGGTTGGCATAGATAGCGAGTTATTTGTTAAAAAATAAACTTACACTAATATTTTTTACATGTAAAAACTTCTTTATATAAAACAATTATGAGGCTGAAATATAAACATATATAAAATAGGCAACGACTACATAAAGTCTATATTTAAAAATATTATACGTATTTTATTTTAAGAACGCATAAGATATTCTAAAATTCTAAATAATGAGAGTTAAATGTCACTCAGATAAGACAATTCAAAGAACGATCTATAAAATTAATGCTACGAATTAAAATATTATTATGGATGAATTATTTAAAACAGTAACTTGATACGGACGCACGAAAACATTTTTAAAATACCGTATATAAAGATTCTGCGGCAAAGAGTTGCAATAATTGAGGCATACCGTAACTGATTGATCATTCTGATTACAAGAATACGAATGGTATGAGTTTTATGTAAATATATTCGTGTAGTAAGTCCTACGACGTTAATGATTTTTTTATATCATTTAAAAAAGGCTACCAACCCTAATATAAAGGCACTTAACGTACATGCTCCTGTTTACAACCCTGGGTTCCTTTCTTCTATAACACCACTAATAGACTTATTTTATTAGGAGGAGGAATACCGAGATAACGCTTATTTCACAAACTATGTAATCAGCATAAAATCGAAACAATTAAATATATACAGCTGATTATATAGATATGAACGAGTGTCGATTACTTAATTAGATTAATAGCAAGTTTTATGAGCAATAACTAAACGCTTCGAAATGCGAATGGGCAATTTAGCAAATAAATCGAACTTTAAAAGACTCGATACAGTTATGTGTCATTTATAACTTTCTTAATATAATTCTCTAAATATTCAAGACATTTAAACTTTATCAAATAATCATAAGATTAATTTTCAGTATTAAATTTACTCTCATTATGTATCGGTCATTGCATTTAAATATACAAGGAACTAAAATTATTCCAGCAAAGTATCTGATGTTAGATTGCAGTAAGAAAATCGCCCTATTCAAGTTACAAACCGCAACGAGACGCCGAGAAAACGGTTACTTGTAAATATATACATAAATATTTCAAAACACGATATGTCGTTGAGGAGATTATTGTAAAGAAATGTGTTGGCACGCTAGCAAACATTGCATGCATTCTTTTTTATTTATTATTTTTACGCGACTAAGACATGGCGCATAGATTATTCACTTTATTTTACTTTTAAAATAAAAACATAAATTGTTTTCAATTCTCTAAGTCTAAATATAAGTATGTAACGCATTTACATCAGCTGCTCTTTGAAGATTATTTTCGTGCACAATATTAAAATAATACGATATATTATTGAAAATGTTTTAATGTATCTAAATAAACAAAATATCCGAAAAGTAAATAGATTTCAAATAGCTCGTTCTCAGAGAGAGCGTATAGCACGAAATGCCAACAACAGTTAGGGTGGATCTAGACAAGCGTTCCCCGGCTAATTGCGCGTAAACGTCCTAAAGAGATTACCGTCGTACCGGTCGGCCGCTGTGTCAGGACCGAACATCGCACACCGGCACTTAGCTCTTGTATGTTTATTCTTTAACGCTAGTTAGGACTGAAGATTTTTATCACAAAGTAGAAGTAAAAGCGAGACGGATACAGGTAGAATATATTGAAACGATTAACTTCGTTCTCTCTGAAGCGCTCTGTGTCCAGTGGGTCCGCCATGGAACAATTACGCGACACCTCATTCCTAATCTTTTCCGACACAAAGCAATCACGGAAGAGCAATTGTTTTAAAACATTTAATACGATATAAACCAACAAATACACAACTAAAGTTACATGATTAATGATTATATATTTAAAGTTTTTTTAGTCATTTTTGTTCTTTCTGAGATTTGTCTGATTAGTGGTAACGATATTAATAGACTATTATACTCATATTAATTATTTTGGCATATTTAAAAGCGCTGAAATGTCCTTCCAGAAACTGCTCAAAAACTAAAGAACTGTAGTAGTTTGGCACTTGGTTACATGTTAAAACTATAGAAAACATTGTTTAGCCATATTTATTTCATTAAATTGTTTAAGTAAATTGTTTAAGTAACTTAAATACACGAAATGCTAATGTTTATAACGAAAAACAAATAAACCGTCACTTGGTGACAAAATAATAACGAGTGAACTTAGAAATTAATTAGGACAGGACAAATTTCTTCGAGTTGTAATAAGATATTATTTGAGGGACAAATTGTGAAACGTCTTGTTTTGTAATGGTAATTTTGTTAATGAGACGTCATAATTTATTTCTAAGAAGCTATTTATTTGCAGCAACATATTATTATTATTGCAGTTAAATTTTAAATTACCGTGGAAACTTCGCTGCTTGTTCATTATTATTTATACATTATTAAAAACAATATGTTTATTTATATCTACAGTTTCAATAATAAGTAACTTTTGATTAGCATGGTCTACGTTCTTAATTTGATAAAAGAAACATTCAAAAATATATGAGAATAAAATATTTTACTTGGTAGTAGAGCTTGTGCAAGCTCGTCTGGGTAGGTACCACCCACTAATCAGATATTCTACCGCAAAATAGCAGTATTGTTGTCTTCCGGTTTGAAGGGTGAATGAGCCAGTGTAATTACAGGCACAAGGGACATAACTTCTTAGTTCCCCAGGTAGGTGGCGCAGTGGAGATGTTGTTTTTTTTTAAGAAATACCATTTTTGGATAACACGCACAATATAAACTTTTTAATAAACGAATATAGCCTTCGGGTTACTTACATTAAAAAAAACATGTATTTTCCAGACGCAATTGCACAAAGTAAATTTCGCATCGTCCAATCAGCGATGAACGATAACGTTTAATCGACTATGTTCTATATAACGTCGTTGGATACGAGAAAAGGTTACTTAATCGTCTCCTTGGTACACTTTATTATCAGATGTGGACGTGTGCACGTGACATACATAGCTGTAAACACCATTGACTGAGATACGAGTTTTTATATCGCACACAAGAGACAGTACGACTCGATAAATCATAACTAAACATTCCTTTGATTGTGTTTACTATAGAAAGATAGCAATAGACCAATATTATTATCAACTATTCCGATCTCGATTACATAATTTATCGAAAAATGCGCGACGTTTCTTTTTATAAAATATGTAAGTGGTCTCCACCTATCATAGACATGGCGCTGTAAGTAAATAAATAAATATTAACCTTTCATTATATCGGCAATGCGACACCAACCAGCCCACTAGCAGTTACGCTGGCTCACTTATCCTTCAAACCGGGTCACAAAAAATCAAAATAATGCTATTGACCAGTACTTGCGTAAAGCCTTACCGCCAAGTAAGGCATGTTACGGAAAGAGTAGAATGCCTCTCAACATGGAGAAGAAGCCTCGAAAAACCATACGATTATTTTTTTAGTAAAATAGGAAGATGTATTTGTATATATGTATATTTAACGTTTCGTTTAAATATTTAAATTTCGTAATATAATTATCACTATACAAGCTTAAACATATAAAATTGCTGTTAAACAAATTACACAATTTAAAAATTATATTAAAAGAAATGTTCAATCTTTGTAATGCGATCATTTACGTGAGTTTACTTCAGTAGTAAAGTTCGCCCACGTGTCATCTTCTTTTAGTGCGCGTGCACCGAACTAGCAATTCATGTCAGTAGATCTATTCTGTACGAACGAAACGGTGCATTTAAAAAAAAAAAACAAAAATTAAATTGACAACAAACAAAACAAAAACAAAAAAAAAATTAAATTTCGATGTAAATGAACTTGCGTAATCGAATTTAATGGACGAGTGAAATTGGTTCGGAGTCATTATCATTATTTGTCCCCGAAATTTTAAAGTGAAAAAACTTCACAAACATACCTACCAATACATATAGACATTTTCACTGTAATAATGTTGATTCTGAGTTCAAATAAAATATACATACATCGATTTGTATAAATTGAATACAGACTTTGACAGTGTTAAAATTTTCATTTTAGACTTCATCGTCCACTTTTTATTGTTGTCTTAAAAAATAAGCCTTAACACCCAGTTAAGAAATAAAATTCGTATTAGTGAGTGCAATAAATAACTGAGGTGCGATGAATTGATGCAACACGAACATATCGATATTCAAATTTAATATCGTGAACCTACATTGACAAAAACAATTAAATTTGCGCAAATATATTTCAAAGATCTATTTTGTCAATTACCTATTATACATGTTATGTCATTTCTAAAGTATTTTCTGATCTTAGACTTAACCCTAGCGCCATAAAAACAAAGCAAGGTGAAACTGAAGCCATAAAAGCGTTGAGTTTTCTCGTGTTACGTATTATTTACTTTATAATATGTCCAAGAGGACGAGGTACTTAAAACATTAGACAAATTGGAAATGTGACATTACTCGCGTTTATCGATTCGACGTGTCGATATTATCGAATACTTATTAAGAGCACATACATTTAACTTAAAGATACTAGGCAATAACATATTATATATAATTTTCTTTACAATATTGATTACGTAATAAGAAAACGAAAGAACGTTATGTTTTTTTTTTAAATAATATAAGAGAGTAACGAAACATTTTTGCGATTTAATTCTCAGGAGACCGATACGATTACTAGAACCTTTTACTTAGCCTCGCGAAATATTATCTCTGGGGAAGAACCGTTGCGAGGCGATCGGCTACACTCATTACCGAAGCCGAAAAACAGGGCCAATTCATTAATTAAACAAAGAACCGACAGAAGGCGATGTCCTCATTCCCGCGGAACTTTCAATACTACGCCATTGGGGTTAACTGTGACAAGGTTGTAAGAAGATCACCTGAATAACGACGTACTTTGTTTTCAACAACTATTTATATTTTTAAACCTTTGTGTGACGGACTGTGACCGCGTTTGATTTTCTATACGTATTGTCGATATGACTTATGATTGAAGGTTAGACGGTTGACCGGTGAAATATAGCATGACATTATAATAATATTTGATTTTAATGCTTAATAACATCGGCGTCCTGATATTCATAAGTTATTAAGTTAGAGAATTTGTACGTATTTTTAGATACAAAATTGCGAAATTGCAAAATTGCTACAATAATCGTCTATAACAATCTTTGAATACAACTTAATACCATGACTTTTCAAAAGTGATTATAACAAACAATTCTAATAAAAAAATGTTTTGCTTGGTTATTTTTTTTAATAAAAGTATGTCGTAACTTTAAATATAACGTACGTGTGTGACACAGAACTACTCTTTTAATGGCTAGACACAATTTTTGATACAATTTTTTATGTGGATTCTAGAAATTTCTTTGTAACAAAAATAAATAATTAAATCAAATTCTTGATACTAGTCTATCTTATATAAAATATTTTTCTTATGTTTATATTAATCGCAAACTAGCGACGTATGATGTATAAAATATCACTCGTAGTCGTTCGATATTCAAAACAGGTAAATACCAGAAATAATTTCTATAGTTGAACGCTCAACGCGTTTTTAACGTAGTAGGTCTATGGGTACATATAGTCGATCATTGTTATTGTGCACGCAAGCTGTCAGTTAACAGAGAACTATATAGGTTTAAGTTTACTTTGTTTCCGTTATGATACTTTCAATTACTATTCTATTTCTATCGTTTTGTTCGTTACTCGTTTCAAAACATCTTTTTATAATGTCAAACACAAACACGCACTAAAGGATAATTCGACAATTTATTTCAATGTCTGTTTAAGTCATAATACGTATTTACTTACAGTGTAAATTAAATAATATATAAAAAATAAAACATTTCATTACATTTATCTTCATTCGAAGGCAAGGCAATTATTTTATAAAAGTTGTTGATATTGACTGCAAACAACATATAAATACTATGTAATATATATAATTATATACATATGTAATACATACACATATATACATGTTTTTTCGAAGTGCTTGACCCTTTTTTTTTTCGTGGAGACAAACAATTAACGAATAACATCATTTACTCTATGACATTGATATTAAATTATCAACAAGATAAAGCAAACAGGAGTGAATTTACGTAATTCTCCTGTCTGTGGCACAAACTAATGCAATAAAGCTAACAGCCCATACTGTCCGGGTAGACTCCGTCAGGCTGGCGACAAGCTACAGCCAACACATCGAACCCCTATCGACCTAACAATAAGGGTCATTGTACAACAAAAAATGCGTTGCAGTTGCGTTGAGTGACCGTCCGTACAATAATCCGGGTGGCAACAGTATAATCGTGACGTCGGCTCACCTTGACTCACTTTAGTTGGCCCGCTTATGTTTGCTAGCCGTGTACTAGTGATTAGTCTTATGTAAAAAAAAATCATGCAAGTATACATGTCACTTATTTATATTATCTCGCAAGTATCGTTAGAATACGATAAGTGATTGAAGCGATTTCTTCATAGAAAGTAAAGAATATTCTTATGTAAAAGCTTTTTTCCTTATCAATGTTACGCGGAATTATCGTGTAATAAATAATTTATTACGCTAGAGAGAAAAAAATTGAGGACACAAAACTTCCATTAGCGCATATGTAAGTAACTACGTACGCCTGTTTCCCTTGAGTAGATATTTGTCTGAATACATCCTAAAGATGAAATCTTAGGGTACCTTGTATATAAAATATACTTTAAATTTAGATATATCGTGGGTAGATCATACCGGCGCGGCCAAGAGAAACAATTGCGACTACGGAGCGGGTTTCCCAGACAAGACAAACAAAGCGAGGAGATTTGGAACTAGAGTTGAGACGACAGTATCGATAACAGATACTCGATGTATTCGATACTCTGCGCGAAGTTGATACGTACTTATTGTATTTATTTCGAAACCAGCATGTTTTATACGTTTCTTCATGTCTTGAATTGACTCTTGCCCGTAAGAGAAGAAAAACAAAGTCAAAATGGTAATAATACATCATGAAACATAGAATAGTCATTCATAGTATATCGATTGATTTGTTGTCGATACTCAATATCATGAGGATACTCAAGACAGATGCTTCGTCGCACACATTTGTACGGCGGCAGCTTTCTTAGGTTGAAATTTCAAATAAACAGTAACAAATGAAAATATATTGTAAGTCAGCATCTAAGCAAATATCGCGAGACAACAAGCATGTGTCTAATTTCACTGAAAAAGAAACCAGCATCGGAGCGGAGTGGTGGAATAAGCTCCAACACTTCTCCTCAAAGGCTCTTTGCGTATTTACAGGCACAACATTATTTTAATAATGTAACTCATTTTTTTTTACTCGTTTCACAAACGTCGTCTTATTATGCAATAACACACACACGTGTACCGATACAGCATATCCATGACTTACATATGAATAAGCAAGTTTTTTAAATATAATGTGCGTAGAAAATTAAGGTCGAGTTAATAAATCGCCATTATACGATACTTGTAATTTATTTCATTTAAATACATATGATAATGTATGTAATAACGGTCATGGAAATACTTCAAGGTATTTGCATAAGTTAATCTCCCAGCTAGTGTAATTATGTATAGATATTTTTTTAAACGAATAGTAGCAACAATGTGGTCTGTTACTATGTGATAAGTTCGTTTTAGATCAATCTTGTAAGAATTATTTTACATAAGCATGTACGGTACCCATGATCACGTATAAGGTATAATAACGAAAATACTGGCAGCCATTTTTCTCGTGTTAGATATTACCTCCTGCTGGTTTACATTTAAAAAAAACGGAAACTAAGATTTCAAATGAAAGGAAACATCGCTAAGAAAACGGTGTCTAATTTTATTGAAAAATAAAAACAACAGCATTGGAGCAGCGTGGTGGAATAAGGTCCAACCATTCTCCGCAGAGGCTATTTGTGTATTTACAGACACTACATTATTTTATTCGCCTACTCATCAGTTATTTTAGCTCTAAACATTAACTACATACATAGTTACTTTGTATTGCCGTTTGGCTATAAAAGGTGAATGAGCCGGTATTCACAGGCGGGGACATTATTAGTTAACATGCGAGCTTTGATGTAGAGCATTAACTAGGAGTTGTTTATCGTTTTGCAATGTTAGTATATAAATATTAGTCTGTGGCAGTATTCAGTTGCTAGCCGGCCATCCCAAAATAAAATAAAAAATATATTGAGAGTATAAGCCGAGATGGCACAGTGGTAAGAAGGCGTGAATATTAACCGATGATAGTGGGTTCAAGCCCGGGCAAGCACCACTGAATTCCATGTGATTAATTTGTGATTATAATTCATCTCGTGCTTGACGATAGGGAAAACATCGTGAGCCCTTTCCCATCCGAGCCCATCGTGAGCTTTATCCCAGCAGTGGAACATTCACAGGCTGTTTAAAATAATAATAAATATATTTATTATAACATTATATAAAAAAAATATTTTGTAATATTCAGCGATTTCACCGTGTTTCATATTCAATATTCACTTTTCTAATCGTGTCTCGTAAGCGGCAATTAATTTTCACAGATGAAACAGCTGATGCTTGCTCCGCGTAGCTTCGAACATAGATGCGGCGAAAGCGTCATTACAATACACAGCGGCTACGACGTGTATGCTTGAGAATAACGTTACCTAACATCTGATAATATTTGTTTCATTGACGATTTACATATATATTCGAAACAATAGAAGTAATACAAAATATTCTCGATTCAAATTGACGTGAAATTTGGCACACGATTTGTAAGTTATTTTTTTAACAACAATGTAAAATTATTATGAACAAAGCTAAGCTAAGGAAACACTATAATATACCTAGCAATAATAATACGGGAATCTTTTAAAAACAAACAAAAACATACACAAATTCGCCTCGTAAAGTTGCGCGTGCGACAAAAGCACATCTCACCTATAACTAACTATGTATGTAGTTATAAACCCACCTTGGCTGACATCGACTCCAAAAGTAACAATAATTGTAAATACATTATCAACCACACAACACATTCGTACCTACATATTGATGAGTAGAAAATAGTAAGTTAATTATTAAATTATAGAAGAATACGCAATTATTTTTTTACTTTTTAGTGCATATTAATTTGTTTTCCTATGAAGTCGGTTTTTGTTTTGTTAAATTTTTTATATACAAAAATAGTTTCAACCGGCAATATCGTCCGCGTGTTCGTAAGGGGACAAGAGTTATGTACCTTAAGACCTTTTCAATACCCCAGAAAAGTGTACCTATTGAAAACTTCATCAGTAACACACGAACGCGTAACAAAAAAAGCTTTGACATTTATAATATTAGTAAAGATTAATAATTTTACAAATCCGGTAGGTATAATATGTGCAATTAAAAAAATAGAAAACGATAGTTTTACCGTGGTAACTGGGTAATCACTAACCCTAATAAATTCCAACAGCTCAAATATAATCGAGCGCGCTACTTTATTGCCGTCTACATTGCAGCAGTGTAAATAATGAAATAAAACTTGTCCAACATACGAGATAAATCTTCTTCTATATCCGTAGAACGAGGTCAGTCAATCTCGAGTCAGTAACCGATCTATAAATATTGATCTCTGTTCTCCTTGACTCGAATCGCAATAACCGGCCGCTTGCGAAATTCGCCCGACGGCGTTAGTCATTGTCGCCTATTGCATCTACTGCAAAATTGCAGTCAACTTGCTTCATACCTTATGCCTCGTTCGTAAGGCAACATACAAAACCGCTTTATATGTTCACTTTATTTATAACATTATTGTATAGCTCTGCTGATAATCGACTGTTTAGTGAAAGTTGTATCGGCTAGTTACAAAGCGTTTAAATAATATTACATTTAAGCTATACGCAAAACGTCTTTATTTCGTAAAATAATTATTGCATCATGTTACACATTTATAACAACATATATTATTCCAATCAAAACAAAAAAATGCAAACATTAAAAATTATATGTATGTCGAGTCAGTTATTTAAAATACAATTGAAACGTGTTGTTCAGAAACGTTCGAAACCATAGTCGCTCATATAAGTTATGAAATATGTTTAAAATAATATCAATAACAAACATTATATGTAACAGGGTTAATATCACTATAAAAATTGTTTTCAGTTTGCAATCTTTATCCATTTTATTAGTGTAGTGGTGGGTTGGAACATTTCTGTACATCTCGGTCCAATGTATCCACGAAATTTGTATAGACTTATGTAGATATTATGCAAAATATGTATTAATTACTATTTCGTAGGTATTACGTGACGCAATTGGGTCATATGAAACCAATAAGTTGGTCGGAGAGACCGCAAAGTAGTATTAACAAAGGATTACCTATCCGCGCTCCGCGTATAGAAAGGAATCGGAGACGTAACGTAATAAAAGGCAGTAGTACTGGAGAAAATAGGAAAGTCACAGGTCATCGACCTCTTGCTGGACAAAGATCTCTCCTCGACTAATGAAGGATAGTAAAGTACATCATAAGAAATGAGCACAACATGTATAAAGAAACATGATGTTATTCATATAAACATTGTTAAAAAGTCTTCAACTGGAAGTCGTGACAACATTAGGTTTTAGTTTTCCTTCAAAATAATATATAACAGTATTAAACATATATTTATACTAAGAGAAAACTTCGAACAATAGTGATAATGTATTCCGTAACAAACATGAATTTCATTTATACGGTGTATCGATTAGGGTTCACAAATATAGTAATAGCGAGGTGGAATGGATTGAAAGCGAATTGTGCCTCCTACACGGAGATAATATTCCCCGCAGCCGGATTATAATGCTCTGCCCACACAACAGTTTAATGGAAATTTCAAACTCCAAAGGGCAGTTGTAGCAAATGATTTATAGATATAACGTAGTTATTTGTATCTGTTATATATGTTTATGATATTATTCTATACAATCTGTCTATAGAAAAATATGCATACACTTTTAAACATTTACAATACCTAATCACTTATTTTAATGATCATTGTTACGTAAAGCAGGGTACGCTTTAAATATTATATATAGGTATATATGTATGCTCTTCTAATCGCGCTACTCTAATCAGAAAACGCCATTTAGTTAAACGTAAGTCCATCCTTACAGGTACATTTAATTTTATAAAAAAAAAAAAAAATTAAGATCGTATTGACAATCACCTTTTTTATGAAGTCGGCTAACGTATTCCGTTAGAATTTAACTTTTTTTATCATTGAGAATCAAAAATGATTCAATCGAATACCGACATAAGACATTATTAACAATAATGTTTAAATTCATTTAAATATAAAATCTAAGAATATAGAGATGAAAAATACAAATCCAACAGAAAAAAGATATAATTATGTACCTACATATTTTGTTGATTAAACTGGCAAAAAAAAAATAATCTCTTTCGCTGAAATAATACCCCTATTATATTTTAGATTAGAAAAAGTAAAAAAACGAGCAAACGAAGCAATTGCTAAACATATAAAATGACACAATATTTATATACCAATCAATAATGTCTTAGTTCGATTGTTATTCGTTATGCAAATCTATAAAATAACTTATAGAAAAAAACGTGGGCGAAATATACTTATAGAAAAAAAAAATTAGGTCAAATCGGAAATAGAAACGTAGCAATTACTATGATAATAATTGAAATAAACAAAGTCAATAAATCACATATCGATGCACCGATGAATAAGCCGCCCGGTATCGAACTCGCACGGCTATGGCGTCATGTAAACAACCAAATAGGGCAACGACCACGTTCAAGCGTAAATAGAATATAGCCTATTAATAATATGTTTAAAAATAAATAGAGCGCTTTCGAAGGGGAGACTCCACGTGTCTCAAATGCTAAGATTAATTGTCCGACTCTTGTACAGGAATAGTAAATGTTTTGAAGTCGCTACGTTTTTATTTTTCGTTTTTGTCCATTCGCGGTTTAAATTATTTCGTCGGAAGTAGAAAAGATTGTAAACTATTTTTTTAGTATATAAATACCATTTTATTTATACACATTGTTACGTAATTATTAGTTGATGTCTATATAACATTAATTAGATTTTAACAACGTATATGGTAGAACATAGTATGATATGTATATTCGACTCTCGGACTTCCGTTTGGAGGGCAACTTCCCTGTGGAAACGCTGTGACGCAGCGTGAAATTATAAGGCGAGGCTGACCTTCCATCCAATACGCACTTGACGCAGTAGAATAAGATACAGTATATATTTTTGAACTTTGTAAACGTTTTAATTAAATAAAAATATTCACGTAACTAATATAAGCGACACTTACTTGTGATGATGACAAAATCAAAACTAATTATGTCTATGAAAATCAAGATCCGACTATATGCGAAAGTCGGTGATAATGATGATGATGATAAAAATCTGACTAATTGATCCTTATCAAGACCGTACAATTTATTAAAGGACGAAAACTGTTGTAATAAACCCTGACATATACATTATATTTAAATGTTACTTTACCGGTATCTATTTTTGCATTGGTTCACTGGAACACCGAAAAGAAAACTAAAATAACAGACTTGGCTTCGTTGGCCACCTATTAAGACAGAATAGAAAAAAAACCATAGAGAAGATAAATCAGATAGATTTATAAGGGTGGCTGCAGTTTCGCATAACGTATCCTGTGTACTTTCAGGTTTACAGTGCGGTCGTCCTACGCTGCAGTGAAAACTCACGCCCACGTGATCCAAAGGTCAGACGTAACACGTGCTGGAGCGTAATAAACAGCCGGGAGCTATACATATCATTTGCGCAATTGTATCAATTCATGTTCATGCTGAAATCGGTGGGTAATATATATTGATATATAAGATGGCCTTTATTATCCTAATGTTGACGGCTTTGTTGGCCTAGTGGTTTTAAGGCCGCAGATCCCGACGTCCTGGGTTCAAAGCCCAGCTCGAGCTAATAAAAAAATATTGGGGTTTTCCTGTCGGAGATTCTCAGTAGTAGCCAAGAGGCTGGAAATTGGAGGTGTGTTAACTCCCGTGCCTTGACCTGAACTTTTTATGAGAATAGAGAATGCATCTGTGTGTGTGCACTATAATATGCCCTTCGCAGTTGGCGTGTCTCTTTTGAGATACGCCGTAGCCGAAATGAGAAAATCATCATGAAATCATGCCAGGCGAACATCACATCCTAATTTAAAATCAGAAGAAGGTCGAACTGGTCATCCATATGAATGTTATCCAAAATTTAAAATTGTTAAATTTACTTTTTATTATATATTTTTTGTTATTCTTTTTTTTTCGAATAACAATTCTTTAGATTTAGATTTTATTCTTGATGAATAATTCACTGGATGCATATTTCAATTCAGTGAGTAATCCTGACGTATATGTACATCGAGATATATCACAAAGGTTAGCGAACTCAGCTTCCAAAAGCAAGGTCGAAAAACGATTTCCGCATATGACATTACCTATACATATATATAAATAAAGTAGATTGTGTGTCCGTACGTTTAATAAATTTATAAAAAAACTAATGTGTACGATAAAAGGAGTAACAGAATACGAAAACGATTTTGTTTAACAGAACGTAATAAAACCGATTTTTACGTGGAAGAAGGACGCGGGGACCGGCTAATAAACATTAATCAAATACGGACGATGTGAATCGAGCATATTTGTAAGTAAATTACTGATACCAGTAGATTCAATATCTTATATAAAAATTATATATGTTAGAGATTAATAAAATATACGCATCGACATCGTTCGACCGATTACCATAAAAGTTGGTACATCTATGTATGTCTTTTTTCAAGAGAAAGATTCTGATAGGTGTAGTTAACTCGCGGGTAATTGCGCTACACCACCAAACCGACAACTATGGCAAGGACATGGTATGTATATTGGTAGGTGGGACATACAGGTGGGACAACGTCTGTAAGTTTTCCTAGTTACATATAATATTCAATGCTATTCGGAAAGATAAATAAAAAAGATTATTATGCCACCCAATTAAATGCTAAATCAAGTTATTTACAAGAAGTTTTTATATGTAAATAAACAAGAAATAAAAACGTACGTACAAAAGGGTAATATTTTTCGGTGTGTCGAACTAACCGTGCAGTACGCAGCACGCGTGTACGTTACTATTTATCAAAAGATCTTATCACAGTTCTGATAATTAAACAATAGTTCAGGTAAAGCGTAGTTTTACTACGAAACAATGGATAGAAGTAATTATAAGGCATTAATTAGGGAAATGCTATAATCGTAATTTGATTTTCACTACTAAGTTTGAAGAAAGTAACATAATAACGCGTTTATGTTTAATAATCTAAAAATATAATAAAAAGCAAACACAAAAACTTAATAGTTATTTTGTTGTTTTCCAGAACGATTTTCGACTTCAAGAACCAATAATTGAGAATGCGCAATAAATATATATAAAAGAAGGTTCTCATTTCTTTTCTGTATTGGATTTATCAGCAGACCAGAATATGGACTTCCATATTGAAAATTCTATTTTATTGCTCTCGAGACTCGAACCCGCGATCTCCGGATATACTAATTGACTAACGCGGTAACTTAAGTATCAACTCAAGTACAGTTCAAATCGAATTACCTTTAATTTAAAACGTGTATTTGATTGTTTAAAATAAATAATAACAAGTCACTCACCTCGTTTATGTGTTTATATGTTTTAATGAGATCGACGCTAAGTTTCCTTAACGGCGCTGTTGAAGGGTCCCGAAAATGATGCGGTATTCGAGCTTGCATAGCCTAGACAAAAGAATTTTTAATCAGATGTTTTACAATTTAAAAACATAAATCATAATAAGCAACCATAGCATAAAACAAAGCGGGACAATCGAAGCTACAGGCACTTTCCCGTTTTAAACAAATACCGCATGCTTAAGAGAAAGAATAAAGTTTATAAACTTTGAATCAAAAAAAAATAAAAATCAATTAATTATATTAAATAAAATATTGAGTGCTTATAATATAGTATCTAAACGTATTATTTATCACCTAGTGCAAAAAAAACTAATCTACAGATTTAAAAATATATGATGATCAGTGCAAAACTAATTGTGAAATGTGATAATAATTATATGTAAATGAAATCGAATGCGTACATATTCGTAAATAAAAATAAATAAACTTTTATAATAGACACTCCTTTGTATGTCGTGTGGTAGGTAAGCAGAAAAAAAAAACACTATTTAAAAATGTTTACATAATGATCGAATCAATGCGATTGATCATAGTGTATGAAAGCATTCTACACGAGACAGTTTGAAGGTTTTGATATATCTTAACAATTATTTAACAAAACTTACTTAGAATCGAGGTATTTAATCTGTTACAACTGAAACTAAAAATTACAACATGAGCTATTATAATACCCTAAGTTGAAACGTTAATAAAATAAAAAAAACGAACGAAATTCTTTCAATGAAAAAAACTGTAGTCGAGCCCATTAAATAATAACCTAAGTCTAGACAAGAATTATCTATAGTGCGACGGCTGGTCCGTACTTAACACTCAAATACATCCAGTGTTTCAGAAAAGGGAACTTGTAGATAATTAGTGGTACTTTGTTTGAGAGATAATTTATTTACTTGGGCGTGATGTCTAGCTTGACAGTATTGTTAATGGTGCTTTTAATAAAACAATGGGACGATCTTACCGTACGCATTTCAATGATTAAATAATACACATTTTAAAAGAGTACGGTCATTATTTGTTCTACAATTATTGACATACATTATATCGTCATTGAGACTTGACAGATTATTCTACTCAATTATTACAATGCCTGGTAAACTTTATTTTTAGCATTGGTAATAAATTATTTTTTTATACATAAAACAATCCTAATCGCAAACCCCCGTAAATAGTGTTAGCCCAAACTGCCTCGTGCATCATTTACCTGGGCGGGGGTACGGTAGCGCCTGAAAGCTCTTGGGTTGCGCACTGGGGCGCTCACCTGAATGTCCGAAGGCGCGCTCATAGAGGCGAGTTGCTCCTCGGCAACCAGCCGACCGTATAGAGGAACGTGTCGCCTCTCGCCGCCGGCGGCCTCTGGCATGCCGCCGCCGACCACGCCCACTGCAACAAAACAAATAATTACCACTTCAAATTATATAAAAAATTACCAACACAATTACGTAAAGCTATTGTGTAAATCTGTTAACATAGATCGATGTCAAAACTTGAGGACGGTGCGCGAGTATCATCACCTTAAGAATTAGAATAAGAAGTCAATGTCATGGTATATGCGCCTTGGGGCCTATAAGGGCGAATACAAAGCGTTATCTAATGAACAGAGTACAAATAGTTTACGCTTTAATATAGTCGAGAGATCGATGCCTCGAGTGGAGCATGTCAATCAACCCATGCTAATCCACGTAAGCGAGCCTCATTCACCTTCCTCGCCCACTCGTCGCCAAATTGTACCACACCGTGTGAATCATTTTTATGTGAATTCACCATGACTCTTAAATTCCATGAAGACCAAGAAATTCTATTTTATATGTTATTCCTAATTTAAGTTAATTTTTGAAGGGCCTTTTTTACTAATAGGGTAATTAACACTTAAATTATATTTTAATCCAATTAGTTTTCACATACCTATCATATCAGGTAATTGTACGACTATGTCAAGTCACCGGCGAAATATTTAAAAGATACTTAACTCTTATATAATTTTAATGAACAGCTGTTAAGCGATTTAAAATGAAATAGTAAATAATCTGGTTCTGTAATAATCGATAATTTTTGTATGTGTTTTATTATGGTATATTTTTCGTACTAATAAATAATAACAAGAGTGTATAATACTTTTCCCATAATAAGCTTATAAACATTACTGAGTGTTTACATTGTTTCGGACTTGTCAGTTTCTAAGTAAATATCAATCTTTATAAACTTTCATCTCAGATTGATTGTTCGCAAAGCTTGGAACAAGTCACTAAGTATCTGTCGGTGGCTTCCCAATGGGATTGCCAAAATGTTTAGAGCGTTGAGTTTCATAACATACACGATATACACGCACAAACACAAACATTGACAAATCGATGATGTTGACAAAGGTTTTTAAGTTACTTCTTACTTTATAAAACATAGATTGGAAGGTATTTATGTCATGTTTTTTTAACAATAAAAGGTAATCGTATTAAAAATTTAAATAAAAATAATTAGCGCAATTAAAAAACACTGCCCTCTATTGAATAGATTTAGTTAATTTGTCCCGTTTGCTCACATATCGAAACATCAAATTCAATTAAGTTAGGCTATTGCATGACAACATAAAATATTTTGATTGTATTTATTTTGGCTCTAACTTTGTCACGCAATAAAATTTTTTGGAGTTATGAACTGATTGCCCTATAAAATACGGGTCAGTTATGGCCTATAAGTTATATAATTGTACGAAATATGGTTGGCTAAGCTATAGGTGTAAGCCTGATTGTTATCTAAATTGTTTTATACTAGTTACCAGGGAACCAGTACGAGCGAGGTGTAAGAGCTAACTTAGAGGGAAACAGAGGTCGCAGACGAGTTAATTCAGACTTATTTATGTACCGTCTGGCACGACGTGACATTTCATAATAAAACACCACCGTTCGGCTCACTCGTTTATTTCAAGGCGACTTTTGCAGAGCGGAAAGTTTGTTTAACTTCTTGTAAGTTTGCATTACTTTATATGCTTATACAAATTAAAAGTAATAAGTCTGTTACTTTATAAATATAATAAATATCATATTGCTAATCTAGACAACGTTTTAGCTATTTATCAATGTTTTTTTGGGCAACTGAACAGAAGAACGACGGCTGTAGATGTCTGGCGATTTAGAGATTGCAGATTCGATTGGTAGTCTTTAAACTATTGTCGTACACACTCCTCGAACAATTTTTACGCTTTACTGGAGGAGAAAATTGTTTATTTGTGTTGGAACAATTTGGCTAAATCCAAAATTTAAAAGACAAGATTTAATTCTCCTAAACGATAATGTTAGGTGAATTTTTATTGACATTATTTTATTAGCAAACAAGTCGAGTAGAAACATATAAAAAAAGTAAACAAGGAGACATGCCATGCGCCATGTCACCGAGCAAGTAAGCAAGCCTTTCTATTATCACACTCACGCGCCGCATGTGCAACTATTCGCATGCTATCACATGTGATCTCGACAACTGCGTAGTTTATAGAAACGCGTTACGCTGTGCGAGCATATGTGTGACGTTGTCGTGTGTACGCTTCTTTAGGTATGTCATGTAATGCACATATTCATTTTCATAGAAATATTCAGTAATTGAATGTAATTGAGTAAAAGAAACGTAATTCTTGTAGTATCGTTTCAAACGATTCTTTAGATGATTCTTATGAACGTACATTTCAAATCATTGAATGTTTTTTTTAAACATTTATTTATATTTAAACAAGTATTTTAATAATAATAATTAATGGGTTTGGCTGAAGACATTTTAATTTCATTTTTATATTATTTAAATATCTTTAGACTTAGTATTCGAATTGATTGTCAATGTGAGTGTTTAATCTAATACTAATTGAACTCATTTTAGCGCACGTGTCTGTGTGCTGTACGATAGAGGCGGTAGAATGAAACGGTCTCGTGCCGATACTGTAGCGAGTTTAAACTGCGCAGCATTTTGTCCAATTTAAGATGAGCTCTAAGACAGCACAGTGTATGCCCGAAGAGCTCTGTTTTGTTATGAGCGGAGGGCGGGTGTGGGCGTCGTGTATCGATGGTACGCCGAGTCACCGAGACGATCTACGTCACCATTGCAAGGCGTTCAAACCAGCCGCAGTGCCGGCCGACAACCTGTGGTAGCTATGCGTGGAATGCGACTAACCGGCGATAGGTTAGCGTGGGAGGTGCAAAATAACATGCTTCGCTGTTTATCGAACTGCAAATGCCGTTTTAAGTTAAGATCGGCTTTGTTATCAAATCCTAAAATTTGTTACATTTGTATTTAGCGAATATAAAAATTATATAGCAAAGGCCAACAATCTCATGACATGAAGATGACGCAAGCAACGTAGGAATTTACTACAACAGTTTATTCGCAGAAGTCATTTGATAAGATACTGGTTCATTAGGGTAAAATAAAATCGACTTATAATTACTCCGCATAATTCACATCCACATTATTGATATAATTTCATTTTATATAATTTTTTGAAATATGTTTTCATAGGTACTTCGCACTAGATGCGTACCATACTTATTTATACTACATATATTTATATATTTTGTAATATAATAATGGTTTTTAATTATTCTTATATTCTTGGTTTGTTGTTTATTATTTATAACTGTTATTTTTTCTCGATCAAACTTACAAAACATTATCTTATAATATTTTCTATTATTTTTTGTTGATATTTCCTTTGAAAATATGATTTGCACTTATATATCTATGTATTTATTGAAACATGTTACGTAGGAACGTGTAAAAAATAATAATTGCAGACTTACAGTCATCGACTTTTTCCTCATTTATAGTAGACATCCCAAGAATACAATATGTACTCGAAACTTATTCGATAGAAACACTGAACAAAGAACTTATCACTGAACTGAATCATTTGGTGTCAAAACAAAAGCGCTGAGACCACGTTACATACATATAACAAAGAAACACTTCTATCACTGCACAACTATGATAGATCCTGATTCGCCACAGTCCCATCTCGATTGCGTGTTTTTGTCATTTTAACGTGGAATTCGAGGCGTGGGTGCGTAGTTGTGTATTTAACTATCTACCATAATGGTCGACGTCGGTGCCGGCGCGTCCTTGCGCGTCACTGGCGGCCGCATGTTATTGTTGTGCAACAATGTTTATACACGTGGAGTTGTTGTGTTGTGAACGCGTAACTTGTCAATATCAGCGGCGATAACGAGGGTACAGCGGCGAGCGGCGCGGGCGGCCCGACACGACTAACGCGCATTCTATAATAGCGCGCGCTTGTAAGTAATAACCGAGCGAAAGACCACGTGATTCAGGTGACACACGCGTCAATGTCGGACTGTGGTGATTTTTATCGTTGAAGGATTCACCTTAGTACAGCTTGCTCCACGGTGTTTTATTTACTATCGTTGATATCACTATCTTGTTAATATCTATGTTTTGTAAATTTAAAAACAGGATGTACACAACGATAATAATATGTATATTATAAGCAATCGATTCGATGTAGTATTGTTCAAACATGGAATGAACGTAATGAATACTATATCCAAGCTAGTCCAGGAGCATTAAAGAAAAAGTAAGGGCCGGCACTTCGAACAGTCATATGCATAAAACTACACGAATTCCTTTTTTCCCGGCTGCTGCCAGCCACGCAATTTCTCCGATTGTATGCAAATCCTCAACGCAAACAAAGAATGAAAAAGCACCGACGCAGACGTTCCGTGCCTCCATCCCACCTGAGTACACCCGTCCCGTCTGAGCTCGGGGCAAACTAGCGACTCGCGAGCACAACACAATCCCGACGAGAACAGAGCCGCACCGTAAACAATCCTACTAGGATATTATTCCTGAATAGATCTCATCTTTTTACATATCGACCGCCAACGTCTTGGGGAGCTCTTATTACTTAGTCTTCGGCTTGTGAATAATTCAGCGAGTTTTCTATTAACTACTTAGATAGGAGAATGACGCGCGTAAAAGATTTTTACGGGGGTAGACAGTCGAGAGGCGTGCAAATTATTATTGTTACTTTTTTTAGCTAAAAATAATATAGCTTTACTAGGAATGAATTCAAAATATAAGTAGTTTTAATGAGTAACGCTTTAAGTAATGACGAGATACCGCTTGAGAACCGTTACAAGATAACGCTTTAATGCATTATATTAAGTCATAAAACATTAACAAACTAAGACGAGTACAAATATTAACATGCCAATACTGTAGGATTAGGTAAATGCAGAGTGCATTGTATTGCATTATGCATATTGTTATTTTAACAATGTCGTGCGTATTACTTCGATAATATAGTGTAATTACAGTCACAAGGGAAATAACATCTTAGTTCCCCAGGTTGGTGGCACATTGGCAACGTAAGCGATGGTTGACATTTCTTACAATGCCTATGTCTATGGGCGTTGGTGACCACGCACCATCAGATGGCCCACATGCTCCTCCGCCTTCCTATACAATAAAAAAAAATAGGATGACCAAGGATATACACAATTGTTTCTATGCCAACATACGTATACATTTAAAGTAGGTATATTTAAATTCTAACACCGCTAATGTTGAAAACCTGATATCCTTGAATTACAAAATATTACATTCAAGGTATTTGATATTAATACAAAATAAATTTATCTAAACGATAAATTTTCACCTTATTAAATTAAAACTTTCAAGGCAATCAAAAATTATGTTTGTCAACAGTTCGATGTTGATAATACCGATAATTTGATCGTACATACATACATATATATATACAAGTATCGTATCTAGAACTTTATATACTTAAATATTTAAACGAATTAAGGTAAATAATTTTTAAAATTACCTGTGAAGATTCTTACATTTTTTTTTCAACAGTTCGATGTTGATAATACCGATAATTTGATCGTACATACATACATACATATATATATAGGTACAAGTTTATACGATATATATTATATAATTTTTTAAACGAAATCAAGGTAAATAATTTTAAAATTACCTGTGAAGATTCATACATCAGCGAACCCTTAAAATATATTTACTTTACATTATGTATTTATATGCATTTAAAAAAAAAACGAAATTTATTATTAACGTTCTTGAACATAAAAAAAGGAAAATATAATCTACGACAATAAATATTTCGTATAAAAAATAAGCTAAGTTTCGAGGTCGTTTTGTTTCTATCTCATTAACAAAAGCCACTAGAACAAGCTCTAAAAATCGCTTGGACCTTCCACGAATTAAAGAAAGACGCTTGACTACCTAGACATCTTAGATATATCCGATATCGGATACTGAGAATTCAGGCTATTGTTTGACCTTGTCTGTTAATGTGATCGCTGTCAGTATCGAGAAACATATTTACAGCTTCTTTTAACTAATAACGAACAAAGGGATTTAGAGAGAATACACCGTAACTTTGTAAGAGAATTAACTTAGTAAACTCATTGAAGTTTATTTATTGCTTTTTAGAATTTTTTATATATAGTCTACTACTACTATATAGTCTACTTTTAAATACCTATTGTATTGGTGGAGCAAAACCAGACACGAAAATACCCATTACGTCGCTAACTTAAAACTAACACGTCAGATATTAAATATTACTATCGCTCATCGCCGGGGTTGGGTAGTTCGAAATTCAAAATGCACAATGCATACATCATACAATAAGTTAAACTAGAGCCAGCGCCAGGGTCCATGTAACTGCAGATCGAGTGAGCGAGGCAGCGAGGCCGCGAGCCGGTCCCGGGCAGGTTTAACGTCCGGCCGGCGCGTCTGGCCGTTAACCCGGGGCCCGTGAGGTGCGCGCGAAAACAACGCGCCCGCGCCGTTATCGACGCCACCGCACGCGATTGTATCGCATCATTGATGAATATATTGTTGTAGTAGTGCAAGAGATGGATGTGTGTTTTGGCGCGACTTTTGACACTTCCAAACAAAGGGCAATTTTATTTTTCTATACGATCATGATATTTTTAAAAACGTGTAATGCAATGGCCTCTTCTAATTGAGAATGCTCCGATCGAAAGATCAGTCAAAAGATATCGATACTTAATTTTACCATTAAGTGATTCGACAACTTAGAGCCCAATATAAGTATAAAAGTAGAAATATAAGTATACCTAAAACTTCGTTTTCGTCTACTTTTTTTCTTTTCAATTCATCATTGTTAACCACGTCATGATAAATCGAGTAGATAGAGAATATAATAGATGGGTCATTTCCATATACACATTTAAGCTTTTTTAATAAACACATATTGAAATCGACAATACAGCGATGGCACATTTGAGTTGTAACAGTTTAATTATTTTATAGCGAATAAAAACAAATCCAAACAACCATCATAATATGTTATCTGTTTTGATCAAATTAACATTGGCAAATAATATATTATGGAAAAATCGTTGAAAAGGTAAAACGTTTTGACAGTTGGATAAGGCAATTTGTATTCATAAAATAAATACATCAACCAGTGACATTTACATCTAATTTATATAAATACATACCAATTGGGAATATTCATTTTTGAAACATTATACAATTGATCAGACTTCAGAACAGTTAATGTTTACCAGCATCCGTAGATGTGGTTGCTCTAGATTACGAAGGCGGCCACCAATGCGGTGCAAAAACTGTCGGTCAACGACGCGGGGCCCGCTGGGATGTGGACTGGTGAATTTTCCATATATAACAATTCTTTTAATGATTTTATATAGTTATATATATTACGTATACAATATTTTACGTAATTATTTACAATTTATAATTTCTCATTTACAAATGACACAGCGACTTGATATTGAAGCAGATCGAAGACTAGGAATGACAAACTGTCTTGTTGCATAATAATATTTGCATAATATAGAAACTCCCGTATAATTTCGCAACGAGCTGTCAGAAGCTTAAAGAAGTCAGCCGATCAAACCACTTATACATTTAGTAATCTACATTTGCGCAATATACTCCATTATCTTCATCAGCGGACCCCAACGTTGACCATAATCAGACCATTAACGACGATTATTTCTCAGCAGGTCAGTCTTACAATATCGTCGATTTCAATAGGGCAACGAATAGGCCAAATTATTATTGCGAATTGTGTTGCAACCCTAGTCGATGAAGGCGATATGTACTCGTCCTTAATAAAAAATACATACGAAAAAAATTTGTCGTTATTATATTAAACTGACGTAGGTTCACAATCACTTCCGTTGAGTTTTGACTTTCCATACTCATTCAATTATGTATTAAAATAAACCACCGTTCGCCGCGCAAAAACCTTCGCGGCCGGTCGTTGACACCGAGGGGCACTTTAGGGCTGACTCGTCACACTCCGCCAACACCGCGCCTTATAATAATACTTAACAAAGTATTTATTTTCATCGAAACCGTGACAAGTTGATATTAAGTAATTCGTGTATAATAAATTAAAATCATTTAAATTTAAAATATGTAATGAAATAATTAAACTAAAAGTTGTGAATCAGGTGAAATTTCCAATTCTCGTACCACGTCATCGTTATGTCCGTCGATTACGTTTTGAAAATCATTGTAACAAACATCGTCAATGTTTTTGTATGAGCACACATGTAATTGATTCGTTGTCAGGTGGTTATTCGAAGTTGCGATAACATTTAGCCGACTGTCGGTATGTTGGAAATAGCGTCGGAAACGACAAAGCAAGCGTATGATATGTAAGCGAGACTAAATCCAATTAAAATGCAAATGGTTGTCGGTGCGCAATGAAATCGTGGCCGCAAATATAATGGGTCGAGTGTGAGTGGAGCGTCGACAGTGGAGAAATCTTGGCCATTTGCATTGTGTACCTGAATACCCACACAATGTTCGGTGGCCCACGCGTTGTCTTCGCACACCACACGCTTACCTACCGCAGATTGTTATTGAACTCTGTTAATAATATTATTATAATGTGAATCAATCGTATGAATAACTATATAATATGTAATAAGCAATAATTACGACATTCATATTTCAATAATTAAAATTGAAAAGATGTCTGTAAATATTGATTATAATAACATACTAGCGCGAGCATTAACCTTTTGTGCTTTCGACGTATTTCTTTTAATAGGAAATCTGATCCAAAACTTTTGTTAGGCGACATAACTAAATACCAATCACTATCACAACACTTCCGATTCTTAAATTGAATGTATTTTCATTTCAATTAAATGTAACTTGAATTGAAACGCTTAACGTTCTAACCAATATTTTGTGTCAACGATGAGTTTTGGTAGGGTCTAATAAATTTGTTCCGCATTCCAATGTGAATTTCATTCACGGGCTGTAGCCGAATCGTCTAGACTGTGTGTCGGAGAAAGGTGACCATTCACCGTCGAGACGGCCTGACTACATCGCTTCTGAGATATGGCCACTTAAATGGTTACCGTTAAATATCCGACTATACCTATGTGTTAGTAAGATACGATATAAATTACCGCTACATAAAAATCAAACATTGTTTTCTATTCTCGGTAAACTATTACTATTTACAATAAGAACATAAGTTAAATATATAACTACATACTACTACTAGGAAAATCTGAAGTTTAGAAATTTTAAAAAGGGATGGAATTACACCGTAAATAACGAAAGCTGATTTCAACTATCATAAGTTAAACGGTACAAGTTTGATCTATGAGATCACTTTCTCATTACAATGGTTGAATGAAATACGCCTTCGGAATAACGATCGTATTTCATTGCAATATTGGCAGTTACTTTGATTTACTTAGCCTTAACGAGGAGACAAGTAAACGGGCCAATGGAAATGAGAAAACGTTTAAAACAAGTAAACTATAGCAGGTTACTTTCGAAACACGATATCATCTACATGACGGCCGTTGCACGAGCGTTTTGGTTTAATAGCAACAGCGCACCGTGGGGCCGACATCCGCATAGCAACAACTTTCTGTCGGTGAATGAAAGTTGATCGCGGGGTTTAAACGCCGCTTTAGGAACTGTTGTAAATATTTGGTACTCCCCACTCGTACTGTCCCATTTGGAAACGTATTTTTTTTTTCTTCTTGTTTATTTTTCGATGACAACCTTTTTTCGTCACGTTTTAATTATTTTTATAAAAACACTTTAAAACTTTTATCGCCATCTATTTTCATTCAACACGCCATTGAGGTATAGATTATTATATGCCTACTGATAAATTCCACAGACGTATGCAATTAGTGTCGTAAAAAAGACTCAAGTTCCAATATTAATAAATGTGAAATGTTTCAACCTGTTCTGCTTTAATTAAGATCCATAAAATTATTTAATCAGTTGATCTTAACACCATCCATTCTATCTTAGGTATAAAAATTTACATTTTCTTCTCATGTAATGTTTTATTGAGCTGATCGATAAAACGATATTTATTTTCTTTTTTATTTGTAATTGATTTGACAAACCTTCATTTAATTTGAATACGACAAAAAGTTTATTATAGACAATTACACGAAACAGAAACTTTTATTAAGTAAAACTTTACTAAAGCTTTGATGAGTTGGGACAAGGTCAATGGTAAATTCTCGAATAAAAATGTCACGATATAAACCATACCGTATTATATGTCCAATTGTTTTTATACTGTCGTTATTTTAATGAAAACAAAAGCGTAGAAGTATTCGCTCGTTGAAAACATTGTTATGTAGTCATTGGATAATCGTTTAATTCTTCATGTTCCAAATCTGTGTGACCGGTCACAGATTCCTAGAAACAGGGTATCGGGAGCACAATCTTTGTTTTATTTAGGTAGATCCGGCATAACGATCTTCAATGGAGTGCCAAGAGCGTGGGAGGCGAGAGAATCTGAGCTTCACCATTAAATGGAATCTTATATTTACTTATCACATAATTATGAAAATACCACCCGTGACCCAAAAAAAGCGTGGAAAATGGAAAGTCAATATTTTTTTATATCCTACTGCTCGTTACATCTGTGCGACGCTCCACGAGTGAATTCTATGTGGCTATAAATTTATCTCTCGGATACGTATTGTTATTCGTTCTTAGTTCCCCACAGCCCGTATCGTAAATAAACAACGAGAAATGAAGTGATTTACTCAATTTACGGGTATTGTAGCCGTGATAAGTATAATTGTGTACCAATTTAATATTGTCAGCCTCACATCGGGGTTAGGGTGTAAAAGTTGTGTTATCTAATAAAAGCATCAATGCAAGCACCCATCTGCGAGGGTTGAGCTCAGAATTAGGTTAAAGGTTGGGGAGGTCGACGCGCGTTAAGCAGTTTTGGGGTCGAGGCTACATGAAGCGATCAATTTAACACAAAATAAACTTCGCGATGTAACTGAAAAATCATTTCGATCTCATAAGTACGTTTTTATATTTCCCACAACAGTCTGTCGATAGACACATACATGCCACTTCGATTTTAATTTATTCTTTTGTATTAGTAAGCTGCGTTTTTACGTCATATTTACCGTCATTGTTTATTACAAACACGTGCTCTGAAGATAATCTGAGAGGAATGCGTCTGTGAAGCCATAAAGTTTCACGTAATATAAATTAGTTATGTCTAAACGATCCCGTAACTCAACCCTAATCAAACGCCAGAGGAAAATCAGGTCAAAGGGATATAGGGCAGTACTCACAGGTAGGTCACAGAGGGCTGTGTGCATTCAACAATGTAAATCAGTGTACACAGTCAGGAAACAGCCTGCAGTTTTGTCACTAGAGGTGATGGATTGGAAAATTATATCATGTCTATTTCATTAAGTATCTATCTAACTTTATGCAGCAACCTGGTTTTTGTAAAAATCTATGGGAATAAGATGGACAGGTAAGTTAGTTATTCTATGTATATATAGCCATACTGAATGTTTCTATAAATAAAGAAAATAAATAAAACAATATTCAAACATCATTTAAACATATCCCAAACTTGGACAAGTCTTTCATCAGGATAATTTTCACACTTCATATGATATAAATGGACAGTTGTAATAAAAAACAACAAATCATTCATCTGACTTCCTTCTAAGTTTAAACTGAAAATGGATTCTATGGTCATGTTATTTTGTTCACATTTATCACAAACCTCTTGCTGAAATGACAAGTGACAACATACTAATTAACCATCTATTTCTGCTGATGTAAGACTAAGACTACAAGCCAAGTCTATGATTAATGTAAATCTTACTTTTGATCTTTTAACTCAAGTTAATTTTTCCAATAGCGATTAGTATTGTAATAAAATTACTATGGCAAAAAAATACCAGAAAACTTAAATGTTTAATACTTGAAATGAAAATGAATTTTCGCAACTCGCTTTGAATGATATATTTTAATAAAACATACTAATCGCAAAGCTAAAAGTTAATTAATTTTTATCAAAATAATTGTTTATATTGATTACATTTATTATTAAAAATTACAATTGTCTTTAATTTAGTTTATGCATGTATTTCATGTGTCTATGTTAACTTTTTTAAAAGAGACCCTATTTTATAACCATTAGGCGAAATTTAAATGAATGGTTTTAATGCATTGCTTGGATTTTTTTAAATATAGAGTGCATGACATTAATATCAACATTTCATTGTGCTATCAACCAGCCAGATGTATTTATTTATGAATTTTCTGATCAAAGGAATGAAGAAAGTTATTATTAACTCGAAATTAAAATAATGTATGTTGCATTTCTGAAAGTAAATTACACATGTTCATAAACAATCAATTTATGATATGAGATGAATGAAATCAGAGAACAATTTATTTTATGTATATCTTCAGTGTTTTCATTTATTTAGTAGAGCTAAGCTTTATTTGGGTATTCAATTTAGGATAAAATATTTCTGTTGTTAAAACTACAATATTTTGACCGTTTATTAATTTTAAACGTTTTTAGTAATCATATAAAATTATATATAAATATTATACTTACATTTGTTTTTGGCATTCTCATCCATGAGCATGTTGAAATGGTGGTGGCGGTTCCACGCTGCCATTTTGCCTTCGTGCGGAGCCCCGAGAAGCACCAGGGCCGCCCCAGCGGGCCCAACTCCGTCTAGGGGCTCCAGTGTCCTCA
This sequence comes from Nymphalis c-album, assembly GCA_963151315.1. Classification (NCBI taxonomy): domain Eukaryota; kingdom Metazoa; phylum Arthropoda; class Insecta; order Lepidoptera; family Nymphalidae; genus Nymphalis; species Nymphalis c-album. Next base: position 3,368,686 of record OY720601.1, read on the forward strand.
ATACACTACAACTTTGTCACACACTCATAACCCAAGAGGCATAACTAACACACGCTCACTGGCTCAAAACGCCGTCGCCTCGGACGGCGATGTCATCGGCGCCAGCCCGCGCCGCACATGCCTTTGCACTTCCGCTCCACGCACTTAACGATGCACTCGCGGGTAAATAAGCACGATCAACACGGCACCGCGCGGTGATTCACCTTCGCTGCCCGCCGCGCTCCGCACTGCAGGCGGACTGTAGCGTGCGCCCGGCGCCCGCGAGCCCTACCAGTAACCAGACTGACACCCAAACACTCGTCCGTCGTCACGTGTGCGCTCAATGCACCCAGACCACACCGATACCACCAACACTATTCTCCGCTCTCCGCACACCAAAACAATTACACTTAAGAAAAAAATCTATTTCGGTTTATGAAAATGAATGAATGCAACGGAACGAAAGGCGACGGGAGGGAGCAAGACGGACGACACGATTTCCCTTCTTCGATCCGATCCTTACAGGCTCGAATCGAACTCGCGGGCCGCGAACAAAATAATAACAAATGTGCATGAGATGCTTGTTAAATTATGTGCACGTGGGTTGCGTCACAGGATTTAAGTTACTTATTATAATTGAAGTAGCTAAAATTTTATGTGTTTAAAATCGTTACGGAATCCCTATTCACGACGGTGCAATAGCAAGCTCGTGAACAATTTCAATTTTGATGAAATGCGAACTACACCATAATACACATAAGTATCAAAAGTAATTAATTAACTTCACGTTACATCAGCGTAATTTTAAAGTCTTTAACTACACTATTTGTAAACAAAACACAGCCCGTGATACATTCAGTAAAATAATAGTTTTTAACTGAAATCGCGAACGCGTTGATCAAGCGCGACAAGTAGGACAAAACATGGCAGACTCGACGAAAAGCACACGAACTTTGTCTGTGGTCGTTTTTATTTTTAAACGCTATGGTTGCCAGTACGTTCCATTTTAAAACATGATATTATCAAATAATGATTTTTATACGGAAATTGTGATAAAATTATACTTTACAGTATTTCAAAGTGTATTTTATTATTAAGAAAACTATTTATGCTTTAATATCGATCAGTAGGTGTGGGTTTTTTATTCTTGTAAATTATGCCTCATAATTGTAATTTTAAAAATTACGTATAACGAAACGGTACAAGCGTGTACCAAAGACAAATCAAATGAAATCTATAAAAATATTGTCATCAGCTTGGTAGTTTTTAATGTTATGTAGTAGAAATAAGAAATGCTATATTTTATTTAAACAAAAAAAATATATCTTTAATAATTATAAATCGTTGGTCATTGATACTAATCTTTTTGACATGAAAAATTTAGATGCGGAATATTTACACCAAAATTCAAATAATTTAGACTTTTGAATAAAATGTAAAAAGAGATTGAGATAGTCAAGTAAACAATTTATTATATATTTATTTTTTATTATATTATTAAAAAACGAAGAATAAATTATCAACCATTTATTATAATACCGTATTTAAAACTTTGGCAATAATATTTCTCTAAATATTGAGGCTCAGTCTTAGATAATCTATCAATTCGAGTCTAGTCTTAAATAAGTTATCTATTGGAATATAATATACTATTTGCTAAGATTACAAAGCAAAAATACTACAATGAAATATATGCCTATATAATATTTACGGTTCTAATAAAAATGAAAATAAAAATTATTGACATATCTGCTTTGAACAATTTGAGTGGTGTGGTTGATTTTAAGATTCCAAAATATGCAACACTGGTAATTTTCAATACGCTTGTCATAGACAATAATTCTTTATCTCTTCTCGCATTGGCTAAAGCCTATAATATAATATCTGTGTGTAGTAGTGTATATTGTATACCTATTAACTACCTATCCTGTTTATCGCGGTCGCCATTGTTTCGTCCCCGAAACGAGTAAATTACGAATAAGGAAACAAATCAAAAAACTATATTGTAGATACATAAGTTATTCATACGTTTTAAATATCCCGCATTTATTATTAAAATTTAAATATAATTCGATACATCTTAATTATTTGAAACACGTTGCGTCAAAGTGGAATTTTTTTCAATATTAAACGTGGAGTTTTTGTAAACATGCCTAAACGTGGAGGAAGGATTAGAAATTGGAAACCTAATGAACACTTTGGTAAGAAATAATCTGTGATTATAAATAATATGTTTTCTTTATTGTTTTACACTTTAAACTAGGAAAATTTATTTCCTGTCTAATCATTACAACTTTTGTGCGACCATGTTTGTGACAGTAGAAAAACATATTGTGAAACTAAGCTTGGTATAGTAATATTGTCAAGGCTTCAATTACAAAAACGTTCCAAATTATACTTAACAATATTTAAAAAAATGGGGAAAAGCTAAATAATATTTCTTTTTAATTACAGAACATGATGACCGTATTCAAAGTAATAACACAAGGCGTGTTAGTTTTAAGCCCGGAACAAACAAAGGCAAAAATAAATTCCATTCATGGAATAACGCGCATCTTTTGTTGGATGGTGACATTGACATGGGTGCAACCGCAGGCCAAGGTCCAAACAGAAAAGGTTTTCGAGGCAGAGGGCGTCTCAGCTCTCCTGCACCAAGACCAGCCTCAAAGAAAAAGTTTCTACCTGGGCTGTTACCTTGGTACCAAATAATAATACCTTATGGAGCAAAACATGATAAAGATGTAGTCTTACGATCATTATTGGGCTATATTTCACCGGAAGTCTTCATTCCACATTACTACAAAATAAATGGAAATGCGGCTGTTTTCTACGTTGATGATGTCAAAATAGCAGAGAAACTGTTTTATGCTGATAGAAAAATAGCAATGTCGGATGGATTCAAGCTTGTTGTAATTGTGAGAAATTCTGTACCAAATGTCAATGTTGATGCTGGTATGAAGGAGAAAATGAAGCTTGCTATGGCAAAAAGATATAATCCTACAACTAAAGCCTTAGACTTAACAAAGTTTCATTCTGATCCAGGTAATTATAAGCTAGTTTCAGTTTGTTCTTATTGCTATTCTTAATATTGTCTAAGATAATCTTAAATTAATTCTGATTTTTACTATATACTCTCTCTTTTTTTCTCAGATTTGAGTGATATATTCTGTGCGCTGTTCCGTCCAGTAATCATGTTAGCTGCAATTGAAATTATGGCAGAAAACATTCCTGATTTGGAAGCTTTAAACTTAAATGATAACAAGCTTCATGGAATTGAACACATGAAGATAATGTGCTCAAAGTTAAAAAATCTGAAGATTTTATACCTGGGTGATAACAGGGTAAGTAATTAAAAAGAAATATTTGTATATAACTTGTTCTGCATTTTGAGTCTTTTCTTACTTTTTTTTTATTTTATTTTTTTATTGCATAGGTAGGCGGACAAGCGTATGGGCCACCTGATGGTAAGTGGTCACTAATAGATCGTCCATAGACATTAGCATTGTGAGAGATGTTACCATCGCTTACATCGCCAATGCGCCACCAATCTTGAGAACTAAGATGTTATGTCCCGTGTGCCTGTAATTACTCTGGCTCACTCACCATTCAAACCGGAACACAACAATAGCAAGTAATGCTGTTTTGCGGTAGAATATCTAATGAGTGGGTGGTACCTACCCAGACAAGCTCGGTCAAAGTAAAATTTTTTAAAGTTACTGTTAAATTTGAGGCTACCCATATCATATTAATAAAAGTAAGAGTAAAATTATATTAGTATTGGTTGGGTAGCCTGTAGGATGTTTACTTATAGGCCTAGAAATTGTGCTTTTGAATTGATAAGGAATTAGAATATTCCTGTGTATAACTTAAGATAATATGTCTTCTCCACTTTTAACAGCCATGAATGCCTATCTCAACGGAGACTAATCAATCATGAAAAAGATGAGAGATTAGGTGTAGAATCATGCATGCCTTTTAAAGCATGGGACTGTAAATACACTTCAAATTCATCTTCAAACTATATCTTCTGAATAAATTCCAAATTGATACTCAGGTTATCAGGATGTTAGCCATATTGTATAGTCTAAGGCAGGATACATATAAGTTATTTGAAAGAAAAAAATCACAAATGAATACAGAGACTTGTTCATAATCAATATGAAAGTTTGGTAATTGTATAATTTCATTTCAGATACCATTCCTTGGTTCCATAGACCCCTTGAAGCCACTTCCGCTTGTAGAGTTGTACCTTAAAGGAAATCCTCTGGTGAACAGGTTCAATGACCATGATATTTATGTCAGGTAATACTATTTTTTATCGATATTCATTGTGAAATATGAACAAATGGGCAAAAAGTAAGCTTGTCTGTGTGATCAGATTTACAAAACATTGATAGGATGATTTTGATGAACTTTGATTGCAAGAAAAAAAACTGTTAAGGAACAGTTTACTTGTTAAGGAATTTGAATAACAGTAAGGGTCTGATCGGATTCACCATTGTAAAAACAATGTATCAGATTCAAAAGTAATGACTTAATAATGAACAATTTCTATTGCAATTAATTAATACTGTTTTTTTATAAGAATTTGTTTTAGTTCAAACAAAGCCTCATTACTGGCAAGATAGACTGGGTGCTGCCTCATAATAAATCTCATAAACATTTTTTTTGCATGTTCTTTTTTCTTTAACTAATTGTCAAATACCATTGCAATAACAGTACTGATTCTTGAAGATATTTTTTGTGTTTCAATACAAATAGGAAACAAATGGAATATTTTCTTTTGAACAGAACTGTGATTACATGTGTTTGATTATAAAGTGACTGTTCTGTTCATACATATTATAGTATCAATATGTGGGTAATTAGAATTGGATTTAGTACAATATTGCCAAAAGTAATAACATAATAACTTGTAGAAGCCATGTAGAGTATACAAGAATCTTATGTTAGAAATGCTGACGCTCATCTGGTTATGACTTGTGTAGCTGTGAATTACTTTTGTGGCATGCAATTATTAAATATAGTCGATGGAATATGTAGTATTAACATTCTGTAGTGATTGTTTTCCACCCGTCTATTTATAGTAAATTCAAAGTGTAATCAGATAATTCTAAATTAATTAATATTTGCATAGCAACAATTGTGTAGTGCTTATCGTTTGTCATTTAATTTATGGTAAATGTTAAATATTTAAGAGGATTGATGAAATTTATCATTGAAATAAGTTTGTTATGTAAATGGCTATTATTAACAATATGATATTGTAAACATATAATAGTCCCAAAAAACTAAGCTATTTAAATATTAGTTGTTTGATTACACATAAAACATTCATTAGCATTTCATTACATACTATAAACTTGTATTCAATAAAGATTTTTTTTAATATATCAGTATACACTATCGAACTCAACATATAAATTAGCACAAGTTCAAATATAAAGTTTATAAATAGTAATCGATTTTACAAAATGTTTAACATGGCGTAAGGCGTTATAAATTTTTTTTTATATATCAATGTTAAGATGTAATAATTAATACTCAAGCTCAAGTGATTTGAATGAAATTAGAGAAAAAATATCCTTTGTGCATGTAAGCCCATATAGTACAGTCAGCTTAAAAAAAATGCAATATAAAAAATGTGACATAACTGTCATAATAAATTTATTTTTAAATTAATAAAATTGAACCAAATTCAACAACTATATATTTATTAAATGATGATGGCTTTGCGTCATATTAGTAAATCAAGTAGTATGTATGAATGCCATTAAAAATTATTGCATAATATGTATGTTATATAATTTCGAACCACAATCTTTAAGCTTCTTACCCAAAAGTTCTACTTATTAATGATTCTAAATGTTGTAATTTTTGGGTGGTCCTTTGTATGACGTTTCTAGGCTTCAGTTCGAAATTGTGTGCACCGCATATAATATGATTCAGCATTGGCTCTGGGGTAGAGCGAGGTGCCTAAAATGCCAAAACAATTTCCATGTTACATTTTTTTTATAAATGTGATAATTATTGTTTATTATTAATTGAAATGTAATGAGCTGAAAGACTTACGACCAATAGCTGAAACCGCTAATTTAAAATTTCCCAAACTAAATTTTACATTAACGGTGGCTCAAATAATTAAGTTGCACTTAATATTTGATTGACGTTTCAGTATTCGGTCGAAACTCGCTCTACCCTGATCGGGCCGAGGCCGACGCTAATAAAATTCTGATTCAATTATATTCACTTAGCTTAATAGCTTTTATTTGTACAAATAATATGACTGAAGCCATTGTTTATGCATACTTTTGATGCTTACTGTACATGATGAAATTTATATATTTTCACAAGAATTACTTCAGGATCATAAATTATAAATGTAAAGAAATGATTTTGTTATAAATTATGGACAATAGCTGTTTTGTTTTTTACTTTTTATAATGTAATGTTCTATAGTCATACTAAAAAAAGGTATTGTCCATGAATTGATAATAAATGTTACTGATGAATTACAAGAGTTACAGTTTTACATGTTTGCCGTGTTTGTATGTCCAGCGACGTCCGGAAGAAATTTCCAAAACTGATGAGATTGGTAAGTAGGATATGGCTGATAGTCTTATTTTGTATATTGATTCATGATAATTGTACGTACTTTACCATTTTAATGGATAATGTCTTCAATAAAAAAAACTAAAAATAAATAAAACAATAAATGTAATGAACAATCATGTACATATAAATTGTAAGTATGTATACAAAATTAATAATAATAGATATTCACATTTAACGGGTGACAAATAACTAATACAATTATGAAGCAATGCAAAAGCAAAGCAAGCAAATGGTATGACCAATGACTATTATATTACTAAATCCAATACTGTGTTTATTATGCTTACTATATTAATAATAACTCATTATATAGGACGGCGTGGATCTCCCTCCAGCGATCGGCTTCGACGTGTCAGAAGACGTGACGCTTCCTCCCAGCCAGCAATCGTTCCTCATAGACCCCGCTGGCCAGGACCTGGTCAGAGAGTTCCTAACACAGTATTTTGCTATATTCGACTCGGAGTCAAGGCAACCTCTATTGGAAGCCTACCATGAGACAGCTACAATGTCTATGGCAGCGAACTATCTCAGCAATGATAATAGAAATGCACCAACTAACAGGTTAGTAATGACATCTTCTACAGTTTGATAGCCTTGTGGTAGATCCCGTGGTCCCGGGTTCAAATCTCGGGTAAGGCTAATGTAAAAAAAATCCGGTGTTTTCGTTGTGAAATTCTAATCGTCTTTTTATTTTTTTATTATTTCTATAAAATCATGGCTTACTTAATTCACAATATAAATAATATTTATCTTGTTTTAGATTGAACGCATACATATCAAACAGTCGAAATTTAATAAGAATAACGGAGAGAGAATCAAGAAGGAGATATTTACGGACGGGCAGGTTGCAAGTTGTCTCGTTCCTCTCGGATCTGCCCAAAACTAAACATGACTTAATGAGTTTTGCAGTTGATTTACTCGTTTTTACGGTAAGTTCTTGTTAGTATTCTGTGTGCATCATTTCATTGCTTTCATGAATGGGTTATTTCATTTTAAAGTGAGTTATGTAATTAATCAATACTTATCATGGCATTTTTTACCATTGTTGTTGTTGTTTCTTTTATATAACTATTAAACTCATTGAAACTGTTTGCCAAGTATAAATATAGGACTCTCACGGCCGAATACTGAAACGTCATTCAAAATGAAGTGGGACTTAATTATTTGGAACGTCATTAATTTCAAAATTTTGTATGCGAAATTTGAAATTAATGGCGTTCCAAATAATTAAGTCCCACTTTCGTATTTGAAAGACGTTTCAATATTCGGCCATCAGTATTTTAATAAAACTTTATATGTAATTGTAATGTAATATTTTTTCTTTTAAATATATTTAATGTACAAATTTTTGTATACGTAATGTGACTTATTTTTTTTACATACGTTAAATAATATGTTCATACGTAAAATGTTTACAAATATATTTTGATTATTTTAAAGATAAGAAATTATTTTAATAATAAATTTGTTCACAGCCTGCAATGATAGTTCTAACAATGAATGGAGTGTACAAAGAGATAACTGTAGCCGGCACCCCTTCACGGTCCTTCCATCGTACATTCGTCATAGTGCCCAACAGCGCAGGAGGGTTTTCTATCACAAATGACATGCTCTTTATCTCTAACACTACAAGGGAGCAGGTGAGACACGAGTCTTTACTTTCTTTGACACAAGTGTAAAAATATACCTTAAGATTGATTTGATAAAATTTATAAGAATTGCTTCAATAGACATTTAAAAAATATTATAGGATGTAGGAATAGAATGAAGGTCGTCGCTAAAATTTATTTACGTAATAATGTCTCGACCATTATGGAGATATCAAGACATTTCCAGTGAATTATACTAACTTGACCATTTAAAGCACTTTTTACACAACCTGCGGCTCGCTGACCGCATGCGGACCCCCGGGCTTTTGTATTTAGCCCACCTAGTGTGTTATTTTATTTTGAACTATTTGTAATGTAAAGGGTTCCACTAAACATTGTCTATCTCCAGGAGGACACGAGCTCGTCGTCGTCTGTTGCGGGCGCGCCGGGCCCGTCCGCCGCGCCCGCCGCCGCCCCCGCGCACGACGACACGCAGCGCGCCATACTGGCCACACTGAGCCAGCAAACCGGCATGAACGAGCACTGGAGCATCAAGTAAGTCAAACTTTACTATATACTATGACGACATTTTTTCATGAATGCCTATGACTTATCGTCACTTAACCTATCATTAACATAGGCTTTAGTGTCTCTTGTAATATAATGTATATCTTGTTCAAATTCTTTTGATAAATATGTTGATGAGTTGTATAAGGAGCATGTTATGAGTATTTAAAATGGATATTATTGTTCATACACAACATATTTGATTACACATATGTATATCAATCAAATTATATACTTATGCCTGTGAACAATGGTTAACTTATAAAGTTGTAGATCATGAGTTTCTGGAGTCAAAAAATTCCCTGTAGTCTCTTGAGTTACAAACTAGATTAATACATAAACAGTCAATTCATGTCTTTGCAGCACTTTCTATGTATTCTTTATTTATCATATGGAAAGTCAGTGTTAGGGCCCATTATTTCGACTTTAACTAAGTAGTAATAAAGTCTTATCTATTTTTCTATCATTCATCCAACAAATAGGTAACTTAATTATGAGTCATTTTTAATATATTTGTAATATTTATTGTTTTTCTTCTTACAGTTGTTTACAAGAAACCGGTTGGGATTATCAGAGAGCATTGTTCATCTTCAACCAACTACAATCAGAAGGAAAGATACCACCGGAAGCTTTTGTGAAGTGAACAAAATGTCTCATAAATGGGCTGTGCCTTTGTTAATAAAAACATTTTTTTAAATTCAATTTAAATAAGAAGATAACATTGAGAAGACAGAAGAGGAACAGCATGTATAGAATTGAAATTGTTACTTAAAAAAAAAAAGATAAAAGCCGCCAAAAAAAGAACTGGCTGGTGAAATTAATAAAAAAAATATCATAAGACTTCATAAAAATAAAATATTATAAATGTTGGTATGAGTGTAGAATTTTGAGTGATTTAAATATTGAAAGTAACTAATATTAAGGTTTACAATTTATCTTTTGTTTTGATTTTTGGTTTGAAATAATTGTGGAATTATAAAAACGAATATGTTATATGTTTTGTGTGTAATGTTGTTATTTCCAGCACAGACACTGTCAAATTGTAAATGTCTAACAGAATTATGATCGTAGAAGGCTCAAATTGTATAATCTTTCTTTTTCTTCTAACATTTTCATGAACTTGTAAGAGTATGGTTTGAGAAATCTTAAATCAAATGCCGTAATCAAACCCTGCTTCTTATTTTTTAATAATATATTGTTATATTCTACACTCATATCACATTAAGATAAGAAATTTGCAAAGATGTATAATGACAGCAACTACATGCTATGAATAGAAATTAGAATTAATATGTTTTCCCAGTTAACACTAATGATTTTTTGTTTGTATATATATGATATATGTATGGATGTCTGAATTTAATCAATTTAATCTGGACGAATGTAACTTTAAATGCAGACTGCAGTGTTTAAATGAAATATTTTATGTAGTGTAAGCACTGTGGTCAATTAAATTTGATTAGAGTTATATAAATGTTGTTAAAGCTTAAGGAATAAAATAATTTGATAAATATTTTACAAATTGTAAAAATATCATAAAAGTGAACATTTTTGTAGTAGATAAAAGAAACGCTAAGTTATTTTTTTTTATGTATTATTTCAATGTACCGTGAGTACTGTTAAATTCATACTTCATAAAATATGTTACTTTTTTTTCGATTTGACAAAGAGAAATGTAGACCTCGAATTTCGTTTTAGAAATAAAAATAGCATTAAGTCAATCATCTGTTCGTTCTGGGATCTGGGTTTAAAAGGCGCAGGTCGTTGAAAGAGCGTTACTCCTAAAATGGCCGGTTTCGTGGTATCCGTTGACATATTTTTGACACTCGGTTGTTTAACCACATGGTATATTTATGGCGTGAGTGGAACTCGCCTCGGAATAGACGGCGGATCCCCTAGGAAAGTTCCTTGTGGGCTAGCTGTCTTGTGATCGATAGTATCATGGTGTCGTCACGGTGCTTTACTTGGCCGTGGCTGAAGGGTGGCTCACTCCTGCACCGTAACGGGGTTGTGTTTAGGGATGACTTAGATAATTTCCTAGTATGATTACGAGTTAAGAAAATAAAGTTTTATTTTTAAAATGTTTTGTTTTATTTTGAATGAATAGAATTCTTATGTTACCTTGACTTTATACAAAATATTCAATATTTGTTGTTGTTAATAATAAACTTCATATGCGTCCCTACCTCGCATGATGGATTCTGTTTTCTTCTTGGCTAAAATAAGTAAAATATAAAAAATAAACATGTGTGGAATTCACACGTGGTAAAAGTGAAACCTTTTCTCCGTCTGTCTCTTTATTATTATTGCTAGGTATATTAGTGTTTCCTTGGCTGACACCGACTCCAAAAATAACAATAATTGTAACTACATTATCAACCACACAACACAATCGTACCTACATATTGATGAGTAGCAAATATTAAGTTAATTATCAAATTATAGAAGAATACGAATAATTACGTATTTTTACTTTTTAGTGCATATTCATTTGTATTTCCTTTGAAGTCGGTTTTGGTTTTGTTAAAATTTTTGTTTATCTCTCTTCATTAAATGAATTTATGTTATTGTTTGTATTTGTTTGTGTTATTGTTGTTTATCAGTATTTGCTATTGGTCCTTTTTAAAGAGGACTGAAATCAAATTATATATTATAATGATATAAGCAAAGCATTATCAGTGATACAAAATCGTCTTACCACAAATACGTAACCTAAATAAAATAAAATAAATGTAGTGTGTATTACCTTATCCAATGATACCAAAATCAACATAACATTACATATTAGTGATCTTAATATAACCGAGGCTAGACTGCTTTTAGGAATCACTTGAGTTTCGAAAGATAAATACGAAGTTAAAGACGAAGACAAACTTATAAACCTAAGTTTTCGACTCCTCGATGTCAACAAATCCTTCCAGGAACAAGTTGTTCGATCGCAGGGAAAGACCGTACATTAGATTTTGAAGGCTGTGATAATAATTTAAAAAAATTATGATGCCCATGGGAAGAACTTGTTTTAATCACAGGGCCACACAATCAGTGTTGAGTTTTCATGTATTTAATTTAGAATTATAGAATAGGATGAAGTTCTGCCATATATCACCAAACCCGGTAAACACGGTACTGGAACAGCACGGTGGAATATGTTTCAAAGCTTTCTTACAAAGAACACTTGCCTAATAGTGAGTCGTAATCGGGCTCTTTTCCTAATTTAGTTTTTACTTTTCGGGAATCCAGCTTGAGTTATTTAGTATAAGATTCATAATGGTAAAACTTTTTAGATGAACTTATTAATTATTTGTTTTTTCTTATGTAAGTCATACATTCACACTTTAAGTAGGTATACAATTTCAATAATTGTTTATGTATTTGAAACGTATTTGTATCTATTGTGTTACAACTTGTTATGACATACCTAAACAAACTCGTTTCAAAACAGCACAAGGTGTAATAATGACGTCAATTGATTATTAAATAAATATTATGCGTTAATAAAATTGTAAGTTGATAAATTAAACACTAAGCTGTAAACATACTCGTGGCTAAAATCAAAGAACTGTTTTTGAACGAACGAATGTCATTTTCAGATTTGAAAAGAGGCCGAGTATGGTCAAAAGCGAAAATAGGTACCTTTTGGTAGTACGTGGTGTGGAACCTAAACGATTCTACAGGCTCTACAGCTGATTGTTCCACAAACAAATGTTCATGTTCTTAAATTAAAAATATTCTGCATTAAGTCGTTTGTTACGTCTTCATTTCCAGATATTCAAATAAAACTTATAGGACTGTATATCCCTAGACTTCGAATCTTGGATGAGGCTAAAAATGTCTCAGTTCAGAGTCTCGAAAAGCACGCAAAACCGTTGGTCCTGTACTTGTTGGTCTTGTCGTCTGGCCCTATCTTCGGAGAGCAAATGTGCGCTATGATTAATTTTGCGCAGGTTTCATTAACCAATATAAATTAGTAACTTCTTATTTTCATAATATTCATTAAAATACGCCAGTTTTGACCTCCAAACAATGTTTCCTTTGTTTGGAGGAAAACGTCTTAATCAGCTGATACAATTAAGATTTCGCTGGAACTTCTCTTTGAAAATATTCCGCGTTGCACACGCTCTTGTTGACTTATGATAACTCTATTCGAAGTAAGATGACTTCGTGATTGTGGAATTTTATAACAATGAATTACAATTACTTTGGTAGTAAATTTGAACTTGGTTATGATGCTGCTTAATAATGCTTGCTTTTTTATTTTATATTTACGTGAACAAAATTATGACGATAAAGATAACAATGTTTATTCTTTTGTCGTAAAATACAGAATTAATTATCAAAATTTATTGTTACTATTTACAAATAACAATTAACGTCTCATCGTGATGATTATATTAGTATCTGAATGACGTAGCACGTTTCTCAAGGTATTATAAGAAAAAAATTACCTAAGTCAAAATACAACATTGTATGTACCTATTAACAATGAGAAAAAACGAAATATTTAAATAATTATATGAAATCCATTGAGGGAAGTTTTTTTAATACAACTGATTCAATGATAAAATCAATAGATGTAACACAACAAAATCTTAAAAAATATCATCATTGTGGCGATTTTATTAACTTAAATCTTATTTCACTTAATTTATTGGTAAATTAATCATAAATACACTATAATTAAATTGTAATGACTACGGTGAGATCCTAATAGTAGGTTGTAAATGTAATTAATTATATGTTACTTATTGTAAGCTATAATCATAAAAATCACTTATACTATATTATCTACATTGCTTTTCAGAACTCAACTCAGGTTCTTAGCCACATGAATGTGGCACGGATTTAATTTAGAAATATAAGCCTCATGTATAAAACATATTTTCGTAATTGTTATTGCTTATAATGGAACAATTTCTTTAGCATTAAGAAACAAACTCATCGTAGAAAACGGTTTTGACATGTCAGTGACACGCGACATTGACCATTATAAATATAACATTTCAAGAATAGGCGCATCAAAATAGTATATCACCTGCATCATCATCATAAGTCAGATGTCAACATTTCACGGGTGAGTATTGAAGTGAGTTCTTAGCACTACTGGTTTATATTAATTATTAATACATTTGTATCTGTTTTCAATCTTTAAATAATTCGTATATATTATACATTGTATCTTCAGTCCAGTCTTTTTTATTACGAATTTCCTGTAAAACAAGCTGGGAATCCCTCAAAATAATTATTTGCCGGTAATATACTTAATATTATTCTCAGAAATTGTCATCATCGTAGCCCGTAGTGGATAATAATCCTTATTTCAATGCAATAAAGTCAGCTTTCGATTAAATGTTATTTTTACGATTGAACTATTCGTAAATTACGCAAATAATTTAGCACTATTTTCCCCTTTTTAAAGCAGAACGGTAAAAGCTCAAGACCTCTGATTTAAAACAAACATCTTTCTTAACATTTAAAATGTTACCGTGACTTAAAATGATCTTTCATCTCGAAAAATGAGTTAATTTTGACCAAAATATATTAATACTGCGATATTAGTGAGATATTCTACGAATGTATCTTCTGAGGGTAATACTAATACTAGGTGGCCGCAATCATTTTTAAAACATTTCACGAAAACCAATTGACCCATTTTCGTGCAACTTCGGTTACCATGCAAACATGCTGTGGAAGGTTTCAAAATTCACAAACACAATATTCGCGCTCTCTATTTATAGTATTATCTAAGTATAGATTAATAAGTATTAGTATTTAGTACCGGTATGAGATTATGTTATTAAGTATCAACAAACAATTTAATTCCAATTGATACGGTTAAGTAATTAATCTTACTTTCTTATACTTTATCAACTTTCTAGTAAAAGCAGTTAAGATTAGATCTAGTTACTTCGTGTTATATTATAGCGTAACGTTTTGTTATTTATTGTAAATTACATTACCAGTCCTTTATTTTTGAGTAATATAGCAGGAACACTACTGGTCTGAAATTATATTAGTGTATTTGCTTTTTTATTTATATATCTAATTAATTACCTATATAAATATTGAAGTTTTATGTTTCCTCATATTATGCGTTGAGTTATTATTCGATAAATAGAAGCTAAATATAGTTAAATAAAGTAGTTTTTAATATTATTATATTTGAGAACAATTTTAAGCGTTATAAAATGTTCCTTAATAGCTAAAGATTAGGTTATACGCCGCGATATATAATTTTAAGTACATAGTTTGGTAGCGGTAACGAAAATTATTTAAATAACAAACATAGAAGAATAAAAAATATATAACAAACGCTTACACACGTTTACACACGTTTACAAACGTTTACAAACGTTAACATAGTTTTAAATTTTGATTAGTTTAAAAAAGATTGTAAAGATGTAAATTGTTGAAATGAAAATCGTATCAAAAACCAAAAACATAATTCTTTAAATTATATCAAGAATATTGTAAGCGCCAATATATAATTTAGACGCGATAATCGAAGGGTACACAAAACTTACTACGTGCCATTGTTAGTATAATTCACAGATTTACAACCTATTTGTCATTTTAACATTCTGTTGTGAAGAAGATTAAGTAAACATTTTCAAACATGAACCTTTCGTTTTGTTTGTAAAGTCGGTTAAATAGTTGAGAACATTTTTCACGGCTGGCAAACAAGTCATCGACCGCGCTCAGCGTTGCACAGAGAAAATATTCCGTGACATTCTAATACTGTAGTGCAGTTTTGGCCTAAATTGTGCATAGTGTACATCACACACTTTATAATACTTTTTATTTGACATCATATTGAAAAGATTATATTTATTAATTACCTTGTTTAAATCAATTAATTGTTGTTATAAGACGCTGCTGTAAAGTTTTAGCTGAAGCAGTATAATGTAGTAGTAGTATGTGGTAGTAAGTAGGTAGTAGTAAGCTAAGCTAAGTAGTACATTTGTTAATGCTTTTTTATCTGTTTATGTGTTTTTGTTATTGACATCAACCAGTTTTTATAGTGTTTTTGTATTTGAGTCTCTGTTACTTGAAAAAATAAATTGTTTTTTATTATTTTCACAACGAAATGTATTTTGTAGGTTATAATTTAGTAAATATAGAGATAATGCAACATTTATGATGTAAGTGGAGTATAATTTGTGTAATATTTACTATGTTGTATGGGCTGCTTTATTTAAATAATTATAATGTTTGCTAATATGATTACTCTTTCTCTATGAACTGGGGATTTAAAATAGAGCAAGCCTTTTCGTGGATTTTTTTAGAATTTTTTCAACTCGAAAATTCGTTATTGTGAATGAAAAGTAGAAATTAAAATTATTTATTAGTATCTATGGAGGTCATAGGTCAAGTAATGTTTCTCTAAATAATATAAAAGACTGTATGCCGAGTTATATGGGTTCAAATAGAAATATTATCAACGAGAACGTGTTCTGAAATATGTATAGTTGACGTCATAACAAACTAATAACATCATTATTAAACCACAATCTAATACTTTTATAATCACAGAGAAATATTAAACGATGTAGTAAATTAAAAAATGATCTAAGCATATATTATATTATAATAATCTTAATTACACGTAGCTAAGCAAAGATTGGCTCGTTGTTTGAATTACACGCGTATACAATATAACGCTTTCGCTGTGTTATGTGAGCACGACTTTATAGCACTTGCTTTTACTCTGTACCTAGCATTATCTTGATTCAGTTTATCTGAGTACCGCCACTGTGATGTTAGTTGTAGTCGCTGTTCGCAACCAGTGGTCGCCGGACGTACCACGATCTTGGAATTCTTTGTTGTTTTTTTTAGTGTTGAATCGAGTTGCTAATTGTTTGTTGTGAATGTATAGTGTAACGGTATAACGCAAGCGGAACACATCGGCCGTTTGAGGTCAGTATTGTTCGATGTGCATTAACCCTTCTAAGTTTTGTTTTGACTTTGTATTGTCTAAAGCGTGTTGCTGGGTCACTTGTACCATTACAAATTTTAAACTTTACTAACAATATCTGTGTTATGTGATATATACGTTAAAGTTATTAGGCGTTTATTCAAGTATCAATTCATAAATTTATTATTAACTTACCTCCCAATTTGATTGTATACGATTCAAATGAGACTAGTTAAATACATTTCAAAATCAACGGGTCTTTTTGTGTGCAGAAGTATAACTAAAATATTTAAACATTAATTCAGAATTATAATTTGAATAATTTTAGTATATCACAAAATAGTATGTTAATTATTTTATGATGTAATAAAGTTTAATTTATATATATAGTTCATGTAATTGTACAAGTTGTAAGGATTATTTCTATGAAATATGGTGTATGAAATTAAGTTTTTCATATCTCAGCGGTTTTCGCACCACTACATATAATGAATTATTCAATTTTTTTTTTATTTACAACGTAATTTACAATTCTGTATGAAAATCTATGTCAATTCCCATCCAGACCATCTTAGTTTTAATGGCAGCTAATTACATATGCAATGGGAAGATACATAGAAGATGCAGGTTTGAATCTGGGCAAGCACCACTGAATTAACATGTGCCCAATTTATTTGCTTAGGTTATACATCATCTAGTAATCAGATAAAAAACTGTGTGTGTCACATTAAGAGCTACCACATGTAATTCTGGTTGAATAGGGAATACGCTCCACAGCTTCTCGAGGAGACGTGTGAGAAGGCCTAAGCTCAGCAGTGGGATATTTATATGCTGTTACAAAATTAGAATCTAAAAATACATTGGTCTATTGTAAGTATATTATTATAGGAATCAACATGGATTTATTTTAAATTAAACGATTCTTTTTGTAGTATAGTAGTTTTATACTATAGAAGCGCGGTTTTCACGCGGTTGTCTATAGCTTATCGCTTTCCATGATGTTTATTTGGATTAAACTAATTAATTAAAGCATTTTCGTATGAAGTAAACCCTTTCGTAATTTTTATCAATGACAAAAATAGAGAACAGTAGTTTTATAAATAATTACAATAGCCTATTGTAAGTCTACTTAACTTAATTAGAACTCTATTACTATGTATAATAGCGACAATATTCCGTCATATGACCGTAAAAAGCATATCAAGTCACGGTAAAGACCAAAAAAATATAAATACTTATTATTTAGATTTATGTGGTAAAAACCCTGGACTAGAGATACTTGTATGAATGAGGATATCGGTGAATAAATCCTTAATCTTCTTTCTTTTTTTTAAATTAATTAGCATATAACGTTTTAAAAGAATTTAACCTTATCATACACATAAGCTGTTATGTAAATACGATATAGGCATTCTTGCTTCTTACTGTTTATAAAATAATTTAATTTCGCAGTGAAATATCGTGAATCTTGACGGATTAAGCTCATATGTATGTTAATGAGATATGTGATGACGAGGTGGACATATACATATTTTTTATATAACACATTTCACTATAAGATAAAATATTTTTTAAATTAGTGTAGATTTTATCATATACTTTTGTATATCCGATGAATAAACAGAATGATTATAGTATCTCTTGTGTGGCTGTCTGTCCGTTCTCCAAATCTTCTGGACGGAATGTAACGGATTAAAATTTCGTACCAATACACCCAGTCTCAATTGACCTACTGACGGATGTATGGCGTTGTTAACCAAATTCTGATTTAGAGATAATTTTGGAGGGCATATAAAAAAATTGACATTATTAAGTAATGAATCATATATAAATCAACTATATTCACCATCATTTGAAATATATTAAAGAAAATAAGTATACAGTTAAAAAACTTTTTTTCTTAAAAATAATGAAACTATTTATTAAAAAAAAATAGGGAACATAGAGTCATAAGGTCCAGGAAAATTTAAAGAAAAATCCTAAGTACTAATTCACACGGCTTACAAGTAACTCGTACGAAACCTTTTCAACGCGAGTAAGTTTCTCACTTGGTCAATCTTCTAATTTATTTTGCGTTACTTTTTTCCATAGATCTTGTTATGATTGTGAGTTAATTAATTAGATTATAATTATTAACAGGTAAAAATATGTCTAACGATGTTTTATCTGTGTATATCTAATTTTTCTATCAATGTATCTTACAGGTGAATAACCTAGCAAACGCATGTTGTCATTTTAATTGCAAAAGCTCTAGAAAAACGGTAATATTTTTTACTACGCTTTCGAATATTAATTGATCGGTGCAACTAGATAACGGACACGTACGGAAGCGATGCGAATTATTTAACGTTATTGTGAACAGCTGGGTTGCGTGACAGCGCCGCGGAAATATGACTACACTTGACGAAATCGCCTTCCGAGTACGAAAGTGAATTTGTTAATCATTTATATATCAAATAATTTCCGTCTTTGACAAAATAAAAAATATTTTTATTTGTTATGTTATAAAAATTAGTTTTATTTTATCCAATTTCTCTTTTTTTATACTTTTAATTATTATGGAACGATGTGTGACGCACGCAAAAATCGAATTAAATTTTGCACAAAAAATATGTACCTATTGAAATGTTTATTTCTTAATTTGCATATTTCTGTTTATTTGTAAAAATACTTTTTAAGAGACTTAAATAATTTAAATATGTGCGTGACATAAGAAAGCGCAAAAGCGAAACGAAAACGTGCCAATTTTTTTATTAAATAATTAATAATAATTAATATTTAGTTAAATTTTGTTCTTGAATTAAACTACGTAAAACCTTTTTTATAATTAAAAGTGTTTTAATTTTTAAATATTTTTTTAGCATTTTAATTTATATGGTCATACTCGCACTGTTCCATTTTCATGCACACAACTACCATATCATTGTTCACTGATGTTAAAAATAAAACTGAGCAAGCCACGCATCTTTATTCATTGGATTAAATTGACCCACTTTGGTACTCAAACCTTTGCATTCGTGATCGTATCGAGGAAGTTTTTTTATGTCAAGAGACAGTACAATTTCCTTGTCTCGTTGAGATTGTTAGCGCCAATTGGATCATCTCGAGTTAGTGGCAATTGCTGAACTAGTCAGATCCAGGCGATAAGAATGTTCACGTGAGACGCGATACTCCATGCAGTTTATGCGTGCACAATGCACATTAATAATATAATAACAGTGTAATATATATATTTTTTTTATTTCATAGGAAGGTGGACGAGCATATGGGCCACCTGATGGTAAGTGGTAACCAACGCCCATAGACAATAGCATTGTAAGAGATGTTAACCATCGCTTACATCGCCAATGCGCCACCAACCTTGGGAACAAAGATGTTATGTCCCTTGTGCCTGTAATTACACTGGCTCACTCACCCTTCACACCGGAACACAACAGTACCAAGTACTGCTATTTTGCGGTAGAATATCTGATGAGTGGGTGGTACTTACCCAGACGAGCCAGCACAAAGCTCTACCACCAAGTAAATTATATGCTTTAATTAGCGACATCGAATGATGATGATTGACATGAAATATCATTTGGTTTTCATAGAAAATTGTGAACCTGTAGGGACAGTTGCCTAAGGAAATTGATAGAACCTACGACTATTACATCGCTAGGCGGCCCGTAAACCATTAGGATATTATATTATATAGTAATCTATGATATTAGGTATATTATTAAGACATTTGAGAAATTTCCATTACAAAAATGACTATATAGGTGGATCCGTTCATCAGTTAAGCTATTTGTCTTGCCATGAACTGGAGTGGTGTGTCAGAGCTTATAACTACTTCTAAAAGTCTGGATGGTCACAATAAACAGTACATCCGCTAACCACGTTAAGTTTATAAGCGGTGACCGTTAGTATCAGTTATGAGACGACTCACTGTATGTTAATTTTATTTAATCAACTTAAATAAATTATAATAAAAACTTACTTAAATAAAATTGTAAATAAAAATGATGCTAATGATTGGTTACACTTAATCAAATTTATGATAATTAGTGCATTATCTTTCCTGATATTTTAAATTCGAATGTGAGTTTGTTTGTTCGTCATCATGAAAATTTGAAGGCTGTGAGGGGTTCAGAAAAGGATACCTAACATCTCTCCTGTACACGAAAATTAGTTAGTAATATTTTCTATCACAATATCTTTTGAACATTCCAATTTTAAAATTGAATAAAATACGTTTTAAATAAATGAAATTACACTCCACTTATAAAGTTAACTTTAGTATGAGATTAGAGATGTGCTACTAGATGTTAGAGAGATAATAGTGGGTAATGGAAACCATGTTTATAATACTATAGCAAACATGTGAGGTTCTTAGTATCGCGTTCAGTGCATACAGTATTCATTACATTCAGACCAAGTCAAGTCAAGCCTTGATAAAAATCAAGCGAAGATAATCGACTACTTTGAATTCTTTTGTATAAAATCCAATGCAACAATGCATTGATTTAATTCTTCGCTTTCATAACAAAGAGCATCTATATTTAAAGTTTAAATATATTTACTTTTATTTCGTCATTCAAAGAGACTTGACGGCTAGTGAAGTAAACAGATGATTGCGCTTTGAGGTCTAGCGTCTAGTTATGTATTTATTTGATTGTAATTCATCTTGATCTCGGCTGTGATGGAAAACATCGTGAAGAACGGCTTGTGCCGGATGATATTCTGCTACTCGTTTTTACATTGGAGAAGCGTTACGGCAAGAATTAAATTTCTTGCCTTTTCCTTAAGAGGAGGGGAGACCTTTGCCCAGCGTACGTTTACGTGCTCTTACCGAATTATGATTAGTCCCAGCTGTGGGATCTATAAGATCATGCAAGTAAACGCTCACTATTTGTTCTACTATAAATCGAAATATTTTGTATCATTGTCATCCCTTTTAAGGGCAACTGAGCCAGTGTAATAAGAGGCATAAGTATCTTAGTACCCCGTATTTGGTAAGGTACAAGAAGTAGTTTTTACTTGGTGGTCTGTCTTTTTCATTTGAATTAAATATAATACAACAAATGTGTCATTTTTATATGCTAATAGTTAGCCGTCACCGGGTATTCCAACGTAGATCCCATACTTAATACCAAATACCACTGATAGCATTGAATTATTGATAACGTAAAAATGGGTTTATGCCATGATAATGACTATGGGCTGCTTATTTTAACGTAGCCTTGTACCAAAAATTGGTCCAATCAGTTTTAATTAGTTCAGTTTTTTAATATATTTAACGAATGTAATTAGCATCATTATTAAAAACGGAAATTTTCTATACTTCATAGAAACAACAGGATACAATGGTACTTTTATCAAAATTATTCCAACAAATATACGTGGCCGTGACGAGGCGAACGTTATATTTGTTGGTGAATTTTTTTTGAAGTGAAAACTTCTTTAGCAACGTTGTGATTTGAAAGTCGATGAAAGGAAAAAGAGAGACACATAAATTCATAAGATTTAACGTGGGAGAAAATGAGATAGGAAGCATTATACAGTTGAAGCCAACATTTTTGAAGGTTTCACTTCTACCACGTGTGAATTGCACACATGTTATTCTTATTGCATAAGAAGGTGGACGAACATGTGGGCCACCTAATAGTAAGTAAATAATTTACAAATATGGAGTGAAGAGGGGGCATAACGGCATAGCCGTCAATAATTCACCGTCTCGGCACACGAGACACGAGTCGGATTTATCCCCAAGGACAAGGACACTACAATAGATTTTTTAAAATTACCACCTAACTCATATCTTACGAGTAGTTCCATACGCCGTTGGTTGCCTGGAAGAGATCACTACGTAGCAATATGCCCGCCAAACTTGTAAAGTAGTTAGGTTGCATCCATGTGTTATGTTTTTTTAATCTTTGTAGTATTCAATAAAGTATATGTTATTTTGAATCTTTGTGGTGTTCAATAAAGTATAAAGTATAAATACCATATCTTTTACGTACATATATTAGTAGAACAGTTCCTTAAACTGTAATTAGACTATTGATACAAACATCATGTGATTCGAATCACTTGTGTGTTTTAGATTATGTTGTGCAATTAATACTCGGTTCACTTGAGGCTAAGGCTGATAATCTGTTTGTTCTGTTATTATTGCGTTATTTCAGCATTTCTTTTTTTTAATATTGTGATATCAACTATCATGACAAGAACAATTTTTGATTTTATTGTTCGGATGATGATTAAATACTATTTGTTTACAACACGAACAAATTGTATAAAATGACTCGTATGTAATCTTTAGAAACACATACCTTTTAACATTTTTCTCAATGTTGTAAGCCCCATAGGATTTATTTTCATTGTAAAAAAAAATGTAGAGTAACAGCTTATTCATGACCACACAGCTGGGTTACGGCCTGCTCACTTTAAGGAGAAGGATTGAAGCTTGTTCGATCACGTTGTTCCAATACGTTTGGATAAACATGTTTCGGAATTTCAATAAAATTAAACACGAGCAGGTTTTCAGACGGCGTTTTCCTTCACCGCCAAGTCCGAGATGAATTATAAATACATATTAAGCACATGAAAGTTTAGAGCTGCTTGAAACTGGAATAATCGGTTAAGAATCATGCGAATCTAACCACTGGACCATATTGACTTAGAGGTACATTTATACCTTCTTGCAATTAATAGAAGTTACTAAATGCATGTCATTAGTGCACGGTAATTAAATTGATGTAATCTGACGCAGGTTTATTGACCACAGCGTGACAAACACATAAACGCTAGTGTGTATTTTTTATCCTTCTTGAATATACTTAAGACAAACTTGAACGCAACGTCATATGATTCATAGCATTCATATTTATATATTTATATCTTATTTAATCCTATCAGTGACGCAAAACAATTTTTCATTGGTCTTATGTATATACTAAGTTACACAAAGCGCTTGTAAAAACACATATTTTTATATGTCTTAAATAATAACAACAACATATACATTTTAGCATATGGTAAGTGGTCACAAACAACCATAGAAATTGGCATTGTAAGAAATGTTAACCATCGCTTACATCGCCAATTCGACACCAACCTTGGGAACTAAGATGTTATGTCCCTTGTGCCTGTAGTACACTAGCTCACTCACCATTCAAACCGGAACACCATAATACGAAGTACTACGGTTTTGCAGTAGAATATTTAATGAGTGTTTGGTACTTACACAGACGAGCTTGCCCTACCACCAGTGAAATACACACTTTATATAACTTTATTGTATAAGATATACATAGTTACTTTATATATAATAATGACTTTCTACTGTATAATTAATGGTGGTATTTTAATTTTATAACATAGGATGCGCATACAACAATAGAGAGAAAACCCAGTGACGTGGCAATTGCGAATGAGTTGTATAGAACGCTGGTTTTGTCACTGGGATATTTTTATTAAGTAGCTATTATAATAATTATATTAGTCACACCATGTTGACACTGTGTATTGTTTAAATTGTCTTTATGTTTGTTATTCCAGAGACATCCAACACTTTATGTAGATCTTAATTAGAAATAAATACCGCTTTTTAATTCTTTCTCATTATTATTCTTTGATTATTTCGATTTGAAATATACATTAATTTAGTTTTTGGAATTCTTTTAATTTTCCAAGAGATGGACTTTTGTCTTCTATTTTCATGTATAAAACATACAATCAAAAAACAATAAATAAAAATTTTAACAAAACAAAAACCGACTTCATAGGAAAAACAAATTAATATGCACTAAAAAGTAAAAAAATAATTGCGTATTCTTCTATAATTTGATAATTAACTTACTATTTTCAACTCATCAATATGTAGGTACGAATGTGTTGTGTGGTTGATAATTTATTTACAATTATTGTTATTTTTGGAGTCGATGTCAGCTAAGGAAACACTAATATACCTAGCAATAATAATACGGGAATCTTTTAAAAACATACACATTACAAATTGATTTCTTTTATTCGCTTCGTTAAGTTGCGCGTGCGACACAAGCACATCTCACCTACAACTATGTATGTAGTTATAAGCCCACATTGGCTGACATCGACTCCAAAAGTAACAATAATTGTAAATAAATTATCAACCACACAACACATTCGTACCTACATATTGATGAGTTGAAAATAGTAAGTTAATTATCAAATTATAGAAGAATACGCAATTATTTTTTTACTTTTTAGTGCATATTAATTTGTTTTTCCTATGAAGTCGGTTTTTGTTTTGTTAAATTTTTTATTTATTTTTCGATTTTTAGTGAATCTGAAGTACACTCACTAATTTGTAGAATATGGGTAGACCTACTAAACGTGCAGCTCATATGAGACAGCGCCGTTTATATTATTATTTAAATATATTAATCTAAAACAGTGAAACGTAAAGAAAAATGCATTTTGGTACTGAATTAATAAATATTAGTTAATATGGTTAAATGTATGAATATAAATTAACATGTTTTGATTAAATAGATTTAGTTGGTGGGGTGTTGGGCAGCCATAACATAATCAAATAGTTATTTCTAGTAATAATTAAATAAACTGTATGTTTATAGATGTTGCGTTATACCATTCTTCACCATAAACTATGACGGAATGTCTGTATATTAAAAAAAAGGGGAAGTATCTATATTATCCTAACTACTATTATAATTGCGAAAGTAAGTTTGTTTGTGACGCTTTCACGCATGTTTATGCGTGTAGTGGTTTCACTAAGCCGATTTAAAAAAATCTTTCACCAATGGAAAGCTACATTATCAGGGAGTAACATAGGCTACATTTTGTCCCCATATTCCCACGGGACCGGGAACTACGCGGGTGAACCGCGGGAAAAACACTAGTAATCAATATATAAATATACATAAATATAACATGTATATAAGAGTACTTATACGATATATTATATAATTTTCAAAATTGGTCTCAACTTTTAGTAGATGTTCAAATATGTTTCAATTACAAACATAACATATATACTAATGCTTACATGCATAACTCATATTATAAAGAGGAAAGATTTGATTTTGTTTGATTTTTTATTACGATTTAAATCAAAAACTACTCGACCGATTTTAAAAATTCTTTCACCCTTAGAAAGCTACGTCTTTACCAAGTAACATAGGCTATATTATATTTTCAAAAACTTATAGATCCCTTCTTAAAATGGAGCAATGTAACCCAACGTATTTAACTGTTGCCTATAAAAGTTATTATTTCGCGAGCGCTGCGAAAACTATTGACGGTATATAAAGAAGTGTTTTATACAATAGTACTACAAGTACTTGATTATAACGATGTTATGGTAGGTGAATGATAAATCTAGATAGCCTATAAAAGATTCGGTCGTGTATCGTTAATTTGCTACTAAGAATTGAAGATTTCCGTTACTTTGTCATGGATCCTATAATCAGAATCTAACCAAACTATCATCAAACAACCCTTGAAGTATACTCTTTCCAATAAAAAAAAAATCATCGAAATCCGTTGAATAGAAATCGAGTTATTCGTCCATTTGTCGCGCACATACCTCATGCAAATTTACGACTTATATGGTTTTCTCATGGATTCCACTGTCAAAACTGGACCAAAAAAAAATGGGACCAATGGGAAAGCAAACCCTTTCAAATAAAAAAAAAATCATCGAAATCGATTCATCCAGTCGAAAGTTATGAGGTAACAACACCAAAAAAAAAAAAAAAAAACATACAGACGAATTGATAACCTCCTCCTTTTTTTGAAGTCGGTTAAAAAGGATGATATGATAAAATGGGTCAATAATTCCACCAATCAATTACATTTTATATTAAAAGCGATCGTAAACAATCAAAGTATTTATGTTCAGTCTTATAGACAGAACCATTAGTGTTTATTTATGTTTCGTTATTGTCAAATACTTTCATCCGTTCGGAAGAAAATATTAAAGAGCAACAGACTTTTTTAAATTAAATCACTTATCAGACTAATATCATAAATGCAAAAGTAGCATTGGCAACCAGACACTAGTCAATAAAAAACTCCAGAGCTGGGAACAGCGTCGTAAGGTTGCCTGCCTGTAGGTGTTCTACAGGATATATTTCGGAGTGTGTTCAGGAAATGTTTAATTTGGTTCCCCTTCACCTACTTTACCATAGAACTGCAAGACATCGAAAAGATCTGCACCCGTACGTAATTGACGTACTTAAAACACGTACGAAACGATTTGCTTCCTCGTATCTTAACGCACCGCTAAGGTCTGGAATACCCTTCCGGCCTCTGTATTCCCCACCACCTTCTATATGGGTACCTTCAAGTTTAGAGTGAATAGGCACCTTCTAGGCAAGCGTGCTCCACCTTAGGCTGTATCATCACTTTCCATAAGCGCTAGCTCATGTATTTAAAAAAAGCAGTGCCTGTTGTTATATCAGTAAATTAGTGATCATAACGAAATTAATCAAGAGGACGTTTTGGTAAAAATGATATATAATATATAGAAACAATAAATCACGGATGGAGCTGCGGGCAACTAATTGTGATATAGTGTCAATAGTTATCATAAAAGTTTCCATGATTCTCAATTGATGTTGTATATTGTACGTCTGTAAAGTTCCGTTGTTGTTCCACGGATGTCGTTTCAAACATCGTCATCCGATATCAAACAACAGCATTATACGCAGGTCGTAAACATGGCGTAAAACATTTTTATTTCGTATACTATCGCTTGCGCAATACGATATGGTGATAACGGTTTTACGGGTTATGCTATCAACGTCCTGTAAAATATTACCTGTTTCGTAATTTTATTTCTTCCGGGATGTTTAATGATATATTATACAGTTATACACTCACAGTGTGCTGTGACTGTATCGTTGGTCCAGGGATAATAACTAGTAACAGTACTGGATTCAAACCTGATTCAATAGAAAAATTATGCCTATCAAGAAATTATCAGTAGTAGAATGTGTTTTAGAAGTTTTGTCCGAATACAATGTGTGTTTGGTATTTGACCGAACTAACTTACTATAACTAACTTTTATTGTTCTCGGTGGAAAACGCTTTTACGTGTATGACGGGCGTATCGGTTTCATTACAGATTAAATATAAAACTATAAATATCCTCTGTGACGTTGGGAGGCACCACGGGTCTGCTCGCGCATGCTACTTACGGTAGTACAAACCATTTGTCTATTATTATTTTTTATCAATTAACATGACAGATGGTGTCATAAATATGTACACATTTGCGTGTATTTTCTAAGAGAGAACATTTGAATAAGACTTAAGTTTCCCTTGACGCTTTAATCAAGCTGTCGCTGTGAATAAAGCCTTCAGAATCATGGGATTAATAACACCGGTAGAATTCCACGCAGTATTTTCAACTTTACATATGTGTACGTCCTCTATGTGACAAACAGCACATAACGATTCGTTATCTCTATAACACCGTAATTTTCTCCGAAGAGCGTTTTTATCTTGTTCCAGTGAAAATATAATTTATATTATAATACAAAAAACGTGTCGACATTTCATTGAAGTTTGAATGTTAAAATTTGTACGATTTTGAGATATTCGTAAAAGTCTACATATATACTACATATATAAATCTCCAAGAAACAATCTGTTTTTAAATGTTGAGCTCCGTGTGATTTTTCCGGTCGTATCACAATGCCGTTCTAGTTTACTTCTGTCTGCGTCACTACTATTATATTTCCTTCTTTGGTGGCTGAAACTCCTTAAGAAGGATATGTGGCTAAGCTTTAAATTAACGTCTGTCGAGTTGGGGGTTGATATTTTTATTACAGTAAGTTTACATTATTATAAGCACACATGCAAAGTTTCAACATGCGGAGACGCATAGTTTTTGAGAAAAAAATTATTGAAAATCAATTATTTTTGCAATATTTATGTCAATCCGGTACTTATGACAGATGACAGATTATAACGTTTCGTTTTAGCTGCGGTTAAGTTGACACTTTCGGTAACATTTAATTTTATATAAATTTAAGTAAATAATTATATTCTGTACTAATTTCAATAGTTTTCATGCAGACATACATTTAACAGTTTATGTATAGTAAATTGCAGTATTTTTTTAATTTCAATCTTCGGTAGACTGAAATTAAAAAAATACTGTATTTTTTAATTTCAATCTTCGGTAGATTGAAATTAAAAAAATACTGCAATTTACTTTATTTAAAAAAAAATGCGTCAATTTAAATTCGTACCGGATATGTCATTATTATTATTCATAACTTTTCAAGTTTCGTTATTTGTAAAACTAAAGAATGTAAGTTTCTATTAAAGGTTTATTTCTTAAGATCTAACATAAAATCTTAAAAAAAAAAACATTCAACGTTATTTAAGATGTAAACACAGCTCGGTACCTAACAATTAATAAGCGATTAATCAAAGTCGTATGGTATATAATTAAATGAAATACACGTTTCAGTGAAATCTACTTTCTTCAACACATGGCGGCTCACGGATAAGATCTTTTAGTTTTTTTACAATGGAAATTAAAACAATTAGAAACCGGAACGTACTGTTGCGATTTTGTTAGAACAATAAAAACGTGCTATATGCCTTCACTTTTTTATGTTTCAAAAGATTTGAAGGTACTTGATTAATTTTGGACGTGGTTATACGTATGTTGTACGCATAGTTAGGTATTAAAGCATGTTTTTCTTTGGCTTCATGTAATAAGCCAACATTTTTTATATTTTAATGCAATGTTTAAGTGAAGCAGTTATGACGCAAAAAAATAATAATTCACATGTTTCAAGTTTCACGCACATTTTTTTATTGAGCCTTTGTTTTCTAATGACAAACTAAACATCTACATGTACATGTATACGACTTATGTGTCAAACTTCACGATTAGTCGCGAAAAGTCGGCTCTGCACTGGACTTTATTCCTCGACATCGCACGTAAACCTATTATATTCATATATAAATATATATGTATATCCGGAGAAAATTATTTATTAAACAATTTAGGTATTATTTCGATCGTAAGGCTCGCAGAATTTATCTAATTTTTATAGGAATATAAATTGTTTAGGTAATAGACTTAATTCATCCCATATTTAAAAACTTTATCTTAAGTAAACAAGTAAATAAAATTGTAAAGGTCATTCTCTGTTGTTGTCATTTGAAATACAATACATTGTCAGGATGGAATATATTGTTTTGAAATTATAATTTGGCGTCCAGTATGTAGGACACTGGACTGAGACGTAACAAGAAACGGAGTTGAATTACACATATTTAGACTGAATAGTCTGAGGAATATTTACTGTAATGTTACTTTCAAATTTCAAAAACATCAATTTTTCTTTTTGGGCCACCTGATGGTAAGTTGTCACCAACGCCCATAGACAATAGCATTGTAAGAACTAACCGTAACTTGTGTTAACCGTCCCTTGTGCCTGTAATTACACTGGCTCACTCACCCTCAAACCGGAACACAAACATACAATACAGCTGTTTTGCGGCAGAATATCTGATGAGTGGGTGGTACCTACCCAGACGAGCTTGCACAAAGCTCTACCGCCAAGTAAATTATTTATCACACGTAGTCGTAAACTACACATTTATTATCACGTTAACTTGACGTAAACTATTACCTACTGTAAAACATCTTAAAATTGAGTTAAGGATATGAAAATTAAATAACACAAATATGAAGGAGGGTTTTGTGTCTATCAAGCAACAGCCTTGATCCCACAGCTGGACTGAGGCTTTTCCTTTTTGAGGGACAGACGAAATCTTTTTTTTATATTAAAATTTTATGATTGTTTCGTATTTAGTTTAGGTATGCTAGGGCTTGGAGGTACAATTTTAAAATTTTTTCTCGCCGTTGTGTCAATTTGTAGTCCGTAATAGTTATAATAAGCATTTCCTGTTTTTCTATAGTTATAATTTCTCGTTTTTAATTGTTTTTAAGTGTTTTTTCATTACTTTTTATTAATTATTTTTTCGTTTTTTGTCTTTTTCTACCCCTATACTTAGTCTTAAAAATCTAAAAAAATTCACCCAATTAGCTCTCACCGTTTCCTACACTTTTCCCATATATCGTTTTTCTGTATTATTTGTCTTTCTGTGTGTTTTTTAATTTTTTCTAAGTATTTTTTAATTATTTTCTTTGTTTTTCGGTTTTTTCATCCCCTAACCGTTACATTAAAAATCTGTAAAAATCAGTTTAAGCTCTTCTCACTGTCCCCTATACTTCCCTCATACATAACTTTTTTGTCCGAATTGTCCGTCTGCGTGTTTCGTAAATATTTTTTAGTTTTTCGACATTTTCACCCCCCAAACTTCACCCCTCACTTTTCTGTTGTTCGGCCACTTTGTAGGGCCCTCTGCCCTGCATCCGTCGAGCCGTCAAGCTCCCGGATCGGCCTCTCCGTTCCGGAGATATTGGCAAAAAACTAAAATTTTTAGCCCGCCCATCCGCCCTATTATTATATATATAGCATAGAGGGAAAAAATTGACCGAAAATTTTTTATCCTACCATCAGATAGCACCGGCTCTAAGGATCATATATGATGCCTTAGAGCCATCATAGCCCCAGTACCTCGGACGTTAGCGCTATTTTTCGGCTAGCCATGACCGACACTAGCATGGCGACGGCGTCGGACACGTCTGTCAGGCCCTCTTTGGCCTCGGACGAGTCAGACTCGGACGGAGTGAGGACGGCGAGACCCACTGCCGACCGCCGCGGCAAGAAAGCAACGAGCGGGCTCGCCAAGGCGAAGGCCCAGTTGAGGAAGAAAGAAGAGGAGGAAAGGGAGGTCGCCTTCGAGAAGGCCCTCCGGAGCAGGGCCTTTAGGAAGGAGCCTGCTATGATTGCCCCCGAGGTGCAGACCACCTCGTCGATGACGAATGAGGCCGAGGACCCATCGTCCATGGGCCCGGAGGAGTTTCGCGCGCTGGCTGGCCGCAACATAGCCACCATACTCGAGGTGGCTAAAAAGTCCTCCAATTTGAAGGGAGGCTACGTAAAGATGCTGAAGGACTCAGCAGCCTCCCTTGAGTCCATCGTCGAGGTGCTGACGTCGTCTCGGTCGGAGGCCGAGGAGACGCGCCGGCTCCGCGCCGACTGCGCCCGTCTGCGGAAGGAGACAGACGGGCTTAAGGCGGAGAACAAGGCCCACCGTCGTGACGTCGCGGAGATGCGAGCCACGGCGGCAGCGGCGGCCAAAGAGGCACCGTCCAGCACGGCACTCGAGCCCCAGGCCCTGGAGGGGCTCCATGCCTCAATTCAATCGGCAGTCGCGATGTTTAACTCGCGGCTGTCGAGCATTGAAGGGCGCCTCCCGCCTGCGGGGGAGCATCGTCCTGCCCCTGAGGCGAACGACAGACGCGAGGCGGTGCAGCGCAGCACTCCCATCCCGCGAACACAGGTCGCTAAGCGGGCGAAAACTAAGGCGGCAGCGCCCGCTCCGACCGCCGGCCCTTCCAACGTGGCCGCGCCGTCACCCGCGACGGAGTCACCACTAGCCGAGGAGCCGACCTGGTCGACCGTGGTGCGGAAGGGAAAGAAGAAGGCGTCCCCTCCGGTCGGCGCTGGCGCTGCGCCGGCTCCGGCGAAGCCGAAGCAACAGGCGGCCAAGCCGAAGCTGGCCGCGCCCCGCTCGGCTGCAGTGGTTATTTCGCTACAGCCGGAGGCGGAAAAGAAAGGTGTGACATACGCCCAGGTCTTGGAGCGGGCGGAACAGGGAGTTAAGCTCCAAGACCTGGGAATAAGCGGCGGTCTTAGGATCCGCCGCTCAGCGACCGGTGCCAGGGTCCTCGAGCTACCGAGGGCCCATAAGAACCAGGCGGCGCAGCTGGCCGACAAGCTGCGTTCCGTCCTCGACGGGGTTGCGAACGTGATGCAGCCCGTCAGCAGGGCGGAGATAAAGGTGACGGGTCTCGACGACTCCGTTACCAAGGAGCGGCTTGTCGCAGCGGTCGCGCGCGCGGGGGCCTGCTCCCCTGAGGACGTCAGGTGCGGAGCGGTGCAGCGCGGGCCGGGCTATATGGGTATGACCCGCGTCACCTGTCCCATCGCGGCGGCCAAAAAGCTGGCCAACGCCGGCCGACTTCTCGTCGGGTGGAGTGCGGCCAAGGTCTCGCTCCAGGAGCAGCGGCCTACGCGCTGCTTCAAGTGCATGGGCCTCGGCCACACGAAGGCACTCTGCCCGACGGATAAGGAGAGGAGCAGACTGTGCTACCGTTGCGGCTCGGACGGCCACAAATCGTCGAGCTGCTCCGGTAAGCTGCGCTGCGCGGTCTGCGCAGAGGCCGGCAAGCCCTCTGGGCATATGATGGGGGCGCGGAACTGCAACCCCCCCATCAGGAAGGGAAAGGTGGTCCCCGGCACCAGGACCACCCCCACATCGAACGACGCTAGCCGCCAGGCACGCGAGGAAGCCAATTCGAACTCAAAATGAGTGCACAATCGATTGGCTTCCTCCAAACGAACGTGAACCACTCCGCCGGAGCGCAGGACCTCTTGCTGCAGTCCATGGCGGAGTGGGAGATAGATCTGGCGGTGGCCTGCGAGCCCTACTTCGTCCCTCCCCTAGCTCATTGGGTGGGGGATGTGGACGGAACGGTGGCGGTCCTCTCGAGGAGCGGAACGGGTCCCCCCCTCTCACTCATAGAGAGGGGCTCGGGCTACGTTGTGGCGGGGTGGGGGGAGTACGCGGTCGTCGGAACGTACTTCTCCCCCAACCGCAGCCTTGCTGAGTTCGAGACGTATCTCGGCTCGGTCAGAGCTGCGGTAGCCAGGCAGTCGCCGAAACCTACCTTGGTTCTCGGCGACCTAAACGCGAAGTCGCGTGCCTGGGGCAACCCTGCCACGAATCCGCGAGGGAGGGCCGTCCAAGTGTGGGCGCTACTCTCCAGCCTGTCCCTACTCAACAGGGGGCAGGTTCACACATGCGTGCGCCACAACGGGGGGTCCGTGGTTGACGTCTCGTTCGCCACCCCGGTGGTAGCACGCAAAGTGTTAAACTGGAGAGTAGAGGAAGAGGTGGAGACTCTGTCGGATCACCGCTATATCCGATTTGAGATCTCCACCTCTCGCAGGCCGGCGGAACCCCAGAGGGTGCCGACCACGCTGCCGAGGTGGTCTCTTGGCCAGTTAGACCGCGAACTGGTCAAGGAGGCTGCCATCGTGCAGCGGTGGGGTTCCGCGGGACGGGAGGAGGAGGGTGCCAGCGTCGAGGAGCTGGCGGGCCGCATGCGCAGTGCCCTCAAGGAGGTCTGCGATGCGGCAATGCCGAGGACCCGGCGGAGAGTTCCGCGCCGGCATGTATACTGGTGGTCGCCCGAAATAGCCGAACTTCGGGCGACGTGCAGCCGGGCGCGGAGGGCCTACGTCCGCTGTCGTAGGCGCGTCGGCCTCGACGCGGACCTTGAGGGACAGCTCTTGGCCACTTACCGCCGGCTGAAAAAAGATCTGCAGCTGGCGATAAGTCAGGCCAAGGAGAAGGCGAGAGAGGAGTTGCTGGCGGGCCTCAACCGAGACCCATGGGGGCGGCCGTACCGTGGTGTTCGCGGAAAGTTCCGCACCCAAGCCGCCCCCGTGACGGAAACGCTACCGCCGGAGCTCCTCCTGCGCCTGGTGGGGGAACTGTTTCCCCACCCAGGTGAGTTTGTCCCTCCGCCTATGGCCCCCCGCTCCGTGATAGAGGACGCAGTGGATCCGCCACTGATCACGGAGCGGGAAATGGAGATGGCCCTCGATCGTTTGAGGGCCAAAAAGACGGCGCCGGGTCCGGACGGGGTTCCGGGGCGTGTTCTGTGCGACGCCCTGGAATACCTAGGTGCAGGGCTTCGGGGGCTGTTCGACGCATGTCTGAGCAGCGGGCAGTTTCCGAAGCCTTGGAAGGAAGGAAAGTTGGTGCTGTTGCCGAAGGAGGGTCGACCACCTGGCTCCTCCTCGGCATACAGGCCGATTGTGCTGCTGAGCGAGACGGGCAAGTTGTTTGAGAAGATTCTTGCGGCCCGTCTCGTTCAGCACCTCGATGAGGTTGGTCCGGGTCTGTCAGAGGCTCAGTTCGGGTTCAGGGCGGGTCGTTCGACTGTCGACGCCCTGAACGCCCTGAAGACTCGGACCACGGACGCGGTGGCCCAGGGGCAGGTGGTCCTGGCGGTTTCGCTGGACGTAGCGAACGCCTTCAACAGTCTCCCATTCGGTACGATCAGGGAGGCACTCCGATACCATGGGGTGCCGACCTATCTGAGGAGGCTGTTGGAGGCGTACCTCCAGGACCGAGAGGTCGTCTGGGCGGGGGGCGACGGCAAATTGGTCCGGCGTCGGGTAGGCTGCGGCGTTCCACAAGGGTCGGTTCTCGGCCCAATTCTGTGGAACGTCGGCTTTGATTGGCTCCTGAGAGCCCCCGTCCTTCCCGGTATGGGGGTGTTGTGTTACGCAGACGACACCCTCGTCACCGCGACGGGGCGGGACTTTCGGGAGGCGGCCCGCCTGGCCGAGGTCGGAACGACGCTGACCGTGGACCGCATGGAAATGCTGGGCTTGAGGGTCTCCATATCCAAAACGGAGGCCCTCCTTTTCCACGGTCCACGGAGGGGCCCCCCACGAGGGGCGAGTATCACCGTCCACGGGACGGTGATCGCTGTGCAGGCCCAGATGAAGTACCTGGGCCTGACCCTGGACGGACGATGGAGCTTCGGGCAGCATTTCGTGCAGCTCGGCCCGAGGCTCATCAACGCCGCCGCCGCTTTAGGCCGCCTCCTACCCAACGTGGGAGGACCGGACTCGCTATGCCGGCGCCTCTATGCCGGCGTGGTGAGGTCGATGGCACTGTACGGTGCCCCTATTTGGGTGGACGCACTCACCGCTTCCAACCGGGCCCTCCTGCGAAAACCGCAGAGGGTCATAGCGGTGAGGGCGATAAGGGGTTATCGTACGGTGTCGTGGACAGCGGCGACCCTCCTCGCGGGCGATCCGCCCTGGGAACTCCAGGCGGAGGTGCTCGCGGAGGTGTACCGCTTCCGAGCCGAGGCGAGGGAGCGCGGCGACCGTCCAGGGACGGCGGAGGTCGGGCGGATCAGGGCTCTAGCCCAGCAGGCCCTGATCACCCGATGGGAGGAGGACCTCGGGTCCCCCACGGCGGGCCTGGCGACAGTGGAGGCGGTACGTCCCCACTTGAGTCGCTGGGTCAACAGAAAGCGAGGCACGCTCTCGTACAGGTTGACGCAGGTGCTTACCGGACACGGTTGTTTCGGTAAGTACCTGCACGAGATTGCGCGGCGGGAGGTTTCCCCCTCCTGCCACGAGTGTGGTGCGCCATTCGACACGGCGCATCACACCCTGAGAGAGTGTGCCGCGTGGGGGCCCCAGAGGCATTCCCTGGCGGCGGTCTTAGGCGGAGACCTCTCCTTGCCGAGCATCATCAACGCGATGCTCGGTAGTGAGAGGTGCTGGTCGGAGATGGCCTCCTTCTGTGAAAGTGTTATGTCGCAGAAGGAGGCCGCGGAGCGGGAGCGGGAGGAGAATGCCGCTGCAGACCCGCTCCGCCGTAGAAGACCGGGGGGAAGGAAGCGCCGTTTTGCGCACCTTCTCCCCCCGCCACAATAGGCGCCGCCGGGGCTAGGGGGGTTCCCAGTACCCTGGGACTCCTCCCTAGAGAATGGAGGCCCGCATAGGCGGGCCGAACGTCGGAGCGTCACGGTAGCATGCGCAAGCGATCCCGTGGCGCTCCACTTAAGACGAGAAGGGTACCGTGGTGGTTTTAGTCGGTAAGAGTCCGACATAACCCTCCTTCAGAGGGTACCCACGAGGGTTTCCCCACGTAAAAAAAAAAAAAAAAAAAAGGTATGCTAGGGCTTATAAAACGATTTAGTATTTGAAAAAATGTTTTTGCATTTGATAGGTAATCACATTATTGGGAAGGCTATTTATGTAAGGGGCCAGAGTAGATACTAGTTAAGACGACCACGTTGTGTACATAATGTGAATTTAAAATATTCCATCGTTTAATTTGGGTTGATTGTTTTGTAGGAAAACATTTGTAGGAAATGGTAGGAATTGGTAGGAAAATATTTGTTAACTACAAAAATACCGACGAATTGATAACCTCATCCTTTTTTGAAGTCGGTTAAAAAAAATTACGGATGTATTATCATGTTTTGTAAATCTTCAATAAAAACTTTTTACGTGTGTACTTGACCGCTTTTTATATAAAAAAAAAACTATCTCTGATTGTACGTGTTCCGTTATTGCTCAAATGGTTCGCGAGTTCGATCTTATCTGTGTCCGATTTCATCAAACATTTCGATACGGTTTCCGTTTCGATGTTTTTATCGGAAATAATTATAATTATCTTTATGAAGAAATGTTTTTATTTAATATGTAATTATATTTTTAGGAAATCTTTTTACTGAGCAGGAAATAAAAAATAAATAAAATTGTATATTTTATTTATTTTTTATAATCTCCTGCAGAAAAATTAACAAACGTTTCTGATGCAGTTCTTTAAGGTACTTAACCTTTTATTTTAATATACTTGTAGGTACACGATGACGCACGTAATAAATAACATAATTCATTCATTTTATACAATACATAAGTGAAACATTTGCATATAATTCAAATTTACTTTATTATAGGAAGCGTAAGGTTAACGCCTCATACTTAATAGTTGTAATTTAATCGGTTGTGGAATACAGATTAAAAAAAATCCCGCGTAATTGCGCATGCGCCGGAGTTCCATTCACTAAACAGTTATTCTTGTCAAGTGGTGCATATCTCGACAAGAAGTTGGAATGTCAGCTAAGATTTCATGGTTGAATGCGAACTGACACTGTTAAAGGGAACGCTAATCTATTTTAGAACTTCAAAGCCCACAGATAAAAAATATCATGAAATTCCTATGTTTAATATAAAGTAGGAGATTTTATCAACTACTTAAGTCATTCTGCTTCTGTAGTAAATATATTATATGTGCTAAACTAGGGCAGACTATTATTTATTAATACCATCCCTTAATACGAGAACAATAGCACTAACAGTCACATAATATACGTACGTCATTTAAAAAAAAATGCCGATTTCATACTAGCGATTAAAACGTACGGCACGTTTTAATAGCTAGTATGAAACAGACGATATCCGTGATATATTGTTAGATATGCAATATAATCATGGACTAAAGTGCATGCGTTTCTTTACTTTGATCTCTTCCGCGTGGAACGCTAATAACCAATGAATTAAGGATAGTACATATATATTATTTTTAAATCACGGTTTTGTAAATTAATATATAATACTATACAGATAATAAAAATGCGTGAAGTCTTCGATGATTATGATGCGGGATAAATATTAGAGTTCATTGTATTATGTTATTCTTATTATGTACTGGAAAGGAGTATCTACCGAGTTTCTCGCCGGCTCGTCTCTATATAATCTTTATACCAAACCGGTGGTAGCTTTACTTTCAAAACTGTAACATTTTTTTTTATTTATTTTTTTATTGAATAGGAAGGCGGACGAGCATATGGGCCACCTGATGGTAAGTGGTCACCAACGCCCATAGACAATGGCATTGTGAAATGTTAACCATCGCTTACATCGCCAATGCGCCACCAACCTTGGGAACGAAGATGTTATGTCCCTTGTGCCTGTAATTACACTGGCTCACTCACCCTTCAAACCGGAACACAGCAATACAAAGTATTGCTGTTTTGCGGCAGAATATCTGATGAATGAGTGTACCTACCCAGACGAGCTTGCACAAAGCTCTACCACCAAGAAAACACGATTGAAAAGTAAAATGAGCTTACTCGAATAAAGAATAATTCTTTGAAAAACTTCTTTTAACTTTGAAAACTTTGACGACATAATTTTTTTCATACAGAAAGTTTTAAAAAAAACCTACTTCTTATACCTATGTCGATTGTATTGTTTGTTTTATATTATACATATTTGTACATAACAGTTCAAACTTCGTGCATTCAAACAATGTACTTACAAAACGTATCCTAATCGTGACATTATATATTTATAAAATATTTTAAGCTCTATTCAATAAACAATTCTATTATATACCTCGCTGTTATATATAATAATACCGTTCTATTTTGAATTATAAATAAATGTTTATAACAGTCATATGTACTTTGTAGAATATATAAAGTGTATTGGTACAAGAAAATGTAAGCATCCTAGGTAGCTGGTGCGAACTGTTTGCGAACCATGTCCCCATTCCGTCATGGTTGGTGTTATCGCTAATTCTCTTATCTGTCGTATCTAGGCCGACAGGTATTTAGCTGAGCTCTGTTTTTGTACAGACTATAAAACTCAGTAGACTTTATAATATTATATACTGTAATTAACTAATTAATTTATTCTCTCAATTAATTAATTTTGATTTAATTTTCTAGATTTAATTTTTATTTGATGATGATGTTCAAATTTAAATCTTAATATTATTAACATATAATAAAGAGATATATAGTAATTTTAAATGAAGTTTGGAACTATTAAATAAAATAAATTTGATTTAATGAATACAGATAAAACATGATGATAAAAAATTCATTGTCATTTAAAAATATGTTTTTGAATTATAAATTCTTTGTCGAGTGTAATATAGAATTACAATATATTTATATATACGTTTCTAGTATTTTCACTATTGTCTTGTGTAATTAGTAATAAATAAAATAAAATGAAATAAGTAGATAATAAAGCGTTATTTTACAAATGATAAGCAATAAAAAATTAATATACTTTTTGCAAACGTATAAAAAATTTAAAACATAATCAAGGATGTAAAGAATGTAAATATTAGTAAGGCCATTTTGATAATATGGTTTATATTTATTGTAGCATTAAAATATTAAAAGTGACATTTTATTTATGCTGTATATTTAAACTGTTCATTCAATTGTCAAAATTGAAATTCTCTATCTACATGATCTGTATTCACCCACACGAAATCCTGTGTTGCTTGTGCTGAAAATGACTAAAATTACGTAATAACAATTTAAAAAAGTCTTCTCAATCTCTTATAAGTCTATTAACATAGGACAGTTATAATAAAACTAAAGACATTTTTTTTAATTAACTTATGATATTCGTTACTTGAGAGATACTGGAGAGCCGAAAAGGTCCAGTGGCTAGAACGTATGAATCTTAAGGGATGACAACCACCAACAATTTTCTAGCTTCATTTGTGTTTATAATTCATCCCCTGCATGTGTCTTAATTCACTGAAATTCTGTCACATGTCACCAACCCACAAAGAAGCAGCGTGATGAAATACTCTAAACTTCCTCAAAGGGTTAGGAGCTCTTAGCTCAGCAGATGAACGTTCACAGGCACTTTACACTTTACATAATTGGTTAAGAAATGAATAATTAACACAGTAGAAGCTGGTTACAAAACAGCGGGGGCTATGCAACTTTACCGACAAAGCTATTATTATGACTAACGATAAAAAAAACTATATTTATAAATAGCTGAAATTAATTCGACCGAATAAATAAGTGAGCACCATTCGTTTTTATACAAATATCTTAATGCAGAAAATATTCACAAGATCTTAATCAGCTTGTTAGCAAATTGCTCGAAACTGAAACTGATTAAGCTGTATTTAATGAAACGCTTGTTATGTTTTTAAATTTAGAAATTAACTAACAGGTGTATTTGTAAAACAAATCTTAATACTAATTACTAAATAAAAACATATTTTATAATTTGTTTTAAACATAGACAAAATGTATTAATAATATTTTTATAAATTTATGTATGTATAATTTTTCTTTGAAACCTAAGAAAAAATATATGTTTATAATTTCCAAGGTGGTAAAACGATTTAAATCATGACATTGTTAAATGAAGTTTGTTATTTGTTATAGAAATGTCTAAATTAAGCAGTATTAGTGTTCGGTGCCCTTACGACGCAGCAAGGCTGGCGTTGACGTCACGCGCCTGAGGACATATTATATTGCGCAGAAATATACAATTCAAAATAAGCCTTATCGACATACAAACTAGATTCAGATTACATTTAAAAATTCATATTAAGGTTCACATTGGTTTGTGTAAGCAGAAATAAACCTTAAAGTAATGATATAAAGTCTTAATTATTTTGTAAATGTTTTAGATGTAGGACGTCGAAGGAAGGTCATGGCGGTTTAATGGTGATAATCTTCCTGGTCCTCATTGTGATATGCCCATTTATGTCCAGATATTGCGAAATCTGACGTCATAAAGTAATATTAAACACTATGTATGATATAGTAATTATCGACAGGTTTCTTCTAGGCAAACACGCTACATCCTAGACCGTGATGCTTTACACCGGGCAGTAAAATTATATAAATTAGCTTCCTTCGTTTTTCAAAACCGTATCAAAATCCATTGCATTTTTAGGAAGAAATAAACGGAGATATAGACAGACAGACAGCGTCTTTATTTTATTCTATTTAGAGTATTGTAACTTTTATACAGCTTTACCAAGAGAACAAAGGCAGATTTAATACATATGTATGTATATTTATTATTATCTCTTTCATGTATATAATTACAAATTATATTATTATATATAAGGCTAAGTCACTAACTCTTGGAATCATTATTTTACAAGATAAATATAATAAAAAGCTCGTACGACTTGGAATGTGATTGAATCGAGAATAACTAATAACTTTAACCAATTAACTTAAATATGTGTGAATTGGAATGTGGTCTATACACGATGAAATGAAGATGATAGATAGAGAAAGATAGATATAAATTTGAACCAAATTATTACAATTTACATGAATATTACATAAATGTAATCTTGTATAGAATAAGTGACTTACTATCTACCTATCCGTTCCGTTCCGGCTTGGCACTGGTAGTGTAACAGTCTACAGACAACATTTATACTTAAGGACAATAATGCAAAAAATCGCTAGTGTACACAGAACAATTCACATTTCATCACAATAGGTTTAGGAATGCATAGATAACAGACATGCGAACATTCATTTTTAATTATGAAAAGTTTCCTAACGCTAATTACAATACTGTCTTTGATTATTATTCTAAACGTTTTAATCGTACATGCGTTCTGTGTGTACTCTTAACAGCTAGTTGGATATATTTGTAGTCATGTTTATATATAGTAGATACAATAATATAAGTGATGTCTCGCTATATATATATCTTCTATCCTAACTAATATTATAAATGCGAAACTAAGTTTGTTTGTTTGATAATCTTTAACGCCTGAACCACTTAACCGATATCAAAAATTCTTTTACCAATGGAAATTAATATTATCAGCGAGTAACATAGGCTTTATTTTGTCCTATTATTCCCACGGGAACGGGAACTACGCGGGTGAAACGGCGGGAGAAAACTAGCTATGACATAAATTTAAATCAATTGCCATCCTAATAACAGGTTCAAGAGCACATACAGATTAGGAATTTAAAAAAAATAAGGCTGGTGGTGCAAATCAAAATCTACACGTAACCTGCACGTTTCATGTTAATATTTATTTGTAAGCAAAGTGCACGCACGTCACAGACGATAAATAATGATTATAATTTAAATGTTAATATTTAAAATAAGTTGATGGTCTGACTCTGAATGTTAACAATTTATAGGAATATAATAGAATGGAATATTAAATATAGATATTTCTATTTTTTCAATTTGTAGACATTTAAAAAAAAAACATTTATCTATGGAGTTCGTTAAGAAAATGGCTTCTCTTTTTGAATCGTTTTTATGTTCTAAGTTCAAAATACGCTTGAGAACCATTCAAAATTCTTTATTTGAAATTTGAATATCAGTATTTGGTACAGATCATAATATAATGACGTTAAGTACAATCATAGTTGGCTCATTAGGCAAATATTTACTGTATAAATAAGGATATTTAATTTGTTTTGTCAACAGCATAAGTGTCTTTGATTCTACAGAAATTATATTTATAAAAAACAAACGAACTTAAGAAAATTCCATTTATATAATAAATAATAATAGTTTATTTGATGCTAGGGCTAATGGCAAGCTCGTAAGACGATGAGCCTTAGTATTATTGTTTTGGTTTGTAGTGAACCAGTGTAACTAGTAACTACAGGCACACACAAATGACTTTTTATTGTGACATGTGACATTTCCCAAGTTCGGTGATTTTTTGGCTCTGTATACGATTACTATGGGTCATTCATGATCTTTGCTAATCTGGCAACATTATAAATATAATATTCATATAAATAATTTAATTAAATAGCAACTTATTTTTAATAAGCTTTAATTTTTTTAATAAGAAAGTTTTATTTTGAATTAAATTAAATATTTAATTAAAATTATTGTGACCCTTGATTATTGTGACCCGTGATCAATA
Source organism: Nymphalis c-album (assembly GCA_963151315.1). NCBI lineage: Eukaryota > Metazoa > Arthropoda > Insecta > Lepidoptera > Nymphalidae > Nymphalis > Nymphalis c-album. The sequence goes on from OY720601.1 coordinate 3,411,742, forward strand.
TTATTCTCATACACGGTGTCGCAACACCGCTTCAATTTTGTAAGCTTGTTAGAGACGCGTCGTGCATCACTCGATGATGGTACTTACCAGATACTGTCGATTTTTTTTTCATGGATATATTTTATTTTGAACGAAGTTATAGCATTTTTGTGCACGACAGTACCTACATTTCGAGTGATGTAAGTTTCATTCCCCTATTATAAATATACCTCTTTATGATGATTATGTTCTAAGCGATTACGATAGCGAAGGCCGGAGACCTCTTTATACTATACGAAATATACGAGATGTAAGATCTTTTCTCTCTTCCGAAATTCAGTTTTCCGTAACATTAAAATTTTCTACAGCGTTTTATATTAGACAGTCTGAAGATAGTTTTATTGAGATAGCAATCAACGTCAACGAAGTCTTTGCGTATACAAAATAAATAAAAGATTAGATATCTCTGACGATAGCACTTCAATTAGCAATTGTGACATTTCTTGATAAGAAAATTGTAAGGAAATCTAAATTAATTATAATATTTTATAATTTTATCTGGAAACTTAAATAATATTATGAATCCGTATGGGAGTTTGTCTATGACGCTTTCAAACCTAAACCACTAAACCGATTTTAAAAATTCTTTCAACAACGGAAAGCTTTATTATCAGCGAGTAACAGTCTACATTTCGTCCCCTTATTCTCACGCGAACGAGAACTACGCGGGTGAAACTGTATGGGTGTATATGTATGGCGTTGAAAATGTATGTTTATAAATCTTATAAACATAAATCTATATAAAATCATCATCTGATGATTGAGGAAATTGTTAAAGATTTCTGAAAACAGTTTTAAAATCAAGTCGTGGAAATATTAACATGTAATGTTCCTGGACTTTATGGTTTTATCCTCTTAAGGTAGTCGCTGATTACGATAAGCGTGGTATTTGGATACAAACGGTAAAACCGTTTATATATTATGTGTTTGTTGTCTGTTTATGTGTTTATTAAGACCCAATTTCATTTCTACGATTTTGCAAAATCTTATCAATTGTTTATTATATGTTGAATGAAATTAGTACGATGTATATTTTAGTTCGAATTTCTATATACCTAACATCTTGTACATATGAAATTGTTTAAATATAGATTGTTTATATAGTAATGTAAGCATCCGCTAAGGATTTATGGAAATTTCAACTTAAGATTATATAGGAAGTGTAACTTCTTATTAATTTGATCCGTATGAAAACAAAACGGAAATCTAGTTACATTATCAAAGAATAAATAAATAAATTAAATCTTATTTGTCAAGTTAACAATTTAGTCTCCCATCCAATATTCATGTAAATCTCATTTTGGTCGAGCTTAAAAATGATATAAACAAAGGAAAATTACTGCAAAATTATTTTTAAAATTCATCACGTATAATAACAGGCATAATTTAGAACATCGTACACAATAGTTGGCGGTTTATTTCCATAATTTTTAACATTGTGCGTGAGATAAATAATGATGAAACTTTGTAATGATTATCATTGGTATAATGTTTTGTCGCGATTTAAGGTAGAGGAGCGAAAGAGACAGCAACAAATACGAATATGCCTAGCTAAAAAACATAATAGTAGATGCGTTCAATTTTTTTTTTTAATTTTTATCCTAAAATGAAGCTAGGAGTATTTCTATCCATGATAAAATATAAAAGATTAACCGTATTGGCAGAGCGATTCTAATAGCCGTCGTAATTAAGAATGATTTAGAATAATAGTTGGTGACGTACATTATACAATGCATCATATCTAACCATGTTACCATAATCATAATTACATAATTGCTTATATAACAATATTTACATAATAATACTCGTACTGAACTTTTTAACTGACTGACCAGACAATGAGATCTCCCAATTCATCAGTTAATAAATACTTATATACCTACATATATATTTTAGTAAGTACTTTTAGTATATGACTAACAAGAAGCAGATTTAAGTACCTATTTTTAATTCGATGATAATAAAATAAATGTTATTAACGCGCTAGATTCGGAAATTACTTGTATATATATAATTGTAGTAAGAAATAAAAATACTTATAAAACAATATAAATACGGTAATTAATAATTAACATATTATATAAAATGTTGTAGTTATTCAAAGGTAAAAAAATGTATAATTGCACAAATTATGTGGTAAAATAATTTATTACTTTTTAAACGATTAAAAAGATAAAAATAAATATCTAGATTATATGCAATTTAATGGACATCGTATTTAATTAAAATATATTTTATCATAACTTATGCGTATCTTATACCTTTATCGTTTCTTTTTAAATTATATTAATGTTCTTTAAAATATCAAAACTTTATTGGTCAATGAATAATCTCTCGTTTACTAATCTCAATGACCTGTTATAAATAAGTTCTAAGTGGCGGTGAACCGACAACCGATGGAGTACAAGGGTTCTGGAGTGGAGACCACGCCTTGGCAAGCGTAGCATATAGTACGAGAGCCCACGACCAAAATTTTTGTCTCATAGCAATACGGCCAAAACCGCATCAAATCGATAGATACGATTATCCTGAACTCGAAAATACCAATATCCGACATTTTCCGCGTAGCGTTTGATCTGACCGAATTTTCAAAATTGTCAAAGAGTTTTACCGAACTGCATCATAGCAATATGTCTGATTTGCAGACTGTAGTTGAATGATAGTTCTGAGATACCGGAAACATATTTTTCAGACGTTAGTGGTGTAGCGCAAACCCGTAAAATCAATTAAAAAAATTTAAAATGAGACAAAAAAATGTCTCATAGCAATACGTCTGAAAATCTTTTTTATTAGTAAATTTTGGTTATTTGATGCGAACAAAACAATTTTCAGACGTAAATGTGAACACATTAAATTTTGAGACCGTTTTGAAAATGTTAACAAATTGTACCGATCGGTATCATAGCAATATGTCTGAAAATTGTTGGACATGATAAAATAAGTTGTCCACATGTGCAAAAAATTTATATCAGACAAATTAAGTGTAGCACATTATTCGTTTGTGGGAGTATATGCTACACTTAAAGTGTCTGAAAACAGGTTTTTGGTAATCATGGCAGCAATACGAAAAGTTGAAAAAAAAAATTATCCGTATTGCTATGATACAGGTCGGCTAAATTTGTTGACATTTTCAAAAATGCGCTCAGGCTATATGCTACGCGCAAAATGTCTGAAAACAAACTTTTTCGTAATACAATTATAAAATCTATGTACATTTTCACTATCAGACGTATTGCTATAATACCGACTGTCTTTTTTTTTTGACACAGCAGAAATGGCCTCCCACGCAGTTGCTACACTTTCGACCGTTACTACACACCTAGTCGGGTTCAGAATCATACAATCTAACGATTTTATAGGGTTTTTGCCGTATTGCTATGAGACATGGTTTTGGTCGTGGGCTCTCGTACTAATAGGACGCACTTCAACTAGGTGGAGCGACGATATACGTAAAGTGGCTGATTGAGAGCTGAACATCGAGCTCTGTATCCAGCTGTGGACGAGAAAGGATTAATGATTGTTATGAATAAAGTAATGAAAAAATATATATTGAAAATGCTTACGCTTCGATATATTCAGTCATAGTCAATAATTAGATATATGTAATAAGTCTTACAAGTCTATTCGATTTGAAGATAAGCGATAAAATCAAACAATTAATAATTATAGAATTGCTATTACCTAAGGTGTTAAATTGTTCATTAGAGATATTATTAAGTATTGATTGATAAATATGTCTAAAAATAATTTAAATTATCTACGAATATATATAAATATACAAAGAAAAAACCTATACTCCTGTAGCCGATTTACTTATTTTTGTTTGGTATTGATGATATTTTCTATTATAAATAAAATTTGAAAACAGAATGTTATTTATCATCGTTCATGTAGGATATAAAAAGGTGAATTATATCGTTAGAAAACTTTTTTTCAATAGGCATTATTCTTAACTATGTTATTTGCTATTTTATTTTACCGTTTCTTGGAAATCACGTAAAGTTTGTCTAATCCATGTCCGGCCATATCGGATTGCCGTCCCATGAAATTATGAGCGATGATTGCACTCACTGTACTATGTTGGCTGGTCCATAAAATTTGTGGCCTTAGCCGAAAATTTAATTTGAAATAGGTTTAAGTTTTTTCTGTCTACCCTTTTTATTATGTTTATATAGAAAGAAAAAATACTGCTATTTTATACTGCTACTATCTGCCACCAAATTGTGGGTACTGTAAATACTATATAGCGATGATACCTTAAATACTATTACGAAGGCGACCTATATCCAGCTAGGCCATTCACTAGTATTTTTATATATAGTTATATTTTGATAAAATAAATAAAATATCTGCAATAAAGCGATAGAAGCATTAATTACAAATGTACTCTTATGCATACAGAAAATATCAGTTTAAAAAAACAGTTCGAAATTAAAAATAAATTTCTTTTTTCTTCCCCTACTTCCGAATACACTATCGATTATTTATCTATTTAAACTTTATTGTAAAAAATGCTTCAACTAGTTATTATGTAAATGATCGATATGAATGAAATAGTTAAAATAACTTCAAAATTAATCAAAGGTGTCTTTCAAATTGCAATTTACATATACAAAGAGAATACCATACTGTTTTCATCACATATAATGCGCAGTATAAACTTTAAACATAATTTTGTTTACGTAATGATAATAATTTCAACCTGTCAACTATATTACAAGTAGAATACAGTGTATTGGCGATTGTTGCTTATTGAAGGTGTGTGGTAAATTTTAATTGGTGGACATATAAATATTTAATTAATTGACTGATTTTTGTGAACGTGCGAAAATTTTATTTTTTATTTATTAAAATAGCTTATTTATTTATGTTAGGGTTACACTATAAATTTTAATGTGTTGATTTCTCGAAGAACAGTAATGATAATGTAACCCACAACACTATCCATATATTACTAAAAGAAGAGTAGATATAATAAATTACCGCTAAAGGTTGTCTTAAATTTACAATATACAGCAAGATTATAGGAGTAGTAAGTTTTTTTTTATTGCATAGGAAGGCGGACGAGCGTATGGGCCACCTGATGGTAAATGGTCACCAACGCCCATAGACATTGGCATTGTAAGATATGTTAACCAATGCGCCACCAACCTTAGGAACTAAGTTGTTATGTCCCTTGTGCCTGGAATTACACTGGCTCACTTCACTCTTCAAACCGGAAAACTACAATAGCAAGTACTGCTGGTTTTGCGGTACAATATCTGATGAGTGGGTGGTACCTACCCGGACGAGCTTGCACAAAGCTCTGCCACCAAGTTAGTACGCTAAATATAACATTTATAACGATTGTGAAAGCATATGTGTTATTCTTAAATTTATTAATATATCTACTATTACATATAAAAGTGCTATAAGTTTATACAAAAAAAAGGTTTCTATGTATTTAAATTAAATATATGAATTACATTATAATTTATAGCATTACTAGTTTTATAATTGTGATGCCAATTAGTTTTAAGGATAATAATTAAAACAATTACCAACATGAAGATAATTTTGTACACAAACAAAGTAACAAATGTTTGATTAAAATGAGTAAAAAATATAATATTTTATTATTTTACATTTTTATTATTTAAAACAACAATAGTATGTTCTATATATTTTAGTAATTCAAATCACCAGGTCTATGCGTAGTGTTACAAAATTGGACAAAGATATACCTTATTTAAATTTGTACATTGTTGATTTCTTGGTAAACATTGAAAAAAATATATTTCTAATGTCACACTATATCCTGTACATAATAGGTACCTATTTTACTTTGTAATGTTGCATAATTTCTTATTAACATAATAATAGAACTACCAACTTTTCCACTGATGTTTTGTTGTTTTTTTGTTTCAGATCGTATGGCGTTCTTCAACTGAATCAGCTTAGCCGGTGACATATCTCACTCCAGGTTAGTGGCATTGGGAAATAATTTATTGTTTTCCATTTGTTTACAAACAACTACGTTTGTTTCATGACGCAAATTGAGAATAGCGAAAATATGTTTAGTTGTTGCGCAGTGGCATGCATAATGTTTGTCTGGCTTGGATGTAAACATTCCATCCTCGTTCTGTATACGAATAAATCACAGATACAATGTTACGCGCCAACATAGGAGATTATAGGAGTAGAGTAGAGGCTTATAAGTTTTTTTGTTTACTATTATTGAAAACTGCAGGCACGGTTGTTGCTGACTACTTTATTAAATATCGAAATGTATTTCATCAATTGCAGAATAATGCCCCGTCTAGAGCAACCACCACCCGAGGACTTTCGCCGGGTGCTCCGCGAAAAAGCCTTGAGTCACAGTTTGTTCTACCTGAAACTCGGCGCCGGAGTATCGCCAGGGCAGGCGCGGGAGTCGGCACCGCTGCAGCTATCACGACGAGCGAGCGACAGTACGGGCATGCGCGCGCCATCGAACGCGCGCGTCTCTCGACACGCGCAGCCGCGCGTCTCCGAGCTATTGCGACGTTTCGAGCCAGCCCCCATGCAATATTTGCGCATCCCACGCGCTTCTAGCCCTTTAGAAGACATCAGTTCATCGGATGATGATGACAGAGCAGCCGTCAGACGGCGTAGCCGTGATCTGAGCGACGATTCCGCCGTGGAACTGGAACCACGAAGACGGCACTCGCACCCTCGCGATATCACCCCTCCACCGGACGCGATGTCCCCTAGACGGGAGCGAACTCTAATTGAAGCTCACGTTGTGGAACTGGGGCGAAGGGGCAGCGAAGGGTGCGAGACGAGAGGAAGATGTGTGAGAACTCCCAGCGTCGTTGTTAGTGATTATTCCGATGGTGTGGCCGTCGGTGCGACTGAGGAAGAAGTGGACTGGCTGAGGTCGAGGTCGCTTTCAGCGGATTCAGCGTGCTCGTCGTGCTCCACACTCTCGAGTCGCGACGACGAGGAGTTTGAGTCTCCAACGCTGCCAAAGAAGGTAAGTCACTTGTTATTGTTTAGTAGCGTAGCGTATTAATTGCATTTCAACACATAATTGAATATTTGAATAACTATTACAATACCAATGAGAATAATACTTAATGCAACGTCAGTGTTGTCGGTTCTGTTTGAAATGCGTAAGATTTAACGTCATAACAACGTCTCAACCATTATTGATATCTAAAATATAATCAATTATTAATAGTTTTAAAATAACTGAACTAAATTGCTTATCTGCTGTAACATAACGCTGTATTTTTATTTACTTATGCAGCGTGCAGTCGATAAAATAATTTCAATACAATGCACTTGCATAATTATGACATAAACCATATTGGTATAAATGAAATCGATAAATAAAAAGAATAAAATTATTTATGTACTATTTCCCTATGGGTGATTCATTGTTAGGTGATGCGTAGTAAATAATTCACTGAATAGCTATTCTAAATACGAAAACGGTTGAACGAACGATAGAAAAACATTAAAAACACCAGCTAACATTGCTTAAAGTGTTGGTACATAGATATTATAGTAGTATATAATGTGACGTAATTAAAATTACATTACAAGTTTAAATTAAGAATAACATGTATCCATGTCAAAGGTAAAAAAGAAAGGAAGTTATTTTTCTGCGAAGTTTGCACATACACGATACAGCACACTTGATATCCTTGACACACATTCGTGATGTCTTAGTAAAGCTTAGATCGGACGGTTGAAACATAGACATACTGTGTCATTTAATCTAGAGTTTTTTTTATATTGGTAGGCGGACGAGCATATGGGCCACCTGATGGTAATTGGTCACCTATGCCCATAGACATTGGCATTGTAAGAGATGTAAACCATCGCTAACATCACCAATGCGCCACCAAACTTGGGAACTAAGATGTTATGTCCCTTGTGCCTGTAACTAATTAAGAAAGTTTTGAAAGTGAACCAATTTCTAGTAAACGTCCATTTATTTGTTGTAGGTCCAAAATAAAAGCCTAAATGAATTAAAACTTAAAAGTATCAAAAATCAAGTCATCTCGTTCTCACGTTTATGATTAATAAGGATATACTATATAGTGTCTTTTAATATAGTTTTGCATTACAAATTCACACCAGCTCACCAGCTGCAAAATTTCAGTTTTGAAGCTGTCTTAGTGCGGTTGACATGACTACATCGAAACTGCAAACCGATGCAGTCTGTTGTCAGTCAAGTCTAAGTTGGTAGAACTAAAATTTTGCAGCTGACGTGCAATTGTAATGCAGAACATGTGTGTCCCATAACTCCCATAGTGTAAACTAGCTCCGCACAATTATTTACTTCACTTGCACCTTGATAAAATATTTATCTTGAAAATCAAAAACGAACACCAGGAACACATATATCTAAAGTACCAATATTTTATTTATATTATCAATAGTGCAAGTACTATGTAATGCATCAATAACTAGGATTATTCTAAATACATACAAGAATTATATTTGTCCTTATCCCAGCAATGTGTGTTGTTCCTACGAAATGTTTGAACTTAATGGTTATTTCATTGAAATCCTTAGTAATATAATTAAATAACAGGGCTGATTTATAGTTTTGAATTAAATTAGGTATTGTTATTTTCATTTACAATCATAATCGACATGTTATCATTATGTTTATATTAATGAATAATATAATTTACACGTGGCCAGTGTTGAATCGTTTTATTTCTTATTATAAAGTATTTTCTCAATGTAAATTAGTCGAATGACGCACGGAGTTGGAAAGCCGTTAATATCGCTCATTTTAAACATTTGACATTCAAATTTAAAAACATTTTTATGTCGAATATTTTTGTTGTTCGATTTTAAGCAAAATACCCTTTGAGTGTTTTTGCTGTGATAATTATAATTTATAATAAAAGATGAAATATTTAATAATAAATGAATAAAAGAAGAAGATTTGTTAATTTATAATCTGTAGCAAGGTAACTTTATCTATACATAGTAATAAAATTGAAATATCGGTCTGTGATATCAAAATAAGTGCTAAATTTTAAGTTAATTGTGAGACCAAAACCAAAACAAGCATGTGATTATGTCAACATACCGATGCTACCTAATAAAATTAATACTTTATACCTACAATTAAAGTAAGCATTATGCACCTTAAAAAGATCTCAAGCTGAATATCACGCTCGCGAAGCAAAGCCACGGGTTTTAAAAAACATTTATTCTGTAGTGAAATATAAAATCTAATACAAGTTTTTAATATATATCAAGAAGAAGAATAAAAAAGCGACATTTACATGTCAATACGACATGATAATCATCGAGGAATAGGTATTTTTTGTATTGATCGTGAACACTATAATTAACTTACATGTTAATTAAACTAAAACGTGTCGTTTATTTTTTTATTTATATGACTCAATAGCCTAGATGGCCCAGTGGTAAGAACGCGTGAATCTTAACCGATGGTCGTGGGCTCAAACCCGGGCAAGCACCACTGAATGCCATGTGCTTAATTTGTGAATAATTCATCTCGTGCTTGGCGGTGAAGGAAAACATCGTGAGGAAACCTGCATGTGTCAATTTTCATTGAAATTCTGTCACGCGTGTATTCCATCAACCCGCATTGGAGCAGCGTGGTGGAATACGATCCAAAACCTTCTCTTCACAAGGAGGATAAGTGGCCTTAGCCCAACAGTGGGACAGTCACAGGCTTTACTTTATGACTCAATAAGTCTTTAAATGTAAATATAATCGTATGCTTGAATTATTATCCAATAAATACGTAATGTATAATGGTCTATGTATGAAATACGTGTGGTCATTATTTAATAGCGTTTCGAGCGCGTCATAAGTAAAACACCAATTTCCATAACTCTTTCTTCAAAGTTAATAGTTTCCATACAAACTTTCATCCCCTTTATTACTGTATAAAACTATATTGTGACGTGATTAGATATTCAAATTCAGATAATAAATTTTCCACTCAAGCGTTAATTTGATGGCATGTGATTTTAATATCGTTATTTTTTATTTATTTGAGAAGATTATTTATTAAAATCACGAAATAAATATATTTCATGAAAATGGAGCAGTTTCATTTTTTCTTTACGTCTTATTAAAGTTTTCATACGATACTTAAATATAATGCTCAAAAAGTATGTTGTAGTAAACCGTTGCTTTATTATTTTTATAAGCACACTTTACATTACTAATTAAGACATTTTTCATTATACATAATGAAAAACTCTCTCTCTCTCTCCTGTGCATTGTTAGTTTTTTAATTTCGGCCGTGAGTCAGTTTCTATTAGAAATATACCTATTGGTTTATTTAATATCACTTACATATCTTATTGAAATGTCTTATATAATCAAATTATATTATTATGATATTATTAATATATATTTATTTACAATAATAAAGAAACTGTTGTAAATAAAAATATACAGTCATTGTTTCCGTTGAATTAGTTTTCTGTTGTTATCACTGCTTTTATATTTATTGTACACAAGTACATAACTGTCTTGTTTGCATTTAGCTAGCTTATACGGCAGGACAGTTTAAATACCGGGTAGAGTTTATAAAAATGTTTGTCCCTCAAAAAATCTCTTAAGCAGCTCGGCAGCTTTAAATATATTAATTGTCTCGGAAACCTCTTATAGTCCTTGGTCCTTTGCTTTGAACTATTTTCGATCGTGTCGGATTGCCATTTCATCGTATTATTAGACAGAGGCCCTTGTTTCTGCGGGCACTTTTGTCCAGTATAATATTTCTTCACAATTGGCGGACATTAGTTTATAGGATATCATCATAATCATTTACAAAATTGCACAAAATATTTTAACAAACTTCTAAATTTCTATATCTATGGATTTTTGTTGTACAATAATATGCTGTAAGTGTTTTACAGTAGGGGATACAACCCTTCTATTAATGAGGATGGTTAGAACTTATTGAAATTGTAAACAGTAATTAATCATTTGAAAAGCCGTTGGTATTTGAACCAGTGATATTCCGTTACGATTTTATTTTATCCACCGAACAATATAGGATTTTTTATAACAGTCATTCATAATTCGCTCTATTTAACATCACGGATAACGTTGACGTATGTAACGGATGCTGGCATCCGTTCGGAGAGCAAAACAAGTGGTATAAATATTGCAGGATTACAAACGATAATTCGAGTGTGACAAAAGTTTTATCGAATATTGTTGTGGAATTTTTTTGAATGCCAAATATATGTTACGTCAAATTCCGATGCTATGAATGTGAGCGCAGGCTAATGATAATGATTAATGACACATGTGTTGTTAAGTGCATGAGTTTTTTTTTTATGTCAAATATTTTTGGGTGCGATCAGTTTAAAATTTCTAGATATCATTCATATAGGTATGTACATGGTATTGTATCTTCTGTATACTATAATATAGGTATGTGCTTATTCTCACAGTAGTCTCCATTTATTTGTCAATTATATACGGAAAAATTACAATTGTAATTTATGATGGCTACCCCACATTAATGTTGAAATGAAGTTCGCTTTAAGTTAACTACCTACACTACAAGGAACAAAGGATGTTGGCAATGATCTGACTGTGATCAGGTGCCATCAACTGTACTCGAAAAAAATACGTAAAGTGATTTTTATTTATGAAATAATGAAGCAAAAGCACCTAGTTTCATATATTAAAAAAAAACTTTATTTTACTAAAGTAAGACATACAAATTTAGTCAAAGGAATATTATAAATAGCTGCTAATAGTTATATTTGTTCACGTGTTAATGAATTACTCAGTCATGTTACTAAAATTGACATCTGCTAATATCCCCACTAATTGTCATTCAAATAACATAGTAATACAAATCTTTAAAGTATCTATTCTAATGCAAATTTAGTCTCATCTTTAAAAACACGTATCCATCTTATAATAGTAACTGACGTCATTTTTGGTTGTAAAAGTCAGTTGAATAACTAAGAAAATTATGAAATATTTTCTGTTGAATATGTAAAAATAAATAAAAAACCAAATAAACAAAACAATAAAAACAATTAGATTATGACTGTATAATTTCCAATTATTCTCTTTTTTATATTAAAATCATTAACCGTGTTTATTTATAAGAATAGGAACTGTAAGCTGCTATTCTCAAAGTTATGCAAAAACCATATTCAGTTTGCGCAGTCACGCGCTGCATAAAAATACGGATAGATCACCGTACCTTACCGGTAGCTAACGGGTACTTGCAAATAATCTTGTATATTGTATTCATTCGCTAGATATGTTTAGAGACATTATATATTTAATATTTATTAGTATGGCGGCTTAACATTTACTAATACATACTAAACTAGCCCATTGCTTTAGTGCTTAGTTTAGACAAACAAATCCCAGATCAGACCAAATCTTCTGACTCTATCCTAGTCTAAATGGACAGTTTAAGAATGACGGAAAAGTTTGGTCAGAAGTACTTTTCTTTATTATTAAAACGTAAATATTTAACAATGTAAATATTACACTTATGTATTTTTAAATTTGTGCGAACAACGTTTTATCGTCCACGCGCGTGTTTAATTGTGCAAACTCGTTTTTACGCAAACTGACGCTCAAGTTGGAATCATACATTGTAAAAGGTCGCATTCTTACAATATTTAAAAATACAAAAACTCAATAATTTGTGATTAATTAAGTATGTTTTTGGCATTGATACTTTTTTTTTTGTTGATACTTACTAAGTTTTGCCTTTTTTTACGTGACATTGGGTAAATATTTTACGCAAAATTAGTAGCGATGCAACAAAATAAATGATCACTCGTAAATAATAATAACACTATCAATTACCAATTAATTAACTAAATATAAAAAATAATACTAAGAGAAATTTATAAAAAACAAAACGTACACCAACGTAAAATTTAGCAATATACTAAAGTATCCCTAAATTGTGCAACGAGTTGAGAGCACGACCCGTGTTGATACACACTCAATATATTTTTATAATTTGTCATAAATATGTTCAAGGCAATGCTTAAATACTCATTTGTATGTTAGTCTACAAAATAAAATAAAAAAGCTATCAACGTTAGATATAGACACGGAAATAAAGTTTTATGCGAAAATAATCTTTAAAACACACTATGCTAATTATCTAATTCGTTTGTTCGTACATTGCACGTAAAATCAAATAAATTTGTAATCTAAATTACATACATACCCTGATTAAAACCGCAAAGTATTTTACCCGCAAATCTTAGATTTCTAGTGAAATACATTTTCCTTCAATCATCAAATACTTGTAAATATATCATAATGAAGGCAAAAACAATTAAATCAGAAACTAAATTTAAAATTTAATGTTATTAAAGAACATGTAATAAATATTTTAATGTAAAAACAAACAATTATTAATAATAATCAAATGCTACACTATTACTGAATTTTGAAATCATAATATAATTAATATTTATTAAAGTCATAAATTAAAACTCTTCGTTTTTACTGTTTGCTCATTCTGATGTGCTCAAAAAGGTACCTAAGTACACGTGGAATGCAATAATTGATTATTCAGTATCAAATATTAAACGCAGAACTCTTTAAATATTCTACAACGAGTTCACTAGCAGGGCCTCGTAAATGAATCGTTAAATGTGTAAGTAAAAAAGGAGACAATAGCTTGTTATGGGTACGTCTTGTTCCGTCGCCATAGTAAACTGATAGTTTTATTTTTTATAGCCGTCCCACCCACCATTGACGTCAATCGACCGGTTTGATTATTGTGTAGTCGTGTCATGTGTGTGCAGGGTCGCAGGGCTTGCATAACTGTTTAATAATACTTATTGTTGTTTATTTAAACAAATGAGGATAATTATTTATAAATGGATTTTGTTATTGTATATATACAGATGTCAAATAAAATTGTTTGATGTTTTCGTTACGTTTGTTTTATTGAATAAGTATGTTAGTTAATATTAATATAATATCTCTTAAAGAGTAGCTTTTGAGTTACTTTGTTCGGCTTATTTATGTAGATCTTGCATTTCAAACCGCTGTATATTCAATATTCATATATTTAAATGTAAATTCATTATCTCGTATCTTGTAGGTATGTGATCTTACTTGAATAAGGTTAATATTTTGTTTTTCTAATACATATGTAATTAATTCAACTTACCAATATTACATTCCAAAGGAATTTAATATTTAACAACAAAAAAAATTTGGATGTTTAGACAAGTATTATAAAATTAACGAGAGAAATAAAAATAATATCTGAAGTATTTTTCCACGTGCTTGTTAAAACGTTTTATTTACTTATACGTTTAGCATAAATAGCTTACTTTGTATGCGGACCGCGTGCTGTGGATATTTTTTCTTTACCTTAAAACATATTGTAGTATTTAAATCTCTCATTACTTGAATATTAAATGCTTTAGCAGTTTTTAGTTTCCGTTAAAAATACGTCATAATATGATTGCCAAAATAACCTTATTATCTTAAATCATTGCATCTAATTATCCTCCTAGTATTGTGGGTAAATATAATTGATATTATTATTAAGTATTTCTCTGCCTACGGCTTAAAACGTATATTCGTCGTAAATGTAAGATAAAATTTTCTGGAAAGCTTTGCAACATGTCTCCTGACACCATTATCATATACAATATGTACAGATTAAAAAGGAAGGAACAATGAATTAAACAAGAAAACTAGCAAACATCAATTATGTATTATTATGTGGCGATAATTATTACGTCAAATATTTATTTGGTTTATTTAGACCACATAACTTTAATATTACTTTAAATAAATATGTCAAATAAAATGTCCATTATCTTATTGTCTTAGCCTACATTAGTATGCAAATTAAAACAAAAAAAAATACCTTATTTTAAATTTAGAGCAGAATGTTTTTGTAACAACCCTAGTGAGGATTGAGCAAGTGTCAAATCACTTGGTAGAAGCGTGTTGCAGTTAGTTGTAAAACAGGATGGAGATCAACTACATAAAATTGATTCCAATTTCCAGTTGATCGAGTTAGCGCCCTCTGCATTGCAATTATTTTTTAATTACCTATTTGTTTTTAGTAAGAACGGGAATCAAGATGAATGTTAATTACTGAGGTTATAACAAGGTTCTTTTTGAAGAATTAACAATCAGACTTGTCATATTAAATAACAAATTCCATAAAACAAATTAATTTGAATATACAATTTATCTTTGTATTTTAGTCGTAACTGCCAGTGACATTAATGAAATCATCGCAATAGCAAATGAATTTTTTTGTGGTATTTAATGTGACAGATTTATGACAGTTTAGTGTATAGATAGCGATAAAAACAGTTAACAACATTATTAAGTGTTTTTATTATATTCTAAATAATCTGACATATTATGGTTAAAATGTTTGTAAAACTATTATTATTTATATATAAATCGGCAAGGACAGAATAGTTCAGTATCTTTTTCTCTTGTTAGTTTTTGTTGCCTATAGTGTCATCAATAAAAAGGAAATAGATATAGGTACTTGTAAAATTTTCGAAACATAAAAATGCAAACTAAGTATAAATCTTGGAATGTACCTATTCATATGTAATTATGACTGAATTTCGAACAATAGCTGAACATAATTATCATCATTTCGTCTTAAAAAAAATTAAACTTATATACATCTTTAATATTTACATTATGAATACAAGGGCTCCATTTCCTTTTAAGGAGAAGGTTTTTGATTCCACCATGCTGTTCCAATGTCGTTAGTGGATAATGGATATACATGGCGCTGAATTTCACTGAAATTAGACACACGCAGCATTCCTCGCGATGTTTTCCTACAACGCCGAGCATGATGAATTATGAATAATGATGGAAGTATAGTCATTTTATTAACGATAATAGTTTGAATTCCCTTTAGGGTCTCGGCTTTAAGCATTTGCACAGTAACTACTTATAACTACGTCGTAAAGACCGTACAGTGAAGTCATTTAGTAAAATGTCATAATTTTAGGACAGACTGCGACATGAATACGTCATCAGCATTTTATTTTTTTATGACTGGGGCTACAGTCATATTTAATGTTCCACATATATACATATAAAAAAGCAGGTGAGACCATGTGTCTTGTACGTTGAATAAATTTATCGATCGGTGATAAAAAAATAGTAACAGAACATGAATTTTTTTTTTTATTATATCAATAAAACCATATTTCACATGGACGAAGTCGCGGTCATCAGTTAGTTCTATATATTATACATGTAGTAGCAGTAGTAGAACTATATATTATATTGTTTCTATTCTTTGATTTCGTCTTCAATCTAGCTTATAAGTAGATCTCGAGGACCGGGTTCAAACCAGATTAACCCTGGTCGAGCCAGTTCGTAGAAAATTTCTCAGTAGTAGGAGTTTGCTCGTGTTTACACTCTCGTCCCTCAGAAAGCACGTATAGCCATTGGTCCTGCGCCTAAACTATCCGGTCCTGTCGGATTGGCCCTCCCGTGCGCCTATGCGAGTGAGGAAATATCGATTGCACTTGTGTTTGTGCATTAAATACAAGTAACGCAAAGATGGCTACTGACTGGTCCAGGCCAAAAACAAAAACTGTTACATAAAATGAATACGGTATACCAAATATTGATAAAACAAAATCTGTTAAAATATAACACAAATAAATCTAATTTGAAGTAATTGTAATCACTTAATAGTTAACGGCTGGCATTGAAGTTGTTTTGACAGTGGTTAAAACGTTACGTGAGTTTTTTTTTATATCTTTGCTGTGGAAGGGGCCTCTTCTATACACGTTGAGAAACTTCATATAAGTTATAAATATGCTTAAACCAGGAACAATTGATTGTAGCCTCGAGTTTGTCATATCAATTTTGCCTAGGCCCGGAGTTATATATCCTAGGCTGCTAGGCGCTTTGGCATTTAAGAATTCCCTCCGCCCCTATTCTGAAACGGTTAGAATAAAAGTATATATGTATATTTTTTGGCTTATCCAATGCAGTGACTTGTAGTCCTTGGAATCAATCTGGGGTTTGAATTTGTTGGTTGATGTTCAAAGAATATGTATTTATGCGATGGTTATTTTACTTGGTGCAAACCCATCTGGGTTCATCTGCTCGTCACATATTCTATCGCACAAATACTTATTATTGTTGTGTTCTGGTTGGAAGGCTGAGTGAGTCAGTGTAAATACAGACAATATCTTAGTTCCCAAGATTCTTACGCTGCGAATGTCTATGAGCGGTAGTGACCACTTACCGTCAGGGGGTCTATTATACACAATATTCAGACATCATTGAACATTATTTGACTTCAGTCTAATTTAGACATTATTTTTAAAATAAGAATATTTAGATAAAATATTCAAAATAAGTATCGTGACAACTACAGCGTTAGCAAAACTTTTTAATGATGTAATGTTATTAATTATATTAAACATAAATATATATTTTTTGTGTTTTATTTATTAGTTTTTTGCGACGTTGTATCGAAAAACCGAAGTCAATCAAGAAATGGGACCAATTTGAAGAAACTAATTATTTAAATGACAACTCTATATTAAAAAGAAAATAGAAATAAAAAAAATAATATTATTGACTCGATTCAGCGGTTTTTCGTACAGGTCGCTCAGGACTCAACTCTGTATTTTTTACAAAAATTAAAAAGTTAAATTGCTTGTTCCAGATGCTAAACGCTGATTGAGGGCGTTGACTCCTGAGCGACCTTCGGCTCCTGGAACTCTGGGATCGTCTAACCACGGATTATCTTGGACCCCTTTTTAGATTGTAACTTCTATTGCCTTGCACTATTTAGATTAAATTAGAAAAAAAAATTAACGCGTTATTATCTATAGAAGTTTTTCTCTCTTATTTCTAAAAGCATTTTCTTAACATATTGATATAAAATAATGTCTCACTTTTCCTTTATTTTCAAACAACAATATTACTTTTTTATATTTTAAGTAGGTACTTTTAATGTTCAATTAAATGAAACTATGATTTGTATTTTCTAGTAAAAGGCTTAACCTGAACGTAGTAATAGGTGCTTAAAAAAATGGCAACATGCTACATATAATTATCTCGTTCCTTTTTCAATTTGATATTTATTTTAAGTATAATAATAATTATTATTGATGAAATACAAAAAGAAATTTAAATTATGCAATACTAGATAACTTTAATAAATGATTATTATTATATTATGATATTAGTTTAAGGAGATATTGGTAACCTACATAATAGGAACTCTGTATAATGATGAAAAATACAGAAGTCATTGATCATTGTTGTAGTATTTTATTTATAAAAAAATGCTGTCGTTAAAATGCCTAGGTCCTATATCATGTTTACCGTTTGTGAATGTAATCAACGCTGAGGCGTCGCGTCGCATTCGAAGAAATATCCCATCAATCGTGAGAACGAACCCTAATATGGCTTACGAAAAGTATTATTTTTCCTCTTACTGTTCGTTAGACGGATGTCATAAATTCCTTCTGACTCAGAATTAATTTACACGGAACCCAATGCATCAACGAGGATATTGTATAATAACGTCATAATTGTATAGATTACGCATGTATAATAATTATTTAAATATATATAACTATACTTTGGTCTTGATTTGTTCCTGTGATTCTATAATTGATTTAATAATACAAGATTATTTTAATATACGTTCCGTTGACATTGATTTCGTGACTGTGATTGATTATAACATAATTATGAACCCAAAATTTGACTTAACTTCAAAGAATTTTGTTTTAAATTGTAGTTTTCGTTATAAATAATTATTATAATATAATAATCAAAATAATGATCTTTAGCGTATTATCCAAAAGAATTCCTGGACATAGCAGCTTGATTTGATTTGATTTGGACTGTAAGTTGATAGTTAAAAAAATATATTTCTTTCAAGATTAAATCGACAATCATTTCAAACTCATCATTATAAAATTGTTTATAGTTAGTTCAATTCAGAATTACGCTATTCCAGCTTGTACTGTAGCGATTAAAAAAGGAGGCACTTCATCGATTATTGAACTGTATAGTTAAACATTCATTTTCTCTTTCTATCATAATTGATGTCAAAGAAAGAGAAAGACAGAAATATTTAAATAACATTTATAGGTAAAACCGATTATTAAGTATATATATTAATTATTATATTAATTATATCATTTCAATCAAAGTAATTACAATCATGTTTGTTAAATAAAATTATTTAAATTAACAATTAATATATTCCGTTTCTAGATAGGAAGTTTTTAATTAAAGATTATAATATAAAAAAAAAATCGATTGACGTAAATCGTTAGTAGTTGCGATATTCATGATTAAGTAAATTATAATACAGGCGGGATACATTTACGACTTTAGGTATAAAATTATAATTTTTAATGAGGTTGACTAATAGCAACAATACAATGTAACTAATAAAACCCAGTTAAAATAATACTAAAAAAAAAAAATTTTTGGTTTCAGATAGAATTTTCAAACAAACATTTTCTTTTTTTTATTTAAACATATCTAGTATCATACCGTATTAATTTTACTATCCGTTATCCGTAGCGTCCGTGAGTAACAAACTTTTGAATTATTCCTCGTAGATAATTCTACCATCTATAAGGGAAGCGTTCAATCGTTAATGTTCTATATATTATTGTTATTATTAACTACGGAACCGGTTTCACTTTCGCTTTTTTATCTGGAATGTTCTAAAATGCTGTAATTACGTCATATCATGAAACGGATCGGTTGATATCGATGATGGGAACATCAACAATCGAAAAATAAAAATGATTTAAAATAGAATTGTTAATTATCATACCAACTACGTTACATTTTTTTTTATTACATAGGAAGGTGGACGAACGTATGGGCCACCTGATGGTAAGTGGTCACCAACGCCCATAGACAATGGCAAATTGTAAGAGATGTTAACCATCGTTTACATCGCCAATGCGCCACCAACCTTGGGGAACTAAGATGTTAATTCCCTTGTGCCAGTAATTACACTGGCTCACTCACCCTTCAAACCGGAACACAACAATAGCGAGTACTGCTGTTTTGCGGTAGAATAACTGATGAGTGGGTGGTACCTACCCAGACGAGCCTGTACAAAGCTCTTCCACCAAGTGAACATATACATAAGTACTAAATTAACTTGTTTTTAACGAACATCTCTTGAATTAAATTATTCTTATAATTAAAAAACAACTGAAATTATCAAAAGTAATTAAGTAGGTATACATATGGCTTCAATTAAACAAATTTTGTTATTAAATTATATTTAGATTCTGAGTTCCGATTGTGATTATTTGTTAGGTATTTGTATATTTGTAAGTAATTTAAATATATATTTCACATTTCTTTTGCACGGGAAACAAATTCATTGTAATTTTAAAGAATCATTTTGTATTATTTTCAAAGCGATGATGGAAGCAAAGATGGATGGATGGAAAGATATCCATCTTTTAATAATTCCCATTACATATAATTTATATAGAATTTAATTATGAATCTAGATTATTATTTCTCATTAATGATAATTACATAATATTATCCAGCGTTTCAATAATGATAATTTAATTATTTTATAATAGATTTTTATTATACCATTAAAGTATTACATTCCTTATGTCGTTATAAATATATTTTTCTGCATTTAGAATTAATAATAACAATCAAGAATAATGGAATAATAACATATCATTATTTTTTTAGAAATATATTATGAAAATTATTGTAAGTTTATTTTTGTTATGCACATAACGGTGGCAATATTAAAATGTACCAAAATTATTTCTTGCCTTATAAACGTAATTTATTAAATTTAGATGTAAACGCAAACAGTATAATACACGAGGCTGGTATTTTATAAATATATATAAAGTTTTTTATTACGATAATTGTTTAAACTTTCTGTTTTTTGTATAAACTTTTATTAATATATATTTCAAATAAACAGTATTTTTGGCGAAACTTTGCAGTTGATTTTAATTTAATAAAACATTTATTCAAATAAATTTTATGTTTTTGTTAGTACCTATATTTATAATTATAAACTAGTATAATCTTAAAATATGGTTTTTGAATAGATATTATTTTTCAGCTGCTGTATACATAGGTTTATTTATGTAGGTACATAATGGCTAATAATGTTGTAACAATAATTATTTTAGTTAGTTATTTTTGAGACATTCAATATGATATATTTATACCAATGTATTATGTTTTTAAGTATTTTATTTTATTAACATTGTGTATTATATAAATAAAGTTTATTGACTGTTAACCAGTTTTTTTGTTGTAACAAATCGATCGACTGGTTTATTAAATATATGTAAGGTTAAATATATTTGACTTAATTTCAAACTTTTTTTGATGATCGTTTTCAAAAAACTTTAAAAATATACGTGTAAAACGAATTCCTCGTCGCATCAATTTTTTAAAATTATTAGATGTAAATGAAATAAATAAGTAAAATATTTTTTTTTTCGTAATTATTCTCTTTAATCTCCTTAATTATCTACCACAAGTTTTGTTTTATTGATTACATTAAGTAGATAATTACACGAAGGGAATCTTTTGCCAAGTATATTTCAAAATATTTTAAAACGTTTTTTTTTACGTAATCGATACGCAAATTCTTCGTCATCCTAAACCAGTGTGGAACGAGATGTTGTGTGACAGACCCGTGATTTTTTTTCTTCGAACGGCACATAGTACCATGAGCACAGGGGTACGCATTGTGCGGCCTATAGCCCCCTATCGACAACGGTCAACAGCGTATATCCATAATATAACTTGTTAATAAAGTCTTGTTAATTAAAATGTAGTAATAAATAATAGTGTTTTAATAGCATTATTAATTAAGAAAGTACTTTTCGTTTCAACAGCGTATATCCATAATATAACTTGTTAATAAAGTCTTGTTAATTAAAATGTAGTAATAAATAATAGTGTTTTAATAGCATTATTAATTAAGTAAAGTACTTTTCGTTTGAAATTTAATTAAAAATTGCTCAGGTTTATTTTGTATGAAAATAAAACTATTTAAATCATTTAACCGTTTTCCTTAAGAATACCTCCATATTTAATGCAAACCCATATATTTTATTTGATTAGTATTCAAAAGTAATTTAAATTTGCAAAGCGGAAAAAGCTCGTTTTGATAATAGCAAAATCATTCACGAGATTTTTGCTATTTTTTTTAGAAGGCGCTTACTAAACAGCAAAATAAGCTTTGACCAATTCATGTTACGATATTGTATATTATACGGTTGCTTGAAAATTATGTTTTCATAAAACGGAGATGATAAATACAATGCATATTAATATTGGCTAATGTTTACAAAAGAGAGCAAGTGTTATCTTAGTTTTAAAATCCTCATTTTTTAATTACAAATATCTATAACTTTTACTTAATAAGCAGTTTACTTGATTACAGACTAAATAAACTTCATTTGATTAAATTAAATACGCAATAATGTCATTATGATGAGTTATTTATTTTATTTACGACTTAAATTAATGCTTGAATTTTGACTATTTCATTAAAAACCTCTACAAATTTTAAATAAATACAATTAAATCTGTTGGTCGCTTTTTCGATTATCCTTCTTTAAGGTTAGATTAAATAGTATATTTTTTTGTTTTCAAACCGGAATTGAAACCTTTATTTTGGTATCAAAACTAAAATATCAGCTTTGTTCCCTTAAATGATTAGGTTGGGCTTGTTATTGTGATATTCGAAGAACATATCGTATAAAGAAAAAGTTCTAGTGTTTGTGTAATGTAAAAGGATAAGATATAAGTCTCATTATTTAAGATTTATGCCAAATTGTATATAGTTCAGTAATAGCCTGCGAATGTCCCATTGCTGGCCTAAGGCCTCTTCTCCTTTTATTGAGGAGAAGGTTTTGGAGCTTATTCCACCACGCTGCTCCAAAGCGGGATGGTGGAATACACATGTGACAGAATTTCAGTAAAATTTGACACATTCACCTTTCCTCACGATCACGAAGCACGAAGCATGAAATTCAGTGGTGCTTGTCCGGGTTTGAACCCACGATCATCGGTTAATTCACGCGTTCTTACCACAGGACCATCTCCTCGGCTTTTTTTGCCAATATGCCAAATGGAACATTAAAATATTTACTTAATTAAAACATATAAGTATGTAGCGACATCTATTTCGCCACATACGAACTATGAACAGACGTGATATTAAAGTTATCAGAGCAATTGTAGGTACATATATACAAGAACCCGACAACAATCGTTGGGGGGCAGTAGCCCACCAGACACAGCACCCGTCTGGTCGGAGGATCCTCCCGTTTCAAAGGTGATCACCCCCAAATGTATTTTTAAATATAAAATCAAGCCACGGAAATGATCTTAACATTCCTATATCTTTTTTTTTGTTTTGTTGTCGAAATACTATCTTTATTTTTTTATATTATGTTTGTTCATCAATATAAACGAAGGTTGTATCGATACGTACGAACAGTCGAAGGTTGTATCAAGATACAATTTATGAAAACAAGTCACATAATGTAACTTGGGCATGTCGCGGATCAGCAATTTGTCAAAGATAAGCTTGTACAGAAACTCTGATATAATCTTTAGTATTGATAGATAATTTCAATTACATGAAAGCTCGGCTTTTATACTTACGATGATAATAAAACCTAGTCTAGTATTCATTTATACAATAGCTCTACGTCACCTGCGACATCGCATTCACGGGCTTAGAGATTGAAATAAAAAAAAATCTCGAACTATAAATCCAATCACAGGAGGAGCAAAAACAAAGTAATAGCTTCGGTCGAGATCTTAAATAACCTATGGTATTCATTATAGATTCTTGAAGAAATGGCGCTCTGAATGTCGGCGAAGTTGTTATAGGAAATTTGGAAGTAAAATGAAACTGGATAAGTGGTTAAGCAGAATAGTATTGTATTATAAATTAATAAAGGTATGTTATATATCTTTGTTATATTGCAAATTTGGCAACATCCACAAGGCATATGAAAATACCCGTTTCTTTTACCGATCCTAGAAGATCGCTTAGGATATTTCTTTTCCGAGAAAAGTTACTAATTTGATAATTAATAACTAATTGTGATGCTCCTATGTTGAATAAAAAATATATTTGATTACATTTCTAATATCCGTAATAACTACATTAATATTCGATGGAAGGCCTCATCTTATATTCAACGAGAGTATAGGATACTTCTACTTTACTTATAAACGTTCTTTCTGATACTCTCTAAGGTATTAAAAAAAATTGTGATTTTCAGTTGGTATATTTTTTACCTGAATAATATTTAATTTTCTATAATTTCCTGACATTTTACGGAGCAGACAATACAATACAATACCATCTAAAGACATTTTGACTATATTTTAGACTAATATGTTTTTTTCATAGTTTTTGTTTGTTTTGTTAGAAAGTATATTTTAGTAACAGAGATGTCATCGTGTCAATATTATCATATTTGGAAACTGTAAGAATATCAATGACCGATGCGGGCGCGGGAGCACGAGAATTAAATAAGGCGATATATACAATATTGGTGGCGAGAGATATATGGTGTGTCATTGCGTGATTTATTTACGCGCTTCCAAAGCAGCTGCGCCCGAGTTGAGCTAACAGCGTATAGAGAAAGACATTACTTTTTAATATTTTGTTTTGTTTATTTTTCTATAAATGTAGAAATTTTTGACCACATTGATTAATTGTTATTGTTAGGCTTAGGCTTTGGTTTAAATAACTTTGTAATTTTTTCTTGCTTGGCAGTTTTTAAAAGCTTCTTCAATTTAGCTTATTCAACATTAATATTCACCAGTGGCATTAGCAATTTGCCTTTTAAATATAAGACTCCGTCTCCTAGACGGATCGATCGATCGATCAATTTGATTGATTTCAGTTAAATCTTCATCTCGCGATTCAAGCAACTCCTATCACTTGATTCTATCTGCTCGAACCCGTCTTGACCTATTCCATTCGCGAGTTCGGCAATGTTTACAGTTAAAGATGGAATTTGAACGAGCGTGATATGGATGCCAACCTGTCTCCAAAACGTAAACGATCAAGCATTTCTATTTTCACTTTTGTATTTGTAGTAAGGTCTGTTTTACTTTTTTAATTAGTCTATTTGCCGACGCGCTTACAAATGATTCCGAATTTAGCCGCGAATATAGGAATTGGGTCGCAATTTTTTAATCCGCGAATTGTGAAAACGAAGGGAATAAAGGAAGCGCGATAAGGAGATTTTACTGTAACATATTTTTATTGATACTTGTTTTTTATTAAATTATGTACATATACATATACAGACAACTTTAAATGGCCGCTATTTACTTTTAATCCGTTTCTCAATCAACTTCAAGTGTGAAATAAATAAAATAAAATGCACTTCGGGGTGATTGTTTTATACTACAATTATTAAAACGAGACAAGCTATTCTTTAGGTTAAGATCAGCGTCATCAGGTCTAGGATATATTCTGGACTACTGTTACTTATTTTCAATATTCTAATAGATATGAGTACTGGTGAATGGGACTCCGAATGGTAAGTGGTTCCCACTTCTCACATATATTCTGAAAACTATCCCATATGTGAACGCCCCTGGAAACTAAGATGATATGTCGCTTGTGTCATTTATTAAACGGGCAAGTATTAACAATGGATACTAAATTTGTGTCGCGAAGGCTTAATATCAGACGTGCTAGATAAAAAAGTGGACATAAGTGGGACAACATAGATAGAGAAACGGGCTAAGACTTATGTTCCAATTGATGAATCAATCAATTGAAATAAACACCAACACGAAACCAATTATCGTTTTGTTTTTATTATTCGATGGACAAAGCCCTGCGAAGCAATGATGTTTCACGAACTAGATTGATTGTTGCGGTTAAAACTATTGAATAACTTTAACTTACTGAAACGAATACAAGAAAAAAAATAAACCTTTAAAATTAATAGGTTTCTAAATTAATTTTTTGCACAATATAAAATATTATTTATAAAAAAAAGCTTTTTCCATAACCTCCAAACTCTTGTAGAACCAGCCGTTACTGTACTATAGAAAAGCAGTTTCAAGCTATTATGTACTTCTGTTTGAGAGTGCAATTAATTTAGATGTTTAGAAACATGGACATCCCCGAGTAGTTCTGATACCGAATGCCAATGGAAATATTTTCTAAAATACATAATGCATGTCTCGTGTTATGACAATTTGATTTATTTGTTAAACATTGCTTAATATTTTTTTATTTATTTTGTCAGTTCGTCGAAAATTTATAATACTTATCGAATACATTATGTCGAAACGCCTTAATAAGTAGTAAGTACAGTGTTTGTATTATGAGCTATTTATACTCGGTGGTAGAGCTTTGTGCAAGATCGTCTGGGTTGTGCCACCCACTTATCAGATATTCTACTGAAAAACTGCAGTACTTTGTATTGTTGTATTCCGGTTTGATAGGTGTGTGAGCCAGTGTGAGGGAAGCACAAGGGACATAACATCTTAGTTCCCAAGGTTGTTGACGCATTGAAAGCGATGGCTAACATTTCTTACAATGCCATTATTTATGGGCGTTGGTGACCACTTACCATCAGGTGCCGCAATGCTCGTCCGCCTACCTTTACAATAAAAAAACACGTGTATAGTATATTTGTTTATTTGAAAAGGAAAGTTACATTGTAACAATCCGTATGAAGTTCGCTACAGATAAAATCTATGAAGGATTTTGTGATTATGTGATCAAATTCTAGTATCTATGGTAAGTGGTAACTGAGAATTCATAGTCCATCTTTTACGAATCATTGATCTGGAATATGTTATCTTCTCTTTTTGTAAGATAATACTCTTTTTGTAGGTATCATAACAGAAAAAGAGACACAAAGAGAGTTACGTATGATACTTATATTTTGTATATAAAAAAAAAAACAATCGCAAAAGTGGATTGAGCTAAGCAGTAATCACATAGTTGCAAGATTGCTTACGAGACGTCGCCCATTACGTGATTACAAGATGCGTGGGCGCAGGCGACACCAATTACCCGATGTGACAACTAGAAGGATAGAAAAATGCGTAAAACACAACAAATTAAAACAATTACAATTGACAAACAACTTGCAGTTGCTTTAGATATTCCAACGATTTCCAACTGATTTGATTCAAGCGCTTAGTTTTTCTCAAAGATATGCTTTGTTTTTTATATTGAGATACCGATTTTGATTGTTATGTAAATGTTGCTCGAAGAACTTCTTAGTCTTGTATAAGGTTCTAAACGATAAAATTTCCCTACAATTTAGGCGGAAATATGTGAAAAAACGCGGCGCAAATATGTGGCCTCGGTAGGCGGGTGTGGTTTTTTGTGTGTACAATTTATTTCGGGCTGGCGCCGATGGGACTGCGGTGCCATGTACACGTAGCCTTATTAACTCTCCCATGAAATAAAATTCCTATTTGAGTGCATTCAATGCATTATTTTACTGCACTCTATTTACAATTCGTTCCTTCTTTAATTTGTAAATTATTTTTTATTAATGAATAGTTAAATTTATATTTTATATTTGTATGTATGTATATTTATTACTCATATTTATTTAAAAGTAAAATTAGATTCTGTGCACCTCCTTACCGCTTTATTTTCTCGTGTCCTTTACCCAAAGGTTGTCTGGAAGAGATCGCTCTTTTAGCGATAAGACCGCCTTTTGTACATTAATACTTCTCTTAAATAATATTTATAACTGTATATTTCCCTGATCATGTATGTGTTGTACAATAAAGCATATTCTATTCTATTTAAATAATTTGGAACTGAATTAGTTGATTCCAAGATATAATGTATTTTTTATACAATTCCTAACTAATATAATAAATGCGAAAGGTAACTTTGTTGCTTTGTTGTATACACGTTGTCAGGGGTACATAAAAGGCGACCTAACACCTCACATGTTCGCGAAGCCGAAGATGGAAGCGCGTTACCAATAAACTAACATTCTTTAGCAAAATTTAATGCAACAAAATCAACTGCATTCTACGGCGTCACCAACTACATTTATAAATGACAATAAACATATACCTAACAAGGCTGTCAGTTGTTTGTAGGCTCGATAGTTTTGGAAAATTTGGTAAATTTTATTTGAAATTTGGTAAATACCCACCCAGTAGATAAGTTAATTGTTTTCTGTTAATTAAATATTCGGACAATTTTATGTAATTAGTGTATCTTATCATCTTCTATTTAGTCAGTTATAAATTATTCTTTGAAAAATGAAATGAAAATAAAAGGCATTTGATTTTATATATAAACAAGTCGCTTTAAATAAACAGAATATAAATCGTAAGTAATTTGTAGAGACAAATCGTATTAATTCTCGCCTAGTAATTTGTTCCTGACTACTTTATTGCTGTGTATTTAAATTTGTTCTACGTAAAATAAGGCAATGGTGATATTTATTTGACAGAAAGCTTAATATATATCTCTATACAGTCGAGACGGACAGACGATAGATTAAATGTGAATTTGTGAACTAGCTTGGTACTTTATAGAGACTGAGAAGTCTCTTATCAAATTAGTTTGTATAATCCACTGAAAATAAATATATAAAATTAATTATATTATTTAGAAAGAAGTGTAAGAGTGAGATAGGTTCTATTGTTTCATTCGTTTTTTTTATATACAGACTATATAGAGTAGGTCTAAGGGTTTCTCTTCTAGAGGCGAAGGATTTTTTAAGGCATTCGATGTGTATACCGACAGACAGTTTGAGATGCTATTGAAGTACTATAAGATATAGAATAATAAATCCAAGACTCTTTAAAATAAAGAACCATAGCAACATTTAAAGTTTGAAATATAGTTATTCCTATTTTTATAACACTATAATGAAAGTTGAAATATATACTAATAGTAAAACCCGGCATATGTCCTTTATGTGTAGGTTTATATAAATATATTCATGGGGATTGAATATTATAGAAATTAATGTGCGGTAACGCCATCGAGCAACGAATAACGACAAAGTGGTTAATATAAAAACCGGCCAAAGGCGAGTTGGATTCGCGCACGAAGATTATCTATAAAAACAGAAAAAAAATCATGTCTGTTGTTCCCATACAACCTAACTAACATATTTATTACTTAAATATTTATTTTATTCTGTTTTTAGTATTTGTTGTTATAGTGGCATCAGAAGAACATCATCTGTGAAAATTTCAACTGTTTAACTATCACGGTTCATGAGATACTGCCTGGTGCAACGAACAGTGGAACCTTAGTAATAAACAGGACCCCCGTTTTGCCCTTTGGGTACGGTAACCTAAAAACCATCTCCTTGAAAACCTAAGTACATATAACACAACTTTAAATAGAGAGCACCAGCGTCGAGTCTGAAGCATCAATTTTTATGTATAAGACACGTATATTTATTTTAAGTCGTCAAATTAAATTTTGTATTTTATTGTTTTTTTCTAATATTTACTTTTAGTAAGACTTTGCTTTTGAAAGGTCTACAAAAGGTATCTGAGCTAGATCTCCGTACTTGTGTTTTGTAGCTTATACTAGGAGATCTTAGAGTTAATTGAATTAAATTAAATTAGTTCATTAAGAACCGAAATAAAAAATAATTATAATCTAAAACGATTGGATGGATCACTATTTAAATTATCAATCAGTTTATTCGTTAATTACTTCAGAGGTCCGAGTTCTTGATCCCTTGATTATCCTTGTAAAAGCTTTAACCTTAATTGGTAATAATCAACGTAGAATGTTAGTTAAACCTTAAAAGGCATTGCAATGTTCTTTTAAAAGGGCCGAACTAAAGCATACCAAATTTTTGTTTCTTAAGCCGCCGTTGTTTCTGCGTTCAATGGAATGTTGTATTTTAACTTATCAAAAGTGCCTTTTATATACTTAAACGTTGAGAATGTATGCGCGTTCGAGTTGATTTTAAGCCCTATTGTTTCGAATTTATACCTTTGCGTATAATGAAATTCCTCGATCGTCCCTTATTTCTTGTGATTGAAATATCAACGATGACGGACGAAGGTCGTCATGCTTATAAAGTGAAACATTTTAACGAAGAGGTTTTGTTTCAATAACTTCAAAGTTATATGTAATTATATATTATATTTAAAATGAAATGTTATACGTAAAAGTTGCAAATTATTGTAATTTTATTTAGTGTTCTTATAAATGAAATAGGGAACGTATATCGACTATATGTGATATTAACTATAGTTATTTCTTAAATATTTGCTATACATACAACACCCATCTGTTTTAGTTTTGCAAGCTTCTTTTTATGGGTTTGCCTGGGGAAGTTTTTAGCATGTTTTTTTTAATTTTAGTCTTAAGTATTACAATAATTTGTAATTTTATCTTTTTATTTTAAGTATGTAATAAAGATATTTATTATTAATGTTATCAATATAATTTAATGTTTGGAACATAATATATTTTAAAAGCTAATAAAAAGTATGCTCGTCTACGTGATCATGAGTTATTTCGCACGTACATTGGACAAATACACAAAATAAAGACGATTATTGATGATAATTTAGCGTCAATTAAACATAAGATAATTTTGAGCACTCCTTAAATTTAGACATTTTTTTAAATGCGTAAATATTGTCATGATATTAAAATTTAATCATACCGTTATATTCATTGAATGAAAAGACTTTTCTCAGTCTCCAGTAGATCTGCATGTTAATTTATGAAAGTTATAAATATTTAAGCATGTAATCTGTATGAATTAATAAAAGAAATTAAATTATTTTCAATGAACTCACCGATATATGTATCTAAGAATAATAGTCCCAGTGAAAGAATCCTAAAAATGTTGAGCGTTATAAATCGCAAATATAAAAAAAAAAACAGTTAACCCTAATATTATTTCAAAAACGAATAAAAATAAACCCATAATTTCACTTATATTATTATTTCAAAGTAATCTTATGATCGAAATTATGAATATATTTATGTTGATTTATTGACTTATATAAGCTTTTATATTATTTTTATTGTGATAACCTTTTTCAATTCTTCGTGTCAAACCTTTCGTAATATAAATAAGGTTTTATAGATTTTCGACGTGAAGTAATTTAATAATATTTTTGCGGGTATTTCAACCACAATATTCTGTTACATTGAACATTATATTGTAGGGGAATAAGAGAAGTGTATGCGGCTGCGGTGACCGATTTCAAAAGAGCTCAAAACTAGACAAATAAATGAATGTTGACGAGCCGGTTGCAGCCTGCAGGTCGTGGGTTCGATTCCCTCCCAGGACAGACATTTGTGCGCATGTCTGTTTGTCCTGAGCGTGTGGAATTATCTATATAAGTATGTATTTACAAAAGAAAAAAGTAGTATATGTAGTACATCAGTTGTCTGGTTTCTATATTATTATAAAAAAAATAAAAATCAAATACGTAAATGTGTATATCATGTATAAGAGAAACAAAATCAATGATAAATGTCATATCGTTTTGATTGATTGATTCACGTGTAGATAATTTTGACTTTACTTTAACGAATGTTTACTTACTCACTGTTTTTTCTCTTTCTGTCATAATTGATTTGATATTTGTAAGAAGAAGACAGGCCAGTTTTTTATACATTATTCGTTTAACAACGTGCATAAGGCAGGAAATGGCTTACGATTTTCATTCTCATTTTCTTGACGACCCGTTAAATAATATCTAAATAAGTAAAAATATTTTGACCATTTACAGGCCCAAGGGACATAACATCTTAGTTCCCAAGGTTGGTGGGGCATTGGCGATTTAAGAGATGGTTAACAAATCTAAATAAGTAAAAATATTTTGACCAATTACAGGCCCAAGGGACATAACATCTTAGTTCCCAAGGTTGGTGGGGCATTGGCGATTTAAGAGATGGTTAACAACACTTACAATGCCATTGTCTATGGGCGTTGGTGACCACTTACCATCAGGTGGCCCATATGCTCGTTCGCCTTCCTATGAAATAAAAAAAAAAGAAAAATCAATAACTATTTATTGGTTTGAACCCCGTACCTGCATCTGTGACCTTACAACTTAGCCACTAGAACACGGCTATACTCGATCTGAGCTTTTAATTTAACAACGATAATAATAATAGTAAGATACTTTATTGTACACAAAGGCAGAACAATCATGAAAAAATAAATGTTACGAAAGGCGGCCTTATTGAGAAAGAGCCATCTCTACCAACTGATTATATACCAAAAAAGACATGTGTGCAATTGTATGAAATGTGTGCAATGTGCGTGGTAGAAGTGAAACCTTCAAAAATGTTAGCTTCAATTTTATAATGCTTCCTATCTCATTTTCTCCCACATTAAATCTTATGAATCTGTGTCTGTCTCTTTTTACTGTCGCTTTTTCGTTTCATCGACTTTCAAATCACAACGATGTTAAAGAAGTTTTCACATCAAAAACCAATATATTTACACGCATATACTTACATAGATGTAATATTTTCGAATAGAATACTGTAAGGAAGTACAATTTCATCAATTTATAGTCAGTGTTATTACATATACTTATATTTGTAATTTTGCAATCTCACTCTACACAGGCTTATAAACACACTCAACTCATAAGACATGTGGACGTACAAGACAGAATCGTAAAGATCGTTAGTTCGATAGCGTAGCCCTTAAAGGGGGCATTAACATAAAATAAACGTAACCAGTGAGAAGTCGACCGAGATAACTTTAACTCGGAGATTTCGTCAATATTATGATAATCAGAGAATGTTAATATTTATAAGTGCGGTACGCTTTGAAAATTATTCCTCACGATTGATAAATTCATTGGATTCATGTGACTAATGCGTTTCCTGCTAATTTAATTTGTTTTTATACCTATTTAACTATTAAAAATATTATTTTTATATCTAGGTATATGACAATAGCAGTATGTATTCCATTATAACAAGAGCATCTTGTAACGAAAATATAATGTAAGTACTTAATTTTTATATCTGTTTTGTATAAAATGGAACGAAAAATGTAAACGAAAAGGCTATACCATAAGATTAAAGTCATGTAGATTCCATTCATCCATTTGTCATTCATTTGTTTTTAAAATCAGCTTACATGTTACATAGACTGCAAAAACGGTTAAAACAAAGAATACCACTTAAGTACCTCCTTGGTTATATTATTCATAAAATTAACTAGGCAGGTGAATTTAGACAATTAAAGTTTTCCATTAACAAAGTTCAGCTGAACAAAGTGTGGCTATAATGTATGATTATTTAGTACTAGCTGTGCCCCGTGGCTTCACCCATTCCTAAAAAAAGACAGCGGGACGTGAGGGCGCGCATACGGTTGTATCGCGCGTTAGTATGGCCGCTTGAATTTATTTAGTGCGCGATAGTTTTAAAATTACGATATATAGATAAAATATTTATTTAAATTGGATGTAAAGGGCGGTTATAATTTACATGAAATGCTTAAAGTAAATAACGTATTTAATTTGATAAGGATTAATGTCATATCCGTTTTATAGCTTTCAAATTATTTAATTATTATGTAACCATTTTAAAAAAGATGAAAGTGGGTATAATTAGCTATCCTTAAAAGATAGACATATGCCATCGCGGACTTTTCTGTACATCTATGAAAGGGGATCAAGTTCACCACACATTATTTTGTTATAATTCAAAGGGATTTTACAGCGTTTTCGATGAAAGCTCCCAATCGGCTCGTTTTTATCCTGGCTTCTTTAACAATTATCGTCATATTTCAACAAATCTACAGAAAACATTAATAAATTATACACATAAACCTTCCCATTGAATCACTTTATTCATTGTTGAAAGCCGTATGAAAATCAGTTCAGTTTATCGCGTTCAAACAGACAGACAGGAAACGCGAGGGACTTTGTTTTATAATTTGTATTGAAGAATCTTCCTCGATAAAAGCTCTATACAACACAATAAAAAACTTTAATGTATTCTTTATTAATAAGCTCTGAAGAATTCAATTATTAAGTCCTTGCAATTTTACATACGAGAATGTTATTATAACTTGCAAAGTTTGAAAATCAATGTGACACATATATGTAGAAATATGTTAAAATCGACTTCTAGATTTGTTTAAAAATACATTGATATTGGGATAAGACAAGGTAATAGCGTGTAAGAAAATGTCAAAAGGTTTAAGAGAAGCCTTGGGAAGATACAAAATGTTTGCCCTTTGAAACTTATGACCTTTAGACTACTGAAACTAATCCTCGTTGATTCATTACTAAGCCATACCTAACTTAATAATAATAATAAATAACTTTATTTGCACACTCACAAGGGAAAAAAACAAAACAAGTCAGATACAAATAAAAGAAAAAAAAATAATAAAAAAGTATATAAGCTAAGGAAGGATGAAATAATTTTCATTCTGTAATTTTCAATTTGACGTTTATAATTAAACACTTGTAAAATATAAATGAATGTAATTAAAGTATTCCCAATATGAGTATGACTAATCACTATATTTAAGCTTATTCAAAAAATCATGTTTCTCATTGAACTAATGAATTCATGTTTTTCATTAGTGATAATGTTCTCAGCAATCATCTTTTCAATTAATTGATTGTACAAATACGGCTTACACATACTTGATAATGACACATAATCATAAAGTAATTTAAATAAAAAAAACTTACTGTTTAGTTATAAAATATTCTTCGAAATCCCCTATATACAAAACTACTTATAAGTATAAACAAATGAAGATATGCTCGAAAATTTTCCGATTCCTTGAAACCGTTACGATTATCCAGATTTCAGAAATAAAATTGGGTCAAGGTTACGTCAGATCCAACAATACGTCATAAGACAGGCAGTATTCAATAAGGAATTGCGTCGCAACGATTATTACAACTGCGACGCGCGTGTCCTAATGGCGCGAAAAAACTCGATGTCTCGATCCCACGATGGTTTGTTCCATGTTTGCACTTAGTTATCTTAAATCATGAATTAATACGTTCGCAGCCTCAGCTAGACGGTCTGCAGCGACGGGATTGACTGAACGGATCGACTTACACCGTACTTAGTAGTAAAACGACTCGTGAGCGGCTTGCACGCATTCGATTTGTGAACGCAACGCGAGACGCTCTAATCGATTCGGAATTTTCGAAAATTAAACCGTCTTATAGTGACGCGACGCAATTCAATTCGTTGTATCGATAGACAGCAGTGATGTTTCGATTTTTTAAGTGATAAGTGTCGTAATATTTCAATATCTCTCAGTGTGCGGATAAACAATACGGGTTTAATAGTTATGCGTTTGCACTGAATTCCATCAATACAGAGGTTAACGAGTCATGTGTAAGTGTACACCAAGCATCACCTGTTACGATATAAACACGTTACTTTTCACAACAATACGGTATATAAACGAATCTGTATGTTAAGTAACCGTTAGGATAATAAATAAGCTTGTTTATCGAATTCGAATATCGATTATAATCATCAAAGGTAATGCGTGTCGGATTTCGCGAGTTATTTCGTTTGATGGAAGTAATCAGCGAGTCGATCTCAACGCTGCAATGACGCTAATTGCCGAAATACTTTATCGTATATCAAATCTCGATCGCTATAGACGATATAGTTAAGCTATTGCCTCTAGAACACACAGAGGATTTTCGATGCGTTATATTTTGATCATGTTTGAAACGATGACGACTTAATAATAGTTTAATTGGGCGAGCTTAAATTATTTGTAAATATTTTTAATAGACCGTTGGAGCTTTTTTTTTTGTAATCTTAATTTCAATTTGTACTTCCGCTATACGTAGCGCACGAACTTTTAAACTTTACTATAAAAAATATGCCATTTTTATCGCATGTCTGATTTAAACAAACAAAAATTTTAAAGTGATTGTACATTTTCTGTAATATATTTTAATAATACATCATTTTCTATGTCATACCTTAGTACGAAAATTAAGAAACAAATTTTACATTCAGAATAATAAGTTATTAATAGCAATGTGTTCGTACGCTTGACTGCGTCATTAAAGTTTTTTTACAGCCATAACTCTCTACAGTGTACAAGAATTTTGACTAAAAAATACACATTATAGTCAACATGCGCCACACATGTGTCGTGAATGATCTTCAAAGTTTCGCGCATATATTAGCCAGATGAGCTGCAAAAGCTTAATACTTGTTTGAAATTAAATTGAGAAATATTTTGAACACCATATATAAAGATATAGTACTACAGTTCCGAAAGCAAATGACATTTTTGATTCATGATTGTAGAGAAAGAATTGTAATTACACAATATTTGAAAAATATATTTTTTGTTGAAACAAACGATAGAAGGAATTGCAAATATCTAAAATATCTGGACAGTTTGTTCTGCGAATGCAGTCAATTATGCAATAATTTTGATTTTAAGGAAAGCCCCGCCATAGTAAATATAACTAAGACATGTCGAGAACGAAATTTTTCGTTGTTCGTTAAAGTTAATATTCGATTTACACCACATCAATTAAAAATGTCTTATCAATTCTTAATGTATTTAAATATTTAAGCATCTATCATTTAAAGGTGATAATATTATTGAAATATGAAATTAATTATAAATGTTATAAATTAGTTATTTATTTACAACAGCTATAACATAAAAAAGAAACAATATTTTTCAAGACTGTAAGAGGAATGCGTTAAGCTGTGAAACTTATCACTTGTTTAACTTGTTCGATTACTTAGTTAATCTCATCAAATACACCGATGAAATAATGTTTATCTGACTTATCAGATAATCATAATTTATCCGAAGGAAAAAATTATGTGAATAATAAAAATTCGACTTAATAATTGTTTTTGGTGATTTTTATTACATTTTTATTATTTTCATATTTTTTATGTTTATTGAGAGAAAAAAAGGCGAATCTTACGTTATGAGTGATGAATGACATACTCATTGATGAAATATATAGTTAAAATATTTACTGGTAGTCTAAGCCTTTCAGTATTTTGGCAATTTCTCACCCGATTTTTTCTCCAAACAGATTCGCAATTCTGTAAGAAATGTTATTACTCATCCCTGAAACGTTGACAACCGACTTATGTTGATATACTATTTTGATACCTGTATACATAAAATGTCATAACTGTTATGGTCAATGTCGCATATCAGTTTCATATATAATACGACCGTTATCTGCGATGAGTCTCGACATTTCGTTTTTACAGAAAAGCCCTACTATTCTATAAGAGTTAAGTGGAAACTCGCCACCGATCTTGAAATATCAGAAAGTAATATGGATAAGGAACCCGCGTAGTTCACGTTCTCGTGGGAATACTGGGACAAAATGTAGCCTATGCTACTCGCTGATAATGTAGCTTTACATTGGTGAAAGAATTTTTAAAAATCAATTTTGTTGTTTTGGTTTTGGAGAGTGTAACAAACAAACAAACTCATATTCGTATTTATAATATTAGTAATAATTATCCATTAATATTATTGAACAACGTATTATACATTTTAAAGTTGTTATGTGTATTCGTCGTTAATTTTAAAACGGTCATACTGATTTATATTGCTTAAACTTTATTGTGTTGCAGTAGATATTATGGTGGTCCTGTATATTTTTCTTTGTTATATATTTTACCGTTTCTGATAATAAAAAACTAACTTGCTTATTAGTCTGTCGTCAAAGGCTTTTCATCGACTTTATTTTCGTTCTTTTCATAAATATTTCTAACTAGCTGTACCTGCGCACGTTGCTACGCTACTTATTAATTATCAAAAGATTGGTCGTACCACCTCAGAAACCACAAAATGAAATTCATTGGAATGATAGTGGCGCTATCTGTCAAAGATTGGGCGTACCAACTCATAAACCTTTGTGGGCTCATACACAACACTTTGCTGAAGATCATGACATGATCAAATGCATAGTTTACGATTCTATAAAGGACATACAGACAAACATTCATTTTTATATCTATAGAATGATAATGCAAGTGTCTACCGGCGATATTGACCGTTTACCATCAGGTGGTTCACTTGTCAGTCTGCCTATCTTTTAAAATCAAGATTAAAAAAAACAAATATCTACACTATACACACTTTGTCTTGAAACTGACACCACATAACATCACCTTGACTTTCAAGAAGGCGTGATGTGATTTAAAAAAAAACAATGAGACTTGACAGTTGGTTTGTTATGGTGTTTATTAAAACCAGAACGAAATACATTTTCGAATAGACAACACACTGTCTAGTCTGTTTGATAAAGAATAACATCTAAAAGGTGAAACTGACATGACAAGACAAGCGGAAATATCACTATTATATACGGATAATTTAAATACACCGTAGAGTTTCTTTTTTTAGTTTACAAACCTCTCAAGTTTAAACTATCCTTTTTATTTAACAACTTAATAGATTATTTTTTTTATTTCTGATTTTAAATGGATTTAATATATAATAACTAGCTATGCCGCGCTGTTTCACCCACGTTAAAACGCTATTCTGCCCCTGTAACTGTAAGTCGTAGTTTAATTTCATATAGTTTATAGATTTTCTCAATAAATATACCATCTAATATGAAAAGATTTTTCGAATTGAGCTGGTGGACTCTATGATTAGCCCGTTCAAACAAACGAACTATTCTTTATAATATTAGTATAGAAATGCAATAATAGCTAAAAAACACCAATTATTGTGCGATAACAAATAATAATATATCATGTTTCATAAACAGCCTAAAAACTATTTGAACCGTGAAGTATTGTATCATATAATATAGTACAAGTAGACTTGCTGAGCTCTAATAATAAAATTAGTTATTTGTTTTTTTTTTAATGAAAAATAGCATTTTTCCAGCAAATACACTTAAATACACACATACAGATAAAATTAAAAAGCAAAATTATTAATATTCAAGAATTGCTCACCTTATATTATAAGACAGAATTTGATAAGATTTGTTTTGTTCAATAATAAGTACCGTATAAACACATAAACAGCGAAATGTTCGGCCACTTGGAACAATCAAAGTTGACAGAAGTTTCGGCAATCGAATATATTATATTAATTACAATACTAGCTATACTACTATACTATACTAGTAACTCCGTGTGTTTCACAGTTAAATTTTATTTCTTTAGCTCTATTGTAAGGTAATGTGATATACCCAAAATTTTTCACCTAATTTTATTATAAAATACTATTTTTAATCATTGTTAAAATCTAATAATATAAACGAAAAACTAATATTATAAACGAAAAAGTTTATGAGGATTGATGGATATTTGTTACTGTCTACGCAAACACTAATGAATGGATTTGAATCAGGCGAACATTACGAACGATTATGTGACTTTAAGGTTTGTTTTGCTGACTATACTTTATATAAATACAACATCCGTGTCCTATTTTAGCCAATTTAAACAATATCTTAACAAATTACTATACCTTGCTCAAAAATTATTATATTACTTATTAAGTTGCATGGCATCTTCTCTAAGCTTTCCGTAACGTTGACCAAGTACGAACACTAGCTGCTTCATGGTAGCGCCAGTGTGCCTGTAGCTTTACAAAGATATACCGCAATTCATTTCACTTCACCTCAGTGTGTTCGATCCTTATATACCCGTACCTCCGTACATATTCAGCTACCTGTGCTTAAATAGCCTTAAAAGCTTTTAGAGGCGACATATCAATAAAACAAGTGCGATTTATCTACGTTTCATAGACATGAGAGCTGATAGCCAAAAGTAGATAGTAAAAAATATGTTTACTATTCGTTACGGCAGTGGTTATCAACCTTTTTAGAGTCGTAACGATATTATGTATACGGTGAGCTTTAAAACAGGGGTCGAGAAACTTTTTGTATTCAATAATTTATTAAACAGAAATATATATATATTTTTAAATAATTTTAATATTTCCATTTTTATTTCAAATTAAATTATATTCAAATTAAAACCATTTTATTTCAAAGTGTCTGATCTGAGTAGCTGAGTCTTTTAGAAATGATTGTCAAGTGCAAGTCTACAGTTTGATAAAAAAAAAACAAATAAATTACATATTGTATCATCTCATTTATATAAAGTGAAATATTTTAAAATTGTGTAACTGTTTAATTATCATGCAGAACATTTGAAATGTCTTTACGAAACACCAGTTTTCGTGGACCACGGTTTGAGAACCGCTGCATTACAGAACCGTAAGAGGTTTATTTATTATTTATCTTATGTGCATACATTTGCTTTTCACGCGACTTCTTATCCGGAGCACGAGTGATCTCCCGCGACGTGCACGGGGGTAAAAAAACTATTAAATAAATATTTAAAATACCCGATGCAAACCTTGATTCAACAATTACATAGGAATTCATTAATGGGATGTCATACTGTGAATAAATCTTGCTTAGCACCGGTATGTCCACTTTTGAAATTGCATTGAAATGTCTGTTAGACTCGCGATTGATCAGTGAAGTTTTTAATGCGCTTAACTTGTGTTCGTAGTTAATTATTTTGAAAGACAACCGGAAACCATACTTTATTAATGAAATATTGTCGAAACAATTAACTTAATTCAAGTATGCTCATGAGGTTGTAATTGAGGTTGTAATGGACTTTAGGCAAGCCCGTCTGGGGTAGTAGACCCAGATATTCTACCGCTAAATAGCAATACTCAGTATTTTCGGCCGGTCACAGGCACAAGGGATATAACCTTAGTTACCAAGGTAATTCTTAGCGAATTATTTTTCGATTCAATAATGAATTTGCGTGATTATTAAAAATGATTGATATTATTAAGTAAGAAAATAATTGCTAAATAAAGCAAGTATTCATATTGCAGTTACTAACTATTTTACTTTAATATTTATAAACTTTTTATGTAACTGTTTATCTGAAAAATAAGGTAAATTTGTTCGTCGTTTTTATTCTATACAAGATAAAAAAAAAAAAAAAGTGTTGAATTAATATATGTCATTTTTCTTGTAAGATATTTAAATATAGCTGATAAATTAATACATCAAATGATTAAAAGACTATACGTTGTTTTTTTGGCAGAAGCTGACTGGAGGTAATTTTAAAACTTATGGTATAACAAACACAGTATTAATCTTGTAGGAGTTAATCTAGTGGCTAGATATAAGTCCGCAAATGGTCAAACGGCAAATTGGGCCAAAAGTTATTATGATTTTCCGTCAGAAAATGCTCAGTAGCAGTCCGGAGTTTGTGTAAATCTGTGCCTCGGAAAGCGCGTAAAGCCGTTGGTCCTGCACCTGAATTATTTCTGGTCTTGTCGGATTTCTGTTTAACTATTTTCAATTAAATAACAATAAGTTTATACTTCTTGTTTTCCTTAAATAAAAAACAAACCACACACATAAATAAAATGATGTAAACTTTTCACAAGGGACGAGTGACATTTTGATTAAAATGAAAATTATTGTTTTTAAGAACATAATTGCACCTCAACCTTAAGCGATTAATAATTATCAGTTAATTCGAACAATAATGGCTAAGTACACGTGTCGGGGCAGCCTACATGCGTTTATATGGATTGATGGCACTAATAAATTAATGTTTATATCTTGTAATACAATTTAATTACTACTTAATTTTTTTGTGATATAAAAAGGGTTCAACATTTTTGCATCATGATGAAGGCTAAATAAATTGAAAGATCACAAAAATTGGTTTCATATTCGACCTTATGTTCTGTTAATCTACATAAATAATACCTATTGTAAGTTTCGCTACACGCACATACGTCACTAACCTAAAGCACCGAAGGCATTGAGATAATCTCCTTCGTCCGTATCTAATCCATTTATTTGGGGTTGGCATTAAGGCTCCAAGATATTCTATCTAGTGCTGTCTACATCTCTAGCTCTGTATTTTAGTTCTTTGATAACATTTGTTTACCACGTAGCTAGAGAGCGACCAATGCCATTCTTTACATTATGATTTCCAAAGCCCTAGGGCGTGATCGGCGCATAACATGCCGCTCGATTTCAATTATCAACAATCTTGTCAAAAATTTTATGTTGTTCTATGCAACAAATATTGTTTCACTAAAATCGCGTAGCTTACAACTCTTTTTTGAGCTAACAGCTGAAAACCACTTTGTAAATTTCAAATATATATAGACAGTAAATAAATACATTGAAATACAGAATCAGTTAATATACATAATTTAATGATAAATATTTAAAAGTACATGGAAAAGGAATGGCTTTTTAACGGTTTATATGCGTTACAATTTACTGGTTTTATAAAGGTATATATATAAATTGTCAAACATCTGGAGCGTGCAATTCATCAAAGGCGAACGAGTCAGTAATCTAGACTAATTGACAACTTAGTGTTGACGATTATAATTTAATTTATTTCACAATAAAAATATCTTATTGAAAATAATATACACTCATTAAACTTATTAAAATTTAATTAATTTCATTGGTATTTAAAAATATAACATAGTAAAAAGAAAACTGATAAATAAGCACTTTTTTAACCGATTAATAGAGAAAAGTTTTCAGTTTTGCTCTGCTTGTTTGTTTGTTTGTTTGTGAGCGATTTTTCTAGATAATTATTATCAGAAGGCATAATTATAAATTTAAATATAACGGTCTATATAAATATCTATTACGTTATAATGTAAATATTACGTTGATTCGTTCCCATTTCTTTTCTGAACCAACTTCTAAACGATGCTTAACATTTCTTGCCTTTGTCTATGGGCGTCGGTGATCACTTACTATCAGGTGGCCCATATGCTCGTCCGCCTACCTATACAATAAAAATAAAAAATAAAATAAGAAAACGGTTAAAAGGCAACGATTACGTTTCAATTCGATTGCGATACAGTGTCAATTCGTTAATTGTCCCCAAGAGCAATTTCTTTCATTGAATAAATGATTCAAATTAATTAATTGCGAAATTGTCGCCTTATATTATGTTACAAATTGTATGTTCAATTGTAGCTTTTAGTAGATATAATATTAAAATAACATTTTTAATATTGATGATAAAAATCATGATAAAAATATTTTTATAGGTACATATTTTTCTGACAGAAAGATGATCTTTATATTGTTCTACAAATTAATATAAAAATATTTTCTTTTATCACAGGCTCTTTTAATTCGAGCTTCAATGTTTTTTGTAAACAGGTATATAAGAGTAAATACATTATTATTACTAAAAGCTTATTGAATTGAAAATGTTTAGTGGTGGCGCATAAGGTAAGTTGAGTTAATGGTTTATACGAAAATAAACTTGGTAAAATTTTATTTATTCGTATTTCTTATGTTCGATGAATATTTATAATATCGGATCGAGTTTTAGGGTCTACATACCATTTTTCGCATCGCGCCGTATTCGTACGCACAATGGTCGCAACAAGTTTTTCGATGATTTTAAACGTAATTCTGTCTTGAATAATGTATTGTTTTGGTAATATCTTACACCATCCTATTCGAGTTAAATAATTCCTTGATTTTTTTTTTATTGAAAATATATCATACATACTCATGTGTTTTAATTAAAAGATTAGCATTAAGTTTTGTAAGTTTAATTTTTGTTTTACAATTAATAAAAAATAAAATTATTTTATTTCTAATATCACATTGTCATACCATCTGATAAAAGTTAAAAAATCTTATATTTTTCATTTAGTATACACTAACTGTTGGTATATTCTGAGTTATGTGATTAATAACTAATAATGTTATATAAAATCAAATAAAAAAGACATTTGATTGATAACCTCCTCCTTTTTCGAAGTCGGTTAAAAGCTCAATATATATATACCTATACAGCGTGTAACAAAACCCCCATCTGGCGCGAAAGGGGAATATTGGTGTTTTGTGGACATTACTAAAAATAATATTAAAAATCCCATATTCATTAATTTAAAATAGTTATTGTCATTTAAAATACCCATTTTTGTGCCCTAATTCCCCAACATCGAGCAAATTTTTCGAAATGTGACAACACCAGATTTGTTAGGCGGCTTCTTTGAGTGCTTTTGAAACGCCGCTGGAACGTGTAAGGCCGTGTCACTACTACTAAGCGCGATATTGTGCGATATTAATTTTCAATAAAATAAATTAGCTCACGAATCACCTAGCTCACACTCAGCAAATGATCTGAGCTGATTGGATTCGGACATGGAAATTTTTCAGGGACACATACTAATTAACTGATAATTTTATACTTATAAGTGATACATTTTTTTCCTACACAATCAAGTGTCCATGACTAATTAAAACATAAACAATAACATTAACCACACAGCTTATAAGAGACTAAAGAGAAAGAAAATATAAAATAAAAATAAATTAATGAGCGTGATGGAAGACTGCCCTAAACTATTACCAAATATTTATTATTTTTCTTTAAAATATTTTTCTTTGTCAAGCCGCCGCTGTTTCACGCCGAAAGGCTATGTCGGCGTCTTCAAAGAGGCGGCGGAGCGAGCGTCGGCACGTGTCATGTGAAGAAGTAATGTTGTAGAATAATCGATAGTTTGATTATCGATAGTAATGCATGCGATAGTATAGATAGTATTGCAATACCCATTAGTTTTAACTAAAACTTATCGATTTTCACCGATGGTTTTGATCTTAATGATTTTTCATTAACTAAATTGATAGTACAACACCATCGATGTTATTAATAGTATCGACAGGTTTTGGTTAAAACTAATGTATTTTGCAATACAATCGACACTATCGTTTTTATAGAATAAATTACTATCAATATCAATAGTACGGATCGTATTGCTCTTATAA
Source organism: Nymphalis c-album (assembly GCA_963151315.1). NCBI lineage: Eukaryota > Metazoa > Arthropoda > Insecta > Lepidoptera > Nymphalidae > Nymphalis > Nymphalis c-album. Next base: position 3,456,583 of record OY720601.1, read on the forward strand.
ATAGTATTCCAAATTTCACACGTGTCACTGTTATCGATAAATTATCGATACAATTGTTTTTACTTCACTAGATAAATAACTACTTTTCTATTTCTATTATTCGGTCAGTTTGGCGCGTAAACTAATTAAGAGTGGTCGTTTTGCAGTTAAGTTTATGTTCCGCGATATGTATTCTAATCAAGAGTATTTTACATGTTAATGTGTCTGGGTAAAAGTGACTGCAATTATGCAACGGCTCGTAAAGAATACGAGACACGGTCCGCAGTTCCACAAGGTACTCCAGTGCCATCAGAGCGTGCGTTTCAACTCTTCGCCGCAGCCATCACATTAGTGTGAACACCGAGTTATTTTTCAACTGAGATGACCTCATGACCCCATGTCCTCGCTACCCAATAGGTAAGTACTAAGTACCTAGCAAGCGCTGTCGTCACGCCTGTGTTGCCATGTGATTTTCGTCATTTTATTTAGTTAAATATTAATTTTATTCGGGGTAATTTTTTTTCTTAGTATTTTAAAATTGATTACATATATTAAATCGACTCAAGATACCTAATAACCCCTTCACGGGTCGGACACGAATTTTGTTACAGCCTGTATACAAAATTAAAAATGAATAGCCTATATTTTTAATTTAAATATACATACTTACTTATATAGCACAAAGAAAACTTCAAGGGCGAATTTTAACTCAAGTTTCCAAATAAGCGTAGTTGACGAAGGTGATTTAATATATATAAATCGTTTGTCCTGACTGCTAACACTTTTGTCATAGCCAAAACTATTGAGTTCAGGAAGATGAAATTAATAATAATAATAATATCCTGGGACATTATTCACACACGGCCATCTGATCCCAAACTAAGCAAAGCTTGTACTATGGAAACCAGACAACTGATATATTACATAAACTACTTTTTTTTTTGTAAATACATACTTATATAGATAATTACACCCAGACTCAGGACAAACAGACATGTTCATGCACACGAATGTCTGTCCTGGGTGGGAATCGAACCCACGACCTGCGGCGTGAAAAGCAAGTGTCTTACCAACCACGCCAACGGGCTCGTCCAATCGTCAAAGTGGAGCATATGTTCATTTTATAACGCATCCGTAATCCGTATCTTCTACCACGCATAGGTATCTTCTGAAAAAGGATTTTTAGCCACTTCAACTATTATGAAGGCAAATAGACGGTCGCAGTTTATATGATTTTTACCCTTAGAAGTCAAGACCGACTGGTTCTGATAATATAAAAACAAAACTAATATTATTAATCAATATAAATTAATTTTAAAATTAATCGCCAAAGCTTACACGCTACAATAAAAATGTAAAAATAAATAATTAATTTATGCGTATAAGTGTGTTAAGACTTATGATATTATATCTAAGGTGATAATAAATGTGATTGCAGTAAAACGTTAAATATAGTCTTTACAAGGCTTGTCATATACAGCCTACAAGTCGAAACGTGAGACCCTTTTTAAAGTTTCAATTGAATAGACTACTATGGACTGATATCGGTTTAGACAAGATATCCATGGCTGTACATATATTTTGTGATTTCGTACATTACTGCGCTAACCGTAAAATTGTTAATAATAAAAATAACAATATGTTTGTTCCTTAATGTTTTAGTTATTATATTTACTATCTTTTTTTTTAATTTATAGGTAGTAGAGCTTTATCCAAGGTCTTTTAGTATTATTGTGTTCTGTACGACGTATTGCTCTTCGACGATACAGGAATGTTACCCAACTACCCAGGCATGCAGAAAGCTCTAACTCCAAGTATTAATCATTTTGATTGCTATAAGTATATTAAATTGATATATTAGAATTTACATTTTGTTAGTTTATAGCTATATTACAACTTTATATGCATTATCTTATTTAATTGAATTCAAATATTATTTTACAAGCGTATCCAAATCTAGAATAAATTAATTTATTTTTTATACTTTGAAACATTGTTTATTATCTTACTAAACCGGCTGAAGGAGACGTCGTTTACAATCTAATATTAGCAGCGTTCGCACGCCTAATTCGTTAAGTGGAGTGCTATTAAATACAGATAGTATTTGAACATAATATTAAATTTTTTTGTCCGTTCTACGCATTACAATCTGCATTCCGTGAATGAATGAATGAACCGAATTAATTTTCGAATATCTAATCATTCATTATGTATTACACAGCTAAACAGCTATACTTATTATTGTTGTTGAAATTGACTGACCCATTGTGACAGTAAGCATAACATCTTAGTTCCAAAGGTTGATGGTGCATTGGCGATGTAAGTAATCGTTAAAATTTCTCATAACGTCAATGTCTTAAGGCAATTGACTACTCACCGTCAAGTAAACCAACTGGTAGCTTTACATTAAATAATTTAAAACAACGATTTAAAATTACTTGTAAAAAAGAATATTTGAATAAAATAATAGATTTCAGCGATATTAATCAGCATAATTTGATTTATTTTTTGATTATCCGTTAACTTTGTGGTGGTCAGGTAATTGATACTAACCGATAACTAGTAAGTTTAGACCTCTATTATTATGTGTTATTTAGACCCGATATTTAGATAAGTATATAATCCGAAAAAAATATATATAAAGCAGTCAATTATATAAGTTTAGGGGAACACCGGTCTTATTGAATTTGATGTTGTTTAGCAATTGTTTGTAAATTGTTTATGGTCAACAATGGTTTGAGTAAAGAAAATAGTTGAATATAACTAAAAGTATATATATGTATGTAATAGTGTCGCGTAACAAAAAAATGATCATTGACAGCGGTTAGCAATAAATAATTTCACACTCAACCGGCGAAAGAAACTGAGTGATCATTATTTTCTCCTTAGTGGTCATGATCGTTTGTTAATTCCAATTGAATATTAAAAAGCCTGGAGGCAATTGCTTCATTCTCAAGGTGTATCAATTTGGTTGTCTCATACAAGATTCAATATTATATTACATTCAGTGTGGATTAACTTTAAATGCCATATGTAATATTTATATACGCATTGATAGAAATGGATAATAATTGTATCCGATTTGGAAGGTCTTAATACATAATTATGTTCTAAATTTTAAAATATATAATAATAATGAATTCAACATCGAAGAAAAGTCATTGGTTCGTAGCAAAAATATAACAGAAACACCAAAAAAAAAAATTTTGGATTTGATCTTAAATATTTGTAAAGTTTTTGGATTTGTTATATTTTTAACAAATATATATTTATTAGTCATCACTTTCAAGTTTAGAATACGTGGAATGATTAAGGTTGTTATTTCGTATCAAAATAATTATCCTTGTCAGATTTTATGACGTAATAGTTTTAAATATCTTCTGTAACAAAAATTACCGTTAGCCAGACACGTCGAAAGTATTAATAGAAGTTTGTATGAAGATATTCACAAAAAGCCGTCGGGCGTGAGGTTTTGTCGGTAGTGTCGGCACTCAGTTATCTCAGTATTGTTGGATAATAATTATATACCTATAGTACTTCAATTATTAAAGAGAATATTTCTTATTAGAATTTTCATGTGTTTGATTTGTTTTTATAATTCATCACGTGTTCGGTGGTGAAGGAAAACTTCGTGAGTAAACCTCCATGTGACGGATAGCATCTGCGACGTGTGTCCAACGAACAATGGTGAAGCGTGGTGGAGTTAGCTCTAAGCCTTAGCCCAGCAGTGATACATATACAAGCTGTAACCTATTTTTTTTTGTTTTAAAATCAAACAAGCACTTGAATTGAAGTTTTACAACATGGCTTCGGAATGCCTTAAATTCCCTTATATGACGGTCTTTAAATAATAGTTGGTTTGGTGTTTCCCAAAAAAATATAAAATATATTATGCCGAATAATTAATAAGTCAACATTTTTTTTAGACCTTATAACAAATTTCATGATAGGCCTTATGTAAAAATATTTATGACCACTTACCATCAGGTGGCCCATATGCTCGTCCGCCTTCCTATACGATAAAAAAAAAAAAAAAAAAAAAAAAAAAAAAAAAAAAAAAAAAAAAATTATATAGATTCATAATACCAGGTCTATGATCTAAATTTCAAACACATCTGTGTTTATATAATAAATTCTTTTTTTTTTTTTTTTTTTATTGCATAGGAAGGCGGACGAGCATATGGGCCACCTGATGGTAAGTGGTCACCAACGCCCATAGACATTGGCGTTGTAAGAGCTGTTAACCATCTCTTACATCGCCAATGCGCCACCAACCTTGGGAACTAAGGTGTTATGTCCCTTGTGCCTGTAATTACACTGGCTCACTCACCCTTCAAACCGGAACACAGCAATAACAAGTACTGCTGTTTTGCGGTAGAATATCTGATGAGTGGGTGGTACCTACCCAGACGAGCTTGCACAAAGCTCTACCACCAAGTAAATAAATATTTAACATCTTAATTAAAAGGTAAGATGAAATATTTTGATAAAAGAAAAGTGTTCTATCCTTAAATAGAAAATATTTTAATTGATTTATTCCAATAAACGTACTAAGGATGCTGGATAAGAGTCGTAACTTGTCTCAGCGTCGAAGCTATTTACATTTATATCTGCGTGAGCGTGTACTTAATCGTTTTATAGACATATACGTAAGATTTAGCACTTTCATGCAATACTTAATATTATCTCGTATTCGATGTCGGCTGGTTTTTCATTTTATTAGAATTTATAATTTTACGAGCGAAAAATTAAAAGATTATCATTTTTTTTAAATTATAATCGTAGCTAATCGTAACCCACATTGGTAAATTAAGTTATATTAAGATTATATATATAACGTAAAAAACTTACAATTCTATTAAAATGTATATATAAGGTAATTCGGAGTTACTACAGTTACTGCGCGTGCGCGACTCATTTAAAAATCAAGGTGTCGCTTGATCAATTACTGATAACGGTAGCACAAATTGTCAGACCCCTTTAATTAAACACAGTCACCAATTAATTTTGTATCGTTCATTAAGCTAAAATTCCTACTTAACAAGCAGGGCTAGGTTACAAAGTACATTCGCGGAGACAAAGCTTAACTGCTATATTTTATAATATTTGTAGAATTTTATGCCAATGTTTTTACCCAATGAAACGAAAAGGGTTAATTTATTTATTAACATATATTACGACTTGCTTAAACACTACATAAGATCTATGTACACTATGTATGTCAACAACACAAGTGTTTTTACATACACTAAATGACAGGGGGTAAATTGATGTCTCAATTCGAAGTTTCGTCCTCCTCCCCCTTTGAGGAGAAAGCTTGGACCTTGTTCCACCGATCTGCTTCTAAGCAGGTTGCCTAGTTGTGGCGCATATGACTTATTTCCAGCCAATTCATTTAGGTATCTTCATGGTGTTCTTAAAAACCGCACATTATGCGAATAAAACAAAACCCAGAATCTTCAAATAGTGATTACAATGTAATCAGTGGTCCATGGATCGGGAATATAGTGACAGAACAGGCATGTACCTGTCGTGTTACGTCATAAATGAAAGGAATGTACATATATGGTTAGAGCGCGTTTGTGGGGGGCGTTATCGCAGGACGATTAATCGATATGATGAAAAACGCTTTCTAAAATGATCTACATAAATATTCTTGTATTACCTATGTCAAGACATGATCGACATTGTAATGATAATAGAGCTGCCGGGAGAAATATTAAAATAATATGTTGTTCTTTATAATAAGTACAATGCTTTGAACTGTATCGAAAATGATTCAGCAGAAATTTAGAGATTGACGGTTAGTATAAAGCGCTTTTATCTTTCATCTTAAAATACGCGCAAGTAATTATTATAATGAATTATTTGCTCGAGGCATAACATTTGTTTAACCATCAAATTAAAGATTACACAGATATGAATGACATGAATACCTGCATTTAAATAAATGTGGTTCACATTAATGTATTTACATACATTGAACAGTTAATTAAAACGTTTCTTAGTTTTAATTTGACATCTAAAATAATGTAACCGTTAAACGTCATCGATTACGGCAAATAGAGCGGAAAATTTGAATGTATTTTTTTTAAATTCTGAACTGGTCTATGTACACTGACATACAGCCAACTTAAATTCAGACAAAGATACATCGTTTTTGGTATATAGTTCCCGATAACCGTAAATAAAATAATGATACGTGACTATCGAGTTAAAAGAATATACTCACTTCTTTAAAGACATACATATACGTAAATATATCAACTTACTTCTGGAGTTTTGACTGTATTAAATAAGCCCATAGAGATGTAGAGAACAGTATGAAAACTATTTTATTTAAGCTATGACCACTTAGAAACTTCATCATCATAATTAACATCGAATATGTATCGATTTATTAAACATAATATCATATTAAGTACACTATATAAAGATTAATGAAGCAAGTTTCGCTATTTGAAAACGTTATGGCAACTGATATAGATAAGGCATATTTTGTATAAAGATTAATAGTCGCTTCTGGCTTAATAATAGGACATACGTCTTAAATGAGATGTTAGCGAACGTATTATTTGCGATGATATGGCGATTAAACCGGTTCAATGTACGAAAACCACTTCGGATACTTTGATTCACAATTAACAAGATAATTATTAATGTATATGGATGTAATTTAGCGAAATGCTAAGTAATAAACTAATTGATTGTATATTTATATAAAAATAAAATATACAATCAATAATATAAATGTCGTTTGTATATGTATACACATCTTATTTAAAAATGTGTATAATTACAACTAAAGAAATTTCATTTATCGCTCGTACGCATATGTACACGCAGTCGTTTTTGTTTTTTTTTTAAAAAGGAACAGTTATATAAGATTTGTTTAAATCGATTTAAATTAATCGATAAACAGTCGACACCTTTATCTCGATTAACTTTTAATTGGTCGCCCTTAATCTGTTAAATCTTTTATTCGTTTTATTTTAAATGTCAACACATTATCATAAAAATTTACAACGCAGTCTTATATTGGTTTTCATTTAAATTGCATTGAAATATTTAATCAGTTGTTAAAATCGCTTAACTTTATACAATTTCGTAAGTTCTTAATTATTGCCTGCCAGAAATGGTTAGGGGTAAATTAATGAATTGTAATGAATTCCGATGTCAAATGATTGTATAGTCGCCGTTTACATTTTAGGTTATGTCCGATCAGAATGAAACAGGAAACAATATTTAAAATTATATTATATAATAAAACTAGTTATAAAAAGGAAAATTTTATTTTGCCAAATAATAATTTTAAATCTTTTATATAATAAAATAAGGTGTATTATTCAACACAATATTATGTAGATGATATAAGAGCGTGGAGATATGACTTGTGGAGTTTCACGCAGGATATTTGTATATAAATTGAAGGGTATTTGATTGACATTTACTTGGTGGGCTTTGTGCATGCTCGCCTGGGTAGGTAACACCCACTCATCCGATATTCTACCGCAAAACAGTACAGTACTTGCTTTTGTTGTATTTCGGCTTGAAGGGTGAGGGAGCGAGTGTGATTACATTAACAAATTCAAACAAGCGACATAACATCTTACGTTTTCTTAAGTATACAATGTTAACTACGAAAATAATATTAACTAATTAAAAATATTTAATGATTTTGCAGCTACACTTATAACAAAGCTAGTTTATTGCTGCATATCTTATTACTCAAAGTTACATACATTTTATATACCTACGAAAAATATATACATTTAAATCAGTTTCGAGAAGATTTTGCATTAGTAGTGAATCAGTTAAGATTCACTAACCTCTGGGCGTTTTGGCTCTTAGTAACAAAATATTAAATGCTAATTTAGCACTTAACAAAAATGAAATTTTAAATCCATATCGGCCATTGCGCTCAGGGCGCTCTGTCACTTAATGGATTGTTTTTAAGTGAGGAAAGACATAAAATAATAAAATAGATAATTCAGACAGCCGATGATAATGTACTTCTTGTATTTAAAATACACAAGCAAAACTTCATACATTTTGAAACGTATTAAAGATAATATGGTCTGGTTTGATTTTGTATGGGAATGTAGAAAAAAAAATCATTCAATTAAGAACAAAACTGGAAGTGACATTAATAACCTTTATATAGAAATGTATGAAGTAGTTAATCTTCAATTTGATATCACATTATGTATTTGTTCCATTATACATCCATTTAATTCCGATTACTGTTGCCATGTTAATGTTCTTGATATGATATGATTATAAAAACCTCTTGGCTTATTTTGACTACGGCCACTTCGAGAGACTAGTCTAATGTGCGGACCCTATTTTTTTTAAATCAATAGCGTTACAGAAATTGTTGTACAGTTATTACTTATGACTAAAGTAAGGCCACATAGGGCTACGATTTTATAATGAGAAAAAATAAATACAAGTAGATACATAGTATACGTATTAATATTTACAGTAAAAAACACACACAATACACGTATAAAACATATCACTTTTGCTGACGCAGTTGGGTAAAGATGTTTGTTTATTTTTACGGTACTAGCGTTTTTCAGAAAATGACGAAATAAAATAAAATTATGTGTAAAATACCTTTTTCATTAGTTGGTACGTTACTCTTAAATAATGAATAACTTAATTTACATAATTAAATATAGTCAATTGTATGATTGTAAACCAAAAAAGAAACAAATGAAGTACAGTACAGATACAATACAAAATATATATGTTTAAAAGATAGGTTGTTTCTTTCATATGTATGTCTATTTTATGTCAAAATGTACGTTTATTTTTAGCCTACGTAGGTTAAAATATTTACATAATGCGTATTCTTTGCCGCAGTATTAGCTTCGACTAAAATAAATAACCAATACTTGATTATTCAATATTTATTAATCAAATAAAAAAATTACTACGCAAACGTTAAATATTTTCATTATGGATATAAGTAATTTGAAACGTTTTTGGATAATACACAGATTCACTTAACAAACTCTTGATACTGTTTTTTTATATGGCAAGGTTATAAATATCGTGTTTGTATGTGTTCGTTGATTCTCATGCAGGATACTTATGTGTTAATTAACTGATTTTTAAATCGTATGCAAAAATAATATATCTCGGCAGTTCTTCACACTAGAATCTGAATTTCAAATTTTCAATTCGAATTTCAAAATGCTTATCAGAGCCGAATTATTTGAAAACAGTATATTTATAAATACTTTATACAGTACCGTGAAATTCCGCGAGTCGTTTAATAACAGCTGCTGGTGGATACTTTATAATTGTGCAACTAACTTGAATTTATTGAAAAATGACGATTAATTACAAATTACTACAACAACAGATCATTATCGAAATTACATTTTTTTATAGGCAATGAATTACATTTAAACAGCCAAGTATCACATTTCTGTTTAATTGGATATATTTAAATTTAAGTAAGGACAAACTCGACGTAGGACTCGATTGTGGTATATGTCACTACAAACTAAAAAAATCTTTATTACAAAACAGCTGTGCAGGTAAATTATGATCAGTTAGTAGTAATAATTAAAATTTTAGTGAAATATTCGTTTTATAATAAACCAATATTGTTATGTTGTATTATTGTTTCAAAATTCATAGTCATTTGAGGCTACGTTAAGGGGTCAATAAAAAAGGTTATTGAATATTTCAATCAATCTTCAATCAATTCTCAGTAATAGCCCCAAGTCTAGATTGTTCGTGTTCCCCGTGCCTCGGAAAAGCATTGGTCCAAAGAATCATATTATCTAGTTCTTTATCGAATTGAAAAGATAAAATTGGACGTATGGATTAAGGTCTACGTGTAGTGTTTTTAAGAAAAAAAAAACAAAATTAATGACGTTATATTTGTTTCCATAAAATAACACGAACTGTCAAATATAAGCTAAAGTACCCGTCACGAGAAGCTATAAATTATGTAAACAAACATCTTTTACTAAGTAAACATTTTACACTGCGAGATAATAATAAATTGACCATATTCAATCGACATGATATATAGACGGGTTATATGAAAGTAACAACCTATTTAATTTAGTCGGATCATATTTTAGCGACGCAAAGCGCTATCGTTTGTGTTTTTTGGTACCGGAACGCGTCCGTCGCAGGGATTGTAAACTATCGGGACGCCAATTTGAAATAAACGCGTCATTCGAGTTTCGAATGCGTACGAGTTTGTTTCATTGCTTTCCATATATCGCGGATCTGGTTGTTATTGTTAATTTTGTTATTGTTTCGTTATCACTTTTTTATTGTTGTTGTAATTGTTGCGTTAATTTTATTTGTTATTACGTATAATGGAGCCAGTAGCCAGTACATCTAAGGAAATAAATTTAAATAGCTTCGTGATACATGTCACTGATTCTGACACAGAAATGGAAACATCTGAATCTGACGATTAATTATTCATAAATAATATATGTTAATTAATATTTGTTACTTAATAATTTATTAAATCTTAAACAAATTCATTTTTTTGTTGGTCCAAATGTTGTGAACTCCTGAACACTTGTTTACAAAATTTCTAGCTTCTCATGACGGTTACTTTACATATCTCGTTCGTTACGCGAAATTTACTGAAAGACCAGATAACCAATTATGGTTTTTATCTTAATAATGTGTTTAATTTAAGTTCTTTACAAGTAAATAAAACCCGGGCTGCTTTAAAGTAAGCAAGTTTTGTCATTGGCATTTCATAATTATGCGTTTAATTCGAAATTTAAAAAGTAAAAATTATAAAGGAACGTTTCGAATATTTTGTTGTGTTTATTAAATTCTGGACTGAATATAATTAGGTTTTTAATTAGAATTATTTAAGGAAATGCAAAAAAAATCATTATAAAGCTTTTCTTTACGTTACTCGACACGTATATAATATATACGTGTTATTTATTAAATATAATGTTTATATTAATTATTGGGGAAATCAATGTTTGAATACTGATGCGTAGACTAAACTCTAGTGCTTAATTCGCTTGGCACCTTATTGCAATTAGACAGCTATACACTGGAAGGAGTTGACTTGATAAAAAAAACCGTTTAATTAACAATGAAAGACAACGAATGAGTAAATATGAATTAAAATGAATAAAAACATTGTTTCTTTAATTAAATAACTATATTTCCTTATTATTAAAAACACAATAGAGACGGACGCCAAGAGACGTCATGACGTAAGAGACCGTCACGTCACGTCTGGCTGTTTGCCGTCAAGGCATACGAGTCGTGCCGAGTCAAACACATCTACAATATATTTTATTAATTAGATCGCATTTAGATAGTATTTTTTAATACAAATTTATATTATCTGTGTATACATTATTATTATCTGTTGCCTGCCTCATTGGTCCAGTGGCTAGATATAATGCCGCAGACCCGGTGTCCTGGGTTCAATTCCCAGGTTGCGCCAATAAATAGTTATTGGGTTTTTCTGTCAGAAAATTCTCAGTAGCAGCCCGAGTCAGTCAACGATAGTGTACTTGTGTTTGCGCACACACTTGTGCACTATAATACATGTTATTCAGTTTGTAATACCGACTTTATGTCGTTAGTTAGTGTGAAAATTACAGCACTAATATGTTTCACATAAAAATAAAGCTAATTAAAAAAAAAACGTACAGACACCCGAAGTCCCGTTATAAAAATGTTGTCAAATTCGTCTAAACATATTTATTTGACTTTAATCATTTCTTATCTTTTCAAAATGATTACCATTTTATTATGGAGCAAGTTTATGATAGAATTTCGTTCCTTTACTCGTATCATATTAATAAAAGGATATGGGTGTAATTATAGAAATGGAACGGATAGTGTGGCTATTAACGATGGCTTAGTTGTATTTATCAATTGGAATTAGTCATAAACAAATGTGATTTTTTAAAATGATTATAAATGACACGTATTTTCGTTCTTAATCAACAATTTAGGAAATATCTTTCTAGAGTAATCTCTCGATGTAATTAATTATATTTGTGTTACAGTTGAAAATATAGAACATATTTTTAAACGGCGAGATATCTAAGGAGCAATTTAAAAAAAAGTTCAACCTCGATTATAGAACCTTTTTTGAAATATTTCAGTGACTCATAATTGTTACACAACACATTCAAGTGTTGTGTCGTTAAGTAATCGGTTTCAAATTAGAACTATTTTTCATAAATGAGAAGAAATGGCCGCAGACTCGGTGGTCCTGGGTTCAATTCCCAGGTCGGGCCAATAAATAGTAATTGGGTTTTTCTGTCAGAAAATTCTCAGTAGCAGCCCGGAGTCTGGAAGTTGTAAGTGTGTACACTCCCGTGCCTCGGGAAGCACGTTAAGCTGTTGGTCCTGAAATCTTTCCGGTCGTTGGCCGCCGTGGCCGAAATCGGTCTGGAGGACCTTATATTTATTATACGGGCTTACCGTCTGGGTAGGCATTGTGGGAGATGTTTAATTATACTAGTAAAGTAACAGCCTATGAATGTCCCACTGCTGAGCTAAGGCCTCATCTCCTTTTTTGAGGAGAAGGTGTAGAGCTTATTCCGCCACGCTGCTCCAATGCGGGTTGGCAGAATACACATGTGGCAGAATTTGGGGGAATTTTTGACACATGCAGGTTTCCTCACGATGTTTTCCTTCACCGTCATGCACGAGATGAATTATAAACTCAAATTAAACACTTGAAAATTTAGTGGTGCCTGCCCCGGTTTGAACCCACGTTCATCGGTTAAGATTCACGCGTTCTAGCCACTGGGCCATCTGGGCCTCATCTCGGTTTAATTATACTACCAGTGCCAATATCTATGCCGTTGGTGACCATCTACCATGAGTTGAACTATTTGCTAGTCTTCTTACCTATTTGGAATTAATTGTAATTTATAATACATCATTATTTTACTACTATATAGCATTATGTAGCATTGTACTATTTTGTTAACAAAAAATACTATCGGTAGCAAGACGAAGTACACTTAAGTACGTAATGATTTTAAAACACCACTTATATCTTATCCAATAGCTGATGTAGGGACAATGCTTCGTATTACGATTTCCTGATTAATAGTTCCTAAGTCACAGTTGACAGACGGTAAACATTGATAAATGGTTGTACTGATAGATTTATACTATTCGCTATAGTGATATACTGCGTATGTTGTTCGTTTTAACATGAATTTCGCTTCGGTCATTTGTCATAAACGATCGGGGTCAATTCTGCTAACAAATAATCACTTTATCGCGATTACGTTTAAATTGGAATATAATCGGGAAGATATTGTAACAGTTATATTTTATATATTAGTAGAATTCTCCTCCTGGTTCTGTGGTAACATTGTTGATAGTTTATACATTGCTGTTACTGTTTCGTAGCTCTAATAAATCTTAGGTGATATGTATGATTGTGTTGCCATTATAATTATTTAAATATTCTGTCGGTAGTTGACGTGAATAGTTTATAATTAATTAGAACTAAATTCTATTACTCGGTATCTTTCTCTTTCTGGCTTTCTTGTTCGGAAACAGATAATATGGTCCAGGTTCAAATTCTAAGTTGGGGCAAGGAAAGTTATGATTGAATTTATTGAAAAATGAATTTTAATTAAAAATATTGCAAATTGAAATGACAATAAAATCTCAGCAGGCATTGTTCACACTTCTGTTTTTCGTGAAATAATGAAATACTTGATGCAGGATCAAGGTTCCTTATCTCAGTTTCATTGCGACAGATCGTTGTGAAATTGAGAATAAAAAATGCACCGGTGCTGCTGCACTTTATTGTGCGTTATAATATCTCTTGCATAGTTAGATTAGCAATAGAAGTTCAATTACTAGTCGCCGGTAATCGAACATTATTGGATTTGTGTTAACAATTTGTAAGGGTTTGTTTTCTGGATTAAGTTTTGAAAGTAAAGCAAAGGGTACATTCATCATCTATATGTATTTTATTATATTTGCAAAATATTTGTATAATCATAGCATTCATAATGACCAAGCTTTATATGTTAATATTTACTTCATAGGAATAAAGTTTAAATGAAAAAGTACAGCAGTAGGTATAATATATAAAAAATATATTCGAAATTGAATACCCCAATATTACAACAATATCCCATTTAAATGAAATAATAAGATATCTGTTATATTGCTATTTTACCATTATAGAAATCGAATACTGTATTATGTATAATGGGTACCATTTAGACATTAACTAAATTAACCTTTTATTTAAATGTAACCGCGCAGCTAAGTACCTGTTCCATTTAACTTAATGCCACCAGTCGGCAAGGGAACAACATGCAACCTGCAGGCAATAGTTGACGCTAAGTGAAGTACTTAACAATTTAACTTGGCCACTTATATTTATATTATAATCCATTACACACTGTGTTTATGTTTACATTATTTTATTAAAATAATATAATGAAAGTAATACCAATTATTTTATATATTACGATACGCCAATAGTAACAATTGTAATTGATATATAATTAATTGACGTTGTAAATGTTACATACATTTGTAATAAATACATTAAAAAAATGAAAAACGCTCATTTACTCCATTTGAATATCAAGTTTACAAAATATTATCTAAAATAATTATGTAATCGTATTAATATCATAAAGTTCTGGTTTTTAGGTTGGGCTATACTTGATGGTAGAGCTTTGTGCAAGCTCGTCTGGGTAGGTACCACCCACTCATCAGATATTGTACCGCAAAACAGCAGTACTTGCTATTACTGTGTTCCGATTTGACGGGTGAGTGAGCCAGTGTAATTCCAGGCACAAGGGACATCACATCTTAGTTCCCAAGGTTTGTGACGCATTGGTGATGTAACTGATGGATAACATATCTTACAATGCCAATGTCTATGGGCGTTAATGATCACTTACCATCAGGTGGTCCATACGCTCGTCCGCCTTCCTATGCAATAAGCAAAAAATCATGCAAAATCCACTGAATCCAATTGATATGAAATTTTCATATCCTGGTAGATCGTAGTTTCTGGATTCTAGGCTTTATAATATGTCTGTACGACGTATATTGTTTGGGATATTGATTTTTTTTGAAAACTTTCTTTTTATCGCGTCGCGTGCTGTACTGCACTCGTGGCTTATCGGCGCTCTCATCAGGGGGCAAAGGTGAGTTTGCCCCCCCCCCATACTCCTCGGTAGTGCATATGGTTACGAGGCTATCACGGCTGCCATCCTCCTCACGGCGTTTTTGTTACTCTGATGTGATCAGTTCATTGGATGATCTCAGTGTTTTTAAAAAAATATCGTTTAGTCTGGTTTTTTTTCGTCCGGAGTCGATTTGGGATTAAGACCATCAGAGAAACAGATGTACAAACTTTGACTCAATTTTCATAAAAAATTGGGTTCTTACTTAAGCTTGCAACCTACATTCGTTATTTTTTTTTAAAAGTATCCGACTAACAAATGAAATGTTTACAATTATGTTAAACAATGGCACGTCCTAAATAAATGTTTTATAAAATATAACATGTTTTTATATTATATCTCACACGAAATCAAATTTAAATTATTTTTTAAACATCATCATTAACATTGATTATTTACTATAATTACTACCCTTGCATGTGCTTCATTTGTTTTTTTTTTATTTGAATGATTAAGATGTTGAAAGTAATCATTGTTAGGCTTTACATCCGTCCGGTATAATTCTGCCACAAGTGTATCTACAAGTAACATTAGAGCAACGTGGTGGAATAAGTGGAAGTTTCACACACACTCTTCAAAGGAAGAGACCTTTGCTTAGCTGTGAGACATAATACAGGCTGTTACAATACTTTACTTTTTTAAGTATATTAAATTATTGTTTAGAAAAAAAACTGTGTTTGTACATAATTGAAGAATAAAATACATTTCCATGTAGTCTTACTATGGTCGCAATGAAAATACTTACAATCTACAACTACTTACAATAAACAACACAGTTACTCGTTACAGTCTGTAGGTAGGTATACTTAATAGGTAGAGTTCATGTAAGGACGTTTTTATATAAGTATGACTTTAATATAGAGTCGTATAATCTTGGGCGGGGCGCTGGACTTCGTTTCTTTCCATCCACAGAACACGATACTTGCTAGAAGAGATTAAACGTTTCCAAGTATTAGTTGCCATAACATTAAATAAAACATATGGCTACTCGCACGATGCATGGCATTTCCTGCAATCAAGTTTTTGCGCTGTGAAATATTTCAGGTTCTTTATAGTTGTAAGACAATTAATCGTGAATGCATCGTATTGACTGATGATAGTTTAAAAACTTTAATACGTTTTTTATAGGTACTTAAGTAATGATCTATTATACCTAACTTAGAAATAAATTACTGAAGTTTGTTTTTATATATTTATGCTAAGTAGTTAGTGCTTAAATATTTAAATGTGATTCTTTAATTACATATAACCGTATATGTAAAGTGAATTTATCGACTGTGATTTAAAGAAAAATTACACCAGTCAGTACTATTTTTATAGAATAATTTACCTAACAACATTCACTTTAAGACAGATAATATAAGTCAGTATCACGTAGCATGTGTAAGGTTCTTTATGATGCAACGATAAATAAACTTCTGACAACTTCTATAGGTACACTATAAAGAACTTTTTATTTCAACGCACACAAGTAAGTAAGGGGAGGAGTTACTATCAGTGGGTGTGTATTTAGGTGGGGTTGTAAGTACGTACTGCCCATTAGATAGAGTTTAGTCACGACCACGATAACAAGATCGATATGAAGTTGAAATGTACTGAAGTTTTTAGGTTAGACTTATTCATGTATTTAGGCTAAGCCTAAGTAATACCTTTAAATAAATCATGAATTCACTAAGTTATAGTTATGGCATGATTTATTTAAACTATTAGATATGATAATAAATGCGTTTAAGGTATAATTTATTGCTTACAAGGAAAATACCATATTGTGCGTTTAAATAAATAAATTGATCTCAATGTTTTTTTTAAATTTAGGTTTCACGTCAAATACTAACTATGCTACTTATATTTAAGTGTCTTATGTATAATAATAATTATTTATATATGTTAGTCTATTTATTCTAGTATGTATTAGCTAATAGTTTTTGTTTGTGAAGTAAAGGTTCAGTTACATACATTTAAAATTATATAAGCAAATATCACAGTGTAAGTATATAAACCTCAATAAAAACTAAATTTCAGAAGACAATCGATTCTTCGTCAAGTTATTTCTTGGACTTTCGATGCACTTCCCAGAAACAAATTTTGAACCAACGAAATTTTGATATCCAATTACTGTTTTTCACATTTGTATAAATGAAACGTTGTTACCGAATATAATGTGAGAAAATTCAATTTGGATTAATTACGATATATCTATTTCTATATACTTCGAATATTACACAATATATAAGATGACGACATCTTTACGAGACGAGACGTAATATAAACATTGCAACCCACAATAGCCACATGCTTTGATTGGGCTACGACTGACTCAAATATAAACATAAAAAACAACAGTAAAAGTTAAATAAAATCACACCGATTATACACAAAAAAAGCCCCAGTTCGTAAAAAAGGCGGGACAGCCTGCTCATTGACTGGCGCTTTAAGAAATGATAACCATTTATTACAAGCTACATCGTGAATGCACCACCGACCTTGGGTGTTAAGATGTATTTCCGTTGTGCATGTTGTTACACTGGCTCACTCACCTTTTAAACTGCAACACAACTATACTAAGTTGTTTGGCGGTATCCAGACGGACTTACTAGCACAGAGCCCTATCGCCAAGTTAAATAAAAAAAAAACATAATATTTAAAATAACCGTAATTTTTGCTATTAATATAATAAATTATTGATCACCATGTTCGCATATTGGAACTAATGCCCGCTCTACACTCGCGGCGCGAAAGCCATGAAAGATAAGTGAATATGGTTTATGGCTTCGCGTTTCGAGGCGTTCCCTGGTTAGTGTCGGTTTTTAATTCCTGTGACAAAGGTGACAAGTGGCAGGAAGTAGTTGAAAATATAAAGAGCTATATTTTTACTTGCGCGTAGAGACCATGCGCAAATCGCGTCTAAAATATACATGGACGAGTGTAGAGCTTAATAATGTGCATAGCAGCACACTCTTATTACACATTACATTCCTTCATATATATGAATGAGGTATTCATTCAAATAGTTTATAAGATATCAAAGTACATTATTTAGTAAAAGGATAACTGTTTAAAGTTAGCTGGAATCGTATTAGTAGACAATACTTTTACGGTTTGCTTTTAACTTTTTTTTTATCGCTGGAAACTGCTTCTAAGTAACTGCCAAATGGCAAAATACGTAAAAACGTTATGAATGAAACAGCGTATTGTGAGTGCCAAATGTTTACATTAAATTTAACGTAGTCGTATTTGAAAAAAAAAAGTTTGGAAAATCTAAAAGTGCATCATAATCTAATTTATCACAATATTTTTTTTCTTGTTAATTTAATAACAAATAAATCACATTGTGATACCCCTATCAGGGTTCTATTCCCAATCATATTGAAGCGTAAGAGGAAAAAAAGATCTGATTAGTAAATTATTTCAGCCGTTATCGTGATACAGGATCCGCACATACAGACACACGGACGTCCAAGACTCATCTTTAAAAAAATTTTTAACTAGTTTAAATAACAAAAATGGCATAAAAAATATCATGAGTGTTAAAAATTTAGTTTTTTCTTGACATGTGTGTGTATATATTATTTTACAAGTGCAGTATATGATAAATAGAGTCATTTTAAGTTTGATAAATCAGTTGTTTTGCGTGAAGTGACAGCAGTACCCACATCAACGCTTCGCTTATGGAGAACTATTATGGAGGCGTGCAGAAGGATGCAATTTTATATTTTGTCAATTATTCAACAGTAACTAACACCATAGTTTCTTTTGTAAAGCAAATATTCGTGCCTTAAACAGCCTTAAACAGCCACGCAGCACGTAAACAGCACGCAAACAGCCTTAAAGCGCGTAGAACGGAACACATCAATAATTACTCCAACGATGTATTTAAAGTATCTAATGCGATCACACATTAAGTTTACGATCTGAATATTATAGCAAAACCGTTGACATTACCGTAATGAATATTTAATCTCGTCTTATATCGGCCATTCAAGCGGAAACATCAGTTAGCATCAAGATATGCTAATTACGATCTTATCTCAAAACATTGCAGTCTAAATTGGCATAAATCTGACATATTGAATATATTTAAATATTTAGATCTACCGAGTTGGACAGTTGATGCAGAATGACATCGACATAGATGAATTTACATAAACCCTTTCCCAAGGCAAAGATATAAGTCACAGTTTACGTGCGCAAACACAATATTCAAATTGTTGAATAGTCGATTCTTGCGCGATTGAAATCTATTCAAATTTAAGATGAGCACGAGTAAATTCAATAACAAGTAAGATTTGAATAACATTTGAGTCTGTAAATATGTTAAGTGCATTGTAGTCGATTCTGAATCAGCTAGTATATAATATGTATAATCACAGACACAAGGGACATACCATCTTAGTTCCCAAGGTAAGTGGCGCATTGGCGATGTAAGCGATGGTTAACATTTCTTACGATGCCATTGTCTATGGGCGTTGGTGACCACTTACCATCAGGTGGCCCATTTGCTCGTCCGCCTACCTATACAATAAAAAAAATACTACTATTTAACTAGTATATATTTGTATACTTATGTATAAATGTATATAAATCATAGTTCGAAAACTGTAGTCGCCTTTATATTAAGCTTTATGAGAAATAAAAAAGAAGGGATTCTACTCTTTGTTGTTTTCATTCATCTATTTATTGGGTTATCGTTAACTGTTATTGTTTATTATTTAAATTTTCTGCAAGAGATTAGTTTTATTTTCATTTGAGCTTTAATATGCTACAAGCTTACATAATAATTTGCAATTTTCTGTCCATCAGCTCATATAATTTTTTTGTAAGTACATGCATTATGTCGTTCCAAATGTAAATAAATCTGCAAACACATGTGTGTCCTTATGAACCAAGGCACAATTCGTTGATAATAAATATCCAAAGAAAAAAAACTTAATACCATTTTATAGCTCTGTTATTTTTATATGAATAAAGTTTAATATATAAAATGTCAAACGTCAAATAAAGTATCGATTTAACTATAAAGTCAATACTATAAAATCGAATATATGATAATAATGGATGTAATAATCTTATCATATATTTCGACTTTCACATTAAACCTGGGAATATCCGATTTTGCAATCGACTTTGAGAATTGATTATTACATCAGATCTGCTGCACTGCTATTTTTATTAAGTATATATATCTATGTAATATTACCTCTTATGTATAGTGGTTAGATATGAGAACGCAGATCCTGAAGCGCTGGTTTCATTGGGGTCGGGCATTCGACTGAAACACTAAAAAAAAACCCCTTATAATATTTTTTAAATGAAAAAAATATTGAGTGTTTTGTCGATTTTTTTTTATTGCAGCCCGGAGTCTACGTGTAGAAGTGTATAGTAAATTTCATTTTTCAAAAAACTTAAGTATTACTATTTTGTCCCTTACAATGTCTCTTATGTCAACATGTGACATAATTGAAACAAGATTAATGAGATAATCATAATATATCCAACTTGCAGCTCTCAACAAATTCATAGTTATTTAATGATAGATTTCTTTAAAAATAAAAAACACAACATATTATTAAATTTCACCCAAAGCTATTTCAACCACATCATTACAGTTTTGTCAAACCATTCATCACGTCATACATCGGATTACCGGTTTTAAGACGCGATTTTTACGTAACGCTATATTTATATTAAATATACGAGGAAAATCGCGAAATTAATTATGTTGCGTACTTGAACATGTAATATAAGATTGGTTGAGTATGGGTTGGAGTTAGCGATGCTAAAATATATATATTAAGGTGGTTTTCCACCACGTGTTTTTACGGACGGACGCGGACCAGAGCTCACCGACGCGACGTACCATCGGAAGAGAGTTGTCCATGGAAGTGCAGATAAGTGCGTGATAGTACATCAGATCCGCTGCGAATTGGTAACTTCAAAGGTGCAGTGCGAGAGCTCTGGTGCGGTGATAATCCACAGAATCACGCACCGTGAGAACCTTTACTAGCAATATCCAGAGTTCATTTTCCCTTTGTATAATACTACATATATGTCATAGCAATTTAACGATATAAAATATGAAGTTAGCCAGCGCCCTCTACTGGAGAGGTAAAACGAAGTGAACTCTATAAAAACCTGATCCAAGATTCATAAACATCCCATAATTTATATGTAGATTTAATGATTCTACTATGTGCGCGCAAAAAGTCAGCAAAACTTCAGATTTCACCCGCGCGTCCCTTACCGCTAGGCAGTTACTAATCTCATTTCTTTATTTTTTTCCTATATACAACTACGGGTAGTATTGTATTTTTTTTATTCGCTAAGCACATATTTTAGAATTATCCTTAAGAAAATGGTGTAGTTCTTTAAATGTAATATGATAATATTACGAGCCGGTTGGCGTGGTTGGTAGATACCCTGCCTTTCGCGCCGCAGGTCGTGGGTTCGATTCCCACCTAGGACAGACATTTGTGTGGATGAACATGTCTGTTTGGCCTGAGTTTGGGTGTAATTATCTATATAAGTATATATTTCCAAAAAAAAGTAGTATATGTAAGTATATGAGAGTATATCTGTTATCTGGTTTCCATAGTACAAGCTCTGCTTAGCTTGGGTTCAGATGGCCTTGTGTGAATAACGTCCCAGCATATATTATTATTATTAATTTATACGAAGTGCTTTCGAAATTTATTACGTAGTTTTATATTCTCAACTGCGACAAAACGACAAGAAACAAATGTACGTTTCACGTACGATGTGATGCAGATGTATTTTTTTCGCAGAAAGAAACTGTAATAAACGCCGAAAGCTTTTTATCATTATAAAAATATATCGAAAGGGTATTACAAAAAAAACCCTAGTTTTTGTCACAATAACCTTTAACACAACAAGTATTAATCATATTAATGTTAAGATTAATCAGATCAGACCCTTGAAAATTTAATTTTGTTAATGTAGTTTACATACGATATTTCATTTTTAACTTTGAACTGTATGAACGCATACAGAATCAAATAAGGAAAATAAAAGTTTAGCAACATCAAGAGCCACCTCCATATAAACAACCTATTTTCGGCTTCGTTAGACCAATACTTTTCGGTCGAGGCTAATTCAATTAAGAAGGTCGTCCGTAAAGTTCCTGTCAATTTTCGGTAGTTAAGGTAACGCCAGATGAACTATTGTAAGAATAAACGAACACAGTTCTAAAATATCAATTAGTGATATGATACATTGACCATAAATTATAACATTTAATCGATACGAACACCAAAGTAGCGTTTTATTTATTTATATAGGTACTCGAACAGAATACAATCGTCCTGATTGTAAAGTTAATTAAAATTATGAACATTTACAATTTTATTATTATTAGTAAAATTAATTAGCTAATAAAATAAATAAATTAAAATTAAAAATAAGCTTAATAAAATTATTAAAAACGTTTATATTTACTTGGTGGTAGAGTTGTGCAAGCTCGTCTGGGTAGGAACCACCCACTCATCAGATATTGTACCGCAAAATAGCAGTACTTGCTATTGCTGTGTTCCGGTTTGAAGGGTGAAGCCAGCGTTATTCCAGGCACAAGGGACATAACATCTTAGTTCCCAAGGTTGGTGGCGCATTGGCGATGTAAGCGATGGTTAACATCTTTTACAATGCCTTTGTCTATGGGCGATGGTTACCACTTACCATCAGGTGGCCCATATGCTCGTCCGCCTTCCTATGAAATAAAAAAAATCATTTGAGTAATTTTGTAAAGGCCTTATGTATTCTGTAATTCTTTTGTGCGAAATAAGTTATACTATATTATATTCATCAAGGTCTCATATATGAGATGGATGGATATTCATAAAGATGACACTAAAAGGAAAGGGTTGTAGTAAACTGTAAATTATTTAAATAAATCAACATCTTACTACGTTTCAAAATCAGCAAATGAACTTCTTGGATATCCCCATTTATTAATTATATGCGAAGGCAGATAAACTTTATCAGATAGAATTGTTCTCTGTCAAATATATTAATATTATAAAAGAAGCAGATGAGTTGTTATCCAAACCATGTTTTAGCCAAACAAGTGACAAGTAAGCACGTTTACCTAATGGCGATAGATCTACTGAATATCAATATTCCATGACCACCCAGATTTAAATATACTGTGACATTTATTGTGAAAATAAATTGAGCACTCGTATTTAGCCTATAACTTAATAGTTTACAATATACAATGGCCCACCCAGAACGTATTTGCTTTTTGAATAGAAATCGGTTGATTACAACTGACAATACGGATAGTCTATTGATAGCTATTTGTATTAATCTATATATATAAATATATGTTAGTATTTTTGTTCGAGAACTGCTCAAACAGTTCTAGATAAAATAGACGTAAATGTTTGACCGATGGTCTTGAAAGTTATATTATTATATACAGGATTATTTTTAATGGCCCAGCAACCTCGCAGGACTAGATAGCTAACACCATAAGTAAAAATTTTTGTTCTACGACTTTTGATAATTTGTTAGATTTTATTTTCATAAAAAAATAAGTATTAATTTAATTTCCCGCTTGACCGTTTATAAATCTACGCGCAACGCAAAGATCGACGCGTCGCGTCGTCCTTTCGTGTATGAATGAAATATAGACCTAAAAATGTCACGACAGTACGACAAAAATTTGTAATATCATTTTTTTTTCATGTATTGAGTTATGTCCAAAGTCGTATAACAAAAGTAGTTGCTTATGATGTTAGCTATCTATTCCTGCGAGGTTGCTGGGTCATCAAAAATAACCTCGTATATTTAGTTTTTAACACTATCTCGCCTATTATCAAATTAGGTGTACAGTGATTGGTGTGCAAATAATTATTAGTGAGTTTCGTATTGTAACATCATGTTATGTCATTTTTTTTAACATTTCATATTATGAACGAATATCAGTCTATGATTTTTATGTCGTACAATTTAAAACAAATATTTTTTTTATTTATATATTTATTTCATGAAATTTAGCAAATTATTTTGTACAATATTTACATTTAAGTATTCCGAGAATTACGTTGCAAATCTGCTTAGTAGGTATATATGTATGTATAAGCGTTAATTACTCCACGAATTCACAACTTTCGTTTGAAGTGATACCAAATGTAAAAAATATAATCATAAAATCGTGTGATGCGTTTCAATTAGAGTTTTGGTGAGTTAAAACGTATTTGTTTAACTTAAAAGGGTTCAGTTGTAAAAAGGTTTCGGCTTAGGGAGTGATTTGAATTAAAACATAAGCCCTAAAATCAAGTGGTCGGTGTCCATAGAAATAATGACCAGCCAGTTTGCAATAATTATATTTAGTCAGTATAAAGAAATTCTAACTACATATTATATAATAAAGTCGTCGCGTTTGTCTGTCTGAACGCGATGAACTCGAAAACTACTGAACGGATTTTCATATGTTCTTTACCATTGGACGGAGTGATTCATGCAGAACAGTTAAAGTGTTCATGGTCACAGTGATTGTTGAAAATGTAGAAAAATATCATGCCGACTGAAATCATTTAGTCGAAATAGAGCTATATGTATTATGATTATTTACGATATAAATAAATACGATTATTAACGAATAAACCTTTTTTAGCAGATCCTTATTGAACCCCTGCAAAGCCGGGATGGTTAGTTAGTGTGAAGTAAGTTAAGCATCACAATGTCACAATTATGATTAATTGCAAACAGATTTGTATAATAAATAAGTTTAACGTGTCATACAAATTGTAATAAAAATATTTAATACAATTGGATAGTTTGACTTTGTAGTATTATCTATATGTCCTTTGGTATCAGTATGGTAGTTTGGTGTTTCTTTGCATATATGATATAGAACAGGTAATTCTAAATTTGACAGGGAAACCCGCAAGATATAGTTAGTATAAATATAAAATTAAAATAGCAATAGACAATTAACCTTTCAACCGTAAAAGGAAGAGAAGATAACATTTATATACTCGATATAGAAACATGTTGAATTCAATTTAATGTTATTATTAAAGCTTGTTAGATTATATGATATCATAATAGATGTTGTCTTTGTACATTTTTTGCGATTATAAAGTCAGGTGTAGCTCGACAAGGCTCGCGAAGGCTGTATTATGTACGCGAACGGAATAAATAAAATAATCGCACACCAAATATGAATAATGACCACGTAACTGTTGTTGTAATTTTGTATAAAAATGGACATGAAATGAAACTCTTTACAAGTGTCCATTAGTTTGCATTAAAATCGAAAATTACAATCATTTAGTTGAAGTGACGTATTAGCATATTTTAATATATAAACGTTCTTCTTAACAAACAGATTCGTCTAACCGTTATCATAGCATCAGGCGGTTCAAAAGTGAAATTATTTAGTAATATGTGATACATTAACATTAAAACATAAAACAACAAAACCAAGTGTACGTCTAGCGAAGTGTTATTGCGGAAGTGTAACCAATGCGGGCGACAAAAATGACATCGTCACATTGCCGGAGCGTGACCCCGCCATTGTCGCGGGCGAGTTCGAGCGACCTAGTGCCGTGTCTGTCGCCGGACCTATCCCGTCGTGCGCTATCCCCCGACTTGTCATCCCTTAACTTCGCACGCCACCGACCTCTATCCCCGGACCTCCTGGATCGGACTTTATCCCCAGACTTCCCGCGTCGCTCCCGATCTCCCGCTCGGCCGAGATCATTAATGGAATCGTTGTTAGTTGCTAAAATGGAAGCGCTCAGTACGGGGAAGTTAGTTCGTACCGACTCATTGGATAGCTGTAGTAGTTTCGGGTCGATGTCGTCCTTGCCTAGTGATGTGTGTAGATGCGATGACTGTTTACTTGGGATTGTTGACTTCTACCTGCCCAGTCCGGATGCTAACAAGGCGCTTAAAAAGGTATGTACGATAATTTTTTAACTGTGTGAATTACGAACGAGCTGAATTTCCTTTACGAGTTTATAATAATGCTTTGTTTTAGTATTAATTTCTACATAATTATTAAAAAAATATATTTCACTTTTTTCCCTTTAAAGTATGTATTTCTAATAATAATTCTCCAATTACACGACAAACATTAACACAGTAAATTTTGATATGCTGATGTATTAAAGCAAAAAAAAAAACTGTTTGAAGAGCTTAATATAACTTTTGGTTTCGATGAAAAAAAAATACCGATAAATTCTCACGTAAATATAATTGATTGATTGACAGTAATTATGGCTCCAGATCCGTCTCGCCTATAATCTGGCTTCAATTGACAATTAATAAACTTGTATTGAATTTTGCGAGGTCGATTTAAATTAGGTTATAGTTGTCCGAAAAAAAAAATCCAATATCTCATAAGCGTGATGTGAACAAATATTATGACGTCACACTACAAAATAAAATAGACCTATAAGTAAAATATAAGTATAGATTTAAACTATTTGCATTCATATATAGACGATAAAAAATATTTGAAGCGTCTATAGTGCAATGGTACGGAACGGACCAAGTAGCAAGTTCGATCCTGGCCTCTAGGAATATTGTTACTTCCACTTGTCACAACACAAGCTGTACGCTTAATTGAAGGAAATAGAAATTTTTGTATTTCCTTAAAAACTATTGCTATTAGGTATTCCTTGAAAAAAAACCTAATATAAACGAATTAGGTATCTACACTAATTAGGTACATAATATCTAAATAATAGCACTCAAAAACATTTATAGATAAAGCAGGAAGGAAACCTGCACGAGTCAATTTTTTTATTAAAATTGCACATGTGATTCCACTAATTGTATTTAGAACAGTGTGTTGGATTAAGTATTTATTATGTAAAATTAATAAACAAGTAAATAAAAAAGTGTTATATCATAAATTTTATAATTGTTATTAACTTCGCGGTTGACGAGAATATGGGCCACCTGATAGTAAGTTGTCACCAACGCCCTTAGACACTGGCAGTGTAAGAAATGTTAACCATCGATTATATCGCCAATACGTCACCAACCTTGGGACGGCTCACTCACCCTACAAACCGGAACACATCAATAACAAGTACTGCTGTTTTGCGGTAGAATATATATCTGATGAGTGGGTGGTACCTACCCAGACGAGTTTGCACAAAGCTCTACCAGCATGAAGCGACTAATAACTATTTCGGGTCAACTCTATCGGATCGGATTATTTCAAATAATATGACAAGTGAAATTTAGAGCGTCAGGTGCTAATCAGTGTTATGCTTCGAATTCGTTTGGTATTAATAAATAAAATTAATCATTGTCACAGTTATCCGTTCAATGGACAAGTTATTTCTAATTACTTATACTTTATATATGTAGGTCTATAATTATGTATGAAGCAATGGTTCTTAATTTAAATTTGGTATGGAATTGAAATTGGAATGAATTTGAATCTGTTTCAAGCAATGACATATTAAACATGCAAGGTAGATAATATAATGTTATTCCGCGGATCGTTATTTTAATATCGACTTAATATCCTCTAGTAGCGACATCTAGTTACCAATAGCTTACTTACCGTATGGATCTCTTCGAAACGACATTCGAACTATTTTATCGATCTGATTCTGTAACAGCTGCATAGATGGCGCTACTATAAGCTGAAAAAGAATGAGGTATTAATAATATTGAATGTCAACATTCTTTCCTTTTCGTTTATACCTTTTCTAATTTTAGGCTGTTATCAATTTAACAATTTTTGTTTTTCACAATTAAATTTATTTGCATTATTAAATAAATACAAATAAAAATTAAAAACAATTACTATACAAGTTAATTAAAATACCTAATTAAATTGATATTTCAAAAAGTATTTTTAGTTCATCATTGATACTCTTTTTTTGATAAGAAAGAACCAGGTATAATAAACAACTTCGTATCAGACAAAAAATGTTTTTTTTTTCGAAATCTAGTTCGATTTACAGCCTACAGAGGAGATAGGTTTTATTTGTGTGGACAGATATGAGATGATGATCGAATTTACGTATAAATTTTATACTCTGTTGTTTTTACGAGTATCTGCAATGAGTTGTGGGTTATGATAATTTCCTTAGTAATGTAAAATTCATTGAATCGTCCTGTTTTGCGTCACGTACGTCAGCAGCACGTCAGCAGTCAAACCGGGCTGTTACCGTTGAAGGATTTTGTTCTACTTTTTTTACCCATTTTCTCTAGTGTTCCCCACGGGTCACTCCTCAGGCCACTGATGTTTAATACTTATATTAATGACGTATTCTCATGGTTTTTTGCCTAAATTTAGTATTAAATTGACCATGGCATAATGTTATAGTGCACCACATGACGTATTTATTATTAAACTCTTAACATAAGTGCTCTTCTATTAAGCTCTTTAAATGTCTGATAAAATTACTCTTAACGCCGGGCGTTTATTTAATTCAAACAGACGAGCCTACGCCACATACAAAGTAGGAAGCCATTTATTGTTGATTCAATGACCGCACTACGATTCAGTTGCAATTAAAATTTATAATGAAGTTAAGCTATACGGACCAGTTGTTTGACGTATTTCTACCGTATTTGTTATACCGTACTATATCACTGCGTGCAGACAGTTTTAAATTCTATTTACATGGATGTTAGGCTTGTAAATCAGTTGCCGGTATATTTAAATTGTCACAGTGATCCCGGTGACGTCACCGGACGCGTTTTGAATATCCAGCCGCGCGTGCGTCACATCTACGTCATTGCTTTCTCTTTACTTTAAACAGGTGTTAGGAGTCAATGGACTGACGGACTTTAAAATTTATTGCCAGTTGATAAAAATCGTAAAATATAAGCATATCACGAATAGGCAACATTTTTATTAAAGTAAACATTAGCTCTATAATAACAAGAGATAAGAGCCAGTATAGCCGGGGTGGAAAGCATGATTCGCACTCCTAAATTTCCACGTGACTAAATGAAAACATCGTGAGGGAACTTGCATATGGCAGAATATCAGTAAAATTATTTATCCTGTATCCAACAACTCGCATTGGAGGAGCGTGTTGGAAAAAGCTCCAAAGACTTATTTTCAAACGGAAGCCTTAGCAGTGGGACATTCTATTACTTTTAAAGCCGAAAGGCTTGACTTTTAAAATAGCCGAATTTTCGTTCGTTTTAGCGTTCCGCCGATTTTTACAATAAGTTATTTAACAATAAGTTCGTGATAGATAGCATATCATGGGACCATGCAGGCTATTTATAAAAAAATAAAAATGAGTTTCTATCATTCATTCTAAGGGAATTTTCTTCTCTGAACCTATTGCAGTTTTTATATGTACTATCAATAAATAAGAATAATTCATATGCAATGCAATATTGAATAAAAATAATATACCTAGATTACTTCCATTAAAAACCTGAGGGTTTGACTTACATGTTACTAAACATTAGCTTTCAATCCAAGCATATTTCAATTTGAAATACGTATTTAGTTTTAGGTTGGTGCCTAAATTTATGAAGTCACCGGGGCCCAGTCCATTACCGAGTAACACCGAAATTACCAAAATAAACCACAAAGTATACCCTTTTTGTCTCAATTGAGTTGTAACTCATTGTTTTTGTCTCTAATCAATGACACAATGTCATTCATTTACCGTAAATTAATGACGCAATGTCATTCATTTACCGTAAATTAATGACGCAATGATAATAGGCCTCGGTTTGGCGTTATACTTAATTATAATATGTGTAATCGTTTTTATTACGTCCCACTACGACGTAACTGGCTGGCACTGGCTTTGAGTAAGTAGTCTGGCATTCCTTCAGGAATTGCACGTACCACATGGGCGGAATGTATAAGCGCATTCTACAATGGAATAAAATAAAAGGCTATGACAGGTCAACGTTCTTTCGACGCACTCTACATGTACGGCCGAATACTGAAACGTCAATCAAAATGAAGTGGGACTTAATTATTTGGAACGTCATTAATTTCAAAATTTAGTATGGGAAATTTGAAATTAATGGCGTTCCAAATAATTAAGTCCCACTTCATATTTAAAAGACGTTTCAGTATTCGGTAAGTAGAGACTTACAATGTACAACGAATTTAATGATAATAAATAATCAATATTTACGTGTTGGGTAAACGAATTTTTTTTTTATTTATACTCACGATGCTATGGATTCTTGAGAGCAAAATGGAATGATGAATTATATTTACAAATAATCTAGTACTGCCCTTAGATATATTTCGTAAAACGCTTATTACATTTTTCTTTTGCGAAAAGTCACATCTCCTGTCACCCATATTTGAAAAATATATTTGTTTCGTAAATCAGTCGCTGTGGCGCTATTGAGACGAATTCGATGTTTCGCGCTCTTGGCACTAAATGAAATGAATACCTGGACAAATAAAATGTATTTAAATACAATCGATATGGTTAAAGGCGAATTCTAAAATATTAGCATAAATTTACATTGTATTTATAGTTCATAATATTTGTTCAGACCTTTAATGATTTTGAATCAAGGTAAATATCAAGATCGCACGCGGTTTCTATTATTTTTATTGGCAAGTTTTCAAATTGATACACATGTTCTCAACGGTATTCAATTATCGTGATTTAATTCTACCTCTTTCGTATCTATCTATTTAAATCATATGAAAAGGAAGGAAGCATTGAAAATATTAGATATTTTACAGAATGGCTTAGCTTTACCGATATACATAATATATAAATTTTCTGACAGAAAAACCCAATAACTATTTGTTGGCCCGACCTGGGCCTTATACGCCACTGGACACAAACTACGTGTAATTTAGGTGTGCTGGTGAAAATTGTATTTATTCTTTTGTATTTTTAAAACTACACGCTAACAGTACAAAGATCGACTTTAAAGAAAACAATTTTGTAAGATAACGATCGCCCTTTAATGAATAAAACAATTTAATTTTACGCAATTTAAAATATGGTTTCACATACAATCCGAATGTCCATAGCCAAAGGTGATACAATCAGATATCCAATTCGGTCATCGTCTGTTATAAATATAAAAAAAAAAAACTCCAATTAAAATGCTAAAGGAATACTTCGCCGTTCAAACGTGTCAACAGCTGCTGACGGATAAATTGTTATCGTTAAAGATACGATATGTGGAATGAAAACCGGAAAACTATAAAGGCTGAATTAATATCTAAAATTGGACGCATCTTTAAAAAAAAAGAATTGGCGACGAAATGCCAATAAAATTAAGACTCGAAAGGAAACCCAATGTCGATCAATTAAGGTAATAATCGTTAACTGAATTAAGTGCTATTTCAATTGATGGCAATGCATTTAATACTGTTTAATTTTGACACTTCAATTGCACCTTTTATCATGTCACGGATATTTAATTTGGTATTTAGGTTTTTACGAAATTTATTGCTTTTTATCTTATTGTGTATTGAATCTTTTTTATGATTTATTCATGGTGAAAATCCGTGTAAACCAACAAATAAAATTCACTATTACCACCATTTTATTTCATCTCAATTACATTTTAAATAATATGTAAGAAAAAAAGCCACTTCACTCATACTTCACTTCACTTGGTGGTAGAGCTTTTTGCAAGCTCGTCTGGGCAGATACCACCCACTCATCAGATATTCTACCGCCAAACAGCAGTACTCGGTAATGTTGTGTTCCGGTTTGAAGGGTGGGTGAGCCAGTGTAATGACATGCACAAGGGACATAACATCTTAGTTCCCGAGGTTGGTGGCGCATTGGCGATGTAAGCGTTAGTCAACATTTCTTACAATGCCATCGTCTATGGGCCACATAGGCTTGGTGACTACTTACCATCAGGTGGCCCATATGTTCGCCCGCCTACCTATACAATAAAAAAAAGCCAAGGATGTCCAAATTAAGCATCTCTGCACCTAGCAATTGCTTGTGATGGAGATATGGTTATTAAACAACATCAGAATTCCGACCCTCAGTCATATGATATCTTCCATACAAGATGAGTGATATCAATTCGGACTATTAACAAAAACAATGAACTTTAATTATAATGAAAATACTTATATTGACTTGTATTCCGTATAATTATTTCGATTTAATTTTATTTGATTTTTATTTTACTGGTGGTAGAGCTTTGTGCAAGCTAGGGTAGGTAGTACCGTTGTTTGTTTTTGTGGTCCGGTTTGAAGAGCGTTGTTGACACCTTACATCAGGTGGCCCACAGCTAAATATATATATATATACAATCTGTTACATGGTAACTTTTTAAACATTCAATATTCGAAATGTTGATCGAATAAATTTATTTTATGTGTACTACGACAAATAATATGATTAATTATCTTTTACATTAAACTGAATTAAAAAAAGTAAATGGGTGTTGAATGCAATGGCCATATCTAGAAAACAATTAACTACAAATTTTGACACAAGTTATTACGTTCACGTGAACTTTTAAATTGGTTTATGGAATCGCGTAATATTTTTATATAAGTGAAATTTATTACACGAATTTTTTTTTTTTATTTAAGAATACCAAATTAATGTTAATAAAATTTAAGATCTTACTAAGTTGTAAGTAATAAGTTATAAGTTTTTTTTTTGTTTTATAGCATAGGAAGGTGGACTAGCGTATGGGCCACCTGATGGTAAGTGGTCAACAACGCCCATAGTCATAGGCATTGTAAGAGATGTTAAATATCGCTTACATCGCCAATGCGCCACCAACCTTGGGAACTAAGATATAATGTCCCTTGTGCCTATAATTACACTGGCTCACTCACCCTTCAAACCGGAACACAACAATACCAAGTACTGCTGTTTTGCGGTAGAATATCTGATGAGTGGGTGGTACCTACCCAGACGAACTTGCACAAAGCTCTACCACCAAGTGTTGTAAAAATTGGATTATAACAGAAAAGTATGTGTCTTACACAGATTATAAAAACGTATATATTGAATTAAAAGTCATATTAGTGTGAATCATCAATTAATTGAGAAATATTTGATTCATTGATTCAGATCACATTTATAGTACTGGTAAAATTAAAATTTAAAGCAAAGCAAAGTTGTCGACACTTATTGAACGAAACGTCACAGTTAATTTGATAAAAAGTTTAATTTATGTATTTATTTTACTAGGACCAGCAATATTACAAGATAGAATATATTTGTAAATGCTCTACTTACAGTCTCGGCCTGCACTATCACATTTCACAATTAATATTAACTAAACAATATCCATTAAAAAGAACGATTTAAAAAAAGGTGGCAGGTACGAGATGGAAACTTTCTCAGATCGGGATGGTTGGTGTTTTATGCGGAAGGCTGTCGTCCAGCAGAGACGTATCATGTATAAATGTCTCAATGCTGGCCTTCTCTCCAGTTTAAGATTTGAAACACAACACAATACATGAAAATTCAGTGATGTCCGGATTTGAACTCGGAATCATTGGGTACGATTCTCGTTTTCTAACCACTGGGCCATCATGTCTATCATAATTTTCCATATATGTAGAGTATTATTTTACTATAAAAATATAAAACCTACTTTACGTCTCTATAAATCTAAAACCATATTATAATTATTTCGATAAATCGCAAATAGATATACCTATACTATTTGTGTGCGTCAATGAGCATAAAAAATGTTTTGTGTTTTAACGATTATATTGTTAAATATTATTTATGATTGTTATGTGGTTAAAAAAATACTATGTATCGGATGGGTTTTTTCCAATCACCGTTTTAATAACGTTGCCTTCGAAAACTGTATATCTTTTTTATTACAACAATAGAAAAAATATAATTTTATGAAAAAAAATATGGATTTATTATAATATTTATTTGTAATGTAATGTTAAGTCATCATATAATGATATGTAATATTATATACGTTGTTGTCTAGACTTCTAGATATGTACATTGTTGGTCTAGGCTTCCTTGTTTTTGTTTTGGATTCAAAACCCGGGTCGGACCAACATAAAAGCTATCGAGTCTTCCCGACAATAAAGTTAAACAATGACAGTTTTTGTAAGTTGATAGCACTCCATATGAGTGCTGGATGTGGGTTTGAAAGGTAGATTAATCTATTAGCCTAGTGCCTGAACCTCATCCGTTTTGCCGTCCGATTGGATTATGAAAGTTAAGGAATGCAGAGTACCTTAGACTATGCGCTATTCTTAATGGAGACGAGCCGTTGAGGCGCATCCGTTGCCAAAATCAGCCCGGAGAAAACGATATCTTGAATATTCTGTAAATGGAATTGCTTTTTATCAATAAGTCATGGGAACATTTGTATTGTTATATTAAGCTTACTTTTTTATTTAATTACATGTATAAAACGACCTGGAGAGTCACGATGCTAATGAGATGCAAAGGGCATAAGTTGACTACGAACAATGAAACCGAAACGGTCTCTATTTTTTTAATATTTAAATTTAAAA
The DNA here is from genome assembly GCA_963151315.1 of Nymphalis c-album. Lineage (NCBI taxonomy): Eukaryota > Metazoa > Arthropoda > Insecta > Lepidoptera > Nymphalidae > Nymphalis > Nymphalis c-album. Next base: position 3,491,194 of record OY720601.1, read on the forward strand.
AAAAATCAACGAATGACTGATGTTGTTTGTTTGGCAAATGGTTAGTGGTGACCACTGCTCATAGCGTTGATACTGTAAGAAATATTCCATCATCCATCGCCAATGTGCCACCAACCCTGTTAACTAAATTGTTATGGCCCTTGTGCCTGTACTAACACTGGTTCACTTCAACAGGAATTAAAAATGTAATTAAACAAACAAACAAATTTACTTCCGCATTTCCAAGATTAAAATGTATGTGAAATAATCTCTTATTTATGTCCAATGGACATAGACAATGTGAATTTATATATTAAATTTCGTGGACAAAGTGAATATACTAAAATTTTATTAATTATAATATTAAGCTTGAAAATTGCCTTAAAAAAAAAAATCAACCTACGATTCATCATGAAAATTTTATAAATGATTGAGTATGTTGTTAGGTGGTTTGCAAGGGCTCCCGATGAACGGGGGGCCTCAATCTTCAGCATTTATGAATATAAATAAGAGTGTTTCCATATGGTCTATCAAAAATATATGCACGTCTCCGTATATGTTATGTTATATAACTGAATAGTATTAGAAACATGTTGAATTTGCCGTATAAGTTGACTTTAATGTCTTAATATAGTTGGTGTTATAAGTTATTAATGTCTAGTATTCCTATAAATTCTTTTAGTAATTTATATCATATCCTTATAAATTGTACTGTCAACATTATCAAATGTATCTGATATTTTATTTAAATGTAATTTTTAATGTCAATTAAATCGTTGTGTTACTGGTGATATATGTATAACGTATTCTGATGATTCTGTAGTAATATTATAATTTGAATAAAAAGAAACATTTATTGTAATTATAATTAATTTAACTTTATATTGATTTTAATATTTTATAAATGATTCTCATGCTATGATTCTCAGGTCTGAGGTTTTTATTCCCGAACCGGTGGATTTATGAAAATCAATAAGAAAGTGTAACAATTCAACATTGAATAAAGATATTTGAATTTGAATTGAATGCAATCTATTTATATTTTTATTATAATTTGTATTCACTGAAGTATATATAAAATGTAACCTCACCCTGAGGCCTGAATATGTTCTCTACAAATTTCAATTAAATCTACGTAACAAATACACAGAATACAATAATGATTAATAATAAATGAGGATATAATTAAAGGAAAATTTTAATTAATATTAATTAGTTTACATACGTCATCAAAAACGCATCGCTGACCATATTCCCACATAAGGTAAAGAATTCTTTCCTAGATTGAATTGTTCAATGTCTACACATTTTATGCCGACAACGAAAATCGCTCTTTCTTTCATTCACGCACGTTCGCGGCCACGCAAAACTTTGCTATCATTTGCGTATCTCGCATCGAATGTTGACTTGTACAAATGTTCACTGTTAATAATTCTGCGTACAACACAACGCGCTAGCCCACTCCCGCGCAGTCAGTGCGCCGCGCGCATAACCGACGCCCGCGCCCTTTAAAAAAACTCGCGTGCCGTGACCAAAAATGTGCAAATAAGATCAGTGACTTGAAAATGTCGTTGACCCCCATCCCGAATCCAGACGGGAGATTGTTCATTGTGAAGTGATAGTCGCTATAATGCCGGAGTGTCCCGATTCGTTTCCATTCACTATACCTATCATACGATACACCATGGATTCGGAAGACAGAACATCTAATAATTCCGAGAGGCAACAGCCGATGACGAAGAAGATGTCCTTGCTGACACCTGTGAAGATTGAGACACCAGACAGTGGCAGAAGATTGTCTGAACCGACACGATATTACATTCCTCCACAATGCAACAACAGGTTGTCACCGAGGAGTGCCAGGAGACGCGATACGAGGAGAAATTCTAAGTCGGATTTAAAAGATACTACCCCCTGTAAAGAGACCTTTGGACCGAAACCGTGTAATTGTGAAGATTGTAGAGCTTCAAGTCCTTTGCCTCCAGGCTACGGACCACCTACGATGTCTCCTGGGTACGATCAAATGAAGACTTCCCTCTTAGAAGTGCCGTGGTCTGAAGATTTCACAGAAGCGTCAAGCGATGATCTCAGTTCTGAATGGGATTCCGACGTGCCTGAACCTCCTCGACCCACTCAAAAGGTAATTAGCATAACAGATAATTCAACTTCTGAATAAATTATGATCTCTTTACAATTGTTTCAAGTTCCTTATTAAAGTTGCTAAGTCTGAATTCGAACAGTAATGTTGTATTGCAAAAGTATCCGATGTAATTAGACTTGCAAATATAAGAAGACCCGTATAAATGCCGTACTCGAGTGACTTAAATACAATAAAACTATTCCGATACGTTAATTTAGTTAAAATAATTTGAAACGAAATTGAAACGAATATTTTAAATGATACTACCTAATATTCGAATAACGTCACAATATTGTAATGTAATTATTGTGAATGCACAACAATCATCGATTTAATTGGTTAGTTCTTAATAGTGAACGGTGTTTATTAATAAAAGTATCGTATCGACGTACAAAAACTTAACGGGTATGTTTAATTTGTAATGATTGGTCGCGGAAAGAAAAAGTGGAATAATAATTAAGAACCAGCTCTAGTACCTTTGCAAGTTGAGTGATTGAATTGGTTTATAGCATTATAAATTATATTGGCGTATAATCCGGCTAATTATAGCTATTAAAATGGTACGGCGAAACTGAGATAAACATAAAAAGAATATTTTTAAAATTGTCGCATACTATTTAAATATAAAGAAAGCAAATTCACAATTTTCGCCCACTTTAGTTCCAGATTGGACTACAATGATATTGTGCGCTAAATTGAGGTCACTTAAAAAAAACGATAATTACGTTTACGAAAAATATCGTTGAATATTATTATGTTATTGAAATATTAGCTTTCAAATCCGTATATTCTATTTAAGAAGCCATAATTAATTTATCAATTAATATTCGAGCTTGAAATGGAGTAGATAACTCGAATCGATAGATATTTAATAGCTGTCAGAACTCTAATGAGTGTTGCATAAGCGTCAAGACCGGTGCTATATCCAATTTAACGCATGCATTAATGGAAATAGTCTCAGTGGCATCAAATACTAGTTTTTTTTTATAGCAGTTATCCTCAAACTAGTTGACTTTGAATAACTTCGCACTCAATATGTACATTCTTTTAACGTTTTTCATAAATAGAATGTCAAGTCTGGTTTATTCTTTAGGCTAATTACGTTTTTATCGACGTTTTAACATTTTTTAAAGTGTAACTTTTTTATAAACATCAAGCACAGCGCATCAGCACAAGTCGACCAATGACGTGAAAGCATGAGATTTGATCTCAATCCCCCTGTGCTATCCTTGACTCTTAATACAAAGTTATCGATCAAATAAAGCTAAAGTGTATAATATATTTTAAAAATACGATTTATTAAGAATATTATAATTGTAATTTATTACCATTTAAAGCTTGCGTCTCTGTGATTTAAATAATAATTAATAGTTCACATAATTTATTTATAGAAACTAAATTGTATAATAAATACTAAATATTATAAGAAATCTTGTCGTTGCAAAATGTCATGAGGTCCATGTTCTATATGTATACTAATATATAAACGTGAAGAGTTTGTTTGTTTGATCTGACTAAACACAGGAACTACTGAGTCTAGTTTAAAAAAAAATGTTGTATTGTCCTTTTATCGAGGAATGCTCTAGATTTTTATTCATTATATTTTTATTAATCATATGCCGGTAAAACCGCGGGGCATAGCGTGTAAGTAATAATTTGCTCGTGAGTCGAAAAACAAAACAGTATTAAAGATAATACAGAAATAAGATATTGCTTTAAATTAAAGGCAGCATTAATTAATTAAGCTACACGTGAATCTACAGCGCGCACATGAAATAATAAGTTACTTTCTTTTTATCTTTTGTTAATTGAATTCAAATGACATACGAAGTACTACTAACCTAAAAAAGTTTACAGAATAACTTATGTATTTAGATAACGATTTCGTTTCATTTAAGAGTGTCTTAGTACACTAATCTTCAGTCTCAAGTCTTAAAATATTTATATTTTCCGTTCGATTCTAAGTTTTATTGTGTATGGGAATCATTTTTAATTTATTTATTTATTATAATGATCAAAGCCTTGCTTACTAACTTTTACTTGTTCTTTGAACATTCTCAAACGTCTATTATAAACTCTCTTTAGTGAATATTGGATCTACAATAGAGTTATAGTTAGACTATTATTATGTTAACTGTACTGTCTTAAGTTATTATTTCTTAGTTATTAGATTACTGTGAAAGAGGCTAGGATAAAAATCATATTGCGAGTCGATCGTAAGTTTGCTTTCACTGCCTGCATTGCGTTTACCGTTTTCACCGTTACTCATTGAGGTTTCGTGCTAGTGACCTCTTTCCTCACGCATCTCACGCACTGCCTTTGTTTTATCTATTTGCTCTGGATCATGATCGTATTATTCTGATTTATGTTTAATCTAGTTTAAGTCTAATGTTTCCATATCACACAAATCTGTAAATTTAATTTTAAGCAAAGATACATATTTAGTAATAATAGTGTTTGTGAAGTGAGAATCTACTGAATCCAACATTTGAGAACTTTTTATATTAATTATTTTAATTAAATATTTGCTAAGTTTTTTTTATGTTGTAAGAAAAAACCCTCTATCATTACTTCTGCCATTACGTCAGCATGCAATAAAAAATTCAATCTAACAGAATAGTTATTAAAAGCATATCGTTATCTGAATCTACAATCTTAATTGACAAAATAACGACTTAATTGTAAGTAACAATCTAATTATATATTTATGTTAAGGTTACCAAATGTTATTGTTAACAGCGCAAATATGAAGAATTCAAATAAAGACATCACACAATTGTTAAATTATAGAATTGAATACGTCAGTTATTGTTTTTATTAGAGTCTCCTCTGTAGTTTAATCAATTATGATAGCTGTTTTAAACAATGCTACTCTCAAAGGGTCTTATTTAACATGTTTTCTGATATTATCTACATTAATGTTTCTACAACGTAAAAGAAATAAAGTTAATAGTGTCTCCTTGTCATCCATTGTTTTACTGTTTGTTACAAACGCGGATCGCTCGTTACAATTTCGTTGCGCAGACGCAATTGCTTCGCTCGAAAATCGCAATACATCCACAAATCACTTATATGCTAACGCTTTAAGAAATAAATTCAACAGATTACTGACTTCCACATTATATATAGTACATATATATATTACTATATATACCTACTCTTTTGACGTCATTATCGACGACAAGTGTCTTGCAAATGTAACTCCATAGGACGATTATTTTAAAATTGTCTTACATTTGAACTAGGTACCAGTTAAATGCGGTTCTACCTGCACAGGTATCGCTACACTGTTCTTAGTTCAACATCGTTTAATAACGCACGTAATTATTAGCCGTTCTCAGTTGTTCAAGATAAATGTATGAAAATTCCATCGACATGAACTTTTTGTTCGTAGTACCTCTTTTATTATATGGACACGCAATTTATTTTAGTTGATGAGTCTGATAATGTGTTCACATTCGCTCATAAACGGCATTACAAGAAGTATAAACTACTTTTTAAGCTGTTAATACGCCGTCAACCACAGAATCTAATATGTAACTGGCTCACTCGCCTTTCATATAAGAAAACAACAATAAAAAGTAATGACGTTCAGCGGTGAAATATTTAATTATCATATCGCATAGTTTTTTACGTAATTGTTTAAAAATAAACTGATTAGTGTGCTACTTGCGTTTCGTATGTTTTATATTGCGTTTGCTCATTGAATCGGTAACATATTTGAACGAAAAACAAGATACCTTTTGCTATAAATTCTTTGTTTTTACTTGACATTATAAATAATGTATTGCACGAAGCTTACACGACTTCGAAACTGGATTATACTATTTATTTGGAATTTTAATACTCGTTGAGGTATTTTAGTCAGGCAGGAGAGATCAACATTTTCAATTTTGGTTTCGAGTCTTTACGAGACAAACATAGGTAGTAAGATTCTACGACGAGTTTTTTTATTTTTTTTTTCAAGCTCTGCAGATAAGATCACTTTCAGAATTGTGTCTTAATAAAATAGACTTTCCGTTTGCTATCAAAAACCATACAGCAAAGTACCATAACCATACTTATATGAATGAATATCAATAACACATTTTTAGTAAATAGAATATATAAATTAAGCCGACGAGGCAATTGGCGTGGTTGGTAAGATACTTGCCTTTCCGCAGGTCGTGGGTTCGATTCTCACCCAGGACAGACATTTATGTGCATGAACATGTCTGTTTGTCCTGAGTCTGGGTGAAATTATCTATATAAGTATGTATTTACAAAATAAAACTAGTATATGTAAGTATATCAGTTTTCTGATTTCTATAGTACAAACTCTGCTTAGTTTGGAATTAGATGGCCGTGTGTGAATGATGTCCCAGGATATTATTATTATTATTATTATATCATGTATTATTATTCGTTAATGTATGTAGTTTTAAATTTTGCCCTAATAAACTACTACTTTCAATAAATAAACGTCACGTATTTAATTATGCGTAATAGTGTAATTTATCGTGCGTATCAACAGTATGTTTTGTCTCTTTCTATCATATGAAATAAATAACATCGAGCGAAAATTCACTTAAACCATTATCCTTGAATGTATAAATATAATAATGAGAGCGGCCTATCGATTTTTTTTTAAATTTAACCAAAAGGCTGAAGTATGAATTGGTTTTCTGTTCCGTTTGTGACCCTTGTTCCTGGCTCACTCACCACTCAACACAGCAATCCAAAGTACTGGCGGTGGAATAGTTGAGAGGGTGTTAACCACCCAGGCGGTAAATTATTTTTGTGATCTTTATATAAACGTATAATATTAATTTATTAGCTGATAATAATCTGCAGTGTACCGTTTATGGTAATCAAAGTATTTTGGTATAAGAAATCCGTCGTGACAAAGTGATTTCAAGATGCGAATCGGATAATTATAATTTTGTCTCGATGTCTTTTAAAGGTCCGTTGACTGGTATGTTTATCTGATATTGTATTTACATTTAAAATACCTACTTGTTATGCATACAATCGGCTTATACGATGTCCATTACGCTTGGTTTTATTGATATACATGTGTAGACATGTATGCAATCATACATAATCGCTAACTTCCGTGGCCGTTGTGATGTGGAGGTTCACGGCGTTCTCACGATAACGCGAATCTTTGTAACTTAAATTAATTATCATACTAATATAATAAAGCGGTAAGTTTTTACTTATTCGCGTACGTACAAAAAGTAGTGGACTTAGAAAACTTAATAATGTCTAGACTCAAACGCGAAAACAAACATTAAAATCGACTCATAAAGAAAAATCTTATATCGTAACATCTATACTAATATATAATGCTGAAGAGTTTGTTTGTTTGATCCGGCTTATCTTAGAAACTGCTGGTTCGAATTTATTAAATTATGTTTGTGATGTATAGTCGTTTTATCGAGGAAGGTTCTAGGCTGATTTTTATTCATTATATTTTAGTTAATTATACGCGGATGAAACCGCGGGGCACAGCTAGTATTATATAAAAAGTTTTTGATAGTCAACTTTAGTTACATTCATATGTAACACAATATAAACCTCTATAAAATGTATATGAAATTTTAAACATTATCCGTAAATAAAAAATGCATTTAAGACTTGATTAGTATTTTCAGAAGTAATAAAATATGTTTGAACAACGGATAAGTTATGTGTCGTAGGCGTTTGACATATACTTACTGTATTAGCAAAGGAAGCTGGTTTGGTGCGGACGGAGATGTCTCATGTACGACTTAATATATATTTATTCTTTGAAAAATATCTCGCCATAAAACTTTAATACTTCTTGTACAGAGTCGGAATGGGTAGTGCATAGCTTATATTTATAAAAAGGAGATTGGCGATAGCGGATACTTTATTTGTTAAATATATAAAACATAATCAAATTATAAAAAAAACTGTGTTTTTGTTTTGTGATTTATAATTATATCGATTGAAATTATACATTTTCTATTGTATCGTATTATGGACAATTTGTCATGAATAAAAACACTAATACTTACTTATGATGCTTATTAGATACTAGCTGTTCCCCACGGTTTCACCCTCGTATAATTAATAAAATATAATGGATAAAAATAAGCCTATAGGTTTCTCGATAAAAGGAAACACAAAAATATTTTTTAAATTCGCACCAGTCGTGCCTGAGATTAGCCGGATCAAACAAAAAAACTCTTCAGCTTCATATTTCTGTATAAATATAAGTTACATGACAAGTATATGAAATTTATATATTAGTAGTTTTACTATAAAATACTGAAGTATGTTTCCTTTTTACGTCACTATGGTAAAGCATGATATGTTTTAAAATAATTTAAAATAATAATAAAATGCATTCGCATTTTTCAGTCAATGTGGAAATCGTATATTTTGGATCGAACGAGATTTATCTCATCTCGATACTTAATAAACTTCCCTGTCTTCTTATCCGTGTCTCGATCTGAACGCTGTAAAGCGATGATTGTTTGAGATGTTGAGGCTTGAAAGCGGAACGAACAAACGAATTCAATTTAATACTGATTATCTGTAAATATAAAATAATAACTGACTGACTGACACAACAAAGCAACAGCCCAATCAACTGACGCTAGCATTATAAACCATCAATAAGAGATGGTACACATGTGGTGGGATTTCAAACACCACGTCTATCTAAAAGAACTACATAGTTACTTTAGATTAATGAAAAATCAAATCGTACCTATATATATTTTATTTATAACGAGTGTACTTTTTATATAAAATTCGTGTAATCAATCATTTAGATCAATTAATGATATCTTTACAAAAAACACAAGCAGATTTGTCTAGGAATGTATTACATTGATACCTACTCGTATTTATTTAACAATTTATTTCCTAGAGCCAATTACTCGCAGTGATTTTCTTACATTAGTCATTAATTCGTATTATTCATCGCTTCTTGTTAATCATTTTAAGAATCCTTTTGATAATGACGCAAATCAAACAGCTTGACGTATTAACTAACCACAATACTAATTTTTCAGACAATCATAAGTCCATTTGATTATAATTAATGGGATAACAGTGGACACTTAGATCGTAACCGATGATCTTGTGATAAAAACCGGGCAAATATCATTGAGTTTTCATGTGTTTTCATTTATGTTCATAATTCATATCAAATGTAAGCATCGAGTTAATCTTGAAGTATAACAAAAGCATTTGCCCAGCAGTGATTTTCGGACAGTAAAGTCCTCGATGACACTGACTTCGATGACTGAGATTATTTGCTACTGTTAGTGAACAAGGAAATTTGTTGGATCCGATGAAATTGTTACATTTTAAATCTTTAAAAAGCTGTTTCAATTAGAATAAAAATAATAAAATAAGCCAAAATAATAAACCAATATCTTTTTAGTATTAGTATCAGTATACAGTAAAAGTCTGTGAATGACCACCGGCTGGGCTAAGGCCTCTTCCCCACTTTTGCGGAGCCTTTTAGTATTAGTGCTTATTTAAATTAATTTAAAATTTATTTATTGTTTTTTGTTAAAACAAAACATCCTGGAACTCGATCGCTGAGCACTTAAAACACACAAGAAAAAAACAATCCAGCCGTTTTGGAGGAGTTCAGTGACATACACACGTACAGAATATTTATATATAAATATGCGTTGTTAGCGACACCTAAAAATCAATATTTTTCATTACCACTAACACCTCATCAATATATATTAGGATGTGGTAAAATATTATTGTTAAGTAAATATAATACGTTTGTGCGTGGGCAAACGTTGAATACTTTAACGATGCTTAATTCATTTTTTATGATTAATAAATAGAAATTTTAACAAAACAAAAACCGACTTCATAGGAAAATCAAATTAATATGCACTAAAAAGTAAAAAAATAATTGCGTATTCTTCTATAATTTGATAATTAACTTACTATTTTCTACTCATCAATATGTAGGTACGAATGTGTTGTGTGGTTGATAATTTATTTACAATTATTGTTACTTTTGGAGTCGATGTCAGCCAAGGTGGGTTTATAACTACATAAATAGTTAGTTATAGGTGAGATGTGTAAAAGTTATTATTTCGCGTGCGCTGCGAAAACTATTGACGGTATATAAAGAAGTGTTTTATACAATAGTACTACAATATAGTAGTACACAAATGATAAATCTAGATAGCCTATAAAAGATTCGGCCGTGTATCGTTAATTTGCTACTAAGAAGGTACCAAACACAAAAAAAAAAACATACAGACGAATTGATAACCTCCTCCTTTTTTGAAGTCGGTTAAAGAACACGAGTCTGGCTGTTTTTAGTGAATATAATGTTATAATGGTCACAGGTTCAAAAACTGTCATAAAAATAAATGATGTGGTGTGAATGATGTTGTATGTTGTTGTTAGAGTTACTACTCTACGAGGTCTACCTTATGAGTTATGACAAAATCAATTAATCAAAATAAACTTCACTCAAGTAGATTCTAGGTCTATGCTTTGGGATCTTACAAATATAATTATATATTTTACAAAAAATACTCCAAACGCGTTTGTCTGTCTATCTGTGGCGATATCGCGCTTTTTTAAGTTCGTGTATATAAATGTAAAAAATTATTGCTTTGTACAAAAAACAGCTATATCTTTTAATTCAAAAGGCATAATAAGGCAAAATATTTTTTCATATGAATGACGTATCAATGATTAATGTATTTACGTATATAGCCACGACCTATTATTTATTAAACAATATATTATCTAAAGACTTGACATTACAATGATTTATGAAATAAAAAACTTCGTTTAATTTGTTATCTGGTTGTATATAGGTATCAACGCGTCGTGGAAAGTACATTCGTTATTTTTTAAATTACAATAATGAATACATTGATTTAATACTATGTACTGTTTAGCTGAATACGGTAATGGAATTATTTTTCATACTAAGACCTTTTTATAAGACTCATATAAGTGTTCAACAGAGTCAAAATTAGTCAGAATGGATGCTCCAACTGACCGTTATTTAAACACCGCCAAAGCATATCTATTACACTTGTTGTGCAAATATATTTTTATTACTTTTTCTTTATAAAATAATTATCTTGATTGAATTTTTTTAGATAATTCTGGCATTTATCTAGCATATTATTATGCTTAATAATAAGACAGTTAACCGCCTGTGTGTAAACTACCCACTCACCATTTATTCTATTGTCCAACAGTAATACTACTTATTGCTCTGTTCTACTTTAAATGGTGAGTGAGTCAGTGTAATTACGAATACATAAGGTATATAAATTGTGCATATAAAGTGCGCATTAAGAACTATGGAAAAGGACCACCGTGATAATCTATGACCTGATCAATGGATTGAAGTTAATCAAAAACACCTATTTTCAGTTTCAGTCGTGATTTAATTGTACACTAATTACATTATATAATTCAGTTAATTACTATAAATATATATATTTATTTATCTTTTACACTAATCTAATATAAATAAATCGTGTAACTAAGACGCAAATTTCATGTCAATATCAATACGATAGCTAACATACTGGTCTGAAGGCAGAAAACAAAAAGCAACGATTATCTCCCTTTCCTTTCATATTATAAACACTAACAAGAAATGATTACGTCAATAGTATTTAAAAAAAAAAGATTTAAAAACAGAAGGAAACAGATCAACTTTTTTTAATTTTTAATTATTTTTATAAAACTGGTACTAGACCACGGAGACAGGCCACTCAATCTTGTTGTGTAACATAAAATGTCAGATTTAAATTTTGATATATATTTATAATACGATAAGAAGCAGCTTTAAGATAAAGTTATAAATAATTCTCACGAAACCAGCAGATGATATCTCCCTAAAAGTGCTTAGAAAGTTTTATTTAATCAATTCTTGATTTTAAAGTAATATTAACAGCAGTAGGTACTAATATATATATTTTTCCCTCCAATTGCGCTTTCCCCGAGGGGTTACTAACTAACTATTGATTAATTAATTGTGTTTATTATATAATGTTTTATATCACCCATATAAAATAAATAATATTAGAAATAATGTTGTAATATCTACTTAATATACAAACGAAGCTATGATTTGTTACATTGTTATTTAGAAGCTAAATTTTTTTTTATGCTTCCTACCTAAGTCCGTATCTATGAAATTGCCAATTATTGGTAGCTCCAACAAATTCACATTTATTTTTGGAATTTATATAGCGTTTTACGGGAGGAATATTTCAACTTCGGCGAGGTGGTGAATTTTATCAAGTGAATTGGTCACCACAGGATTTCTATCAAAGGATTTGACTTCCAAAGATGAGAGGAACTTTCATAAATATAGTAAAAGTGCAAGTATAATATTAATTTACATATTTCATTGTTTTTTTTCTATATGAATCCGTAATTTACTCGATAAGTACTAGTATAAAAAAAAATTTCAAACTGCGAAGAAACCAATTCATACTATAATCGTAAATTACTTTTTAACCTACTTAAAATAACAATATAACAACATATAACAACGAATAACAATATAACAACATATAACAATCAAGTACTGAGTGTACTTGATTGTTATATAACAAATAGTTTGTAATAAGTTTAATAGATTATCAATATAGACATAAAATAGCTAGATATTTGTTTATTACTAATTTTAAATAACATGTAATTCATCAGTTACTGCACGATTAATTTATTTCTTATAACAATCTCTGATTGGCTGGCTTTTTGTAACATTCGATAGCTTATTTCAAATCCATCTCATAAATTCATTATCGTATTAATGTATTCTTAGTAAATGGTAAGACAACGGCTAAATGTCTGGTGGCAGATAATTATGTAACGTCAATACAAATTGACACAGAGATAACCCGCGACGCCTGTCTGGCGCATATTGGGTTCATTACCGAGTCAAACGATTAACGCCTCTATGTCATTGAAATTAAACATATTTAGATCATTTCAATTATAAACTTGACGAAAATGTAACAGGATGTCCCATTTACTGAAATAAAATAGATTATTTAAAGATCGATGAAATTATTTTTAAATCTGAGTCAACTCTGTAAATATTATATATTTTTTAAATATATTCATATATTGAAATAGTTTAAAAATAAAAACAATAAAATAAAAGATGAAAGTCAATAGAAATATAGTTTACTATTAACTTACCGTAAGAGTAACATTTCTAATAGAATGTATACAATATGTAATGTTTTCTAACACAATGGGTGTGTACGTATCTAAACATTAAACATTTTTAAAATTGTCGTTATAATAATAACATAAATTGCTTACTATTGTGACGTATTAAGTACTTTTGTATTATGACGTAATATGGGCTGCATTGTGCCTTGTTTATGTTATATTTACCTCCGATTCTCATTCTAATCCACTATGAAATAGCCTCTATATTGCGGTGATAGTATAATTATTTGCAACCACCGGTAGAGCTTCTTATAGATCCTCAGTGTGTACCACTATTGTACCAATTTATCCGGCCCAACAGCAATTCTTCTTCTTCTTCGTGCTCCAATATGAATGTATGATAGACATAGTATCTTAGATCTCGTGTTTGACAATGTATTAATTTTGTACGTTGTGGTTTTTATTTGTCATGGTCTATGGGAAAATGTGACTGATTACTCATCCCCGCGTGCTCCATTGGCTAAAAAAGAGATAATATTATGGATTACATTTATTTATTTATAATTGAATAGAGAGATTTTAAATGATGTTTATAATGTGTCATTAAGTTTAAATTGTTTTGTATTCTCTATAAAATATAGAAACACATAGACAAATCAAGCTGATATGTCTATGTGTAAGCATTATTGCGTTTGTAGTAGTGTAATACATACAGTGAGTGCTATCGAAATAAACCAGTTCCCGCAGATATCAGAATGAAATATCATTAAGATACGGTGCACTATTATAAAAGCAAAAGCGTCTCCAAATTGATTTGGCTGTCCATGGCCACTTACCACGAGGTGAAACAAATGCTGGACAATATAAATGAAAAAAAAAAAAAAACTCTGTTTGTGTCTCTATACAATATACAATTTAATTTACATTGCAAACATATAAATAACCACCATAACTTGGTCCATGATAATCAACTTCCCTTCTGTTTAAGTTATAATATTTCATGAGCAATTAAAAATAAAACTTTCTTAAAACTAATTGTATTTATTTGAGCCCAGTTAAGCTCTGTCGCAGGTACTGATAAAATATGCCTGTGTCTGCCTCGTTGGTCTAGTGGCTAGATATAAGTTCTCAGTTCAAACCCCTGAGTTCTGTCGAAGATTTTCAGTAGTAGTCCCAAGTCTGAAAGTTAGAAGTGTATACACTCCCAGTCTCTCACGCTTCGGTAACTAACTAACTACATAACTACAACGGCTTTATGCGCCCGCGAACGCTTTTCCGCAACTCTTTTTGGTGGTATTGGATTATGGGAGTGTTTGCGCACACACTTGTGCACTATAATAATATGTAATCTTGAAATTGGCCGCAATGGCTGAAACCGGTCAGGTGGATATTATTATCATCACCATGAACGTAGTCATAACTATGTAGTATTTATTTATAAACTTCACATCGTAATGTGTTCTTTATCTTATCCATTGTTTTTAATTGGTTTGACTTTGATTAACATAGATTCATCTAATACAACCGTCTAATCTTGTTCGACGGGTTGTTATAGTGGAATTGATGATAATGATGATGACGACCGATTCCAGTCACGCTAACTATTCTTAAAAAAACAATGGTCAAGATATTATCGCTCTCGATTCCATTGCATTTCTAATCCAATCAAATACTCCACAACAGATCTTTTTACGAGCCTGGTTCTCAACCCAAGACCTGGGAATCTACAGGCAGCCTTATAAGTCAACTACAACACCAAAAAGCAAGCTTTGTCATTAGCTTGTCTGTTTTCAAATAATAATGATAAAAACTTATGCTTCTTAGTTTTAATATTGATTTTATTGATTTGAAAATATATATTTATAGGTGCATTCCCGTAACGGCATCTTTATGTACTTGGATAAAATTGATTTTGTTTTATACCAATTGACTTATTACATTCATATTTACAAAAACGTTGCCAGTATATCCCACAGCTGAGCAAAGGCACCTGTGGCTTTCTTGAGGAGGAGGTTTGGGGCTTATTCCACACCGCTACAATGTGGTTCAAGTTACATGATTTTGAAGAGATCCGATACATATATGACCACTCTGGTTTGGAGCATGAATATTCAGTTAAGTTAAAAAAAAAGGTTTTATTATCACATAGCTTTTTAGTCATAATACAAGTGATATATTAATATAATCATGCATATACCTAATGACATGTGAATGATCATATATAAGCCAATGAAGCAATCTTATTAACCTGTCATATAATTAATAGGGTAGCAATTTAAACTAATCGATTGCCACCTACCTAACCTTTAAAGGTCAACGGATATATTGCGTTATACAATCTACCCAATCAGAATGTGTTTTCGGCCAATCACCGTTTTGGTATTTCGTCAAAAAAACTGATTAGTATAACATTCAGAACTCAATGACTCACATTTAACAAAAATTAAACGAACAATGCCTGCATTCAGCTTGCGATAATGTTCGTAACGATGTTAAATGTTTTGTTTTTCGCTGTTCGTTAGCTATTTTAATTACTTTAATTATTTTGAACAATGTTATTATAGAAAGGAGGACAAATGGGTCACACGAGTAAACGGTCACCTCCCATAAATAATGGCCGTCGCTGACAATGTGCCGTAACCATGTTTATGTCCCTCGTATTATTATTTTTTATACCCGGGAGGGCAAATGACTACTCCACCTTATGGTAAGTGGTAGTAGAGTCCAATCGCGACGACAGCTAGTGCAGTCGGGAAGAATGATTTGTATTTAGTCATATTGGTAACTCACTCGCCCTTAAAACCTGTAGAGCACTTCTGTAAAAACAAAAACTCACCGTTGAGCACGAACAGACGCAACAACGACACGACAGCTTACAGTCAGTAGATAATATACGACATAGATTATAATAATAGTAGATGATGATGAATATGTCGCATTTTTATTTTTTTAAATATGCAACATCTATTAACATTTTAAGACACTGTAAACATTATGGTACCATCCGGTCTCACGTTTTAAAGCTTAAAGGGCTTTAAGCGTAATGGTATATGTGCATGAATAAGTAATGAAATCAACGTTATAATACTGTTAATTTTAAAATCATCTTTTTGTTTCATGAAACTTTCTTCCACTTATGTTTTCAAAATAATATACATTATAATTTATCATTGGAAATCGCTTTTCAATATTACAAAATTTAAATAAGAAGTGAGCTCCTACAGAATAACCCTATTGAACTCTAGCTATCTGCGTAGGAGATATAGATTACAATATGTGCAAAACATGCACATGTGACATAATATGTATTATAATTAATGAGAAAAATATGCATGTTTTATGAACTCATTCATTTGAAATTCGTATCAATTATATTTGATTAAAACCGTCAACAGTACTTTGTATCACATTGTAATGGCTTGTTTAAGTTTATTGTGTTAATTTAATCACATTACATATAATTATTGCAATTTATGTTTTAACTACTCTTTAATTTGCTTATTTTGCGCACATGTATGTAAAAAAACAAATAATACGCGCACACTTACATATCCAAATACACATTCTGAAAATCATAAATCGAACTCACAACGACTTTTTATTTTATTTTTATTTTTAAGAATAAAAACGGATTCATTCAGTTTAAGTTTTTAAGCAAAGAGTTAAAAAGTTCCAGCAATAAACCTAACTATTGGCTACATATATCTGATTCTGTATTTCTCGTCCGTCTGTCGTTACGTTTGGTTTATGTTGAATGTTTACAACGATCTTACATGACACAGCGTTCTCATTGTAACGTATGTCAAAGATGCCTACTGTTTATTAATCAAAGCAACATTTATTTTTATCAAATGTATTCCGAGAATGACGTTCATAAAGATCGCCGATGTTATTCTAGTTAAAAAGACATCGAATGAAAGAGAAATACAATTTTATTTGCAGAATAAATTTTAAATATTTAAACCTTATTTTTTTTTATTTGTGCCTATTAAATTATTATTTAGGTTTATTTAACATGCAGTTAATAAAGACGCATACGAAGTATTAATGAAGTTTAAAACGATTGTTTTTATACTTTTAACGTTAATAATGTAAATTTCATAATACATTTTCAAGGCTATTTAGTTTTTATTTAACTACATTAAAAATAAACGAATATTTTATATATACTTTATAGTCGTTTATTTTGTGGTATTAGCTTTATATATTATAATAAAAAATATAAGTAGAGTAAGCGTAATACGCATTAACTGATTTTTTTCCCGAAAGGAAATTTTTTTTTTAAAATTGTTTTTAAAATAATTTTAGAATAATCTCATGGCTTTTTTAATTCCACTAATTTTGCTGCCTACCATTGTTTTATAATTATTGTAATTCATTGAATATTTTTTATGTTTTTTTAATTATTTATGGATTGATTCGGATATTTAAAAAATTGTGTAATTCATATAACCTTTATTTATACCCATATAGCCGTTAACACGAAATCTGATATGTATGTTAATTAATGTCTACTGTTAAATGTCAAACACGAAAATTGACATTTCTTGTCCAAATGTACTCTACTTTTACTTTTTATAATTTGTTTTTTATTCGACCGACTTCTTAAAATAATAATACAATTATTTTCAAAATCCTTATATATTAAATGGTTAGTGTAATGTTCTTCTATTTAATAACGGCTTATATTTTATACTAGCTGTGCCCCGCGGTTCTACCCGCGTATAAGAATAAAAATAAGCCTCCTCGATAAAAGCACAATACAACACAAAAATATTTTTTAAATTCGAACCAGTAGTTCCTGAGATTAGCCGAATCAAACAGACAAACTCTTCAGGTTTATGTATTAGTATAGATATATGTAGATATCAGCTCGCTGTTCTGCTCATCGGTTTAACCTCGCGCCAATTCCAATATTTCTTATTTTCCCGCCCTCTGCGATGTGTAACACTCTAGATGACAGATAGATAGAAACACTGATAAAACATATTATGATACACACTATGTCAAAATGATAATATTATTTATACATTTACGCAAATTAATTTTATCCTTAACATATGATTCATTATTCATAAATTGAGTTATTTATAGCGACATCCGTAATTATTATACTTGTAAAATAGTGTTTAGAAAAAGCTGAGAAATATTACAAAACTGTATTTTAATAAAATTTATATCTTTGGTACAGTTTTCGTCCTTATTCTCAAGTAATTAAAGTTCCAATTGTCGTTAGTAATTTATAATTATTGAAATTTATTTTTAATGACATATATGTATAGAGTTGATCTTCAATCTGCACTAGCGTAGTGTAATTGTATAATAAGATGATGTATTAATAATAAGCGTGCGAGTTACTTTTTTACGCTTCATGCGCGCCATTCTTGTTGCCTTTTTTTTAAGACAAAATATTAAAAACTATATAAAAATGACTATAACAATTTTCAAATTAATGTAACAGTGCTTATTAATGATTATAATTAGGACTAGACTGTATTTTATTCATTATACTTGGTGTATGAAAAGTCGTTAATCTGTAGCAACGAATTGTTTATTGGAGTTTCAGTATTGCCATCACAGGTATGTATACATAAAAATCATAATGTACGTTTGTCATATATGAATTTCTAAATCATTGATTTGATTTTGATGAAACTTTTGTGAGTGCACAGCGAAGTTCTCTTGCTCAAACGTTTCAATGCTCAAAGTTTAGGTAGATTGTTCTACACATGTGGAGCCGGGGCAGGCAGCTAGTAATCGATAATAATAGACACTATTATTAAAAGTCACTTTTATTACAAAAGGTGGTTCATAGGAAGTAGATTCTATCAAAAATAATTGACAATTAATGCAATAGTTAATCTTTCACACGGAATAGTGGTAATAATAATAATTATGTCAATTATTTATAATAATTAACTGCCTGTATAACCGTTACTTAGCGGTTGTTTGGCTAAACACTGATTTCGGCTCTTTCTGTCATTATTTATTTCACATGTGATAGAAGAAGACACAGCATTTAACCAATCGCCCGCTAAAACATTTATAAGAAAGGCCGTAGTATGATCTAAGTTTATTATTATTTTTATGAAATAAAACAAATAATCTTCATATTGTAGAGAGAAATAAAAAAAAAATTTACGATATATTTATAAAAAAATACTAATAATTAGATGCCAACAATAATATATTCGATTTAATTATACCTAATGTTAAATGTAATTTAATATTTTCCTACGTTGTAGTCTATTATTAGAACTTCAAGAACTCCTTAAAAAGTTTAAGTCACTTTGATTGTCCTTTGAAATTCAACTAATCGATTCTAATACATCGTTAACAATAAATTTGCATGCTATATTATAAGAAAATTATGACAATGAATAAGCATTATGCCAATTTAAGGTGTTGATGAAATAAAATCGCGCATTCATTGACGACCACCAAGATGGCGTCCGAATACGTAGCGTAACGATTGTCGGTTGTGACTTGTGAGGAATTGATAAATATATTTTAGACGGTGCTAATATTTTATGTAAATATCGTAAATAAATAAATATCGACTTCTTTTAAAATACCTATATAATACTATTCTACACCATACCTATATAACAGTATATCTATAACTAAAACGCTTGTTATTTAAGAGGGACCTCTTTTAAATAAAATTATCATTTCAACAAGTCATCAATTAAATGCCTTGTATAATATTTTTTTTTTACATAAAAAAAGTTATAAACAGAAACCAAAAAAGAATGTATATAAAAACGGCTGCCTTATTCCAACGTAAGGTCTCTGTTAAACGATCTTTGATTAAATCGTATGATTGTTGATGTTGATCCATCCGAATCCTATCCGAGTGTCTATTTTTTATTTGATCTTTTTATAAACATTCACAGCGTGTGGGCGTTTCGCGTGTAATTGCGAATATTCACTCGTGTCTCATACTTTAAAGGTTCTTAGTATGTAAGTTAAGATTCATACGAAGTCATCCAAGTTTCAAGCGAGCCTATATTGTACAGTAACAGCCTGTGAATGTCCTACTTCTGGGCTAAGGCCTCTTTACATTTTTTGAGGAGAAGGTTTGGAGCTTATTCCACCACGCTGCTCTAATGTGGGTTGGTGGTGTGGCAGATTTTTCAGTGAAATTAGACACAATGCAGGTTTCCTATCTATGTTATCCTTCACCGTTAAGCACGAGATGAATTATAATCATAAATTAAGCACTTCAAAGTCAGTGGTGCTTGCCCGGGTTTGAACCAACGATCACCGGTTAAGAACTACGCGTTCTTACCATTGGGCCATCTCGGCTTGATATTCATGCCGATTGTATTGATTGGTTTTCAATTTACAGTAATTGATGTACGTAGTACATTAAATTGTACGAAAAGTTCTAAATATAAAATAAAAATAAACAACGTACCTCTTCTCTAAATATATATAAAAGTCAGCAATTAAAAGATACCGAAAATGAAACCTCATAAAACTTGATAGCATTTAAATTACTATTTATCTGGCGTCGTCCATTATGATAAGAATTGAAGTTTAAATTCGTGATAATATGTTAACGGTCGTTAGGGAGGACCTCCACTACGTTTTACATGCTATACTATTATTTTTATTTACACCGTATATTTCTACAATCAACTTTTAATTTGTTTTTGCGCTACCAATTTAGATATAATAATAGAGATAATAAAATATTATTCTAAGTACAAAGTAAATAATTAAATAAGTAAGTAAATACAAAGATATTGGACATCAAAGTCGTTTTTGTATGTAAAATACAATTTAAATTAGAAACAAAAATATAAATTAGTTACGTAAGTATTCATTTAAAGGACAATAATACATAGATTGTACTCGAGATCTTAATATAAAACCTTTTTTTTAGACCGCCACACATAAAGCTTACAAAAACCTTAGGTGGATTAAAATATACGAATTGTAGGTATTGACTAAGAAACGGCGGGCGTTATGTCGATTCACAACTCGTGTTGGATGATCACCTTACCTAATAGACGTCACTGCTAACCTTCTGACGTCATAACGCGCACAATGGTGTAAGTGATTAGAAGGCATTATGCTTAATGATGGTCAGAGATAGTCGGAATGAATAAGCGAATTAAAAGCCACAGTTTTAATTGACGCAGACCTTTAGGTCGTTAAGAATACTGCAGTTGGACCAATTAATTGATAATTTATTACGACATTCAATTATTTAAATAAAGTACTTAAATATATGTTAGTGGTTCGATATTTTATTTGAAATATTAAATGGTTTTGTTTTTTAAAATTTCGTAACTTTATTTCGTTTTTTTTTTAACTATTACATACATAATATAAGGTACGTATGATGTACATTGCTGATGTGTTTTAAACTTACTTCATTTTGAATTTGGTTTTATTTATCTTATATTTTATGTGTAACGACGAATGAGAGGACTCAATTAATAGAACACAATATAATGGATCTGGGTGGAATCATCTCTAAGCCCTTTTCCCTAAAAGGAAATGAGAGCTTGATTTTCTTGTGTGATACGGACTATTTTCGTAAGGCATGTTCAGAAGTCTACTACCAATTAAGAACTCTTTCATCGAAAGAATTCAATAAACAATTGAGTCTCGGCTATCGGACGTTTCTATACCAATACAATTAAGCTGCAAAGTTTCTTTGTTTTAACGCGCTAATCTCTAGGACCCCAAGTCTAATTTGAAATTTACAGGTTTCATTTGGGTTTTCATAGTTATTTATATTTACTCGTTACAATTATATATTAAAAAAAAAAACAAATGTTAATGTCACATCAAGTTGTAGAAATTGTACAAGCCTTTGGTATTGTCAACGCGATGTCAACCTTGGTTGTTTTTTTTTTCTTGCTGATGTAATACGTGTTCACTTACGCATATGAAATGAGACATTACAACGTTAGCGACGAGCGAAACGAGATCCACTTGACAATGTATGAAGCTTTACAAAATAGTTTATATCTTAACCGTAATGGGATACCTCAGGGATTAGAATCTTCTTTTATCTTACTATAATTCATTCTTGAGTTGTGATAAGTATAAGAGGTATAGATAAATAATACATTATTATAAAAATAAAGGACTTTCTGACAAGTACACAACTATCAAAGTGCATTGAACATACTGCGCCAGTTTTTGATAATGTTTGTGCATTGAATTATCCAAACTATTAGGGCGCGCGAATTCTTTCGTCTCTATCTGTCTTTAACGATTTTGAGGATCAGTTGTTCAGCGTATTCATTTTAGTTGTAACTTCTATGCAATTAATTCTTAATTGGTTTGACTTGATTTAATCTGAATGAATTTAATTTATAATCTGTAAAATATTATTATTGTAATATTTGTCTTTTTTATTTTTTATTGTATTGTATATGATCCTATGGTCGAAATAAATGTTTTTATTATTATTATTTATTATTAAGAATTAATGAACTGTGAAAATGTGTAATGTATGTTTGCCGGCCCTGACAATATGACAATTTTGGACATCAAAATTATCGTGGCTTCGTCAGCGTCTAAGGTATCTTATGTCATTCCTTGTACCCCTGACAATGTGTATGTAAAATTAAATGATAATTGCTATAGCAGTTAGTATGTGTAACCACAACAAATGGACAAATAAACTAACTCTCGCATTTATAATATTAGTTTGATGTTTTGCAGGACATCAATGTTTAGCTGCAATAAATGATTATTATTATCAATTACCATTTACAAAATGAATGAATATAAATTTTAACGACAATTTATTTAAGATAAAACGTTTAAACAAAATAATATTATCAATAAACATCCGTTATTTTAACGTTGATAGCGCGCAGTGGGAGGTACTATCGCACAAAAATTACCCTCCCAAAATAAATACTTACAGAGTACCTACCAAAACCGAAATTAGAATTGCCCAGCTGTTCAGATCGAATAGGCAGATCCTTATCGGAGATCACGGATTTAAATCGAGTGGAACGCCACCGATATTTCATGTAGTAAATTGTGGTAATTATTTTTCCACAAAAGGTAAAATCATGACTAAAAAACATCTCTTTTCAGATAACTATGAGCTAGCTGTTATTCCGAATCCATTCATAATTTAAAAAAAAAAACAAAAATATCGTTGTCATAACCGACGGCGCCATATGAAATGGATTGTTTACAGACTCAACAAGCCTATTTTTAATAATAATATTGTATAAACATGTACCAGATGACACAGTGCATAGTATACGCGAATCTTAACCAACATTCGCAAGTTTATATCCGTCACGCATTAAAGCGTTTTAGTGTGGTTATATTATATTATTTTTATAAAATGTTATATTTGTATGATTATATTATCATGTGAACACATATCATTTAAAAAGTATAAGTCATATCCATGATATATGATATTGGAAAAATAAGCTTTGGCAATTTTAAGAGGACTAACATAGGATAACTTTCTTTTTTTATATAAAACTTTCGCTATATGAAACCGTTTTATAGATTTGATTAGTGTATATTCAATGTAGGTAGTTAGCCTTATCGATATAAAGTCATGGGCAAAAACTAGTTCACATTATTACTGTTATGGAGAACGTTTAAAATATTTGACGTAAAGGGCGCAAGCTATTAACCTAAAAACATAAGTATGCGTTAATCTGTGTATATTGGGCAGTTATCACATAAGTATGATAATTACAAATTATTAAGTGGATAATTAATGTACGAAATATCTTTATTAGTTCAATTGAATTATGTAATAATAAATAATTATGGCAATATACTGTTTGACTTGTATATTTAATGCAGTTCGTTAATCAAGTTTTTAATTTTTATAATGTAAATAATATCAATATAGGTCTTGATTATGTTATATTATCTTTTAAATTATCTGTAGTTTAGCTTTATTTAATTCGTATTTTTAGTATACTATGAAATCCTACCGGGATTCGCTACCTAATGGTGCCTAATACCTATTGGTGTAAACTGCATCAAAACCAACATGTAGCTTAAAAACTAGCCAACAGACAGACACGACAAAGTGTTTTATAATATCTAAATATGGTAAAAATAACTTCACACATAATTGGTATGTACGTACATACTGAGTACTACTATATACTGTATAACATGGAATATTCCGTTCAGACCTTCCCATTATTATTTACAGACACTAGTCGAAGAAACTAAGATATATATTTATTAAATAAACGAAATAAAATTTAAAAAAGTTAATATAAAACCAGTATTTAAAGAGTAAACAATATTGTACTGATGACAAAAAAAAAAACAGAAAAAAAATACAAAATAAAAAAGTGATTCTTAATTTGACATGTGATCGTTCTACGACCTTGCATAAAATTGGCACGAATACGTTAAACCATATTCGACTTTGTCACGTATATTCTTAGAATTGATATTCCTATTAACCTTCATAAATATAATTTAATAAGCAAAAATATTTTTACATCAACACAAACGTGTCTCTGGTGCCGAAGGAGCACATTGACGTCACCTGCGGCCTAGATTACAACACTCTAATGCCTACTTACTATTGTGCAAACATAAATTGCTAATATTTAGTAACTATTTGTATATATATTTATAAGATATCACTAAGCACAAATCAAGATATTGTATATTTTTAGTTATTTTTGCTGACGTATTTATTTACAACAATTATTCAGTTAATTTATTTGTTATTTTTATTACGAAAGTTTTTTTTTTATTACATTAAAAAATCGTAACTCAACGGTAACTGACGCAGTTCAACCATTTTGTTGGATATGGGCTGATGCGCATGAGTCGTTTTCGATTGATTTCCGTTCAGATTTACGTCAATCAAGGTAATCAAGAGGCACAGTTTACCTACAATTTCTATAATTAATTGAAAAAAAAAGATTGTTTTCTGAGTTGATTTAGTTAATATAGTAAGTAGTAACATCCTTTGAATGTCCCACTAGTGGGCTAAGGCCTCTTCTCCTTTTTCTGCTGCTACTGCTTCTGTATATGTTATCTTATTTATTTATTAATTTATCACATAATAATTACATTCAGTAAAAGCAATACATAATTATAAAAAGTTATCACTTTTGGACGTTAATTGAGATACTGCAGCTCGAAAACTACAAACAAATGTATATGCATATAACCCGAAGAGATTAAAAAGTCCTTTATATTAGGACTTTGTATTGGAACAAAAAAGTGAACCCAATACGAAATTATAATTGAA
This sequence comes from Nymphalis c-album, assembly GCA_963151315.1. Lineage (NCBI taxonomy): Eukaryota > Metazoa > Arthropoda > Insecta > Lepidoptera > Nymphalidae > Nymphalis > Nymphalis c-album. The sequence goes on from OY720601.1 coordinate 3,516,705, forward strand.
AATGTTACTGAGTCATCTCAGTGGCAATAACTTAATCGGTAACTTGAAAATTTCGTAACCGTATATGAATACAATTATTTTTTCAATATTCTTTTCTCTATTTTTAGTATGTTTCTAATGAATATTTATCTTTTCAGGTAAACATCTTTATATAGTAACTGAGACAGGAAGGTAAGTAATATAAAAAATGATTTTATGAATTTAAACATTATTATATATCATATACAACTACTTATATGTTACTATATCTACCTATATATATAGCATCTTCAACAATGTTTATCTGCTAGATTTATTATGTTAATATTATTACGAACATATCAATGATCTTGTGACTTCGTTGTACGGCTGCAGACCATGAGGTCGCGTGTTCGAATCCTGCTTCTGGTCAATTAAACACATTATATTTTTCTGTCAAGATAGTCTTGATAATAATCATGTGTTATGAAGGGCCGGATTTTGGTTGGTCTTCAGTGCCATCGGTGATCATTCTACGAATAGGTATGTGGGATTTAGGGTGCCATTATGAAACTATGTTTGCGCACATACTCATATTATATTATCATTCCCTTAGTCAGCTGATTAACGGCAGTTGAGATGGGCCGGCGTGGTCAAATTAAGAGATGAGGACGAGACGTAATGAAAGAATGCTCGTATATCTCCACGCTTAATTTTTTCATAAAATTATTATAATTCAAAATTGGATCGGACTGACTCTTAAATTTACGATAGGTGTTAATGACTTAAACTATTGCCATTTTTACTCCTTATACTAAAAACGACAACACTTACAAACGATTCAAATCACACTTAAAGCCTTCAATAACTAAAATAAAAATAAATGAAGTTGTTTTAAGTTTGTTTTTTTAATACATACATTGTAACGCAAAACTCAGAAAAGGTGGCAAGTGAAACAAATTCCGTCCATAGTAGGCGAAATATTTAAATGAAGCGGTCCGACCAGCTTAATTCAGGGCATTACCATAATTATTACATCGATATTTACGTAAGAAAAGTCTTGCTAATATCAAAGTTTAATACTATTTGCAATTTTAATTAATATGAATAGTGTTATTAATAAGCTATAGTATTAATTAAATAAAGTTGCGTATAACATGTTTTCGTTAGTTATTTAATTACTTGAGGTAAAGTTTAAGCTTTTAAATATCCTAAAGCTGGGGTTAAATCCCCGTCCCTTTTTAGTTGAAGGTTTTTGGAGCGAAGTCCACCACGCTACTTCAACATATCCCACGCAACGACGACAACAAGACGAATCATAAATATGAATTAATAACGCCTTTAATGAGAACAATAAAGATGACATGGAGCTGACAAAGGAATTCTTATATTATTTCGCTAATAAATCATCCTTCTAAACAATAATGAGTGTGGTTACAAGATCCCATTGTTACTTGACATCTTCCACTGTAACCCAAACATAATGAACAATACATATATAAACAAACATGATATACAATACGGGATAGAATAAACAAAAAATACTGCAAATCAGTGACGTACAGCGTAGGTGTGGCGCTAGCACCCGCTGTGGAAATCAAATTTATTACCAGGTCATTGCTGACTTGCTGTTCCATTATTTTTGAAATTGATTATATAAAATATTCGACACAGTAAAAAGTATTCTTACTGAATACTACCATGCTCCAATTTTTTATACTTATTCTTGATTTCACTTTAAAATCTTAAACTGAAATTTAAATACGTGTTTACAAAAGTTGCATGACGGGCAACAGGCGACCTTGATCTATTCCAGGCTCTCCAAAGATTCAGACAGAGGACTGATTATAAAATATGTGGAATTCCAGTCACCAGACAAATCTTGGTATTTTTATTTTCCGTGGTGACGTTGTATTACTTGGCATAAACAATGAAAACGAGCCTTATTAATATGATTGAAATATTTTCAAATAATTTATGCTAATGTTTTTTTTTTTTTATTAGAATATTATTTCGTTTTGCTTTAGAATGATACTCTCTATATACAAAAACGTATTTTTCCTAAAATTATAGTTATAGAAGTATTTTTTACACCACTCATCACCAGTTCTCCTAAACTATCCACCAGATTCATTTGAAATTTGTCACAATTACTCCTTCCCCGACATAGACGCTCAATAAGAACGGATTTTACGTAAAACTTATGCAAAATTATTTTTTCTTCTTATTTCCATGCGAAGTTAGGACGATGAGCGAGTATATTCACTTCAAATGAATACATTTTCCATAGTTAAAATTGATGATTGAACGTCAGACGCATTTGTACTTACTTCTCACAATCCGGTGGGAATCAAACGCGACACTACCGGAAAGTGTTCAGGCGCTGGTCAATCGGCATTAGTTGCTTTTGCTAGTCACTGCACCAATGGGATAGTTCTTCGTACAAACAATTTCAATACAGTATCAATCGAGCGAAATATACGCTCGCTTTTTTTTAAATTACAGGTAAGCGATCAACAGAATAATTTATTAACAGAAAAATTACGAAAAGCGACATTTAGTGCCACTCAGGATGATGTAAGGATTCTAATGATACCTCATACACCAAAATACTTCCTGGCATTTAATAGTTACGGTGTAAAAAGAAACCTACATAAATAAACAAACTGAAAACATTAAACTCCAAAAAAGGAATGAGTTATAAGGTACAAATTTAAATTTATTTTCAAATTATATTAGCACGTAAACTCATAAAAATTATATAATAAAAGGTTACTAAATAAATAGTATAAGTATGTTATATAAATACTACAATCGTGACGATCATTAAGTCCACATAACGTTATAAAACTATTCGTTAACCTCATTTGATACCAGCAATAAAATGATGTCATGCTCAATCAGATCAATTGATTTAATAAAGTTTCATTGTATTATTATCAATAAACATTCAGACGAGTTGAGCCTCGTAAATTATATACTTATTATATACTAATTGTTCACCCTGTTTGTGTTTTTTTATAAAATAATATTATTAAAAGAAATACATCATATATCTAAACAGAAGTTAAAATTAAAGATTGTTTACAATTCATACCAATAGATAGATGCGAATGTGAGTTTGTTCGTTTGTTACGCTTTCACGTCTTAACTACTTGATCGATCATCATGAAATTTTACATATACCTTGTCAGATGTACATAGTAGTACATAAAATACTTTATAAAACCCCTTTCTCTCTCACGCGGACGAAGCTGCGAAGGAAACTTTTATAATGTAGTAAAATGTTATATGTAGGCGGAAGGACAACCTGATGTTTGATGGTCACGACCATTATACATTGGCGATGTAAGAAATATTAAACATTAAATTACCAATGCACCATCCATTGATCCTTTAGTAACATTCACGTTCACAAACTGGAACGCAACAATACAAAGTATTGCTGTTTAGCTGTACAATATCTAATTTTAATATGTACCCTATGTTACGTTACCTTATAAACAAGGCAATGTATTGGATATTATAAACAATAAATGATATCGCATGATAAGTAAACTATTATATTAAAGATTACTTGTAGTCCACGAGTTCTTTTACAGCCTCGTGTGTACTTTGAACTTGTAGATACTGTTTTGACTATCCAAATATAATAATATATTTTTGTTCTCTTCATCGATAATAATATTTGATAAGCTTAATAATATACTATAATTAGTGTCCTATATTTTCTACATAAATAAAATGATAGAGGTCTGCAGTTGTGCGCGCATCACGGAAAAACTACTGGATAGATTTCAATGAAAATTTCTAAATTTTATATCTTAGACACTTGGCCCTTATAAAAAAAAATGATTGCGATATTTTCATTAAGTTATTAAAGTTTCAAGAAACAACTATTTGTATATGCACTGCATGTTCAGTAATGTATGTTTAAACAAAGTATATTTTTGCTTGCGATCTTTTTGATGTTTTTTCCTTCGTACATAAGAGAACTTGGTTAATATATCAAGCAACGCGGACGAAGTCGCGGGTATCAGCTAGTATTTTATAAAACTAGATAGTTTGTATGGCTAAGCGGGCTTAATTCGGTATCTTTATAAATAAGTTGTAAAACTGTGCAATAATATATCTGAAATGATTGCGTAATCCATAATAATATAATTACTTTGATTTCTATATTAATACATTTACTAGGTTACACTAGCGCTTTTTCCACGGACTTGCTCGGGTCATAATTCAGAAATAGCTTTTTTCAAAAATTAACGATTCCATATATATTTTCATCAACTTCATCATTAACTTAAAGGTTAAATTTTCAAATATCCTTCTATAGTGATAGCCTTCTGTGTATAAGGAACCCTACTGCTAGCCCCAGTAGTCTATTATCTTTATATCTTTATATATATAGATTTAAATCCTTTATTTTATTAGTAATTCTTTTTCTCTTAAACGACTTCCCGATATTAACTAATTATTTTATTGTACATCTTGGGTCATCTGAATAGATTTTAGCTGTAGTCTGACCCAATGCTATGCCCAATACCCAATGCAATTTTATTTAATAAACTTGTATTATTCCAGTATTCGGTTATAACTAATGTTTTCTTCTATAAATCGAAAAGGCTATCTTTCGATCTCTCAAGCCTAATCTCTCCATCGAAGTCAGATTCCTAACAAGGCACCGTCTACTATATACTTCGTCAGATCATTAACGTAACTTGCTCTAAACATATGTGCACACATTACGACAGATAATATACTATAAATAACGTTATTAGCATATGGTTTTATATTTACTAAGCTGTCTAAGTAAATAGATTAAAACATTTTTTGTAGACAATCATTAAAAAATGTATCACTTTAAAAACGTAGCACCTGTCTTGATCCTTGATAAGTGTAGAGGGATATTTGCTTTGGTCAACGCTTTCAATTCACATAAATTGCATTTTAGTTAATGTTATATAATTAATAATTACCCCATTTATAAAAAAATAAGGTAACGGCTACGTACCCGTGGATATTGTTTTTGTAATTTGTCGCCCCTTGCTACGTGGCGCCTAGAGCGATTGTTCCTGTCGCTCCACCCCAGGGATGGGGCTGCTTATAACCTACTCCCAGGTCCAACTTTGTAAATTTTAATTTACTTATATTTTTATTACAAGCTTTTATTTGGTTTCACCTGCCCCGACATTTGCCCGCACTAAAATGTATTCTAACGGTACAGACATTTCATTATCTTTTTCTACTTCTAAACGATTTTCTTGGACAGTGTGAACGAGTCCTATTGTATAAGGCTGAAAAGTGATATTATGCTGATAACTGCCATGAAGTCTTTGCGGTTTGCTTTGTTAAATGACTACAATCAATTAAAATTGCGGTTTGGGTGCTGAATGAGTACATTAACCTTTTACGGACAGCTTCAAATACCTATTTAAATATTGACAAATATACGTACTTTTAAAATTTATTTACACTAACTCACTCACCCTTCAAACCGTAACACGACAACACTAATTATTAATATTTGTTGTAATATTTTACTGATACTTTTTTTAAATGTTCTTAATAAATACTTCGCTGGTCTAGGCTATCTTCTAATAACCTATTTCGTAGTATTTATATCATTATTTCGGTTAACGCTCCGTTGATCCTGCGCCGGATTTCTTTTCAGTCGTGTCCGATTGCCGACCGGAATATGAAAGCCAAGGATATAAAGATCAATTGTTTTTGTGCAAAATGTATACTGATGATGGCGTCAGGATAATATCAATAGGAAATAATTGACAAAAAATAATAGGCATTGCGGAAAAACGCTTTTGCGTAGTAAATTAATCAATACACGTTTGTTTTTTTTTTGTGAATTTGATTCACGTGGTCAGTTCAAGAACACCGTAGAGGAAAATGCTGTTGGTGTCGTAGACCTGAGGTTAATCAAACTTTAGGTGTATACGACCTCAAAAATGTTGCTGATCATATTGTAAAAACGACCGTGCAAAACTTCAAGGCTGAGTCAGCGTTTTGCGAATTATTGACGGTATCATTTTCCGTCCTTATTTAACGCTAAGTACAACGAAGTCACGTGATATGCATGTTTCATAATATACAATGAGCGCAAATTAAAATTCAAAATACTTTATTCAATATTGAAGTATTAGGTACAATTCCTTATTGATTATCAAGCTAGAAACTACCACGGGTTCGGAAAAGTAACACCCAGCCCTGAGAAGAACCACCGAAAGAAACTCAGAAAAGCTTATTGTATGTTATCTATACTCTTCTATACTATAATATTCATAATTTATAGTTTAAAAAGCTAAAAAACACGCGGCACGGCCTCGGCTCGGCTGCACGATAACGCACTTTGGGTAGTTGTCACAGAGTGAGGGGGCAGTTAAATTTTTGTTTTGTCATCGGTCTTTAATACGTATGCAAATTTTCAAATCATTTGGACTTCTTGAAGTGGGTGAAAATTGCATTGAAAGATTCCGTTACATAGATACATACAGGTCAAGCTATTAAAAGCGTTTTAAAAATGCGAAAGTAATTATCATGTGCCGCTACCAACAAAAGTCGCGGTCTAAAACTACTTAACTTAATACCAGTCCAGTTTGCCAGATTGGTCGATGTTTATAACTATTCCTTCGTTTTTTGTTTGTTCAATATTTATTTTTTCAATTGAACTGTTACCTAGTTTATGAGATTAGTGGCTTCAATAAAATGAATCTCTCATTAAAACGTCATATCACAGACTTATATGACTTTGTTTTCAGCTATTTTAACTTACAAATACTTACTATCGTAAAATTTAAATGAAATCCAGTCGAAAAGTATGAAACATCAGTAAAAATTGTCGCACTTGAGCAAACCGCACGAAAAGTGTAACAAGGACATTCAATGTGACCTTCAGACGTCACATCGACCCCGAATGCTTGAAAGGTCAAATTGAAAATATTCATCCTCTGTCAACCACAATAGCCAGGTAAATTAGTGTAGAAGATTTCAATGAAAAAAAGCTTTTTATGAAGACATTGCTTTCGTAGGATTAAATATGATTTATTTGCAGACCTAAATTAAAAATAAATTGTACCAATTATAACAAATTCGATATACGTAAACAAAAATAGAACAATGTATTTTTGTTTAAAAATAAAACTTTCCTATATCCGTACACTACCGTCTTGACTTAGTAAGACTAAAGTCATACAAAGAAACGGCTCCCTTTTCCTTCTTCTTAGGTCCTTAAAGTTGAAATTTCCAGAAATCATTTCTTAGCGAATACCCATGTTCTAAATTTCCCCTTTTTAGGTTCAATAGTTTTGGCTGCTTATTGCTTGTAATGTAGCACCAACGTTTTTATAGTACGTTAATATCCTTCATTAGAATCCGTTCAGTCGTTTGAGGGTGATTATATTATAATAATTATTATAATGATGTTAATGTCCAGGCTGACCAACATCGGTCTGGTGACTAAACGCCAAATGAGCAGGTAATATTATAGTCTTGTAAACACATGTGAACTAATTATTTCCTCGCTCTAATAATTCAATGAGACGGCAATTCGACACGAATGGAGAAGTTTCAGGAGAGTGACAAAAGACTGTACCCTCAAGCCCTGGACCTTAGGGATCTGCAGGTTGATAAGCTAGCCACTAGAGCAACGAAGCAGTCTAAATAATAATGTTTCCATTACATAATTTCGGCAACGGCGATCATAAACTACAACTACAAACGACAACTGCCCTTGAGATAATATCATACACCTGTGTTTGTTCAAACACAAGTTACTCAAGACAATCCGATACAAATAAAATATAACTAAACTAAACACTCGTGAGCTTTCCTAACTCAGCTGCCATTAATAAATTTACCGCCGAAAAAACCCAATAACATCTAAATATACCTCATATCATTCTTGATATAAAAAAGCAACATAGTTGGACTTTTTAATTCTTTGTATTTTTTCGGATTTATACAATAACTACTATTTTTTTTAAATCGTGGAACATAAAGTTTCAAGTGTGTCATAGGAGAAATCGTTTTAAAATAGGAGAAATGAGGATCTTGTATCCTCATTTCTCCTATTTAGGATCTTGTATCCTCATTTCTCCTATTCTCATGTCTAATTTGACACAGACTTGAGTGTAAATACCCCGCTGCTCCTTTTTGATGAGAGTGTGTGGAGCTTACCCCACCACGCTGTTCTAACACATGTGGGTGATTTTCATCACAAGCACACCGTTCGTGGTACATTAAAGACATTGGAGAATCAGAAGATATCTGTTGAAATCTGAACTTTGTAATGAACACGATTGATTACAAAATTCCAAGGATATTTCTTCTTAAAAAATTTAATTTCAATATTTTCCTCTTACCCATTTATAGTTCTATATATTTTGTTGAATTTACGAATAAAAATGAAGCCAAGACCGCGAAACAATTAAATGTGATGATTTCATACGGTAGAACTAATGACATCCGTAAGTATCTGGAACCCACGAAGTACGTTTTCTAACAAGCATATCAATTTTAATCAAAGTATGACTCATTTGTCTGTAAAAGGAATATTCTAGAGTTTCAAATTATTAAAAGTTAGATACATACATGAATAGTTGTTCTGACATAAGCAAAGAAATAAAGAAATACTTTCTATCGAACGATTCTTATAATCCTTACTAATTTTATAATTAAGCTAATGTGAAATTGAATTTATTTATTTGTTTGCATGTTACGCTTTTACGCCTTAATTACTCAAGTAATCTTAATGAAACTAACTTAACGTTGTCGGGGGTACAGAAAAAATAAATGGTATCTAAACTTACAGCCAAACGTCGGTAAGCCCGCGTGCGACAACTAAGAAAATAAACTGTATTTTAAGCTATAAACTAAGTTATTATGAAATTATTTATAAGCTTTGGCATTTTTATTAATTTACAATATAATGCGTTGAATTCGAACGACTTTTTTATCTTTTCGTAACAGTTTGTAATTACTTTGGCTTATTCACCCTTTATGCTTGAACAAAGCAAGTCTACACGAAGCTCTTCTATTAAAAATACAACTGCAAAAAGTAGTACAAATAAAATGCTTAAAAAAATATATACTAACCGGCATATCATTGTACAGATAATAATAATAATTAAGCACAATAATCTTGAGAATAACTTCTCACGTGAACAATCAGCCATTTTTTTTATTGCATAGGTAGGCGGACGAGCATATTATGGGCCACCTGTTGGTGATCGAAATATTCAATTTAAAATGGAACAACATTATTTGACAGAATGCGTATATTTATTAAATCGGTTTTAGTTACTTCAATTGGCTTGAAAGTCTTTTGAAACAATTCAAATGGTTTACGATTTAGCAACGAAGAGGTTTGATTGCACGTGCAATTATTTATTTACGAATTACGTAATTTACGAAAGCAGTTTTTAATAGAACAATAATAGCGTTTACCGATGATAACAGCGTTGGTCTACTGTCTATCTACATGTAAGGCAGCTGAACAGATATCTTGGTTTCAAATCCCAGGTCGGGTCAATAAAATTTTATCGGGTTTTTCTGTCTAAAAATCCCAGTAGCAACCAGGAGTCTGGAAGTTGGGAAGTGTGTACACTAATCGCAGGATCAGCAGAGCTGTTCAATAAGATGTCACTTAATTACCCGTGAAGTTCACAACCGACTTATGGTGGTATACTATTTTGATGCGTGTTTTCTTGAAATGTTGTAATTATTAGGGTCAATGTCGTATATCACTTACTGACATTTTAAGACGGTTTACTGCGGTGAGTTTGTTCTCATAGATGACTAGACTATGAGAATAATATATCTCTTATTCCTAAAGTCATTATGTTTTCGATTCCACGTTTTATAGTAGGTAACTAGTGTTTTCCTCGCGGTTTCACCCGCATAGTTCCCATTCCCGTGAGAATTCGTATAAAAAATGTAGTCTATGCTTCTCGCTAATAATGCTGCTTTCTATTGGTGAAAGAATTTTTAAAATCATAACATATCAAATAAACAGACTCACATTCGCATTTATAGTATTAGTAAATATATTTAAACGTTTAATTAAATTATATAAAAAATTATACCTAATTATTGCAAAGGGCTTCGTACCCTCAACCTTCTAATCAGATCTTCTTATATCCACTGGGTCATATAAAAAATCATTTTGAAATCCACGCTCAGATCGTTGGCGCCAAATAAATTAGCATATAAACATTCCAATTATCAAGTTTCTAGTAAATATTATGTGGTCTACGTCATTTGAAATTTTATACATAACTTTTTGGAGGGGTTCGTACCTCATATTAGGGAATTGTCTTGATGAAAAATACGTATGCGCGTGTCCGTGTATATTTTACGGTAAAATTAATTTAATTATTTGTAATTCCCCTCAAATTCTAAGTAAATTGGACCGGAAGTCGATGAGACATATAAAACAATGTGTTTCAATGTCCATATTATATCTGTTTCACGAACCGTTGTTCCCATATTAGTACTCTGATCCAAAAGCGCCTGGCTTTACCAAAAACAGAAGGATAAATAGTTGTATATGCTTAAAATGCCAATGTCTACGGGCGGAGATGTCTACTTGTAACATACTAGCTGATACCCGCGACTTCGTCCGCGTTGCTTGATATATTAACAAAGTTTTCTTATGTACGAAGGTAAGGTTACAACAAAAAGATCGCAAGCAAAAATATACTTTGTTTAAACATACATCACTGAACACGCAGTGCATATACAAAACGTTGTTTCTTGAAACTTTAATAACTTAATGAAGATATCGCAATCATTTTCTTTTTTGATAAGGGCCAAGTGTTATTCATATCTACAAACCTGATAATAACAATTTTGATGTAACGGATCTGAAATCGTGGTTGATATTTTTTCAAACATTCTCAAAATTTAGCGCCACACTGCAAATGAGACTATATCTAAACATGAAATTATATACGCGAATACAAAATTATAATAGTAAATAATAAATATACTAATTATTCCAATTAACACCAACTTCCTTAACAAGCAAACAGTACAATTAATAAATTGTTTATTCAGTCTACGCATGTTTAAGTCCTCAGGGAAGGTCTGTTTTGTTAGCAGTTGCAGATTCAAGAAGACTTCGTGCGTCACCAATGCTCTTGACATTACGGCGACACATATAACTTAATACTGCTATTGCATTATAGAATTTATAATAAAGCGATAAAAACTACATTTGCATAAACATAAGCCTTGCGTAACATACACTGCGCGAGTATACAATATATTTTTCTGTGGTGTATATTTAGCTTAGTGATAATAAATAATTATTGTTTATTGTTGGAACGAGGTAGGGAAATAAGAAAAATCACAACATTTTTGATCCGCACTATTTTTGTGTTAATTATTTATCAATTATTATTTATATAACTACATTAATGACCTGAAAGACAAAGAAATATTTCCCAAATCAAAATAATTTATACAAATATCCAATATAAATTGCAGAATTTGATGTCATTTATATTTATTTAATGTTTCATAATCTGATTTGTATATTTCCTGGTTTTCATTGAGACAAACAGATAAATATTAACTTAAATCATCTCTAAAATCAAGCTGTCTATTACTGTATCGCACAAGAGATTTCGACACAATTTGACCGAAGTGATCTTTGCTAAATAATATTGTGTATTTTTTATGTAGTATCTATTATTATCCACTTTATGATAACACATAACTAGATGGCGCTCGATCACCTTAATTTCTATAGTAAAAGCTTTATTATATAGCATAGCTAACTTGTATGTAAGTATAAGCAGGAACGACTGTTACATTTATACGTGCTGAATCAATTTTGATTACATTTGGTATGAAGCGAGTTAAAAACCTCAAAGAAGGACATAGGCTACTTTTTTATAACTAACACACCTCCCGCCTTAACAATCTGGCGCAAACTAGTATTATAAAATTGTCCGTCGGAGGATCTCCTTCAGAAACGAAATTCTTTGCGATATTTTTTCGACTCAAAATTAGTTTTAAAATATATATTTTAATCGTTTATATTACTGTATTTTTGACACACTAAAATACTCAACGTCCTTTATGCCATTCTCTAATTAAAGATTTGAGAAACGATTTTTTTTTTTTAATAATAGCAATACCCATTTTAATGAATTTACTAATATAATAATATTATTTTAGTATTTTACCCCTCCAATTAAAAAAAACGTAGATGGAAATTGCAAAAACTTCGTTCCAATAAATGGCGTTGTAATTATTGTGGTCGGGTTTTATGTAATAAAATAAATAGAAGATAAATGACTGGACATCTCAATGTCTATGTTTCTGTCACAGCTACAAGTGCATGTGACTATGACTACAACTATGTATCATACAGAGTGAATAGAATGAATGCATCTTTTTTATGTCATCAGCTATCAGCCACATATAAATGTTAAACAATAAACTTATATTACTTGGTGGTAGAGCTTTGTGCAAGCTCGTCTGGGTAGGTACCACTTACTCATCAGATATTCTGCCGCAAAACAGCAGTATTTTGTAATGCTGTGTTCCGGTTTGAAGGGTGAGTGAGCCAGTGTAATTACAGGCACAAAGGACATAACATCTTAGTTCCCAAGGTTGGTGGCGCATTGGCGATGCAATGGTTAACATTTCTTACAATGCCATTGTCTATGGGCGTTGCGGACCACTTACAATCAGGTGGCCCATATGCTCGTCCGCCTTTCTATACAATAAAAAAATAATAATAATATTATGAAACGTAAAAGTAATGAAGTGTTTTACGTTTTTATTAGCATGTGGAAGTTATTATTATTCATAAATAAGCAATTAAGAGAACAAGTTTTATAATACACGGTTTAAAACAAATACTAGTATATACCTACTTACTTGATTGTTTTGTCATCAGTATCAAAGATTTGTGTAAACTTTTAGTTGAATACCTTGAATGGTTTAGAAATAAAACAGTTGCTTTTAGTATTCACACACAACTTTCGTAAAATACATATACTAAGTAAATTAAATTTACGTAACTTAATTCTAACAGGTATGAAGTAAAAATGAATATAAGATATATGGCCGAATACTGAAACGTCTTTCAAATATGAAGTGGGACTTAATTATTTGGAACGCCATTAATTTATATATTAAATTTACTAAATTAATACTAACGCCATTAATACTAAATTTACTAAATTAACTTAATACTAAAATACTAAATTTTGAAATTAATGACGTTCCAAATAATTACGTCCCACTTCATTTTGAATGACGTTTCAGTATTCGGCCGATAGAGTATTATATCGACAGAAGCGACATTGTACTGAAATGTTTCACGACGGTCTACAATATGTGTGTCCAGTTTAATTAGACTAGTATCCGAAGGCAGGATCGAAATCTTAAATAATCTATGGTATTCATAATGGACTTGTAATCGGATTTTACAAGTAGTTTAGTGTAATAGTGTTGTATTCAATATGTATATTTTAATCAAGAACTGCTTATAGTGCTTAATATAGCAGAGCTTAATATATCATCTAATTGCATGGAATATATAATCTAGGGTATGTTGATCTTTCTACCATTGTAATATAGTATAGCTATAGACTGTTTAAGCTTTAAATCAAATAAGACCTTGAAGTATTACACTCAGGGCGCGGAAAGAAGTTCCACTTAAAAAAAATGCTTTGTATGTACAACGTCACTATATTTTATTGATAAAACATGAACAACAATCTCTATAATCGTTATTGATTCATATTTAACGATTATGATATTTTTTTATGTTGTAAACAAGTTGAGAAGTGCGTCAGGCGTGACGAGGCTAAAGCCGTTGCAATAAAAGTTCTTACTTTTTATACAATAAGTATTCCTTTAGAGAAAGTGTAGTTTTTTTAAACTGGTGATCATACAGTGATCTAAATTCGACTATAATCATTGTTAAGTAAATTTTCAAGAAAACGGGCTTACAAACAGACTGAAAAGTTACTGCACTGTATTATGTAGTTTGGATGTCACGCTTAGAATAATAAAAGTATAATATATTTAAAAACATAAGAACGTATTCATATCCGAGCTAGCGCCACTGAATTTTGACGTGCTTAATTATACTTTATAATTCAACTCGTGCTCGGCGGTGAAGGTGAGACCTGTATGAAATTATTTGTACATCCACCAACAGAGGAGCAACAGGGGGTAATTAGGGCTACATTCTTTCCTTCTCCCTTAGAGGAATAGCGGCCTAGTTTTGCTCAGTAGTGAAATATTTGCGGGAAATTACAGGTTTTGTTAGTCGTTTTTTTTCTTTTTTTTTTCTTTTACCCTGGAGGGCAAATGACTCTACTCCACTTGTTGGTAAGTGATAGTAGAGTCTAAACGTGACTCTGCACTATTAGCCGCCCCCGCCGGCTCACAAGATCTTCTGCCTCTTCATGCCCCGTTTGTAGGAACCCAGGTTATAAGAGGAGGGGAACACGTGAGCTGGTAAGGAATTCAATTTTTTAGAGGTGCGACAAAGAGTTGTTTTAAGAATATAGTGGTTGATATAGCTATAGATATCAAATTACATATTTACCAGTCGTGCCATACAGTTGACGTCTAAACCATCGAAGTAAAAATAAATAATTGAACATTTGTTAAAACAAACTTAGTAGGAACTACAATTTTCACTATTTTATCCTTCCATGATATGGTGGTAGGAATACGTGCATGCAGACTGGGTAGGTACTACAACACTGCTTAGGATTGTTGTATTCTGGTTTGATGGTCATGGGAACCAATGTAAATACTGCCCCAAGGGATATAACTTCTTAGATTCGACGTTTGGTGGCGCAATCGTGATATTAGGAATAATGAATACAACAATCTATTGGCAATGATGGACACCTAACATCACGTGAACCAGCGGAACTAATATAAATAAATCCGATACAATATGAATTTTTATTTTAAATAACGTTTGTTAGTCATTATGAAGATTTTTCCTCCTGTATTTACGTTACGGCTAACCCCGGATTCTCTTTTGTATATCATTTTTTTGTAGGTATCTGCATTTGTGACACCATAAATGTACTAATTTAAAATAATAAATAATGCTGCTTCTAATGTCCCTATATACTAAAAATGTCAGTCAACAGTATGTTCTTACATTATATCATATTTAAAAATGTATTTAATATATTAGACGTAGAATGATTAGACATCAACTAACAATTTGCACATAAGCTCCATAATAATATGTAGTAATCGAAGATATTTATTATTGCAAAGTGAGCATTATTTGTTTGTATGTGTAATTGATTTTTTATTTAATGCGTGTATAACTTACAATGGGAAGGCTGACTTATTGGTCTTGAAATTTTGTAACTGCAATTCACAGCCTGGTAAATACGTACTGTAACAGTAGCACTCTTCTACTTTTGAGAAGGTTAGGAGCTTATTCCACCACACTGCTTCAAATCGAAAACAAATATGGCAGAATATCATCCGAGCACGAAATTAATTGAAACACATAAATTAAGTAAAACTTAGCTGTGCTGGCCATTTCAGGTTAACGACTTCTAACCACATGGCTTCGATTGAAACGTAAAGTCACTTGAACGATCTAGTATAGATGTGAGTTACTCACAAGCGCAATCATGGCGTGGTATCTCGCACGTCACGATGATGGTTTTTTTCCTGACTATTGCAATTTTTTAATGATATTACAAACAAGCTTGCCAATTTACCGTCAATCGTTACTTTTGCAATGATTCGCTATCTTCCGGTCGAGTGTTCTCTTTATATTTCTATAGTTCATTCCGTATTTGATTATGCTAACGCTGTCAATTCATTTATTCTGTTAACGATCTCTGACATTTTTCACAATATTCATTGTATTTCATACATATTTATAAATTCGATTACATAATCCAAAATTGATTTCATTAATTATATATGCTAATGTTTCTTATTAGTATTTTATAATCACCGATTTGTTGATTACGTACAAAGTATCGACTGATATCTAACATAAAACCTTCTTGTTCAAACGGAGTGGCTTTTGTCCAGCAGTAGTAAATGTATTTTACAATGAACTTAATTTCTGATGAAGACAATAATAAATGCCATTTCATTCTTATATTCATCCCCACTTCAATATAAAGCGTCGACCTACATTTATCCACTGGTATTATAATATGACAAAAATGTTATATGACAAAACTGGGTTAATACTAAATCACATAACAAATGAAATGACATGGCAGACCGTTGATGCAATATCTGATTAGGAAT
Source organism: Nymphalis c-album (assembly GCA_963151315.1). NCBI lineage: Eukaryota > Metazoa > Arthropoda > Insecta > Lepidoptera > Nymphalidae > Nymphalis > Nymphalis c-album. The sequence continues at coordinate 3,532,953 of OY720601.1, forward strand.
TACATACCCGACTTGACCTGATGAATATCTATCTTTGAAATCCCAGTAGATGCAGAATTTTCCTCTTTAATGTTATATTCAGTCTCCTTCAATTTATATGGCATATTTATATAGGAACAAAACGTTCAAGTTAAAAATTTGTAAAATATTGTAAGAGGGAATCGTTGACGATTAATGATAAGTCAGATATATTTGTCTAAAATTCTTCTTCTTAACCTATTCGTTTTATACGAAACAAAGTATTTGATGTATGTATTGAACCCAAGCGAAATTTCCATAGATCTACCATAACAGATGGTTAGTCAACCAGTTCAGAAACCTTTCCGCTTTAAGTTGTTATTATATTTCTATTTCTTTTAATGTTTACGTTTTATGTTTTTATTAATAAATATATTTATTTGTAATAATATAGTACTCGTTCGAATAACATCGTTGTACATTTTCCGTGATTCACTTAGGAAAATAGGGGGTTGATAAAAGTTAACGCAAATCAAAGGACGCAACTAGTGTTAAATAAACTTGTTTTTCTTGCTTCATAATTTAATATGCAAATGTAAGTTGCAACCAATAATGCGTTAACATCATTAAATTACCATAAAAGGGAAAACATAGTAGGTAAGGAATTTATAATTACAGAAATAATATTTATACTTTAATTTTAATATATCTATTATTTTTTGAATTTAGAACTCGAATATGTGCGAATTTATGCCGCGAGTCTTTCACAGATAACATAATTATTGGTATACATTATAAATTAATATGAAATTATATTTATCATTTCTAATAATTCCCTTTAGATATTGCGAATAACGTATCCAGTAGACGGGCCAATCCGGTATTCCACCAATAAGACAATTTTACATAGGTCGCATTACATTGACGTCATAACTGCCCGCTGCGGTTTCACCTAACTGCCACTGAGTCAGATAATATTACGTACGTTTATATTGGCGATGTAGCGCTTTTGTGTCTCAGTGTATAACAGTGGATTAAACATCGTGGTTGCATTACCGCCAAAATTTGAATTTCGAATTTTGTAATTTTTTAACTGTGTCATTATCTGTCAGTGACTTCATTTCACACTAATCGGTGTGTGATTTTGAAATTTTTGTTAACTAAAGTGATTGTGTTGTTTGCGTGAAAATGTATTCCGGTGACATATGTTTTCGGATCAAAGATTTTATGGATGTTGTATATTGTGTGTACGTTCTGAAACCTAAAAAGGTTTGTTAATATTTTTAATATAAAAAAATATATCATAGAACATGTTCCTTTTTTGAATGCTCAAATTATAAATAAGGAAACGATATTGTTTTCGAGGTTCTTCTCATGTTATCGGTCATTAATAATTAATATATATGATTGCAAGCGTCTGTTACTCTCAATGTTACAATAAGCTCACTCACATTTTCCGCTTTTTGTCCTCATTGCAAAAAGCAACCTTCACCGTTATTTTCACGGTCAAGTTATTCATTGCTACCGTTATTATCTTGATATGAACTTTAGTTTTTAATATATCTCAATATATCAAAGATAATATTATCAATGAGTTATTTTTATAAATTTCCTTGAAAAATATAACTTTCTTTTTCCTCCTTAACATTAAATACTTCTTGTTAATTACAAAAACTTATGACGTTATTTTTATTACCATTCATTCAGAAAAACTTTTTATTTGACTATGAATAAAACTTTAAAGTTTATGTGACATTGGCAGAGTATTTTGCACAGCGAAAATAGACGCCAGAAAATGAAAAAAAAAGATGAATTACTTAATATTTTATCGTCTGGGTATATGAAAGAAAAAAGACAAACAAATAAAAAAAAAACTTTTACTCTTCTTTCAGCAATCGGAGAGATGGAGGAAGCTCCGGAACATTGTGCAATGGACACCGTTCTTCCAAACCTACAAGAAGCAACGGTACCCCTGGGTGCAGTTGGCTGGTCACCAGGGGAACTTCAAGGCTGGGCCAGACCAGGGCACAATATTGAAGAAGCTGAGTCCACAAGAAGAGAGGTGCTTTCAGGTGAGGATTTATTTTATTAGATCAATAGGATAAAATATATATTACCTTTTTAGAAGTCTGTAAAATTAAAAAAAAAAGTGAATTATATTTTGTCCTTATCTGTACAATATATAATATTAAGAGTACTTAGTACGAGTACGTATGCCTTAATGTATGTCTATTGCTATTAAGTTTTTAAAGTAATTGCGTTAAATTTAAAGCCTTAACGATAATTACGTTCTATTTTATGTACGCCTTATTTAATTACGTACTACGCTACTACGTAAGATCACGATTTTTTTAGTCGGAAACAACTTTGTTTTAGTAAAATACATGTGTACTTTTTATTTGTAACGAAATAATTTTAAGCTATTATTTATTTCATTAGGTACGTCACAAAATATATAGAATTGTTTACACCAATGAGACTTAAAATATTATAGGAAGTATTTTTGTTTAATTACAAGTAAATAAAATGATAATCGATATAACTGAATAAGTGAAGTCACAGCCTGTGACATCACCCTGAGCTCAACTCATCTGCGTTTGAGAAGAAATCTAGGGGAGCTAATTTCACTGGTGCTTGGGGTTTGAAACAGCAGTCAGTGTTAAGATTTAGGTGTTCGAACCACTAGGGCCATCTCGGATTTTTATTCACTTCCATACATAATTTAATTCGAATCTGCCTATTAGTTCCAATGTTATTAAGTAACAAACATCATACATACATACAAACTTTCGCATTTATAATTAACGATATAAAATAAAGCTATTATCTTTATAGAGGTATTCTTATAACCTTAACTGTTGTGTAAGACTTTATATCATTTTTCACTCTGACGTCATAGTAAGGTTAACCGCGTTGAAATTCAACACTATACAAATATATATATGTATACTTGACATACATATACTTAATATATTTCTCTTAGATAGTGTTGTATGATAATTATAAAAATACATAGGTAATATTTGAAAGTTAATTTTATCATTTCAATAAAAACAATACAAACTATTGCAGTTTGGCGGTAGATTATATCTGATGAGTGGGTGATATGGGTAGACAGGTTAGAGCATAGCCGTACCACCTAGTAAAATAACACATCGAGTTAAAAACGTCTATGCACAACAATTGTCGATTTCTTGTTGCTGGTTTCTAAGCAAAACGGGTAAACCAAAAAAGAAGATTTTGCATTTATAAGGTTATTTATATTCTATTTATTATATATATATTGCAATCTTTAGTTTTCGTAGTAAGTGATTGACGTAAATTATCATATCAAAAATATTCACATAGCTTCTAATCATCTGTTCAATCAATCCCATCATGTTATTATGTACTCACTTCATAAAACTAATATATAAAAATGTCTAACATAGTACTGTGCAGTCGTCGGTTGGTATTACCAAAAAATACCAAAAATGCCAAAAAATGCGAAATTACCAAAATATGCCAATCAAGCTATCTTTCTCCTGCTAGTGTTTTAGTTCAATTAAAATAGTTTAGTCAAGTGATTATTTATAATCATAATACTCAATGTATCACACATGTATTAAATAAATGTCGAAACAAAATGATGCCATAGGTTGAAGGAAAACATTTATTCCAGGAAAGTATAATGAGATGAAAAACGCAAGTCAGCGTTTCGTTCCAACTATTCGGTGATGATGCAAAATAAAATCATTTCCGAAGACCGATATTATTTAACTACCGCTTATAGGAACTCGGGGTTTTACTGTTATCATATTTTGCGTTTACAGTAAATATTTCCTGTTATTTTCTGCAAACGAAACGAACCATGGCCAAAATGTAATTTTAACTTAACTGAGGATAAATATAATAACGAACAAACGTAACAAATATTCGTCTCTTGTTCCAAATTATATTTTTGTGCCGTTTGTAGTTGAAACACTTGGACCTTGGAGTAATAGTGCCAAAAATTCATCCAAAATATTACTTATTGCCTCCACTGGTGACAGAAGGGCTGGTTCATTTTTCGCCCAGAGAATCGGAATTGCGACTCAAAGGGGAAATGCTGCTAGCATTCTTGCCACCATTCCACGCGGTCACGACTTGTATAGTAATTTTTTTAATTTTTATTTGTATTTAGTTAAGGTTTTACTGAGGATATACAAATCTGTTATATTAGGATCAACAATTATAAGATTTGAATCATTAATTGTACCTTTTATTATAATTTTAATATTTTCATTTTTCGCGCAAATGTGGTCACAATTTCTGCAGTAACAATTTTGAATTTTTACCTGTTTTAATTCAAGGCGTTAATATAAATAATGTCGTATATATTTATGGTAATATTGTACCATTTTTCGAAATTATTTTAAACGATAAATTAACTAATGAACCACGGAGATTAGATAATAAACCGTTATAATTAGAGAACATTGAAATAGGAAGTTAATAATTTATAATAATTTAATGATAATAATATAAAAACCAGAAACAACAGTGACATATCGCTTCGTTTATCAGATTTATTGTATTTAATATTTATTTTACTTTATAATGTTGATGACGAATAAATTTTTACATAAATTATAATCTTAACAGATAGAGTTGACGAACGAGATCGTGTTCCTCGTTTATCGATCAAAGTACAAAAGTATTGTTGATATCTAAAACACCCTTATATTAACGTTTTAATTAAAACAATATTGCCTACGTGAGAATTTTAACGATCAACCACTTAATGAGTTTGTTTAAGCATTATTTATTTGTTTTTAATTCATAAGTTTTAAGGTAAATTATAATCAAATCAGCATGAAATAAATAAATCAAATAGGATTTAAATGAACATTTATTAATGAAATGAGTAACAATTGAGTTACATGGCGGGCTTACTCGGTCTACATCCCGCACCGGTGCATTGGTAGCTTGATATTTAATTAAATCTTGTAATATGAGTCATAAGTGATTCAGAGGTGCTTGTAAGAATCAACTTGAATTAAGTATATTTATGAGTAACTCAGCAGTTTAAATTAATCTCTTATATCTTTTTATCCCCGTTTTCTTATATTAAAATCGCGTCACAATTTCCAATCTTTGACATCATTCGTTGAGCATCAATGACGAATGTTTACATTGCCTGTTTTGTTATCAAAATAATACATACGATCTGTTATTTATACAGCAATGATTACGGATGTCATTGATATCAACAGACGTATCATGTGAAAAACGTCGCCATATTGAGATTTACAGTCGAATTTTATCGGTTAATTTAATAAAACATCTCTCAAAAATACTTATTTTACTAGTTTAGAGAAAGGGGGCAGATGTAAGGTATAATGTCCCTCATTGGGACCCAAGCTTGCTTTAAACCAAATTTCATAAAAACCGTAACATACGTGCCAGACAGACAGACAAAGCTAGTGTCGCATTTATAATATTAGTATGTAAGTTTGATCGTGTTAATCCCGTAATGTAACAAATATTGAGACGACCATTTAAAAATTAACAGACTAACCCTCCACTTGCTGAAACGTTTACTAAAGTCTGATTACCTATTTTAACTTTAATCTGAATGACAGTTGTAAGCGTAATAGGCAACCAATGAGCGTTCAGCATTTAGTTTAATTACGGCCGAATACTGAAACGTCACTCAAAGTTAAACACTACTTAACATTGAGAAGCTCCTAAATTAGTATGCGAAATTTGAATTTATTGGCGTCTCAAATAATTAAGTTGTATTTAATATTTAAGTGACGTTTCAGTATTCGGCCGTTAGTAAATCTGATTTTGGACAGGCTTTTAAAAACTGGGGGTAGCTCGATATTAAACAAAAAATTAATTTTGCCATTTCCAACGCCCTTTACATACAATATTCATAATTTAAAATACCATTCATTATTGTGAAAGTAATTAATTGCTTTAGTAAAAAGGTTGATCTTAAATGTTTTTGGCCGAATACTGAAACGTGAAGTGGAACTTAATTATTTGACACGCCGTTAATTTAAAATTTCGCATAATCAATTTGAAATTAATGGCGTTCCAAATAATAAAGTCCCACTTCATATTTGAATGACGTGTCAGTATTCGGCCGTTAATGTTTTAAATTTTAGGGTAATAAACATACTTGAGGATAAACATATATGTATGTTAATTAGTTTTACACACGTTTTCGTTACTCTAAAGTGTAGCAAATTATCTCTAATAGTACCTAAGATGGGGCACTGACCAGCATAAGGACGATTATAACCACGATTATATTACTGTAACCACGTACATTTTATGAAAGTAAATATTTGCTGTGAATTAATTTCATGACAGACAATTTTTTTCATTAGTTCTAAATAAATGTACATAATATATTTCATATAATGGCTCGTTTCGATTGACGTCAATAGATGACATACCTAATTCATTACTCAATACACGAAAATGCGTCATACTTTGTTTTACATTTAATTAAAACTTTCATTATTAAATAAGTTCAATGATCGTTATTGATAGTGTGATTCAGGCTTAATTCATATTACATTAAAACGAATAAGTTATTCTATTACTATATGTTACATATCGATATTATGTGATATTTCAATATATTATTTTAATATAAGATATATACTTAATAATATTTATCGCAAATCACGGGTTAGCTTCGTTATAATATAGTTATACTTTTTTCAAAAGATAGTATTAGAAAGGCCCTAGTGACTGATAATGGGAATGGGCTGAGTCAGTTTTATGAATCTATGGGGGATTCCTGAGGAGATACCTAATTATCGTCAAAATCATTCAAATCGTAGTAAACAGAGTTTTCATAGTAACACACGAGGATGAAATAAATAAACGATTTACATTTAACATTTTACAGTTTATTACATATACTGTAAAATGAAAAAAGTTTTGTTTTCCATTTTATATTTCCTTTACTTTCTCTCCTATTTTTTAGCATTGGCAAACATGCTATATATATTAACAGCTACATAGATAACATGGCGGCTGAATAATTACATAATAGGACAATAAGTATGTGATAATAATTACTATATCAAGTTTTATAAAACAATTAAATGTGTAATTACGTCAATTGTTTACTTACGTACACAATATTATTTACTTTTTATATACACACCCTTCAGTCGATATTTTGTATTTGTTTTACATAAATAATAACTGTGTAAAATATTAATACGCAATGTATATTTTTAATAACCACGTAAACAATATAAATTACATACCTTATACATAAGGAACATATAAATGGATATTGTATTATGTTTGAGATTAGTGGAATGAAAATTGGCACGTATTTTTATCTGCATAAGGCTTTTTATACCGTCCACTGTGTTTTGACTCGTATACTTGATGGCGCTTCTATAGCATGCAACCGTTCATAATGAATAAATAACAATCTAATGGTAAATGACACAGCCGACCATAGACAATGTCTATGCTGATGTCTATTAGACATCAGCATTGTAAGAAGTATTAACTATTCCTTACATCGACAATATGCTACCAACCTTCGGAACTAACATGTTATTGTACCCTTGTATAGGTACACTGGCTCACTTACACATCAAACCGAACAACACCCGAACACAATAAAAGTATTGCTATTTGGTAGAATATCTGATAAGTTGGTACATACCCAAACGGGATTGCGCAAAACCCTACAATTGAAGTTTATGGTGTATACATAAGTATGTACATAGTATATTATGTAGTATACCAGTTGTCTGGTTTCCATAGTACAAGCTCTGCTTAGTTTGGGATCAGATGACCGTGTGTGAATCTGTTCTAGGATAAAAAATCTATATACAGTGTCAATGGCTATAGTTACCTAACATTATCAATCAGGTGGATTATGCTCTCGTCACACCTATTTTAAATAATAAAATAAAAAAATCATACATCTTACTTGATATTCGATTGACGCAACGCAATGTCGACGCTCTACCGTTATTGTAATATGAAATAAACATTTGCATTTCATACTCATAATTGAATAATATGTTTTATTTTTAAAAACTTTTTCATCTATATATCAAAAGCAATCGACTTATATTTGAATTAATAAAGCTAAAGGCCAAAAAAATATCTATACTAATTAAATGAGGAGAGTTTTTTGTACTGCCTAACTAAAAAAAATACTAAGCCAATATACATAAAACATATACTAGGAAATACAGCGTATTTCGGAGAATATTTATGTCTGTCTGACTGTCTGACTGTCTGACGCACAGACTAAATTACTGTAGTACCGTGAACATTTGAATTCGCGTTCCTTTTACTTTTCTATAGCACTAAGGAAGGATTTCTTAAACTTCAACCTCATAGGTGAAAGTTGTTTCGTAAATCTTTAGTTTTTCAAGAAAGAGCTATGTTTTTATATTAAGCAATTTTATTATTAAGTTATATAGACGTATTAACACAACAAATGTATAATTTATGTTGTATTTAGCGTTTATATAAACGTATTAACACAACAAACGTATAATTTATGTTGTATTTTTGTTTCAGTTACTGATGAAAGACATACTCCGACCGTTTGTACCTGAATACAAGGGACAAGTGACTTGTGAGGACGGAGAACGTATCCTTTTTAAAATACAAAATATATCAACAGTTACAACCACCATACATACACATTTATGAACTTCATCATAAGAACATATTATATTTATTTTTGTATGAATACCTTGAGTTTTAGATAATTATTACGTATCTCTCATATATATTTTTTAGTTTTATGCTTAAAATTCATATGAAATTAACTTTAATGAAATTAACAATATTAATTAATGTGTTGACTATAGCCATCAATACAAACTCATTTTTAATAATACTCACAGTGAAGAGTTCGTGTGCGAGTTTTACGTTCATTTTACGAGTAAAATAGTCACATGTAGAGATTTCCTTAGTAACATAATATTTTTTTAAATATTCCTAGATGTGTTACATTGAATTGAGTATACCTACCTGATTATTGGAAGTTGATTTGAGGGTTTTTTTATATTGATTTTCGTGAAATGATCCGTCATAAAAATACGAATGCTCCCTTGCAAATATAAATTATGTAAATTCGTTTCGAAATTCAAATTATTTTTTTTATTGTGTACTTTGTTTAATCTGTACAAGTATTTAACGCCATAATCTTATAAATTACGTTTTTTTTTAATCCTTCATAATATGTTTTTCTTGTTTTTTTTTATTTAATTTAATGTTTGTGTCGTATTCAATGATTCCTTAACGATCAATATGTACAGTGTACTTACAATTACAAGATCTGCTAAGTGATTTCGACTGTCCGTGCGTTATGGACTGCAAAGTTGGAGTCAGAACTTATTTAGAGGAAGAACTAGCCAAGGCTAAGGAGAAGACTAAATTAAGAAAAGTGAGTATACTATTTATTTTTTTGCTCTATATATCACGTACGTATATTTATTTAATCTGTATTTAACCAGTGTAAGAATTATTATAAAAAAATTGATCAAGTTACAAACGACCAGACTTATAATAATAATATATTATTTATCTAATAACTAAAAGGTAATAGTGTATTCTTATGTTTATATTTTATGACCACCCTTTTATGCGGACACCGCTTAGATAATTAGAACACAATAAATATATCGTTGTATACTTATATATTTTATTATGAAAATCAATTTTATAAAATGAAACTACTATGTATATTTAACAAATAAAAATCAGAACAAGTCAAGTCTATAATAAATTATAACCATGATAATAATATTATGTACTTGTTTGTTATTTATAATAACCACAGTGACCTTTTATAATGTATATCTTTTAAACCGTTCTTAATATAGTTCTCTTTATTAGCTATCAGTTTATAAATAACTATTTAAATATATTTCAATAACGTCATAATACTTTAATTAATATATAAGATAATTAATAAATGTGTATCGGAATAACTTTTAAAACTTTTTGTTATTTTAGCCAAATGAAAGCTACCTACACAAAACTAATTGCATTAGGTATCTACTATTCAAAGACTGTACCATTGTTTTTGTATTTCATTATTGTTAGTTAATGTTCCTACTTATATTTTTGAATATAAATTTTATATCAGTAATCGTTCTTTTAACCATAATCTTTAATGGGTGGACGAAATAAGAGCCTTGTAGCATTATTAGAAAAAAAACTTATTAAAATGTCTCTTTTTCCAGGATATGTATGAAAAAATGATTCAAATAGACCCAAAAGCGCCAACAGAAGAAGAACACCGAAGCAAAGGTGTTACCAAGCCGAGATATATGATATGGCGGGAAACCATCAGCTCGACAGCGACCCTGGGATTCAGGATAGACGGTGTAAAGAAAGCTGATGGAACGAGTTCTAAGGATTTCAAGACGACCAAAACGAGGGAGCAAATACTGGAGGCTTTCAAAGACTTCACCGCAGCATTCCCCAGCGCTGTCGTAAGTTTCACTTCTATATCAATAAAAATCTAAAAGAAATATTGGAAACTTCTGTTATTTATTTTAATATATTTCTTTAGAATATACTATTTTAATAAAGTATATGTCACTAAAAAAATAATAAAAATGTTAAGATTTTATTTGAAATACAAGTATGTGTAGAAACAACAGATCAAGCAATATACAAAAAATATCTAATTTTTCCTTTTATGTTTTTACAGCCGAAGTATCTCGAAAGACTGAAGAATATTCGGGCAACTTTGATTGAATCACACTTCTTCAGAACACACGAGCTCATTGGCAGCTCACTGCTTTTCGTACACGACAAAAGAAAAGCTTCCATCTGGATGATAGATTTTGCAAAAACTGTTCCCGTGCCCGAAGGAGTGAACATCGACCACAATTCAGCTTGGAAAGTTGGTAACCATGAAGATGGATACCTCATCGGTATCGACAATTTAATCTCCATTTTCGAATCCCTTATAAAAGATGACAACGGTAACATTGACCAATGCTATTCCAATTTAAGCCTAGACAAAAACGTTAGAAGAGATACCTTAGCCACTTGAAAGAGGCTTCGGAATCGCCAATACAGAATAACGCTCTGTAATGTCTTGGACTTTGAAATCAGCAGTAAATGTTACTGCATATAAACTTCGTATGGAGACGATGAAACATATGTATATATAGACGATTTGTTCATTGTAAATAATGATTACAGTAAAGACCGTTATTGTATTATTGATAAGTTTAAAATACTCATCTTAGAGTAGGATATGAATGTTGATGATTTTGTAATTATCTGATGATGTTTATGTGTGTCGATTTTGATGATCGAACACTTAAAAGTTGGTAATACATATATATAATTATGGAACAAGTTTCATTTACTTATCTTTGTTCGGAAGATATTAATGTATTTATATATAATTTTTATGATGTGTTTATTTAGCTTATATAAAAGTATCATGGTTATATGTAAAAATAAATTAAAACAACGATATGATTGTAGTTTTGGTGGTTTTTAATCATCTATTCTCTTCAATCACAGCACAAATGTATCTTGTAAAATACAATATGTATGTATAAATAAATAAATTAAAAGTAATGACAAAATTTATTTATGATAAAATATATTTTACAGTAACAGAAACGAAAACTTTTATGGTTAGCTATTTTATATTGAAATCAATAAGGTTTTAATAAGTGTAATTATTTTCATTAAAATGAAGTTGATTCAAACAAAAATGCACTTGATGCTGAGGTACCCACAAATAAACACATCTTGTAATATATATTTATTTTCGTTATTGTAACTACACTATATTAGTGTAACGACTAGATAAAACTTTATTGCTAAGATAAAATGTGTAAGGTTAAATATATTTGATGATACTAATTAAAACATATCACATTATTTTTGTGTTTGTACTCCTTCCTTACAAAGAACAAAAAATAAGCTATTTGACCTAACTAATGGAATGTTTTTATACTATAATTACTGGCAAAACATTATTGCATAATTGTTTTATTATTAATAGTACATACTTGCTTGTTTCAAAAAAAGGCAAAATTACATTTAAAAAATATTGAATAAATAGCTTTCACATTTGCTTATTGTCTTATAATTTTTTTTTTGTTTTTTACAATACACTCATTTCGTAAGTCATATAACTTTTTGAATGAATTTTTATCATATAAATGATGTATATTTAATATTAAAAAAGGAATGACAATATAATACAACTATAACGCAGTGTAAGCGCTGGACGGCTTCTTATATTAATCAATAAATTAAACGCTTAAAATTACTAATTGCACTATGGTATCAAAGGCACTGGTTTACGAGTTATTTTTATTACTATCAATAACTATATCTGTTAGACTATTTCGCCTTGAGTTATCTTCGACATTTGAACTACTTTCTTTTCTAATTCGCGAAAAAAGTCTAGGCACTGGAGCCGTTCCAGATCTGTTCGTATCCACGGGTGCGGGCGAATATCTTCTAGCTCTTGGCGGTGGAACTTCGCTTGCACTCTCAGAGTATGGAGGCGGCGGTTGCATCAACATTGTCATTCGATTTTCTCTCTGTGCTGCTGCCGTTATTTGCAATTCAGCCCCAGCCACCACTGTAGCTAAAGTAGGCGTAAATTGTGGAGCCGCGGCTCGAACTGATATTCTTCTTCTTCTAGGGCCAGTTGTTTCTTCCAAATCTCCTCTGCTGGGTACTGGGGGTAGATTGAAATCTGGACGAAGCGACCCGCGTCTTCTTGTATTACTCGAACTTTCGCCCATATTCTGTTCTTCCGAATTTTGAGCACTAACTGTATCTATAACAGCTAATGCACGAAGCAAATCTGCAACGCTTGTATTCTCTAATACTTCTACTTGTTCTGATTCGGGAAGATTTGATATGTTAATGTCTGGATCGAATAAGCTAGGACGGCCACGACTAGTTCTATTTCTGTAATTATCTAGTTCATTAGAGAAAACATTGCCACGATCACCTTCTGTAGCTTGTCTGAAACTATTAATATCCCCTGCAAATAAACTGCTTCGACCCATTTTCGTTTGCTTTTGGTATTGTTTGATACTACTTTCAAGGTCACTTGTACTGTGTTCTGGCGTGCTTATTTTTCTACTATTACCAAATGAAGGAAACAGACTTCTCCGACCGTGACGTGTTTTTTCCTTGTAGTTAACTAATTCGTCTGAACTTTCCGGCATTGTGTCGTCATCACTTTTCTTAGATTTGCCAAATGTCGGAAGTAAGCTGAGCCGACCTCTTCGGGTTCGATTTTGGTATTTTTGTACCTCATCCTCGTCTACAGTGTCATCATCATTACTTGTTGGATCGCTGAAGTCAAATGTTGGAAAAATACTATGCCTCCCTCTTCTTGTACGTTCTTTATAACGATTTGCATCTTCGTCAGGATCACTAAAATCAAATGTAGGAAATATGCTATGCCTACCAGATTTTGTCTTTTCTCTGTATGCTCTAGCAGCCACCACGTCTTCGTCTTCACTAAAATCAAAAGTTGGGAATATACTGTGTCTTTTTGGTTTTTGTTGAGCAGCCATTGCAGCGTTTCTATCTTCATCATCTGAGAAATCGAATGTTGGGAAAATGCTGTAGCGCCCACGTTTTGTTTTTTCTTTATATGAATCTAAATCACTTTTGTCTTCTTCTCCAATGCCGAACGTAGGGAAGATACTTCCTCGTCGTGATTTTTCTTTTACATTTTCTGAAGAACCTTGAGCACTGCTGACTCTACCTTTCATAGTATTTTTAATATATTCGGCAGGACTATCGCTTGAGCTTGTTTTTCTAAATAATCGAGCGAATAAACTTCTTGGCTGGTTTTCATCATTAGGCGTAACATTAGCAGGCAATGAAAGCTTTCCGCTTCTTATGTTAGCTTCTTTTCTATATTTTTCAGCTGTATCACCATTAGTCCATGTGAAATCATGGTCTAATCTCGACACTGATTCTTTTCTATAATTTGGCACCGCTACGCTTAATGCCCTGGTTCTCATAGGAGCGTTGGACAAATAATCTTTACCTATAGTAAACAGTGGTGGTTGTTCACTTGCTAAGATGTGTTCGTCATCAAATATATTGATTCCTCTGCCTTGACGTTGGGCTTCAAATCCGCCTAAAACATTTACTACCCTGGCAAGTAATTCAACAGGTTTAACAATAGCTGATGCTGTAAATGTTTTTTCTTTATCAATACCGAGAAGATCAGTATCCGACTGGATACGAAGCATATCTTTGGCGGTTAATTGAATGTTTTCAGAATTAGCACGTTTTCTTTTCACAACAGGATCTCTTGGAACGATATCGAATGTTAGAATAGGACAACTTGCACTTCTGTATAAATGTGGAGCAGTTTCTATGTATACAGGCTGAAAAAATAAATATTGATTTAGTGTCTATTCAACTTAATGATGTCGTAATCATATTTGACATATTTCCATTTTAACCAAATTGATTATACTTTCATTAAAAAAATAAAGACTATAATTAGAGCTATTACGAACCTTTACTTTTAGTAAATTAGCCTCGTTAATTATTTTTCTGATAACGGCTATATCTCTTGTAAAACCTTGCAAGATCTTGCTTTGTGTAGATTTTAACTGATATGCAAATTTCTGTTCTAGTCTGTGAACTCGTTCACTTCTCATACCACTCGTTATAAAGCCGAAAAGCATTGCAATGTATCCAAGACCAAACGTAATCCAGACGATAAGAAATATATGGTACGCCAAATAATAACCGGATTTGAAACCATTGTTGACAGTTCCTGAAAAAGAAATTCGTAAACGAATGTTACATAACGACAGCTTAATAATATTTTAATTTATGTAAATTTTTACTTAAACGTTTATTCGATGCGTGTACCCTTTAAATGTTATAATTTCATTATTCTAACACATTCTGACATTTCAAGATCAAGATTCTGCGGTGAGTTTCGATTTTTTTATTATATAATACCTCTACTAATCAAATAAATAAATTATTTATTTAAGTAGGGTCATGAATACACTTTTGAATCTTCATGTGGCATTATTAAATTAAAGCAATACCACCTGCACCGGTTCGGATCTGTATTCTACCGTTAAGAAACGGCAAGTTACTCTTTTTCACCCATAATTACAGAGAACCCAGAATTACGATCAAATATAATTAAATTTATGAGTATCCTTTTTATTATTTATATATTATCTTGTTACGCCATATTTATCAAAGTTATAACCGACTAAGTTGAATAAGTATAGACAAAAAAATACCTGCAACTATGTCACCAAATCCGATAGTAGTCAAAGTTACAAAGGCGTAATAAATCCCAGCGACGTAATCCCAGCCTTCAAACACGACAAAGATACACGCTGGCAGGAAAATAAAGAAGAGAAATCCGGGAACGAGGTAAAGGAAGATCTGTCCAAGCATGCCGAGATTGTGGAAGAAATAGTCCAACTTGTCCGCCCGTTTCTCATTCTTTCTTTTATATTTTCGATAAACTGAAACGAGCTGAAAATAAAGTATAAATATCAATACAAGATTCAATTGTCTTCTGTTAATTTATTTGTAAAATCAATGATTCGACAGATATCACCAAATACGGCAAAATCTATAACCAAGCTTACTCACAATGTATCTGATGTGTGTGTGTGTGTGTGTGTGTGTGTGTGTGTGTGTGTGTGCGTCTGTGTGTGTGTGTGTGTGAGTGTGTGTGTATGTGTGTGTAGTATGCATACTTATACTTTCTAGTATGAAACAAAATAATTTCAACTGTATGTATTTACCTGCATTCCGAAATATTCACCAAGGTTTGCTAATAGGATACCATTGATAGGGATCCCGAACAACCCATAAAATATCATCAGAATTCTTGAAAGGTGCGTAGTCGGTGCTAAATTTCCGTATCCTGTAATGATATATAGATATGATTATTCAAATGTTATTCCGAGATTTAAAACTACATATCTCTCTCTGTCTATCTCTTCTCTATGTTTTAAAAGAAAAATATATTGATAATTGTCTTTAATAGTTTAAACATTAATTAAGTATATAAGTAATTGTAAAGCAGATTACGTGGATGTAACTAAGAAAATACGCTGAAAAATTTAAAACCTGCTAAATTTCAAAATACTCACCTATAGTACTGACAACGGTGTAAGAGAAGAAGAAAGAATGGTAGAAGTCCCATTTGAATGGAGGTTCAGCATCTTCGGTTGTATAGTTAAACATAGACTTGCCGCAGTACTCGGATAACTTTCGTAGTATGCTGTCTTGTTTATCCGGGTCATTTGGAATGTAATTCTCGTAGAGAAGATCTGGAAATGGCAAAAATGAGTTTTTTAGTTTTTTCTTTTGGATTAGCTAGTCGGACTGTAAAATGGGCCTTCTGTTGGTAACTTAGTATTGTAAGAAATATTAAGCACTAATTATAACGCCAATCTTGGGTACCTAGACTACAGGCACAAAGTCTAGGTTCCCAAGATTGGCGATGTAATTTCGTTACACTTGGTCACTTACGCTAACTATATATAATTATATATTATATAACTGGTTTGGCTGTGTAGTACCTCCCAACCGAAAGATCTAAAAATTTAACACGTGTTCTTGTGCTAATGGACAATACATGGTATAATTTTTTTTTAATACTGTTACCCATTATAAAATAATAATTAAAAGCAAAATGGCAAGATGATGATTTATAGGAGACATTAGTCAAACCCCGCGTTAAAAAAAAATGATTGCGATATCTTCATTTAATAAAAAGTTATTAAAGTTTCAAGAATCAACGATTTGTATCTGCACTGTCTGTTCAGTGATGTATGTTTAAGTATATTTTAGCTTGCGAACTTTTTATTGTTTTTTCCTTCATACATAACAAAACTTTGTTAATATATCAAGCAACGCGGACGAAGTCGCGGACATCAGCTAGTATTAAATAAATGTTGAGATCTACTAATGATCATTAAAATACACGTGACAAGAGTCTGACAGTTGGATGGGTTCGCAATCAGATAAAATCAAAAGATTAACCATAGAACGAACGACACGAACGAACGACCTTTACTTGGCAAGCTGCCATGATCCCTTTAGTCCTATAAACTAACTACGATTAAGTATGCTTATTTTCTATGTTATGAAAGAATAGAGGATTATATTATATCCAAGCAACAGAAATTCGAAACTCAGGTACTAAATACACCAGACTTCCTGTTACCTCCTACGCAAACGTTATGTGTATTTTCTTTAGTATTTCCTAATGGGTTTTAAAAAACATTATGGTTGACGCTCAGATTACATACTGTCAGAGCTACACAAAATTTCCTTAATAGCTATATCTGGAACATTTCAAGTATCTATTATTCTTATAACTATGTCATTAGTTATGTGTAAAACATTTTTTGTTGGTTAATATTATTTGTAACAAACAAGGTCGTTGACAGTTAATATTGAAATACAATGTGTGATAGTTAACATAGCTAAAGATCTAGTTAAACAAAGTATTAAAGTAATTGCTAAATCACGACAAAAAGTTAATATGAGAACTTAATTGGATACTTAAAGGTGTTTTTATGGCGACAATTTTATGCTCGGCTCACCACAAATGAAACAATTTGTGTTTTTTAAATCTTTTGTTACATTCTCCATCCGTTTATTTCTTATCTTTCACTTTACAGCCCTATTGTTGTATTGGTCCTACTGTACTAACATTTTGATCTAACTGAAAGCATTGAGTATTGGATTAGCCTAGATAGATAGAGGCTTGCTTAAAATATTGTTTACTTACATTATCGATGATTATGGATATACTCCGATTAAACATAAAATGAATATTTTTTTAAAGACCTCATATTATACTTCATTTAACAATCCAAATGAATAGTATATTGTACAAAATATTTTTCATACATACTATAAAGTTTCTCTAATTTTATTTTCTATTTACCTTAAAAATAAGACGTTTACAATAAATTTACACTAAGAAATTTCTGATCAGACAACTTTATCCGACGTCATATCTAGATATAAATACCCAAGCTCTAGACCTCAATAGTTTTATCCTTATAAATTCAAATTCAAAATACTTGATTACACTTATTGATTGTCAAAGTAGAAATCACCACCAGATCCGAAAATAAACACCCAGCCCAGCAAAAGAAAATCAGCGGGTGGATTTTTTTGTATTTTTTTTTGTTTATCATTATTCGTTTAAAAAAAGACAAAGCGGTGATCGTCTCATTCCAAAGGCAGGCTATCATCCATAAATTAATTAATTATATAATAACCTTTAACACACAAGCGTTCCTTTTTATAAGGATATTGTATCCTGCTGTCAAACAATATGGATATCTCATCAAGATATACATTACAAGAATAGATTTAAAACGAATTCTTTTAGTTTTTACTATGGTCTCAATATATTGATTGCAACGTCCAAAAAAACTTTAGTTAGTGCTTATTTTTTAGTAGGTACATCAATTTGTTCCTAACGATTTATTAAAAAAAAACATAATATATTTCTATATATCATTGAACGCTAAGTTTTTTTGCTATTCTATGAAACGAGATGGTTCTCCACATGCCTGTGTCCGTGCTTTTGGTATATTTTTTTTTAAATTTTAATTAACGTTATAATACCAGTTCAAATGTACTAATGTATACATTTATGATAATAATTCGTATAACAAAAAAATAGTAAAATTGATGTAGATGAAGTAAAGTTATAATAATAAATTATGAATAAGGAAAATGGGGAATTCAAATATCAAATTAGACAATATCTGGGTTTTTCATAACACTTACAGTTGTGGATACCCAAATTTTATGTTTCTCGGAAACAAAATATAATTGATTAACATGACAAAAAAGACTGATAATTAATTAAATATCCTCTTTTTATTATTTTTATTTTTGACGTGACAACGTCTTATAAATTGGTTTGCCGGGTGACACTTCAAAAAACTGCGTTATGCTCCGCTCACGTTATGCGCTCACAATGAGAGCGAGTGAGAGGCACGCGTCCCTTCCACTCGGGCATGGTTAGCCCGCCTAAGAGCGAGAGAGACAGACATAAAAAGTGAAATTCAGTGCGAGATTCTTTGTATAAATTAATGTTTTAAATATAATTCTTTGTATAAATAAATGTTTTAAATTGTTACTATTATTTCATCCTTCTTCCTACTATACGAATGAATATTCACATTAAAATTATTTTACCACTCAAAGTCCTTGTTTTTAAAAGATTCCCGTATTATTATTGCTAGGTATATTAGTGTTTCCTTAGCTGACATCGACTCCAAAAATAACAATAATTGTAAATAAATTATCAACCACACTACACATTCGTCCTACATATTGTTGAGTAGAAAATAGTAAGTTAATTATCAAATTATAGAAGAATACGCAATTATTTTTTTACTTTTTAGTGCATATTAATTTGTTTTTCCTATGAAGTCGGTTTTTGTTTTGTTAAAATTTTTATTTATTTTTCGATTTTTAGTAAATCAGAAGTACACTCACTAATTTGTAGAATATGGGTAGACCTACTAAACGTGCAGCTCATATGAGACAGCGCCGTTTATATTATTATTTAAATATATTAATCTAAAACAGTGAAACGTAAAGAAAAATGCATTTTGGTACTGAATTAATAAATATTAGTTAATATGGTTAAATGTATGAATATAAATTAACATGTTTTGATTAAATAGATTTAGTTGGTGGGGTGTTGGGCAGCAATATCATAATCAAATAGTTATTTCTAGGAATAATTAAATAAACTGTATGTTTATAGATGTTGCGTTATACCATTCTTCACCATAAACTATGACGGAATGTCTGTATATTAAAAAAAGGGGAAGTATCTATATTATCCTAACTAATATTATAATTGCGAAAGTAAGTTTGTTTGTGACGCTTTCACGCATGTTTATGCGTGTAGTGGTTTCACTAAGCCGATTTAAAAAAATCTTTCACCAATGGAAAGCTACATTATCAGGGAGTAACATAGGCTACATTTTGTCCCCATATTCCCACGGGACCGGGAACTACGCGGGTGAAACCGCGGGAAAAACACTAGTAATCAATATATAAATATACATAAATATAACATGTATATAAGAGTACTTATACGATTCTATATATATATATGTATAATTTTCAAAATTGGTCTCAACTTTTAGGAGATGTTCAAATATGTTTCAATTACAAACATATACATATATACTAATGCTTACATGCATAACTCATATTATAAAGAGGAAAGATTTGATTTTTGTTTGATTTTTTATTACGATTTAAATCAAAAACTACTCGACCGATTTTAAAAATTCTTTCACCCTTAGAAAGCTACGTCTTTACCGAGTAATATAGGCTTTATTATATTTTCAAAAACTTATAGATCCCTACTTAAAATGGTGCAATGTAACCCAACGTATTAAACTGTTGCTTATAAAAGTTATTATTTCGCGTGCGCTGCGAAAACTATTGACGGTATATAAAGAAGTGTTTTTTACAATAGTACTATAATTACTTGATCATAACTATCTTATGGTAGGTGAATGATAAATCTAGATAGCCTATAAAAGATTCGGCCGTGTATCGTTAATTTGCTACTAAGAATTGAAGATTTCCGTTACTTTGTCATGGATCCTATAATCAGAATCTAACCAAACTATCATCAAACAATCCTTGAAGTATACTCTTTCCAATAACAAAAAAATCATCGAAATCCGTTGAATAGAAATCGAGTTATTCGTCCATTTGTCGCGCACATACCTCATGCAAATTTACGACTTATATGGTTTTCTCATGGATTCCACTGTCAAAACTGGACCAAAAAAAAATGGGACCAATGGGAAAGCAAACCCTTTCAAATAAAAAAAAAATCATCGAAATCGATTCATCCAGTCGAAAGATATGAGGTAGCAACACCAAAAAAAAAAAAAAAAGAACATACAGACGAATTGATAACCTCCTCCTTTTTTTGAAGTCGGTTAAAAAACTAGTTTTTCATTCGGCTTTCACCAATAGGCGGTGGTTTTGTCAAAATTGGCTGAAATATGACGACTTGGTGGTAGAGCTTAGTGCAAGGTCGCCTGGGTAGGTACCACCCACTCATCAGATATTCTACCGCAAAACAGCAGTATTTGGTAGTTGGTACTATCGTGTTCCGGTTGGAAGGGTGAGTGAGCCAGTGTAATTACAAGCACAAGGGACAAAACATCTTAGTTCCCAAGGTTGGTGGCGCATTGGCGACGTAAGCTATCGTTAACATCTCTTACGATGCCAATGTCTATGGGCGTTGGTGACCACTTACCATCAGGTGGCCCATATGCTCGTCCGCCTTCCTATGCAATAAAAAAAAAGATTAATGTTGTAGATATAAGTAAAAATCATGCCGCCTGGGAGCTTAACTTGAGTTATATACATATGCATTAAGCGTTTTATGTAGATCATTCGATTCGAGTGCGAATCCCCCCGCCCCCTTATTCACAAATAATTTTGTATACGTTTTTTGGAATAAATGAAAAATTACATTCCAGATAAACCTATCCACGCGGTATTAGGCGTTCTTTTAAGGATAGGCCATATTCCGCCACTCTGATTGGCTGTCTTTTCTTAAGTCTGTCGACTGTCGTACCTAATTATTTTTAAGACTTGAAAAGGTTTGAATTGAAAAATAATCTCTATTCCATATATTCATTTTATATATTATATTCGAGATATAGTCGCGATTGTTTATTTTTTGCCCAGGTCAGATCATGACCACGATAGATACATACAGCTCTGTCAAAACGTCGGGTAAAAAAATAAAAAATAGATAATGTTCGAGACAAAAACTCAACCAATCTATTATATAATATTATGCATCGCAAAAGTTTTAATTGAACTAAAGAAAATTAAATAAATAAGAACAATAATATCCCGTTCTTATGTTTGTGTATTATTATAGTTATATTTTAGTTCTGTCAAATATAGTTTCTATTTTTCTATTTCTATAGTTTATATTTCTATTCAGACCTCTTTATTTTGAGATAAGATTACTAGCAACCAAGTTATTATTGTTATTTAAATTATTACATTACTAAAAGCATACATTCAATTTATTACGACAATAACCATTGTCTTGACGAATACTTCATATTGAATCAATCTTTAAAGCCAAGACTGTACGTTATGCGGTTTCGGAAGTAATTAGTGGTTTATCATACTAAAGAGGTTCTATTGAATGATTTTATAGTGCGCCTGTAAAGGAGGAGCGGCATATTATAGCCGTGATTAACATCGGATTGACATAAAAATCGATTTACAATGAGGTAGAATTCAACTACAATCGAGTGAAGGTCAGTGTCACTGTCAAGATCAGGAGTAAACCGATGTATAGGAATTGTTTGCTAAATAAAAATTGTGTTTACTTTAATAGTTTTTTGCATGTGTATGTTCAAGTTAGTATGTTCCATAAATAAATATCGAGATTAACAAATAAATAAAACATTATATCGAGGTTAACAATAATAATTAAATTGTTATCTTTTTATAATAATTATATCAGACCAGATTCTAAACAAGGACTCTCTTTTATTTATATAAAAGAAAGATTTTGAGTAGAACGTGATATTCGCTATGTTTTTAATGCATTTAACTAAATGATAGTCAAGTTTCTTACTACTTACTTTAGAAATTTTTGCAATGAATACGCAGATAGACATCGCAATATAATAAATAGTTATGTGTTATAAAATAAAGAGTAAATAACAATGAAGTGTCTTATCTTTTACGTTCTCGGGCGCCATTTAAATCCAACACTCATATATATACTTATTTTAGAAAATAAATCGTCAAATATGTTTTTAAATAAAAGGTAAAAAAAAATTGTTGACTCTTACCGATCGACGCGAAAGCAATTCGATTTTTTAAAATATTATATTTTCTTATTGAAAAATCAAATTTAATTTAATTTCATATGAGACGCAATAATATGGCACCAAAGAATCTTAAGAAACTTTTTAGAAAACTATGACCATCCGATTACGTAACGTCTACAACATTTCAGTTTTATATCACGATAATTAAGAGCTTAAGTTTTAATCTTAGAATTTTAAAATATTATATAAAATCTTGCCTTAAAATCCAATATAGTATTATATTTGTACCGTCCTTTGACTTCGTATGTATTTAGCACTTAGCGAGATCGTGATGCTCGCCATATTAACATTTATTACGGAATATTGGTACAAAATCTTTTTGATGTATAGGATATTGGCTTAACAGATTACATTCTGAGGAAGTGTAAGTCTAAATCCCTTGGAATTAGCTTCGATTAGCTAATAGACTTGAGAATTAGATTTAGTTAGATACATGTGTACAATACGTCATCCGTCTGAGATTTTTTGTATTAATTCTTCACTGACGGTGTCACCTGCGTCTCTAGACAATTGCATTGTATACTAAAAATCCGTTACATCATCAATACGCTAACAACTTGGGGTACTTAGACGCTATGTAACTTGTCCCTGTAGTTAAACTTATTTACCAACAAACCAGAACAAAACAATATTTAGTACCGATTTGAACTTACCTAGACGCACTTATTCCTATCACCAAGCGAATTCATTTTCATTACTTCATATCAACAAGTCCTTGTTAATTGAGCAAAACAATTTTAATTTATTTGTTCGTTATTTATTTCTCATGGGTGAGTTGTAAAGCTCTAATTAAATACCTAATTTTAAAATCACGAAGCAGCTTGGTCAGCTATGTTTACAAAAAAAATCAGTGTTTACAACGTTTAGTTTTCATTGAATTTTCCGCATATTGTTAATGTTAATTGCTTGGCGCGACTTGTTATATAACCATTGGGTCCATTGGCAAGTGGCAGTATATTGGCAATGTTAATTGCAAAATCATTGCCAACCTCAAAGAGAAGAATAGTTTCGTCTCTGAAATAACAACTCGATTCTAATTTAAAGCTTTGAACTACATAATAACTACATTGATTAAAATTTTAAAACATATAAGTATTGGTTATAATTAATCAGGTAAGTCTTTCTTATTTTAATTAAAATATAAAGGTTGGTAGTCTGACAAATAGGCCAACTGATGTTAAGTGTTCACCACCGTCCATAGACATGTCACAAATATTTACAGTCCTTTACATTATCAATGGGCTATCAACTTTGTAATAAATATGTGATATCCCTTATGTCTTATTTACGCTGACTCACTCGCACTTCAAACTGGAACACAGCAATAATGTGTATGCTTGGCGGTATTATATGTGACACCACTCCTCCTCCTGGAGGTGAGGTAGGCTTCCACAAAGACCTACGACCAAGTAAGTAATATTTGTAAGTAAATATTTTGTGGATAGTCATCAAACCCATAAAATAAAGTATGGGTTAAATTAAAGATTATTATGTCAAGCATCTACCACTTGTTGTGTAATTGAAAGTTAGTAAGAGAAAAGACAGTGAATACATTATCTTATTGTTCCGCCATTACAGATCTATTATCGTAAATTATCGTTTAGTAATGAGGAAAAGTGATTTTTCCCGTTAATAAATCAAAGATTCAGCGAACTCATTGCGGGAGGACGTCTATTTCTTCCGACATGTCCTTTGTAACAGTTTTTCCTTATGTCGTACACCACCAGAATGCTAATGGACACTAGAAATTTCCGGCTCGAAATAAACAATTTCGGCCTCCGAATGCGAAAATTTATTTCAGACTCGAATAAGTTACTATTTGTCTTATTTAGTAAACAGACCATTCAAGGTGAGAGCTCAAAGTTTATTTATAAAATGTAATAAAAATAAGAACACAATATCATGGCATATCAATAAGTGATATTAAAAGAATGTAAATTGTATAAAATGGCATATATTCACAGTTAAAAAAATATTTATTTTCAGAAAATGTGTAATAGTTTTTGACATAGTATTTTTCGAAAACTTATAGTAATCATATGTTTAGTTTTTTATTTCATTTCGGAAAAAATAATAAGAAACTAATGATTTTGTTATATAACACACAAAACATTCACATAAACATGCCTCAAACAGCTGAATCAAGTATAAAACCATGTCCATTTTTCATAGCCAATGAAATTTGATAGTATTATTGAATGTCTAGACAAATAGAATTGTTTATAAATTAATAATTTAACATCCAAGTATTTAAGGTTATCGAGCCTATTTCACTAATAGTTAAGGTGTTTGTAATGCCATAAAATATATCAGTAATGATCAGTTGTAATATTGAACATGGTATGCTACTTAGCTAATTACAGGATTAAGTCCTTTAATATTTATTTCTTATATTATGCGACTTCTCTTGTTTCGAATTAGCTCTGATTGCTCTTAAGGTTATCTCAATGCTGCAGCATGCTATTCATACTAATATTTCAACGAGGATATTCGCCAGTTAGATGGTTTAAAATTTGCATGAGCGATTTGTAGAACTAAAAATATATTTTTCATAGGTAAAACTATTTAACATATATCATCTGGCGGGTACCATATGGCTTACTTGCTTTGAGCAATATGTGAGTTATATAAAGTGGTATATAGAGTGAGTAATCATTAAAGGAAAAAAAAAATTATTGAGATTTTCTGTCGAAATTTCTCAGTAGCAGCCCGGAGTCTGGAAGTTGGAAGTGTGTACACTCCCGTGCCTCGGAAAGCACGTAAAGCCGTTGATCCTGCGCCTAAGCTCTTTCCGGTCGTATCGGATTGCCGTCCCATCGGGTTATGAGAGTAAAAGGAATAGAGAACAGTGCACCTGTGTTTGCGCAAACACTTGTGCGCTATAATATCTCCTGCGCAGATGGCTAATCTCTCTTGAGATTGGCCGCCGTGGCCGAAATCGGTCAGGAGGACCATTATTATTATCATTATTTAATAATTAATAAAGTATCATATGACTTATGGTTACGATTACCTAAATAAGCGCAGTTTTTGTATAAATATTAAACACATAATTATTATAAAATGTTGTCCATTAGTTCACAATCACATATTTAATAATCATAACAATGTTCTAATTTTCAAATATACATTTAAAAAAAACAACAGTGAGATAAATACCGAAGTAATTTTTAGTATAATTTTTAATTATATCGCATTAACAATTTCTATAATTCCGGCTCGAAGTTTCCGAGATTTTAACGCACGTGGGATACGTTATAAAAGAGAATAGGGCATGAGATTATTAAGTAAATGTACAAGTTTTTTTTTTAATTTATTGTTTTTTTTTTGCAAAGACATAAATTTATAATATACTTCAAAATTTTTAAATAAGATGTGAATATGATGACGTAAATGATACTAGTGATGTAGACAGACCTTTTGAGTGTTTGTACGTTTCAATTAAATATGATTAAAACACTTGAAGCACTTAATAACAGCTACTGTAATCAATGATAAATATATTCGTGAAATATAGACTTAACTAAGTATTTGTGATTATAATATTTTTTGTATTCGTTTCTTTAAATTATTTTCATACAGTGTGTAGCGTGAAACGTATTTAATTTACACAAAAAAAATCAAATACCTATATTATTCAATCACGTATTAATAATGACGTAATATTTATGAGCGTCATAAATATTACGTAATGCAAAAAGAGCGTCATAATGCAAATTAGAATCAGAATTTATAAAGGTACTTCCTACACTGTTCGGAACATTTTTATTTTATGTTATAATACAAAATCTTTATATACCGTCATCGAGTTGCGTAAGGTTCGTTAACCTCATATTTAATGCATAGGTAATTTAAAAAAAACATGTGCACTATGCCAAATAGCTATGAGTTGGTAGCAACCTCTCATCACATTCTATTGACAAACAGCTATACGGAGTACTGTTGTGTTGTGTTTCAGTTGGAAGGCTAAGTGATACAGCCAGATAAGGCCAGTATAGCCACAATAAACACATCTAGTTCTCAGGGTTGGTGGCGCATTGGTGATATTTGGTTATTTTTTCTAGGTGGCGTCAATGTCTTTGGGCGATGGTGACTTAACATCAGGTAGCCAATCTGCAAATCCACCTAACTAATAAACAAAATAAAAAATGAATAGCGTATTTATAAGTTTACAATTTGACGAGCCGGTGGGCGTAGTTGGTAAGATACTTTCCTTGCACGCCGCAGGTTGTGGGTTCGATTCCCACCCAGGACAGACATTCGTGTGCATGAACATAATATCTGTTTATCCTAAGTCTGGGTGTCATTATCTATATAAGTATTTATTTACAAAAGAAAAATAGTATATTATGTAAGTATATCAGTTGTCTGGTTTCTATAGTACAACCTCTACTTAGTTTGGGATCAGATGTTCCTGTGTGAATAATGTCCCAGGATATTATTATTATAATTTCCTACCTATATCCAGCTCCAAGATATTACGGACCATATCTACACTGGCCCTTTTAAACCGAAACTCAGCCACAAAATATTTATGTTCAGTGGTAGAGCACAAGCCCCACAAAATAAATTATTATGTATATTTCTCTAAGTGATTGAGTACCTAATAGAATAATTCGAAATTAATCAGATAATTATATAATATATGTAATATAGGTATATGTGAAATTACTCCGAATCTGAAGTATTGTATTTTATTTTATTGTTATGTAAAACTTAACTAGTTCGTATGTTTTGCTATTTATTTTTAAGTACAAAGATTTACACATTTCATTGTTTGGTTAATATTTCAAAATATTATCCGTAGCACGAATATGTTTTAGAGAATGGCCCATCATGATAAAACTTAATTGTTTGTAATTATACTTTTGTTTCAAACTATTTCGATCTTGTGGCGATTGTCACAACATTTGTACAATTATTACGATTTTAATATCAACTCTAATGGGTCATTCTGAGATGAACAGTTCTTCGTCATTTGTCACATGACTGGTTGCATGTGCATGAGTAAATTATATATTGTAACAACGTATATAGTACGTATGTACGTTCGATATAATTGCTTAACCCTTTTTTTATATAATACAAAGAAAGGTGAGTCAGAGATTCAGTGGTACCTAAGCTTTGCTAGACATACCACTATAGAATATATCAACCATAGTACACAATTAAATGACGCGATATATTAGCTGAGATCTTGATCTGTGATATTTGTTATAAAGTCGCAAATATTAGGTGTTTTTTATAGAAGAAAATAAAAGCTAGTATACAATATTAACACGGATGGGTAGCTAGTTATTAACTATTGACAAAATTGCGTCGCCACCTATACCAACCTTTTTAAATCCAACCTCTACTTTATGAAATTAATCCAAATGACTTAAGGGCCAACGTGTATATATGCTTAAGTTTATGTAGATATTTACTGAACGTGTAGCATGTTGTTTAACCTTTTTTCATAGTATAGGACGGCTCATATGGGCCACCTGATGGTAAGTAGTCACCAACGCCCTAGCAACTAAGACAACTAAATATTGGCATTGTAAGAAATGTTAACCATCGCTTACATCGCCAATGCACCGCCAACCTTAGAAACTAATATGTTACATCTCTTGTATCTTTAATTACACTGGCTCACTCACCCTTCAAACCGGAACACAACAATACCCAAGTACTGCCGTTTTGCGGTAGAATATCTGATAAGTGGTTCCTACCCAGACGACTTTGCACAAAGCCTTACCACCAAGTTATTCGAGTATACAAAATGATATGTCACTTTATTTTAACTTATATATGTCCTTAGTTATATCAGTAAAAGCGTAACAAATAAACAAACTCACAAATTATAATAATATGACGTGTCCCTTTTTATTTTTATGTAAGTCGAACTTAATCTACAGCGGTTATGGTTTTTGATCTGATCTAAATTATATCAAATATTATTTTCAGGGGCGAAAAAAGTTTAATTTTTTTTATTACATATTTATTTACTACGTTCCTGTTGCATATGTATGTAACATATGTTGCAATATAGTAAAAGAATAGTAGCTCTATTTTTACGTTGCCTTTTGTTGCCCATTAATAGTTACACCCACTTGCGTAACGATGAAATAATATACTTACAAAATTGGGTCTCATATAGCCTTGAAAACTGTTTAAAAATCTGTTTCGATGTTTTCTCTTTCTAAACTTAATTTTATAAAACTTTCACACAATTGCAATTATTAATATTGTGTAGCGCTTTTTTTAAATTGATTAAAATTACAGTGGCAATATAATATTTACATTAAAACCTTAACTAAATACAAATAACAATTAAAAATAATTATCATACAAGTCGTGACCGCGTGGAATGGTGGCAAGAATGCTAGCAGCATTTCCCCTTTGAATCGCAATTCCGATTCTTTGGGCGAAAAATGAACCAGCCCTTCTGTCACCAGTGGAGGCAATAAGGCGGGGCATAGTAATATTTTGGATGATTTTTTTGGTACTATTACTCCAAGGAGTAATATGACGAGCCGGTTGACGTGATTGGTAGATACCCTGCCTTTCGCGCCGCAGGTCGTGGGTTCGATTCCCACCCCGGACAGACATTTGTGTGCTTCATGCACACAATGTCTGTTTGTCCTGAGTCTGGTTGTAATTATCTATATAAGTATGTATTTACAAAAGAAAAAGTAGTATATGTAGTATATCATTTGTCTGGTTTCCATAGTACGAGCTCTGCTTAGTTTGGGATCAGATGACCGTGTGTGAAAAATGTCCCAAGATATTATTATTATTATATTAGTGCTTGTATATTAACAAATTGCTTGTCTTCTTCTGAGTAACAAAGTTACTCATGTAAGAAAGAGAGATGAAACATTTCTTAATAAGACCTTAACTAAATTCCACGCCATTCCAGCGTAATTATGGTGGTATTGTTAAGTTGGTATGCTATATCTATATCAATCATTTCTGTTTGTCTATAGAAAAATATATAAATAAGCAGGCATATAAACAAATTTAAAAATCACTATTGAAAAAAGTTGATATTTTTACTATAGAGTAAATAGTTTTCTACGACGGTTTTTCTGGGCGAGGATATGGGCCATAAACAATGGCATTGAAAGAAATGTTAACCATCGTTTACTTCGCCAATGCGCCACCAACCATGGGAACTAAGATGTTATGTCCCTTGTGCCTGCAATTACATTGGTTCACTCACCCTTAAAACCGGAACACAACAATTCAAAGTATTGCTGTTTTACGGTATAATATCTGATGAGTAGATGGTAACTACCCAGACGAGCTTTCACATAGCTCTACTACAGAATAAATTTCGTATAAATAGTACGTAGTCAAAAGCCGAGATGTGACATTAGTTACAACACTTGATTCTTTGATTATTTCGGGTTCAAACTCGTGCTAACACACACGTGTCCGTTAAAACATAAATGTGTCGGATAAAAAACTGCCGCATGTTTACCAACTCTCATTGGTACGGCGGTGAAATAAGCTCAAAAGTAGACTGAGACCAGTTGTGGGTTACATAAAGAATGTAACCCACTACTGGTCTCAGACTTTTTGACTGCCTCGTTGGTCTAGTGGCTCGACATAAGGCCGCAGACTCGGTGGTCCTGGGTTCAATTCCCAGGTCCAGCCAATTAATAGTTACTAGGGTTTTCTGTCAAAAAATTCTCAGTAGCAGCCCGGAGTCTGGAAGTTGGTAGTGTGTACACTCCCGTGCCTCGGAAAGCACGTTAAGCCGTTGGTCCTGCGCCTGAATTCTTTCCGGTCGTGTCGGATTACCGTCCCATCGGATTATGAGAGCTAAGGAAAAGGGAGTGCACCTGTGTTTGCGCACACACTTGTGCACTATAATATCTCCTGCGCAGTTGGCTAATCTCTCTTGAGATTGGCCGCCTTGACCGAAATCGGTCAGGAGGACCATTATTACATAAAGAATTACTTTACTTTGCTTCCAGTCAAATGCTATACAAAACTAAATACGTACATATTGCGATAATATTTATGCTCTTATCAAAAAGTTATATGCTATGTTGATGTTTAAGAATCTCTAAAATATATATAAAAAGCAATTGTCGTAAAGGATTATGTCAGCTTAGATAATACAGCTGTATAAGACGTCTGCTGTTAATGAGAAGTAGGTACTATATTAAAACATTCGTGTTGGATTGTTTATTAATCATAAACTAAATAAACAATTATAATGATATAAATATATGATATATATTTGTTATATTTAAAGTTCTATAAATTAAAGAATTAAAAAATGGAACAATCACACGTTAATTACTAATTAAATATCATTTATTTACTTAATGATATAATTGATGAGTAATATTTTTTTATTTCACTCATCTCATCTCACCTTAGTTATTTCCTCATGATATTATATATACCAATATATGTAAATATATAATTAACTTAATATCTCGGAATCATTTGGAATATCTATTCGTAACGATATGAACATTTTGATCGAGTAATTGCTTCTCGAAATTAAAACGTCGTATGTGAAAATAATGCATAAACTGGTATATGCATTTTGTTGTTTTATTTAGGATTTTAATGTTTTAAATGTCCGTTTTATAAATATTGTTGGATTATGAATTACAGTACAGTAACAGCCTGTGAATGTCCCACAGCTGGGCTAAGGCCTCTGAATTTTAGTTAACTTTGACACTTGAAAGCTTACTCACGATGTTTTCCTTCACCGTCAAGCACGAGATAAATTATAATCACTAATTAAGCACATGAAAATTCAGTGGTGCTTGCCAGGGTTTGAATCCACGATCATCGTTTAAGAATCACGCGTTCTTACCACTGAGCCTCGGCTCACCGGATAGAAAATTAATAATTCTATAAATTATATAGGAAAAGTATAATGTTGTCGAAAAAGGTTGTATTTATTATATTATATTTATGAGCAGCTGGCTAGTAATAATATAATCTGTAAGTTTTAAATGTTTTATTTCCTTCTACTACAGTTTTATTAAATGATTACATATAGTGAATCATTTAATTGGTTAATATAAAACACGCCATAAAAGGAAAAAAAATGGTGAATATATATCATTTAAAACGGAGTCGCTGCTTTTATTTTCCCTAACCTCCTGATCATGATGACGATTGACGTCCTATAAACATTGTATACAAATGAAAACACTCAAACTATAAACGAAATAAAAAACTATTTTTATACACCCTTAAAGTAATCGCACAAAATTTAAATGAGACCTTTAGAAATAGCGCTTTGCTTATAACATTATATCGTTTGAATTGTTATATATAAATAGTTTTTAGAATATGTTTTTGACTGTGGACGTTTGAGGTTTTCACAAAAAGTTTTAATAGGTTTTACAAAATATTATTATTTTGCCATTGTTTACTAACAACAACGAATCAATTTAAAGATATCAAATTTATAAAACGACAAGCAAAAGTCTTTTTTAACAGTATTATTTTGACCCTTATATGATAAGTACGCATGTTGTTATCTTTGTTTCATCTGTGGTTGCTGTAAAAAATTGAATATCGTACAACTGCGGCGTTAATATGTCAGAACATTTTCACTTGCAATGAAATGTAGCCTTATTATAGTCTAATATTAACCAGACCAAGGAAGTTTCACCTAAGAAGTTAAAAACATTTTTAATGTTTTCCTATCAGTATAAATTAATAATTATGTCATTTATCATTAATATTTGTATGATATCATAATTCGTGGTAATTCTACAATGATTTAAAAATAAGCAAAATTACAAAATTACGTTGGATTAATCAATTTTATATCAGTTATGGTTTCAATCACGTAAAATTCTTTCTGAGGTAAGCAAAAGTGTCTTCGAGAATTTTCGAATCGATTTCAAGCTTCGATTTCTATACAACTTGGTCTTGCTATAATTTTTCTAGATGGATTATATGTATATAGAACTTATCTAGAAAAAGGACAATCGTCTATTAATATATGAATTAAATTCTGTCAGACTAGACGAAATTCCAACGAGCAAGTAAAGGCTGGGAAATTAGGTACGAAGACTTTTTATAAATCGAAGGAAATTTATAGGAATATTATCAATATTTATAGGAATATTATATTATATAGAAAAAAAGTACATTTTAAACATGAAAGTAAATAAATTTTACTTAAATCAGTTGCACTAACTGTTTTGTAAGAAAATTATTAGTATTCGTTTCACAATAAGATTTATATGAGGAAATTGTGTTATTAATTCTTTGTGCTAGTTGATTGTAATTGTTTTCCGTTTTTCTCATGAGTTTTAACTGTTGAAATATATTATTTAAAATTATTTGAATTATAGTTCTTATGACATTTTGGATTTTAATTGCGAAATTGTATTCATGTGATTGAATAAGAAGTAAGTATACTAACTCACTCAAAGATTCTTTAATTATACTTATAATAAGTTTAAAAAATCATTAAATATGTATGTATTTTATTTCTAATTGCAAAACAGTTTTTATGCGTTTTTAGGCTTTTGTCTTCATAGTACTTATTGTTCCAAATGAATAAAAACCTCGGATATTAAATTAAAATAAATTTATCTCGATATTATCCGACGGTACAAAATAAATACTTAATGCAATATGACTGTCATTTTAGAGTTAACAAGGGTATGTTAAACATGACGTTGATAGCAACATCACGAAATGTTGGCGAATGATTTTAAAACGAAAATCTTGGTCATTTTAATAGTATCATACTTAAGTTTCATTAAAAATAAATGAAATTAAACGAAATATTTAAAATTTTAAACGAAAACGAAGAAATTAAAAAAAAAAACATTAATGATTTATGTTATCGTATTGTGGTAATCAATAAATTAAAGATCTCTTCAAATGCCCTAGATATTAAATTACTTGTTATTTTTTTATTGCCACATCTTCGATACTTGTGCTTAGTTACATCACTACGACAATCATTTAAGTGGATCGATAAATGTAGAAACACTAGTGAAGTGTCCATCGTATTGAAAACTGCATTTATTCACTTATCTGATTGCAAGGTTACAACATCGACTAATGTATCTGATACTAACGTTCGCATCTGTCTTCAGAGCTATTTAAATTAAAGTTGTTGACATTAAAATAACAGTTATTGATTTACACGTGGGAATTTTATTTTTAATTATTGGCTATTCAAATTCGAATAAATTATTGGTATTTATTATAGCGAAATTTAATTTTGCTCTACATAAATAACCTAATTTCGTAACGCCTATATCATTAAATTATAGATGAATGAAGACTAGAAATAAAAGGATATGATTCAATTTCTATAGCAGTTTTAAGGTCACGTTTCCTGTATGATAGGTTTTAATGATATTTGTAATGGACTTACTTTGGATTTCAAGTCTTTCTAGTTTTTCTTCGGCTCTCTGAGCCAACTCCAGGGGGCTCTCGATGTGATAGAATATGCTTGCACCTACCAATAAATACACGATGTGCAGTGCGAGCATACACGCTAATTGCTTTTTGGACATCATCTTGACTCGCTCTTTTTTATCTCTTGTTTATGAAGTTTACGCAGAAAAAAAAAACACTAATGAGATTATTTAATAAAATTTAAATCACAGCATTTCGAATTTCGGTATAGTCTTTTTAAATAACAAAACGTTTTCCCACATGTTAAATAACGTCTTCAGTCCGTGAAATGTTTCTAATGCATCCTCTCATTTCGATATTAGTTTATATACACAAGATCCTTAATCTCGTATTCATGACGTTTCATTTCACAGCCACTTTATTCATACGGATTTTTTTTAATACATCGTTCGATTGGCGAAATTAAAAAAAAAAAGTCCCGAAGACACTTTCCGATTGGACGACGTTCGACCCAAGCGGTCGATGCGATCGAATGATTTTCCCGGCGCGCGCGCCTACAAATCGCGTGCCGGCCGCGAACACGTCCTTTTTTTATACGTACAGCTCTAAATGTTTGACTGGCGACTACTCGCATTAACTCGTCGTAAAGGATAATAGGTAAGGTTATTGCCAGCATTATACATGTATAGGTGAAAACCACTAGCGCAATGATAATACTAACACGTTCGAGCGAAAGATTTCCATTTACGACAGAAGATTAAAAGGATTCTGTGCCTGATAATGGCCGTCTAGGTACGTACCTTGCGTTACATCATTTTCGTGATAGCGAATTCTCTCAGCAAGTTTAACCTCGTTTGACGTAATGTGAGTGCGATAACTTCCTTAAGCTCCTCATTATTTTTGTCACATACACCTATTTGATAAGCTAAAAAATCCCCTGATGTATATTTTTCGATTATTTCAACAGCGGGCGCAGTCATCATTACTGTTGAATCGTCTACAACACGACTGTAGTCTGGAGTTCCCGTAGTGGCAATATTTTGCCTTAGACTAATATTGATGACATAATCATGAACTCGGGAAAAATTAAATTTGAACTATTATTTCTAAATGAAGACATGTTTTGTGTCATGTTTCCTAAAATTCATACGATTATAGCGTCATATGCATAACATATAAATATCGTCAACTCAAATTATTTGTCTGTCATTTCTATTCAGTGTGTTACTGTGCGCGTCGTTATTATTTTTTTATGACTTGCGTGCAGACGTCGGCATCAATTGAAGTTCTTTGAAAAGCCCTACGTACTGATGTAGAGGAGGACTGATTGGAATTTGTAATTTACGTTCAATATTGATAACTACACAGAAGTTAATATGAACTTCAGATCTAAGGCATTACTTATAAAACGGAACCGCTTTGTCTTAGTCGTATTTTCAAAATAAAAATACTTATGTTTTTTTAATTAGCAATACCTATTATGTAAAAATACAATTTACCAAACATGAAAAACAGTATAAGATTTTCTGGTTTATTTTATGTATTAATTACTAACTGTGTCCCGCGGTTTCACCCGTGTATAATTAATAAAAAAACCCTAGAGCCTTGCTCGATATCATTACTAACCAACATACAAACATTTTTTAAATTGGAATCAGTAGTTCTTGAGTTTAGTCGGATCAAACAAACAAACTCTTCGGCTTCATATATTAGTATAGATGATGCGTATAAAAAAATCCACGTAACTTAAGTAATGCACTAACACGCGACATCTATCTATATGTGTTAAACAAATCATATGCAATTTTTTTCATAATTTTCAATTTCACACGTTTGCAGAAAGCCTGTATACGAAAAGTAAGTTCAGCTAATAAATAGTTTTATCTCATTGTTTACAACCGATAAGATAAAATAAAAATCCCATTGAATTATAACTTTCAACTACGTTTTTCCTAATTGCTTCTTTCGTTTTCGTTTTCGTTTCGTTCTGTTATATTTTTAAGCGTTTTGTTTTTTACTATAAATAAAAGGTGAATTATTCTCGTTATTAGATATTATTACAATTTGGTTAATTTCTTCTTGTATTTTAATTTGGTGCACCCACTCTTTTGGGTCTACATTTTGACAAAACTCTACCTTTTTAATTTCTTATACTTTCTTATATTTTTAAAATGTTTACGCGTGAATATAAGTGCGTATGTTTGTGTATTCCTCTGTCGCTACAACCTTCCGAACAAATAATGATATCGACAAATCAAAGTAATTTTATTTATTTTCATATTTATTTATTTGTTTGAAAAGGCTCATCAAATACATAATTATGTGAAATAATTTTGAATGTAGTAGAATATTTTAGTGAACTGTAACTGATATATGTATCAATTACAGATATCCACAATACTGACAAGGTAACTAATGCCTCATCCTACAATGAACATTTAAAAAATAGAATCAAAGTTATAGTTTATTTTCTTATTTTTATAACATATATATAACAACAGCAATTAATTGACTTATATAATTGATTGATATAATTGACTTCAATCAATTTAAAAAAATACATTCAAACTCAAATATCGGTAGCCTTAAATTGTACATAAATATATATATAACGGATATCCATCCATGGCAGCATTTCAAAGATTGGCCAATGGCCATCAACTATTCACCCAACAAAGTCAACTATTCATTCAACAAAGTGAGGCTATTACATTATAATAATAAAACGAATAATTATATTTATTTTACAAACGAAACTTTACAATAAAATTATATAACATATTTATTTATTGGTTTTCTATAAGTATATTTTTTTAAATATATAATAAGCTGAGTTTACAAATTAAGTTTAATACAATCTTCTACCTACGTTATCAACTTATCACTCAACTGTTTAATGTGAATCCATTTGTTCTTATTTTTTTTAAATCATTAATTTAAAGTGAAGCTACAATATATAAATAGAATATAGAATTCGTAAATAAAGCAAACGCTTTTTCAAAAAATCAGTTTTTTATTTTTTTTTCTAAAAATTCAATACTTAAAATTAAATTTCTTACGTCCTTAAAGTTAATCAAATCCACACACGATCGAACATTATTATCTCTCGGTTCATGTGCTTCAATTACTAAGTACAAAGTGATATATGTTATTTAGAACGAGAGACGAATGTATAATCCGATCTTTTTAGGTATTTCTGCAGATTCCGAATTATTCCGATATATATTTATATATAGTAAGTAAGGCACAAAATAAATGTTCTAACACATTTAGCACTAAAGTACGGAAATCTTTCCATCTGGTTGTTATAGGACATAATCGAGACCTAAATCAAGACATAAATTAAGATCAATCAAATCTAATGTCTACTGCATAATCTCAAAAATAATAGTCAGATTGATCACAAAAACCCTTTCAAGCATTATAAATAAAAGGATTTTTCACTGAAAACAAAGGAACAAATTCCAATTATCAAAAGAATAAGAGTCGATACAACTTGAACACATAAAAAAATAGCACATAATATATTTCTTCACTCTATAAACCAAGAGGTTGACAGCGCATGCGGGTTAGAAGAATTTTAATTGTCAACTACGTTGTTTTCCAAGAAAGTTAGCTAATGAGTTTCAAGGTCTCCCGTAATATCCGCGATCAGTGTATTTTACATGCACGCAAATAATAAACAAAACAATGAGTGAGGAGCAACACGTATGCATCTAAACAACAGCTCTCGATCTTAAAGTCCCATATGTTACATCTCCCACTTAAACCAAAATTCTTTTATCAAACCAGTAACTTTTATAACACCAACAGCTCATTTTTCCATTGAACTATTTAGACTCTTTATATAACCATAGACAGACATTTATTTCAATCACTAACGACGTATTTCTTATTAATTTATTCAAATCGATCTACGCATATATTTAATCTGTAACGGGGTCGTGTAAATAAGCCAGTGACATGATATATAGATTATAAATAGTTTGAAAATAAATCTTTTAACAATACCTAATATATTGGTATTAATTTGTGTTCTATGATAATAGGGCATTTTTCTATTTCAAGAACGTTGGATTTCTAACGATAGTGCGTGTAATGTTAACTATATATGATATATTTTTTTACATTGCATGTTACTTTGCAAGTGCTTCGTTGTCTAGTGGCTAGATATAAGGCAGCAGATCTCAAGTCCTGGGCTCAAACTGGGTTGGAAGTGTGTATCTTTGTGTAAACTTCCGAGGTAAGAAAGCACGTAAAGCCATTGGTCATTGGACTGTGGTAATCACTTTCCATCAGGTAGTCTCCTGCCAGTTTGAGTTTCGACCCCCTCTAGCATGAAAAAGTTTAGAAAAGGCGCTTAGCTGCCCCCCCCAGACCTGCCGCCCTGGGCACGTGCTTCCTTGGCCGTAGTTTATATACGCTTCTGGACTTACATCGGGCAGTGCCAGTTTCAATGGGCCAAAAAGAAATACCATTAGTAGCCTTACTAAATTAGTTCATATGATAAATACTGAACGTAAAATCTTGCCTTAGTAAAGACAAGACGTACAGTCACCCTTCGTACTAAATCATCGTGTCAAGGTTTGTTATTCGTATCCGCATTCAGTTCATTGATTTTAGATGTCATTACAACGTTGTTAGTGATGCTTTTTCTTTGTTGGTACGAACAGGAACGGTGTTGGTGAAAGATTTTTTCGTTATTACATTAATGTAGTCTTTGACTGCCTCGTTGGTTTAGTGGTTAGATATAAGGCTGCAGACCCGGCGGTTCTGGGTTCAATCCCCAGGCCGGCCAATAAAAAGATATTGGGTTTTTCTGTCAGAAAATTTGAAAGTAGCAGCCCGGAGTCATTTTTTTTTCATAGGATGGTGGACGAGCATATCTGTCACCTGATGTTAAGTGATCACCAAAGCTCATAGACAATGTCATTGTAAGAGATTAGTTCCCAAGGTTGGTGGCGCATTGGCGATGTGAGCGAAGAGGTTAACATCTCTTACAACGCCAATGTCTATGGGCATTGGTGACCACTTACCATCAGGTGGCCAATATGCTCGTACGCCTTCCTATGCAATAAAAAAAAAAAAAAAAAAAAAAAAAAAAAAAAAAAAAAAAAAAAAAAAAAAAAAAAAAAAAAAAAAAAGAGATGTTAACCATCGCTTACATCGCCAATGCGCCACCAACCTTGGGAACCAAGATGTTATGTCCCTTGTGCCTGTAATTACACTGGCTCACTCACCCTTCAAACCGGAACACAACAATACCAAGTACTGCTGTTTTGCGGTAGAATATCTGATGAGTGGGTGGTATCTTAGTTCCCCAAGGTTGGTGACGCATTGGCGATGTAAGCAATGCTCAACATTTCTTACACTACCAATGTCTAATGGCGTTGGTGACTACTTACCATCAGTTCGCCCATATCGGTCGCTCGTCCACCTATCTTATATACCAAACCATACTATTTATTTCCACTTTAATTTTACTTCGACGATCACATACCTTCATTCAATAAGACTTTTTTTGCGGTTTTATAACAAATATCACTGATCAAGATCTCAGCCAATATATCGCTTCATTTCATTATGTACTATGGTTGAAATATTCTATAGTGGTATGTCTAGCAAAGATTAGGTACCACTGAATCTCTGACTCACCTTTCGTAATCGCGACCAAACGCTACGCAAGAGCGCATCAGTAGTACACTACATTATAACAAAAACTATTATGTCATTTATTTATTTTTTGTAAATTATAACACAATAAACTTTTATATTTATGGAACATAAAATCAAATTCTACAAGGAAATAACGCATAAAATGCGACACTAAGCGTTACAAAAACTGACCTCGGAACTTAAAGCCAAGCAAGCACCTTTATCTTGTACTCAATTATTATGCGGTCACTCATAGCGATTATTCACTCGAAAGATATACCACAAAAAAAAACAGAACAATTTTTAAATATGGAACATCCATCCGGTTCCGAGTACCTAATTAGTCTATCATTTTATTACCTGGTACCTTAATCTAGGCAGCTGGCTTAAATATAATGGCGATCCCTAGGCGGTCCTAGCTGATTTCTTAGTAAGTGATGTTCGGGGTGCAATCGACGTACTTGGACACCGACGAGTCCCACATACCCCATACTACTGTTCCCGTGGGGGAAATACGTAATGCGTTTTTAAATTAATGATTGCTACTAACATGAAAAATTACATGGATATATCTTCATTAAACCTACCTATATAATTTAACTACGTATATAAAAAAATACATAGAAACAACACGAGCTCAGCTTTTTACTCCGGATTATTCAAGTTCTTGTACGTCAATTACGTCAGTCATTCGTCACATGTCACAAATATTTACAAACCCATATTAATCTTTGATGTAGCGTGGCTTGGCATTAAAATATTAGTGAGAAAGCCTCTTATATGATACGTTATTCGCATACAACTCTGAAGGTCAGTACTTCCACCACACATGATTTGAAACCTAAGGATTTTTATCATCATAAACATTTCATCATGAGTAACTTTTGGATGTTCCTAAAATCATTCCATAATTTCGTTTTGTGTCGTATATGAAACTCCACAGATTAAATATAAGTGAAAACTTATCTTTATTAACTATATATTTTTTATACATATTACTCATAAACTAAGCGGAGGTAGTCAGCAATGTGAAATTAAGTGGATTTTTTAAATATTAAAAAAAAATCCCGATGTTGAATTTTTGCATAACAGATTTTGGCATTTACAAACATGGGTCACCAGTAATGCGAAGAATTGCTCTTCGTCGCCAGAATAACTAACGCATGTTTGGTATTGCTGATACTCTAGCTAACTCTCGTTAACAGGTCTACAAATAAGCATAGTAACGATAATCACTAATTTATATAAGTACAATCTACTATACTAGTAGTTTACAGTACCTACTTCCATATCCAGATAAGTTGACCGATAATGACTTTTTGGAGAAACTACAAAAAATACTCCACTCATATAATTATATTTTTACCCTTAATATAGTGAAGTAATCTTTATGTGAGTATGTTGTAGGTAATAGTTTTAATTTCCATTCAATATGGTAACATTGCACCGATCGATAGTGTTACTGCCTCGTATATTAATACTTTTTGGGTAAGTACATAT
Source organism: Nymphalis c-album (assembly GCA_963151315.1). Taxonomy (NCBI): domain Eukaryota; kingdom Metazoa; phylum Arthropoda; class Insecta; order Lepidoptera; family Nymphalidae; genus Nymphalis; species Nymphalis c-album. The sequence continues at coordinate 3,574,337 of OY720601.1, forward strand.
AGACAAAATCGCATAAATTCAAATCTTACATCTTATCTCACTAAGCAATCACAATTTTTATACTTATTATATCACTTTTATATAAATGTAGGTAAACAGTATTTTAATTATGTATGTCAATTATCACACGCTAGTCAAAATAGTTGCCATGACGTCTCATGCTATTCTTTCAAACAAAATCTTACTACACATAAACTGCTATACGTACAAAATATATATCTGGAAAAACATATTATTATTGATACTTGAAATTAATTCCGCACGTATTGTTAAATAGTATTGTAAATGCAATTTTCGTATGGTGAATGCGTGAGCATGACTTCGTGATAGTCTTTGAATCCTAATTTTTTTCAAGGCAATTCATGTATTGAAAATGACGAATTTGTCATATCAATTCAACGGAAGTTAAGGACAATTTAAAATAAAATCATTGAATACGAACCAATCTAAACGTCCTCAGAATCTACGAGAACATTTATATCCGAAGATATGTCTAAAATAAATAAACATAAATTTTATATTATAATTTTATAAAGTTTGCAATAATAATAATTTTTGTTATAAGAGCCTCAATATAATGACAAAGTGAAAATCTTTTCTTGTATATACCATAAACATATTTTTATACCTATAAACTCTTTTTATTTTAATGCAGACTAGGTACGTTTGTGGATTTTTTACTAATTATTATGTTCGTTATGTTAATTACGCGCGATAACTCAAAATTGTTCTAATACCTATATACATTATAAATATTTTATTTTATAAGGATCACTTAATGTACGCACAAACTAACAGATTTAAAAAAATAATAACTTCAACAATGTTATTGTTGTTAAACATGGAATTGAACTATAAAAGTTTTAACATAGATAGTACTTTCGCCTTGTTGTAAAAGTCATTAATATGTGATTATCAAGATTATTACGAGAGTCAATTTTAGCTTTAATTAAACATCAGGATGTCGTCAAGGTGTATACACACTATAAACTTAACCTTTTTTATTGCTTCTACCAATATAAACATTAAAAGAAGGCCAAATAAGATATGACGAGTGACACGATCCTCTAGTGATGAATTTGAATGTTAAGATTTATATTTCACAACTAAATAATATTATTTCACAACTTATATTATCTACTACACAGCATTCGAGAAGCGCGGAAAAATTGCCGAAAGTTCTCCTCAAGATAGGAGGCCTGTGCTAAACAGTGGAATATCCCATTGAACAGTCTGTAAATTTAAAGACTGTAATATTCTAGATACAATTCCAATTCACCGTACTTTCAAAGGTTGTGTAATGTGTAATCAAAAACATAAAAGAATTAAAAAAATGTCGATGTCAAAAAATCACGAATGGTTTCCTCTACTATGTTGCTGCGAGGAGAGGACTATGGAAAAAAATTGACGGAATAATATTACATATTTGAGAGAAATTGCCATTTTACTACAGAATGGAAATGTACTTCAGTATTATAATAATTAAATTAACGAGTGCTTTTTAAATGTAAAATTAATTTCATAAACAAAATGAATAAAAATACGATTCGCTGTTCACTTCTTTAATTTGTTCAAACACCTATTAAAATTAAAAACCCTACTGAAAACAAGATTGCTGGTATTTATATGAATTTAAATTAAGGAATAATCTCACGTCAAGTAACGTTAAATACGACCAGATAATTCACACTACTTACGTCGTAATTATGTAAGGGTGAGGCGTTAGTGAGGCATTCAAAAATGACTACAAGAAATTAATCGATTCCCGCCAGCAAGATTATTGTAGCAGAAGTCAATGAAATTCCATTAAAATGGCAAAAATGCATCGACTATAATTAATAATGATATTAATTAAATATTTACTTTTCATTACAAAATATTGTTTGTTTTTTTAGAGTTCCGTACATCAACAGGAAAATATGGAATCCTTATAGGATCACTTTGTTGTCCTTCCGTCCGTCTGTCTGTCAAGACCCATTATCTCGGGAACGCGTGGAGATATCGAGTTGAAATTAAAACGATATACTTAGGTCTACAGTCTCTAGAAGCTGTGAAAAAATCAAACTTCTAAGTTAACCTTCGATCAACAATACTACTAGATATGGCGTCACGAACAAAAACAAATACTCAAATGTTGCACCGACCATAAAATGAAGAAAACGATGTAAACCTTTAATAATTTCAATCTGCTATATGCATTGTTCCCGAACAATAAAGTGCTGTTTAGATTGTATTGACATTCATTTACGATCTTACGCCATGAATGACAGAAAGACATAGGAAATGTACAATAGCGGTTGTTCCATATTCAACCTTATTTCCTTAGCAATAAGTTATGATTGGACCATGCTAATTTGAAATAACCTCGGAAACGTCATTGTGTTCTTAATTTTCGGGCCATTTTTAAAGCGCTTAGCGCTAATCTAGTACAAAAAAAAGATACGGCCGTTTATGCCTCAAAAAACATAATTATATTTCGACACTCAAGAAAATCAAAATTCATAGGGTATTTCCCGTTGACCTGGAACTATAAATTATAGTTATGGTATATTATAGTTATGTACCCACCCTGTGCTAACGGATTATGAATATAATAATTATAAATACGACGATTACTGCCAGTGTTAAATAAATAATCTACCGAGTCGATCGAGTCTATCGATGTTTATAACCGACTTCAAAAAAGAAGGTTATCAATTCGTCTGTTTTTTTTTTCAATTCGAAAAGTCATTGTTAGTATAATACACGGTACTTCGGCCTAATGATTGCTGTTCTGTTCAATTTACGGCCGCCAGAGGCATGACGATCGATAGATGGATGTGCTGAACATTTTTCAAATCCAAATTAAACAATTAAATAACAACAAAACGAGACAACAATGATTAAATAACACAATACTCGGAAGAGAAAAATATTCGCCGCCTGTCACTCAACCAAGTAAGATAGCAACGACGTACAGCCGCGTTGACGCGAAATAAAAGTTATATCATAATCGCACCAGTTTGTCACCATTGAAATTGGGCTCCGTTGATAGACCAGAATACAAGACCGTGTTATAATATATTATTATTTTATATTAAAAATATAGTTTATAAGTAAAAACCTAGTTATAATTAATTAATTGCATTTATTTATTAATGCCTTTTTTTTGTGGTATAAAATATTTGATTTCTATTTTTAGTAGTTTAACTTATTATAAGTTTAAGTTCCCTGAAATTTTATTAATCATATTACAATGGCAATATTATAATGTCACTTATAAACCATTATTATGGAGGGAAGAGGTAAGGAGAACCATCTCTTAAGGTCGAAAACTTAAAAAAGTGTCCAGCTGTTAGCTGAAAATTGGCGCTAGTGTAGACAAAGGGTATGGTTTTGGAATTGTAAACGAACTGAAGTATGCCGAGTTAAAAATGTTTAATATTATTGTCGACTAAAGTAGTTACTTATTGAAAATTTCAACTACCTTGCTTTCAAGTACAATGTAGTAAATATAAATTTAAAGAATTATTGATTTTATGTCATGATCTGTGAATAGTAAGTTAATATTTTGAATTTGGCGCTTCCTTTAAAATTTAACGTGATGCTTTCGGCGGACATTTTTCAAGTATAAAGATGTTTCTCCTTACCTCTACCCTCCATAACTTGTATAGTTTGAAACATTTATATAACAATACAAGTCTTAAGTAAATGAACAAAATATAAATATATATTTTTTACATTTTCCTGTTTAATAAATGAAATAAAGAAAGATTTCACATTTTTGATTTAATTGTTTTTAAACTTGATAATAAATGTATATATAAATTGGTGGCAACTGGCAATACTTTCACTACATCTAGGGATGAGAAAAAACATATTGATATTTATCGTATCGATATTTTTAAGCAGTATCGATAATTATCGAGTGAAAAATATCGATGTATCGTCAGTTTTCGCATGATTCATACGTAACAACCCAAAAGCATTCAAACTTCGTAAAAAAGATGATCCTGAAGTTAACCGACAGTTAAAACTTTCTGGACTTTTATTCAAAATTCAATTATTATAAAAAAAAAATGAAACATAGGAAATCTAAAAATACAAGATGCAATTTTTTTAAAAATAATCTTTTTTATAATTAACTGCCTAAAAAAAAATCGAAATTGATACGAATTCGATACTCTCAAATAAGTATCGCATATCGAATATCGCAATTAAAATTATCGATGATATATATCGGTAATTGAATGGAAAAATATCGATATTCTTTGCCCATGCCTAACTCCATCTTAATGACGTTTATAACAAGTAACAACTGAACATGCTTGTCCTCTCCTAAATTTCATAAAATAACATATTTTTCTATCTTATAAATTTACTTCTGGAACATAATATTAAAAACATGGATTGCAATAGCAGACAGCTCGCAGAAGATTACTTCTTAAGAGTACCAGCCGATGCACGAATAAGGTTTCTTAAATCTAATTGAAATTGCCTTACGTTTTAGAACTCTTATATATAATAAAAATGACATAAAAATTGCAGGAAAGTTAAAGAAGAAGTAGAAGATGATCCTCATCCAAACTTGAAGGTTGAAATGCAAACAATTCGTCTAAACCCGGATTCACAAAAAAATATTTTGGATACATTAAGATATATACATGGGCCTGATTTTAAATTGGGTAATGCGAGTTTATATAAGGTATGTTATTTACACAATTGAAGTGATAGAAAACTTAATATTCGTATTTTTTTTAGTATCTTTGATAAATAAAGTTTGTCAACAAATATAATAAATATGTATAAAATCTTGTGCAATATTAGGCTAATAATTAATGATCATGTTAAGTTTGGCTAAATAATTCTTTGTATTGTTTTTTTAAACTTCAAATAATGTATTGATTTCCTGAAACATACATTTACAGGATAAAGGTTCCAATCTTAGTAACAGATATTGGATGGAAAGAGGTAACTTAGTAGTGCAAGGAGGCTGTGACTATTCACTTAATAGTAAACCTGATATAAAAACCTCTGAAGCAAGGCTACGAGAATTTGCATTGACTAAATTAGAGAAGTATGACATTTATCTATATAACATGTATGTTTGCAATATAATTTCAATTTGGATAAAATTATTCCATTCTTGTAATATGGTTGTGTCCATATTTCAATTGTAAAGAAATCTGTATCAAAATAGCAAATATCTGGTAATACTACTAATATATATTTATATTATATACTGTTTATTTCAATGATATATTAAAAAAGTAAAAAAAGGTTTCTTTTTATTCATAATTAGGAACTTTTTTAATCTTTTATTTACACACTACTTATTTTTTCAGATATAGCTTTCACAAAGCACATTGTGCAGAAGCTTTAGAATATGCAGCTGAAAATGTCGAAAAAGCATTAGAAATTCTGTATAAAAAATATATAGATGTTAGTGAAGAAGATAAGCCAGAAAATGTTCCGTCACCATCAGAGTTGATGGAAATGAGAATGGATGAAAAAGCTGTACTTGAATCTATTTATGAAAGTAATTTCAATGTGAAAGACAATAATGTATGGACAGTGAGAATTAGTATGGATTATTTAACTAAAGTGTATGAGAACAAAGACACTGATATTGTAAAACGGAAAGTAACTACAAATCACAATTTCAAAACTAAAAAGAAAGAAGCTTGCAAACTCTTTTTACGAGGCTCTTGTAGGTTTGGTGCTAAATGTAAATTCTTACACGAAAATCCTATAGAAAATAAACCAAAGGAAATCGATAATAAAGACAGCGAAAAGGTTACTTATGAATTAGAAATAAGATTTCCAGAAGGTACTCTCTATCCTTATCAAGCGCCATTACTATTTTTCAAACTTGGTCATAGAACAGATTTGATACCAGAGCTTACATGTTTACGAATAACCGCTAAATTATACGACGAAGCTAAAATATTAGCACAAGATGGTATACCGAGTATCTACTCATTAGTAGAACTATTAAATAATGAAGATGATATAGTTAATTATGTAAAATTTGATACTAGAAATTTTCCTGAAGCATCAGATGCTCTATTCCCACAATTAATTGAGAATACGGATAATGAAGAGAAGCAGCTTCCATCCCATTATAAGAAGGGTGCAGCCAGAGACAGTAGATCAACTATTAATGTTGAGGAGTTATTAAAAGAAAATAATGAAATAGCAAAACGGTGGTCGGAAAAAAGAGAAAATAATAGGTATAATAGAATGATGTCTGATAGAAGAAAACTGCCTGCATGGCAGAAGAGAAAAGAAATTCTAGAAGCAATGAATAAATCACAGGTAAATTTTGTTGTAATTTTGTGATAAATTTTATAATACACAATTTTTTAACAACTAATTCTATAGTCAACATTGGAAACATTATACATACTCTAATTATACATTATACATATTCTTATATATTTAATACATGCATACTGTATTTCGTTACTCTCAATCTGATATGAATGAAGAGAGATGCAAAGCACTCACATCAATACATTATTTTCATACATATATAGTTGTAACTAAGTGTGTGGTATTTGCAGCCTTATATGTAACTTAATCACTATTACAAATGTGATTAACTGCCACGTTGGTCTAGTGGCGGCGCAGACTCGGTGGTCCTGGGTTCAATTCCCGGGTTGTGCCAATAAGGTTGGTCCTGCGCTTGAACTCTTTCCGGTCGTGTCGGATTGCCGTCCCATCAGATTATGAGAGCTAAGGAATAGAGAGTACCTGTGTTTGCGCACACTTGTGCACTATAATATCTCCTGCGCAGTTGGCTAATCTCTCTTGAGATTGGCCGCCGTGGCCGAAATCGGTCTGTAGTACCTTATTATAAATGTAATTTTTATTCAGGTTATAGTCATTAGTGGTGAAACTGGGTGTGGCAAAAGCACACAAGTTCCTCAATACATACTTGATGATTGGTTAAGTAATTATAAAAAGAGTGGAAGAGAACATGTCGAAATTGTATGCACACAACCGCGAAGGATATCAGCTATTGGTGTTGCTGAAAGGGTCGCTGAGGAGAGAGTAGAAAAGACCGGCCAAGTTGTCGGTTACCAGGTAGGTTATTTTGCATTTTGATTTTAGTAAGTGATGTAAGTCTGGCTGATTTTGTAAACGCTACACTATTACCCTTTCATGTCTTAATTCAAATAATCGTCATAAAATTTTTAAAAAAGATGGGATCTTAACAAATCCTTAACAATTGGGTGAAGTACAGCTTCGAAATAAGTTATATATGAACATGATACATATATCAACATATATTTAAAAATTGTCTTACAGATAAGGTTAGAGAGCAAAATATCGTCAAAAACAAGATTAACGTTTTGTACAACGGGTATACTGCTAAGGAGACTGGAATACGATCCACAATTGAAATCAGTGACACATATTATTGTAGATGAAGTCCATGAGAGATCAGAGGAAAGTGATTTTCTATTACTTATTCTGAGGGACCTCATCAAAGTTAGGAAGGATTTAACAGTCGTCCTCATGAGTGCTACATTGAATGCTGATTTGTTTTCTGATTACTTTAACAAGGTTCCAGTTTTGGAAATACCAGGTATGATAGGCAGAATCTTATCGTATTAACACGGTTTTTATACTTATAGTAGTGTAACCAGTATTTATGTTTCAGGTAGAACCTTTCCAGTGGAGCAGTTGTTTGTAGATGAAATAATGGATTTGACAAATTATGTATTAGAAGAAAATGGCACTTACGCCCGAAAAGTCAAAAAAGGTAAGAATAAAAAATTAAAATACATATTCTAGGCAAAGGACTGGAATTAAACCATTACAATGCTCCAATTTTCGTGAAAATCATCTGGTAGAATCACTTGAAGACTATAAACTTTAACTGACAAATTTGATAATTTTTTTTAAATAAATATAGTATGTACTATAATTCGTATTACTTTAAGGTGACAGAGATAAGAAACACGACTTCGAGACGGAATTAGAGACATGTGACGTCCGTTCAGAGTCGACGGAGCCGCCGAAGACATCGATACGTGATGAAAATCTTTCCATATCACAAATGGTTGCGAGATATCCCAAATGTAGTAAGACAGCCTGTAAAAATTTATATCTCATGGACACTGAAAAGGTTAGAAAAAACTGTTTTATTATTATTTATAATTGGTAGGCAATGACAAGAGGCCCTGTAAAAAAATTTAACTGAGATGGTTATACAATATCGCTGTAAATATGCCACCAGTCTTGTAAACCAAGATGTTAATTACTTGTCTGCAGTAACACTGGATCACCCTAAACACCGGAACACAACAATACTAAGTATTTCTGTTTAGAGACAGTGACCCAGACTAGCTTGCACAGAGCCCTACCACCAAATTACACAGACATCTATTAAATCAAATTTTGTAAATATATAAAGTCGAAGGTCTACCGTTGTTGTTAAATTAGTTTACGGACTGAATTGGATTTAGTTAGAATTTTTATTATGTTTTAGACATATTTAATTAGTTTAATAATATCATATATATCATTTCATATCAATTGTAATAATATTTTTTTTTTAAACTTCAATATATAAAATAGTTACGATTGCTATTTTATTGTTGATTTATATATTTTTCATTTTACAGATCAATTTAGACCTTATTGAACATGTCCTAACCTATATAGTGGAAGGTGATCACAATTGGCCGAGAGAGGGCGCTATACTAATATTTCTTCCTGGTATAGGAGAAATAATGTCTCTGTATGACCAACTTGTGGAAAGTCACACATTTAGTCCAAAGTGAGTAATATGAATATATAATAAGCTTTGATCAATAATATAATGATTACTGGTAAGCGCATCAAAAACGACCTTTTCGGGCCGTATTGTTTTTGTTCGTTATCTAGTAGTATGTATGTAACTCAGCAGTTTTTTTTATATATTATATTTATAAACATTTCTTTACATTTTTTTTAAGTTAAATAAACAAACTTATACATATAATAACCAAACATATAGTAAGTAACAACCTGTGAATGTCCCACTGCTGAGTTAAGGCCTCTTCTCTTTTTTTGGGGAGAAGGTTTTTGGAGCTTATTCCACCACGCTGCTCCAATGCGGGTTGGTGGAATACACATGTGGCAGAATTTGAGTGAAAATGGAAACATGCAGGTTTCCTCACGATGTTTTCCTTCACCGTCAAGCACGAGATGAATTATAAACACAAATTAAGCACTTGAAAATTCAGTGGTGCCTGCCCGGGTTTGAACCCACGATCATCCGTTAAGATACACGCGTTGTAGCCACTGGGCCATCTCTGCTCTTACAAATATAAAAATAATTATTCTTTGCAGGACTGGTAGATACATTCTAGTTCCCCTCCATTCAACACTTTCGAGTGAGGAACAGTCGCTCGTGTTTAAGAAAATGAAGCCCGGTGTTAGGAAGATAGTGCTGTCTACTAACATAGCGGAGACCTCGGTCACTATAGATGATTGTGTTTTCGTCGTGGATTGCGGAAGAATGAAGGAAAAACGGTATGATTTTTTTTTTATTAAAATGTTGGGGTGCGTTATATCAGTTCTTTTAAATTTTTATACATACATAATTTTCATCAGTTTTTTAGAGAAGAGGAGGTGAAAGATATATAACAGTAGCTTATGTCCTTATGATATTCAAGCTTGCTTCGTACGAGACTTCATTAAAATAGGTTGGGTGGTTTAGCCGTGAATGTGTGACAGATAGAAAGACAAGAGTCAACTTTCGCATTATAATATCTAGGATTATATTTTTAAACTGTATTCTTTTTATAATTTATATTTTTGAATTACAGATTCGATTCCAACCGTAACATGGAATCCTTGGAGCTGGTGTGGGTGTCCCGCGCCAACGCGAAGCAGCGCAAGGGCAGAGCGGGACGAGTGATGGCCGGCGTCTGCATACACATGTTCACCTCGCACCGCTACCAGTACCATATGGCAGAACAGCCAGTACCCGAAATACACAGGGTCCCCTTGGAACAGTTGGTGTTGAAGTTGAAAATATTACCACTGTTCAAATCGATTAGTGTTCATGATGTTTTAGGTAAGTTTGAGTGTTTATTTTGTTTTTCTAGTAATTATCATATTTGTCATTGTTTTTCTTGTGGTAGAATTTTGTGTATTATTATACCGGCCTGGGTTAGTTGTAGCGTCAGTTACTGTTCCATTTTTTCGTGTTTGCAAGTGTAATAATAGAAACAAGGGGCATAACATCTACTGGAATGATTACTGGAACTTGATGTGAAATTTTTAGGAAAGCTTTAAACCAGATCAATATAGGAATAGGAAAACACAAAATAACATTTGTTTACAAAATATTTAAATCTTAAACTAAGTATCTATGAGTATGTTTAGTGCATTTTTTCAAATACAATTTTTATGACTATTTTACTTCTTATAATTTAGCCATTAATTTTTTTATCTTCAGGGAAAACAATAGAGCCACCGCTAAAGTCTAACATAGACGGAGCTCTCACACGTCTGCAAGATGTTGGAGCGCTAGACAAGTCATATGTCCTGACTGCCCTTGGCAGGCATTTGGCAGAGCTGCCAGTCGATGTCAGGATTGGCAAGTTAATGTTATTCGGTGCTATATTCTGTTGTGTGGATTCGGCTTTGACTATGGCAGCATTTCTCAGCCATAAGAGTCCGTTTTTGTCTCCTTTTGGGAAAAAGGTGGGTATTGTTTTTAAGTTACATCTGAATATTAAAATGGCTTTATCAATCTGTTTCGATACGAAGGTTGAGTGAGTGAGCCAGTGTAATTACAGTTACATAGGAAATATATTTATAAAAATATTGCTGTCTCTATACTATACTGTTGTATCAGATTCATAAAATTAATAGATTTAAATGAATAAATAGTTTGAAATGTATTTTTGTTTATAGTCTGAAGCGGACGCGAAGAGACGAGAATTCGCGTGTTCCAACAGTGATCAGCTGACCACGCTACGAGCTTACAGAGTAAGTACCATGTTACAATTACTATGTGCATATTTACAATAATATTATATAAATAAAATAAAGATATAGATTTAAACATATATTAATATTATAAAAGTAACTGTCTGACTGTTTGTTATGAATTCACGGCGTATCCACTGAACCAACCTGGTGTGACACAACCTTTTTTATAGATAAAGCCGCTTAAAGCGCGGACAGAAATTAGTCCTTAACAAATGCAAATACAAATATTAAAAATATAAATATTAAAAATATAAATATTTAAGAAAACTTTGAATCACGGAAGACTTTTTTTTTTAAACCAAAAAAATATATGTTTTACTTAAAATTATTTATTATTTATTTAACACTTAATGCACAACAAACAGAAAAAAAACATACAAGTAATAGGACACAATCAAACAACAAAATATGGTGCGCAAAGGCGGTCTTATCGCTTATAGCGATCTCTCACAGACAACCTTTGGTGAATGAAGCTTTGCAAGAGAACAGGTAGATGTGTTTAATATTAAAAGGAGAAACTACGTGATACATAAATCAAATAAGTTAATTATAATAAACTACACATAACTACATTCTATTCCATACATACATACATACATAAATACATACATACATACATACATACATACATACATACATACATATATATATATATACACATATATATATAATATACAATATAACTTAAAATTAGTAGTAATAGATAGTAAAAGATGAAATAAAATTATGATTTATCAACAGAAATGGCAAGAGATACTAAAGTCTAGTACGCACGCGGCGTTAATGTTCGCAAACGACCACTTCCTGTCACACAAGACACTATCGATGCTGGCGGATATCAAACACCAGCTCCTGGGACTGCTGGCCTCCATCGGCTTCGTGCCGGAGATGCCGGCGTTGCGGAAGAAAATGAGGAAAGATTCTGTCGCAGTTCTGACTGGGGAAGCGGTATGTTTAAAACAAAATCGCCAAATCAGTATAATCTACCTGGGTCATGATATATGTTTCTATAATAAGATGTTATTTCAATATGATATTTTAATATAAAATATGAATAAATAAGGATATTACTAGATAAAATACAATATACATGATAACAAGTACCTATACTTAATCATGTCATCAATGTTCGAAGTAATATTTATCAGGATAAATTCAGGTTCATTTTTATCTTTTATTAATATCGAAAACGTTACAGTTAAGTGATACTGATGACCACACTTACCTACCTTACCTTACCTTTCCTTTCCTTACCTTACCTTTAGATGTAAAATTAAAGCGTATATAACCTACCTTACCTTTCCTTACCTTACCTTTAGATGTAAAATTAAAGTGTATATAAGTACCTAGTTCCAATTTAATTTTGGAAAAGAGTAACTGATTTTCGTGCTAGTTCTAGGTAGAATCTATATTACTTACTAGTAGCTTTATTATATTTAACCCAATAAACATCATGTAAAATCTTTATTAATATATAAATCTGAAGAGTTTGTTTGTTTGATCTGGCTAATATCAGGAACTACTGGTTCGAATTAAAAAAATATTTTTGTGTTGTCCTCTTATCGAGGAAGGTTCTAGGCTGATTTTTCTTCATTACATTTTATTAATTATACGCAGGTGAAACCGCGGGGCACAGATAATATACGATATATTTATTTCAATTTATGTTTTCTAATTATTATATTTTTATTCTATATATATATATATATATAATTATTTATCAATAACCAATTTGTTTGAATTTGTTTCAGCTAAATACAAATGGAAATAACGACAAGTTGTTAGCAGCTATACTGTGTGCTGCGTTATACCCGAATGTCGTCAAGGTATAAATCAGTTTTATTATTTTATAATTATAAATCCCCGATTTTATTAAAACGATATCTATCTATTATGTAAAATCAATAAATAAATTATGCTAACTAAGCATGCTAAATTATGAAGTTATTAGTAATTGTTCTTTCGTCTCAATAAATTTGAAACTAGTTTACATTTAATATAATCTTGTATAATGATTAGTCGAAGGTTGTCAACTTATTATAATTTTTAATAAATATGATTTCTAGGTGTTAACTCCTGAGAAATCTTTCCACATGCAAGCTGGTGGTGCCATACCCCGTCAGCCAAACCCGGACGAACTGAAGTTCAAGACGAAGTCCGATGGTTATGTAGCACTACATCCTTCCTCCGTGAATTCAACCATCGGATACTACGCTAGCCCGTATCTAGTTTATCAGGAGAAAGTCAAAACGTCGAGGGTTTTCATTCGAGAATGTTCCATGGTGCCTCAGTTACCACTTGTATTATTTTCTGGTTAGTATCGTATTGATGAAGACAAGAATGATTTAAATGAAATTAAATGGCTGGTACTGACGTAAATGCAAGTATGGAATTATCTTGTCAGATGTAAATGTGTTTTGATAAAAATAATCGAAAACTAAAAAAAAAAAAATTATATAATAGTTAAGTAATAGTAAGTTGTAAAGTAACATCCTTAGAATGGCCTCATCTCTTAAAGTTTTTATTTTATTTTATTGTATAGGAAGGCGGACGAGCATATGGGCCACGTGATGGTAAGTGGTCATAAACGCCCATAGACAATGGCATTGTAAGAGATGTTAACCATCGCTTATATCGCCATTGCGCCACCAACCTGGGGAACTAAGATGTTATGTCCCTTGTGCCTGTAATTACACTGGCTCACTCACCCTTCAAACCGGAACACAACATTACCAAGTACTGCTGTTTTGCGGTAGAATATCTGATGAGTACCTACCCAGATGAGCCTGCACAGAGCTCTATCACCAAGTGTAACAAAAGTAATTTTTTTTCTTTATTTTATTTTGAATATTTTATAAATTTGTAGGATGCACATTAGCAGTGGAACTGCACAACGGCACATTCATCGTGTCGTTAGAAGACGGATGGATTATGTTCCAGGTTGAAAAACATGAAGTGAGCTTAATTTTTTTACCTTTTTAATTATCTTCATTAATATCGCTCTTTTAAATGTATAGTTTAAATCTACATGATTTTATCATTGTATATAATTGTTCTGAAAATTTGTTTTATTATTTTTTTTTACTTTATTCGGAGATGTAGCGAATAAATTTTTTACTAAAAGGTGTGTGTGTGAGTTTAGCGTTTTTCATGAAAATTTTTATTCCGATATTTTTATTAAATAGTTTTAGCTTGAACGAGTCAGCCTTTCCGAAAAGTTATTAAGCACATGACCAACTGCTTTATCGAATTGAAACTGAATTGTCCGAATATTTCATTAAAAAAAATACGCCAAATAAGCAAAATAAGCCAAAGACCGAACAATAGCCGAATTGTATATATAAATTAAAATTATTTTTAATATATCTTGTCACTTTGTTCAATTTTTAATTAATTTGACATTAGATATAATACGTAATTCGTAATATCGAAATTACATTTTCGCGCCTAATATACTTCCTTAATTTGTAATTTTAATATCTGACACAAATCTCGTGCCATTCAGCCAAGTCACATGATTCCGAACTATAACAAATAAAAAGAAATATTTTTACAGGTTGCTGAAATGTTGAAGACGATACGAGTCGAACTAATTAATCTACTTGAAGAGAAGATTAATGATCCATCACTGAACTTACTTCACTATGAAAAAGGGAATAGAATAATAAAAACTATTGTCCAAATAATAACTAAAGATTAAATAAAAATAATTTATAATGAATGATGTTAACCATGATTTAATTTATACTTGTTATTTATTTATAAATTATTATAATTTAACGAAATATAAATATTTTAAATGATTATCAAGTCATTTTATAAATAAGTATCAAAATATGTCTGGTATGTAATACTAATAGTAATTAAAAATATATATTTATTTCAAATAAAAAAAAATCTTAATTTTGATTTTATATTTCTGTTGTAAATGATACTTGTATAGTACTTATGTCTTAGTATCGATTATTAATCTCGTAATAGGGTCATAACAGAACTGCGATTCGGCACGATGCGATTTCCGGCGATGCGAATTCGTGCGGCATTCGTTTCACTACCATTAAACGTTCTCTACAAATGTGTTAACCATAGTTCGGCACCATAGTTAACACATTTACAACACCTTCAAATCTATTCGCAAGTTTCAATGACACATCGTGCGCGCTCGCATATTACTGCATGACGTCACATGACGTCACATCGCGTTTTTGTGTTACCGATATGACTCAAGTCACGGCGATTCGATTGTTTGACAGGTAAAGAAATTGATATTCAGTAGCGCCATCTAGTAACGAGTTATAAGAAAGTGGATAGTATTAAAACGGTTATGAAATAATACGTTCATTTGTCTATTTTTATAGTTATAGATCAAACGGTATTGAAGTTAATAGGCTTCTCTAGGATCTCAAACAGATGTAGCATCATTTTATTAATAAGAAAAAATATTTAATTTCATCAATCGTAGAGTTACTATTGTATTTATAATACTAAAAACTTAACTAACCATGCGTGTACGGCCTAAGCAACTTGTGACGCGATTGTCGCTGGAATCGATGGCGAAGTAACTTAATTATCTTTATAACGTGCTACCCACAAACATAAGTGTATACAAACTTTATATATAATATATAATGTTTATGTAAATAAAATTTAAATATGTTTTCATTTATATTTATTATGATTTTGTGTTAAGGAAACTGTTGTGATAATTTCATTTAATTCAAAATATTAGTATAAAATATTTATATTATTACAATAAAGTATTTTTAACATAAAACTATTTTTTATTAATTGTTCCAATTACCTATATGTTAATGTTTTACTGGTTCGCCTCTTGAGGAAATGGTTTGGAGCTTATTCCACCACGCTGCTCCTATATGGGTTGGTGGATACACATGTGACAGAATTTCAGTGAAATTTGACACATGCAGGTTTCCTCACGAAGATTTCCTTCACCGTCAATCACGAGATGAATTTATATATTATGACAAATTAAGCATATGAAATTCAGCGGTGCTTGCCCAGGTTTGAACTCACATTCACGGTAGCATGCGCAAGCGATCCCGTGGCGCTCCCCTTAAGACGGGAAGGGTACCGTGGTGGCTTTAGTCGGTAGGAGTCCGACATAACCCTCCATCAAGTCATCACATATGGACCCCCCATGATGGATTTCCCTACGAAAAAAAAAGGTTTGAACTCATGATCATCAGTTGAGTCACGCGTTTTTACCACTGGGCCACCTCGGCGTTCGTTCAATTGTATATTAATAAAAAAAATCAAAAAACTTCATAAAAAAGTAGGAGAGGCCATAGCCCAGCAGTGGGATATTCAAATTCAAAATAAATTTATTCAATATTGAAGTATTACACTTAATTATTGATTGTCAAACTGGAAACTACTACCGGTTCGGAAAAGAAACACCCAGCCCTGAGAAGGCTGCATTCACAGGCTGCTACTGAATACATACATTTTTTATAACACTGAAATACTCACCTTTATGGACTTTGATTTTAATTTGTATGTTACGATAACAATTTTAGCGTCTTTTAAAATAGTTTTTTCACGAATCTTTAATTAATATTACAGATTACTGACGTTCACTACCAATTATACTTGTCTTAACTCCTATGGCTGGAATAATTTTTTCGATGAAAATCTGCCACTTTTTTATCTATCAATCTCGCTCGAGAACAGCGCGGTGGAATAAGCTCAAAGCCTTCTCGTTACTCGGAACATTGACAGGCTGTTACCAAATTTAATGTTATAAATTGTATTAATATTTGAATTATTGAACCAATATTGAAAGTATAAGTTACACAAATAATTTTCACAAACTGACAAGGTGAAAATTGACCTGATGTACGATCAGCCATCAATCACGACAAACATTATCGGACAAAACGCCTCCGGCCTCAGCCCCAACGAACACGCTAACGACCGTCGGTCACAGGCCCGTGCGATATTTCACCGTGGATAAAAAATTGTGGGCCTCTATTCTCGGCCGATCGAGGGAACCAATAGTGTGCGGTCGTAAAACGCACGTGTTTCGGCTGGGATACATGTGTACTAAAGGGCGAAGTTTCGGGTTAGGTCCGAGTTGGATAGTTGGGAATAAGTGGATACGAATATTTAAAAAAAAAACTATTATTATAGATATAGAGACGTCATATCAAATCCGACTTATCCTGGACTTCTGTGCCGTTGCATATTTTTTTGGCTATCCATTATCTTATATGATTGAAATATTCTGTTACCCATAAACTACTATGTATATTCAGACCATCTTTTTTTTTCAATATTGTTAAACTTAATTTATCTTCATTTTATTCCTTTTTTATTTTATGTGTGCAAAGAGTATTATAAATACAAATCACTTAAATACTTTTAATTTTAATTTGCAGATCTATTTTTGATAGAAATATAAACATTTCACACAATCATTATTGATTGAATATATAACAAAGATCGAGAAAAAAGTTTAATATCCAGTAAAATAAGTTTTTTGTAATTAAGTTGTTTCAAATACTTTGCCAAAAAATCGTCTACACAAGTAATTGTAGCCTATATTATTAGAGTAGTGTGTCATCTATCGACACATAGCAGAACTAATGACGTATAATTTTTCGATACTGCTTACGATCGATAACAGATGGCGGTACTAAGAAAAAATCTTATTAGAATTTGGGTGCCTAAAATAGTAATCATTTTCATAAGGTAATTAGAAATTAAAATTATTTCTTTAAAAGCGTATTTTAAGCAAAAAATGCTTACTAAAATTTATGTCATAATGTTCCTGTATTTCCTATACAAAATTGTTCAATTTTTTAAGCATTTAAGCGACTAGCCTTAGATTAAGTATGAGTATTTTAACTCTTCTAGATGTTAGGATAGGATGATCTATACTTTCAACAGTTGCACAGTTATATACCTCATTTTATTTAAAAACTATTTAACTAATCAAATACTCAAAGTAATACTTTTCCCTTATCCACATAATACCAACTGAACCGAGTTCCCAGTTCGGCCATTTTGAATCGCGTCACGTCCGGGCCGGCGCGTAATTGGCGCCATTTACCGTCCGCCACCGCTTCGTTACACGTTCGGTCCTACGTCCGTTGCAAACCAATATCTGCCCGTAACTTTAATATTGGTAACAGCTAGCTTCTAGTACGGTCTAGTTTTGGGAATATTTTAAATGTTTTTACCTTTGCAGATAAAGTAAATTATCGCTTGATTTTCTGCATAGCTATCTGTAACCTACCTTGTTTTCTTAATCAATGTAAAATCGTATATATCTTTTAATGTTAGCACACTATCGGGCTAATTTATAAATGATGTAAGCAGGCGCTTAGTCAAACAAAGCTGTCTTCTTCTTTAGAATGTCACATGAATCCCTCCCATGAGTTCCCTTTAAATATTTAGTTTTTATAAAAGCGAAGAAATAAAATATGGCAAGTTTCAAAATACATAATAATAATCAAATATATTGAAATCAGTTTGATTCCCGATGTGGTAATTGCATGAATTCCGTAATTAACAATTGAATAAATAGGAATTACCTAAACTTTTAATAAATTGTTAAATAAATCACTATTAAAAACGTAAAATATTTTATGAAGTTACTTTATACACACAATCGACTAATAAATAGCAGATCCCGTTTTATATAATTGTACATCGACATAATCAGCACATTATCATGCGACCATTTTCATTCAGTAAGGCCGAATAAATCAACGGGAAAGCCGAAAGCCGACAATAAATTTTGTCCCAATCCTGGTCATCGCCGACCCAAAAGGCGTTTTAGCCAACCCTGGGACGGACCTTTCCGCTAAATAAATCCCTTATCTCCATACGGCAAACCTTTCTAGGGTCCAGCTTAATAAATTCAGGTTGGGTCTTGCTAACTTTCTTTGGTAATTTACACGTGCTGTTTTTACCGCTTAATTTTTTGTTTGAAATGTTTTTGTTGTCTAAACGACGTGTGTATTAAGGTATTGAACAACTAGTAGCATTGATTAATAGAATATTTTTTGTCATTAACTTCAATTAAAGTGCTTCGGTAATTAAATTCGTGAATTCCATTCAATACATTCAGTTTTCTTCCTGATTTTTTGCATTTGCATGCATGTGTATGTGGTGATTTATAAACACATTCAGCACATACATTAATGTATGTTGAATGGATGAACTTACATATTTTATCTGAATTATCTTTTTTAGTAAAATATAATATTTAAAATAAAAACAATATTAATCATATTTAAATAGTTTGACCAAAAAATGGTATTACGAAAGAAGTTCATTTACATTAAGGCTAAGTATAAACGAATAAAATAAATATACTTCTTTACAGTAAATGAAAATTATATTTAATAAAGATCACAGTTGTATCAACTCTAGATAAATGGGAGCGGTCTGCTCATTTGAAAGGCGGCCAAGCCGCTGTGCTCCCACTGTGCCCAAATCAATAGTAATTCCGCGGTAATCCCTCGGCCCTCGGAAAAATACCTACCTCACTATACATAATACTATTATTATAATATTAACTGCACCGACGCGACGATGAATATATTATAGTCGTTCGAAATTTAAATCTTAGTCGACATGTTTTGAACCTTAAAGTTATACCAATTTTACTTATGCACGTCTAAGAACTGCTCATCGTTTGTTATTTCATTATATTTTGTCTTACTTCGGCTCATTCATAAACAAGTCGGAATGGCCCAGAAAACGTACGCAGTTCAAATCAGAGCATTAACACTTATTGAGTATGTTTAAAATTACTGATTAGATATTGTTATTGTGATTAACAGTGGACCAAGTAAACAGTGTGAAACGTTCTAATTTTTTTTTTAAATCCTTCACACATATGTATATATAGATGGTACCCGAAAGTAGGTTGCTGCTTAAATTATATGTGAAAAACTTTTAGTCGATATATTTTCGATCTAATTATATTATTGAGCTTACCAGTTTTTGTTTTAAATGAAAAAGTGCTTGGCTTACAAAAACTAAAAAAAATTCGTAAAATTGAGTAGTATAACGCATGATATGTATATCGGTCTCGTTCTTTTATTCGATATTTATACATCCATCTCTTTCTGACTGCTGACCGCTTGACCATTGGTTGATAACCGCCCGGGGATAACGCACACATCAATAGATTGTATTATTTATTGTGTGATAGGGTTGTGTGCACGTATGGGCGGAGAGACTCTCCGGTTGGTATTTATATATCAATTGATATTAGTTTTCGTATTGAGAGAGGAATATATGCTTTATAATGTAAATATTCGCTCAAATATTTTTTTTTATTCTTAATTTTAACTGATAAGTTTTGGTAATAACAATTTTATTGTAGCTTAAAATTAAAAAAAAAATACATATTTTGTTAATACTTTTTTTCAATCATTAGTGATATAATATGTAACACAAAGCGTGAAATAGCTCTTTCTGATGATGCATCCTTATAATGATAATTGTGTCTTGTCCAAGATAGAACACACTAATATAACGTACAAACAGTTTCAGTGTAGTGATGACAAAATCTTAAGGAATAGTCATCTGCGCAGGCGCAGTAACAACGTGCTTTTTGAATCACAGGAGTAATACAGATAACCTTTTAACTACAGACTGCTACTGAGAACTCCTAGAAAGAAAAACTCCTCTTTGTACTGACCCTGCCCAGGATTTCAACCTAAAACTTTAGGGTCTGCAGCCTCATAACCTAGCTACTTGATCAACAAGCCAGTTCAACACAATCAGGTACATACAGATCGGCACGGTCTGTAACCTCTTAGAGATTAAATTTAAACAAAACTCCTTAAATATTTACTAATAACTGTCTCATAACTTATCTCTAGGTTAATGGTTACCAATAAACTGCCCCCTTAGTTTTGTCCAACATTTGCATTTTACACGACGTGACAAACCGAAATATACTTAGGTATCAAAGTATAAGTAATTAGTGTTGAGCTAATACTTTGTATGAATTAAATGTACCTAAGTCCGTGTTATCTAAGACGTTTAAAGTTATCAGGCTTCCGAAGTATTGGTGAGTATCGATACCTTGTAGTATCTCGGCTGTACCTAAAACTTTAGGGTACGCTGGGTTAAATTGATATTTGTAAGGGTTCACTTGGGTATTGAGATGGAAACTGTTGTATAATATGTAATGTTATACAATACATTTAATACATTGTTATAATATAAAACTTTTAATCTAATTAGTTCTTACCACTGGGCAAGAGATGGCCCAGGGGTAAGAACGCGTCAATCTTAACCAATGATCGTGGGTTCAAACCTGGGCAAGCACCCCTGAATTGCTTTATTTGTGATTTTTCATCTCGTGCTTGACGGCGAAGGAAAACATCGTGAGGAAACCTGCATGTGTCAAATTTCACTGAAATTCTGTCACATATGTATATCACAAACCCGCATTGGAGCAGCGTGGTGGAATAAGCTCCAAAACCTTCTCCTCAAAAGAGAAGAGGCCTTAGGATAGCAGTAGGAAGATTCACAGGCTGTTACTGATGAATATAATTAGTCTAGAAAAGAAAGGTAATAATCACCACAGATTAAATACGATAGTACAGTGACGCATTAATAATATAATGAAGTTTGTTTTTTGTAATATTTACTATTGTATTTATTTTTACATATTGACTATAAAATTATAATTATCAATAATAAATACGTTAAGATAAAATTATAATTATACTATTATAATTATCTTGACGTGATACAATGAAGATGAAGTTGAAGTCTTTCTTTACATCTAGGTAGTGTATCTCTATACGAAGGTCCCCAAAATTAAAGCGTCTATATTATTCATTTAATAGTTAAAATTGCGTGTATGTAATCAGCCACTTAGGACATTTTAAATATAATAATAAATGAAATCCTTAATGTTTCAGTGAGTCGACTGAGTCGAATAAATTAAGAGCGTAAAGATAAATAATAGAATATCTTAACAATGAAACAGTGTAAGCATTAGGCTACTTATTCCCCGGAAACGCCCGGCCTTAGGATCAGTGTGCTAAATGTGCGGACGACAATGTTCCTCGAACAGTGGTGCTGTGGAGTCGACTTTGAAACCACTTGTTTAATATTTCATGACTTTGGTTTAAGCTTTTGACGCAATTTGATGACACTTTATATATTTTTTTTATTACATAGTAAGGCGGACGAGCATATGTGCCACCTGATGGTAAGTGGTCACCAACGCCCATAGACAATGGCATTGTAAGAGATGTTAACCATCTCTTACATCACCAATGCGCCACCAACATTGGGAACTAAGATGTTATGTCCCTTGTGCCTGTAATTACACTGGCTCACTCACCCTTCAAACCGGAACACAACAGTACCAAGTACTGCTGTTTAAGTAGCTTATTTATATAAATTATTTAAATGGATTTCAACGACTTTATAGCTTCAAGCAAGACATGGTCGTGGTAACTGGTAACAAAAGGTTATATAAATATGTATTAATCTAGTAATTAGCTTAAAAAGTCGTTAAAATTGTTCCCTTTGTGAAAACATATAAATGAAATAATATTCGTTATGAATGTAAGATAATAATAATTGTAATTAAACATATGATAAATGTTTCGTGTCTACGCGTCTCGTACAGCATCCTACATCCGAGGTCCGGGCTCCGTGCGGTGTTTGGTCAGCGTCTGAAATATACATATTGCGTGTTTAACTGTAACATGTTTGTAAATAGGGTTGCCATTATTAATATTACCCGTTCCAATTTTAAATTTTATTGTAGAAAACAAATCTAAATAAGTCGTTTTATATCTGTATTAATGTCTATACATAAAATTATGTCGCCAGCCATTTATTATTTATTTAAAATACATAGGTAACCTGGAAAATAGGACACTTGATGATAAGTAGTCTTGTACTACCAGAAGAACTAGAACTAGTATGATAAGAAAAGGTGATGAATTATCACTTACATTAATTTAAATAATATTTTAACTGAGGTGTTATGTCCCTTGTAGTTACACGGTCATCTGTAGTCGGTCAGGAATACAGCTGGTGGAATATTTGAGAAAGAAAAAAATCTGTTATTGTATAAATTGCATATATTGTAAAGATGAGATATATATGATATATATATATATATATATCATATATATCTCATCGGGTTTTTATATATATATATATATATAAAAACCCGCTGATTTTCTTTCGCCGGTTCTTCTCAGGTCTGAGGTGTTTATTTCCGAACCGGTGGTAGATTTATGACAATCAATAAGTAAGTGTAACGCTTCAACATTGAATAAAAATATTTGAATTTGATGTGTGGGTGGTACTTACCCAGACGGGCTTGCACAAGACCCTACCATCAACAAAAATCATCTCTTATAACTAACGATAAGTCGTTTTATATTTGTATTGATACTTACTATTTCGTTTAAAACTTTATCCCGTCTCAATTACATTAGTATCAGCCTTACATAAAGGGATTACTTTAATAATAAATATTTACCATAAAATAGGGAGAGAATTTGATTATTTAAATATCAATGCTTAAAGGTCGGATCAATATAAAGTCCACACTACACTGAATGGACACACCTCATTTATATTTTACTAAACAGGTGCCCTTTTCTTCAGCTGAGATCAAATGTGTACCATTTTATAACCAGTTTATATTAAAAACGAGTCTCATTTCAATAGATGAGATCAAAACTGTAACAGGGGATGCTGTGAGGTCAGTGGGTCAACATTTGGGGTAATTTGGGTAAATGGATGGACAAGGGATGTTGTGTCAGAGGTCAGGTTGAGATTATGTTAGTTTTCGTTATTATGTATTAAATGAGGTAAGAAGTTATACAATGGCATATATTTCTTTTGTAAACTCACGTGTTTGTGTAGGTATAATTTTATAACATTGTAAGAGAAGTTAACCATCGCTTACATCGCCAATGCGCCACCAACCTTGGGAACTAAGATGTTATGTCCCTTGTGTCTGTAATTACACTGGCTCATTCACCCTTCAAACCGAAACAACAATACCAAGTACTGCCGTTTTGCGGTAGAATACCTATCTGATGAGTGGTACCTTCACCAAGTGAAAATTAAATTAGGTTCCAACCTTATTAGACTTAGGATTTGAGCTGAAAATGGTACCACTGGTGACCAATAAAAACGTAAGAAAATCAAGTTGTTAGATAATTTAGTGCTTTTCTATTAAGTAAATAACATAATTAGCATAAAATAACACCGATACAGTATATTAAAGACAACAGAGAAAAAGATAAGTATATTTCTATATATTATTTTAGAATAAGAAGTTTTGAAAATTAGTAGGTTTGTTTAAATTTATTGATTCCATAAGTGGCAACCCTGATCCGCGTAAGGCAAGATAAGTAACGGGTACTTGAGAGGCGTGATGTAACACATTTGTAACGCGTAGATGTAAACATAGATATCGCTCAACACTATAGCAATTTCGTACAGGATATGTAAAGCATCTACGTCCGCGTGGTCGCATATAAATGTGCCAGTATGACGAATACCATTTAATTTTGTTCAAATTGCCTACAATTTGCAGCCTTCTGAGATGTCGTGATTCATATAGTCCGTTATAAATGGTGAATTCATGTACATTCATGTAAGGTGTTTCGTTATATGTCAACTATTTCGTTGATGGCGTTCAGTACAGATGCGTTTTAGTAAGTAACTGGGGACAGCGTCCCTCATTTTGTTGTATGGAATATTATTTTTACACTGTATAAAAAAGGCTATTAACGGTGACATAGAATATAACCTAAAAAGGCTCCGTTTGATGCAGCATAAGAATAATCATTTAAATTGATCACTTTGTAGTTAATATTACTTAACGTTACAGTAATTTTATGATAAAGATATAAAAACTAAATGATTTGCTGAATGAAGCAACTTTTTTTTTTAAATACGAATTTTGTGTTAAAGTTTTACCACGCACAGATAAAATATTAAATTATATTTTTAATCTGTGCAATATAATCCGATAAATCATCAATCGATAAATTCCACAGAATATGTGTCGTCCTTTATACAAAAAATAAAAATAAACGTAATATACCAAGTAGTATACATACAAAACTTATGTTATATCATACATACTCTCCTTATAAATATTTATTCGCCTTCATAATTCACACGAGGGGTCAGACGCGACACTTTTTATTCGCCACTGTTGTTTAAGATTCATGAAGTCATAAACCATTGGATCAAGTAAGTATTGAAAATGGATATGCGACGCATAAGTTAATAACCATTCTGTCTTTGTTATTATTGAAGAATTAATCTGTGCATTACTACCCGGTTGGACTTATTTTCATGTGCTATTTGTGTTTATTTACATTTGTAGTTCATGTGGAATATCGTGATGCATGTGTCGAATAAAGTTGTGCCATATATGATTCCACCAAGTGTGGTGGTTTAGGCTCCAAGCTTTTAAGAGGCTGATAATTACAGGCTGTTACTTTAGTGATATAGCGAAAGTTCGGTAAATGCTTTATTAAAGTTAAGGATATTATCTTGCTCTACTGTTCACTTTAACTATGAATAAGTCTAATGCACACTACATTGAATTAATGATTATTACTTTAAAATTTATTATAAATCACTTTTAAATATGTAAGTATGAAATACATATTATAGTACATTATATCGACAATAATTTATGTTTGCAGACCATCATCCAAGGTAACAGTTCTGAATCATGAGATATCATAATAGGGAGCTGAGCGTCGGATTTACTCTCGTCTCTCTACCTCTATTTTTATTTGCGAAGAGTTGAGACCACGAGGTGAACGGGTACGATGCAAAAGGGTAATAACCCTATTTTATTATTTCTTGAATGATAAACACGTGCATTTAAATCTTTTTAATAAAAATGTGAGTTAAATGTCACACTCCCAGATACACAGAACTTTCTGTAGTTGGCAGACATACTTACTTTCGAATTTACAATATTAGTATAGAATTAATGAAATCAAAATCCTGTATTCAATATAGAAGCATTACACTTACTTATTATGTTTGGAAAAGAAATACCCTGATCTGAGAAGAGGAGAAACCGACTTAATTACTATATGATAAATTTATTAAAGTATTATCAAATTATTTTTATTTAACGTACTTGACTAACGTACGTGACTTTTTGCCAAGTTACGCAGTGGAGAGCGGGCATTATTACCGATAAGTATATGGGGCGGTGTGTTCGCGTGTGGATTTTGAATAATATATTATTTTCTTATGTAAAATGCCCGATTACTCCCATCCAAGAGATTTTTGTGCCACAAAGAGAAGCTCTTTTATGGCACTTTATACGTTTGTTCTTAAATTTTGTTATTTCAGAAGCAATTCTTATGAAAATACTTATTCGTTGTTTAGAAATCAAAACAATGTTCCTTTTAGAAATCATCATTTATTCAAATATCATATTTAACTATTGTCCTTTTATAAGTAAGTTTATATGTTTGTTTACCTTTTTACTAATTTAAATAAGTAGATATTTGTTTTTTTTTGACCTAATATAATATCTATATCTAAATATTATTGATGTAATTTATTACACAGGAACCTATGTTTTGGTATATCATATTTGCGTATTAAAAAACATATTGTTTTTATTTTAAAAATAAAGACAGGGACGGAATACAAGGATACGATACATACGGACGTAAGAAAGAGACACAAATAAAATTTTAATTTGATGATTTAACATATTTACGGTAAGATTTACGTTTAATTAAAAATGAGATGATAGCTGTGAACGCTATAAAAAGGGACATATTTTGACTAACAACTGGCATTCTGGATGTCAGAGAAAATATCAAATATAATTCTATAACCCAGTATAACCAATATTGTTTGGAGATAAAGATCTATCCAATATGTTATACTTAAGCACACAGACAGGCTTGGATAACAATTTATATTTTTTCTTTTTTAATATATACGTTCAACTTCGTCCCACTATATATATTTAAAAAAATATTTGGAAATGAAATTAGTTATTATAATTTAAATACGTTAAACTATACATCGGTATTATTATAATAGGTAGACCATATGGAAAGTCGACTATAATATATTTCCGCGCGGGTCACCGCAAGCCAATGACTAGATCTATGAAAGATGGCGTAAAAAGAGGTATATTATTTTATTATCTGAAGCCAGCCAGGACCGGCGACGGCAATATCACCGTATATAGATTCGATTTTCTACGTGAATTCGTTTGACGGCCTTCATAATGCGACATATAAAACTGGGGACTTACGGACCCCGAAACCAATTTCGGGTTATGACCCGACGACTCTTTGATAATATTCTCGGGTTATTAGGTACGGATAGGAGTTTTTACTATGGCTATTTTTTCCGCTGACGTTGGATTATTGGGAAGGAATTTACGAGGTTCGGTGTACTGCAGCTTACGTTTGTTTTATGGCACCAACTTCGGGTATTTCTATACTGGTTTACGGGACTAAAAATAATTTATCTTTAAATTACTGGTACAGAAGTTAGAGCACCTGAATCTTAACGGAAGATTGCGGGATCAAACTGGGCAATGTGAATTAGAAGTACATTCTTAGTGACATTTTTGTGACAGGACACTTGGTTCCTAAATTGTGATACCATATTCAAATTTCATATAACATACTAAATTAAAGCACCAATATTTCATATGACCAGGTAAATTGTATTAGATTAATTCTATTAATTGTACACTAAAGTTCATCTTACCAGGTTCATGAACTTAATGGATTTTTTTTTTCGAAAATATCCGAATGTTTCATATTAAACAAAATCCAGGACAAAATTCTCGGTAATTTGTTTTCACGACTACGATCATCTTTATTCCGTTGTTCAGGCCCTTTAGCTATGATCACGTAACATTTGAAGTACAAAGTGTATCGACTCTAACACGCATTGAGCGCAAACGACCGAATATCACCTCATAAAGTACTCGACGCTTAAGTTTGGTTTAGCTCTATACGTACTACGTGATCTGGTGTTCAACTGTTGCGATGACATTGTTTCTATGTCTTATCTTATATATATGTATGTATTTTGGATATATACTTGGAGGAAAGGAGAGGAGAAAGATTGTATTGCTTAGGAAAATTTTAATCTTTGGATTTCTTACTTTTGCCAGAATACTCAAGACATTCTGGCAATTCTCAAATATTAAATTCTGCCATTTGTTTATCCATCCAACATGCATTAGAACGTCGTAGTGAAATGAGCTCTACGTCCTCCTCCAAGCTCCTCTAAGGGAGCTGCCAATAAATTTATACATGCAGGTAATAGTTTTTCTTTGTTTAAATATTAATATTAGAATAATCTATCACAGATAAGTGCAAGTACTAAAATCAATCAAATTAATAGAAATATACACCAAACACTAGTCCGTACTAGATCTTCGGAGATTTGTAATATTAGTAAAAATATATTTTAAAAAATTGTACTGTATAAAACTAGGCAAAATTGTTTCAATACTGTTGTTACACATTAGTTAATTTATTGTATTTTATTTTACTATAAAACATTGGATTCGCTGTGCATCGCTCGCCTTATAATCAATATTCTTTGTTCAAAGGAAATGCATCTATAGAACCATGAACTCCGTAATAGCCATGTAGCTACTGATTGGGATAAGGAGTTAGAAGCTACTTCAATATTGCAACTGAAGTATTCAATAATTACGATACATTCGTATATATTTATTTACAAACTATTTATTCTACAATTTCAATCGTTAAAGTGAACCATGCCCAACGAAGGATGGACTTTGCGTAGACGGAAACTGGGTGTATAGACAAACAAAACTTATAATTACACCTTATTTATAAAATCTATAAGTAGGCACATTCATATATTCGTATGATTAAGGGATGTATTCTATTTATAGAAAATGCATAATATGCTTAGTAGAGATTTTTCTTAATAAGAGGTCATTTGATAGATTTTATTAGTCGCTTAAAAAATGCAACAAGACTCGTGTAAATATTTGTAAAACTACAGGCGTCGCTGTAGAGAGGCAATCATCCCAAAAAAAACTCTTAGGCTACATAAGATAAGAAACGAACATACTAAAAAATGCAATCAAAATCACAGCGATATCTACAACAAACTACTTTATTAAAGCACACTCTATATTCATAACGCCTCACCGACACTATCACACAAATAATATCTCCCCCGAAGATGCATTGGAGAAGAAATGTATCAGAAAATGTATAAAAAAGCAGTATTGTGAATATAGTTGGCAGCGAGCAAAGGTCGACTGGATATGGCTCACTTAAATTCGTAGTAACAAGTATTCAGTCGTAAAGTCAATGGTATATTTTAAGTTTTGTGTTATATATATATATATATATTACATATATACCTATATGTGCCTTTTATATATTAAATATTTGTGACCGATTCTATTTGTGTTCTATATGAGTAAATAAACATTTCAAGTGAAGTGTGTTATTCTTACATTGTGTGTTATGTTTATGAAGTGGTAGTTTTGTAAGTAATTATTTTAGTTCTAACTCATATAGAAAACTGTGACAAAATATTTCACCATTTAATATAGTTGTCACAAATTCCTTATAACGATTTAAATATTTCGATTGAAAAAGCTAATAAGACATTCATTGGATTTATGCAGTTTGTAAGATTCCACGATTAATTATATTATTCTATCTATCCTTTCCAGTATAGCTTTATCTAGAAATACATATACGGACTGTGCGGACGACCGTGTGATTTTTGTAGGGGATACAGGATTTTTCAAAGATATAAACCGGCCTGACTCGGCTTGTCCGAAAGGGTGGTTCTGGATGGTGTAACGCAAATATATTGCAATATTAAATGTAAAAATAAATAAATAAAAAAAGTAATATTTGCAAGAACACTTGCTTTTCCTAGCAATATAAAGGCCCATGAAAAATAATGTTAATTTAGTGCTAATACAATATTTTTTGTAGACAAATATTTTAAACGCCTATAATTTTTCAATGTAAGTAGCATCCACCATATTAAAGTCTGATGACGTCATAAAGCCGTTCGGAATGGTTTCAGAAATCTTATGATATCTATAATGAAAAAAAGGTTGATGTGTTAGTATTTAGATTGCAAATTGTTTATAAGATAAGACATACATTTATAAAAGTATTTGTTTAGATAATAGTACAATGTACATAAAATATTATATAATAAAAAAAATGGTTGTCTGTAAAGTCGGTTTACGGACGATAGTTTAACGTGATAACGTCATAACAGATAGATGCGGCGCAAGCAAACAATCGGCGTAACGGGACAATGCGTCTTCCTTATTCGTGCATGCAGCCAGCTTCATCGATTTATTAGACGTTGTCACGTCAAAAACTAGTATGTAAAGTATTCATTCATGATGATTTAATCTGCTCGATTTAAAATAAGTATATTAAATTATATAATATTAATAAATTATATATAATAGCAGCTTAAGTGTTTAACAGATAACAAGTTTAATATTTTAATATTGTGTGCACTGCATAACACCATCCGTTCGTATTCACAGTTCAGAGGTTATAGGATCTTTGCCAAGCCAACTGGCCGAGGTATGGAATGACATGATATCATACTATAAATATATCTTATAAAACAAAATAGTATATTATTCATATATGAATAATATACTATTTTATAATCCGATTATGTAATATTTTTATCATTGAAAGCATCACATCGTGGTTTATTTGTATCTGTATAGTCTATGGTTTTGATTTAAGTAATTAACTTAATTACACTTTTAAGTCAATTATAGGATTATAGATATGAAATAAAGAGTGTCAACAGTAAAACATATAAGAAAAAATTGGTGTAATTTTAAAACTTAAGATTAATTTCAAGTTATGCCGTTGAGCGAATGCATTCTAGGTGTCTTTTAGCCATCGACCACACATGGGCTGTGTGGTCGGTGCTTTTAGCTGATCGAGACACTTGATATACCTACTATAAAAATTAAAATTTGACATAACCTTGTAACAGTGAATGGCGTATTTAATAATTATTCTAAAAATAATTTACTTATTAATTTAAAATGAAATTTAACGTCACCTTAAAGTTACATAGTCCTATCACACATCAGTTAAGACCTTTCGGCAGCCACAGATTAGTAATATACCTGCCTTTTTTTTTTTTTTCGCTGGAAAAACGCCTTTACGCGTTTCCCCCACTTGAAGTGGGGGGGTATGTGGGGCTCGCCGGCACTGAAGGCACCGGAATACCCACTAAAAAACCAGCGGTATCCTCTCCGTCTGGTCAAGGGGCGCCACGGGATCGCTTGCGCATGCTACCGTGACGCCCCGACGGTCGGCCCGCCTTTGCGGGCCTCCATTTCTAAGGGGGTTCCGGGATACTGGGAACCCCCCTAGCCCCGGCGGCTATTAAGGCGGGCGGAGAAGGTGCGCATAACGCCGACGCCTCCTCCCCGGTCTTCTTCGACGGATCGAGTCAGCGGAGGCGCTTTCCTCACGCTGCCGCTCCGCGGCCTCCTTCTGCGACATGACACTCTCGCAGAAGGAGACCATTTCCAACCAGCACCTCTATATTACTCCGCTAACTAACGCTGCCGAGCGTGATTAACGCCATGCTCGGCAGCGAGAGATCTCCGCCGACTAACGCCGCCAGGGTATGCCTCTGAGGCCCCCAAGCAGCACACTCCGTCAGGGTGTGGTGCGCCGTGTCCAGAGGCGCACCACACTCATGGCAGGAGGGTGATACCTCCCGCCTCGCTATCTTGTGCAGGTACTTACCGAAACAGCCATGTCCGGTAAGCACCTGCGTCAGCCTAAACGAAAGTGTGCCACTTTTCCTCACCCAGCGACTCAAGTGGGGCCGAATCGCCTCCACTGTCGCTAGGCCGGCTGATGGGGACCTCAGGTCCTCCTCCCGTTTACGAATCAGGGCTTGCTGGGCTAGAGCCCTGATTCGTCCCACCTCCACGGATCCTGGACGGCCACCGCTCGCTCTGGCTTCCACTCGAAACCGGTACACTTCTGCGAGTACCTCCGCTTGGAGTTCCCAAGGCGGATCACCCGCAAGAAGTGTAGCCGCCGTCCATGACACCGTACGGTAACCACGTATAGCCCTCACCGCTATGACCCTCTGCGGTCTCCGCAGAAGGGCCTTGTTCTGAGCAGTGAGAGCGTTCACCCAAATGGGTGCACCGTACAGCGCCATGGAGCGCACCACACCGGCATATAAGCGCCGGCATGGTGATTGCGGCCCTCCCACGTTGGGTAGGAGGCGGCCCAAGGCAGCAGCAGCGTTGATGAGCTTCGGGCCCAGTTGGACAAAGTGTTGCCCGAAGCTCCATCTTCCGTCCAGAATCAGGCCCAGATACCTCATCTGGGCCTTAACTTTTCCATGTTAACTTTTCCACCGTCCATGGGACGGTGATACCCGCCCCTCGTGGGGGGCCTCTCCGGGGACCGTGGAAGAGGAGGGCCTCCGTTTTGGATATTGAGACCCTCAGTCCCAGCATTTGAATCCGGTCCACGGTGAGAGTTGTTCCGACTTCGGCCAGGCGTGCTGCCTCCTGAAAGTCCCGCCCCGTCGCGGTGATGAGTGTGTCATCGGCGTAACAGAACACCCCCATACCGGGAAGGACTTCGTCGGCTTCGATTGGCTCTCAAGAGCCAATCGAAGCCGACGTTCCACAGAATTGGGCCGAGAACCGACCCCTGTGGAACGCCGCAGCCTACTCGACGCCGAACCAACTTCCTGTTGCCCCCCACCCAGACAACCTCTCGGTCCTGGAGGTACGCCTCCAACAACCTCCCCAGGTAGGTCGGCACTCCATGGTATCGGAGTGCCTCCCTGATCGTCTCGAATGGGAGACTGTTAAAGGCGTTTTCAACGTCTAACGACACCGCCAGGACCACTTTCCCCTGGGCCACCGTTTCCGTGGTCCGAGTCTTCAGGGCGTTCAGGGCGTCAACCGTTGAACGGCCTGCCCTGAACCCGAACTGAGCCTCTGAGAGACTCGGACCGACCTCGTCGAGGTGTTGAACGAGACGGGCTGCGAGAATCTTTTCAAACAGCTTGGCCGTCTCGTTCAGCAGCACTATCGGCCTGTATGCCGAGGAGGAGCCCGGCGGTCGCCCCTCCTTCGGCAACAGCACCAACTTCCCCTGCTTCCAAGGCTTCGGAAACTGCCCGCTGCTCAGACATTCATCGAACAGCTCCCGAAGCCTTGCACCTAGGTATTCCAGGGCGTCGCACAGAACACGCCCTGGAACACCGTCCGGACCCGGCGCTGTATTTTTTGCCCTCAAGCGGCTGAGGGCCAATCTCCATTTCTCGCTCCGTGATCAGTGGTGGAGCCACTAAATCCTCTATCACGGAGCGAGGGGCCATAGACGGAGGGACAAACTCGCCTGGGAGGGGAAACAGCTCCCCGACCAGGCGCAGGAGGAGCTCCGGCGGCAGCATCTCCGTCACAGGGGCGGTTTGGGTGCGGAATCTTCCTCGAACCCTACGGTACGGTCGCCCCCATGGGTCTCGGTTAAGCTCCGCCAGCAGTTCCTCCCTCGCCTTCTCTTTGGCCCGAATTATCGCCAGCTGCAGACCCTTTTTCAGCTGGCGGTAAATGGCCAAAAGCTGTCCCTCTAGGTCCGCGTCGAAGCCGTTACGCCTTCGACAGCGGACATAGGCCCTCCGCGCCCGGCTGCACGTCGCCCGAAGCTCAGCTATTTCGGGCGACCACCAGTACACTTGCCGGCGTGAAACTCTGCGCCGGGTCCTCGGCATGGCCGCATCGCATACCTCTTGGAGGGCACTGCGCATGCGGCCCGCCAGTAGTAATATACCTGCCTAAATAAATTATTCAATTAAAGCTACTTAATGTAATCTTAACACTATAATATTTATATAATTTATAACAAGGGTAGAACTAAATTAGAAGCTATACAATATGGTATACATCATTTAATATTAAAATTATATCACCATTTCGTCCCCTATTGCGCCCCTTGTTGGGCGCCAAATGGACGATTCTTTACTTTCAATTATTTTCTGTCCCGTTTATGTTTTATATAAATTGATCTATCCGTCTGTCTCGCTCTAATAAATGGTGCTTCGAAAATAACATGGTGTGGGCGGTAGTGACTGATGACGTACTATTGCAATGTATCGCTTAAATTCGATTGGATTCGCATTGTTATGTTTCTTATTGGTTATGCATACGGTTTTTTAAATCAAAATTACATTACATTTTGTTGTTATTTAATTTTACTAGATTCAAACTTTATTAACTTACTCGTAAGAACAAGTACTTACCATTGGTGATTTGAATAAGAATAACTTAAGAAACTGTTACAAAAATTTGTCCACGTAAAACTTCTCCATAGCTTTTTATCGTATCTGAAATATTTCCGTTATTTTTTTATTAATGTTAAAAAAATAATTTACTAAATGCAACATTTTAAAATAGGATTTAAATTTTTAAAAGATAAATATACACTAAGCCGCACCACAGACTATAGATTACATATTTTCCCTCCATAATTTGATGCACAGATAATGTCCGCTTGTCACAAAGGAACTGGGATATCCAGCCGAGGAGATTATTGGAAGCAGAGCTTTGATGGGCTCTGAAGATTTCGTATGGCGGGAAATATTAAATATTCAGAACGGAATGGATATATGCGACAACTCTGTTGCTTTTGTTATGCGATTTGGATATTATGCTCTCCCGATAGTATGGAAATTGGTTTGTAAGATTTATAATGTACGTAGTTATATGTAAATTTCAACATACTTTTATTTAAATAATATTATAAAATTTTTAAGATTTTAACAATTCTTTGTAAGTACAGCTAAGTAACTTTGAGAAAATTTATTTATGTATGTGACGTCAAATTTAATTAAAAAAGGTTTTATTGTAATGCTAATATAATGTTTGTCTTTATATGACATAGAACCTTTGGTCGGTCTACCTCATTACACCACACACTCATCCCGCATCTGATCCGCCGGCTGAGTATGGCTGAATGGAGATTTTTTTTTAATTCAAAATAAGTCCTTAAAAAACGAACCACCCCAGAAGCCAAATGGCCCAGAATTTGTTTAAATTGTCACGTACAGACATCGCGGTTATACAATCCGCTGACAGTGGCTCTCAACGTTTTTGTTAATGAGTTTATTTTTAGGGTTTTGATTTTATTTTATAAATAAACACTTGTATGTATTTTAAACTACTTTTAATGATGCTATAAGTTATTTCTTGAAATAGAAAGAGCATTTGATGAAATATTTAAGTAAGAGATAAGGGAATAGGTAATTAATTTGTTTTTTATTAGTGAAGTTATCGCATAAATAACAATTTTGAATTGTTACACTGCTGGACATTTGCCTTCTTTCCTCTTAAGAAACCTTCTCGGTTTTGAGACTATTTACACTAATTAGAAAAAAATATATACATAAAAGAAGATTTAGTAATCTCATTATAAATAAAAATGGTCTACGTTATTCATTTGGTGTCATAAGTAGTATCTGCAGTGTCAACGCATGCAAAATTTACGGTTCATATCGCATAATTTATAAAAATATACGTTTTTTTTTTAAATATTGAGAACCTCTGGAAACAAAGAGACATACGGTGAAGGGTTAAAAATGCATCGTAGTGGCATAAAAAAAGTTCACTACAGATATCGGATTTTAAATTTTAAAATGTGCATTGTATTGAGCGGCGGGGTTCGGAAATCGATTGGTGCCAGCGACAAAGGGTTAACCATTAATAATAAAAAAAAAACTCATTGATTTTAGATACGACAGCTTGCGCGGGACGTTCGTTTATTTTATGAGTTAATGACGTTATGACAGTTTGCATGTCTCACATACTGCTCGCGTTTTTACTCATCGCTAATTATATCATGAACATTATTATTATTAATGTTATTTGTCCTAAATGTAGGTGACATAATGTCGACGCCTTTGTCCAAGACGATGGGATTCGTAGTATTTTCGAAATCTAAAAGTTCTGACTTTACTTTTTTTTATTGTATAGGAAGGCGGACGAGCGTATGGGCCACCTGATGGTAAGTGGTCACCAACGCCCTTAGACAATGGAAGAAAGAAATAAAGAAATTAAGTATAAGAAATGTTAACTATCGCTTACATCGCCAATGCGCCACCAACCTTGGGAACTAAGATGTTATGTCCCTTGTGCCTGTAATTACACTGGCTCACTCACCCTTCTAATTTACTTTTTACTTTAACATTCCATTGGATAAATCTAAAATATTTACGAGTACACGGGTAAGTACGCTGCACGTCATCACAGCAGGTCTCGACGGAGATAGTGAGTTGACCTGGAATTCTTCCAGAAGTCGTGGTCGTGTATTGAAACATGAAGGGAGTTTTGGAAATAGTGTAGTAATATAGGGACTATAATATATAGCTTTAATATATTTATTTATATATATAACATTGCAAAGGTAGTTCTTTAGCATTTTAGATTTAAAATTTTCATAGATACTTTCGTCACCCTTATATTACCACAATTAAGGTTAGTGCTCACCACCCAGAGTGCGATAATTTCGCTCACCGCGGGCATTGATGGTCACCTACTGAGCGTGTCAAATCCAAAGAAAGGGTAAACAAACGTCATCATACACATTATAATGTAAATATATATTATATATTTATTTTAAAGCCGAGATGATGCATAGGCTAAAACACGTGAATATTAGATAAGCATTATGGGTTCAATCCCGGACAAGCACCAATAATTTTTTAACTGTTTCATTTGGGATTATAATTCAACTCGTGCTCGATGGTGACTGTCTGATGAAATTCTGTTATAGGTGTAACCACCAACCCGTATTAGAGTAGCTCGGTGCAATAAACTCTTTTTGACTATAAGATGTGGGCCTTGACCGGCTCATTAGCTTTTATTCAATCTTTTATTCGATATCGAATATTGTACTCGCAATTTTCATAAATTATTTTAAATTGTTAGGGCATATACAATAATAAGGAAAATTTGTAGCTAAGCCACATTTTTTACCTAATACACGAAATCACAAGTCACGTTCATGGCGACAACCCTATATTGAACCTCTGTACTGTGTATTTCAAATTTATAGTAATACATATTGCATTGCGTACATTGAAGGCTAAATAGGGATAGCCACAAAATATCAATGAACGAAAACCAGCAATGTATACGACAATCAACAATGTAACGGTAAGATATCAACCCTAAAATGCGTATGTCTCGGTTTTCATTGTATGCTACAACGCGGAACCATTAATCAGTCTGTACTGGAATCATCAATATAACATTATACAGATACGTCCAAGTACTCGATTCGAATATTCGATGTATCGATTATGTATCGGTAATTCGATTATGCCAACTCGCATTGTGCGAAGGCTGTTCGTCATCCGATGATAAATGTTGACGTTATAGTTTTTAAACAAGAAGATCATATTTTTTTTATTACTTGATAGAAATAAATAGGCAAAGGAAGTATATTTTTTATTCTCCGACACTCTAATGTTAAATTCAATAAAATATGGTTGGGTTGCTTAATATGATTACTTGGAAAGCGATATTTTTTATACAAAAATGTGATGTCATTTTTAAACATTTCGATATTTTTTTGTTAATGTTAACAAATACATATCAATAACGACCCAATGAACCAAGCTCTGAGCGCTCGTCCGTAAAATAGGTACGCATGTAACAAACAGACGACAAAACTATATATTGAAATACTGTGAATATTAAAAATTCTATATATCCCTATAAAAATATACTATATTTTATAGTAGTAGTTGAAGGGTTAATTAGACAGTACAATTTAAGTTGCTACTTATTACTTAAGTAACAGATTGTAAGGACATTATAAGCAAGTAGACAAAAAAAAATTACGCGGGCATATTTGTATGTTATTGACCCGAAAAACGATAAACTTATTATATATCAGTAACCTAACAGTAAAATACTGGCATGTGAAATATAACAGGCACTGGCGCGGTCTCTTCGACCCGTGAGTAATTTCCCACAGGGCACCTTTCAACGAGGATGACTAATGCCCGCCGGACGCTATGTTTTCCACAAGTAATGCCGTTTCGCTCGCGTCTTTTTGTTGAAAATTTATTATGTAATTACAATTTGCAAATGAGTATGTCGTTTTATATAGCTTATTTCAAATAATCACAATTTATTCGTTACATGTACTATTTTAAATAATGTCAAATTGTATATGAACACTTATGACTTTGCTATTACTAATGTAAAGTTGGTCTTTTATAAATACTATTTGTAAATCTTAATTATCTATGCAAGTATGTATTTGATAAAATTTCTTTTTTTATCAATTTATATAACAAACGAAATGTAAGCCAATTCATTTCAATATTATATATTTTGTTCATAGTTAATTTTAAGAGAGAAATCTACAAGAAACATCAAACGAATGCAAACAATGTTGACGTCTTGAGCACAGAGGGAGTGGGCCTCTCTGCGAGCTCAACAGCTCTCAGTGGAGGACTAGAACCACCCTCGACGTCGGCTCGCTAACAGTCAGAAAGAAATGATACTAGATGTTCGTATTATATTAGTTATTATAGTTCTGCGTATTATTTTAATATTGCTTTAATCACTAATTAATTATTTAATATTGTATATTTTTAAATTACAGTCATTCTTTAACGTTTAAAATGTATATTCATATCAATAAAAAAATGGTTGTCTGTAATGTCGGTTTACGGACGATAGTTTAACGTGACAACGCCATAACAGATA
This sequence comes from Nymphalis c-album, assembly GCA_963151315.1. Taxonomy (NCBI): domain Eukaryota; kingdom Metazoa; phylum Arthropoda; class Insecta; order Lepidoptera; family Nymphalidae; genus Nymphalis; species Nymphalis c-album. The sequence continues at coordinate 3,613,119 of OY720601.1, forward strand.
GATGTACAATCAGCGTAACGGGACAATGAGCGTAACGGGACAATGAGTCATCCTTTTTCAGCCTGCATGCAGCCAGCGTTCATCGATTTATTAGACGTTGTCACGTCAAAAATAATGAGGTTTATATAATAATAAATTATATTCAAATCTGTTAATCTTTTGATGTGTTTGTTAATAGTAGTGCATAACTTTATACCATGTGTGTCTTACGAAGTAGGTCGTGTCATTAAAACGGAGCAGATGTCATTTTTTTGTTAAAGCGATGCCCCGTTAACTTTATTGATATATTCGCAGTTTTTCCCACACGTCCACAAAGGGTTAAAGGCTTCTTTATTGTAAGAGGATATCTAATTTCCTTGAAAGCAAAATTGGCGTAACATTGCAAACGTAGTTCTTTAGCATTTTTTTTTTCGTCATAACCCTTTTTTACCGGTGCGTTTGTAGTATTTTTTTCTTTCTTTATAAAGCGCAAAGAAAAGGCGGTTAGTTTATATCCTGCCTCTTTTGACATTTTGAGGGTTACTGATGTATTCTCAATGAGGATTAATTATTTGAAGTGGGATTTAATATTCGAGTGTGGTGACGTGAATCGTAGGCGGTTGTGAACTTTAAGAGTTTTTTTTATTTAATTTTATGGCTTAAAGCTAACTATAGTTTTTATAATTAACTATTTTTAAAGAAGGGACTAATATATTATATGATATATTATGATTTATTAGACGTAATACTTTTATAATATTACTAGCTGTGCCCCGCGGTTTCACCCGCGTATAATAAATGAAAACCAGCCTAGAGCCTTCATCGATAAAAGGACTATTAAACACAAAAATATTTTTTAAATTCGAACCAGTAGTTCCTGAGATTAGCCGGATCAAACAAACAAACTCTTCTGCTTTATATATTAGTGGGTATAGATTGTTTATGTTATATGTAAATTTGATAATAATTGATTATACTTTGAGAAATTGTAAAGAACGCTATTAATTTTCACACCTCATAACACAACGTGAGATTTGATGGTAAAAGTGACGCAAATAAAAAAAAAAGTTGAAAGAAAAATAATTTCACGCGAATCACGGAGCATCTGCCGTCACCTGCCATGCTAACCCTTGATTAGGTGTCTTTAACTGGCGGGTCTCAGCGACCCATAGCGGATATGAAAGGGTTTGTCCATTGTTTGTCAGAACAGTTATATTACGGTCTTAGATACCAGGTGGGTTGCGTCTTCCGCGTTCTCACGAGTTGCAATCGAATTTGGCGATGAGGGTTAAGTTGATGCAACTGTATTTGTTTAGTTTAAAGTTCAAGTCACGTATTGTGTTTTATAAAATGCTTGACTTTGACAAATATTTAATATTCTTAGGTTCTTGTCTTTATCTTTTTAATAAATTTTGCGGCCTTATTTATAAACGTTGATTAGCGCTTTTGCTCTTTCTTTCATTATTGGTTTGGCATTCGAAAAAAGAAGACACATAATTATTTTACGTATTATCTGCTTATCTATCAACATTAAAATATATTTCGAAACTCAAACTGATTTCTATATTTTTTTAAGATCGGAATTTGATACGATAAATTGTTTTATGATTTTCTTTTACCTACTTAAATAATATATGCTTACTTCAAACTACATTTGTCATAATAATACAGAATATTTTTTCCACCAATTTGGAACGATAAAACGCAATGAACTCTTAACGCATGGGACAAGTTACTTCTTTTTATTTGAAATTATAAATAACAATTATGTTTTCAAACAAAAAATATTAGATAGAGTTACATTAAATTCGCTTTTTAAAGATTTTAGACTTATTTGACTTGATTAATAAAATATTTAAATTATATTAGTTGTATAATAAGTAACATGATAGCCAAAGCAAGTTGTTTGCGAAGCTACAAATGCTATTTACTGTTCGAATCCGCGGACCAGTGACGGTGTCACGTTGCTCGAACGTTACCCAAATAAACCTAAATGCTTGTTTGCTGAACGTAAAACGTATTTCTGCTGGCGACGTCTCGAATGGATAGGATAATAGTTCCGAAACATATGCCATTGATGTTATTCAATATGCAGTTCACTTATAATATAGAAATATATATTTTCAACATTTCAATATACAATCACTAATTTATAATTCAACAAAATAAAAATAATTTTGACTGATTTTTCTCAAGAGATATTTGTTTTTTTTTTTTAATTAATTATATATGTATATTTTTTATCAAATATATATTATTCAAAGTAGTAATATTTCATGCTTATATTATTCAAACGTAACCTTATTACCTCGCTTCGTATATAACAAATACATCAAATATACACCAAATAAACCGCGGTCGTAAAATGCCAATCTATCGTAACAGCACAAATAGAGAAACTACAAAACCCCGAAGTATACGAATAGGAAGCCATATTTTCCACCGATATCCACCCCGGCGGCGTGCGTCCGAAAAAAAATAGATAATCTAACTTTTCTAACGCCCCCGGTCTTATTACACGACTGGTATCATTTGACCTATCGTATTCTTGTACACTGAATACATTTCGCCAATAAATTTACTAAGGTCGCGATCAATTGAGGGTCAAGATAATTCGGTTAATGTACACGGGGGCGTATAGGGAGGAAAGCCAGCAAATCATTACTGACAGTTGACCAAACGGGGTGTGCGCCCCTAAAATATGTATGAGGCCAGAAAAGGCCTGTTATGGTGTCCGAATGTTGATAAGCCAAGTATTGGGGATGTGAGATTGGAAGCTTAGGGGGAGGCTGATTTGAATCGTCGCGAAAGTTCTTCAATATGGGATTGACTCGATTCTTTGAACTTTTGATTTATAATCTGCATTTGTCGTGTTCGGAATTTATTGGAACTGATAGGAATATATTATTCAAGAAGTCATATAGTTTTAATGTTTAATACTACGTATGAATAATAATTAATTTTAGCATTGTTAAAAGCAATAATAAAAAAAAATACTTTATTTAAGTGGGCTCTTACGAGTCTTCGTCGAGTCTCGTCATTGAACGGTTCCAAATGTAGATTCTACCGAGATACACTCAATTATTACTTTTTTATTTTATTTCATAGGACGGTGGACGAGCATATGTGCCACCTGAAGGTAAGTGGTAACCAACGCTCATAGACATTGGCGTCGTAAGAGATGTTAACCATCGCTTACATCGCCAATGTGCCACCAACCTTGGGAACTGATATGTTATGTCCCTTGTGCCTGTAATAATGTAATTACACTGGCTCACTCGCCGTCAAACCGGAACACAACAATAGCTAGTACTTACTGCTGTTTTGCGGTAGATTATCTGATGAGTGGGTGGTACCTACCCAGACGAGCTTGCACTAAGCCCTACCACCAAGCAAACTATTATATTATTATTATTATCACATAAGTTTGTTACCTATGAGTAAACCATATTCATAGCAAGGTGATATCCAGCAGAGACGTTGTATGAATGAACAAACTATATTAGGTCAATCGTATTTTTGGGGTTAGGAAGATTGTAAGTCACTATTTACAGTTTTGAAATGGTCATATCCTAACCAACATTTTATAATATAATAGTAATTTTCTGGATAAAGTAAATTCTAATGGTGAAACAAGTATTAAAATCGATTCAGTACTTTTTGAGTTGATCAATTACGACAATTTCGAACACTAATAACTCTACTAATATATAAAGCTGAAGAGTTTGTTTGTTTTATGCGGCTAATCTGAGGAACTACTGGTTAAAATTAAAAAAAAAAATTTTGTGTCCTTTTATCAGGGAAGGTTCTAGGCTGATTTTTATTAATTATACGCGGGTCGAACCTGGGGGGCACAGCTAGTCATATAAGTATATAACAATTAATCTTGTCACCTTAAGTTGTACTCACTCGATTCAATATACTTACACGTTACTGCACTTTGGTTAAAATCGATACATTTATACAGTACTATAAATACATACATCCCTTGTCGGGTGAAAGTAAAAGAAGTTCACTTTAACAGGACAAATTCAATAAAACTTCCAAAGTACAAACGCAACGTGGGAAAGATAGAACTTCGTTCTGCACTAAATCAAAACAAGTAACGTTCTCCACAAACGTCATTGTTGCCACAACAAAGTGTCTAAATCCCTTTAAATCCGAGAAATAGGATTTTATAAAAAAAAATAGTTAAAAAAAATGCACTCGTTGACTCTCGCAAAAAGTTACAATAGTTCGGGTGACATAAAAAATTGCTTAACAGTGTTGGAAGCGGTGTAAGCTACCGAAATACTAAATACAATTGAATGCGCTATTTTTTTTTAGTTTTAAGAGTTGTAATACGGTTTTTTTTATGTAACAGTTACTTTTATATAACTTTCTGTTACATTAAAAAATATTTTTTTATGAAAACTACTTTTAATATATATATTTAGATTACTTAATGTTGAATTTTATAAACAAACAATTTATCGCATAATAATATGAAATATTCATTTGTAAAATAAAATTACTACTAATACCCAAACCAAATATTGATTTAATTCAACTACTTAATATTTAAACAATAAACAGACTTCAATTTAGCTCTTTAGCTCAAAAAAAAACAATATAAGTAAAAAAAAAACATAGTTCAATTATAAAATAAGTCAAAACGATTACTAAATTGAGCAAATCATACCCTATCACAGTGAAGGAGATCGTAAAGCCAACAAAACACCCTCGTTTCCAAAAACCCATACAAACATAATTAGTATTGTGTACGATATATCACAATTTTTTTACCAAAACATGTCGTTTTAACCCCGATTCCCTATTTGGGTGCTTTTTGGCTCAATTGCCATTAATGTCTATGGTGTCAAGAGGCGATCGGTGTGAATTTTTTGGAAATAATTCGTCAATTCTCATGACCCTAGTCGACCTTTTGTCGTAGCAATACTACAAATTGAATTATTTGTTTTCATTTTATCTATAACTTATTTATTGTTTTAGATAATTTATTTTGTAATCTTTTAACTTTTTCATTGTGAATATTTGTTAATGGTTAATTCTTAATATTTATAGTTTTAAAATATTTGTTCCAATTTTGAATTTGTAAAATATATACATAGCAAGCCGTTGGCATTATAGAATGTAGTTATAGTCACACTCACTATTCCCTATGATAACGAACAAAGGCGATTTAACCCTTACGATGTGCACGAACTAGTTTTATTATTTTATTAATTTGAATGTTGCAATTTTTGCGTATACCTGATCTATTACAATGGGATACCGAACACTCGCCATTTCTCTATTCATTTTTGCATAAGGGGTTCTATTTAATGCTTAGCGGATATTTAAAAGAATTTGAAGCAGATGCGTTTTAAGTACATAGAAGTTGAGTTAATATGAATATAGTAAAGGGATGTACAATTAAAATACATTGGACCGACAACCTAGTATGATACAGTTCATATTTATTATATTATGTTATGTTAAAAGAACAATAAAATTCATTAATTTCATTCATCCTCCTTCCATCTCCCATCAGATTAAAGATATTTTTCGAAACATTTTTTAGATATTCAACAATATTATACTATTTAAACTTAAAGAGTATTTGTTTTTCAATAAAATTTTGTACTCAAATCTATTATGGCAATACTCAAATGATTATTCATAAAGCAAACAAATTTTAACTTCATTTGTTTAAATCTTTTATTAAACTATGTTTGAAGGACCTCTCCGCTTATCAACGAATCAACAATTAGCATACAATGCAAGTAAATTGGGCGAATGATTTGTAAGTGGGTACTATACGTATAGCAAGTACAAAGTCATTACGTGTGTCTTATCAGATCTTAGATCAGATCAATTCGAGTGCTACTTATGAATAGGCAGGGAAGCACAAAGGCAATGAGAGATCAAGTGATATAATTCGAAATTTAAAAACGACTCGAATTGACTTTTAGTTATGATTGAATTAAAAAATTGTAATTCAGTAGTTTTATATACTCTGTTTCACTGATTATAGATAAATGAAGTCACTTTTCTAAATTACTGCTAAGTACATTATATAAAATGTTAAATTAATAAGATATAATAAATGTTACTTCAAATATGAATCAATCACGCTTCAGTTAAAAATATAAAACGTATATCTGTAACGGCTTGTTATTTCTAAACTGATTTATGACCAGAGACAAAGTTGAAAAGCGAAATAGTTTATTTTTTTAAATATTTGTGTTCGGTACGGGTGTTTTATTTGTGTCAAAAAATTCGCAAGGGTTCAGACAACGGTACCGCGATAAAGGGTTTGATTATTACTATTACTAGAACATAAGTTAGTGTTACCATTGTTGTGTAATGAATTATTGGGTTGGGACGCTTCAGGTACATTGAGTACATTGAGCACGTCAAGGGTTACGTGCAAAAATGACAGTCGAAAATTTCACACGCGAATGCGAAGTCACAAACTGCGATATTGTTGTGAATTTAATATAATTAAATTTTTGAGATTTTTAGTGTAGTGTTAGTTAACATTTCAAACTGTAACGGCTATAAATAATAACCTAGAAAGGTAAGTTGAAATATTTTTTTGGCTACATTTCGTATTTTATGTTTCTCTTTTGTTATTATTGATATATTAATTAAGACATACAAGAGAAATATATATATCTTGCTGATTTTGTCGTGTTAACCTAAATAAATAAGGCATGGCAGCAATAAGGCATTGTATAATAATATGCAAAAATATTTTGTCTATACATATGTAAGTATAGATTATTCCAACTACTTACAGAGTAAATGCAGATAATCATTTCAAGCTTTGACATTGAATTGACGCAATATTATTGGTACTCAGTTCTTAAGAAGAACTAAGCTTATTGATTTCACTCTAAAATCTCTAAATGATTATTTTTTGTATTCTCAAAATGAGTATTTATGTTTCATATGGGTAAGAAAAATATAGTTTAACACTATATTAATAAATTCTAAGCCGATTATAACCACTTGACTAATTTTCATGATAAGGATCTTAATAAAGAAACCGTTCATATTTTGAAAAGCAAATCCTTAAATAACTACAACCTCACATAACCACGCGACCGGCCTCAATGTTACTCAAAACCCATCTCAAGCTTCTTTGTACCTTAACCCTTTAATAATAATTATACCTTTTGTCAGTTAACCCTTTAACGCGTCGGTAATTCTTAGAGCGCTACCTGACCCCGGGGTCGGTCTCACTTCCTGATCCATTCCTTTGCCGAACCGTCTCGAGTGCGTGCGCGCAGATCTGATCGATTTTTATCGATTTTTGTTAGAATAGTTCAACAAGTTTGAAATTATTGATTTTGAAGAAGTGATGTTTGTGCTAAGTGAATTTGTTTTATATTTATGGTGAGTTAATTAAATTATTTAATTATATTGATTGGTGATACAAATCATTGCCTTTAAATTATTTAGTTAAATCTATAACTAAATTATTCGTTAAATTAATATCGGTTAATTTAATAATAACAATTACCTTAAATTAAAATATTATAATATTTAACTGCAACGTATAAAGAAAACGAAATTCTTGACATTAAGTACGTCAGCAGTTTGTTTGAGACAATAAAATGAGACCGGACGCGTCAAAACACGTCTGTCCTGGTATCCATGGAAGGATGATACGCTGTTATTTCCAGCATATTCCAATATATTATTTTTTATTGCCCACCCTAAGGAGGTGGGCGGGTGTGGCGTCATGCGTGATATTTGATATAAAGTCGGAACTCAACTTCGTTATGTGATATTCTTTTTTCAAAGGACAATAGCTTCCTATCGACGTAACATATTCGCTCTGATAGTGGATATTTTTCTTGAGTCGCTCGGATTGGTCCAATTATTTTTAACATGCGAATGTTTTCGATTCGTGTTTGTTATTTCAGTTTATAAAAGGCTCGTTAGCGATACTGAAGTAACATTGATGTGTTCACTATATATCACAAAGTATACGTGAATTTTGTTTTTGTTTGTATTGATTATATTTATGAGTTTATTGTTTTGTTCTGAAATTAATATATTCCAGATATATTTTCTTTTAATACTATTTAATAACAGTTATTTATCAATTAAGCAAGACTAACTAAAGCAGCCTGTCTACAAAATATATTGCATAATATATTTACTTATATTAAAATAAATAATTACTTAATTGTATTTTAATGGTTTGTGTATAAAAATGTGATAATTTCGAGTTTAGTGATATTTTTACAAAAACAATATGATTTTTGTTATTTACCTGGTACCTTTGGTAATATGTAACTAATTAAAGCATAATTAATAGCGTGTAAAATCGTTTCAAATTCAATTTGTGTCCATTTTAAAGAACCATTTCGCAAGTGGGGGTTTTTTATACTGATAAAAATATTTAATAAAGTTATTTGAAGATAATATATACAATTCTACAAATATTATTAATAAATAATACGATTATTACCTTTACCAGCGACAATTACGAACATTAAACAATATAAATATACAGCCTGTTCAAGTCTCATTATTGTTGCGTGTTGGTATGGCCGAATTTTTAAATGAAATTAGACACATGCATGTTTGATTACAATGTTTTCATTGCAAGCACGAGATGAATTAAAACAAAAATAAAGCACATGAAAGTGTGGTGAACGACTTGTTTTGAACCCGCAGTCGACATTTAAGATTCACTCATTCTTATTACTGTTATATCTATACGTAGTAGTAGTTATGAAGGATTGATTGAAATTAATTAAAGTTTAGATAATAAATGTGTTTTATTTTTAGAATTCACAGTCCGAATCCATCTGGTTGTGGTCCGAATCTGGTTTCCATAGTACGAGCTCCGCTTAGCTTGGGATCAGATAGATGGCCTTGTGTGAATAATGTCCCAGGATATTGTTTTTATTATTATTATTTGTATATATATAGGACTCAGTTTTTAAGAACTAAGCCTTTCATACTCTAAATTATTGTTTGTTGTATTATATAGTCCGTTTGCATTTTATATTTAACTAGCTGTGCCCCGCGGTTTCACCCGCGTGCAGTTAATAAAATATAATTATTAAAAAATCAGCCTAGAGCCTTCCTCGATAAAAGGACTATACAACTCAAAAATAATTTTTAAATTCGAACCAGTAGTTCCAGTGAGATTAGCCGGATTATACAAACAAACTCTTCACCTTTATATACATTAGTATAGATATAGTCAGACAAAGATGATTTGACACGATAAGCTAATTGACTAATTTCTATGATAAATGTTGAGATAAAACATAACAACCTCATTTTTCGCAATAACTCCGCCATTTTGTAAATTCATGTCAATGTGCAAATAAATTCGGTGTAAATAGGGCGAGGGTGGTGGTCAGTGCCCCGGACCGCCTCCCGTTAGTCCGGCGAACCGACGGTAGGAGGGGGTTGACATTTGTTATAAGGGCGAGCATTTGCAATTATTATTATTATTTGATTAATCGTGTGATCATTTAATCCAACGATTAATGAAATTAGAAATCAATTTATTACGTTTTATAAGAAAATCATTAAATAGAAGTTTTAGAATGCATATTATTGAATTCTATTTCAATAGAAGAGGGAACATAAGACAATAATTTTTTTCGAAAACATTTATATATGATGTTTAAATGAAAATTATAATAAAACAAATAATTCTTAAAATATAACTTTTTCAAAATAAGCAAATTATTAATTATAATAAACTTCTTTTTTTACACACAAAACATTATACGTAATTATAAGGCCTTTATATAGTTATATATTTTAGAAGCTCAGACAAACGAAAATACTGTTTATTCCATAACATACACGGATACATTTTAAAATGTAGACAACATTTGATCAAATCAATACGCTATACGGCAACTTCGCAATTTGCAGTCAATAAAGCTCAGTAATAGTGTGCAAAACTTCCCTAAGGGGGGAGAGACAGGCAACAAATGTCGCGGTCAATCCACCCCAACCTCCCCAGCCACTAGGACCGAGTACACCCTGTGAACAAAATAGGTATACGGTACGAACTGAATATGTTGAAAGTACTATCTAATTTTAATGTTAACTTGTTCTACGCTACAAGTTATTATGCTGTAAATGGATATTACCTATTTTACGTTATTATTTAATTAAGACATATATTTTATTATTTTAAAACGAAAACTAGCAAAGTCGCTTTTAATGTAATTACTAAAGCATATTTCTATTTACCCCTGCAGTTGAGCGTTACATACAACTTGTGTTAAGAGTGAGGACGACTATAGCCCAAGGATTGAACCTGCGACTTTTATGTCGCTATGCAATTGAGATAGTTACGCCATCAACTTATCACTAAACACTCAAAATTAACAACTTAAACAAGTGCTCTTACTTCTATTGACGCTTATCTGTAATAGATATGTTGTCTATTGTTCAAATTAAATTTCACCACATTACAAGTCTATTTGAAAAGTATTTTATACCACATCACAAGTCTGTTTGAGTTTGTCTTTTGTTAAAGTTAAGTTGAAGTTAATAAAAAGTAACTTTTGTATGCACGGTGAATGTTTGGTGTATTAGAAGCAAACCCGTCTTACACTTTAAAGATCACTGGTTTGATTTTGCATGCACGTGCATATGCACTAAAACAACATTTTTGCAAAAAATACGTTGTTTAAATACAAGTTTATCGAATTACAAGTCTATTTGGAAAGTATACCGCATAACAAGTCCGGTTGAAAAGTTCCTTTTTGTAAAAGTTTAGTTGAAGTTTATAGAAAGTAACTTTTGTAAACACGGTGAATGCTTGGCGTTGTAGTAACAAATCCGACTTACACGCTGAGGATGATTAACTTAAATTGTAATATATCTATTTCACTATTATAAATAAAGATTGTTGCTTAAAGAGTTGTTGCTTTTTTATATTATGCAAATCTTTTGTTTCGGGTTGTTAGCATGAAAAAAAATCGTGGTAATAATTAGACCTCAGTAATAACTTAAACACGGTGGTTTCATGTTCAAATAGCAAAATAGAAAAATCAAAGAGAATATAAGTGCCAATATAGCGAGTTCGATATATATATACTAATATTATAAATGCGGAACTAGTCTGTTAAAGTCTGTCTGTTACCCTTTAAAGGGTAAACTACGAACCCGATTTTGTTAAAATTTGGTATGAAGCAAGATTGAACCCCAAGTACATAGGCTACTTATTTACCTGCCCCCTCCCAAAAACGCGGGCGAAAACTAATCTTAAATAAATTTAAAATATATCTGATTTAATATTAGTTATCGATATTAATAGTCGGAGACAGTACTTATGGATATTTTTATAAAAAAATTTTCCCCAAAGTTTGTTAATTAATCCGAAAATACAAAGAAATAATCAATTAGAGGGTACAGATTCCGATCTTGTCCAATAACCAATAAACGTAAATGGACCGATGCCTCATTCCTAAGATCCATTATAACTGGAGCTGTCATCTAAAGGCATATTCATACATTTTTATAAAAATCCTAAAGGTAAGGGAGGCCAAGTTATTCTGGTGCCGTTAGAGCTTATTTTATGAGGCCATTAGCTTGTTTGCTGTTCGGCCGAGCATTCATTTTTGCTAACATCGCATTTTGCCGTTTTTCGTATTATGTTTTCCCTTATGTTATTAGGGAAAGGGTTTATTCTTTTTTTATATTTATCTGTTAATATATTTCATGTTGCTATGAAAGAGAGTTATAAAAATTGTGAAATTATTTTACATAAATAATTAAGCATATATATTGAAAGTGAAGTCCTTAATTTGAAGCTTCTAATGATACGTCTTTAAAGGTGTAAACACAAACTTAGAAAATATATAAACCAAAGGAACATATAGGTATACTAATTTGAAATAGAGTATAAGCAACTAATACAACAAAGAAATTAAATCGCAAAAAAATTACAATCTTATAATAATGTTATTAAAATAAAAAAATACAAAACCAATATAAATATTCGATCGATGTTAATTTGTCAAAATAATACTGAAGATTAATTTCTATGCATTTGCTTACAAATCTATTTCACTCTTTGTTTTATTAACATCGTCACTAGCTTACTACTTACTAATTAAATTAAACTAATTCTAAATTAAAATTGAATTAAATTGATCTAGAATTTTCTAAAGAGATAGTCAAATAATCTCTCGATCTTTCTCGATTTTTAACTGAATCTCAATTTTTGTGTTATACTATATAATTTAGTTTCGTATGTCGTTAATTACAAAATACTAAAGAATCAAAATGGTTTATGATTATAAAAACTTCAATCTTTACTTAATTTAAAGATTCTGGGTTCGAACCTGGACAAACACTTCTGAATTTTCATGTGCTTAATTTGTGCTCATAATTTATATCGTGTTGGGAGGTGCTGAAAACAACATATTTTAGAAAACAGGATATTTTAGATGATAGCAAAGTGGAATTCGCTTTTTTTGAGAAGCTAGAGTATATCATTTTACTTATTTTTTACATGGTTTTGATATCTGTTGTAAAACTAGTTTGTCATAATAATGATATTTATATTGAGGGCATCGCTAATACAATTTACGCAATTTTATATGCAACTTCAACAAGAATAGAATTTGAAGAGTGAGTAAATAAATACGTTTCTAAGTTCAGGGTAGATAAGTCGCCATCACAACTATATCCAGGCAACGCCGTATTAGTGTACATCCATATTTATAAGAAGTGATTTCCCCTGACATAAGTAATTCGAGCACAAATAGCCGTCTGAGAATATTTCTCTGAATTGCTCACATCTAAAACGCGATATCTCGCTATATATATTTTTTATTTTGCTAAATATGGTATGATGTACCAATTTTGTCAAGATGTCTATAATGGCTACGTAACTAAAGATTAGTCAGATCAGAAAAAAACTGTATGACGCAAATTAAAAAGTTTTGTGCTTAATATCTGACAAATCATATTTTTTTATCTGTTGCCAAAAAAAATGTTTTAGGTATTATATTCATAACAAAAGTAGAGTAGGTAATTTTTAATTTACTAATTAAATAAATTAATTTATAATATAAAATTAAAGGATGAATAAAAATATATACTACATTTAATTCTTGACTGCAGTTCTATTTGGGCAGTTAATATATTTGTAGTAAGGTAAAAAAGGGTTTCTTTCGCTACCTTTGTGCGGGGTTGCCCTTTAGTGGGATCTAATAAAACCTTGTTACGGCCAAAGGGATACCAATTCCAATATTGAAAGTGTTCTTTTACATGATACGGAATTTAGGGACTTCTTTCTGATATTAAATCGGGGAAAATCTCGTTTCTTTAACATTGTACGAGATAACATTATAGTGGTTTGTGAGTCACGTGATTTCTTTGCGGAATGATAATATTATTTGAAAAAAAAAACATGCTTATTTTGTTCATTCTGTTCGAATTATAAATATATTGACATATTAATGTTTCGTTGTTAGTCGACTTCGCATGATAATGTGGAATTAGATTGATTTAGATTTCAATGAAATAAAATTTGAAATTTCAATCTATATTTAAACTAATCATCATAACACATAACAAGTTAATAATAAATCTAATCTATTCGCTTACAAACATGTTACAAATCTCAAACACCACAAATTTCTTATTTGAATATATAAACAAATGTTCCATACATTTGCTACAGCGTGTTACGTAGTTACAAGTGACGTATGCAACAATGTAGCTACCAAGACGCATGCGCCAATGGTGGCCGAGCCGAGACTACCTGACCGCGGCTGGACACTGATCAATATTAAAGTCCGAGGGAGGATGCTGGGGGATGTCTGTTTGTCTGTGGTAACTGTATGGAGCTGATACAACTAAATATTACATTATTTTAATTTAATAAAACTATGTAAATCAATATTTTTTTATGATATAGTGATGAACGCAATGATCTACTCCGTCTAAAATAATATATTAAAACATGGAGATGATGTATTTACTGATTTAACCTCCTATTAGATATTAACTTCGATCATCAATAGTCATAGGTATGTGGCACCGACCATAAAATGAAGAAAACGATGTATTGACATTCACCTACGATCTTGTCATGAATAATAGAAATGCAAAGGAAATGTACAATAACGGTTGTTCCATATTCAATCTTATTTCCTTAGCAATAAGTTAGGAGTGGACCATAGTAATTTGAAATCGTGTAATTTGAAAAATTCAAAAACGTGTGTTCTTACTTTTCGGGTCGTTTTTGAAGCGCTTACCGGTGATGTAGTACATTATTGGTCGAATGATATTAATTACAAAATTGATACATGTTTTCCCGTATTTACCTATTAATTTATAATAATCTTCGTATGAAATTACTGGGTAAGTTACCGATATTTTCTCATACGATACTTTTTATACTTTTAAAAATATTCTATTAGTTTTTGCTTCTTTCAAAAGTATGATAAAAAATAATGAATTTAAATAATTATATATATAATTTTCCTATTTTCAAAATCAGGTTTAATATATATATAACATAGATTTATTTCCATATCCCATGGCTTATAACACATAATACAATATAATATCTGATCTTTAAATTAGCTAAATCTATATTTAGGCACCATCAATATACACTTCTCTAAACCAATTTTTCGAAGTATATTCGTTTGTTCGTTAAAACTTAATTAATCTTACTCAAAACCGTTGTAGCCGCTCTATATCAATCTGTCTTAACTCACCTTTCTGCGGACACTACGGGGAGGGTCCAAGAGAAATGACGACCCTTAACTAAAACACACACATACAACACGCACGGCGATCCTACTCACACACGCGCATTCTCTTCAGAGTGCCATTTGTATGTATTAGTGAGTGTAAGCGTCAGAGGTTTGAAGGAGAGCGCAAACTTACGACCGAATACAAAATAAGCTTAAAAGTGTTTGTTTAAAGTTACAAAAACTATCTTCACAAATTTTAAAATGATTTTTTGAAGTAATTTAAATTTTAATTTCGAATGAGACCTCATTTTAAGTAGGAGTCGTTAGTAGAGGCTATTTGACTTATGTTTGCGTTGGCATCGTTATGCATGTGTGCGTGTCCAGTTTCCGCGCGCTTGGGTTTTGTTAATTTAATTAGAGGCACAAAAAGATTAAGGCTTGGAACACGGGCATTAGAGGCCGCTTTTGTTGATGTTGCTCGTTATAACGTAGACAGTCAACTGTATACCTTTATATATGTATATATATATATATATATATATTAGTTAGATAAAATTATGATCGTCTACTTCGTGAATTTATATATAGTTCGATAACTATCATGTTGTGAAATACCTTTTTAGATATAAGACGGTTATAGATTACATTCCAATTTCAAATATGAAAGCCTCGGAAATAAGTACATGTACCTAGCTGTGTTTTTTTTACGGTTTTCGTTGTAGGGTTATGGCTTCAAGCTCGTATTAAATTTGATTGTTAAAATAACGTTACATGAAAACTCTTTTCGATATTGTATGTTTTCTTTCCCAAATAAAGCGTATCTGCGATGATAGAGGTTTCTCTAAAAAAATATTTCTACCTCGCAACATAAACCGTGTTTGCCTTCAAAACAGTGGCCCATTCCGACACCGCGATTCCGTTGAATATAAAAAGTAAGTCGATAGCTTACCGACCGAATTTATACATTTGGTTATTCGAAATATGGTCCCGCGGCCGACGTAACTTGATCTCCTTCGCTACTCCCATTGCGTATTACGGAAGGTGAAATAGGGGAATTTATTCGTCATATGAGGGCTCAAAGGTATCTGGTTCAGTAAACACTGAATATATCGTATAAATTCAGCCCACGGATGAAAATAACCGTAGTAGTCTCTGGGTTGTTTTCACATAATAGAACCATTTTCTTTTGTTTTTGTTGCGTTCGTCTCGTTATTGGTAGGCGCACAATGAAAACAAAAGACGGTGTCTTATTTCGCCTCAGCACGGTTTGATAAAGTTCAACTGCGGTCGGTATATTGGGGTAGCGTTTGTTAGTTAAGACGAATACAAAATGAGGTTTTAGTTATTTTTTTTTGACAGATAACAAGCTTAACCATACAAATTAGCTACCACGTGACCTTATTACGATTCGCCAAATAAAAATCGAATGTATACGAGTCTTCAGTTCTCTATTTCGGAACCAATGACAATTGCTTCAAATGACGTAATGAAAATAGAAAACAATGCCAATCTTTCATGATTTTGAATCAAAATATTAGCGAATTATGATTTGTCAAAACTATATATTATGTATTTCATTATGTTTTGAGGTAGACGATAGTTAGTTAAGAATGCTGTTAAGTTACATCTCTGTGTAAAATCGAATTCAATGGCTTTGTTGAGCTAAGTAAATTTATTTTAAGTCCAAGTAGAAGTACATAATATAAGAAATTCCAATCATCTTCAACTATTTAAAACTTTGTAAATAAAGTTAGTATTAATAAAACAATAGTTACATCCTTCGATTCTTTATATACTAGTATGTATTTTTAATTAAATTTAGAACTCGATTCTAGAAATTGGTAATATTATAAAATATTATCCAATATAGCTATGTAGCATAAAATAACAATTGCAATCAAAAGCCA
The DNA here is from genome assembly GCA_963151315.1 of Nymphalis c-album. Lineage (NCBI taxonomy): Eukaryota > Metazoa > Arthropoda > Insecta > Lepidoptera > Nymphalidae > Nymphalis > Nymphalis c-album. Next base: position 3,629,701 of record OY720601.1, read on the forward strand.
ATATTTATACGAAAATTTAAAAATATTTAACTTCTTCTTATTTATATTCGTTGCTTAGAAATTGTTTTGTTTAAAAGTTATTTCTCTCTTTCTGTCATTATTAATTTGACATATGGAAGAAGAAATACAGGATACAGGATTTTTTTAACAAATCACCCGCTAAACAACTTTATAATTAAGAATTAAGATCATACATGAAGAAAAAAGTCGAGATGGCACGTGCTAAGAACGCGTGAATCTTAACTGATGATCGTGGTTTCAAACCCGGGCAAGCACCACTGAATTTCATGTGCCTAATTTGTGATTATAATTCATCTCTTACTTGATGAAGGAAAACATCGTCAGGAAACCTGCATGTGTCAAATTTCACTGAACTTTTGTCACGTGTATTCCACCAAGCCGCATTGGAGCAGCGTGATTAGAAAATCAGTACCTAGTCCCTTTTTACTAATTAATTATGATCATATAATATCCATCACCTATTATATAAGCTAATACCATATATAAACACGGTATTAAAAAACTGTTGTTTATTTTATTAAAGTCGGTTAACAAAGGTATAATAAACAAAGGATGATGCACACTCTTGCTGCATTCTATCGAGTCCAGTCTGCAGTATGGTCTCGTCGACCTCTCAAACCGTTGGAATTTAGTTCCGTTCAGTTACCATTTCCTCTTTAGCCTTTGGCAGCTGCTTTGTATAGAGTGACCATACGTTCTCGAATACATTCATTCAAATAGTCTTTTTTTGTGAATCGGAATCATTGATTCAAAATATGTACCTACCTAATATATTTTGAAAAATAGTAATTTCTTTACGTGATAAATAAAATAATGAATTGTAACTGTCATGATTATTTAAGTTTATAAAAAGAGTTTAGGCAAGTTCGTGTTCGTAAGAATAGTGTTGTGCGATGACAGTAATAGAGATCCGTTGTCGAGAATATACTACCCACGGCCATTTTGTTTGTATTAAGGGATTATTACTACCCACGACTACTTCGCTTTGTTTAAGTAAACAACGCCACGATGTCAATGTTTCTTTCTTATTCATTTCATTATTTCTACTTCTGCCTGTTTTGATATTTCCATCAATTATTCTATCAAGAGTCATATCTCAATAATGTTCATCAATATATTTTATTATTAACAAATAACTACACAGTTATAGTAATAATTTCGCTAGTTGTGTTTTATCCTGATTCGTATACCACTTTTAATGTCACCCTACCGATCGAGAACTTAGTAAAATACAGCGCAACTTGTTACCGGTAGGTTTCAGTACAAATTCGGAATATTACAATTCCTAGCTTCATGCTTTTGGAAATTTAGCCGAACTAGAAATCCAATATAAGCTTTCACACACAAAAATGCTATTATGTTTCGTAACTTGTTTAATGTCGTTTTATAATTGATCCTAGACATTTTCATGCATTGCACGCATTTTCTGTACCACTGACAACGTGCATGCAAAGTTTCATGATAATCGGTAAATATTTAAAACGTAAAAGCGCTAGGATGTTAGGATTTCATTTTAATAAAAAAATAAATTAAAAATAGCCACTTTACAAATCACGACCGCGTGGTTAAGCGTCAAGAATGCTAGCAGCATTTCCTCTTTGAATATAATTGATTGTGAAGTCAAGGATACAAATTCAGCAATGATTTTATTGGACAGCTAAGATCTATGCACCCACGCTGAAATGTCCACAGCAACATGGATATCCCAGTGAGATAAATTCTATAAAGTTTTTGCTTTTGCTCATCTCGGAACAGCATCATAAAGCTGTACTCAAGTTCTAGTCAAATATTTCTACGGTGACGATTTCGCTTGGCCAAGCTTTATATATTAATATGATGATCATGTACTCTAGGGCCAATTTTCGCCAAAGAATAATCTCAAGAGAGATTAGCCAACTGCGCACGACATATTATATTATTTTATTAGAGATTCAACAACTGTGCACTTCCTCACACTCATAATCCAACAATACTGGAAAAAAATCAGGCGACGAAGGACTGTACAACACAAAAATAATCTTTAAATTCATATCTTTAGTTCCTGAGATTAGCCGGATCACACAAACAAACTCTTCAGCTTTATATTGTATCTTTATATACATAGTATAGATACGCGGGTGAAACTGCAGGGCGCAGTTAGATAAATTATAAATATACAAAGAAATATTTATTTTTGTACGAAGAATAAGTAGGATTTCTTCATCGATAACCCAATAGAGTTACAAAGTGGGCGTCAGTTTGATTGAACCTTAATAAATATAGGGTGTATAGGTTTATGATGAAGTTATCTGTACTTATAAAATCGATTATTCTGACTGATTTTATTTGAAATATAGGTTTATTTTTACTTTAAATACGAGATATGACATATTATACAATTATTAGAGACCTTAAAATTTTGATAGCATTTTAAAATTATTCCATATATCTACTTTTTTGTCGATAAGTATACAGACGGTAGACTGATAATATTAAAAAATGTATTTCAGTATAAACGTTAAGCGAATATAAAACACGATCGCGTATAGTTTTATTTTATGATATGGTACAGATTGCTTACTAGACTTCAAGTTGAAAATGACCCTCTTCAAGTTATTATCAGAACTCCGACTGTGACAACGGTATTGTCGGATGTCATTTTCTACTTGTCTCTTTTTTATTTATATAAAACCACCTCCATGATATATTCACGTATAACTGACGGATTTTAACATTCAACTGATATTTAATAAAAAAATTGTATAATATTTTGGGTCTTTGCCTTTCGTACTTATATTAAAAAATTACAACTTTTTTAAAAGACAGCTAATATTATTACGAAACATTATACCTAATTCTCAAATTTAATTGATATAATAAGTTGGTTTTTTTAATTATTATACGCCTTATAATGCTATATACACAATATATATATACAAGCTGTAAGTGAAAAACGAAAAAAAAGGTATATTTCGTAATAAAAGTAAAATATTCTTACCTATGCACGAAACATGGCACGCGCTCACGCAAAAAAATGCAACAAAAACTCGTTGTGGGGTGGTCCGAGCCACCCGCCGCCCACTCTCCCCCCGTATCTCTGCACTCGCCAATGCTAATCTCCAAATTTTACGAACGTAATTTGTCCTATGCGTTAACACAAAACTATACCCCTTAACGCTAACGTAATAAAACACAATTTTCTCTAAAAACACATTTAGAATATGCCCGCTGTGAAGTTTTCCAAAACAGTAGACAGCAGGGGAGTGAGGTCTACCTAAAAACGTAGAAACGCTGATGAATGTCCCCCATTAGATGTTATTTATTTAGAATGTGGCCGAAAAGGGACTCGGCCGCTTAAGTTTACCTAAAGTTTACTTAGGACTGTATCGGGTTAAACTGAAGACGTTTTCAGCACGAGATAAATTACTGATAGTTAGAGGGGTCCAGTTTTTCTGGTAGCTTTATGAAGGTGTTTTGTCATGTGAGGATGGGGTGTTAAGAAAAATGAGCTCTACTTAGGAAGGTTCGGGTGTTTGTTTAGTTATTTTTGGCTTTGTTGATGTGAGACCATTTCATCATTCATTTTCGTTTTTCATTTTATTTTGACTCGACTTCTATTTGCTTTATTTACAGTCAATTGAAGGTAACATGGATATGATTCGTGTTGTTTTTTCTTAATTTAAAAGTTACTACAAAAAAAATTTAAGCTAGATGATATTCATTTCACAATTTTAAAATACTGTAAAATATATGTACCTAATTTTAAACCTAATTTAAAAATTGTAATTTACAATTGTAAAATATCAAATTGAATTTTTAAGCTTAAATCATTATAGGGTCATATTTAAATTATTTTTTCAATAAAGTTAATTATTTAAGAAGTATGATTGTTGTAAAACAAATTATACGAATACTATAGGTTAATGCAAAAAAATTTTTATTTGGATGAGCGGATTTAAAAAAAATGTAGCAATCTTTTATTTCAGAGGTATAAAACTTTAGAGTATAGTATTAAAAAAATGCCTTCATTAAATTTCGCGAAACTTAATTATTTGTGTTGTAATAATTGTTATTCAAATCTTAAGAAAACCTATTAAATGTAGTTTAATCGGTATCGTGGATAGATTACTATGTTACTATATAATAGCATAATTTGTTTGGCTAAAGCCCTAATAGTACTTTGAAGTTATCAATTGAACTCTAATATTATTTAATTTTATTATATGTACATATATATAAAATGGGTTTACACAGTACAAAGTCAGCGGTCTGTCTATCGGTGTGTCAATACGTTACAAATGGTTCGACCCGCCTTGCACACGATTGATGGATTGTGTTTTGTAGTAAATGGATAAAATAAATACAGTTTAGATTTAAGTTCAATATTTATAAATAGTTTTTAGTAAATAAATATATGTATTATGTAATTTGAAATATCAAAAGCTCAGCATACCTACTTATATTTGTAGCTACATGAAAAAATATTTACATTTTTTAATTCATATGTGTTATACTCGCTCCAATATTACATCAAAAGATTGCATTGTCGCTTTTAACATTATCATAATAGAATTTACACATTGTTCATTATTAAAAAGACATCAGAAATATGATGAGTAATCCCGAGCGATATACTTTGTGGATCATCCTGTATAAATATAAATGTATAATATTATGTCGTATTCACGTCTAATGTATACTATTTTTAATACATCTACCTATCAACTCGCATTATGGACGAGCGAGCAGGTATAGTTGACACAATAAATCGGATAGATTTTGTACGAAACGAAAAAAAGTACATTGGTTTTAAAAGCTAGCATATATAATTATAATACCAAATTAATTTTACATGGTTAATGTCCTTTAAAAAAATATTTTATATAAATAAAACTTTTTGAGTTTAACTTAAGGTATGAACTATTACGAAAAAACTTAAATAAAAAAGAAAGTTAAAAATTAAAACTAGTGGCAAATTGAATAACAAAAAAGTTGTATTCGATTCAGTGGAAAATGATATTTTCTTTTTTTTTTTTTTTCAAAATAAAATAGTCCTTTTTTTGGCTACAGTACGCGACTGCGTCCCCAGTAAATGTTGTGGTGAATTTCATATTTTTGTAAGTATCTACCTACATCATCTGTTTATTCTACATGTGTTTTGGTTCACATGAATTTTTTTTTTTGATTTTTTCATGCTTTCATAAGCTTATGTAGGCGCGTAGTCTGAAGGGCCCTTTTTTACATATGGAATATTACTTGAGAGCACTCCACGGGAATAATTTACGTAATAACATTTCATATTCCAAATGGTTCTTTTAAATTAGAATTGAATGCGATTAGTCGATAAGTTATTTTGAAAAATGACCCCAAACACCCGGGATTAACTATTATTCCAAATGTCATTTCACCCCTTCTTAAACAAAATCTGTCTCTGAAGCGAACGGATTGCCGCGTACATTGTCTAAACAATTCTTAAGTGATCAACGTTATCTCAAAAAGGACGTAAGTTATAAGAGTTCAATTGAAATTCAACTTTATTGACCTTCGTTTAAATTAAATTTTGTGAAACATACAAAGAGATTTTCTTTTGAAATTTTGCATTTTTTGTTCGATACGAAGTAAAACGACACGTAGAGGATAAACTAAAGACGACGCTGTCACCAGCGAGTACAGATCAAAACAGTTTGTTCATATATAGTTTAAAACATCCCACAGAGCAAGATTTTCTTTATAATTTTGAATAGTTTGAGCTACATCATCACACTGAGGTAAACTAGACTTTGAATTTTATATCATACGGTTCAATTTACGATTATCGTTTATTTAGTACTTACGTCGTTTGTTCAATGCAGTAGCCAGTTGTCGGTCCATAACAAAACACATAAATTAAGCGCTCAATAATAAATGGAAATGTCCCTTGCAGAGGACAAGGCATTAGGGCGGGATTATGAGGACTGTGGCCCTCTGCGCTTTCGCCTCGGACGATGCATATCTGTCGTTTTGTGATAAATGAGCCATTTCTAGTCATATTAATAGAAGTAACATAAGCAAGTGCTCGTATTAACTATTATTATTTTATAATTTTTGCTTAAAACTTGTACTATGGTAGCCTCATTTGTATGTGTTGTATCGTATTGTGCTGCCGTTCCCAATGCCCTCGCTACAAGCCCTGGGTCGGGTCAATAAGAAAACATTGTTTTTTTCTATCAATCAATTCTCACTGCCTGAAGTTTGGTAGTTTGTAGTCCGATTTCGTGGCTGTTTCTGTTGTGTGAATTTGCCGTTCCATTGCATTATAATAATGAATGAAATTAATGAAAGTGCACTTGTATTTACGTACATAGTACATACCAACTTGTTCACTATAATACCTAAAAAAAAATCGATGAGACATAATCATGATGCAATATTGGTAGAGAGAACGATCGATCGACTTAAAAAACTATGATATTGATAACAATTCCTTTAATTTTATCAGTTTAAAATACATTTCTATCGAGATCTGTTGTGTTTATAATTAATTCAATAAAGTATATTCAACAAGCGCTTTATACAGCTTCGCTCGCGATGTAGTTCAGAATTGCGAAATACCCATTTCCATAGTTTTTTAAAATGTATGTTCATACAAAATTTTATTATCTTTATCGCTCGTACTTAATCTTTCCTTGGTGCTAATCTACTGGTTAAAAGTAACCCGTGTGCCAATTTTCATGGTTCATAGCAGTAGTTTGGATTGTACGTTGATTCATTCATTCATTCAATTATCATTTTACTTATTAGATAACTTAAACATACCATATTCATACTAACATTTAGTTTAATAGTTACTCAGTTAGTTTAATAGTTATCTTTAAAAATAAAATGATAGAGGTCTGCAGTTGTGCGCGCATCACGGAAAAACTAATGGATAGATTTTAATGAAATTTTCTAAATTTTATAACCTTAGACACTCGTCTCTTATCAAAAAAAATTATTGAGATATCTTCATTTAATAAAAAAGTTATTAAAGTTTCAAGAAACAACGATTTGTATATGCACTGCAGGTTCAGTGATGTATGTTTAAACAAAGTATATTTTTGCTTGCGATCTTTTTGATGTTTTTTCCTTCGTAGTTCGTACATAAGAAAACTTTGTAAATATATCAAGCAACGCGGACGAAATCGGGGTCATCAGCTAGTTAGTTATAAAAATCAGTTGATAGCTTCTAAAGTTCATCCTGAATATCATACAGACAGGTTTCTAAATCTCTTTATACGGGATAAATATTATCCCATTATTCATCACATTATACCTTTGTAACGAGCACGCGACAAAAAAAACCTTAACACCACAAATGAAATAAATATCGTTTAGGGAGATAAAATCTATTCAAAGAGCCCCTGTCAAATGGTGGCCACTAAGTGGTCAAACATACGAACCGTGTCATCTTTTGTATACCAAGTACCTGTATCGAAATAAAAAAAGTATCTGTTTATTCGGTTGAAGACCAACATCCGAGGTCCATAATCATTTATACGCTATGACCACGTTTCAAACTAGTCTTGCGCGTGGCGAGACGGGGTGAGGGTCACACGCGCTGAGGGTAAAACCGGTCGCACTTTGGTCAGTCCCCTACTGGTCAATATGCGTTCCAAGCCTGCTATTGGTCAATTGCTAAACTATACAAAATTTGCCAGGTGCGAATCGGATTCAAAAGTTATTCGAAATTTAAAACGAACTAGCTGACGAATGTTTAACATTTTATGTCAGAATAAAATCGACAAAAACACACACATAAAAAAACGTTACATATTGTCATCGTAGGCTTTTAGAAATCCAAGTATATACGTGCACAGTGTATACATGTGTGTGTAAATCGTGACGCGTAGGAAATCTGTTAGAAATTTAATATAGTCGCATCATATCAAGATGAATGCACTCAATATCCATCGATGCATTCGACCGGGACGGTGACGAACGATTTTATCTCTACATGTAATACAAATTTGATTTCATCGATGCTTTGAACTTAAAACATTGAACTATGAGTAAATTAAATTACATCAAATTAGAATCCTTTTGAAATAGTACTTTATTTACAACAACTTAAACATAATGGATAATTGTTTTCTATAACAAATCCAAAGTTTGAAAAGATATTTAAATATGGTGTAAATATATATTTATATATCTTATTTTTACCTTATTCAGTGCATAAATTTTTGACTTACAATAACTAAAAAAACATCAAATAAATACACATTAAGTTTAAATATAAAGTCATTGAAACATACAAAAAAAAAAACAATTTTTAACGAAAACATATCACTAAATTACAATTCAAAGGGTCGTTTTGGGAAAACAAAAAACATTTATATCAATGGCGGGCGAGTTCTAAATTTACTAGTCATCGACAGGCCGTAAAGAGGCCGGGAGTCCCGAGGGCCTCGTTGATCTACACATATGTGTTACGAGTAAGGCACTAGTTAAGTTGGAAAATAAGTTCCACCTCTCAACCTAATGTGATTAATTCTGTAACGCCTTCTTTGTTTCTGAACATACATTGTTTAAAAGTGAACGAAGCGAAGTTTATTATAATTTATAATTATACTAAATTTACTCACTTATTTTTCTACTAACTTTTCTACTGATTAAATACCAGAACGGCGGATGAGAGAACGTCTTTTAAAGCAAATTTGTCAGTCATTATGAAATACCTTCAAATACGTTTACTGTAACATATATCCCAATAATTGAACGTTTGTCTTTCAATAATTAGATAAATATAAGAGAAACAAACGTTAAGGATTGGAATTTGGTTTTAAGGGAAATATTGGTAGCATTCTTACAACCATTTAACGATGACGATTAGTGCAGTAGCTTTTTTATATAGTAAGTGGTCAATGAATTCAAAAACCTTAAAAAAATGTACATTGTCTATTATGTCTATGTTAAATTGTCTGTTTAAAATGTTGTTTTTGTATAACATAGTAATACGTAATATTTATCAGATTAAAGTTAATATGTAAGTATCAAAATTTTTGCACTAAAAAATACCAAAAAGCAAAGTTCAAGATTATGCAGTGACAGTACGGCATAGATAAACAGTAAAAATGTAAGAAAATTTTCAACATGAGTTTATTATTCAGGATGTATATTTATCGCGTATGAGGGTCAGGGCAAAGTTTTCGGACGGCGGCCACCCAGGGGAACGCTGGCTTCGAGCCCGGGATAAAACTGCGGGTAATTCTCACGTACTGTTATATGTTTGTCAAATAAACTGAATTTGCTTCAAACTATCCGTATAAATAAAAAGCTACAAAAAGTTTTTTTTTATTATAAAAACTTCTTTCAATATGGGAACGTCATTAAAATCGTGTAGCTTCCTGGTAACTACATCATACGAACTATCCGACTTTCCTTGAGGATTCAGTAACCTGCTATATCTTTTAAATCATGAACGTGGCGTCAACTAATAAAGCCCGAGAAACCCAGAGCAGCACTTCCTTGGTTCTAATTTTAAAAATGACGAACTTACGTCACTTTTATCAAACAGGCATCAATCAACCAATCAGGAGTGTTTCCTGTCTTTTGATTATGATCAGAATCCTTATTACTGTGGTTTTATTTATAATTGAAAAAATGTTTATCTATACACACATTTTTATATCCTCACCTTTTTATCGGATTTATTTTCAATAAGCCTTAGCCTCTTAATATTGTATACACATATATAAATCTTTATGTTTCATGCCTTTATAAACGTTGCTAAGCTTAGCTATGTAGTTGAACACTGATGTCGTTCTTTCTGACATTATTCATTTGATATTTGAAAGAAAAAGACACAACATCGCTTACCTATAACATAATATGATTAAATAAAAATATGATTCTTAATTTGAATGTTGATTGTGATTTTTTTGTTTCTTTTTAATAAGTGCCAAGGCCGAAATTTATTAAGTTTAATAAATAATAAGGTTAAAAGCAAATCAAACTTCAAAACATTTTAAACTTTTCAACCATTATACAGAACTAGTGAAGCCAAAGTAAGCACCGTCGTCAAATATTTATATTGGCTTACGTTAACCGCAATGTCTGTCCATCAGATCTCCCACGGGACGGTCCAGGAACACGATATAGGAATGTGCAAGAAATGACATGCACTTTAAAATAACTATTTTTAAACTAATACTGAAAAATTATCATGGAGAAGGTTTAAGAAAACGAATTGCTTTTGTAGCTTCAGGCTTACCTGCCCGGAATTAAACTAGTTGTACCTACTCGGTTCCTGGATCCTGTGACGCTAATGCCTACAAGATAAAGTCCTGTTAGTTCAACATTTTTAAAGTAATATGTCAATTAAAGGTATATAGCTATCGATGAGCCTTAATTTGTTTCAATCTTTACGTTTTATATTATAATTTAAATTTATATTTTAATTATATTGCATAGGTAGGCGGACGAGTATATGGACCACCTGATGGCAAGTGGTCACCAACACCCATAGACATTGGCATTGACAGAGATGTTGACCATCGCTGACATCGCCAATGCGCCACCAACCTTGGGAACTAAGATGGTATGTCCCTAGTGCCTGTTATTATACTTATAATTACAAAAAAACTATTGAAGTAGGTTTCCTTTTTAATTTTTACAAGATTCAATCAAACGTAAAATGTATCAATGCTTGAATATAAATTCCATCGAGAAGAACCGGCAAGAAACTGAAGTCATTTGTCAATCCTAATACATCAATAATTTATTTACAATTAAATTTACTTATCATACATGAAAATCGACTATAAACTCCGCGCTTTTTACCAGCTACATAATTTTGTATTACATAAATAATAAGCCATGTAATCAACATTGTACATTCACTTTTAATTTATTCATTGGTAAATGCAAAAGTATGTAGGATTATGAACTTAATCTTAGGTTTTATCTCGTACATAATATGAGCGAGATTATGGCGCCGTCATCGATCGAGTGATTTCACACTTTTGGAGTTATGTCAGTTATGTCAGTTATGTCACTCTTCACACTTGTTAAACATCATCGAAGGCCTTGCTTTTGATTACGTTGGAATTATAATACATGAGATGAGAGAGATGGAATTATATGACTTTATTTATACGATTCGTATTTAAATCTTCCTAAGTCTATGTAGACTAAGGGTCATTCCAGTAACCCGCAATAAAATATGCGCAGTGACGGGTCGAGCGGGATGTAAAAATGTTGTTTTTAGGATCCCCCTATAATGTATCCTTAGGTAGAGTTAAGTGCTTCACCTGTGTTTTATAGACCTGTATCGGATGTTTTTAACCGACTTCAAGATACAAAATTCCACATTTAAACTACAATTTTTTTTTCTACATACTCTACATTATCATAATTTACGAAGAGATTTAATGATATTTTGTAGAGTGATAGAGCTAATATTTTATTCGCTTATAATTAAATAGTTTTTAGGAATTCTGTTTTTTAATAGATCAGTGAGAGATAAGTTTTCAAATGAGATAAAAATCACTGCTTCGATTCTGAATCTAGATATGTGTGAACGCAAACGAAATATTTATGTTGCTCTGTATTTAAAATACTTAAAAATCATAGCTTTAATCTTTAAGGTTTTGCGAGCGCATTGAGAGTGAATTATAAATTCGAATTTGCGAGCCATGTTTATTTTTTATAATGTTATTTTATGTTATAATTTCTGACGTAAAACCTATATTATTCAAACTTACGCTATATTTTATAAATATTAAATATATATGAGACTGAGTATAATCATAAATTATAGACAAAAATTCATCTTAAACTTAAACTATCAACCATTCACTACCGATAAAGCACGAGCTGTTGGGTAAAGGGCGGTGATGGATGGCAGTTCTAATTCACGAAAGCCCTAAGGCCGTATCGATTACACCAACTTTGCTAGATTGTCGGTTTTTGTGAAGCAGCATCCCTTGAGAATTTTGATGTGTAGTTGATTATTTATAAATTTGATGACCGATTGAGAAATTCCCACGATTATATATAAAAAGCAACTACAAAGTAAAGTTTAAATTGAATGTGACGAAAAATAACGTAGTGTTCAAATTTTTATTAGTATCTGTATTGTTTGTTCTATTTTTAAAAATATATTAAACTTTAACAAAATTAAAAAAAATATATCACAACATTAGCATTGTAAAATAATAATCTTATTTGTGTGTACAAAAAATCTACCATAACGCAATCATATTAAATCATATTTAAAGATTGATGTAAAAACTTGTCTTACAAGTCACTAGACCGTAGTCAAAGCGTATTTACTTCGAGTCTATTAATATATATTTACTATAATATTAAAATTAATACCTTTGCCGAACAAGTTAGGTCGGTATTCGATATTAATTGAAATTATAAACTCGGTATCTCTTTCCTCGAGGTACTAAGGGTTCGTTAGGCGAGGGTCATCCCACGGGTCAGACCGGGATTCCTTCAATAGATTGCCTTACTCAAGTATTAATTGCTTACTCCGTGCTTACAATTCGCCTTCAAAAGGTACAATAAACTTTGGTAAAATCAACGAAATATTCTAAATTTGAAATAATTTATATTGGTCCAAATAATATAACCTAATATATATATAACATAAAAAAATAAAATGAATTATATTGAAATTTTATTTATTTATTGTACTCTAGTAACTTTGTATATTATATTTTTCTATAAATGTATAAGTAGGTAAAGACAAAATACTTCAATGCCTTTTTATAATCTGTTTGTCAACCGTATTTTTTTTTGTTTGATAGCTATTAACAAGCACTAGTGTTATCAAATACAATTTGAAAATAGAACGTTATATTTCGTAATCGTTCATGTTAGTGTTTACAGCAATTGATAGTAGTACAAAGTTCAACATAATATGTAGTATTCAAATTTTCAATAACGATATTTACCACTGAGAGAACACTAATATGTACGAATAAATTAGTCATAGCTATATACTTTCTTACGGATTTTTAAAGGTTTATACAAATAATATTATTACCATTTTTGTAGTATATTTCTTTATATTGCCATGTAATTTATTAAAAAAATAGCTATGTTCGTAGTTATTTCAATAGTCCACTCGGCTAACGAGCTCGGAGGTAATTTGTTGAAGGTAAACATCGTTTGAGCCTAAACGAGTTAGGCAGGGTCATCCGGAGGGAGCAAAACTCCTGAGAGTGTAGCGATACTGGATTAATTAGGAAATAGAGGGATGTAGTGGTCGGCGACGGTGCGATATGCACATGTATGTAGAAAAGTGAATCTCTTATTCGTATTTACCTAAGAAGATTATATTTTAAACTATTAAATTTTAGAACATAAAATATTTATTACTAGTATTTAAGTTCAATTAGATATTGTTTTTAAATGTATAAATATTCAAACGTACCTAATAAGTATGGTCTTTATGCATTATAAAAATATAACATGTAATAAATAGAACTTGAATTTGAAAATAACGTTCTTTTTTTAAAGTTATTGTTAAATGCAATTGTTATGAAGGTATTCATAGAAGGTGTTATGTAGATTTATCGACTCATGATTATTTGACTAACAAAAATAGTATTCCTAATTTAAATTTAAATCTGTTGCCATGAAATATTATTAAAAAAAATGTTTGATTTTCGAATTTCAAATGAGTAGATTTTAAATAAATACTACTTAGATTATGGATACACTTTCGTATTCACCTGTAGTTGAGCGCTAGGTATTCGTCCAGCGGTTGTCTAACTGAATTACCTATCATTCTGATTGAACGTTTGAGAGGCTCTGGAGGGCCCATTAAATCAGATCTCTATTTATTGAGCCAGCCATAGTAAAACACACTTTTCGATTCGTTACATTTAATAGTAGATATTTATGTATGTAGTTTTACTTGACTAAGTTTTTTAAGATTTAACTTTCTTCATTATTCCTTAATATATAAGCTTAATATGATTTATTAATAAAAAATATATAAAAAATTCCAATATCTTTAGCTACATGAAAACCAAACCAGCAGTCTCTTAGGTGTAATGAAAAAAACTTTAACTATTAGGTGCTTACTAAGTTTATTTTTATAAATACAAATTTTGTTAATTTGTTCTTACTGGATAATTTACCTTACTTAAGTAAAGTATCGATTTAAAAGAGTTACATAAACGTTAATTTTACTTTAAATTATAATTATACATTATAATTTTCGACCGCAGATTTGGCCGAGTTAAAGAACTTATGTATGGAAAATTTTATGATCATCGGTTGTGTATTTAACACCTGAAAGCGTTACAAACAAATAAAGAAACAAACAATCTCACTTTCATATTTATGATATTATAAGGATACGAAATGTAAGTACTTATGCTTATTTTTTTTGACACGGAAAAAGATGATATTTTTTATTGATTCAATCGCTGATCATAAAAATATTTTCGTATCATAAAGAACACATTCTATATTTAAAATACATTTGAATAAAAAACAAAAGGAAATTTTTGTAAACATTTGTTACAATAAAAAAAAAACTTGCTCGAAAATTGAAATAAAAAAGGTTTTTAATATTAGGCAGAATGTGTTATTACATTCATAAGTAAACAAAACTGTGGAACTAGCAATTGACTTTCGGGTACAATACACGTCTTAAACAAATATAAGAAGGCTGTGGCAAGTGACCTTTGTCCCTTTTGTGTTAGTGTGAGTAAGGGACAGGGAGCACACACTGACACTATGGAAACGGTTGTATTTGCAAATGTGACTCAGTAGAGCTATGAATGTCTTAGATAAGTATAACGATTTGAATATTTTATTCAACGTGCGATTTAATTCCTTTAAAACATAATATACATCGACCTCACTTACAAACGTACCTTGGCGACTGATTACTTGAACAGTTTCTCCCTTTCTGTCATTATTGATTTGACATTTAAAAGAAGAAGACAGCGTTGTTTCACTAAGCACCTTCTAAACAACGCTTACACGTAAGATCCTATATGTTTTGAATCATAACAGATAATTTTATATACCTATATATTATTACTTCTAATTTATTTACAAACTTAATTATATTGTAATAACGTTATGAATAATAAAGTAACATAATATGTATTGTACAATATCCTAAAGGAATATTGGTCTGAATAAATTTTACAAAAACATATGAATGTTTGAATAATATGAAACATACGTCTTGTACTAAAAGTAAAGTCGCGGCACATAACTTATACGAGTCGAGATGGCACAGTGATTAGAAAACGTCATTCTCGACCGATGAATGTGGGTTCAAATACAGGCAAGAACTACTGAATTTTCATGTCTTTAATTTGTGTTTATTATACATCTCATGCTCAGCGGTGAAGGAAAACATCGTGAGAAACTCTGCATGTGTCAAATTCTGTCGCATGTGCACCAACCAAGAAGCATCTTGAAACAGAGAAGAGTCATTAGCTCAGCAGTGTATTCACGGGCTTATACTTTACTTTTTGTTATATAGCTTACACTATCGTCATTTTTAATAACCTTATTTCAAACAAATAAAAATCTCGACAGATCTCGTTATTAATAAAGCTAACTTAACATTGCCGATTCTAAATGTTTCTAGCTGGTTGTCTTATAAGCCCGTTAAGACCGGGCCACCTTCCGATACAATAACAGCATCCATTCCACGAACCCTTTCTTGCGACCCGGCCTTATAAATTGCGGTGTCCAGACTCGAGGCAATTGTTTGTTTATCTTAAACATTGTTTGGAACTCCGTGTTGTACATAAAAATATATTACGTACAATATTAGTCTGTACATCCGAATGGTCTTGATATTGTGTTTAATAATAATAATCACTTATTTTGTTATTTGTGTTATAGAGATGGCCCAGTGATAAGAACGCGTGAATCCTAAACGTTGATCGTGGGTTCTAAGCTGTATAAGCACCACCGAATTTCATGTGCTTAACTAGTGATTACAATTCATCTCGTGTTTGACGGTGAAGGAAAACATCGTGAGGAAATCTGCCGCACGCTGTCTGCATCAAATTTCACTGAAATTCTGACATGTATGTCCCACGAACCCGCATTGGAGCAGCGTTGTGGAATAGGCCCCAAACCTTCTCCTCAAACGAGAAGAAGATGCCTTTGCCCAGCAGTGGGACATTCACAGGCTGTTACAGTAATTATCACTGTGATAGTGAACTTAGGGAAAGTAAATCGATGTTTTGTATATCATATCTTATTCATTCAAGTTATATTTAGTTTTCTGACTTTACCTCCGTGAGCAAGTTGCTTATGTAATTATCAGATCCTTACAATTACTCTGGTTATTATATAAGTAGATCCTAAGGGTATCGTCTACATTCGTATATAAATAAATTAATAGATACGTTCTATCATTGTATACAAGATTATATACATATATAATATATAACATAATATAATATAAGAGTGCGGTGTAGTAGTAATTCATTATCATGACTGGCTTATATAAAATTAATTGTACTTATTATTTAAGTAAGTACCTACTTTGACTGGTAGAAAATGAATATAAGTAACAATTAATTTTCTGAACTTTCTCCAGAATCCATTAATCGAACCGATGATAGCGCTGTATTTGATTTAACCTTGTAAAATGACAGTTGTAATAACCCTGTTGAATTAAGTAGGTAACTATCTAAATATTGATATGGAATAATAGAATAACTATTAAATATACTCGGTTAATATCTCTAAGGAGCTATTTAAGTTTTGATTTTCGCTTATTGAATATATTTAAGGAAAAATCTATTTAATTTTGTACGGGAGTCGAGTCCGCATTGAGAAACAAATATTGCTATATTACGCGACCCTAGCTCCTTCAAATTGCAATAAAAAGTCGAAACGTTTTGTTCCGACCACCTCTGTGTTATTTACTCCGGGACCTTTTTCATTTTCTCACAAAACATGTTGTTTTTATTAAAATATTTGGAATGGACAACGCATTTCTGTTCGTGTATAACAGTTAACCTAGCTAAGGTTTGTTGTATTGAGAATACAGACATTGCTTAACTTATTACTATAAAAGTAACAATGATATATAGATTTTTAATTTAGTCGGCTTATTTGATTAAAAAAAATAACAAGCCGCAATTTCGAAGTACTAATCTAACGGTTAGGCGACGTTATCAAGTCCAGACAAGCGATAAGTTATTTAAAGTTTTTTTTTACACGAAAACTTGACTAAGACTTCGAATTTTACAGCCGAATTTATAGCAAAAAGTGTATTCGTTTAAATGTATAGATAATGAATTTGAAGTAACATAACCTTGTTCAGTTAAGTAGGTAACAAATATTTATTCCGTTTATTACTTTTTGTGATACATTTTTAATGGTATCGTTAGTGATAATTAAATATTTTTTGCACTAAAACAAAATAAAACTTAGTTTCGAATTGAACAATGTGACATCTCAAATAGGTCGACTAATTTAATCCTACCGAAAAGCTTATGGATATCTGCGTCTAATGTATGCACAACGGGTATACCCTCCGTGCCTCGTCCGGTTCAGCGAGTACACTCGCCTACCTTATCTCCTATTATAACGATACGGCAGTACACTCGAACATCAAGTTATAGGAGCAATAATGTAATATTCATTTAAATACAACATACAATGTAATGTAGACCTAATTAGTAAAATACTAAGGTAGAAAATAGACTTTCAATAACACCTAATAATGTAGGTGACTCTTGTGACATTTATGTTGTAGGTAAGATAATATCTCTACCTATTGTCTCTCTATAAGACGAGGCTCGTCAATATAAATATCAAATTTATAATACTTAGTTATTGAGCTTTACTTACTTGGTTTTTCGTTCACGTAATATGGGTGTAGAAAGTTAAAAATGTCTATACATAGATTTATCAAATAATATAAAGATTTGTTTTACGTACTATTTAAACAATTATAATGGATGTATTATTTATCAACATTTGATTACAATTATAGTCTCGCAATACACGAGACGATTACGCGTCACAAAAGCATATATCGTATATTATACTGAGGACAGTGATGACGTGGCGAAGAAACTGAAGACTATAAATTTAGAATGGCGATCCAAATTAGTGATGACCTACCAAGGTGAATTAAAAAGAATACAATCCAAAAAAAATCAGGTACATCAAAATATTCGCCTTTATAAATAAATTAAATATAATATACGACGGCAAATTATATACTTCAAATAAAACACAAAATAACTGTAATAATGTTCAATGAGAACATATGATAAAATATTGACCTATCTTACTTTATTCAATATATTCTTTCAAGAATTGTTATTTAATAGATTTTTATCTAAACGTGCTCAGTAAAGCATTTTTTTTGGTAAAGTTTAAATTGAGGTGTATAAATATTGCAAAAATTCAAACGAAGCACAAGCGGCCGGACCCTTTGCGGGCAGTCCACCCTCGCTGTGGGCAGTACACCCCTAAACAACCTTGGGCAACAAAAAACATTGTAACTACCTATCCAGCCCGCTCTAAAATGTACCGTATAATTTAATCATAGGGGACATTATTGCTTGAAGGGTCAAGAGTGGGCAGTGGAGGGGGTCGGTCGAAGGATCGACCCTCAACAATTGTAGTGCGATTGTATAGTTTTGATTTCATTCTATTTGATATTTGCCCGAAGAGATTTAAAAAAAAGTTGTACCTTTAATATTGTAAAATAAATACTCTTTTGTTATATGCCTAGGTCTGACACGATTGTTTATGGCGAGAGGAAAAAGCATAGCTAAACTAATTACTAGGCATAACTAATTATGTTATATCCTGGTAGATTATACGACAAACGCTAAAAGTATTTCCTAGTACCGTATTATATTTACATAAGAAGTAAAATTTATATTTAAGATAATAAGCTCCTCAAGGGATTAGCATCGCCCATACATAATTTCCTTTTGATTTTTCATTGAAATTATAATTATAACCAGGTATACGAAAGTATAAATATGACTAAAATGTTCTATATTTGAATTACGTAAAAACTATATAATTAAATATACCTACTTAGTTTCACAAAAAAATAAACATTCAAGAAAGTCGATAGACAAATACTATTCCTTGTGACGCGTACTAACATGGATATACATAACGCATCTTTATAACGAAAGACAAGAAACAAAGAAGTTATTTTTAAGTAGAATATAGAAATAATGGAAAATAGCGACAGATAAGTCTTGCATAGAACCATAACACCAGGTGTAACGCTCACAGAGGTAAAAAAAATGTAATAAACTTGTCTAATTCATCTTTAATACATATTTATTATTATATAACTTAGGTGGGGAGACTGAAAAATGGACCTTATGGTAACCGGCCACCAACGCCATTGGCGCCATATATTACCATTGCAAGGAGTCATATTATTAACCATCTCTTACATCGTCATCGCCACTAACCTTGGTAACTAAGCTGGTATTGTGGTTTGGCAGGAGAATATAATATGATGAGTAACTGGTAGCTACCCAGAGTATTGCACAAACCTACCACTAACTAAAATGGCTCTGACACTGGTTCACTTATCCTTCAAACTGGAAAACAACAATACCAAGTACTGCTGTTTAGCGTTAGAATATCAGGTGAGTACCCAGACGAGCTTGCACAAAGCCCTACCATCAGTTAGTATACCTTTAAATTAAAAAAATATCAATGGGTCGTATAAAAGTCGTATCTTTATATATTCGCGAGAAACCGTTCGGTTTTAAAAAGACGTAACTTGGGCCGACACCCGTCAAAATGTTGGCACATATAGCGTTTCGCAAATTGCTTCATACAAAGTTTTTCCGACAGGACAGGACGTGTTTACACACGCGGCCGACACGAATTTAAGAAGCACCGCATGAGTGGAAACTTAGCTACATTTTTGGTGCCGTCCAAGCCATAAGAGCTTATCTATTAATATTTAAATTATTTATTTATGATTCATCATTAACTTTAAAAAATATAGCAAACGTAATTTTTATTTCTTGGAGCCTTTTATTATATTCTTATTTAGATGTATTCGATCATATAATATTACCAAGGCTTTCGATTCATATATTGATCGGCGATGAAAGAAAATCTTGTTAGGAGCATTCATGCAAGTTGTATGAAGATCTGCTACATATATTTTATATTAAACAATCTGCTTTGGAACATTGTGGTATCTCCAACATCCAGACATTTTAAGAGTAGTAAGATATTTACAGGTTTTATTTAACTTTTAATTTTACATCCTTAAAGGATATGAGTTGAAAACGTATTCACGTCTATAAGACATTTTGATTATAATTATTAAAGTAATTAATAATCTCCCGTCCAATCAGAACATTCGCTCTAATTCTAATAACTCTCATTGGACCAATGATATCGCATTTAAAGATTCATCACAAATGTAATAAACAATAATTATTTTAATAACCAAAATATTGAATTATGATGTAATAGTTATTATTAAAATACATGATAAAATAAAAACAAGATAAATATGTATATTTAAAAATTATAATATTTTATATACTCTACATATAATATATACTTATGAGAATTAACTATAACGGCGAATATTATAAATATATTATTTATTGATAAAACATAAGCTATCATAGTCATAATAAATTGTTAAAAACTTTCTATTATAACAGGACGTAGAAAACGCTATCGCTTATAACCGAGGCCCGGCCTCTAGGGCCCGCGTGACAGCGTGACACGGGTCCGGCTGGTCCGAAATAGATACATATACCTATTTCAGCTATTTTGCTGACTGTCGCGATATTTGTGGCACTTCCAAAGTTGGGTATTACTTTCTTATGAAGGGAGGTAGCATAAATCATAGGTTTATTCCTTGAAGAGGGTGAAACCAAAAATTTATGTGGCTATGTTTCCAAATGAGTCGGGTTTTATCGCTGTGAATTAAAAAACCGAACAGATCTGTTGTTTGTTTTTCTTTTTCTACAAAAAGTTTAGTATTTTTGGTAGAAATAAACAATTTCAACATGTATAATGCTTTTTTGGTAAACATACATAAATAATCTATATACATAAAAATACTAAATAATATGAATTATTTATATTGTTTCATGAAGGCATTTTTCATAAGAAAAATATAAGTTAAATCTTATTTAAAAAATCTAACAAGACGTAAAAGCTGACAAGCGCCATCTATGATCGAGTAGCTAGTAACAACAGAATATTATTGCTGAAGAGGGCGGTACTTTGTTGTGGCTAAAGGTAAAGTTACAAGAGTAAAAATTATTTCTTATTTCGAATATTCTTATAACGAATATTTTTATTAAATAACGATTAATAGAGTACGTACTTATGTGTTTTAATATTTTTGATGCATTTATGGTTTGTTTAATTTAAAAGTTATTAGAACTTAAAAGGGAGACGGAGAATTAGTAACATTATTGTAAAAATGATTAAATTAATACCTATTGTATATTTGTTTTTGAGCTATGATATCATATTTAAAATAATATAAGTATAGGTCATTAATTAATTAATGAGTAATAGTTAGTTTATTATTATATTATCCTTATTATTATATTATGTATATCCACGTTTGAAATAATGATTTTCACTATTGAAATTATTTAAAAAATAATATCACCAGAAAAAATAACGCCAAACAAAGCTATAAGTCATATTATTTTTCTAGTAAGCAGCCTGTGAAAGTCCCACTGCTGGGCTAAGGCCTCTTCCCTTCTTTTGAGGAAGCTTGTTCCACCACGCTACTCCAATACGGGTTGATGGGAGTCACATGTGAAAGAATTTCAGTGAAATTTACCACATAAAGATTAACTTTTCCTTCACCTTCAAGCACGAGATGAATTATAATCACAAATTAAGGACATGAAATTCAGTGGTGCTTGCCCAGGTTTGAACCCACCGTCTCGGCTTATATTATTTTTAAACCACCTTAATTATATCAGAAACCACCTTTAAAAAAAATTGGTTGCCTGTAAAGTCGGTATACGGGCGAAAGTTTTACGTGACAACGACTTTGAGTGGTAAAATAATTTTAAGTGAATATTCATTCGTATAGTAGGAAGAAGGATGAAATAATAGTAACAATTTAAAACATTTATTTATACAAAGAATTATATTTAAATTATTAATTTATACAAAGAATCTGGCACTGAATTTCACTTTTTATGTCTGTCTCTCTCGCTCTTAGGCGGGCTAACCATGCCCGAGTGGAAGGGACGCGTGCCTCTCACTCGCTCTCATTGTGAGCGTATAACGTGAGCGGAGCGTAACGCAGTTTCTTGAAGTGTCACCCGGCAAACCAATTTATAAGACGTTGTCACGTCAATAGTATAATTGTTACATTGTTTTCACCAGAAACAATTTCTAAGTTATCTATTTTATTCACTTAACTATAACAACGTTCAACTTATTTAATATCAAAGTAAGTTATAAGTTTATTTTAAAGTTGTAAAGTGAAAGTCGGTGGAGGACGGCGAAGTGAAAAATCCAACGAACTTGGACGAAAGGAAGAGTGAGGATGCATTGAGTTTAAACACCGACAGAGATTTACACACAGCCTCAGAGTCGGAGTTTTTATTTCATTATAATATAAAATAAGCACAACTACACTAACACTATTCAAAATAAAAAAATAAGCACTTTTCCGTCATCATTTTACAAGATTATAATTTATTTAAAACCGGCTAGTACGGAATGTTACTACCAAGAACGGACAATAAAATCAGTACACCTTTTTCGTGAAACATATAAAATAATTATATTATGCAATTAAATTTCTATATTCTGTTTGAAAATCAACCAACTACTAACTCCAAATTAATCGATTTATTTTACTCCAAGTTAATAAATTCCGGTATTTTTATATACCAATTTGTATATCTATATAAATAAAATGATAGAGTTCTGCAGTTGTGCGCGCATCACGGAAAACCTACTGGATAGATTTCAATGAAATTTTCTAAATTTTGTTTCTTAGACACTTGGCCCTTATTAAAAAAAAATAATTGCGATATCTTCCTATAATAAAAAGTTATTAAAGTTTCAAGAAACAACGATTTGTATATGCACTGCGTGTTCAGTGATGTATGTTTAAACAAAGTATATTTTTGCTTGCGATCTTTTTGATGTTTTTTTCCTTCGTACATAAGAAAATTTTGTTAATATATCAAGCAACGCGGACGAAGTCGTGGGTATCTGCTAGTCATAAATAAATAATTACCGGTGTCTTGTTCTTTTAAATGTGGTGGTAGAAATTCAATAATTCTATCACAAAAATGTTACCTCATTGAAAAAGAGAATCAATCCAGTAACATTTAAATTGATGCGCAAGAAATAATTTTTAAAAATGTATTTCTACAAATTTCTTAAATCTAAATTGAAAAAAATGGTCACAGTTGGTTATTTTCGAAAATCGAGTTATTCCGAATACTTTCTATTCATTGAAACATTTTACCTCTTAATTGGATATTTCCGATGTATCTTGGATGTATGCGACCCTCGTGGCCTAGACCAGACATTCGCTCATTTCCTGGCAAAAACTCGTTTATAGGCAGTTAAAATAGGCGGCGTTGCGCGGCGAGGCCATATCCGAGGAACGATTGGCTCGCTGATTGATCAACCTGGTTATTTGATGAAACGGTCTTTGAGATGTGTGCTTCGTTTGTTTTTTTTAATCTACATATTATATCAACATTAATTTCAAATTAAATCACACAATAGTCTTACACGGCTATGTTCCTTGAAAAGTTACTATTGGCTGCTAATATTAATGCTTAAACTGGCCTGATCAACCATTTAGAGTCAATATTAATATGTTGGATTCTAGTAAAAAAAGTTAGGAGGTTTGATGTAAAAAGTTTGTCTATAAGTCAACCACTTATACAAATTCTAGTAGACGAAACTGTACTACCAATAGAAGTTCTAGACGTTTTAGAAATTATAGAGTTCCTTTGTAATAATAAATCAATATATAATTATATTTTAAGCTGCATTGGGGCTCTCATATATGGATCGGCGAGTAAACTTCGCTCTGCAGCCGTCGCCGTTAAAAAATTTGAATGTAGTCTGTGGTAGATGCGGTCTTCTGGCATTCTATTAATTTTTCTATTGACATTGATCTTCAGTCTGACAGATTTTGGCAACGGCGGCCATTTTTAACAGAGAGTATCCGACTGCGCTGGAGATATTATAGTGCTAAGCTATGTGCGCAAACAGAGTATGAGATAGGACAGCAATAGAATACGGATTTAATTTAGGCGCAAGTCAATGTTTTATGAGGCCCGAAAGTGTTCAAAATATCCTTATAACTTTAATGGGTATGTGTTTGTATAAAAGACGAAAAGATTAAGGACATTACCCTCTTACGGGATGATTCACTAAAAAAATGATGTTCCGCCTCCGATTTGTATAATAATATTCACTCAAAGAGCATACTAGAAAATACGAGGCTAGACAATTCTGTACCAATCAAAGTAACCGCTGCCCTGAGATGAGATACTGCTCCAATAATACCTTTGTAAGTAGTTGCCTCATTATTCCTGCGCCCTCGTGTGAAAGAATTCTTTTAAGTATTTCACGAAGCCTTATATAGATGGACATGCGAAACGAATGCTTTTGTATTTTAGATGCTTTGTATTTGTATTCGAGAGCCAATTTTAAAAGCCAATAGGACATTTTCCAATTGGACATATCGGAATCGGTTGGAAACCATTAATCTAAGTCAAGATTACAAGCTCATGATCGGGTAATTAAAACTAAAGAAATATTCATATGCTTAGTATGTGTTCATAATTTATTTAATCCTCTGTAGGGGAGCAATCCTTTATAATATAAAAATCTAAATGTCAGTATGTCCGTACATTGTTAGAAATAATATTTATTTAAAAGTCAATACTCGCTTTTCACCGGAAACATACAGTTCAGTAACGGCGAAGTAGGTATAACAAATAAAAAAAAAACAGTTTATTTAAAAAAAATGTTAATACAATTATTTTTATTTATTAATACATGCGTGTTGTTGTGAATGAAGCCATATTTAATACGTAATTAAACATCATTTTGTCACAAAGCCATTCATGATTATGAGAAATAAAAAAAAAAACATTAACTGAAACCCATATAATGAATTACAAACAAAGGTCTTGTATGTATTTACGAGTATATATTGTTCTTAAAAATACACCCGTAGATAGTATGGCCGCTTTTGTCCGAAGGGTGAATGTGGGCGCAGGAACAATGGATCCGAGTATGTAATGAGTGGACATTAAAATGGCGTCGTGCGTAATGCCCTTATTAAAATTTCAATCTGATTCCATGAATCGCTTGTTTGAAGTTTTTGTTTTTATTATCTTATTAGATTACATTATAGGAAATTATTATTACGTTATGTAATTATAGACCGGTGATTATTTTATTACGATCTTATATAACATTGTATTTGATTCATATTAAAGTTATGTTCTTATTAGAATATTTACGAAAATTTATTTAATTTATTAATATTTTATTTTCTATCATCGATTTTTAAAATTGGGAAGTTTATTTAAGGAATAAA
The DNA here is from genome assembly GCA_963151315.1 of Nymphalis c-album. Classification (NCBI taxonomy): domain Eukaryota; kingdom Metazoa; phylum Arthropoda; class Insecta; order Lepidoptera; family Nymphalidae; genus Nymphalis; species Nymphalis c-album. The sequence goes on from OY720601.1 coordinate 3,655,247, forward strand.
GTCGAAGATATAAAATAATCTCAGTTCTATTCAATGTTTAGTTGTTAACGATATGCATGTTCGTAAACATATAACAGATTTTTCTAGATTTTTTTACGTACCTACTAACAATACACGGAACGAACATACCCTTATAGGGAATACGCTAGTTTCAAGATTACAAGGGACAATAGCTATGATCCCCGAAAACAAAATATCAATTATGAAATATATGATTTAAAAAAAAGATATGCTAGCCGATGAAGCAACGATAATTTAAGAAAAGGAGAAAAGTATAAGGTATTTAGGCAGGTAAAATTACACACAAACTCCATACCTTAAAATAAACACTTTTGTAATATAGTATCTGTATTGTGTAATTATATATTTTTAAAAAGAAAATGAATTAAACATGTCCATGGTACTAATAATAAAACTCAAAAAAATTTATAAATTTAAATGGACCTTTCTGTAACCATACGTGTAATAATAATAAGTGTATAGCTAATATGTATATATTATACATATACAATATATACAACAAGGTAAAGTGAGATATAAGTATATAATGACCAAGAGCGCGAGTCTCTTTGTTCGTATTATGATGGATGCTGGGTCGGAGAGTGATTGAGGACTTGCTCCCTTAATTTTATTAAGAAACTGAGTATATTTTGTGAGGCGCGTATTTGTATAAAGGTCAAAATGTACGAGTTTACTTAAATAGCACTTTTTTTAAGATAAATATTATCGTTCTTTCTTATATATGTATGCAATGAATATTTTTTTAAATTTAATATGTAATCATATTTATATTCTTTAATGTAACGAAAGATAACATTTACATTATAACCGATTATACTAATTTATACAATAATTATACTAATATACAATAACTATACTCTCATTATATCACCGCAATATTGTGTTTTTAATTCAACAACTACATAGTTTTAGAACCATTAACTACATTATCGATAATATCAATACATATAATTAAGTAGGTATTAGACTCTGAGACTTTTTTTTTAATTTTTTTTTGCTAATGTGTTAAATTCTTAAAAAAACATGCGGTTATCTGATACGACTTGCGCCCCTTGTAAATGCTTCACGTGAGTATGTAACATGTCAAAAAAACTGAAGTTTTAATACAATCAATTGAACGATAAGTAAACATAATACATACATAAAAAAATATTTTCATTTTCCATCCATCCATTTTTACCATTTTCAAATATTATTATAATAATATTTTGATGTGCGTTAACTATTAGATCAAAATACTAAGAAGAATTTTAAAAGATTATATAAATTTCCGATGGTCTTTGCTGAAAAAGGATTGTGTATAACCGACGGGCGTTCTAATTGCGAACATTCCGTCCAGCCATTGATTAATGAGCGCAGATTCCATGGCTTTATGAAATAAATGCATTTTATATAGAACATTAAATGAAACATTATATTTGATAATAAAAGCAGTAATAATAAATATAATATTATTGTTTATTAAATTAAAACGAATAAACATTCGTTTGTAAGTTTTATAATTATATTCAAATTACGAACACATTCTACTCGATTTTTAAAGTTTTTGAATATAATTTAATATAACCTAATTTATTATTACATATTTTTTTAGATTATTACGTTATGTTTAATACCTATATTATTTTTTCACTTACTTTTTGTTTAAATGACGACACCTTTTTTTTTTTAAATTAAGTAGGTAGGTGTCACAGTGTCGGTACAAGTGACATCAATTTAAATGCAAGGTGAACTACATTAAACTTAAATATTGTGGATTTCATAATACTTTAAAGTCCTCAAAGAACTTTGACTTAAAAAAAAATCATAATTGATTTGTTTGCTTTAAATTTTTGTTCATAATTTTCGACCATTACATATTAACTTTATTAATATTCTAAGCACTGACAATATATAATCTGGTAGTCGGTGAGCTATAGATTAATTAACAAAAAGCGGCCTGTGTAAGGAGTTCTGATTGCGGGAGTTCCGTCCGCCCAATGATTAACGAGCGCGGAATCCGGCCCTGTACATGATTAATATGTGCGCCCCTTTATATGCGTATATTAGTGATATATAATGTTATGTTCTGTAGAAATATGTGTAGTCACTCTGTGTTTACCTATTTTTTTCCAATCGATTGTATTTGCTTTTGATTTAAAAAAAACTTTGTAGTCAACAAAAAAAGTCTACTTCGTGTATTTAATTCTGAGAAAATGATATGTAAATGTTATACGTATTTATAACTGTAACATAACATTTTTTTTATTCGTTAATAGTTTAATACCTTTGCAATAAATTAAAACTATCTTTTTGTATTTTTTTTTAATAATTACATTTAAGTAGATCAAGCGCCGATATTATATCAAAAGACTACGAGGAATGCATTTAAAATAAAAACTGATTTCAAATAATTTAATACAATAATGAGCTTATTACCTTATCTTACAATTTTTAAATAACCGAATAATAATGAAAATAGTAAAGTTTATCGTAATTAGCATACGAACATCCACTTCTGAGAATTCACATTCAACTCATAACCGGTAACTAACTAAAAAAAAAATAGTAGCTCTAGAACAAATAAAACTCGTTCCTCGTATTCAGAAATCTAGCCTGTAATTTGTGCACATACCTCGCTGGGCGGGGGCATACCACACTAGGGTGGTACCACCCCGTCTGCGAGAATTTTGGCGGTTCACATTCCGCATGGTCATTCCCCGACTCATAATTTTCCACGACGACAGACGGGAGCTTCGTGTAATTGTTTTTGTTGAGAATTCCTTGGACATATTGTACGCACGCTTTTATTACATCTCTCCTTTCGTTCTGTTAAAATTTAACCGTGTCGACGATTAAGTTTTATTAAATTGTTCGAAGTAACATTTGAGTTCAAAATTTTGTTTATCGCACACCTCCGTGGAGCGACGCCGTAGTGCTCTATTTTCGCTAGACAATTAAAATCGCGATTACCTTTGCTATAATTATTTCTATGCAACCTTATCATTTTCGTACTAACGAATTTGGGCGATTTCTGACAACAAATCTCTTAATAAAACGCATTACTATTAATACTAAATTTCGCTCGCGGCTTTTACCGCGTGTGTGTGAAGTATTAGGTTTTATGTTATTTTCTGTACTCTTGACAAAAGCTCAATTTCATGATCGGTTGAGTATTTTTAAGCGTAATAATCAAACTCATTTTTCATTTACAATATTATTAATATAAAGATTTTAATAATAAGATTTTATTAGAAACAAGAAAGAAGAAGAATATTATTAATGTGAAGAATTTTCACACAATAAATATATTTTACATTCGAATACAGTGAGGAATTTTGTTTTCGCATAAGTCTCCCTCTAAGATGCTGAATTGAATTTTGTTTTAATTTTATAAATAATTAACTATATTATTTTGATTGGTGTTAAAAAGCACACCCTGTACGCGTATGCGTACACATATAACATGTATATGTAATTTGTGTAAAATAAATAGCACGTAAAAAATATTTTTGGATTTTCAATTCACGAGTCGCATAAGATCGCATTTAACCATTTAATTTTAACTATTCCATTCATCATGGGATGATTCTTGACGGGTTTTATCCGTAAACAAAATGGCGGATGAGGCACTAATTCCGCAAATCTTCGCCATTTGCAAACCGCAGTTGTAAATCACCTATGTACAAGCCTCATCCGACTTGTGTCCGTACGAATGTATAAATATTCTAAATATACCGAAATTTCCTATACCGACGCTTCATGTAATTGCTAATAACAATATATTTAATTACAAACAAATTTCACACTAACAGCTATGGCATACCGCTTAATTTCCCTTGTTCGATTCGTTGTGTTAAGCTCTATCGCAATGTTATGGGGTAGTGCTCACAATCCTTTCTGTTAAACTATTCTGTTTGAATAATTGCCGCGTGGACCTGAAGGGTTAGAGCGCATATTCATGCTATGTCCTCACCATTGTGGTTAGGGAAGGGTTATGTAGTACATTCGGTTATATGGAACTGTCTGGGATATGCAGTGGACAGTGCAATACGTTAGGGATGATTCTAGAACTTTATTAAAATATATATGGCATAGCAGAGTAAGGCAATGCATTCATTGTTTAAATAAGATCTTTTTTAACGGATATAATATATGAAAAAAACCTTAATTGTTGCCCTAAATATTATTTACGATTTGTCTAATACGTTTTTATTGCTATTTTAACTTAGGATAATATTATAATTTTGACTTATTATATATTTTATTGAAGTGTCATAATTAAGCTCTTTATAATAAACTTAAATAAGTATTTTTCGTCCGTTAAGAATAACATGTTACAAGTAGTGATATGTACCTATCTAATATTAAATTTTATTAATAGTATACCGCTCTATACGTTTAATTTTTTTTTATAAATTGTTTTATATATACTAAGCAAAGATGCATACAGTTAATGGCTCAATTCTTATCTAGATTTATTTAATCGAATTAATATTGTAGTAGTCGTTACATTCATTATAAATTAATAATTAATTAAAATTTCATACAATTATTAAATATAATAAATATAAAACAACCCTCCTATATCAAATAGCAAATCTATCTTATACTAGTTGTGCCCCGCGGTTTCACCCGCGTATAATTAATAAAAATATTGTGGATAAAAATCAGCCTAGATAAACCTTGATAAAAGTACTATACAACACAATTCTTAAATTCGAACCAGTAGTTCCTGAGATAAGCCGGATCAAACAAACAAACTATTCAGAAATTTTTGCGCAAAAATTTAGAAACATTAAAATTAAATGGTAACTAGGAAGAAAACAAGACTTAAATATTAATGCAATGTTCATCAGAATCACGTTCGAGATAAAAGACGAACCGTTCGAAACTAAAAGCAATAATAGTAACAAATGTTCGTAAGTTTGTTTTGGCGCGTGCCCCTCTCGGACTGTAGTTTACAAACTATCACAGATATTGAGCGATTAATTTATGAGGAATTTTGTGATTTGAACGTGGATAGCTATTAATACATAACTTAAAGTTCAATAACGTTTTATTGTTTGTGATCTTATTATATTTCGTAATTAAGTGTAATAATATAATATTTTGTAAATTATCCACAGCTTCGATAATATCTTCTCTTCCTTTTGAGGCAGCGTTCCATGATCCATCACATTGTTTCAATTCGGGTTAGTGATATGAATGTTATGGCAAAATTTCATCTTACATTTAGATTCTCTCGTGATGTTTCGAATGAAAAATAAACTAATAGATGAGTTTTGAAGTAAAATATATATTAACAAAGAGTTCATTAATAAATTAAGTATACTTATGTTATTATTATAATATACATAATGTACCATTATGCCCGTCGATTCGAACCTGAAACCCTTGTTTAAGATTCAAGTGGTTTAGACACGAACATCGAAGCTCTTATAATACGATATTGGGTTATTAATTTATAAGGAATTTCGTGATATTGACGTAGTTAAACTATTAATACAGAGCTTAAACATTGATCCTGTTTTATTTTATAGTGATTTAATTGATTATTCTTGTAAAAGTTTCTATAATGTGATAATTTATTACGCAATAATTCGAAATATACAATTACCCTTAGAATCACAAAAATAATAATTAAAGATATATAAGAATTAAAAAAACATCACATTAAAATAATAAACCAATTTTAAAATATTTCCTCACGATTCTCACTGGACGCAAAGCCGCCCACCACACAGGCCGCGTTTCCGCGCTGTACGGCAATGGACAACCTTTGCGCCAAGTAAGACCCGGAGCGATTGTCACAGCCCTGTTTTATTTGATTTTATTTTATGTCGTAGTGTAGTTATAGTATAAGTATATATAAATATTAATAAAAAATAGTTCCTTATTAGTCTTGCAAGAATGCTGGCTAGCATTTAATGCAAATAATTGTATTAAAAATTGGGTGTTGAAGTCAAAGATACGACTCTTATATAAGACTGACTTCGTAATCTTATAGAATTTTAATTGTTAGTACGCAATATATCCTTTTTTAAACAATGCTTAAGAAATGTACCATCCGAAAGGCACCGGCTGGGCAGCGCCGCTGATTGCTGATGCTAATGGATGACTGTGACCGCTTATCATCATGAGGACCGTTTGGTCGTCTGCCTCGAAATGCAATACAAAAAAATAAAAGTAAAAAACTATTACTATTGAACATTAATATAATATTACCATACAAACTGTTTAAAAAAAACCTACACTCATTCCACAATATTATGAACTTATATCCCCATAGTTATTTAATATAATTTTATATCAATAAAAGCACTTAATAACGTCATAAACTGGTCCAAATAGATCGTGGTCATCTCAGTGAAAAGGTCACGTTCAGATGTCAGTCAGGTCAGGTCAGGTGGTCAAAGGGATGCTGTATTGTATGTTTTAATGATCTGACATTATATTAATAGGGAGATAGCTGTTTGACCCGTCAGTACAAATAAACTTGTTTTGATAATATGATTTATTTCAAATGCTGTGTCGATTTGTATGAAACTTTTATATGGAATTTCTTACTTAAAAAGGTTACAGGTTATTTAATATTTTGACAGGCTTATAGAAAGCAGAGAGAATATCATAATATAATAAATACTTGTTTTTCTTATTATTCTAGGTACATACCATGTGATTTATTTTATTTATCTATGTATTTGTTAAAAAGCAGTTACTATTAATACGTTTACAGTTAAAATTTACATATGAAATTTATGCATAGAGAGAGTGTATAAATTTCTTAAATACAATAAATAACAGATGCCGCAATAAGAGATAGAACTTATTACATATATATTATATATAATTGTAACAACCTATTACTGTGTAAACAAATAATGACTTAAGAGTCCACGGAACTTCTAGCTCTCTAAATGCAATATTAAACACTTTCCATTTTCCCATATCTTCTTAAAATTACTTTATTGTATTGCTTATGGTATAATACTAATGGTTAGTTTATTTATAAACACCTATTATGACACCAAGCCTATCACATCAGAATGTCAAAATCACATCACATTTGTTAAAGTAAATAACGTAAACCACGATAGATTACAGTATTATAATTATTATTATTTTTTGTACTGCCTGGTTGGTCTAGTGGCTTGATATAAGGCCGCAGACTCGGTGGTTATGGGTTTAATTCCCAGGTCGGGCCAATAAATAGTTATTGGGGTTTTCTGTCAGGTTTTCTTTCCGGTCGTGTCGGATTGCCGTCCCATCGGATTATGAGAGTTAAGGAAAAGAGAGTACACCTGTATTTGCGCACACACAGGTGCACTATAATATCTCCTGCGCAGTTGGCTAATCTCTCTTGAGATTGGCCGCCGTGGCCGAAATGGTCTGAAGGACTTTTATTACTTTTTTGCAGGGATTACAAATTTTAATTGTATTTAATTTACATAACGATTAATTTCTGAGTAATTGCTTTTATTCTTGTCGTACATTCCTATTCGTTTGTAGGTTACCTATAATGTATAAAAACAAAAGTATATATAGTTTATAATATTATGATTGGATTTATAACACCATAATTATTTAAACCGCTAAAGAAAACTACAAAAGTTTTTTTAAAGTCTGATCATGTTGAGAAAAGAAATAAAACAGCATTGAATAAGGCAGTCTTTACTTCTACAATTCCGAGCCACTAATAGCAAAAAGAGGATCCTTTAACAGGTCATAAGTACCGGATAAAAATGTCCGGATATTTTTCAGAGTAGCGAGTGAGACCGTTTGAGTAACAGAGACGTATTTTGTCAGAAACATTTATTTATCTTGATAATATTTAGTTTTTATTTTACTTTGATTCATATTTTTTTTTAAATAGAATTATGACTAAGGATAACTTAAATTGAGTTTTGTAATGAAAAAAAAATATTTGCTTTTTTTTAATAACCTCCTTTGTCAAGAGATCACATTTTATTCTATATTTATATTTTGACAGTTTAAATGTCATTGTCAAAACATTCACATTAGCGTTTATAAATACCAAGTAAAACGAATAAGTCGGCATGAAAGCTCTAAATCATTTTTTTCTAAATAAGCTATTATTATAAGTACTATTAAATAGATCATAATTAAATCCAGATATTTTATACCCAATAACCAATTAAAATCGCATACTTCAATTGAGTAATCAGATGTTTTTGATAGTTGAAAGTAATGATTGAATTTTTAGGCAAAGGTACAAAATAATATACCTTATTCACTATATAAAAATTACAAATTACACAATATTATAAAAAAATATATAATCTTTAAATATATGCATAAAATTAAAAATATTCCAATACTAACAAACCAATTCATTATTATAGAAAGTTCTATCAAAGCAGAACTTACAAGCCGAACCCCGAGTTTCAAGTTCGGCCCGCGCATGGCCAACCCTACCGCCTCCCTCCCCGCTCCGAATTAATTGCAATCAAAAGGAAGGACGAGTGTAGTCCACCCCTAACTTTGTACGTCTGTGAATGTGTGAATGTACGTCCAATCTTAGTTTGTGTTGGTAATTCGTCCACTGCCATATGTGTGTCGAAATATAATGTCTCGCCGCATCTACGCTATTGTTTTTGCGCACAATACGTCATTGTTTAAATTTGTGAATAGGTGTCTGTTTATACGTATTTGTTCGTAGTTTTGATATTTTTATATATGTATTTTATGAGTTTAAATTATGTATGGAAGGGAATATTATTTATATGTCTGCTTATCAACAACTCGCAGCTTTATATACATTGATTTATTATTACATTAGCTGTTATCGATTACTCTGCGTACATTATATTTTAATGATTTTTTTCTTATAAAATAACTATATATTCTATTCTACTACATAAGCGACTTCAATGCTTAATTTAAATAATTTGATACATTATCGATACTTTATAAATAGGAACAAATAAGCATGTACCATTCATATACGATTCTCTGAAACTACATTAATATTTCAGGCTAACTTGGGGTCCTTTCTAAACAGCCCATGGTCTTCCAAAGTTATTCCAACTTCGGGAGTTTAGAAGGTTTCGGTTTGGGGGTGCGTGTAAAGATTACTTTAGGGAAGGGTCTTATCTTTAAGTTTCGAAGACACTGGTTTTTGATAAGACCGTTTTGCTCATATGTGTTACGGTTAGGTTAGAGTTTTAACGACGTCATTACTAGCCTTTGATAAAGTCATTAGTCATCTCAATTCTCAGCAGACTGTTAGTATATCTTATGTATTATTGTATATGTATAATTGTTTACAGTAAATATAAGAGGCCGAATTTTATAAGAAGCGTACAATATTGCTTAAGCTGATTTCCTACATTGAGAAGAACGGTATTAATTATTTATAGACAAAAGTTAAGCATGTAAACTGTGCTTGCTCGGATTTTTTTCTTTAGCTATGGACAAATGGGCCATCAGATGGTAAGTGGTAACCACCACCCATAGACATTGTCACAGTAAGATATATTAACCATCACTTACCTAACCTTGGAAAGTAGGACGTTATGTACCTTGTACCAACAATTACACTGGTTTACTCTTTAAACCGGAACACCATACATACTAACCTAAGAGGTGATTAGGTGGTACGGTACCTAGGAAGATGGGCTTGTCCGTTGCTCTACCAGCCATTATATTGCCAATTTGGATTTAATTTTAAATAAATACATAGATTAATTATAATCAGTTAATAAATACGCATTAATACAAAGACATCTTAATTAAATGTTAAATAATAATGTTAAATATTACTTGGTGGTAGAGCTATGTGCAAGCTCGTCTGGGTAGGTACCACCCACTCATCAGATATTCTACCGCAAAACAGCAGTACTTGGTATTGTTGTGTTCCGGTTTGAAGGATGAGTGAGCCAGTGTAATTACAGGCACAAGGGACGTAACATCTTAGTTCCCAAGGTTGGTGGCGCATTGGCGATGTAAGAGATGGTTAACATCTCATACAACGCCAATGTCTATGGGCGTTGGTGATCACTTACCATCAGGTGACCCATATGCTCGTCCGCCTTCCTATGCAATAAAAAAAAAACAATAATAATCCTAATAATGAACAATTATTAGTAGGTACTGCGTGATATTATCTTTCTAGTCGGTGGGCACAGGCGAATCCTTAAGGCGGCCCTTGAGCCTAGCTTGTAGGGTGACAAAGCCATTAAAAATATATGGACAATATACATATATGTATATTTTTAATAAAGACAGCTTGTGAACAAATTGAATTATTTCTGATGTTGAGTCGGCCTTCAAACAGAAAAACTTTTTGGCTCTTACGGCCGGCAGCTTGCTTGATGCTAACCATCAATATTCATTAAACTTTGGTAATTAATTGATTTTCCGATACAATTTCCTTCAATCATTACCTACATTCCGTTTCACCCTCTCCTAGAGAACCACATGAGGGATTATAAAGTTTTATACAAATAGATTATTTCATCATATTTAAATTTTAAATACTAAGAGATTATAATTTATCTGTCGTTTTACAATTTAATCAATATTTGAAAATAGTACTGTTTTAATTAAAAGTAATTATTTGTTTCAGATAACGCAACAAACTGCATATAAATCAGAACAAAAAAGGCGATACATCAAACATCGTTCTAAAGGTTAACGTTAAAATAATTTGTTGTTAATTTTGGCAACAAAATGAAATAAGATTTATGTTAATTAAACAAAAGTGTTGCCTTGTCGTTACTATTTAACGAATTTTATTAACATTTAAACATAACCACCAAATAAGAAGTTATGTTACCAATTAAGAAGTTATATAAATTCCTACCAAAAAACCATGTTTTTTATTTATTATAATTATATTTTCAGAAAACTCACAAATCATGGTGATCTCTCTACTTACATATACATAGTAAAGTGGAGGTGCCGGCGAGATTTTGACCAATTTACGGCGTGCCAAGTAGAAAGATAAGCTAATTCGACTTAGGGGATCGTATTGGAAAACTAATTTTGCATAAATAGACGCTTCATTCACCATCGTGTGTCACATTGTACTATGTGTTTTTAGGAATAATGAAAGTTATATAAAATTGTTATATAAAAATAATGACAAAAAAAACGAATCCTCGAATGGAGACCTCGGATTAGTTAGGCATATCACTCTATCAAGGAACGATGACCTCACGAAAATGACAAGATGAGACTGCATCTGAAAGACGGAGAATCTAGAGCTTTATCACACCATGGTGTGGGAACTCCACAATTATTACTAATAATTGTACTAATAGTTGTAAGTAGCGTGATGACGAAGAAATTTATTTCTAAGATTTTTTTTTGGATATTATACTACAAAGTTACATATGCATATATAATGCAATATATGATGAGGATGATGATGATGTTTCTGAGCGATTTCTGCCAGGGCCGCCAATTTTAAGAAAGATTAGCCAACTGCGAAGAACATATTCTACTCTCATAATGCGATGGAATTACAGCAATCCGACACGACCGTAGTGTTCAGTCGCTGGACCAACCGCTTTTCGTGCTTTCCAACGTTCAGACTCTGAGTTGCTATTAAGAAACAAAATGTACTAATAGCTTTTTTTATTGCACCTCGGTATCTGCGGCCTTATATCTGCCACTGGACCAACGATTATATATCCCAAAATGCTATTGATTGGTTGATTGAAATATATCTACGATAAATCTTATTTAAGCAAAATATATCTACTATCCTTTAGCTCATTAAATATATTTAATTGAATATATTTCGGTATTGACCGATAAATTTGATTTTATTAATTTTCACACCATTTTGACAGAATGGCACATGTCGTGACTTGGAGCTGCCGCGCGCCCTCAGACGTCGAGTTTTTGTCGTTTAATTTCGTTGTAATTTTGCAGTCTTTATTTCTACTATAATGTAAAAGGTATGATCATAGTTAAAACCCAGTAACAATTTATATATTTATGTATTGTATAGTATATATTATAAAATAAAAATGATAAGACAAAATAGTATAATCATTATTGTATTTTGATTATGTACATACAAAACCTAAACATTATCGATGAAGGTAATCCCAAATCTGGCGCTTACTTTACTCAAAGACCAAACCCAGTTATTCATTCAGCAGAAGAATATTGGTTACCTTACCACGAAACACTCCGACGGTATGTTCTTCGAGAATTTAGTAGTGTATATTTTATTTTCATCTTAGTATTTCGTTATAATTCAACCATTATCTTGTACATAAGTTTAAATTGATTCTTATTTCTTAAGCATATTGAAAGATAAAAAATAAATTAGGTGTTATATCAATCAATAAATTAGAGCACTTGTAAAATATAGTTATATATATTTTTTTGTATGTATTTTTATTATATATTTAAAACATTTTTATGCAAATCAATCTTTTAATTATCACTGTGGAGATCGCCATTAATGTTGAACCTTTCAACCTACCTTAGTACACTCACTAATGACTTGAAGGCACGCGCCTGGACGAGGGGTGACCAGCGAGGGACGAAAATTTCCTAAAGGGTTACCCTAAAACTGGGGATGAAAGCGATAATTAATGCCTTAAACGTCTGTATAGACATATTCGAAAAATACATTTTGAATTCTAACGTTAGTGACATACGGTTTATTATTATTGTGCGATTGAATACATTCGGTCCAATTTTATAGTCAGGGTGGCAAATAATAAGAGGTTTAGGTACATATAAAGTTGGCGCAAGTTGTTGATGAATGACACTCAGAGGACCCATTGCCCTTCGGATGTTTTAAGTGGGTTGGATAAGAAATGTCGGATCTAGTGAAATATTCGTCGGGCTCGGATATTGTGTTTGCGTGTGCCAATTAATATGTTAAGTTTGTATTGCTAGAGATGTTTGTTTTTGAATAATGTATGCCAAAGTTACTTTGAAGTATTGTTTTATTTCTTAAATTTCGGAGCGATCTTTGAAATATTTTTTTCTCTTACAAGAATAATTTATAGAGGTAGTTTATGATCAACTTTATTTACTTTCGAGACCTATAATATTATATAGATGAATTAATGAAACTGTAGGAAGTAAACGATATATATAAATATTTATATATTTGTATATATTTAGTCATAGGTTATAGTTGTTGTTATTTATTTATTTATTTTATTTATTTATTTAAGGATCTCCAACAAAAGATTCACACATACAAGTACATTGAATTGAATAATATTATAAAACATGTGTGCTCCTTCAATTACAGGAGACCACATCAAGCACATAAAGCAATGACTAAACAGAATTAAAGAAATATAAATATAAAGAAAGAAAGAATGAAATTATTGTTATAGTATAGTTGTTGTTATAGTATGTTTCACATATTGATTACAAATCCTAACAAACAGAGCTTTGTGCAAGCTCGTCTGGTACCACCCACTCATCAGATATTCTACCGCAAAACAGCAGTACTTTGTATTGTTATATTGCGGTTTGAAGGGTGGGTAAGCCAGTGTAATTACAGGCACAAGGGACATAACATCTTAGTTCCCAAGGTTGGTGGCGCATGGGCGATGTAAGCGATGGTTAACATTTCTTACAATGCCAATATGGGCTTTGGTGACCACTTACCATCAGGTGGCACACCCGTGGTCCGGTGGTCAGCCTACCTATACAATAAAAAAAAACAAGTTTTATTTTTATGTAACTCTAAATTGTCCGTAATTTCTACAAATCTTCGATATGTATCGAATATATTTTATTTATTATATTATTAAAAATATTTAAGCATTATAAGTTATACCACGCATGTTTTGTTACAGTTTCCTATATTATGAAACTTATATTAAGTGATGAAGTCTTACATAGGGCCCTTAAGATGACTTGCATCATACCATATGTCGGGGGAGAGCATTAGACTCGCTAATTATTACTTCAAATGCCAGCATCATCTAAATTGCTTGTTAGTTTTTATTGGTGATGGAAATATAATACTGATGTAAAGGGTTGGGGTAGGAATAGATGAAAATTAATTATTCTTGGAAATAATATCTATACTTGCTTGTAAGCATTATGTATAATCGCTTATTCAGTTTTATTTATTGTGTAAAATTAAAAAATCTTTGTAGATTAAAATTTTAAAAATCGAATTCTGTCTAACGTTTGTACTAACGTAACGTCTTCAAATGAAACATTTATGACGCAACGTCAACTTTTGTTTCAATTTCATATTAGTGAAATTATTATGAGCTTTTTATGTAATAGTAGTTTTTTTATAGCATGGGTTGGCGGACGAGCATATGGGCCACCTCATGGTAAGGGGTCACCAACGCCTATAGACATTGGCATCGCTAACAACGCCAATGCGCCACCAACCTTGGGAACTAAGAGGTTATGTGATATGTCCCTTGTGACTGTAATTACACTAGCTCACTCACCCTTCAAACCGGAACAAAACAGTACCAAGTACTGCTGTTTTGCGGTAGAATATCTGATGAGTGGGTGGTACCTACCCAGACGAGCTTGCACAAAGCCCTACCACCAAGTAAATACACCAAATAAACATTAAATAAATGTTATAATTATTATAACAATACGTTGAATAATGAATAAGTTTAAGTTAGTGCGGAGTCAAGTGAGAAACTACTTGGTGACTTTAAGAGATTTGACACTTAATATACATTGATACTATTTATTTATTTTAATTTATATATTTATAATTCTTATCAGGATTATTGTGCTCATGGTAAAAGTAAAGACAACCTGTCTTACTACTGAGCAAAGCATCCTCTCTATAATGAAACGTGGCAGATTCTCATCCGCCACATATGAAATTCTGATGAGTGACATTGTGACATTCCGATATCCACCAATCAGCATAGGAGCTGCGTGGTAAAATAAGCCCTAAAACTTCTTAAGAGGATATTATGTATAATTCAATTGCTTTGTTGAATGTTAAAGTTATTTTATTTTGTCTGAAGTTTTTGTATTTGATTTGTCATATTTTCAACATTTTAATTAATTGCGTCAATATAAAATATTGGTAAACAGCCCTGGGCTGTGTGGTCGGTGTCTTGCTAAAACAATACTAGTTTGACTAATTCAAATTACGTTCTTACAGCTTTTTAATTATTATTTATTAGTTATACACGTCAAAGAACTTCTGCTATAATGCCATGATTAGTGTAAGTTATCGTTAATAATAATATACATATTGCTAAAGGCGAGACAAAACTTTTTATCAAAATGAAACGCCCACAATTCAACCATTAATTAACGAATAATGTTAGTTATGCCTATAAGTTCTGCAAACTTACTAACACCACCCAGAGGCACTTTAACACATTAGAATTTTAACTTAGCAGCATTTCTGCGAATTAACTGATTCCGATCCGAGATTCGCGAAATCGTACAACTTTGCCGCCCACGAGAGCGAGACAGATGACGAGTAACGTATGTTAGAGTGAAACGGATGAAGTTAGGGTTGCGTCTACATGGGTCTGACATAATGATATATTAATTTCTGTCGCGAGCGCCCATTGTTTTTGGTATTTAACGATGTGACGCATGGTCATTACGTTTTCATAGTTTCATAAAGGCTGAGTTTCAATGGCGTCTGACGCTTAGCGCCTCGTGCGTTTAATGATCGGATGATATACGTGATGAATTGAGAGATGAGCTTTTTGAAATTATGCATGTTGTAAAGATTTTAACAGAAACGGATCTCTTTACAATAGTATGAAGGATTTTAATTGTTACGTTTCATTCGACAATAATTGTGGAGTACTTTTTTATTTTTTTATTCAGCTATTTTCAAATGAATAATGCTCGACAAACGTCTTACAATCTGATTTATAAAAAAAGTATATCTACATATCTAATTAGCACGATTCTTTATATTTTTCAAGTATGTATATAAATCCAAACGATAAATAAATATTTTGTTAAAACGCTAAATTATTAAAAGCTAGATATTGAAGGATATTTAAATCGTTGTAAATTTCATATAATTAAAGTCATTTGTTCCATCCTGTATTTAAACTTAACTCGGATATTGTTGTATACGTGTCAATGAACTCTACATAAAACAGCACTGAATCAACAGATATTTATTAAACCGGGAAAAAAGTTTTTCTACGCGGTATAAAAAGAAAATGTTTTTTAAATTTTCTAATTATCTTACGCCAGTGCAAAATCGAGTGAAAAAAAGTGCAGTATCGTTTATTTCTACTAAACATATAATAATCTTAATATGATATCGAATATTAAATATTTGCATTTTGACGTATTTAATTTACGTATTGTATGTGATCAGGCAACGACGTGGAAGGCGTTTGATAACGATATCCTTGTTCATACTCTACTAACTCATTAGAGTCTACGGTATTTAACGATATTATTATTAATAAGTAATTTGTTTCATCCAATAACAAAAGCTGCGCTAAAAGTTATACAATAGCTTAATAATACATTTTATATATGTTAAATATGGTATGGTTATCTTATTTTTTATCATATTCAACTGCAATAGCCTGTGAATGTCCCACTGCTGGGCTAAGACCTCTTTTCCACTTTTGAGGAAAGCTTTTTCTCCTCTTCTTCTCCAAGTTATTTTATAATACTATTTATATAATGTCGTTGTTTCAATATAATGATAAAAACAATTAAAATATAAAGTAGGTTTGTATTTGTTCTTATATAAAAAAACTCGTTTATTTTTAAATATAATATAAATTTCAATAAGGTAATAAGTACCTACTTCGTCCGCATCTATTTGTCATTATTATTATTATTATATATTTGTGTATTAGCATAAATCTTACTTTTCGTCAATTACTCTACAACCGAACCGTAGATACTTAACGGTAGCTAGGTATTATGGTTTGAACGGTGAGTGAACCAGTGAAATTTAAAATATAACAGATAATATAACGTCTTAGATCTCGTGCTCAACGGCGCATTAACTCTGTAAGAATTTGTTTATATTTGTTTAAATGTTAGCATGAATAAAAGTGCTTGTCGTCAGATATATTTAAGAGGTGCTTCTAAAACTAATTTAAAATCGAAATAAACTTAATAAGTCAAATTGAAGAGCAATAATTAAACTCACAAATTATATAAATAAAGTCAAAAGTTGAGTACTGTAAATGCTCCGGGCAAAGGCTTCCACACCGCTATAATTTTAAATTCAATATGGCGGATTTGAAACATATCCGCCATATTCCAATGCGAATTAATGGATACATAATAAATATGTAAAAGAATTTCATCCGACATGTGAAAATACATGCATTGTACAAACGACAAATAACAAAGACTTGTTATTAATTAAGTTAATTATGATCGCATACAGTTCGTTTTGCACATCGTTAATTGCGTCGTAATTTTTCTCACATCAGCCATCAGAATAGAACGACTAAAACACGACTCAAAACGTCATATAATCAAAGCACAGCAAGATTGAAAAGGCACATCACAGTCCAAATTAAAAGTCGTATCAATAAACGCGCAAGCGACGGCTTCACAGTGTCTGTTATACTTTGTGATGTCTCTTTTTAATTAGCGCTCTTTGTAGCGGCCCGCAAATTAGCCGGTGACGTGTGGAAACTTGCAAAGAGATGCGTTGCCCTGCTTTCGAGCGAACATTAACAAATTACTCCACGGTGCTCGTGTAGCTAGTTTTTTTTGTTTGTTGCCTCATGTTTTTTTTTAGTTTTTCGAACACAAAAGTGGCTATTCTGAATGAATCTTCCTTCTCCCGTAGATTGATTTTTAAATGAGACCCATTTGAAATAACATTGTTATATATCATTAATCTCTTATAAGATATATATATCACACGCTAAAGTTAAATACTTATTTAGATTTGGTTTATAGGTTCCAGCATAAATAAAAATGGAACCCAAAAAAATACATATAACGTATCTTAGGAAACATTGAGTCTTTTTATGAAACAAAAATGACAGTGTAAAATGTTTAAAATTTTAAATGGTAGTTGCGAGCAAAAATTAATAAAACCTCACAATATTTTTGCTTAAAGGTGACCGCGATACATTTTTAATGTAAGTATAATTTCATGTTATCAGATGAACAATCAAGTTATTATATTAAATAAATATCAAGAACATAATAATTATCTACATGTATGTAAATATACTTACGTGATAAACAACATTGATCTCTTAAAGAAGTGTTAAAGTTGCCAATAACCTTAAATAAAATTACCTAAATTCTTTTAAAGTTGATAGATAATTTATTATGTAAGCATAACTTCGTTTACATTTATCTATATTTATGTACATTATATATTTCCTGATGTTTAAATTTTGTTAATGTGTGCTATAAGTAACATCTTTGATCATTCCTTTAAAACTCATCATTTACAACCATACTTAAACCTCAAAGCAAGGCTTGTCTTAAAGGTTGGTTATTTCTTTTTTAACTCTCCGCAGTCTTCGTTTTCTCAATTAGTCCGTCTGTGACCGAGAATTAGCCTCCGCAAATACAGCAAAACGCCGCTATTCAAGTCTTGTTTTACTTCAGGTTTGTTTTGAATGTAACATTATAGAAGGTAATCGTGAAAATTAGCCTTTTCAATTATTTTTATAAATTTTTTTTTTGTATATTTGAGTTGAAATATTTCGCTTTTAAACGACCCTTTTAAAAATTTGTTAGTAACGTTTTTGAATATTATGAAATAAAAAAGTAATAGTTCGTTGAAATAAATATAATAAACCATTCATTTATTAAGTCATTGCTATATTTGTCACAAATCCGCTTAATGTGACAAATATGTCTGTCTGATGGTATGTCGTTCAATCAATAAACTGATAATGTGGACGAGAATTTGAAATGCTGCAATGCGTTGTGTTAATACATACTTATCATATATGTCAAATTATCTATAGAAGTGTATCTATAAATGATTTAGTGAAATGATTAGTCTTAATGCTAGGAGGCTTAAGTTCAGCAGTAGGAAATTTACAAGCCTTTGCTTTTATATAATATTTAATATATTTGATTTTGATCATACGTAATAGGTATAGTGAGACGATTGATTTAAGTTTCGTTTGAAATGAAATGTCTTTAATGTTTTTAATATATTTCCTTTATATCTGTTTTCCCAATTAGCGTGTCTATAGCTAAGAATTAACCCTCGTGGATCCTGGAAAGCGCCGCCATTCAAGTCTTTACTTAGAGTCTGTGGGAAATAAACATTACATTAATATAATAAACATAATTTTAGACATTTATTTATATATTCATTTCTTTATATATTCTATATATATATTTTTTAATTTTAATCAATAATGTATCTATTTACAGTCCAAATAATATTGTAATAGAAAAAAAAATATTAAAAAGTAAACATTATTTAAATAAAGAACATCATTAATTTATCACGTTACATTTCTTTTACTCAGATAAAGCTAACAAGCAGTAATATATCGACGAGAACAAACAACAGAAGTAGTTATGATCCGCGTACAAAAGACGCCATTTTCACATTACAATATATTTTTTTACTCCATACAGTACCTAAGACGTTGCATTATGAAGAATTATGTTAACAACTCTCTCATCAAATGTGTATTCAAAACAAGATGTCTGAAGGAAATGATACGAAGGAAATGCCATAATGAGTTGGTTCGAATGTGCATGCATGACGGTATACTGGCAACAAAGGTCACATTATGCTCGTTTTCAAAGGGAAAAAATACGGGTTAGGCGTTCTAATGTAGATAGCAATAGTTCGCTACATTGTTGTGATCGTGGAATGAGATAATTAAGAGCTGTTATTGTGCCAACGTTGCCAATTAATTTGTGATGAATGACAACAGTAAACGCAATGTTTTATATTGATATAAATTGTTTTTTTTTTTTTCGTTTTTTATCGGATTTGTGGACTTTGTCTGCGGTCGTTCTATTTTGTTTTAAACGTGTTTAACTGTCTTATATACAAACATATGTTTTGTTTAATTTGAAGTGGTGATTTCTTATTAGCGAACTACATATTTAAAAATTCAAATTTTCAATTTTCAAACATTTAAATACAAATGTATTTACAAAAAAATTATTAGTTTTAGTAATATAAATATGTAGCTACTATACAAATTACAACCGCGTGGAACAATGACAATAATACTAGTTTTATTTACTATATTTGTAATTGGTATATAACAATATGTATGTTTTTTACTTAAAACAAAAAAAGGTTTTTAAATTAATAAAATTGTACTAAATTTTAGTATTTTTTTCAGTCAATGTTTCCGATTGCTACCTTATCTATGTATGTCTAAAAACATATTTTTACAAAGATATTTATTCCAGGTTTATGTATGTATCGACAACGAATGGGGAAAGCATCAAGAATTAAAAGCCTTTTAATGATAGCAGCTCCGTGCCTTCAACTTTTGTCGATGCTATGCAACATGTAGCCAAAAATAAAGATTCGTTTTATTATTCAATAATATTACCAATAACATTTTATATGTCAAAATACAAAAACAATTATTAATTGCATTTTTTTAAATAGAAAAACAATTACAAATTGATATTAGGGATGAATTTAATAAATGTTTTATATTCAATTATATTAATATGTTTATTTAATTCTTTTTTCATTTAATATTGAATAATACATTTTAAGGGGATTTCCCGTTTTAAGAACTAATGGTTGTTAATACTTAATATTTAAACTACTCCTAATTTACGCCATATTTATTATTTAGTCTTTATATACCTTTTATTACTACTTTTTTACTATGGTATTTTTTAATGCACTTTAAAATGATGGGCGACTAACTATAACTAACTTGGTGGTAAAGCTTCGTGCAAGCTCGTCTGGGTAGGTACCACCCACTCATCAGATATTGTACCGCAAAACAGCAGTACTTGTTATTGTTGTGTTCCAGTTTGAAGGGTGAGTGAGCCAGTGTAATTACAAGCACAAGGGATATAACATCTTAGTTCCTAAGACTGGTGGCGTATTGGCGATGTAAGCGATGGATATAATTTCTTACAATGCCATTGTCTATGGGCGTTGGTGATCACTTACCATCAGGTGGCCGATATGCTCGTCCGCCTTCTTATACAATAAAAAAAAGTACATGGGTCATCTTGGATTTAAAAGGTTAGTATTTAATAAATAAACAAATAAATTGCTTCTTGCTTACGGTACGTATTAAAAACACATATAAAATACATATAGGTATACAAACTTATATTACTATCTACTTAACATTGCATAACACTGTTCACTTGAGTGCTGTTCCCTTAAAACCATAGATGTTTTATCCGAACAGCACACCGTACACAATCAATGACGATTATTCTTACATAAATATACCATTTTGTGAACATATAATTTCACATGAGCTATTAAGACATACTCGTGCCTTTCGCTATGGGAAAGTGGATTCCGGGAAGATTTGAATGAAACGAACGCATTGCTGAAGAACTATGAAACTATTCATTATTATAGCAAGCTATGTCTATATCTTGTCATTATTTTTTTTAGAAAATTGTTTGTAAATTTAGTGGGTGATTGGTATAATGTTGTGTCTTTTTCTTTCGTATGTCAAATTAATAATGATAGAAAGGGAGAAGCGGAATGTCTAACAAGTCACTAAACAACTTTTACAAGTAAGGTCGTATAATTATAAAGAAATTAAACTTGCTAAGTGAATTTTATAAGCGAACTAATGTATAATTTGTTTCATACATTTACATCCTTAAAGGCTTAACTCGGGTAAATATATTTAAGTTGTCCATAGTTCTAAAAATTTAGCTCTGATTAAGGGAGTATCAAAGGATTTACATCGTTTATTGAAAATTATTATCTACTTCTCACACCTAGTCCTCGTTTCCTATATATAATCGTATCCGGATAGGGCAGGTAATAACTAATTAGGATCTAAGAACATCAAAAGAGGTACAGTCATCAACGTAATTGGCACCGGCACCCCCACGTGACGCCAGTACAATCGGTGAGAGTAGGTACAATCAGGGAAAAAAGTGGCAATTCCCGACCACTCGGTTGCATTGCGCTAATTAAGGTGCTACAATCGAGATGCGATTCTCTTGGGTTCCCCGGATTTTTATAATATCATTTAATTTAATTACGCATATTATAAAACTAATTATATTATCATTTTAAAAGATATCTGAGTAATAAAAAGATAGAAAAAGAGTCTTTATTAGGATTTACATATACAGTCAATATTTTGTTAACAATTAAATTAATAAGACATTGATTTTTTTTATAGATAATTTTATGATCTACATTTTTTGTCTGAGGTATTTTTATGATAGAACTTACCGTTTTGCTGAAAATCGCGAAAAACAATTTTTTATACCTTTGACCTTGAATAAAAAAAAATCCATACAGGGGAAAAGATGGGGAACTTTCAAATTTTATTTATAATTAAATATTGAACGATTTCATCAATTTTCAGCTTGTTGTAAATTAATGTATCTTCACTCTTATTTTTTGGTTTAATTTGACCGGACTATATTACCTATAATTTTTATCAAAATATTTACATAATAAAAAAATATACATTTTTAAATGAAACTATTTTTCTTTTTTTAATAAAACATTATCAATAATAATAATTGAAAAGTGTAAAGTTAAACATTCTCGCACTATACGGAACCAATAATTCGAAAAGCGAGCCACTCGTGAAACAATTTTCGTTGGCACCGAATGAAAAGAATTCTAATTGGTAATTTACACTGCAGCCGTCGAAAGTCCTCATTCTATTGACTGTTGTTGTTGTGTTGTAGATTTCAACAGTGCACTCGGTGACGCGGGCTATAATTACAAAATAGTCGAGACTTTTTTTTTATCAATTACATAAAAGATTTAAAAGTGTTAGCTGTTGAACAACATTGATTGAACGTATAAAATAAGTGTTAATTTGTATGATAGCACAAGTTCAAAAAAGGTTATACCGTTTTGAGCCGTTTTCCGGAATAAAATCTATTTAATAAACTGTTACAAAAATACATCGACCGGTTACTCGTGTCTGATAAGACAACGCTTGCAATTAATATACTTTATAATACTCATAACAGATAATAATTTATTCAGATAATTCTATTTTGAATTATATCACATTTCTTTTTAAATTTCGAACATCGTATCAACATTACCATTTTTTTTTATCAACTGGTTACTATTATTTCAGGCAAAGACCTCAAATCTGAACTTAATCGATAATAATTTAAAATAACTTCAAACAATCATCTTCATAGATAATCTATGCTAGATAACTTATTATAATATAAATACCATTATTAGTGGTTTATCAGTAAGTATAAGTGAATAACTTACCTACGAAAACTAAGTCTATTTTTAAATTCATGCTTAAAGCTAGTCACGAGTAATACAGCAAAATCAGATAACATATAGTTCTAAATAGTACAAGATGTGGACAGATGTGGATTAGACGAATACTGCGGCAAAATGTGGTAAGTCAGTTGTGATCACTTTTGCAAAATATTTTAATTTAAAAAAACACATTGAGGCAGTTGTGTTTAATATTAGCACATTCATTTATATTATAATTATAAGGGTTAAAGGTTTGTATAGTCGAAGGCACTAGTCTCAGGAATTGCAAGTGTGATTTCAATTATGAGTTACACAAAAGTTATTTTTGTGATAGCTATTAAATAGTCCATTTATTTTGTAAAATTATACGCTATGGATCGGACCAGTATGTATGAAGTATGAACGACAATAAATATAACAAAATTCATGAAACAAATTAATAATTTGCCGCTAAACAGCAATATTTTTGTATTGTTTTGTTACGGCTTTATAGGTGAGTACCATCACCAGAGTAACTAAATGCATAAGGGACATAACACAATTGTTCCCAAGGTTGGTGACCAATTTTATTGGTGATGAAAGGAATGGTTAACATTTTTAATGGCTTCAATGTCTATGGCACTATTTACCATTATATTGGCCACATACTCATTGACATATCTATATTATGAAAAAAAAAAGACTAGAAGTACTTTTTTCTGACAGTTTTCGAGTTAGCACTGTTCAGCTGAAGGCAGGATAGTGAGTGTTAAATCTAACACTTTGTCCGATAGTCAGACGACGCCCATTTGTATGTTAATACTAAACCCTAATGCCTATGAGCTGTATTTCTGGATTCTGTACAAAATAAATAGTTTATTTAAATACAATCCATTGTTTTGTGACAGTTTTTTATTTGACATGTCCATAAGTTGTATCGCTTGATTATTTCTTCCATTGTAAAATCATTTTTTTATATAATTAATGACAATACAACAAATATTTTTCTTACACTAATTTATTAATATTTATGTTATGCAGTTCGACTTTATTTATTTAATTTATAAGTTCTTTAGGAAGACCGAATAACAGTTGTTTTTTTAAACTGAATTGTAATTTATCTGTACCCAGATAAACCCAAAAAGTAAAATGTATTTGTTATGTATTGGCCAGTAAATTAAAAAAATATATAGGTACACTCATTTATTTCCAGAAAGTTGTGTTTGCCTTTGAATGATTTTGCATTACCCTGTCGTGTAGCTAACAAACTAAATAATATATACGTTTATATAAATGCTTTCTTATTTTAAAATGTTGTTATCATTTATATCAGCTTCATCAAATATACATATATGGCAGTCTAGATGGCTTGAGATTTTGTTAGGTCGGTATTGTTATTATTTAAATATCTAATATGTACATAATATTGTTCATAAAGTAACAGCCTGTAAATGTCCTCTTCTCCTTTTTTGAGGAGAAGGTTTGGAGCTTATTCCACCACGCTGCTCCAATGCGAGTTGGTGGAAAATATTGTTCATATTATTTACATTTTAGATTTTTTACGTATTGGATATTAACGTGTAATCGACTAACGGATATTGATCGTATCAATTTGTTTTGCCTTTACGCACAATTTAACATAAATAAGTATCCCAGAATTATTTCAAATTGGTTTCATACAAACTGCTAAATTTTGTATAACTTTCCTTACTTATATTATGTAAATAGTTGAAGTGGACAATTAAAAGTATATAACATGAAAATGAATACTTAGTAAATTGGTTAATGGCGTATAATAATCGCATAATGGTATCAATCAATATGAACAAGAGGACAAAGAGGAACACAGGTGCAGCCAGCGAAGCGTCCTGGCAAAGGACTTGTAGGGTCTGCAATTGACGTACCTACTTTACATGTTAAATTTATTATACAGCCAACATACAGATTCAATTTAGCTATGTTAAGATATATAATATTCAATTTATTTGTTAATAGACCATTTTTAGAACATAAAAATCAAATGTCATGGAAGAACAAAAATTTAATTATTTTTTTTTTATTAATTTTAGGAAGTCAAATAATCTCATTGGCCGCCTGATGGTAAGCACTTAAAAAAGTACAGCTCACTTTTTCCCTATCACTATGCCGTGCCGGCTCTAAGATTTTGTATCCTGTCCGTTATGCTTGTAATTTGAGAACCCTTCGAACCACAACACATCAGTTCAAAGTATTGATGTTTTGCGGTAGAATAAGTGATGAAGGGGTGGTATCTACACAGAGAGGCGAGCAGAAAACCCTAACAGTGAAAGCTACCATACTGTTATATGTTATATTCTATTGTATATAAATGCTTATTTTATTTTTAATAATTAACTCTCGTTTGTTAATAAGTAACTCATAGTTATTGTATACACTCATCGAAGTACTATAATATTACAGTTTATTTATTTTGATAGCGACAGCAAAACAAAAGCGGACCTGTAGCCCAAAAATCCTCTTTTCCATTTCAAAATGTTTTGGAACTTTTTCCACGATTATGATACTTATCATCAGACATATCAGATATGATAGAATTTCATCTGATACATGTTTTGCTCATGATGTTTTTCGTCAACGCGCAAACTGAGGATGAAAAATAAAAACAAATGAAAATCCTTAAAATTTCGGTGCCTTGCCACGTTTGAACCCACAATCTTCGGTTTAGATTCACGTACTTAACCACTGGACCATGTCGGCTTCAAATGCTACTCATAGATATATTATATTTCATAATAGTATATATTCTGAGTTAATGTTAATATTATATCTTTATGACAAAGTTCTAAATATCATAAATAACATCAGCTGCTTTAACTTTATATTCATAAAATAGAATATAACATTACAATATTATTATACCAAACTAATATTATGAATAGGAAAGTTCGTGACTTTATATGCTTCCTATATAATCAAGTTCGAACGATTAGACTTATTATTATGTACTAAAATTTGAAAATGGAATAGAATATGTTATGGATGAAATACTTTTTTTAAAAATAGCCTGTAAATGTTCCAATGAGTATTCTACCCTTGAATCACCATACTGCTCTGTTAGTGGATATACGTGTAGCAGGATTTCACACATGCAGGTTTCCTTACGATATTTTCCTATACCGCAAGCCATGATGAATTATAAACACATATCAAATTAAGCACATAAAAATTCATCTTTGCATGATATTCATATATCCAAAAGCTGTTCGCTTCTAGATTGATAAGTAAAATGTTAAAGCGTTTACATCAATTTTATATAAACAGTTGTTATTGAATTAATCCTGATAAAAAAATTCTAAACGATCACGTTCGAATATAATTATATACAAATAAATTGCAAATAAAGAACACAATTTTTTTAATGTTTTAAAAATTATCAAGGTCATAAATAAAACGTATTTACTTTTTATTATAGTATAATATAAATACACAAAACAAGCCACACACAGTTTGATAGATGTAATCCAAATTCATATCAACACCCATTATTTCTTCGATAATTTGTCAAATAACCCTTCAAAATATGTGGCAACGCGCCTCCTGTTGACAAAACTTTATTACCGAAAAGTGGACAATATTGTACCGAAACGCGCTTTTTTGTTAACCCGTCGTGCACCGGTCTATTGAAAAAAATGATCTAGTTTTGACCCCAAAATGCTGCCACGTGGGACAATGGAAACACGAAATTCAGGTTCGTGGTATTATTTTTTGGTTCAAATAACATCGGCGTTTTGATCATAAAATATAATTAAACATGACCAGTATTACAAAAGCTGTTTGTTAACTGTTACATTTTAAACATTTTTAAATTATTAAAAAATGCAATGATGTTCCTTATTATTTATTGTTTTTTAATTTCTTCATTTTTATTACCAATCTACAGTACCAAAAATAATATGTAATTTTTCTTATTGCATAACATTTGACTTTATAAAGTATACCAAACAGAGAGAAATAGACATTGTAAAAGAAATTACTGTCTCGCTTCTACTTATAAAGAGTAAATTTAGAGCAAACGAGCTAGAGAATACAGCTATCGACATACGAAACGGAACATTATTAAAAATTCAAAATTAGAAAACGGTAAAACAATAGGCAACATTCGTTCACTTTGCAGACGCAGTCCGTCTAGCGCTCTCCCGGAACAATGGTGACCTATTGTTCGTGCGTCCATTTTAAATGAACAAAATGGCGGCGTTCCAAATTCAAACGAACAAACTTGAATTTGAAACAATGCTCTAATCCTCGTAAAGGGTTAAATGCATGCTATTGGTCAACGCGAACCCCTCAGGCGGTTGGGTTGTATGTGTGCGTAAAACTTTTCATATTAGTGTATTCATGATTTTGCGATCTAGAATACGTAATGACATTTATACGGTGAAATTTTGGCAAGCAAGACAGTCTATGAATAGATATTCCTATGTTATATAGATTCAAATTTTCCCTTTGTATCAAATTAAACATAATTTTTAAGTCAAAATATTTCACATCGTAACGACCTATCTTAATATTCTATGCCAAATTTCTACATTACTTAGTTACGCTTTGTTTTAAAATGTAATAAAGTAAGTAAAGTAACAGCCTGTGAATGTCCCACTTCAGGGCTAAGGCCTCTTTTCCTCTTTGTGAGAAGAAGGTTTTGGAGCTTATTCCACCACGCTGCTCCAATGCGGGTTGGTGGAATACACATGTGATAAAATTTCAATGAAATTTGACACATGCAGGTTTCCTCACGATGTTTTCCTTCACCGTCAAGCACGAGATGAATTATAATCACAAATTAATACATGAAATTCAGCGGTGCTTGCCCGGGTTTGAGCCCATGATCATCGGTTAATTCACGATTCACGCGTTCTTACCACTGGGCCATCTCGGCTTTTTAAAATTTTAAAATGTAATAAAAGGTTTTAATTCTCGTCGGAGCAAATTGTTAGAATAATCTCCACGAATCATAGATTTGCCAGCAGTTGCGTTTCAATAAACATCAATACTTTGCTCTGCTGTCTCTCTCAGTTACAATATCAAAATTATCGTAACCAATTTTATAAATACGAAAGTGAGTTTATTTGTTTGTTACGCTTTCCCTACTTAACTGCTCAACCGACCATCATGAAGTTTTGCATACACCTTGTCACCGTACCTAAAAGGACATAGAAAAGCAATCAGAACAATTATTATGAACACTAATTTCTAATCATTAACTCTATAATGTAGATTACGAATGAGAAATTTCAAGTAAATTTCGAAAGAACCTACCAACCTACATCAAACTAAAACTCGTTACAAAATGTGACTGTTCCAAATAAAGGTGTTGTTTTAATTACATTATCAGGCGAGCACACGCAGGGAGCTGGGGTGTGGACCCTTCTCACGGGTTGAAAGACATTCAAATAATAGTCTTTGGAGAAAAGTGGATATGTAGGCGGCCCTCTAGACCATTAAATATATAAAATAATTCACGCAATAAACACCTTTATACACTTTATTATAAGGGTATGTAATTGCGTGTATGGATTTATTTTGCGAAACACTTGAATATGGTAGAGACAAGTTTTGATTATGTTCGACTGTCACGCCTGATGCTCACGATGAACGAAGTTTGTTCCATTGTTTTTGTATGTAGGTTTTAAGGGAATCCTAATGTTATTTTTGCTAATGGTTTTTTCTTTTATTTAAAAAAAAAGTAAAAAAATATTCACATTATTGAGCGTAGGTAAAATTATTATAACATGATTGGTAAGAAATTCAACTGCCTCGTTGGTCTAGTGGCTTGATATAAGGCCGCAGATGCAGTGGTCCTGGGTTCAATTTCCAGGTCGGGCCAATAAATAGTTATTGGGGTTTTCTGTTGGAAAATTCTCAGTAGCAGCCCGGAGTCTGGAAGTTGGAAGTGTGGTTCACTCTTGTGCCTCGGTAAGCACGTTAAGCCGTGGGTCCTGCGCCTGAACTCTTTCCGGTCCCATCGGATTATGAGAGCTAAGGAAAAGATAGGGCACCTGTGTTTGCGCACACACTTGTGCATTATAATATCTCCTGCGCAGTTGGCTAATCTCTCTTGAGATTGGCCGCCGTGGCCGAAATCGATCTGAAGGAACTTGTTATTATTATTAAGAAATTGAAATCGGATAATTAAACTAATAACGTTTTCATAAATGAGTATTAAGTATGGTCGATAATTGCCTTAAAGATATAATTTTAATGAAAAATATCGTATTTATATGATACATAAAAGATCTGCTTAATGAATACGAATTGTCAATATTTCACGCGTGAGTAATGAAGTGAGTTCTTACCTACATAATAGCATTGTTTGAATAGAAGATGGCAAACATTTTAATTTTTTGAACTAGTTTTAACTGGTTTTCCTATAATGTTCTTCAGCGCACCCCACGTCACTCTTCTGTTCGTTATCTATCTATAGAGATAGATATCTATAGATATCTATAGGGATAGATAACGAACACGTAGCTCCTTTTCTGCGTGATAGACAGACACGCCAACACATAGTCTCGTACTTAGTAATGTAAGTTAAAATTTTAATTTACGACAAGGTAATACTTTACCTTCTTTTTTTAAAATTATTTACGGCCGAATACTGAAACGTCTTTCAAATATGAAGTTAAACTTAATTATTTGAGACGCCGTTAATTTAAAATTTCGCATACTAAATTTGAAATTAATGGCGTTCCAAATAATTAATTCCCACTTAATATTTGAATGACGTTTCAGTATTCGGCCATTAGTGTTGTAGGTACATGTATGGGATATTCCACGTAAATGAACATTACTGCGCTATACTAATTACAACTATAAAATTACGGTGTAATAAATATATCGAAATAAATACAAGCAAATTTTAACGAAACTGTAACCGAGCCTCGAAAATTTCTTGGTAACATTATATCCTTACATTAGGGCTAAGTGATAGCGTCACATTTGCTGGATTAATTCATCATCCGAATTGCCGTGGCCAGACTGATGGCTCGGAACCCCAGGGGGAGGAAAACCCTCGCCCGCTCTGATTTACGTATGGAGTTTTTAAATTGTGATTGTAATTTCTTGAACTTTGTAAATTATTGTATTTTATTATAATACTATCGAATTTACTAGTATTTAGTTTTAATGCGTTTTGTTATTGCTTTTTATACTTTTAGATTTGTTGGCTTAATATTAATTGGCTTGAAAAAATATTCTTAAATCATATAAAAAAGTACTAAAATATGAATCGTTAGTTTATATTGAAATCAGAAGCAAATTAAACTTCGAGCTCATATCATATAGAGCTACACTGCACACATTAATAACTGTTTGTTCCAAAAACTTCCGAACCCAAAGTAAAACATAAAACTTAGTCAAAGAGCAAATCGCTACAAGCGCTAAGTTGCGCGAGCGCCCATTGCCCTTTGCACCCCGAATTAACCCCCCTCCCCGACTCTCATCCCACCCCACAGGACAGTGTAAGGATAAATGGGAGGGCTGGCTCTTCTGGTTAAGTGTAGATTTTCCGAATGCGGTGTTGATGATGGTTGTGTAGTGATTGAATTAAATTTATCGATATATTTTATTTTTACAATTTAAATATATGACATATCCACTCATTAGTAATAATAATAATTTCACAGTTCGGAACTGTGAAATTGACCCTCTGGGAGTGTGCCTGTATTCTACATATTCGGAGTTACATCAGTTAATATTGTTTTTACCTGACTTAAAACCCTTCTAATTTTTCTACTAACTATTGACCAATTAAGCTATGTTAGACCTTGATATAAGTTCTAACTGCTCTTAGTTGTTTTACGTTTGCGAAATTCTACTTATTCGTTTGATAAATTTATTCGTTTATTTCTAATGCGTACAGCCAAGGAGTGGAATTTCTAGCCAATGTCAATGTTTCCTGACCATTATAATTCGACTTTGTTCGAGGCAAGTCCTTTACAGATTGCATCAGTACTTACCATCATGTTTGTGGTCAAGCGGAAGTGTAAGCTAAAAATAAAACAATTGGAATAGTCAAAAAAAAATAAAAAGCTTTATTGGCGTGAACATTTAATTTAAAATATACAACAATAATAATAGTTTTAATTAAATACAGATATATATTATGAACTTGAAGTAACCAATCAAACAATAACAATTATCAAAATTAATCGATTTTCAAATTAAAAAAAACAAAACCTCGTTATCGATACGAGTTTACTAACCATAATATGTCTAGAGATAAATATGGACAATATCAGTACTAATGTTACAAATGCGAAAACGAGCTAGTTTTTTTAATAAGTAAATAAAACATTCGATTAATTTATTATATATTAACTCAATAAAATTATAAACGTACAATTTAAAAATGGAATATCGTGAATAATTCTATCGATACTTAATGACGTCCGGAACGGCCCTACCCCCACAATTTCTCGAGACCGTTGGACAGCGGGGTTGTAAATACTCGTGTAAAATTGTCCACGTTCCCTCCCTGAAAGGCTTTTGTGTTACATATTTCTTTGTTATTTACCTCGCACCCGCACTCCTACCTGCCGCTCAAGTACACGGATTACGAAGATATGCAATTAAATGAAAAACATAGCTGTTTTTTTTTTTCAACAGACGAATGTCCTAATTATTAGAAATATATTTATAATTTGGTTTATAAAATAAAGTTTTACATTAAATTAAAAGTTTTCAAATACAATTTAAACTTCGAACCACTTTTTTTTTAAATAATTTGGTTTAAAGTAATATATTTAAGTGTTGTTATGTTTGTTTATCGTATCATTAACATCGAGATCGGTCAACATTCGTCCTCATCACGTGTTCTAATCACGATTGCTAAGAGTTAATTGCAATCGCAAATGAGACGCGCTACACTGCTTACTCGCCACCTGGGCTAAGGTACGACGCATACAGACAAGAACTGAAAAAAAAAAGTTATATTATGAATTTGTATCATGAAAGTGTCAGGTGAAAAACAGCTAGAAAATATAATAAATGTATATAAAGTACGTATTAAATAAGGAAAAAAATACTGATGTAACAAATAATAAACCTTGGTACCTAATACCTATATATTCCTATTTAATTTTACTGTACAAAATTTAAAAATGGAATGCCTTGTTTATGTGAAGTAAAATACGTCATATACATTTTTTTAAATAATAATGTTCTTATTGTTTACTTTATATATCTATATATCTATTTTTTGTTATTTATATTTCCTTATTGTGATACCGCCCCGTACCACCGAGGTTTCTACTGAGTCAAATCGAAATAAGCATTTTATCCCTCCCATTTGGATTTTTTTTTCTACATTTTTTACCTGTACTTGTACCATTTACCTGGTGCCGGGAATCATAAAAAAAAATAGTGTATACAATTTGTTTTGTTAAGGACTTTTTTTAAAGTATACAATGTTTATGTTTCCAAAACTAATAATTCTGGTATCTTAACAGTGATTTGAAAAAATATTTATTAGTGTGAATTTTATATATACCGAATATGTTCGGTGGCTTTCTGTGACTTCTTGACAAGTAAAGACGATAACTTTTTATTGGCTGGACGGCTGGAACCCAGAAACCTTGTAAAGTATTAGCAACAATATAATTTCTCAATTTGAATCATTACTTTAATAAAAGTCATGACAATAGTATGTAAAAATTATAAGGATTTATTTATATAATGCACAAGTTCACTGTACGTCCTGCCTTATGACTAAATGTCTCCCTTTCACCTTCTACTTTCGCTTGGATAATCTTATTTTTGTTACATACAAAGCATTCTAATCCTACATAATAACACAATAAAGTCTGAATTACTTCAGCATTTGCGCTAGAGTTAAAATGTATTACCTTTTATTGTGATCCTCAACACGGATTAAGAGAGCGCGCGGTTTTGAATTTTGATTTGGATTGTAGCGAACAACTTGGCCATTCAAATTAGACCTCTACGGGATTATTTGTTGAGTATTTTCTAATCTGATTGCATAAGACGTTAGAGGCTTTAGAGGTCGTGCTACGATGGCTGTGTCGACAACTATGCACACCTATTTTGTCTAATGCTTTGATTACAGTGTACGGAATGGCCTTTAATGAAGACTTTTAAACGTCGCGTTGGCGTCAAATGTTTTCAGTGAATGCTGGCTGATAAATATTGATAAAAAAAAAATAAAGAAAGTAAGTGGGGTAGTGCGATTATTTTTTGTATCCAAATAAAAAATGATTTACAATATAAAACTTAAATAATTAAATCAACAAAGCATATGGGTTTTCCTCTCTCTCTCTTGATAAATAGATATACATAATATGAAAAGAGTATGTAAAATGAATATTAAGCTAATTTTAATTTGTAAACATGTAAAAGAAATATTTGTAAACAGTTTGGTTCCCATAGCTGGCGGCGTATTCAATGTTTTTAGTATTTCTTACGACGAGTGTATTTACTATTCGCGGTACGGAAGTATCATTTGATGACATAATTTATTAATTGAAAAAAAATAGGTACTGGTTTTTAAAATGACAATTGCCAGTACAATCGGCGATATTATTAGTGCTTACTTTGCAAAACTTTAACCATCGAGCAAAATTAAAAAACTATTTAGCTAATAATATTTTTTTATTAAATCAACTACAATTCCGCTACTAAATTCGATTAAATATTATGCAATTTATTATCAAATACATAAAGCCCTGACAATATGTGCGGGACATACACAATCATATGACAATTTATGAACCGGTTTGAAAGCACATAGAATACGCCCGTGGCCAGTTATTAGGGCGATTTAACCCTTCAATGCGGACCCCGGTCGAAATGACCTCATGGACCCGATTCCCTATTTTTCGATAAAAATAACCCTACGCGTGCTATTAGTTGGGATTTTTTGATAATTTATTATTTTTCGTTAAACGTTGATGTGGCGATGAGTTATTGTGTAATTTGTAACATGTTTACCTATGTGTGTGTCGTTGGTGGTAAAGTTTTTTTCTGGAATGAATATATATTATGAAAATATCTCGGTAATTATAAAGAGGTGAGATTTGTTTTGTTTTTCTTACTTTGATAATTAATTAAGACTTAGAATTTCTGAAATAAATTATAAATAATGCAATAAATATTATTTGTTTTCGTGTTTTATTTTTTTAATATTATTAATTAAATATTCTGTTTGAAATTGGAACGGGAATAATATAAGAAAATGAATTGTGTTATCATATTAAGCCTTAAAAAATCTTATCACTAATAAAATTATTACTATTAAATCTTGTTTCTCTAAACTGAACTCGGTAGCTACACTGTTATGAATTAGTAATAATGGAAAAATTATATCATTTTTTTAAAAAACTTTGTGTATTCTATACAATTCAGTAGATTATACTTTACATGATTGTATTATTTGAAGGGTCAGTGAACCAGTGTTATTACATGCAAATGTATGTTGTATAGTGGATTACTTAGCTGCATACATAGCACGCGAACCTCTTAGGTTACAACCTGGACAGGCCTTTATGAGCTTAATTTGTGCTCATAACTTAAAATATCGAGATGATTCAAATGCCAGATTATAATCTACTGCATGTGTTGTCCGAAACAAACTTTCACCTCTAGATAATATGAGGCCTCCTGTAGTTTCCCGATAGTAGAAAATTACTACTTTTAGTGTATTTAACCCGTTTCTTTCTTAGGTAGAGTTTTCTAAACGTCTTAGAAAGAATTATCAACCCACCAACACTCAACAAAGTAGCTTACTTTGAAGGTATTGTTATGATATCTTATGTTTTGCATTGATTTTTACTTATTGGTGAAATTATTTGAATTTATCAAAGACTATGGAGGATTTTTTTTGTAATTTAATTTTAAACCAATTCCACACAACCTCTACTTATCTACTACTTATTTCGATATTTTTTATAATGCAGTCTAAGTAAGAACGTGATTTACTTAATTACAACAATACCAATCTCTTAATTATTGGCTGATACATTAATCCTATCTATATAAGAAAGAAAAAATAGATAGGTAGATAATTATATTATTGCAATACCACAGTTGTGTTATAGTTTCCTAACGGTCATAAACTTAATAAACCTGTTTTACTTAAAAGAGAAAACCAGTTTAAGCTATAATAGGAATACCCCATTATATAAATCGCGAAATGCATGCGAAAAAAATTGCATTGTTGAAAATGGCAGATGCTTGAAATTATAATTGATTTTTACATTAAAAATACTATTACGAAACAAACGATATGACTATACAAATCTGTATATTAATATTTATTTTAAATTTATCTTTTATTATTATTTTAGTTGGTTAGTTTCGCTTTTGCATTTTCTAGAAGTACCTACTGCAACTTTTACTCTTAGACCTATTCATTTTTGTACACTTTTAATTTGAAATTATTACTGATAATGATGATGTGATTGTATGAAATAATATTACTATTTTTAATATAAATAATTAACTACATCAAATATCCATAGACATACTATTATTTGTGTATTATTATAAGAATATAGATACAACCAGTAAGAATGCTCATTGTTGAGCAATGGCCGTCTCTCCTCTTGGTCTTGAGGTAATCAGTTCAATACAGATTGATAATTTGATACACAGTATCACGGGCCCCTCACAATTTTCTTGAATGAACTGAACTTGTACAACTTTATACAATTGTACTACTTCTATACATAATAAAAGTGAATTAATCCCGCAACATTTAGTGCTAGATTAAATATCACTCTTATTTTAATTACTTATAATAACTTTACCTTCGGTCAGATCATCCTTGGATTCTGTGGATCTTGGATTTATGACTTAAATCTACCTTATTGCATAGGAAGGCGGCCGAGCATATGAGCATACTTTAATGGTGTATGGAGTTTGCATAAACTGTGGATGTGATATAATTGTACGTATCTAAATGTGACCGATGTAAGAATCGCTAGCAAACCTAATAAATAAATACTCTGCAATTACTTAAATAAAAATGTCATGCTCGTAATGCATAAAATTCTCTACAAAAATATAACATTAATATAATTAATTTATTCTACAAATGTATTAATATAATGAAATGTATTTCAGAGTTGCGGTATAACATCCGGTGTCCGAAAGTGGGCGGGGCTTACAATGCCCATTGGTCAACAACGAAGGGACGTACTCCATTGAAGTTCTTATTTGAAGCCGAAATTTATTCCGATAAGATTTTATAAGGGACATCACATACGTGCATATGAGTGACTCTTATTGTTATAGTTATAAGGACGATAGTGCAGTGTGATGGTCTCGTGTTAAGGGCTTATTTTTATGATATTCAATGAGATGTTTTAATAGTATTATTTTTTCTATAATTTAATTGTAAATGTTAAAATGAAGAGTTCATATAGTTATGAATTAAATAAATAAGTTGGAATTAATACTTATAATGAAATATAATCTAGTTAGATGCTACTTTTATAATAATAGGGTATAAATAAACATTGGTTTATATTTCGCATCATTAAACTTAGTCTGTTTTGCTGTTTGCTGTTTTTCATACAACAATAATAAGGTTATGTACATACATATTATGAGGGAATAATGAAAATTTTACCCAAATATTAAAATGCACAATGCCAGCGTATAGGTAAATAACAAGAAATTTATA
The DNA here is from genome assembly GCA_963151315.1 of Nymphalis c-album. Taxonomy (NCBI): domain Eukaryota; kingdom Metazoa; phylum Arthropoda; class Insecta; order Lepidoptera; family Nymphalidae; genus Nymphalis; species Nymphalis c-album. The sequence continues at coordinate 3,692,221 of OY720601.1, forward strand.
ATTATAATATTTATTTTTCTTTTTATTGTGTTACATAATGCAATCATTAAAATAACATACAACCTACTTACCTAAACTTTAGTCATAGGTAGGTGTACCTTACGTTATTTATTAATTAATATCATTTGATATTTTTATAAATTGGATGACACTTATAAATCCAATCCTTATTAATCTCTTACGTAAAAAATAGATAGCAAGTCAAGTTCATGAAAAATATAGGTATATGTATTTTGAGACCTACAAATATCCTGTTGATACATTGATTAATTATTTGTTTCCTATAGCTTTGCTTGCCTTTGCAAATAAAATTAATCAGTTTAAATATGGAAGTTACAGACATACTATACAACATATATTGTTAAATTTTAGTGTTATTAGATTGATATACTTATTTCTTAATATGTGTCAGTAAAATCTTATAATTTTAAGATAGTTTCACACGATTGATTGAAGTTCAATAGTTCAATTTATTATAATAAATAAAAGCCCATTTTTAAAGGAAAGAGAAGAGTTTTTATTTACATTATGATATTAATCAAATTTAACAAACTCTTTATTCAAGTATGTTGTTACGAGTAATTTTGCGAAGCTACCTCCGACTCGTATCACATTTAACTGAGACAAGAACTTTGCAGTTAGTCTTTTTTACAAATAAAATAATTATACGGCATCACTTAAAAACACTATTTAGTGACTGATTGGTTAGTAAATGCTGTGTCTTGTTCTTTCTTATGTTAAATCATTAATGACAGAAAGAGACAACTCAGTGTTGTAGAAAAACAGCCTATAAGTATTCATTGTCTTGTTTCATTATAATTTTTAATCGGAGAGCTGGTTCATTTTATGCCATCGCAATCGGAATCGGAATTGCGATTCAAATCAAACATGCTGCATTTTTGCCATTGTTCCACGTGGTCACGATTGTTTTTGCAGTCGCTATTTTAATTTTTTTTATATATATATTTAAGGCCTTAATGGCCGAATACTGAAACGTCTTTCAAATATGAAGTGGGACTTAATTATTTGGAACGCCATTAATTTCAAATTTCGCATACTAAATTTTGAAATTAATGACGATTCATTTTGAATGACGTTTCAGTATTCGGCCGTGATATAAATAAAATAAATATCATTTTGAAATGTCATTTCAATGTCAATTTTTCATTTGTTTTTTTTCATAAGATATTTATTTATCGATATAAGAAACACTATCAGTATATTAATAAAATAAACAAAAAAAAAATGGTACGACTAATATGAAATAAATTTATATATTGGCATTTACTATGTTTCAAATTCAATTCAAATTTTAATCCTTCAACTTAATAAATTTAATTCCCATTGCTAAGTAACTGCAATGCGACTAAAATTAATAATTAAATTGTTAAATCCTGTTTGTTCTTAAATATTACTGTGGTCAGACGCCAGGGAGACCGCCTCGCGTCGAAAGTTTCATTACGACCGGTAATTTCAGCAATTAGATGAACCAAATGTGTCTCAGTGGGACGATAGATCATTTAAACACGTAATAATCTGTATTTTAATTATAAAAAGTATCATTTAATGTACGAGTCATTTTGATTAAATAATATATAAGTACTTTTTGTTGTAAGGCTTTGTAAAAAAGTGTCTGGTTGGCTATCCTTTTAGCTCCTACTCTTTTTTTATTGCATTGAAAGGCGGACAAACATATAGGTCACCTGATAGTGAGTGGTCACCATCGCTTACATCGCCAATGCGCCACCAACCTTGGGAACTTAAATATTATGTTCCTTGTGCCTGTGATTACACTGGCTCACTCACCCTTCAAACCGGAACACAACAATACCAAGTACTGCTGTTTTGCGGTAGAATATGTGATGAGTGGGTGGTACCTACCCAGACGAGCTTGCACAAAGCTCTACCACCAAGTAAATGATATACTAATACTAACGAGCCCGTATTTGTCATCAGAATTGGCAGAATGGGTAATTTCCTCGTCTACTTTCTTGCTATGATAAAATGGAATTGCATTGAATATTTTGAAACATTTTATTTTTATCAAAATCATTATTATTACATTTTTGTTTTGACTAATGAAAATATATCTTATACGGTTTGAGTTAGTTATATGTACGCAAAAGTGGCTAAAGTACACATTGTCTAAATTATAAAGATGCCTCAACGAGTGATAGTATAGGTGTTAAAGTTTCGAAATCTTTAAATCATTTAATAAAATAATAGTTTTGCCTGTAAATAAATGATAATCACAGGGAAATTATTGTTTTTAATTAAAGGCAAAATAATTAATAGTCTTTTTAGAAGCTTCACAAAAAAACATTACTGCTATGTACATATTTAATATTTTTATAATTTTATTTTAAAATCATATTATGAAATGAGTAAACTATAAAATTATATTCATAATAGTATTTGTAAAAACAAAGGTGTTTTGTACGGTATTTTATTTCGATACTATAATATTATAATAAAATAATCTGATAAATTTATAAGCCCCCGATTTAATCTGCTATAGAAATAAGAACAAGCGTAGGTAGTCAAACTAAAGCTCTCGTTTTTATAAGGTATCGTTTTTTACGCCTTTAGGGGATGAATTAAAAATATCTCACTTAGTGCTCACCCACGTTTCATAAGAAATTATCTGTAAAATTAAGTTTGGTTCTGTGGATCTAATTTTGGTTTAATTTACGCCGTTTTGTAGGACATATTAACTCGACATACGTACTGAGTTTATTTCGAACAGTTTGGAATAAGGGCCTACTGCCAAATTTTGATATGGGTCCATCAGGGGCAAGCCCCTGTAGAATATCGGTTATTTTTAAGCGTAATTATTTTAATTACCATGTGTGGTAGAAACGATAACTTAGGTATTTTAAATAAATATGCAAATATTTACAAAAAATCAAAGCGACATCTGTAGTTAAAATAAAAGTGTCCTAAGACAATGCCATCTTGCGGCTTTTTGTGGAACTCGATACTGATTTCCGATAAATATCCAATAGGATCGATAATATTTAAAACTCTTATTGGATTGATAAATGTACAGTACACCACATAAGTTAATTACTATACTATTCTAGTAAATATTTTATTCTAATAAAATGTATAATAGTATTGTTAAATCCTTTAATATAAACTTCAATTCATGTAAAAGTCAATTATATTAAATAATATTTCTGAATGCATTAACAATTTAAATATATAAAAAATACTTTTAGTAACATTAATCATATATAAATATGATTATTAGCTATTTAAATTTAAAAAATTGCTCACAATATAAGTTACGTTTTAGCTACTCGCCAATAGATGGCGTTAGCCGTTGAATAAAACTTAACTATCAATGTATTCCTCCCAACTTTAGCTTTTGATCATTTTAGTTAGTTGTAAATTGTTATTATGTATTTTATATATTATTTAATTTAGTAACATGTTTTTAGGTATAATAGATAAAATGTACTTTATTTTAACAAATCATTCTTAAATTAAAATTTGCATTGTAAAAATTGCAAACCAAATTTGTTCGGGTCCATCCCTATGCTGATAAAATGTAAATATTTTTTTACGTTGTTTACATTAATACTATAGCAAATTATTACATCCCATCTATGAGTTTCTTTCTCATAAAATCTTTTCCTATTTATTTTTATTTTATTGAATTTATTTAAAAATTATGATCTCGTAGCTTTATTTGATGTAATAAAAATAAAAATTAACAACATAAACAATAATTGTTATGACATGTTGCTTCAAATCGACAAAAAATTGTTGGTAATTTTTTTAACAATGTTATATAGCGAGCATTTGATCAATCTACGTGTTTTAATTCGACATGGACAACAAATTTAGCGACCCTTCTGAATTAGGAGCAATGAACATGAAAATATGTATAGGTATATTTGAAAGAACATCATGTACATCATCAGTTACCTGTTTCTTTCCAGTATTCATTAAAATTACTATGATTTTTTTCCATAAAAAAACATACAGACGAATTGATAACCTCCTCCTTTTTTTGAAGTCGGTGAATAAAGTAAATTAAATAATTTACAACAGACGAGCGATTAGCGTATCAATTGCATTCGATAAAACTTTTCTCTGTGTTGAAGCAATCTAGTCTTATAAATGCGAGAGCAAGTCTGTCCTGTCTGTAAACTACTGAACATGTTCACTAAACGTAAGCTCTGGACATAGGCTTCTTTTATCTAATTCTTTAGATATGGGCGAAGCCGTGGACGCAAACTTGTGAACTATATAACAATAGGCGTAGGTAAAGCGGTTCAGTAAATTTTTCGTCTCTGTTTTTGTTGACGTTGTTAATGAGCTTTATTGTTGTCAATAAAAATATATAAATATGCAAATTCTTATATGTTTTCTCAAATTACCATTAATGTTTGTGGTTGAACTGGGCTAAAGTGCGAACACTAACATTAATGTCAATTATAATCTGTGTTATAAATTTATCATTATTAAACTTTATCATTATTAAGAATATATTTCTATTAAGTGTATAAAAAATAATAATTATATAATATGCAATATTATGGTTTCGTATGTTTATTATGCAAAATTAAGTAATTATTGTAATTTAAAAATCTATGCCAATACCTAATAAATGTAGGCTGATTCAATTATATTGCAAATTTTGTTTGATTGTATAATTATTTAAAAACGAAATCTTATTATTACACTAAACTTATTGGCTTAATTATATTACTTGTGTCATATGGTAAACACAATTTAAATTAAACGAACACTTACGGTGTCGATAAATATACCAATCTATTGACACTAATATAGAAATTCATAATCCAGTTAGGACGGTTTCCGTCTAAGTTAAGAGGAATTTTCTAAACTTACGTCGTCCTTACTTAAGTCCAATTGGACGACTATTGGTCGTGTCATCATCTACACGCATCATCTAGATGCATAAACATATGCTTATTATAAAAAAGCATATATTTCTTATAAAAAAGAAAGATAGAAAGAAAATGTTCATGCTTCAATGATTTTTATCAGAATTTTTAATTCAACAAAGTTTTAAGGGTCTGTTGGTAGACACTTTTGTTGGTAGTTCGGTAGTTAACTTACATTACACGCAATATAAGTTGTTCGTTATAAAATAAAACGATCGCATAAAAAACGGTAAGAAAATAACTATAATAATCGACTATTTACTATGTCATTTAATTGCTGGTAGAGTTTTGTGCAAGCTCGTCTGGGTAGGTAACACCCACTCATCAGATATTCTACCGCAAAACAGCAGTACTTTGTATTGCTGTGTTCCGGTCTGATGGGCGAGTTAGCCAGTGTAATTTCAGGCACAAGGGACATAATATCTTAGTTCCCAAGGTTGGTGGCGCATTGGCGATGTGAGCGACGGTTAACATCTCTTACAATACCAATGTCTATAAGGTGGTATCTATATAAGGTGGTCCATATGCCCTTCCGCCTTCCTATATAATAAAAAAAGTCGATTATCAATATTTCAAGCGTGAGTAATGACGTTAGTCCTACTTACAGAATACTAATTACGTACTGGAGATTTTTAAATCGACAACTTCTCGTTTCAGGAATGGATATTAACAGTGTTTAAATATTGTTTTATTCCAAAACAATAATAATATCATTCAATTCTTCTATCTTTAATAATTCTTGTTTGTGTAAGCAAAGTCGCGTTCTTAGTTATAAACACTGCGTAGCGGCTGTTAAGTTAAACCTTGACTTCTCTCTTTCTGTCATTAATGATTTGACATTCGAACAAAAAAGACAGAGAATTGGTTTACAATCGCTAAGTAACATTCATAAATTTTAGCCACCAAGTATTTTACCAATATTATACTCTTATAATGTTAAATTAATCAACTAAAATGTTGCAATAATCTTTATGGAAATGTAGTAACTTTTCAAAATCAAAACAATGTCAGTGATTGCATAAAATTTAATTAATTTGACTTCATATATTATTGTAAGTAATGTAAGTAACTGCGATTGTCCAAATGCTGGGCTACGACCGCCTCTACCTTTAAGGAGAAGATTTGAAGCTTATTCCATCATGCTGCTCCAATGCGGTTTGCTTTATTGGGTTCACGTGTAGCATCCTCACGATATTAAAAATATAATAAATATTATCTAAGTTAATTGTATTTTTTTTATTGCATAGGTAAGCGGACGAGCATATGGCCACGTGATGGTACGTGGTCACCAACGCCCATAGACATTGGCATTGTAAGAGATGTTAACCATGACTTTCATTGCCAATACGCCACCAACCTTGGGAACTAAGATGTTATACCCCTCGTGAAAATTGTTAATTGTATTTTATTTTCAAGTAACTATTTCTATCTCCAGATTATAACGCATGTTGCGTTATTAAAGTATGAATTTGGGTGTTATATTTCGCACTTGCAATTTAAAATTTGCACATAGTAAAAATATTAAAAATCCGTTTCAAAAAGGTATGGGTAAATCAAAAACATGTCTGATTAACAAATCGTGGATATTTATTGAAATAAAAATAATAAAAATGAAAAATAATAAAAACAGTTCATCTTTCACGTAGTTACACAATAAAATTTGTCTTATTTGTAATTTTTTTTCTATTTCGTCTCCTTATCTCGTCCTTTATCTTAAATTTACCTCCCCTCCACGAAGAAAGTATAAATTTACCACAGTTTGAATTATAAACAATTATTTTACGTATTTGTACTAGTAACTACGTCTACCGTTTCGTAGAGAGGTGATTCATTAATAAATACTATAATACATACATTTAATGTTTAATTCAAAATAAATAAGGCGATGCGAATTATTAATTTAATTATTATTTGTACACTTTTACACTTAGCTACTTATAACTCATTAATCGAACATTCAAGCGAATACATACGTCTAAAATAATGATCTATCGACTTCGTAGCTAAGGGTAATAAGTGCTTTAAAATAATCTAGGACCCGTCTAGGTGACATATAATAATTGCGTTGAATATGTAACCTAAAGAGGCCCTAAATATAAATTATAGAAACAAAAGGAGATCGATGCAGGAGACAAAATGGAGTTATCTATTATAATTTACTTATTATTATCTAATATAAATTCTATCATAATTTATACTAAGTACGTATACTGAAATATTTCACGCTTGGACTAATTAAGGTACGGGTTTTCCACAAATCACATGAAAATATTTATTTATATATAAAAAAAAAAACTGGAATATTTTTCAGTCTTAATAAAATAACATGCTTTTATTCATTTGATATAAAAGCGCGCGAAATAAAGAACGAATGCTTCACATGATATTAATTTAATAAATTTTAACACTAATTAAATATAGAAGTACCTTGTTGGTAATAACACCTACCGTTAACGATACAAATTTTGATTTCTACAACGCTAATTATCGATTAAAGGAAACTCACCGTTCTCGCCGCAAAAGGAATTTATAATTTTTTCGAAATATTGTGTTGTCTATAAATTATATGAACATCAATAGGTAGGTACTCGATTTAAATATTACACTTAATATGTTTTTATTTACAAGTTCTAACTAGTATAGGAAACATTTGCTTTGTAATTTACATAATATCCTAAAATTACGAAACAACTTACCTAAATACACAATGCTACATAAGATCTTAGAAAATACTGAAAAACTGTTTTAATTGACGCTATACACAGCTTAACAACTAAATGTACTATACTGTATAAATCAACATAGCTAACTTTGGCATTGGTTTCTTTTTACAATCAATAAACATGTCAAAACAAAGTCGAAAATACGTAACGTAAAGATCATAGTACAGCCTCCGAAGGAAATAAACAAAACTCACCGACTAACACCAACAACACAACGGGAACTCTTAACACTGGCTCACACAAAAGATATGTTACTAAAAGTATCTACAACTTACATTAATGCCCTTTGATTCTAGGATTTTTGGGCGTATATTGCAATGCATGATATATTATATAGTAATTTCGTTACATTCATTCCTTAAGACTAGAAATTGAACAAATGCCTCTTAATTTTGCGTTAATAATGTTTAGTTACGTACTCAGGACGTAATTTAAGAGGTACGAATAACGAAATTTATTTGAAAAATAGACCTAGAAGATCTGGCTGGGTGGCGCCGGCGGTGGCAAGCGGAGGCCACCCCACGGGTAGAGTCACGACGCCTCATCACGACACGCATTAGAGTCATCGGATAAAGCAAGAGGAGCACCATTACTTTGATTCACAACACATTTACGCATATGTTTCTCGAGCGTTGAGGGCACCGAAAAGGGCATTTCACAGAACCTGCAGCGGTAAACGTCCTTGCCAAGCCGGCCGTGAGTTTTCATATGCCTCGTCAGCTTTGAGCTCTGCGCGCATGCGTAGGAACATAGTTCACATTTGTAAGGTTTCTCGCCAGTGTGAGATCGTCGATGAACAGTCAAATTTGAACAATTCTTGAATACTTTCCCGCAAAATTCACAGGTGTCATTGCGGCGTCCATCCTTTGATTTTAAAAGGGGATTCTGTAGCAGACCATTACTACTATTTTTAAGACCATCGAAAATATTATCAGGAGGTCGCTGGGCATGTAATGTCGGCAACCACCAACCCTCGCCTCTATCCATTTCCAATTTCATTCGCTTAGAAGCTTCAAATGGGTTTTCGAAAGGATTGAATAGTGGATGAGGTTGGGGTGGCATTTTAGCGAACTCTTCTTTCAAGCGTAAAGCAGCGGTAGGTGGCATGCCATTTGGCTTTTCTGCAGGTGGACCATTGTTATTATCTCGGTCTTTTGCTAGTTGCCATTTTAATGAATTTCCAGATTCTTGAAGTGCTTGTTTAAAAGCCTCACTGTATTGAGCGATATTAGATAAACCAAATTTATCCATGAGCTCTCCAACAACAGAAGCCGAAGGAGGATGAGCAGGTATAGCAGGGGTTTGCTTTCGTGGTGGAGCCGAAGGTGCACTACTATTAGATACTGTAAGGTCCTCTGCTTCCTCGACCTCCTCACCATCCTCATTTTCTTCTTCCTCTTCTCCATCCAATTCTTCATCTTCTAAATCATCTTCAGAGTCATCCTCACCGGTATCACCACCGGAATCACCATCTTCAGGATTAGCCTCAGAGCCACGTCGGTGCATTTTCATATGCTTTTTTAATTTTGAGTTTTTTTCAAACGCTTCATCGCACTGATTACATTTGAAAGGCTTTCCACCCGTATGCGTGCGACGATGAACTATTAAGCTATTTTCAAATCTGAATTTCTTACCACAGAATTCACAAGTATGAATTGCTTCATCATGGTTTCTTTTTGCTGGAGGTGTCGAAGAAGGCCGTTCTGGTGGTGGCGCATCAGCAGTCTGTGGTTCAATACGGCGTTCGGGGGATATTGAACTGTGAGGCCTTATAGCTTCTCGAGGAGTGTCCACCGTTCCGGTTCCGGCGCCCGCCGGTGGAGTCTGACCGACTCGGGAGGGCGACGGGGAAGCGAACGGAGGTGAATGCTTCCTGGGGCTAGGAGAGCTCGAATTGCCTGTGGCCGCCCCTGGACTGGTCGTACCGGCCAGTTGCCGCAAGCGCTGCGAGTAAAAATCCAGCTGGGGTTCTAAAGAGAGAGGCTGAGACACGGGTGGTGGTCGTTCTCGGCCCGTGAGTGATGTTGGAACAACAGGTGGTCGATCCGCTGGTGATGGAAATGTTTGATGCGGAGGAAGAGAATTCGCTGCAACAGCTGCCGCTGCTGCCGCTAAATTTAGACCATGGTGACGAAATTGTTCCGACACTAATTGTTCCATCCGAAATCGATGATCATGATGGTTTGGTCGTGCAAATAATGGTGTTGGAGGTACTGATGGGTGAGCTAGTGGTGGTAAGCTACCCGGCAATGGCATCCGCAATAGACCACCGACACCGAACGGAGAATGCAGGTCATGTGGTGGCAGCAGTGGATGATGGCGAAGTGATGGTGGTGGGAGCGGCGCACCAGTAGAGGAGCAGCCTGAGCTTGAAGAAGAGGTACTCGAAGACGAATGATTTTGTTTATTCGGAGGCTGTTGCGGCATGCTCTCTACGTATATTTTCACGCCGTGCACATGTTGAACGTGTTGAACTAATCGCCAGGCCGAGTGTACTCGCGCTTTGCAAGTTGAGCAAACGTAGTTACTAGGTTCTGAAACAAGGAAAAAAATATGTTAAACTTTGAAATAAAAAGATGGAAACGCTTTCCGATAGAAGATATACCGCAATATTAACGCGGGCAAAGTGTCTAGTAATAGCTCTCACATATCGTAGTATAGGCCTAGGGTAGGCGCGCGGTACGAATGTTAAGCAGGAGGTCCACGGGCCCGGTACGTCGGCAGCCGTGACTGATAGCCCCTCCGTGTCTAGGGTGATTCATGCACCTCTAAAATCTTATGAAATATACGCATCTCGGAATCACGTACACACGGGCTAAGAATGTTGATATTGAAATCTATATGTAACACTATCGCGGCACGAGCAAAATGAATTGCTCTTAGGAAACAACTTGACTTTAATGAAAAAACATATGTATATTATTAAGTAAATAAATACCTTGTTGTTGAATTGTGAAAAGTGAAATTAAATAAGTAGGTATATAATTTTGTATCAATGATTCTGTTATTGCTATTCAAATTTATTAACACTTCCTAACTACCAACCTACTTAGTACTTAAAATGGAATAGGAAATGGCGAATTTACCTTAACACATTACGTACCCTCTGTGTCTATAATATATCTTGTGTATAAATGTCTGTAAACTTTTTTTTTATTGTGATCGGTGGTCAATAAGCAAAGGTAAGCTGCACCTCTAGTTTTGACTGTAATTTGATTTCTCATTGTGAGACTGAGACATATTTAATCGTGGACACCATTGTTATGTTATGTCTCAACGCATTTATAGTGATGGGAAATTCAATAGATAATGTGCGTCGCATTCGTCACGTCAAACTTTGATATATTTTAACTCTATGAATAAAATTACTAAGAGGATATATATAGCACATATAAGAAGTTTGAAATAACGGTATCGATTACTGTGAATACTAATAGATTCAATCCAAATACGCTAGTAACGTACGGACTAAGATTAAAAAGCAAAATGTTATCGATAAGCGATCATCACTACGAGGAGTGGGCGCGGCGCGATAACCGATCTCGAATGTTAAGACGATTATTGAAATGTAACGGTCAGACTGTGCTGTGACCGACCGTAAAAAAAATATATACATCATGTTCTAAAATAAAAAAAAAACAAAACAATACTACAACTTAAGCCTCCGTAATAAAATATAGAAAATTACCATTACGATCATTTAAAAAAAGAAGCTTTACGAGCAACGCGTAAATACGAGTAGATTTTAATAATATAAGTTAATAGTATTCGTTTAAAAGTTGTCAATTATTTTCATTTTTTTAAGAACTGAAAGGTTTTTTTTTCACTCCTATATAAGACATTTAACGATATTGATATATTTTGAACTTTTTGTTTAACCATTGTTCATTGTATCGACCTTAACCATCATACGGATCAATCTAGATTACATATTAAGAGTCTTAGCAAATCTTTTCAGACAATACTAATCTTCTTATTTATTTTAAATATATAAATATAAAACCTCTTTCTATAGTGTACATAGTATTAGATATTAAATAAGTTCTTCTTTAGAGACTTACATTTAACATAAATATTTCGCTGTTTAAAATATAATAGACTGTAACTCTAAAATCGAATTAATTAACAATAAATAATGTGCTATTAGCAGAAAAAAGATTGTAATGTTTTTTATTTAATTATATTTAAAATGGTTATAAATTTTTTATAGCTCACGACTTGTGGACTTTGAACACGCATCTATACTATCCATTTCACGCGATAAAATGTATATGAATACAAATTATTTATATATCTATATATAATTATCGTTAACTTTGGCATATCATTCGTTGGATTATAATATATTTAGTAAGGAATTTCCAAGGAATATTAAGATAATTTAGCGTCACTAAAAACTTAAAAGTTTGTCTTAAGTATCATCATAATGTCGCTAATAGTATTTTAAATGCAAAGAAATACATCAATATTTTGATAAATATTTTCTTTCGTATGAAGCATCACAATTGCCTATATCCAGCTTACGCGGTTACGAAGCGGGTAATTTCATTATGATAAGATCGGTCTCGAAGTGATAATGGTGATAATTAAACAATAACCGTGTGGGTGAGGATTCGTCGCTTTGTGTATGGGATTTAGTTGGCTTAGCATATCTTGTCTAGCTTTTGTCGACGGTACCGTCTTGGAATCAACGACCGAAACACTTCGGTGCATTACGAAGGATTTCTCAATATATTTTAAATTATATTATAAATAATTTTACATACTTACTCGTAATTTAATTCTATTTTTAACTTTGATTGTTAATATAAGATTTATTTCAATTTATGTATGTCTATATATTAAAAGTTTGCCACAGAGTACAGAAAATTCTTTTTTCAAACAATAGTCAAATTACAAAACTGATCGTTTTTGAATTTGTAACGTGCGATTTGAACATGTTTTATAAAATATAATCGATATATATACATAAATGTAATAGATGAATCAAAATACATTATAAAGTCCAAATACCGTGAAAATTCTTAAGTCAGAGCGACCGGAGCCACGGTTAAAGATGGAGTCCCAGCACGAGTTTAACAACCGTTTCGATTTCAAAAGGCAATCGTTGATTATGGACATTGTGGGGGAATCAGTGGGGGTGAAATTTTTAAACGCCACCCGTCTGGACGGGGCCTTCGGGGTGGCTTAACCCCGGACAGTGTGTTAACCATTATGCTTTTTGCTTTATTTCGTATATTTATTTTTACGAACCATACTATGAACATGTTGTGATCTTGTTCAATTGTTATATATAAGTATATTCTGTTGAACTGTCGACTAAGCGCAGACGATGAAGGTGAAATGTCAGTAAGTGATATGCGCCATTGTCTGTCATAATGATGACAATTAATGGACACACGCATCAAAATAGCGTATCACCGTTAGTCGATTTACGACATTTCACTAGTTTTTATAGAATACTACAACTGAAGGAATATTTTTAATATTTTTTCGTATTTTAATTTTGATATACTATAACATGAAACCACTCAATCCTTTGTTTTAAACGTCTGCATGTTTGTTACATCACCATACTCAAACATCTGAAGACATTATGAAATAAAATCTAGGATCCTTTTATGATTATATTGTCTCTCCAAAAACGTAGATATTTACGCATACATAAAACCCTAGTCTATGCATTTTAAAACCATATTTTAGTGTTTTTATACATGGTTAAGTATATATTTTCCTTCTCTATCATAATGTTTTAATATGCTGTTTGTTAATAACCCTTATATAAATAAAGGCTGGAATCTGAATCTCTGAAATCTACTTTCTAAGTAAATAAGCTGATAAAATATATAACAATTTAATTAATCTTTTTGTATATATCATGTTTATGACATCGATTTGAATCTTAATGTTGAAGACGTGAGCAAGAATAATGTTTCGCAGTGATCTGATCAAGTATAGCTCAAATGTTAATTTTTAATGGCCACTAGACACAGACTATATATAAGAAATGTTTATGTAATTTTTTTTTTGTTTTTTTTTTTTTAAATGCCAACTGATTTTATGAAAGCGTGAATAGATTATTTGGCTATTAATTATGAAATTGCAAAGTACACTTCAGTGTAAAATATACTCCAGGAGGATGATTCTTGATATTATTTGATTAGTTAAGAATAAACTATTATTCTCAAATCCAAACAGGCTTAAGCGGATACCAATATATTAAAAATCAAATAACAAAACTGTGACGAAGCAAATAGATAATAATTAAAAAAGATGAAATATATATTTCACTATATTATATACCTGTCCAAAATTACAGTTTTACAAATTCGTACAAAAAAAATCACCAAACTGACTTTAAATGTCATGCAAGTTAAAAATCTTCAAAAGGAACAAAAGTGGTAAATGACATGCACTTGTATCTAGTCTGTGTACGTGAAAATAAAGTCATAAAATTTAAAGCAGTTCTTGAAAAATCTGAATATAGTACGTATAAAACATTCGGCCGGAAGCCGCCGGCGCTGCTTCCGGACGGCAGTTGTTAGCTTCCCGACGCCTCTCGCGGACATCGTAGCGAGCTACAGCCACTGTTTTCCTCTTGTATTATATATATACTATATGTAACAACCCTTGTAAGGATTGCATTTAGACAGTTGGGTTTCTCTTAAGCGATAATATAGCAATATTTATTGAACAGTATTATTTTAATTTTATATCAAGCTTCAAATCGTACCACTTAGATTCCCAAATTTTTTAATAAATAAGATATTATTATACGTACCTTCTCTATTTATTTTTTATTATATATTAATTATAAAAATAGGCATTTTAATAATCCTCTTATATTTCAAAAACTCATCCAATACATTAATTTCATTCAATTCATCGCTAATTTTATCTCGCCAATTACTCGTTAAAAAGACGTCCTATTTTCAAACCATGCGATATTTATAAGCGAGGCTAGATCGACTTGTTATGCGGCGGATGTCCGTCGTCGCTGAATGACCGCCTTCCCCTTCCGCCCCCACCCCGCACCGTAACCCGAATGGTGCAAATTGTGACCCATAACTGACGACATGTTGCGGTATGAAAAATAAAAATTTCGTAAAATGGAACGCAATTTATGCGACACGCTTATTTATGTCCCACGATATATTTTTTAGTGCTTTAATCAAAATATTATGTGTATATTATTTTTTATTCGCGTATTATATACATATTTACATTATTATACGTATTATATATACATTTACATTACTATGGATGTTCTATTTATTGTATGTATATAGAACAAGTAACGACGTTACGGATTTATTAATTATCGCATAAGTCACATATTAGTTTACATTATTTTCTTTTAATAAATAATGTAGCAATGATAATTAAGGTTTTTTTTCAATTATACTCTCTATTTTAATGTAATCAAAAGTCATAATTATGTGCACAGAATCTCCTGATATGTGACGCATCATTTAAGGTCATAGTCGACGTCCTCCAGGTCATTTAACTAAAATAATAAGATGACCGATTCGACCGAGCGTATCTTGAGTACACAAGTGTTTTAAACACGAAATGGAATGTGAAGCGAATGGTACGCAATGTGTAATTACACATTATAAAGATAAGTATTTAAAATACTTTTTTTTATTGTAGCTTTATGATATATACAAAAAAAATACCTTTTCCTAAACGAACTGCATCTTCTTCTATTGGTTTAATGTATAATGATTTAGTTAACTGCACGTGACAAAATTGGAAGAATTTTTCATGCGCTACACTTGACAGGATTGAAATTCTTATTAGCGTCTGAAGCGTTCCACTTATAAACATTGCAAACAAACTTACGAGTTTTTGACTAATTCTCATAATGAAACAAATATATTTTTAAGCGAAGCGCCGAAATATATCATAAATTAATAAAAGTAATTTATTTTAGTCAATAAAACTTAGAAGGAAAATGAGGTAACCACAAAATGTTAGCCTAATTTTATACCAATTAGTACGTAGTACATACAATATGTCTCTGATCACCGCGCCTTAATAAAACCGTGATTTTAGTAAACTATCGCTTTACTCCGCAAATTGTTTTCGCCCTCCGCAAATCAGTTCCGCCTTCAGCTGGGCGTGATTTTCTACTTTGAAATATTATTTCGTAGGCCTTTAAATACTTTTTGTATAGTATATAAGAACTATTTGGAGACATGTTTTAAAAAAATGTGTCATCCAATTTTTTAAATATATTTAATTCAGTTTCTCTTACATATTGTATGTAATTAAGGAAATAATTCTCACTTGAATAATAGTTACTAATATTGAGTTTTGTATTGACTGATTTATTAAAACAAAAACATAAATTTAATAAGTAAAAAAAAAAATATACAATTCGAAATCTTATGAGACACGTGATATCCAAAATTGGTCCGCAACCGTCTTTACCCAGATGTGAGGGGCTATTTTAAACTCGTAATAACCGTTGTCGACACGTGTGGAGCGACCATTACCACATATTACAAAAAATTGAGGAAAAACAATAAAATGTGAAGGGGAGTGTGAGGGACATCAAAGTGGACGCGGTTTAAAATTGATTTTGTAATGCGATGGCTTGGTCATTATTTCGCTAATCATTTGTATCACGACAACTTGAAAGCAAATATCTAAAATATTTTGTTTAATATGTATGTCGATATACTTAAAATATCAAAAGCTCCTCTAATAAAATATATTGCAAAAGAAGAAAATTACATAATATCAAACAAAAACATAACAATATAATTATTAATTAGCAATTATGATTTTAATATACGAAGAACAATTGTATGATAACATCATAGATGATCAGAAATGCATACAAGGCAAAATAAGGACAGAACAAAGAGGCATTCATAAATAGCTTAAAACATTAATCAAAATTGAAAATTTAATCATCGAATTCTACAGGTCAATACAGACGGACCCCATGTCCAAACCACAAAGCAACTATGACAGCTATTCAATACACCCATACAGAATACTCGCATTCAATACATTCAACAATCCTTCAAAAATGCCTAACCTAGGGGACCTATGAGATGCTAATGTTTGATAAAAACAAAATTATCAATAGAAATATTATACCAATGGTACCCAGAACAGGGACCGTTGCAAGGCAATCTATCATGGAGTAAATCTATGATATATTTACACATAGTGAGTGCATTATCACCATTCCTAAATCAGCTATCAACGGACTCTTTTCACTAAAAGGGTGAGCTCCACTATAGAAAAGGTTGACCCTTCATAAAGACTTATCACCTCATATACAAAATAAGGTTGTACTAATCCAGAATGTTTCGTCGAAAAATATATTTTAAAACCAAGTGTATTAAGATCAATTTTCAGCAACGGAAATTTTGAAGATGGAATCTATTGGAAGTTAGCGGTAGTTTTTTCTCAACAATCTCGTCTCGGACTTAACTTACGTTATCTCGCCCACGAATGTCACAAGGAATAGAAACCCGCACATACATAATAAGGACGATATTTCTAAAGAAATTTAAATTTGCCCGCAAAGGTCCCGAGATAGGATTAAAGATTGGGCGTCGAGATGGCCTTTTGTGGCCGACCCTTAAGAAAACATGTCTTGATATGGAAATATCTAAGACGAGACTTAGCGAGAAATCATTTACGGGGGCGATCAAGGAAACGGTCTATGAATGCGTAATTAGTGTACAAATACAAGAGATTTATCTGAATCGGGGACCCGTTGTCCCGCTTTTGTGGTAACGTTTATTTTGCATGAGAGGATAAGTAAAAAGCTTTGTTATTTAGACTTCGCTGACCGACCGTTTTACGATGCGGTCGACCGTGCACTTTGGAGTTTAAAAGGATAATTTTTGTAAGCGAACATTGAGATAGGGGGAACTTTAACTCTGGATCAAAATAAAAGGTTAATTTCAACTTATAAATTCATCCCAAAAAGGGAATCTGTACACAGTCAATATTTAATGAGGCAAGTGTCCACATAATTTGAATTCGAAATACGTATATCTTAACAATCCTTTATTAATTTGTAGAACAAAAAGAAAAAAAAACACACTGGACTCATCCAACTACACCTGATCCAATATTTACATTAGTACAAATAAATGACGACCATCGGTTCTCGCGGGTTATTGTAATGATAATAACTGAAAAGACACTTTGTAGACATAAAATATATTTGAAAAAGTGTCATTGTTATCATCATTTAAATCAAAAACAAATATGGAAATTCCAGACAGTTGTTATTAAAAGTATTTCATGAAAGAGTGACTGAGTAAACCGAGGCGCATTTATTACATCAATATTCTAAATATAGAAACTTTCTACTAAGTCAAAGGACACGCGATAGGCACGAGACTATCTTCCCCTCACCTTTACAACACCAACATGTCACATCTAAAATTAAAACCCACTTATTTAAAACCCGCCACTTAGCTACCTTCCCGTCAGTATAAAAACTAAAAATATTCTCGACCATTGTGTCACAGTCAAAGAAGTTCCGTAGGTCACGGCGAACGCATGAACGTGTACGTGTCAGAAGCACGCCAAACATTTTTTATCTTTGAAAAATTTATAAAAAGGCCGCCCGTTTACAATGGAACCTCGGTAGCATCTTTGACAATTATAATATCACAATCTAACTTACACGTGAAATGACGTTAATGACATCGACATTTCCTACAATATTGAACTTTAAGAGTATAGAATAACTGCTGAATATTCAAATGCCGGTACACAAAACCTTGAATCTTTTGTATATATCGCAGTCATGGTTAACATAAGGGTCATCACAAAAGGCACTAGATAACAATGCGCGCACGTCAATCGTGCGTTCATGCAAATAATTTTTTTCTTCAAAGCATCCCCTTTATCTGTTTATAACGCGATAGGGTTAATTAATACGTACAAAATAATACAATTTAAATTAAGATCCTTTTTTACGTTGGCACGAGGTCGGGATTTAACTGTCACCAATAGAATTATATTATTATTGTCACAATAATTCAATGTTTAAGAGATTTATAGACGCGTTTCTTTTGTCTTTGATATCAATAATTTAATATAATGTAATATTTTTTTATTAAACGGGACCCTCATGCTTTATTGAATATAGTTGGTTTGACAGCTCACTCGAAGGGGTTAATATGAACGTTTAGGATAAACTCAATAAGCCGAACAACTGGTGTTGAAGCAGAACCTGCAATTGACATTTCGATGATAGCGCAATCCGAAATAGCGTATTGTGACAGAAATATTTGTAAGCCATTTTAATTGTTTTTGTGCATTGATCTTTTGTCATAAATACGTGGCTAGGTTACCTAACTAGCTTTTTTTTGTTTCAGTAGCTATTCAAAGCAATTTGTTCGAGTTCTCGTTATTTACTGTTACCGCTTAAGTTGTAGTGGCTTACAAAGCAGTTGACAAAATGCGGGTCGAAAATTTTGAACGGTGCACAATTTTCGGGTTTAAGAAAGCTTTTGTTGTGCAATGGTTTAATACAAAAGTGTCAAATGACGGCACATCTGCTCGCACAAAGGGTTATGCTCGGATAGATTATTTTTCGAACCACCCCCGCAAGATTGTTCGGTTATACAGATGTTCCAAGTTTCTGCTTCTTTTACCGCTTGCTTTAACAGCAAAAGGATTAAATCAGCTATCTTATCAATATAATCGGATTTAAAGTATAAAAAGTCACCACCTGGTATCTGATTATTTTTAATAGCATTGAGTCGTCGATTTTTATTTCTTTTAAATCTCATTGTATTTTACTTTCATTTTATAACTTCGCTTACGAGAATTTATTTTACTGTGAAAAGTTTTTTTAGCTGTATATAGAACGGAACACCCTTTTGGTCAGTGCGTATGCTGTGTGACAAGATTAGCTCCGAGTATCGAAAATGTATGATCGTATGATGACGTAGGCAATCTATAAATGGGCTCTGGTATTGTTACAGGGTAACATCTTGCACAACAAAGGACAAAAGCTGAATGCTACGATAAAATTGTCTCCAAAGACCAAATCCTTTGAAGCTGACAGTGGACAGAAATCATTAATAAAATTCTAAATGTTGTACAAAGAAAATGCGATGACATGAGCATTTTAAATAAACCATGATCTAAGCTTCTTAATACCCAAGTCTATGTGATTGTTATTTTGATTTTAGTGCGATTATTATTTATATAAAGAACGACATCATTGGTTAAAACTATAGTAGTAACTTACCACTATGCATAGTGTTAGATTCAGCGTCCGCCACTTCAGTTCTTGATTTCTTTTGGTCCTCAGGAGATCCTGTGGTATCCATATGTTCTTGTTTAATTTTGGGTTTTATGTCTTCATCTGGTGAACTTGATGGCATAGGTGATGTGGACGCTCTTCTCTTAGGTGTTGATACTCCAGCGTCGGCTACAGGTGAAGAGTCATTTATTAAACATATGGTCAACAACATTTAATATTAATCATTTAAAAAGAAGTAGCAGAGAAAAATATTTATGTCGTGCATGTCATCAATTTTGTAATTTTAAAACGTAATGAAATATACTGATTGATAATAACAATATATTTTGCAATATTAAGCAAAATACTCAAATATATAATTAAAATCACTATCCAATCTATGCCGCAATTGAGGTGACTTTTATATGGTAATCTGTCATATATGATATGTCGTTTTAATACCTACCATCTAATAGTCGTTTTGGTGTACTTGAAGCACCGCCATCTTCGAGCAGATCAGGTGGTGCTATCGAGGGGCTTGCCAGAGGCGGGGTATGAACCCTGCTGCTTGGCGGCCTTCTTGCCGTGAGGAGTGATGGTCTTCTCCCACTTGAGTTGCTTGTTGCAATTTGTCCTGGCCTTGAACCATCTTCTTGGTCTGAGTTTGGACCTATGAAATTTAACAATATATTTTGCAATAATGTATCTATTACGCATGTCTATAGGTATATTAATAATTGTCAGTTAGAAAAATATCAGAATCTCTAAACATCAATATAATTATGTATGTTAATGAAACAGTTAATCAAATAAAAATATAACATTCGATTAACAATTTGGTATAATGCCAAAAACAACCTTTATTGAGTGTTCTCTTGTAGTTCTTAAAATATATAATTTGATTAAACTATATTTGGTTTCTAGCTAAAACAAAATAGACTATATTTTGATATTGATTACTCAACGAAAAATTATTCAACATGGAAAAGCCAAAGCTAACGCCGATCTTTTGTGATCAAAGTGTATGTACTTACCAGCACTATAGCAGTGATATGATGTGAGGTCCTTGTCGCAGGAGGAGACTTTGTGCTGGATAAACCGCACAATGTCAGCCAGCGCGAAGGCCCTGCGACACGCTCCACATGTTAGCGTGTCCGTCACGCCGGGTGTGGGCGACCCGCCGCCCTCTGCCGCGCTGTCCGCATCCGCTGCAAAAGAGAAACAAATGAAAATCGAATTCACAGTAATTATATTAATCTAAGACATATGAAAAAATATATTCACAATATTAGTGTACAGGTAAGAGGGGGAAGAGATATGTTGATATTTGAGCAGTTGGTGAAATGAATTATCGAAAGAAAAGATCGCTGTTCAACAGAGGCAAGATGAAAAGGCATTCAATCCAAGGCCAATTACGGCCCAAATATTAAAACGACATATGGACAATGACACTTTCAACCCTTCAAGTGCTAAATTATATTTAATTATATCTCGTCCCAGTCACGGTCGTCAAACTTAAGGTGTCAGATGCGGTGTTGACCACTTATCTTTCAATGGATAATAACAGTTTGCGGCGTTTCGAGGGGTTATTTCATACTTTTGTTGGGACAGGTAAGTTAATAGCTGTCTCAACAGATGTGTCCGATTTATATGGTGTTTTGACTCGAGATAATTGTTTTAATAGAAAGAGCACTTTCGAGTATTGTTGTATGATCTTTTGTTGTATGTGATTACGCAATTTTAAATCATATTTAATATTTTTGCAGTATAATGAAGTTTGGACAAATTTCAAATTTACGATTATTGTGGTGTTCTTTTACAAAAAAAAACTTTTTAGCCTTGTATTAACTATTCCTTTTTTTAAAGGAATTTTAAACTGACTTATGTATTTAAATTATAAGTTTAAGTTGAATTATATTATGTAATTAAATTATGTTTTTGTAATTATTCAAATATTTAGCAGTTTAATATCTCAGTGTTATTTCTTATGTCATCGATGCTTCGAATGTAACTTTAACGCGCAACTGTCACCGTGTTGCTCACTCGAACCTCCCGTCTTGTTGTAATGCAGACGTTATGTACTAAACCGCCCATTACATACGGAGCACATAGCTCTTTAATTGCCTAATAAATAAGCCGACACCGGCATCGACGCCCGAGAATTATAAAGGCACTTTCATATTCAAGACTCACACAATTGGTCGGCACATCAAAGCCGTACGAGCTAATTTTACATAAGTACTATGCAGACTCCCTTACATTCCGTACGCTTTTATTATTATTTTTCCTTCAATCTCTTTGTGAGGAAAGTAGGCCGTGCTTTCTTACGGAATAATGTACAGGGGTCGATTGTAACCGGAGTACTAAATTAATATAGCGAAAAAACTACATGATTCGACCGCTTTGTTTACAATGTCCTACCTAGTTTGTTTAGGGGGTTTATTATGTAAATGTTTCATGTCATTGTCGATTTTTTTTACTTAATTTATTTAGGCAGCCATGGCTCGTGGCAAATGGCTGTTTTTTGATCGTTTCCTTTTTAAACTTCTGACTTTCCTTCCGTTCTGATTCGTTTGAAATAATAAGAATTAATTCGAAAGTATTTTTTTTTACTAAAATATAATAATAATTAATTATTTTCCACAATCAATATGAGCGAAAACTACTTAGTGAAATATATTTATATATGCCACATGTGCAATTAGAATGTCTATACTTGATCAAAGTTTGTCTCACACATGCTCACTTAATCGCCTGTCAAATCGAACTGTATCGGTTGTATAGGCCGTATAGGGTACGTAAAGCGAAGCAGGTAGCCACACCCCCGCACGCGACTGGACAGTGGTCATCACATGCGCTCTGGACTTTACACCCACTATTTGATTTGAAATGATTTATTTCATCCACACTATTGAGCTATGTATGTACATAGCTATTAAATTACTTAATTTCCTTGTACGAGTATAACGACTGGGTCGATATTTTGTATATGTACGCATGTAGGTATGTATGTATGAAGGTATTTTTTTATCCTTTGGAAAAGTAAATTGAAATATTTCACTGTAGCTATACTTGTAAACTATTTGTTTAATTAATATATATTGTACGAAGTGATTTTTTTATGTAGATATATAATAAAGCCTCCAATCAGTTACGAGATGATATGATTTTATTTATATCTTACTTGCTAAGATTAAGAATTAAAACAATCGGAAGACATAAAATATTTCCGATTTTTTTTATAGTTTGTCCAGATGTAGGCATAGACACAAGAACGTTCGGTACCGGTGATTTATTGAAAACTCGTGTCTAGTCTAGCCGAACGCCTCAGGTGACGACGTAGGGGGAACCACCCTACAAAGGGACACACCGAAAAGTTTAAATTAGCTCGTTACTACATCGGCATGACAGTTAAATCTGTGCATTGTTTTTTCGCCACAGAAAAGGTCACGCGAGTAACTTGTGTTTTAGAAGTTAGGAGACGACCGTCGTCGCATTAATTATTAATTACATTTCGTTCCAGCGACACGACAGTTTTTCACTAATTTATTTGTTGGACGTCGTTAAAGTTACAGCTATTGAAGCGATGACTGGTATTAATAAAAAAAATAGGTTTGAGTACGTTTTTGTGTTCCAAAACTGTCAGGTTCTCATTACTTGGTGGTAGAGCTTTGTGCAAGCTCGTCTGGGTAGGTACCACCCACTCATCACATATTCTACCGCTAAACAACAGTACTTTGTATTGTTGTGTTCCGGTTTGAGGTGAGTCAGCCAGTGTAATTACAGGCACAAGGGACATAATATCATCTTAGTTCCCAAGGTTGGTGGCGCATTGCCTATGTAAGCGATGGTTAACATTTCTTACAATGCCAATGTCTAAGGGCGCTAGTAACCACTTACCATCAGGTTTCCAATATGCTCGCCTGCCTACCTATGCAATAAAAAACGACCATGAAGACGATGTACAAGTAAAATCTTATTCAATTTAAATCAAAGTATATAATAATTTGTAACCAAGGCAGGTGATGCAAAATAAACATAAGCTTAAACTTATTAAGCAATATAAAATATAACATAAAACCCAGATATTCCTTTTTTTAAACGCGCGCGTCTCTGTACACGTGATCAAGTGAAACCTTTTTGCATCAAAAACGTTTCTCTAGCAATATCAAAACGTGAGCTTGTCTAAACTTAGACTTTCCAAAAATAAATCCATTACGGTAATTTTTTAACGGAAAGCAAAAGTCTCTTAAAATTATGTCGAAAATATGGACTGGCTTTAATACTTTTGACATTTATTACAATATGACGGTTAATAATAGGTGCAGTTTCGAAATGTATATAGATATATAATATATAGGTCACATAATACAAGATAAAAGATTGATAGGCCTATCCATAACTTGACAAAGAACAAAAAAATATGTCCAACTTTGACACAACGCGACCACCGTGTCCGATATTAATTGGCAGGGGATGAAGCTACCCCATTGTGACCATAGAAATCAAACGTTTTTCACCACAATAACTCCAAATAAAAATACAAGCTATCGAATTCTGCGGGGGTGGGTTTTGTAATAGGGAGTTATTATAAGTTTCGTCCGGAGCCAGCATTAGTTTCCATACAATCTATTACAATTCTCGATGGAGTCCTATTCAAATGTTATTGTTACTACTTTGCCTGTAATTTGCGTGCGTTTCATAATAAGTCTATTACAAATTCAAGTTTCAATATTAATATCGATAGTATTTCAATTTCAAGATAATTTAAGTCAAATTATCAGAACATACTCTGTGTCTCTTGTAGAGTTCTTGTCAACAAAGAATTCGAAATTGTGATTCGAATGCTTCAATTAAAATCTCACAAATACGTAAATTTATTATCGCTTACATATACATACATATATAATTGAGAAGCATTTTCATTCTATCAATTTATTAAGATATATGATTTTGATTATAATAAAATCAATGTAATTAAAATTTTTTATAATGCTTCTCAGCATTATAAAAAATAACACATATTGTAATGGAATATGATACATCACTAAGTTCTCATGAATAAATAAAATAATTAAAGTACCCAACTATTTAAAACTAAAAACTCTTTTTAATAATTTAGACCTTATTTATATTTCAAAGCATAAATTTTGACGTCATAGTCTTTGACAACTCCTTATTCAATGGTTCAAGTTGTCGGAAATGGACATCCAGTTCAAAGGCCTTTATAAATAAAACCTTGTCGGCAAATTCCGATTCGGTTCATTCAGCTCGTTTTACTCTTATTAAATTGTTTAATAAATTTTGTTTTGGTTCAATCGTGCCTTTTTCAATGTTTACACATCAACTTGGCTTATTGCAGCTTCTGATCGGAGATTCATTCATTACTAGTTTCCGCCTGTTGCTTCGCCCGTATATAGGGGATTAGGTATCCTATGTCACTTTTTATACCATTGAAAACATGTCTGCAAAATTTTATTACGATCGATAATTAGTTAAGAAGTTAAATCGTAAAAAATAAACTAATTTATTTTAAATATTAGTAAGGATGGGCGCCTTTACTAATATTAACACACAGGACAGATTAAGAATAGGTAAGCAATGGTAAGTTTACTTGGTGGTTAGGCACTCATCACATATTCTACCGCTAAAAAGGGATATTCAGTATTGTTGTGTACCGATTTGAAGTGTGGCGAAGGTGAGTGAGCCAGAATAATTACGGGCAGTAGGGACATAACATCTCAGTTCCCAACGTTGGTTACGCAGTGGTTTGGATTGGAAGGAAAAGGGAGGTGTAAAATTGTATATTTGGAACAAGTTATTTATTTTTTACTGAACATATAAACCAAACTATGAACACCAAAACAATGTAATATGGCTGCATCCGTCATTTGAGCCTAATATACATTTAACTCTATATATTTATTAGGATTTCCGAATCCATTTGACTCATCACAAAGAAAATTGCCACAAATATGTTTTTTTTTCAGAGATTTTTTTATGCTGGACATTTTGTTGTAAGTTGCCACTAGATGGCGCCGCATCCGTTCAACCGATTACCGTATCAATTAGTATATACCAGAAATAATGTCTGCCGGGGTTTTTGTTGCATATTATAAGTTTATATATTATTATGATTTCTTAGTAATGCTGATACAAATAAGGAAATTTAAAGAAACAAATACTTGACGATAGTAATTATAGGTAGATGAATTAATAGTAGTAGACTTTTACCTATGTAAATATCGCTGATTCTACGGTAACGCTTGTAGATTTAAAAGTTATAAAAATATTTATTTTTCACCAAATAAAAGTATTAGAAATAGAAAGGTCACATAGATACTCATACCTAACATCAATCTTAGCAGTTTATTGACGTGTAATAAGGTCAAAATTATCAGAGCGTTAATGACGTCACCAGCTCGACTCGCCCTTACTCACACATAAGCCTTTCTTTTCATTAAATGTTTATAATTATAGGTAAGGTATAAACAGGGCCACTGTCAGGACCATAGTAAACACCACGCCCAGATTTGTCCATTGAGGCGTAAGGCGGGCTAAACCAACAGCGCGCTAATGATCTCACTAGAATGGCTACTCACCCTTTTTTACACTTATAATTATAACTATTAACTACGATAGATTATCGTGCTATATACATACAAATACTTTCAATAAAAAATAAACACATAATCATATCGAATATCAATAATAATCGTTTAAACATGACTGTTTTTATTAATAAGTAAATATATTTCTACTTTCGATTCACAGTTTCATTTTCATAGAATTATAAGCCGACAGTTGTATTTTAACTTCTATCTTAGTCATTTACAAGTAAATAATAGAAGAATGGCGATATCAATCAATAAAAAAAAATACAAAACAATTCAGAAGGTAGCATAAAAACAGCTAAAGACTATCAAATTAAAGAGGCGTACCTATAAAATAGGATTACCTCTTAAGGGTACGCTTCTCGCCCACCGATAGCTAATCAAATTATCCGACGTAATTCTGAGCGACAAAAACGTCTGATTATCTCCATCTTGTTTTTTTCGGCCTAAGGGAACTAAAGGGATCGGTGGCCAGTGTCAAAATGTCTTTCTATTAAATGACATCCCGAAGTCGAAAAAAAAATTATATTAATAAACATAAAAGAAATAAACGTGATTACGATATAATATTTAATAGAATATTTTATATAAGAAATATTTGTTCTTTTTTTAAATTGAGAAGGCGAGAATGTTTTTGGTGATGATTTTTTTTCTTAATTTGATTATGATTTGGGCTGCTACTGACAGGTATTGGTCCTAAGGAAAAATGTCGACCAAAGTGATTGAATTAGGACCGGGTCAGTAATCGTGTTACTGATATCCAATACTGGAGAACATTGGGAATAACCGTAAGAAAACAGAGCCCTCCAGAGTATTGGACTGTTCGTTAGAGGGATTTGAATTTTATTCTTTTTTTTTACTTTTTGCTGTAGGTGTGTAACACGATATTCCGCCTGGGGAGATGGACAGCCCTTAATAGAAATATATTGGACCAAAAAATTGAAAAATTATACCAGTATTTTGTAATAATATTACTTTAAAATAAATTAAAAAATGTAATATTATACTGCACTTGTTACAACTAAAGTTACACTCGCTTGTAATATATAGGTAACAATATTATATAGTTTCATTTATTGCATTAATCAGTTATATGGGTCCATTTTCAGTATAAGACTCCAGTGTCTTAAGAATCTAGTTGTTTGTCACGGCACAAGTGTCAATAAAAACGCCACACCGGACACATACCTCCTATACTTACTATACAACTAGTGATGTGACAGAATTCTCTGTGATGAGGAAACTGAAAATACTGAGAAAAGTTATCGATAAAAAAAGTATAGTTGAATGGTGTGTTTATTAAGTTCTTTTATTTGAGTTGATATATCGATATTTAATTAAAAATCGGGTTTATAGTTTTATCGTCGATTAATTGTAAAATTTTAATATTTACATTTTCGAGCATTTTTGGATAATACAGGGTAGAGGGTTTTCATCTTTTCGATATTTACTTTTGTATAGTCTTGCAATTAAACAGGTACTTGATTGTAAATTATTATTATATACAAAATACAAGTTTAAATAATGATATTGTCGCTAATTTAATCAAACTAATATTGAAAATTAAAATAAATGTTATATAATATAAATACAAGTATCGACACTGTTACGTAACTACGACTCACCAGTTAAGCGGCGCTTAACCCCTAATCCTTGGCGCGGCAGTTTAGCCAGGCAGCGGGCATTTATGGCAAAAATCTTAATTTCCGAACGCTGCCGTTAACTGCCCGACTCTAATTATTGCCACCAACTGTATCTATTACTTCGAGTGCTAACCGTATATACTTATATCAATGTATCTTTGTGTGTATCGGTATCGGTGGTAAATTTTAACAACCAATAGTAAAATCGAATACTAAAGTAAAAATAAATTTAATTTTATGTTACTTATATTATATATCTAACTCACTGGGCGATGACAGTTTTTTTTTAAATTATATGTTTTGGTTATTTTGATATAAAAATATATTAAATGGAATCTCATAAATATTAATATATTTAATATGTTTCATTATTTTTAAAGTTACAATTTTTTTTTATTTTATTTAATACTGCTAATTTAAATAAAAAAATATAAACATTTGTAGAATGTTTATTCCTAGTTTGGTACTCATAGCGATTGATGGATGTTTTTGAAACACCTTTTTTATGTTTTTCTTAATGGGCACAATTTCCCGCAAGTATGGAAACAAGAGATACAGTTTTTCCGAAAGCAATAAAAGTAGGGTTACATAGCGACGTCCGGTCGGGAGCCTTGCCAGACAACCAACCCTTGTAGGATGTACGGTGGACAAAAACGAATTTAATTCCATTAAAATGGACCTTATTCTCAAGGTCTTAAGAACTTTAACGTGAGAGAAAGACTAACGAAAGCAGTGCGAGTAAAATGGTAGTCATTCGGACTTGGCAAGCTGTTTCGTTTTAAAGCATTTTTAAGATTATTTCGATGACATATATATTTCTGTGAAAGAGAAAACTTGAACGGTGCTAAAATTGTCGATGGTGAAAATATTTTATTTAAATACTGGATCTTGATACTAAATTTGAACTTAATATGTCCTTAATATAAATGCTGAAAGCATGAATCCTTTTTATATGTTTATTATATTCTAAATATATTTATTAATAATTTTTAAATCAATTGCATCTTAAATCAACAATACTAAGAGATTATATCTAAAAGCTTTTATTGAATATATTTTATAATAAAAATAATTTTGTATTTCAATGTTGAAAATTAAAAAATATATAATCATTTAAAATATTTAACACACATACATAACACAATAAAAATTAAAGAGCCAAAAGTTTAATAAAATAAGGAATCATGTAATAATATAGCTGACCGCATTTCTAGAGCTCGCTCGCCCGCTACGCCATCGCGGACATTATTTTGACAAACGACCCTCAAGCTAGATATTTGCGGTCAATGCAGCCGAGGCACATATCTAAAATACACTTTTAAATATCGCTTTATGTTGATAAAGTGCTGAGGTTTCTTGCTTTCTTGGCATGCGTGCGCTATTACTGCGTTAACATTCGCCTTTGACTTTTCCTCATATAATTTAAGGATTACTCATCCCTTATCATAAACAAATGTATATTTAAGTTACAACGACAAAATATTTTTAAAAAATATTATGAAGTTGTCTTTAATATGAACTTTTGTATCATCACGTTATGGTATTAATTATATGTACTATCAACGATTCGGAGTGTTGCTTCTACCAAAAAATATACGAGCAGTATATTTAAATTACATAGATATGTAAATGAAATACAATTAAATTATTATTTATCCTGTATGACAATTAATGAATACTAACACCATCTTTTATATTTGTCCTATGTATCTATATATTTAATAGTCACATTTAAGTATATATTTAGGTAATGTTTTTTTATGTACAATTTAAATTTATTGAGTCGCAAAGTTAAAAATATCTAATACAATTTATTTCATTTGTGAATACAATCAATTGAATGGAACGTAATGAAAACCAAATCATATTTTCAATATGATATTACGAGCCTCAAATTGGCTTAGAGTCGATATCACTTAATACACACATGTAAAGATACATGTTCGCATACATAGATAAGTGTACATGTATACACATACGTACACAGATACGTCAATAGAAATTCACTGATAGTTTATAATAGGTATTAGAAATATATACATACACAAACAAAACGCTCGATGAATGGCAGAAAGAAATTTTATTTTATGACCAATACACTAAGACTTTCGATCTATAAACTATCCAACGACGAACAGTCCACTTACTTACTCATTTATATGTTAATGTTAATGGCATCAGATTCGCTCAGATTCATACAGAGATATGTTTCGGGACAGATATCATTTTCACTGCCTTATTACTTTCCAATTTGTCTTCAACATTGGTTATTGCCTCATTTATAGCTACCCCTCTATCTATATTAACTTCGATCCATCGACTCATGTATGTAAATTGATGAATTACGACACACTGATTGAACGAGACATGGCTAAAAGAGCTTTCTATTTATTCTATCTTAAGATAAAACTAAAATACCTTTACGTCTCAAGAAGATTCCAGAGTCGAAAAATCTTGACTTACTCCTTGATGACAAATCCATTTTCTTGAAAACTTCACTTTAAGTTCACTTAAATAACTCGCAGTAGTAGTCCGCAACGTAAACTCAAACTTAAAATCTTATAAGTCCAGACGACCACTGGCCACTGAAGTAAGCACTTCAAGTCTCCTTGAAGTCATAAAGCATGTGTTCATCTTCGCAGATGAACACAGACTGACTGGCTAGTTAAAACGATTTGAGTCCCAAAATGTTATTAAAAAACCCCCAGACCGCCAGGTAAAAAAAACCCGTATCAAAACCGCCGTTTCCTAGTGACCCCGATCGCTCTTCCATCCCTTTGTTGGGCTCCTTTTATTTATAATAGTAAATTTTTTTCACACACGCCACCCCTAATAACGTGTGAGCAAAAATATGCGTAATCGTCTGCTGCACCCAGACTGAGAGACCACGGCGAAAGTTCCATATAGAAAAAATGCAACTGTCCCCCATTTGAATAGCAAAAAGTGCACGTCACTGCGAAAATGGTATTTGTGAATGAATATTATTCGAAGTCTGAATTGATGGTTGACTTGTAATTGTTCCACGTTATATTTAGCATGAATTATTGGTTCGATTTGGTTTTTGTGTGAAGCTGACCTATCTTTCGTATCGATTGGATTTTATTTTTGAAACTTTTAACTTGGATAAATATATTTATACAACTGTAGCTTCAAATATCTTAATTATTATAAGCACGATGGTAGTTACGAACGGTTATTGCTCAGACACGTTTGAATGGACGACAATATTCTTATGATATATAGTATTGAATATAGGGTTTTAATTAATCTCCCGATAAAAAGTATGTAAAGTTTAATTTAAGCCGTGCGAGGCGTGGGTGTAACTGTAATTAATTATACGCGAATATGACAATCAGAACACATTTTTTTTCCTCTTATTTTATCATTTTATATAGTAATCTCAAAAATTATTATGAATATTCTTTTAAGGAATTTCGTTCTCATCGTTGTAATGAAATTATGATAACCGAATCGTGACCAAAATGTGAGCGTAGTGACCCCAGTAGCTGAATGAACAGAATGTTTGCTATTTCTAGGTAAACAAACATGGAAGATTGACGTTGAGTGTACATCTGGTAGGCACAAATAACAGGGGATGTGATAAACAATACAATAATTCGATTTTCCTACGACCGCGACAAATTGCGTGTGATGTTAGGTTACGCAATGTAGGAATAATTTTGTTATATTTACTCCCATATAGTTATTTGCTAATAAATATCTGAATTAGTTAAAGCTTTGATTTTTTGGCTGTGTATTTAGGCGACATTTCAAACAGCGTTAAGCTGGTCGATTGATTACGAAAATAAATATAATTTTATTTAATTAATAGATGAATTTTATTCTAAGCATGTATAATTACCGCTAATATGTACAAATATGGAACATAAAATAGTTTTTTTTACGTAAAAACTATCTCGTAATACATATATATATATATATGTTATTATATGTTTATATATATATATATTATATGTTATTTACCGGATGTGCAGGATCGGTATTTATATGTTTCGAATTAGTACCATTGCGTTTTCAAAGGCTTAATTTATTTTTATAATTCATCCAGTGAGTCTAATAATGTCGACTTTAACTGACGCTTAGGCAGCAACAGTGTGCTAGATAAAGCCTTAACTTTTCTCCTTAAGTAAAAAGGGGGGCCGTTGATTATCAACAGCTGCCATTAACTTTACATTACAAATTGTATATGTACAATTATTATTCAAAATCTAAATTTAATATCAAAAATTCTATATCATAAAACAATGAGTTATATTTATAAAGAAATCAAGGTTTTATCACATGACAATACAGGAAGAACAAAAAAGGATACAGTTACGAACCGTTGTCCGAGATAAGTTTACGGATTACCTGGTCGTGTGAAAACGGAACAGGTGGCTGCGGTGTTCCGTTCGGTAATTATAGAATCGGACAATAACGCGTGTTGCGCGGGAGTGGACGTTTCGCGGTGTTCTTTTAATGTTATGGTAATCGTAAAGCTATTTTTGTTTTGTGATTTTTTTATGTCTTGCGTACTTGCTGTAATTTTTTATATATATTCTGTAAAATTTGTAAACTAAATTCATATTGTTATAATATTACTTGTGTATTTGTATTAAAATAAAATTAATAATTTTATATAAAATTATATAATATGTAGGTATGTTTTTATTTCATAAAATGAAAACGGAAGCACCGTGCATTATCGTTTGATTCATACACGTATTCTTAAAATCTGGTCAAGGAATCTATTGTGGACAGTGTTCGTCCCATTGTGTGTATAGATGGAATCCAAAGGGTTGGATGTCAACTAATGGAACAAAAAAAAATCGCAGACAGCGTGAGAGAAAATCAAGAAGACACTCGGCCAATTTTTTATAGCATAAAGTTACAATTATTATTTATTGGTTTTTATGTAAAGGTGATACTGCTGGGCTTTTTGAGGTGAAAGCTTTCTCGAAAAGATTCCTCCACTATTTTCTAAGGTGGGTTTTTTTGTAATAATTTTTTTATATCGGCATTTTAAAAGATAGTTAAATTAATTGATGATATAATAATGAAAAAGTTTTAAGTAAACAGAAAATGATTAAAACTGAAAATTACATAATATATTCTATTTCGTTAAACAAAATAATATTGGTACTTTTGGAATGATTGAATTTGGAATGCATTTCTCAAAGATTATTTTATATCTTTTTTTAATTCATACATTTTGAATAATTGTTATTAAATTTAAACATTTATTTAATTCAACTAATAAAAATAATTGATATGTTCATGTTTTATTAAATATCATTGTTTTGTTTCAGGTTTTTTTTTTCATAAGTGTGCTAAGCTCTGTAGTACTCGATGTTGAAGCCAATTAACTGTTTGTTAATCTGCAGTTAGATTAAATCACATTGTGTTAATGGCTTACACGTAGACATAGAACTAGATATAAAAAGATATGGCACCTTTTAAATTAATAATTTAAATTAGTTTTTACATTTAGTATTGAAATTAAAAGTACGACAAGTTATTTAATCTATAAAAATATAGATGATCAAATACATAAAAATGGAAATTTAAAAACAGAATAAATAAAAAATTAAAAAAAATATATTTTTGGTATTGTTAACAAATCTTTCGTGGTATGTACTAAGTACTAAATACCTATATCTCTGACATTAACCTAGCCGTGCACAATGGGGAATCTACTCCTAATCCAACTCTAATCGTTTCTTACTGACGTTTGAACTATAGTAGACAATGGGCCACGGCTCGCACGGGTCACTCGGCGGTTATCTGCTGATCGGAAGAAAACCGATCTTTGCGGCCGCCATCAAATTTATTGTGCTCGTCTTTACTTAGGCACTAGTTTGTTGGTAAAACGAACCTTACTGTACAAAATATAAAGTCTAATTTACACACATGAATTACGTAGTGGAGCAAATCGTAGGATATTGCACTTGCATGCTTTGTGGTTGCGAATGCTTTGTTTAATCGAATGTGAGATTAACGCCTTGTTCGCTAATTATTTTCTGTAAGTTTATTATTGTTATAATTATTGGACTTTTCTAGCTGTGACATCTACAATATTTTCTTTTAATATCTAGCTACGTGGTACATTATTTTTTTATTTAATGATTTAGTACATAGTGACATTTAGATTTTTTTTACTACCTTTTGTATTTTATAGCTTCAAATTTAAAACAATATATAA
Source organism: Nymphalis c-album (assembly GCA_963151315.1). Taxonomy (NCBI): domain Eukaryota; kingdom Metazoa; phylum Arthropoda; class Insecta; order Lepidoptera; family Nymphalidae; genus Nymphalis; species Nymphalis c-album. Next base: position 3,726,560 of record OY720601.1, read on the forward strand.
AATATAAAGTTTATAACAATGTTCCGCTGCGTTATAAAGGAACTAATTAATCATAGCGCTCTCTACGCTTTTACATTTATGGCGGATTGCAAAAAAATCACGCTTTGTTTACAGTGAGCGTACACAATTCACATGACCTCAATTAAACAGTCATCATTCAAACGGATGTAAGTGCATAATCTCGGCTCAGGTCATCGCGTTAACAAGGCGAGCGGTCACGAACTGCCCGGTATGGGAAAGCTCCCAGCGTTGTATGCAGATACGACTTTATACACATCAAGCGTTCGTCCGGAAATGCAATCGTAAACCGCAGTGACACCTCGAATGCGTTGGCGTGTCTATACGATGTTATAGTCTACATTGTCCGGACTGCAGTACTATTCTGAAAGAACTCACTTTGTAACTCACTCGTGAAATGTTCAAAACGGACGTATAGCGATACGTTGCTTTAGTATGTGAGTTACTGCGGTGAGTTTCAAGTTTGTAATAACAAACTCTTATAGAACTATTTACTTGGTGATTGAGCTTTGTGCAAGTTCGTATGAGTATGTACCACCCACTCATCAGATATTCTACCGCAAAACAGCAGTACTTCTTATTGTTGTGTTCCGGTCGAAGGGTGATTAAGCCAGTATCATTACAGGCACAAGGGACATAACATCTTAGTTCCTAAGGTTGGTGGCGCATTGATGATGACCGGTGACCACTTATCATCAGGTGGCTCATATTCTCGTCCGCTTACCTATACCATAAAAAAGAATAGAAGAATATGTACTATTCTTTTTTTTGTAATAATCAATTTAAAAATACTACTAATATATATTTATTTGAATTATTTCTTTATAAACTTTCGATTAAAAATGTACCTACGCGAGTGTTTACGACAATACTTATTTCGATGTAATAACGGCGTAAGTATTATTGAATTCTCACTAAACAACGTATTTAGTTATAGGAAAGGGCAAGCTATTATAAATCTAGCAAAACGCCTACAAACCTTCCGACACAATGCAATACACAATATAAATCATAAGCGAACATCGCTATCTTTCAATCCTTTGACTATCTTATGATTTTTAACACCCACTTAATATATTTACACGAAACAATAAGCCCTTCAAGACTTTGAAACATCGTATCTGATTTGATGCACTATAAAATGAATGCGTTCATTTTAACACATTCTGATTCTTAATTTGAATAAATCACGCTATTTTATTTGAAAAAATTGCTAATTAATTAATTTAGTTTAATTTTTTTTAATAAATTCTTGTAATTTTTAATACATGCTATTCATCATCCTAATAGCAAACAGGATAAATATTGGCAAAAAAAGCCCGCGGACTGGATGTAATTCAATACATTACGACCGCTGCGCTCTATTAAAGGCCGCGTTTGGCCATTCTGACGTGTAGGCATTTAAAAAAAAGTAATCGAAGTTTACCGAATCAAAGGCAGTTGGACAATGGTCACGGGACAGACAGGTCGGGACGAATGGTATAAAGGATCAGGTAGAACTTGATACACTGCAATCTTCATGTCAATCAAAATGTGTTCGATCTAAGAAATTTTATAGAAATGAAATAGGTATTTTAGTTGTAGGTAAGATTTTTTTGAAAAAAATAACATTTATACAGTCAAGTTTGCTTAAGAAGATAAATTAATTCTTTCTTTTTTATATTATATGAAATATTTTTCCTTATTTCAATATTGCATAGTTTTAGGTTTCTATAATACCTAATTTTGTTTTCATTAGTTTAATCATATTGAACCACTATGTAATAAGGTCTAAGGTAGTCTTGACGATTTCAGGACTAAATCGGGGCTTAGTGTGAGGATTAATTTAATTATTCTCATCATGTAACTTGTAATGAATGCTTAGCCATAACGTCGTCTATTCCTTAATTAACAAATTACATTTCTTACTTGAAATAATTCTGTAAATCTTTATGTAGAGTGATAAGCAAATGTAAATATATATTTTTTTATAAAATATCTATAATGAAAAACTACATCAACAATAATAGAAAGTGACACTCCTAAACCCTTTTCCACAAGAATCGATGAAAGGATTCCTATAATAGTATACAATAGTTATTTTGCCTAACTCTATGGAAACCGACCCCATTCGGTATTGTTACGATATTATCGATATTCGACCATGTGGGTGCGAACTTCTGAGCCTGTTTGAAAAAAAAAAATCTCTTTGACCAATTGTTTGTCAAAGGCAGGATTTTTTGTGAAGGTGTTTATCGAAGGTTGACCATGGGAAAATATTAGAGGTTCAGGTGCCTCTATCGAATTCGGGACCATTGTCAACCTGTATTCGGAATCTCGATACAATCTTTACACCTTTTGTTTGGGCATCAGTGTTATACTATTCATCATAATTGATATTACTTTGTATATTTTAAACTCTTCTGTAATCGTTTTATCAAAACCGTTTGCAGAACATATTCAGATAATATCAGGTCTTTCATAATACCTGAACCTTTATAAGCCGAAAATCCTACACCTACCAAACTTTAAACCGCTGGCGTTGTACCGTCGACACTAACAAATTGGTATCAAAGCCTGACAAAGATGGACTCTTGAGAAACTGTCCACCCACTCGTCGTCTATTGATCGTGGCTTACAATAAATTAATTCTTGTTATGAACATTTTTTATCCCATTGTGTTTAGTCGAGTATTTATTTTACTAGACGTAATAGAGCCTAATGGGCGGACATTGGTCAAAGGAAATTTGGTTCACAATGAAGACTGAATTGAATTTCTTTATGAATAGAGACTCCACAAAGTCCGTTGTTTTATTTGTCTCGCTATTAAAACGGCTTTAGAATATTTTATTCTTGCACCAGTAATTTAAAACAAATCGTACGATACGATATTGAAAACATAATTCAATATAACATGGACATAAATAAAAGATAATAAGTATAATTCTATTGTGATCAAATCGCATTAACGATAGTAAACATCAATAAACAACAAAGATTACTAGCACTCGATAAGTCTATTTGAAACATAATTATCTCCTTAACATCTTTCTTTAAAGATTATATTCAGTTCAACACCTTGAACACAAAAAAAAAGATGTTTGGCTACTGTTTCCATTGTTTGTAATGCGACTTGTATTGTTGAAAAAATATAATCCTTTTGTCCAATCTCCTCTTCCAGAATGGATTGTTTGCTTTGCATCTTCAAAAAGAAAGCTGGATGTTGTCCACGACACGATAGTGTATCCCGTATTAATTTAAAATACCGTATCACTCCTTTAAATACCTCCAACGTTGAATCATTTAATAGGGACGGACTAATAAATCCAATTTAAATATGGTCTGGACCTCCGTTGATATAACATATGTTAATCCATACATCTTTATCTTAAGAATCGCAAAAACGCCGATCGATGTGGATATCTAAAAAGACAAAAACTACTTGCCGGTCCAGTTGGTTACTCCGAACGGGTGGCCGCCGTCCGCTATATCATTATTCTAAATACTAAATTAACTTTATTCCCATAATTTAAATATCAACTGCTTGTACTCATCTGAATAAATTATCCAAATGCAACGAAAGAGAGAGTTTTACTCTATTTTTATTCGTCTCTAATGGACGAATGATGTCAATTGGTGAATTTATACGTTCGTTTGACGAATTCAATTTATTGGAATCGGTGTTGGTTAGCATTTGTTGAGGCTGTTTCTTTCTCACGATTGCAAGGATAATTATGCAGGGCGTGCCATCAAAATGGACACTTAACAATTATGAAAATCTTTTGTTATCTCGTAATTTACGCTAATTCAGTTAATTGTGTTACTTTGATAAAACTTATCGATTGATTCGGGTAAACAATAGTAATTATAAGAGGTTGAATTCAGTTACATTCTTTATTATAGCACATTTAGCAATTTAGATATTTTGTTTTAATTACTTGTTTTGATTTTTTAATAATATAAAATATTACCCGTTATGATTATTAAGCACTCTTTGTTTGTTTATTAGAGGAAAGTATTAATACCATTGTTACAGCTATAATTCCCGGACAAGGATCAAGATTGAGTGTTCCGCTTGCGAATGCGATGCTTCGATATTCGCTTAATGAAGACATATTGAATCGCTAAGCGGCGAAAGACAACATATAGGCAATGTTTTAAATTGACATCGGCCCTTTTATGTACCATCCGCTCATTTTCGACAAAAAATAAGCAATTGAAAACAAAACAATTAATAAAACAAGGCAAAAACATTTTAGAAATGCAATCTAAGATAAAATAAAGGTCAAGTATCGATATGCTGAAGGTTATTGGTTTTTTTTTAGTAATGAAACCGTTAAAACATCGTTTCAATTAAAAAGTTATTAAAAGGACAAAAGCCCGTGTCAATTAGTTGTATACGTTCGTTCGTCGTAAACAAATCGGTGAGCGAGTTAATATTTTATTTAGAGTTGGAGTGGAAGCGCGGACAAAGTTAACTTGGATTTTTAAAACTTTTCAAAAGTTTAGCCGGCGTTTTCCACTGGCCGTCTAGCCTCGCACCTGATAAAGTAATTTGACGATTCCCCAATTCACACTTTTGAGGAGGGCCTAAAAACCAAAAAGTTTGAGACAGTTCCAGTTCAGTAATTGAGATTGTGTTAGAACTTTTTGGTGATGTGCATTTTTAATCTGTGACCGTTGTCTCTCTAGCTTTATAGCGTGTTACTAAAGTAACAGTTATTAATGTTTAATCCATCAATTAGGTGTGACTAGTGAGATTGAATTAAAATAAAATCGTTAGTGCAGTATATCACGCACGTACACATTTTTACAAAGGGCGCTACCATTGTTACGTATAACAAAAAGCAAGTACCTCAGACCTCTTACGTTCAAAATAAGAACAAACGTGTCATCGACGAAATGACGCGTGTCGACCAATCGGGCGCGAAGGCCGCAGACGTCGATGACGTCACATTGCCACCGACCAATCGCATTGGCCTGTCGCCTCCGGTCAACTTGCACTAATTGCCCATGTGTGCGATAACACTAGGCTTGAGAAGAATCAGTGCGCTTAAGCGCGCACACGCATGCATTGAATGATTGCCTACTTCCATACAGTTTTAATCGCGAATTCGATGGCTTTATATTTTCTTTGGTAATATGTAGGAGTATTCTCTGCGATTTTGTTTAAATAGAGCGCTATCTGTCGGATTAAATTAAGGTTGGTACAACAGTAACTTAGTCAAAATTTCCATAATTCTCACCGGTCCGTCATAATAATTCCAAATATGTCAAATGGCTATTCTTTTAAAACTAAACTAAAACATGAGAAAATTTCGGACATGTATTTGAATAAAATACGTAATTAAATCAAACTAGCTCTTGGCCAGTGGGAAAGTATGTAGCTAGAACAATAAGCAGACATGCCATTTCATTAATGATACAGTTTTAAGATATTTTGTTTTTAATTATATATATTCTCATTATTTCTTTCGTTTTTTTTTTAATATAATTAATTTATTGATTTTGATTTTTTTCTAGCAAAAATTTAATACACTTATTAAAAATATTATGTAACTCTATTTTCTTGTTTGAATAAAAATAACAGCAAAACAAATATTCAATAGGTATATATTTTTTTTCAAAACTCCGAAACTATAAAAGAAAGAGTGTAAAACAAAAAATTGTTAAAAATATGTTTATGATATTTGTAAGTTTTATTAAGCTAAATCTATAAATATTATTTATCTACTAACATAAAACTTCTATTTTGTGTAGATTCATTTAAGTTTTTTTATTACAATGTTTTACTTAGATTATAATATTTACTTGTCATTGAAGATATGTATGTTAAGGTACCTGTAACATATATACTTAATATATTATATGATAATAGGATATAATCTGTTAATGCATTGTTTTTGAAATTCGTATGTGTTTTTATATATTATTAAACGAAAATAAAGCCACCATTAATTTTAATTTATTTTTTGAAATAAATCTAATATTACTGTTACCCTATAATTTCTATAATCGTTTTTTTTAAACGTGATGCATTAAAAAAATAGCTGTTACAGCGACGCCAGTAATTATATGTTATCATGATTGTAATAGTCGATACTTTTATGACTTTCTTTGTCACATAATATGGCGATAACACGTATATTTATAATCTAATAGCCTTATTATTCATCCTTGTTATACATAGTACATTTGATAGAGAAGTTAAATGTCCTGAATGTCTTATTTTTGGCTTGAATAAAGAGTCTTTTATAAAAAAAGTCATTGCTATACATTTTCCTCGGACGATGACTGACCACGGTCTTACGTAAATATTGACACTAGGCTGGGGTATTGAGTGGCACCGCTTTGAATAGAGGCTGTGGATGTGTGTGTGGTGATGATTTATTTTGCTAATGAGATATTTTACGAACAGTGCAACAAAAATTCGTGTTAATAATTTAAATAATTATTTTTAGAGTTTTTGTAAAGCGGCATTTATCGTTGTTAAACTATTAACTTCTGCGATTTTTGTTTTTAATTCTGCAATAATTGTAAAACATTGTATCTGTATATAAAATGTAGTCTCTACAATACGTTTAAAACATAAACCTATATTAAAAATTATAGAATGATTTTTGTATAGGAAAATTTTCCGTTTGTTTTTATTTTATATGACTCACAATAATATTCTTGAACGAAAGCCTTAAAGTGACGTGGGGACATGTGTAAATATATTTGCAATAACTGATTGTTACTTGTTATCATTTTATAATTTTATTAATAAGACCTTACCTTGCGCGATGCGTACAGCTGGCATCTTGATTCTCATCTTGATTTGGTCACCTATTTTTAGACCTTCAACAACTTCTTTTATCCTTAGAATTTTTATCTTAATATCTCGCTATCAGTATGTTAGCGCACTTCACATGTGCCGCCGTCGGTCCGGCGACTTATCGTCCGTCCTATTCTCAAACCGTTTTCGATAAGGAAGGTCGAGGTGTCATACAGTAATCCTCAATAAAAGCCCGACGGCATTTAAACAAAATCATTATTTTAGTCATCTCTCTAATTTCTTCATCATGACTATATTTAATCAAACAATTTACGTCTCTTACTTTTTTCTTTTCATGCTGCGATGAATTAGTTCACAGTTCCCAATATTTACTTATGAAATTCGCTGGTCATAAGGTCTTATCAACACTTGAATGAACGTCTCAGTGCCCTATCTAATCTATCCGAACAAACTGGCGATCTTGTAATTCAGAAAAATAAACATGCGTTAACACTTCCTTAAGATTTGTTCAGAAATATTTAAACACTTAATAGTCCGTTTTTCACCACTGTCTCTACCGAAAAATAATAAGAAAACTTCTTCTTAGAAAGTCCAAATTTAGTTTCTGAGCGGCAATAATATTTGCAGAACTAAAATAAAACGAGATAAATTTATTAAAATAAAGAGCCTATATTGTTTGTGATTATCGTAGCGTCTCGCGATGTAGTATGTCGCGTGCGGAGCGGTGCGAGGCAGGTGCGCGGCCGGCCGCCCGCTCTCGCCCGATGTCCGAGAACGTCTGTCCTGTGTCCCTTTGCGCGAGGGCTCCGCGGCCTCGTGTCCACAACTCGCGCCGTCTCGCTCGGCCGGCCGACGACGGCGCGTGCGAGTCCGTACCAAGTAGCCAGGGGTTACTCGCGGTCGCCACCGCCTCGGTTGTTTGACAGAGATGCCAGCGCGCGCCCCCTATTCGCGAAGCGTGGGAGTGAAAGGGATAGTCATAAATCATAAGTGTCGTGCGTCGGTGTGCGTGCGCGGGTGGGGCGAAGATGCAGCGCGTACAAAAGAAAAGGGATAATATTTGCTTGCATATTTCATGACTCGATTAGGAGATGGAATTTTTAATTGAATGGACCGTGTCGCACGGTCAGTCTCCGCTCATGAACGCTTTTCATAAAGGTTAAGTTTCAAAAAGGATTAAGACAACTTTCAGGTGAAACAAATTTGAACTCTATCACACATGACTGTAACATCATTATTTTCAGATCAACTTCTGAACTCTATTCTGATTTAAGATATTGTGTTTTTTTAAATGTATATCAAAAATAAATTAAAAAGAAATATTTGTTATTAATGTTTTAAATATTTAAGAGATACATCTTGACGTGAGTATATACAACAGGAATACATGGAATATTTTTATCTGTACAATTTTTTTCTTTAGTATGTCGCTCGTAGCGTTACGCTACGAAGCGATTGCTACGTAATAAAGACTGTTCGTCAAAGGGTAATATAGTTATCAAATTAATGCCTAAGTGAAATAATATCATTATAAGAATTATATTTTACTGATATATTTATATTAATAAATTTATTTATGAGATAATTATTTGTAAAAATATAATTATTAAGATTACCGACGTAAGTATTTTTGTTTTCAAATCAGAATAACCTTAAAAGAACGTAGTAAAATCTGGCGCATAAATATTAAAACGGTATAAATAGTTCCATCGCTAAAAGCAACACGTAGTTACCCGAGATATTTCACTCTCACTCTTACAACTTTCTGAGCGCATTTTTTACCGCGTTATTTTACTTAAGACGAGGAACTTATCTCGGCGGTCCTTGACTTTAATAAGTTTTATGACAGTCGAGACTTGACTGGCGCGAACGGGCGACGAAAAAGAACTTTTTCATAATTGTTTCCGAACTGACTTCGCCGACTTACGGAATGGCGTTCGATTATTGAAATTTTTTAACTTTTCGCGCTTTATTTTTGCTCAGGTTGTATTTTGTTTTATATTTCGATTGTTTGTTGTTTGAATGGAGTTGGAATACTATTTATAATATTATTGTTCCAATATAAGTTTTTTTAAATAAAATAAGTTATCAGAGTTGTTTGAATAAGTTAAAAAGTTACAGACAAGCTACTTTATGAGCATAATGTTATCATTTTGTTTTATATAATATACTGAGACATAAAAACAAAATTTAGTCAAAACATATTTAAGAAGGCTGGGCAAAAATAATAATCGGACAACTACGGTCATTTTAAATTCATCGAAGCTGAGCTTGAAATATTTATGTCTCTTTCTAAAGTTAACGCGGTTTGGGGGAAAATAGAGATGGATAGGGGTATCCGTTTTCTCTAGTGGAAAATACTAGGTAATAATCAATGTATGCTCATCTCGCTCATATGTAGGGATATGTTGAGTATGTGAAGGGGATGGTTAGTGATACATAGATATTTCCCATGTGTGGCATCGGGACGCTACTCGTCACTAGACGGCGTGAAAAGCGGGGGCGCTAAATGAACCCTCTCAGAGGTTCATATCATAGTCAGGACTTGGATATATTGTTTAAGTTAATGAAAGATCTTGTAATATTTTAAATCACTTATTGTGACTTATTTCGTATATATCTATATTACAAAGATTAAGATTATATTTATTTGACGTCAGTGTAGGTAATTATAAAAAACAAAATATGAACATAGGTTTGAAACTAGTATTTAATATTTTAGTAAGGATATAATTTAAGTAGAGTAAGTTACCGCTTAAGTTGTTTATTGCCTGGAAACATCAGTTCACATTTTTAACAAGACTGTATTCTAATTTCATTACTTGTATCTTTTTAGTTTTAAGTTTCTACGAATTTTGAAATTATAATTTCTATAATTGAATGTCGCGACGATTTTTTGTAGCGCGACAGATGTGAACACAGGATACAGAAAAATCATTCGAATTTATACACGAAATGTCAAAAAGAAAGTAGGTATCGGATTTGTTGAAACAATTAAAAGAAAAAAATCCTTTAAACATACGTTATAAGTTAAATATTCAATTACCGTAAACCGTTTATTTAGAAATGGTTTTTATACTGTCTAATTGAAATTAGGAAAACTTAAATTCCAGTTTATCATATACATATTTATATATTACTTACAAACATACGATAATTGCATAACACTTCTTGTTGGCAAATAAATAAACACCCATTTTATAGATAGCACAGTTCTTAAAGAACGTTTTTGAATGCCATCATCTTTAAATAGATTAACTTATGCAACTCCCTTTTCAAGGGCACACATGTGTCCGACAGAAACTGATGTCGCCAAGGTACATGTAGCAAGATTAACACATTATCAACTTAAGAATATAGTCTATAATGTTCAATACAGAAGGACTAAATTAGCTTAAACTATAATTTGAAAATTTACGGTATTTCGTTACAAGAATTTAAAATAGAAACATCCCTTGCGGGTTTTATTTCAATGTAATGTAACTTAACCTTAATGTTAGTTACAAATACTTTTAAGTAATGACAAATGACAATTAACACAAAAACTATCGTTTTTTTTTTTCATTTATGGAACTGTTTTAGTCATTTCTTGTTGATAGAAAAATGCTATTATACTTTTCAATTAAATAACAGTTATTATTATTAATCTTTTTAATCAATTATTACATATAATAAGAATCATATACAATTAAGTTTATATATCCTATATCACTGAATAATAAAATTACAAGATTTTTTAACAGTAATAAAAATAAATATGTAGTTTAATATTCATATATTAATATATTGTTGATACATAAGTACATCATATTAATTATCCTTTAAATACAAAAAGGCTCAGAAAAGGAATAAATTTCAATATTTCCGAATCTTTTTAAGCTACTTATGTTTTGAATTGGTCGATGACGAAAATAAATTAAGAACGTTAGGGTGGGTCGCCACTGAGAGGGTATAATTAGAACGGTCATAATTCGAAAGGACTTCGGCCGTTTTATGTCATCCTGGTACAACAAACACGCAGGAGATAATCTCAGTAGATCCATCTGCAGACGTTTTCTAACAATGATTTATTATAGAAATAAAATAAACTTGAAGGAAGCAAAAATAGTTCATCTGCATAATATATTTTATTTAATATTAAGTCATACTCGTGGACGATCAGTTTAGGAGGCAATAATAACAACAAATATAGTTCTAACAAAAGTCAATTTTTGATATTTAAATCACTATGTTGAGTTCTTAAAAACTCGTAACATAAATAACTCTTAGCGTTTAAATTAAAACATATAACTTAGGGATAAATTAAAAAATAACATTACAAGCAACTATTTCATTAAATATCAGCTCGGAGAATGACTTCTTACTATAATAATTTGATCTGTACACTTCCAACGCTTTATTAAGCTCATGTCCTTCTCCCAAAGATTGTCTGCAAGAAATCGCTCTCTTAGCGATAAGACCGCCTTTTGTGCTACCGGTGCTTTTTTCTATTACTGTATGTTTCTGTTACTCTGTGTGTGCAATAAAGCATATATAAATAAATAAATAATATTGAGTGATGATGCCCTACTGAATGATTTCGCCCACGACTGCCAATCTCAAGATAGACTACGCAACTACAAAGCATAGATGTACCTACTCTCATATTACGATGGGACGGCATATCGGAAAGAGTTTAGGCTCCGGACCAACGTCTTTACGTGCTTGCGAGGCGCGGGAGCTTACACACTGAGGTCACTCCAGACTCCGGGCTGCTACTGAGAATATTTTATCGGTTTCGGTATGGGCTTGAACCAAGAAGACGTGAAGACTTCTAATACAAGGATGTCCTCCTTAAAAATGATCGAAACAGACTAAAATGTTATACGATAATTTAAATTAATATTTAATGCATGTTAATTTCCTGTTATCAGAAAAAGAAATAGTTATACATTATAAGAAAAAGAAATAGTTTTTTTATATCATCTATTAAAAAAAGAAGGTAAATATTTTTCTTACATTTGTAATGGAAATGTTTGTGCTAATATGGAAGAATGTGTGCGCCCACGGCAAGCTTATCAACGTCAAATAAGTCAAATAAATATACAGGGTAAAACTATGTAAGTATAAGTAAATTACATGAGTATAAAATCACAATTTACTCCCAAATTCTTTCTTAGTGGTAGGACGTTGTGCAAGCCAGTCTGGGTAGGTACTTATCACATATTCTACCATCAAACAGCAATACTTGGTATTGTTGTGTACTGATTGTGAGTGGGCCAGTTAAACTTTCTCTGACGGTTTCGAAGTATTGATACATTTAACGTCAGAACTGTCAAATTACTTGTAATGCATTCAGACTGAAATTATTTTACTTAAAACTTTATAACTTAACTAAATTTTCTTTGATTTCAAACAATTTTAAGCATGGCTTTAATTACTATCTATTAAGGAGAAATATCCTCCTGTTTGCAAATAATAATACATACTGTTTTTTTTTTATTGTATAGGAAGGCGGACGAGCATATGGGCCACCTGATGGTAAGTGGTCACCAACGCCCATAGACATTGGCATTGTAAGAAATGTTAACCATCGCTTACATCGCCAATGCGCCACCAACCTTGAGAACTAAGATGTTATGTCCCTTGTGCCTGTAATTACACTGGCTCACTCACCCTTCAAACCGGAACACAGCAATACAAAGTACTGCTGTTTTGCGGCAGAATATCTGATGAGTGGGTGGTACCTACCCAGACGAGATATCAGTTTTATAGATATTAGTTTTTTGTTACTCTATAATTCAAATTTAATTAATTTTGAAAAGAACAAGCTTTAGTAGTCACTATCCATCACGTGTCCGCTTAGGCGTTTGCCATCTTCAATAAAAAAAAAATACGATTCAACAGGGATGATCTAGCATTCCCGCCCCAATTCCACACGGCCATAATTTGTATAGCATTGTTTTTTTATTAAAATGTTTATACGTTTTAAGTCCTCAATTGTCCATAACAGGCAATTATAAAAAAATATTCAACTTGTTTTGACTAACTTCTGGGAAGGCCTTGTCATATTTAGTATTATACTGGCGTAGCTACAAGATCTCTAGTAAATTATCTACAAAGATAATTCACATTGTATGACCCCAGTATATTTCAAAGTTAGGTTTCTCAGGGCACGGTAGCTAATGCGTTACCGCCAACGTCAAAACGATAAATTGTAATGAATAAACATTCAATGCCAAATAGAAGTGGCGATGAAATAATAAAAAATATTAATACGTTATTATTATAAAACATTTTTTTCTTATATTTATCTAAACATTTGTTTTTCCTATACGATTCAGATTTGTATGTGCAATGATAATATTGAGTAGTCTTTTTCAATTATGCAATTAAGGTTATTGTTTAATTTAATAATTTCAATCTATTTTTTTTATTTAGATATTCATTGTTTTTTAATAGGATCGTACTCAAAATATTTTTTATTTTTTCATATAATTAAAATTAAGAAAATCAATCATGGGAACTGACCCCCATTGATCTATGGCGTATAAATGCCAAATTAGCATATTAAATGACTTCGCATTGCATCCGACTACTCCCACACGTATGCCGTATTCTCAGACTGACTCATCATTGCGAAACATTATTTGTATAATATTCCATCTAGCCTATAAATTTGTCTGTCTGGATGCACATTGTTATTCTATAATTGTTAGTTGCGACTATGTTTTTAATATAATGAGCTTGAACTATGGCTTAAAGTTCTAAATGTCACGGTTTGTTTTCTTTGTATGATTTTCAATTGTTATTTTTTATCCCGTATTAAAGAATTTTAATGAATACGATTGTTGTTTTTAATTATGTACAAGTTCAATGTCAAGCCCAGCTGATCCAGTGGATATGAGACATGTATCGGAGCCAAAGTTTGCAAGTTCAATACTGACTAGGAACTCTGAGTTTCGCGTGTTTAATTTGTGTGTATCTTGATTAACGCGGTTTACTATTACAGACCCTCTTTTTTTAAGTCCCACCGTATTTAAGTAGTTGTGAGACGCGATATAATTATATAACTCTAACGAACATATACTGAAACTTTCCTTGGTATGAAAAACAACGATAATATTTTTTTTTTATATTTTTATATTTCATAACTACGGCACAGTCAAGAAGATTAATGATTTTAATTGTTTATATTATATACTTTTTATACTTATTCAAATGCTTATTTATAGTTTTAAATGAATATGTTTTAAATTAATTATGTTTTAAAGTATGGTAAATAGCTCGAAATATATATTTTTAATATCATCTATTACATTGCCAATGTGCGACCAACCTTGGGAAATAAAATGTTAAGTCCCTTGTTGTTACACTGGCTCACTCTCCCTTTAATTTGGAACGCAACATAGCTAGGTATGTTTTGCGGTAGTGGTAGAATATCTGATTAATTAATTATTATTGGGTGGTACCTACCCAAGCGGGCTCACACAAAGCTCTACCACTTAAATAGTCAATCATGACTTAGACATCAAAATACTACTTACGAAGAATATAAATTAATTTATTGAAATCTAAACTTTATTTTAATAATCGTTTTTTTTTGTGTAACGTCACGCAATATTATATGAGCACTATTTTGTATTTTAAATATTACTCCTGGCTACAGAGCCAACTACCCTAACTGGTGCCTGGTACGTGTTGGCACGGTGTATTGACCAGCCACAGTAAGCGTCACAGGTCATTTCACTGACTTATTTAGTTTATTTGATTAAAAATAATGATTGCTTACAATCATTTCATCATCATTTGCCTTGAAATCAGCTGCAAGTTATTTTATCAAAATATGTATGCAGTTGTTTGTTTATCTCAAATGTTTTATAACCATACCTTAAGAGTCACTTAAAATAATTAAGTAAGGTAGGTATGGATATGTTGATGAGTAGATATACCTAATAATTACATACTTTGTTATTGTATCTGATTTAAAAAATATATAATGGATTTCCGAACGTAATTTGTATTGTTTTGTGATGAGAAACTGAATAACTGTTACCGAATCAATGTAAATACGATAATATTTAGGATTAATTTGTAAATATCTCAGAAATTAAAGGATATTTAAATAAAAAAAATTACGTATGTTGGTGAAAATTGTTTTCGTACTGATATGCATAGGCATATTTAGAATTATCTTTGTTAATCTAGTCCTCTGTATATGACAATGCCCAATGAATCACCATTCACTGACTATTCCACCACCCAAAGGCTATGAGGAACCGCCTGTTTATTCAGCGCATTTATTAATCATGATTATGTCCTGCCAGATGATAATTCTTCCTTAGAATATTAAAAGAATGAGATGTACGTATGCACACCGTCCCTCCGTCTCACTTTCTCTAGATTAAATGAAAGGTTGGTTAATGTTTTGTCCAAAGAATCGGTATTGAGATTCAACGGAAGATGCTAACGCTAGCGTTCTTATAACTAATTAACTCGGTTTTTCGTTAATACACTATGAATATATTTTTATAACTCATATTTCCTTACGAACTCTTACTAAGCACAAGACTATATATGTATGATATATTTGACAAAAGAATACTATCAGTAGAAAATGTCATAAAAAAAGAAAGAAGATTGAACCATACACTAAAGCGGCTTACGTTGCATATAATTGTCTCAATATGACACAACTTTTATTTGGAAAATGCTATTGCTACCATAAGTAGTGCAGGTTACATACAGAAACTGGTCAATCTTGTCATTGACCTGCCATCAAATTCGTCATACAAAAAAGGGCTGCTATCTGTCAAATCAATAAACCTTCGATATACGGGTCGCCTACCACTGTAATCGCTTTATTTTTTCTATGACTATTGTTATACTCACTATTAGTAGGTAGGCTTAAATCTTATACCGAAGTAGCTTAAAAATAACTTAAAGTATGTCTTTGTCATATCACAAACTACTTCTGCCCGCGTGTGTGGTAGGTTTTAAGTTAAGGCTCACCTGATGGAAGCTGACTACCACGGCCTATGGATATCTGCAACACCAGAGTGCTTGCAAGTCCGTTGCCCGAATGATTGTATGATATAATATTATGTACTTATTTAAGAATGAGTAGCTTACAGGTGTCAACGTGTATGCAAAATTTAATGAGTTAAGACGAGAAAGCGCTTTCTTTCGTTTCGTTTGAAATTCGAAATAAAACATTGCATTGTTTAACTAATAACTCGCTTAACAACATAAGGCTGATATAGTGTCGTGGTTATTATAACATGTCAATTATTCATAATACACGGCATGTATAACGGTTAATTAGCGGTGTTTAGTTAAACACTGATTTCTCTCTTTCTGACATTATTAATTTGACTTGCGATAGACGAAGACACAACATTGTGTAACTAATCATCCGCATAAATGTATAAATAATAATAACGCTGTTATAGTCTCATGGTTATTATAAATATTTTCAGTTTCATACAGCGTAACATGTTATTTGGTTGGGAACTATACACATTTATCCCGTAATTTTAATCATTCTTGTATGATAACATTTTTATCTGGTGTAGTTCCCCAGATACAAATGACAATCTACCGACCAAAAACCTAAATCCGTAACCTTATAACTTAACGAAACCGACTATTAGTATATTAAATATTATACAGCAAGATAAATATCTGTCTTTATATTTCTATTAGAATAGTGTCTTATCATAGTAATCAACGGTAGCATAGTCGAGAACATAATAGCAGTAGAAACAGAATGGCCACTTACCCCCTTCCCCCTGATCGGATTTACCTCACCCCCTGGATTTCAATAGACACTTCATGTGCTCATCATAAGCAGGGACATACGTATGCGTTTTATAATGTATTTGTGTAAGTGATAATACTGAAGTTATATTATATTAATAAGACGAAGTTGTTATGTATTATAGAGAACAGCTATAGTGTGCTAAAATCCTTCAGGGTGTGAATCAAAGCTTATTGTAACAGTAACAGCCTGTGAATGTTCCACTGTTAGGCTAAGGCCTCCTTTTTTTTAAGGAGAAGGTTTGGAGCCTATTCCACCACGCCGCTCAAAAGCGGGTTCAAATTCAGTATAATTAGACACGTCATGTAGGTATCCTCACGGTGTTTTCCTTCACCATCAAGCACGAGATGAATTTAAAGACAAATTAAGCATATGAAAATTTAGTGGCGCTTGCCCGGGTTTGAACCTACAATCATCGGATATTGTAATAAATATAAAAGTAAAGCAAATGTTATATGTGAAAATATCAAACGTGCTAAAATGTCACAGCTATATATGAAATGTGGATATCCACAGAAGGTTGCGGGCTTAAACTTAATTAAGCACCAATAAGTTTTGTTAGTGCTTTCTTGTATTCTTGTCGTTAAAATATTGAAGTTATATTGTTTTACTTTTAATTATTTAATTCTATATATGTATCTATATATCTTAAATAAATTAGAACTAGCTGATACCCGCGACTTCGTCCGCGTTGCTTGATATATTAACAAAGTTTTAGTATGTACGAAGGAAAAAACATCAAAAAGATCGCAAGCAAAAATATACTTTGTTTAAACACATCACTGAACACACAGTGCATATACAGTTCATTGTTTCTTGAAACTTTAATTACTTTTTATTAAATGAAGATATTGCAATTTGTGATAAGGACCAAGTGTCTAAGAAATAAAATTTAGAAAATTTCATTGAAATCCATCCAGTAGTTTTTTCCGTGATGCGCGCACAACTGCAGACCTCTATCATTTTATTTATATAGATTAGATTACCATACATAGTACATACATAAATGTATGCGTTACTACGGTTACTTTAAGCGCCGTTTAACCCTTGATAAAAATACCACGATTCAAGTCGTGGTACAACCTGGTACGATATATTGACCGCACAAGTCCACTGGGGATGGAATGGGTCACTCATTGCTATGGTGATTGTACATTTCGAAAACATTTAGATTTATAAATTGCTGACGTAATTATCGTATCGGTTTCATCTCTTCTTGGTCGAATGCTTCGAACACGTAAAAGCTACATTAAGTAAAGATTTAAAAGTACTCGCAAAACGCCTATTTGAATAACGTATCTTTGAGAATTTTAATATATTAACGAATAATCAAGAGCTAGTGACAGTTTTAATGATGAAAATTGTAATTTAATTGAAAGTTATGTAAGCATTTAAAAAAGTCGGAAAGTATAAGTAGCAGCCTATAAATTTTCCACTAGAACTAAAGCCTCCTTGCCTTTTAAAAAAGAAGATTAGCTTTCAAACATATAACTTCATCCGACACTTGGTGGTTTTTTAACTATGTGTAAGCACATATAAAGCTCAGTGATACTTACTCTGGTTTGAACTCGCAATCTTCGGCTAAGATTTAGCCTATTTTATCCTCTGGTCGCGGTACAAGCTAATTACTTGCACAATTCCCATGGCAACTGATGCATTTGTATTGTAAGGAATAGTTTACATTTCTCACAAAAGCAATGTCTATGTGCATTGATTGTAATAAAAACCAGCTCATATGACTGCATTCCTATTTTACATAAAAATAATTTCAATAATGAAATAAATTATTTATCGAAGGATAGAAAACAACAAACATTTTTCGGACAAAAGCGGAAAATAAAATTATGAATACATTGTTCCTTTAGTAAAAGAAGCTAAGAAGCTTGTTAAAAGATGTCTTACAAAAAACTATGAATTCAAGTAAAACGACGGTTGTTTTCAAACAAAGCATCAGTCTTCATGTCAATCATCCAAGACCTTCCGACCTCCGTGGTCAAGTTCGATTCCTAATTCATTCCTGATGACTCTTAGCGAGGTCGAAAAAGCCTAGAATTTACATACAAACAAATATGAATAATGACCGTCCATTCAAGAAGGGGTCACACTTTTTGTCGCCTGGTTATTATTATAATAATTCACTTAATTATATTTGTTTATTTTTTGAGAATAATAAGATTTTATGGTGTGGTGATAAAGTTTATTTTCGTGTAATTTTTGCTTCATAGATTGTGATTTTATTTTGGTTTTTTAACTTTTGTTTCCTTGTTTACGGATAGCGAACAATGGTGGGCCGAGGTATCTTGTATTTGTGATAATCCTAATGCTATTATAATATTCTCTTAATTTTCTTAAATTCAGATTTAAAATAAAGTCGGTACTGGTAAGTTAAGCTTAGTTTCATTAAGCTTATAAATACTTGCTTGGAGTTTTTGGGTTTTCATATATTTTATTTCTCACTAATCACCATAGTGAAAATAATCGTAAAATTTTATAAAAGTGAACTGTAACTGAACTAAATTAAAAGGTTTTTTTATGTCTTAGTACAGTAAGTATTGATCTTAATAATTTAAATATTTATTTTTTGTATAAAACTAGTAGCTATACAAAAATGATCCTTGTTTTAAGATAAGGTTCTAATAAGTATATTTTGTTTTTACGAGTATACCTGTATACCATCTTAACATGTATATATTCATAAATTGTCTAAATACTAATAATTACATTTCTCTTTCGTTTTTCTTTCGAACGGTGATATCGTATCTTATAATTTTAATCAATTTTACATTATATATAGCGTTAGTTTATTTATAAAAGTACATAACGCTTAACGCTACCTACTTTTAATCTGATTTTGTTATATAATTTCTAAACTCAATATTTACAAAAATTTAAAAAATAATAATTAAAACATCTAAATAATTCATAAAAAATATAATAAAATAAAAAAATATAATATAAAAATGCAAAAAGAAAGAATTAGAAAATAGAAAGTTGTCGACGTATTTGGTAATAAAATATTATAAAACAAAGTCCCCCGCGTTTCATGTCTGTCTGTATGTACGCGCTAAACTAAAAAACTACTGAAGGGATTTTCATACGGTTTTCACTAATAGATAAAGTGATTCAAGTGGATGGTTTACGTGTATAATTCATTAATATTTTCTGTAAATTTGTTGAAATATAGCGAAATTTGTTGAAGAAGTCGGAAAAAAACGAGCATATTGGGAGCTTTCATCGAAAACGCTGTACAATCCCTTTGAGTTATAACAAAACAATGTATGGTGAAATTGTTCCCCTTTCATAGATCTACAAAAAAGTCCGCGATGGCATATGTCTATCTTTTAAGGATAGCTAACTATACCCATTTTAATGTTTAAAAAATGTTTACATAAAAATGGTAAAATTGGAAAGCTATAAAAACGGATATGATATTAATCCTTATTAAAATAAATACGTTATTTACTTTGAGCATTTAATGTATATTATAATTGCCCTTTACACCACCCGATTTAAATCAATATCTTAGGAGTAATCGTAATTTTAAAATTATCGCGCACTAAATAAATTCAGGCGGTCCAACACCCATCATACAAACGCGTGATGCAACCGCTTGCGCGCCCCGCGTCCCGCTGTCGCCCGTACGCTAGCTGTTGCCCGCATAAATATAAGTAAAGGATAAATGTTTGCTTGAAATTTGAAAATCTGTGATTTGAAATTAATATGTATGAAATGCATTTCTGTTAAGAAAAACTTTAGTAACGGTTTTTTATATTTTGAAGTTGATGATTATTCTTTAAATAATCATCAGTGGACTTATTATGAATTCCTGTAGTTGGACTTAATATATTTATAGTTACTTCAATGGCTTTTAGTAAAATTTAATTTATAAAAATATTAAATAGCCCGCCGCCTATCTACGCCGTTGAGTATAATTAAAACCATAAAAGAGCAAGCGTACAATTTTTTTTATTCTATCAAACTACAGGCACATAGGGCATAACATCTTCGTTCCTACGGTTGATGGCGCATTAGCGATGCAGGGGATGGACATTGTTTGAGCATGCACTATAATAAGTGTACATGTGATAAGAGTTCTCACTAAAATCAACCAAGCCGGTCATTGAAAACGACAGGTCTTAGAACTTTTGGTTGTCATAGGGTAGCAGTAAGACATTGTGTGTTTAGCATTTTGTTATTTGCACTCAAAATTATGGTAGCGTAGCTATTACTTTACGCCGATTTTAAGTGAGAGAGTGGTAATTCCGGCTGGGCGTGCCGGCCCATTCCGCTACAACCCGAAGGTATGCAACCTGGCACTATAAAAACCTACCAATTAATAAATTACATACAGGTAAAGTGCGTCTTTAAGCAATCGCTAGGGACTTGAAAAACCGCAAAACGGACAACCATCGATGACGTATTCCTGCATGCGAGTCGCACACCCAGCGATGAGCCGATGACCGAATTCTTCTCCCACAGTGTACTGCTGCATAGTGTCGCGCACTCACTTTGTCATCGTCGTAACTTTTAAAACATTTGTCCAAATGATATAGTGTAAGAGACAAAAGTTATCTTCTTTAAAATTCTTATTGTTATATTTTGGTCAATTTATAAATTAATAATTATTAATAGCTTTATAAATTATAGCCTATTTGTTATTTTGATGTATTAGCTATATTATTGTAAAGTTTCATTAAAATCCATTCAGTACTTTTACGTGAAAGGGTAACAAATGTCCATACATCCATACAAAATTTCGTGTTTATTATATTAGTAGGAAATAGAATTATTATATACCCTGTACTGAACATATATAAACTGTACTGTATGGGCGAATAAATCGATTGGTGAATGTTTATATCTTATTGATTAAAAAATGCACGGGATATTTTTTTATTTTACCCGTATGAAGTCGGGACGGGCAGCTAGTTTGGTAATAATTGAATGACAACTTGCATTTTATATGTTTTTATCAGATAGTTTGTACATCGTATACAGTCATATAAAGATATGATAATGCATTGAATCGATCTTTAAACTTCATCCATATCTATCAGTTGCGTATTTGACCACTAAGCCTTATGAAGATAAATACAATGTGTTCCTTATCATATTATACTATTTTTATACGACAAAGAAAACTGCATTTTATTGAGTAAAGGTAATCAAAAGCGTTTGTTTGTTTGTTTGTTTCAATTATAATTAAAGCTTGAGTTATATTTGACTTACTTATAACTTATTATATAGCTCATACTGTTAGTTTTATTTTGAAGATTTTTTTATACATGTATCTGAGACTAAGAAGAATCGCCCTGGCGGGTTGTTCGACGTCACTGAGATCACGCCGTGATCTATCGACGGCTCGCAGCAGATTCGCAGCAATGTACTCACTTGTCACATGATACAATTTCAGGTACATACCTTCTACACATCTAAGTGTGAACCCGGATTTGCAATCTAAAACGATCTCATTACTTGTGTAAGTCGCGAGTCGAAGCTAGTTTAGATATATCGCATGCGAGTTATTGAAATAAAACGAACACTTTGAGAAGAAGTAACACGACGCGTTGATGTTATCTCAAGATAGACGCCAATCATCGTATCGCGAATCTCCAATGTCAAAGCATTATCAATGATCCAAAGACGTTCGATATTATAATGACAATTACATAGTTCCTGAAGTTTGAATGGAACGAATGGCATTATTAGTTAAGAGTCCCATTGTATAAATTCGTTGCAAAGTAAATATTTTGACAAAAAGTCCGTTGCGACGTATTGAGTTACGTAAGCGACAATAGCTTGAATGGAGACGGTAATAGCTACCAAAAAAATGACGTTCAGACTACGAGATTCTACGATAGACAATGAACCTCACTTATGACGAATTGTTACTTTTAAAGTTCTGACTGACATGACTGAGTTCATGCTGGAACTATTTTGAAGTGATAGTTATTTTTTTAAGGCAATTTGAAGGTGATGAGTATGATAAGATTTTCTCGGACTGCCGATATATTTGGTATAGTCCTATTAAAATTATATTATGATATGCAATGATATTATAAGTAAAAAGGTGTAGATATGTTACATACATAGCATTCAATCTACGAAAATGACACTGTTACGCACACATAAATAACTTTATATTGCAATATACACACTATATTACGATTTGTCGCTAAAGTAGTTTGGCAAGATATAAGTATCACGAGTGAAAAAAAGACGAATATATTTGCGAGAGTGCATCGTCTCGTGTCAAAGAAACGACATAGAATAAATCATCAGACGTACGTTTTTTGTTACCCGGATTTATGCCTATGAATGCGATTACTCATAAATTCATTTTGTAAAAGTACTAAAAAATCATTGAAATATAAACTATCAATAATTTTATAAAAATTTAATATCAAATAAACAATATCAACATCATGATCATACATCTAAACACTATTTATACATCTAAATAAACATCTTCTTTACGACATAATGATAAAAATATCTAATTATATTTTGATTTCAATTTAGTAATATAATATAATTAATAATTTAATATTCTTTCTCATTTATATAAATAAAACAAACATATAAAATTATAATATAATATGTGGCAACTGCCACCACTGTATATGTTTTACTCAATGATCAGTAACGTCGTCTGTCTCTATTGCACTCGTTCATTAATATACTTTTGTTGCATTCATGCATTTCTAACGTCATATTTTACGAATATAATATTTGATTTGTGAAAATATTAAGATAAATAGTAAACTTACTAATGAAAAGTGATTCCTTAAGTTTAAGAAGTTTTGCTAGTATAATTTGTGCAATATCTCATAACACACGACGGCATTTCGGGTGATTTTGGATCACTTTTAATTATAATTGTAATCGCTACGTGACGTCTATCCATTGACAATGGTGATATAATACTGAGGTGAAGTGTTGATAGTAATCTTGATTTCGAACTACTGCTCACGGAGTGCTTGTAACCTATCTACACCTTTTTACTTATAATATCATTGATGATATGTGTAAATTATTCAATTCAATTCTTTATTGATGGCTTTTAGTAGTACCAACAGGGCCCAGATTATTTTGTCAATGTCACACAGGTTGGAGAAAATGAGTTTGATCAGTGCAGTCAAGACTTGTTAATTATAAAAAAAAAAAAAAATCACAAAATGTGTTTTGGTGTCAAGGTTAAGTAAGCCAGTGTAAATAAATAAAATCCTACTGACCGATTTAATGGAGGTCAATTTCAAAGTCATGCACATGTGCTCAACCTAAGATGGACTCTCTATTCCCTCATTCTGACCGAAGGATCATGATCTGACATAATCGGTGAGAGATTGAGCGTAGAAATATCGACTTAACCTGTTTTTCAAAGTAAAACTGACAACTTCCTCGGAGATAAGTTGACCTTGACAGAAAAACGATATGAATTTATTGGCTCAAACCCGGATTTGAATAAACCTCGATTCAAAAAAGCCTTTTAAGCTGACCATTCCACTAAAGAAACATATGGTGTGAATATACTCGTCGTAGAACATAATCCATATTGTCTTTTCGTTAAAGAAAACGTTATTGTTAGTTCAAGCTTATATTTATAGTCTGCTTTAAAACTCAAACCTCTGGTATGACTTTTTTACTGATGATGACCCATTTGCGCTTTTGGTTTTTCAAATGAAAGTGTTGACACAAATCACCTCACATAAAACATTTGACGATACGCCAAATCCTGTTGCAATAATTTTGTTACATTCGAGTAATAAAAATGACCACAATGTGATTCGACTAAAAAATCGACGAAATTTTAAAATTGTTTTTGAACTCAATGATTTATTTTTATTTATATCACAGGTATGACTTTGATAGTTTCTTTTTTTAATTCTTATAATATATCATATAATTGTTCTGAGCAGCATAGACTATACAAAAAGATAAAAGGATCTAATTTTGCGTGTGTCAGTACGAGCCCTCAAGCTGTCGAAACATCGGTGATTCCAAATTCAAATAAAAGTCAAACAATGGCTACGCGGCCCGAATCCACAATGTCTGGTGTGGGCTGACAGACATGTGGGTTGGAGGTCACGCCGTACGTCACAGTACATACGATAAATTCGATTTTTAAATTCGAACTTTTTACTCTTAAAGTTTTAAAATAATTCATGTAAAAATACCAAAATAATAAAATAAAAAAACCAAAGACGCATTAATATAAAAAAATAATCATTTTATGTAAATTGAAAATCATTTTATATATTTGAAAATTAATAATGTGAAAATAATGGTTAGGGAAGATAATGCTATTGAAACCATAATAATAAGCCCGATAAATGGTGTTATTTTGAATTGAATAAGAAAGTATTGAAAATGAATTCATTCCATAATGACATGCTTGCAAGTTCGTGTCAAACAATGATGGTACAATTCCACTTTCGCGGTTCGACCAAATGTTGCCTTCTTCAGTGGCACAGAGAAATATATAGAGAAGGCATTTGTCTTACCTCGCCGTTTATAAAATGATAATTGTTTATTTTCTTATCTTAGCTATATACCTAATATTAAATTATTATTTGATTTTCTACTATAATTATAAATATATCCTGCAAGTCCTCTGGTGTTGCAGATGTCCTTGGGCGATGGTAGGCACTTTCCATCAGGTGAGAATCCTGCTCGTTTGGCCCCTCTTTCATAAAGAAAAGACTACATTTGCAATACATTTATTTATTACATTTTTAAAATCATATAAAAACTAAACACAAAATCACAATATTTAAGTCAGGTGATTTATGCGCGAAGTTAAGTATCGTTTTCCGAGTTTGAATTAAAGCAGATAGTTTACAAAGACTAGATTTCAATAAAGAAAACATAACAATAAAAAAATATATAATAAAAGTCATCTCCATACATTCGCTGTTGCGGCTAAAGCGAATTATTCTCGGACACGCTGTATGTTTTGCATTGTCAATAGAGTGATTACCACACAGACGTTATCCTTGACAGGAAGGCAAATTAGGTTGGCTGACCCGCGATATAATGACAATATATCTTTATACATTATTACTGCTATAATTCTTACTTATTTATCCTTTACAATTCTTCAATTTGTCCGCAAGATAACTTCATTTGGATGACATGAAATTGAGTTATCATTTTATTTCATTTATATTATGTGGACACCGAATAACATATATAAGTTGCAATGCGTGCATGTATTTGCTTATAAAAACGCTATCTCGCTCTCACCCTTTAAAATATATCAATACTCTCTCAGATGAATTTAAAAACATTTATAACAGTATATCACCTATAAAAGTAAATTGTAACTAATTATTTTCCGTGTGAAACTATTTCAATTCCATTTAGTAATTAAACATGTCCAAATAAGAGAATCCTACGCAGCCAGTGGGTAGATAGTTTAGTAGTAATCTCTCATCACAGATCATTAATTACGAGCTATTATAAATGAAAACCAATTACATATTTCAAAACATTGCCGTTGTGATAGATTGTGTTTTATATTACTTTTTTGTTTTCACTGCAGCCTGATTCTTATGTCCGTGTTGTACTAGCTACTTTTACTGTCTTTGTCTCCATAAATGTATTTATTTTTTATTAAAAAGTATTTTTTTATGTTATATGAACCATTCCTTTTTTATTTTATTTCATAGGAAGGCGGACGAACTTATGGGCTACCCGATGGTAAATGGTCACCAACGCCCATAGACAATGGCATTGTAAGAGATATTAACCATCGCTTACATCGCCAATGCGCCACCAACCTTGAGAACTAAGATGTTATGTCCCTTGTGCCTGTAATTACAATGGCTCACTCACCCTTCAAACCGGAACACAATATTACCAAGTATTGCTGTTTTGCTGTAGAATATCTGATGAGTGGGTGGTACCTACCCAGACGAGCCTGCACAAAGCTCTACCACCAAGTTAAATCCTTACATCGTCAATGCACATGCACATGCCACAAACCATCTGAACTAAGATGTTATGTCACTTGTTCCTGTATTTATACTGAATCTGTCATTTTTCAAACCGGAACGCAACAACATTAAGTATTAGTGTTTAGAGTTTCATCTGATGAGTCGGTGGTAGTGTGGTACTAACCCAACGGGCACAAAGCTCTACCACCTCGTAATACCATCTTTAGACTTAATACTAATATAACCATCGTTATGATAGCTAGCACTCCTTACCTTACCACACCTTACCTTGAAAAGATAATGTAACTTATTATTAGTTGACTCAGTTATCAGTTATGATTGTTAGATTGAGCAATCAAATAAATATTACTTAAAATAAAATATTTTTAAGACGATAATAATAAGGTTATATTTTAACTTAACTTCGAAATGATAGGATCGAAACTTTGAAGTGATTTACAAACAATGCAATTTAGAATACTATTGCTAAAATGTAAAATATCTATTTACCTAAATTCACCAAAACACGTATATTATGCTAATATCTAAGACCCACAAAGACCAACTGTCACGAGCCAAACAACAGGTGAAAGCAAACTGACCAAACCTAAATACTTAATCCACATGCAACTTGCATATGCTAACCGCAAAGCTCACGAATTCCCGTTCAGGACACTAAACGCTCGGCCACAGACGCACATGTCAAACATTATACGTCCAATTTCGAAATAACCCTAATACAGAACTACATTGTAAACAATTATTACTACATTGTAAACTTAAAATTAAGTCATTATTTTTTGTATGAGTTTCTAAGTTGTAGTTATAAAAAAATTGGTAGCTGTGCTCCAAAAGAGGTTCAATTGGTTTTTTTTTAATATTTGCTTTAAAATATAATACAAGAATTTGTAATTCAATATATTTTTTTAATATAATATATCCCACGTATGCTATAATATAATCTATATCTGTACACATAAACATAATTCAAGTTTCTCTGTGATTTCAAAATAACTGTGTTTATTTCTAACTAAAACAACTTTATTTTTAAACGTTTCTGTATGTCTGTTAGGCTACGATAGTTTTTAAAATATATAAGCTATTTTTTAATGATTATTTTGTGATTAGGAACTCTACTAACCTCACCTCTCCGATTGGCGTTCGGGGAATGGAATAAATAAAAAAAATCTTTCACGTATGTAACTACGTACTTAAATTACGTAATTAAAATTTTTCGAGTTTCTACGTACATTTTAGATGTTTTTTCAATGACATATGTCTGAACAAATAAAAATCTGTCAACTAAACTTTTCTCTAAACAAAAAATTGTTAGTAAAACATTTTAATTTAAAAACTTGGACACAATAACCCTATACAAAGTTAGTTAAACTATTCTTTACAATCACATCATTTCTAACTCAAAAAAAGAACATATATGTCATTTTTATTAAACATCATATCACAATGACAAGCCTCTAAGTAAGATTAAAATAAAAAAGTTAATACATCAACGAATTTCTTATGAATGATGACCCATTGAATGTGTTTTGAAAACATCGTCATCGTATAAAGGGTGTGGTAACAGAAATGTACAGTCATCAACATAACAAAGTCGAATTTGACATTTCAAATTGTCGTTATTAGCATACTGGCCAGCGGTGGACTCGCGCTTCGAAATTTAAAATTTTAAACAGCCTTTCCAATCTGTCGACTGTTCTGTCATTCATAACTTACATAATATAGTTCTTTTTTTATATTTATTAATGTTTCCATTTTTGTTTATTTTTTCTTAATTTTAAGAAAAAAAATTAAGTGTTGCCGCGAGTAGTATATTTTTAAATGCATATATACTTATACTAAAACTGTAAAATATATCTAACTATATATATTATTAGTGTTAAAATGAAACAAAATCATTATTTTAAAGAATAAAAACTAAGCGAGTAAATTCAAATCAACAATACTATTGTTACAATAAATCCATTAACTTGACCGATGATAAAGCGATTTACCATCAAATTTGTTTAGACAATAAAACAAAACGTCTACCCACTCGTGCGTTTAAATTGTAATAAAAAATCGTCCAAATATGTATGAATGGACGAACGGTGTAAGCTCAGATAGAGGTGTGATCTCAGCTCTTACTATATGAAAATAAAAACATTTACAAAATACATTGACTGTAATAGCTGCTAATAATTACTTACTTCCAGTATCGTGTCGTCAATGGATAACGTAAATTATGTATAGACGTTCGTATAATATTTTCTTATAAAATTAGTACGAGGGGTGATTAGAATGAGCATGCGCGTGGGCAGGCGTCTTGTCATCGCAAGGGTCATTGTGTGTACGTTATGCAGACTATAGTATTTTTTAGAATAGTCTGCGAGTGAATTTGCAAAAGAAACTATCAATAAAATGTGTAAGAAATAATAGTATACATTAAAAAATTAAAATGTTGTAACATTTTATTAATATTTTTATTTATTTGTTTTTATTTAATAAAATATGTTATATTTTAAAATAACAACAAATATAATAGAACCTGAAACCGTATGTGTATGATTTGTTTTACTAAATTGTTTTTAAATGTTTATTTTTCCTCTTATAATATCGCCTTGTCTAACAAGTCCAAGTGCTTTGAGAACAAACGGATTTGCATTGAATGAACGCGGGCTGGACACGAGCGCCGCGGCCTGTCATTAGCGGACGCGCAATCTGTCGCCCCACCCTGCGCCTGCGCCGAACTCAAATTATTGTGTTCAGCGCTTGCGACATGCGGCAAGTAAGCGTTCCGTCACCTTATTTTGTGGCTCGCTGTATTTTAATTTTTGATGTGTTGTATTTATTAACTACACTTATAATTAAAGATATTTCAATTAATAGTCTGGCTGTAGTGTTTTTAATCTATTATTAATAATCGTTAAGCTGATTATGGGATTTATGGGACAAATAATAAAACACATAAATATTATTCTGTGTTTTATTATTTGTTATTAATCAATAACAGTTATTGTTAGGGAAACTCAGAGATTTTATTTTATCTAGCCTCACATTGAAAGAAGATAATTTACGTTAAATACAGAATGGATTAATTAAAATATACCTTGGTGACGGTTTATAAGTGCCACGCATTTAATACGTAGGTACTAGTGGAATAGGGGGTCTCGGCCACTAAACTACCTTGATCAATATATTATTGGTCGTATAGTATTTGACGACTGCCTCGTTGGTCTAGACTCTAGAGGCTAGATATAAGACCCCGAGATCCTCGGTTCAAATTCTTATTCGGGCCAGTAAAAAGTAATTGGCTTTTTCTGTCGGAAATTCTCAATAGCAACCCGGACTGGAAGTGTGTATAGAAGTGTGTTAAGTTAGGTACACTCCTCCTCGGAAAGCACGTGAAGTTGATCCTGCGCCTGAACACTTTCCTGTCGGTCGGATTGCCCCATCGAATTATGAGATTTAGAACAGAGAATGATCCTGTGCTTGTGAACGCTCTTCTGCTCTATAATATCTCCTGCGCAGTTGGCTAATCTCTCTTGAGATTGGCCGTAGTAGCCGAAATCGGGCCGGAGGACATTATATTATTAATATTTGATGTTATTTTGTGTTAAATACTATTAGACAAAACTAGCTAAATGTATTGATATCCATAAATATTGTTAGACGCCAAATAACGATTTACGCGCTGACTATCACTCAATCATCAATGTCGTTCTTAATTAAAACTTTCCCGACTTAACTTTAACTCAATCGGTGAAGAGCATTTGATATGAAAACACATGTCAATAAAGACGCTAATCATCAATATTCTACTTATTTTCTTTTCAATAATTCTCTTTTAAAATCCGTCCGCTATAACATGTTTAGGCATTATGTGAAATAGATGAGAGTCTTACGTATACCTTAGTTTACTTAGGTAGCTTCGATTAATGCGGGTTCTATCGAGTGACGAGCGTTTGAAAAAGCATAGGGTCAGAAAAAGTTGTATTAAAACCTCCTTGTATACCGGCCTTTGTCCGTGTATTTTTTACCTTCCACCCTCATTTATGCTTTTTTGCAACAAAAAAGGTGTTTCTATAAAATTTCAAAGGAAACGATGCGAATAATTCTTCGTTTCATGTTTCTTAGTTTTTTTATTTATGGGAAATGTTTGAACGCCCACATGTGAGTCTATCAGTGATCTCTTTTTGATAGACCTCCTTTTGCGATGGACCCGGGATCCATTGTCCACTGTTTTTCAACTTTTATATCCATTGTTAGGAATATAATTAGAAAGAGTTGATGGATGACGTGATGGAAAGGATAGATCTTAATTTTTTTTAAATAATTTATTAATTTCTTTTAATCTATAATTTTATAAGTGCGAGCGGTGTAAGCGAATCAGCTCGTTATGTTCGGTAAATAAAGGAAATGTTGTCCAGTTAAGAGTTCCAGCCTGCCTAAAACTTCATAAACAAAAGTTATTTGTAAACTTATATTCGGACGTTACATAAGTCGATTTCGTCTTCCATTAATATTTAATTTCATATAAAACTACACAGTAACTATTGGTCTTAGTGTAAATATGTATTTCTTATATATCATGTTCCTGCAATAGCTCTAATCCTGTTAACCAATAACTTTTTATATTACACTTAAATGTATGTATCTTTGGTTTTTAATTGCTAGAAAAAATTTAAAGTAAAATACAATAACACACATTACAAATCAATTTCAATCTGTTCTTAAAAAAAAATGCTAAGATTAATTTCAGAAGTACTTCGTTCTTAATTTAAACGCGGTCATCGTTAGTGTTTTTGTACATGACCGTAGATACATACATAATGTTTTATCGCCGAACCGATTGTATCTGCTACACATGTTGCCATGCTAATTAATTTAAGGACAGCGTAAAACATTTAGTTTATGGACCGATGAAATAAATGGGCGATCTTTGAAGTGAAACTATTATCTAAAGAGAAAAATAAACTTAAAAATTATGACATCTTGTGTAATATATTGGTATTATTTATTTATAGGATAATCGGTATACAGTTAATTCAAGTACTTTATAAGTCAAATTATTTTAAAATATAATTCTTATGTAAATCAAATTACATATTATTCCATCTAAGGTTTTAAAAAAACAAACTACGTTGTAACGAAACTATTGTAACAAAACCGTTCAATAAACTTAGTCGCAGACTCAAAATAAATTACTTAAATGAGTTACATTGAAATAATCGCCATTAAATTTATTCATATCACATCGTCCACAGATAAAAAATAAAAGGGGCGATGCAGCTACCACTTCACATGATTTATGCAAGTTCTGTCCATAACGGTACTTTTTTTACATGAAATCTTAAAAAAAAACACACCTCATATGGCCACAAAGATAAACTAAACATGTCTTTAGGCGAAGCTTTGACAAAACGGACGATAAAATAATGATCATTAATGTTTACTATATTACCTTATCTAATCTTACCTTATTACACTTTATTTATACAATTTGAAAAACAATAGTTTATATAAAAAAATATAAACTGTTGTTTATATAAAATAATAATATACATATATATGTATAATATAAAATGCGTCTTTAAATTGTTTTGATAGCCCAGTCGTTATAAGACGAGAATCTTAACAGATGGTTCCGAGTTCGAACTCGGACAAGCACTACTGAATTTTCATGTGCATAATTTATGATTACCAACCCGCATTGAAGAATCATGGTGGTGCGAGCCCCAAACTTTCACTTCAAATAAGAGAGAAGGCCTTAGCTCAACACTGAGACTACTTTTATTAATTTTATTCTAGTTATGGCTTAACAGAATGTTTAAAGTAAATTTTTAAAATTATTTTCATCTTAAAACTACCGAATTGATCAAAATCAGATAGTGTTTTGTCGTATTTGTTTTTTTGCTTCCTTTTTTTCTTTCGATTTAGTCAAACCTTCGGTCAGTTTAGGCACGCACATATCCCACGTACCACAATGATTTATGTTTAAAAAAAAAAGGTGCCTTATCGTAACCTCTTTGTCAATTTTTCTAGAGAGCGTGATACCTTAGCTCCGCTCACGAAAGTAAGTTTTTAAAGTAAACGTCATAAAAAATAAAATAAATTAAACCGAATTAATTTGTGAACTTTTATTTTAAAAAGTAAAAATAATTACATTTTTATAACTCCTGCATAAGCTGGTTCTAGATTTTCATACATACATGTATACCGTTTTTCAACTTTCTTCAATATGATGTTATTAATTTAACAAGTCACACGTGAGTGAGGGCGGAGCTAGGGTTACAGCCATCATTTTAATTTAGTAGCATTATCATAGAAAAAAACATACCACATAATAGAGTAGTAGTTCTTTATAAAATATATATTTTTTAGTAAGTTGTCTATTAGTCTGCATATTTTCTTTCCAGGCAGCATCACAACCAAAAATTTTGGATAAATATATTTTTTTTAGCTTTATTGGGTTCTGGATTAATAGGATTGGTAGGCTAGTCTATATGATGTGACAGTCAGTCCATGATGAAGTCAATTAAATTGTAAATTGAAGAAGTAAGTTCCTCTTGTTTTGTAATCACGATATTTACAACAATTTTGCTTCACACTTAAACAGATATGATTAAATCCTTCACTATTTTTTTTTCATATTACATATTTAACATGAAATAAAAAGTATTATAACATTTCCACTTTGTCCAGTAACGTAAATATTTGAGCTCTTAAAGTATTGACAACCCTAGAAGACGCACACATGGTCGCCAGACACGATGGTCCAGACGGACATGTGATGTGGACATTCACATTCCTAGCTCGTATATCATAGTATCATAGTACACATATATTCACTGTGATAAACATGTTCATAACAGTATGTGAGTCAGCTAAACTAGCTCATCGGTTTAATATAGAAATTAATATAGTCCTTGTCACTCCTGTCAACGATTACGTAACATTTCATGATGTTCAGTTAAGTAGTAAAGATGTGAAAGAAACAAACAAACAACTCAATTTCCTTATGAAGTCTTCATTTAACATGAATATATGTGTTAGCAATTTTTAATATATATGTATACCTATTTTATAATGTTTATCGATAGCGATATTGCGGTTTAGATTATAATAATATGTATGTATATTTTTGTAAAAAGTGATATCTTTATAAAACTAAACGTTATAGAGAAACTTCATTTTCTTTTAATTTTTAATAAAAACTATGTAAGTATGACTTTTTTTAACTAGAATTTGAAATAAAAATAGGTGCTAAAAGTCAGAACACATTGTACGTCAGTTTATTATAACTGATTTACAATATCTCACTAATAAAATAGATGTTTGATTCCTAAATATGACAATTTCTGCTGTCAGCGCTTATAACTAATCTAGCTGGCTGTAACTTTCATCCCAACACATGTTGTTTCAAGTCGAAATCAGAACCGTTAAAAAAAATCAAATCTCGACTATTCAAATTTCGAACAGGACGGGCGCGGCGTGACGGCTCTCCGTCGCGATATAGGAAAGTCGGGACAAAAAAATCGTGGTGAAATACCGCTAGCCGAGGCGACGCATCTGGAAGCCGTAGCGCTCTCACCGTTAGCTCCGCTCTGACCCGCAAAAAACGTGGAGCGTAGGTGTGCTCCAGCTTTGTTATGGTGAAATTATATGCGATATATAATTACGATTGCGTGACAACGTCTGAGGTATATATTGTTGGGAGTTATTAAGGAATGGGTCGGCTTTTTACCGTATTTCATTATTCTCGGTTAAATTGTTTTCGGATACAGATTTAAACACAATACTTCTTCACATTGATATTTCTTTTGAAGTTCCAATCATTATATTTCATTATTTTATAAATGAATTTACTTCACTCATAATATAAGTACTTATTTATAATAATGACATTTATTTTATTATTTTTAAGCATTTTTGAACACCCTGTAGCTAATCCCACAGGATAAGCGTAAGATAAAACAAATATCCGTTGGTTATAAGGGTCAAAACCCATATTGCGTAAAGTTGCCCATGTGAGCGGTTTATGAGAGTTTTTGTGCACCTCCTAGGCTATTTTTAACCACTGTTTGGTCTAAATTATGAATGCTTAGTGTGTGGTTGAAATCGGTCAACAGCAATTCAAAAAAAATATTTCAAAAGATTGATTTTATGTGTTTTACAATAACAAGTTTAGTCTTTGGTTGATTTCTGCTAGAGATACATATTATTTTATTAATTTATTTTATCGTTTCATTACCAAATAAAATGTATTTCTTTATGGCAATGGTATTTTACATGCACAAAGAATGCCAAAAATCATATAAAATTCTATATATAAAAAAAAAAATATCCAAATGTAAAAATAAAATTACATACAAAACAGAGCGTATAATGCAAGAAATTTAAAGCCAATACATAAATGTTTGATTAAAAAAATTAAAGACATATAAAACCTTATTATTCGTTTAACGTCTCGTTTTCTCATACTTATATCATAATAAATACAGCTTTTAAAAACAAACGCTTCCTTTATCACCGTAGCGCCAACGTGACAAGTTTCGTCCCGTTTATTTTAGCCCCCAACGTCCCGTTAGAGGCTTACACCTTGCAACTGCAAATAACCTGCGACCTATTTATCCGGCTATGAAAAAAAAACCTTATCCAATATTTACATTGAATAGGAAAGAATTAAGCCAATTTAAACTTTATCTCTAAAGTAATAGAGTACACACGTGTTGTAACAACGATAAAATAATATTGTAGATGATAACCACATGTGGGAAAGATTTTTGGTGATTTTTTGTACTTTATTTGGATTTCGACGGTTATTTGATCGCTTTAAGTTATTAATTAGTTTGTAAAATTTTTATATTAGCAAGTTGTTAGGTTCATTTATTACGTGTTAGATTTTACGTTATAACAGAAACAATAAACATACTTACACGTATCAAACTGTATTAATTAGTTTGATAAAACATTTGACATATAAACAACAACGCCCTTACTTGTTAGCGATAATTTAACTGAACATAGATTAATCTCTTTGTGTTATCATTGAATGACATTAAAAAAAACGTGTTATTTTTTTAAAACCAGCCCCTATACAACATATAGATACAACCGTAAAGTTATAAAATAATTATTTAATCAATCAAAAAGTGCATTCGTTACTGTTATTAATTATTTATTTACTTATTTACCTTTATATCGTACGTAAGTACTGCTGCTCATCTCTTCTAAAAGAGGAGCTTAAGCTGGAGGTAGAATTTATTCCATCACTGTACTCCAGTAACGGTTGGTGTAGAATTACAGACCAAAATTATTAAGCACATGAAAAATCACAAGTGGATTTGAATTTTGAGTAAATTATCTGTTTACTCGTTCTATGTAATGGGCCATCGCGGTTCGTATTTTTATGTATTATATTATTTGCTATATTATTATATTATATTGAAAAATAATGTTAAGAAATAAACGATGTATTTATAAAAAAACGTGGTGTTTGATTTCTGAGTAAAATATTTATCTTTAAAACTTCACTATCATTCTTTTTGATACTATATGACAAAAATTGTGTTTTATTTTAAAAACTGACATTAAAAAGTATGACTATTATTATTTATAATACCAAGATGCTTGAGCAAAAGTACCATTAGGTACCTACAACAATCAAACGTAAGGTAGTCTATAAGCTTGTCTGCGCAAAAGCAATACTTTTTTCCTCTACATCGAGGTTTATCCAAGAATATAATTGCTCATATTTCCTTGTATTCGGTTGAGTTTAGTGCAGGTGTGCCACTCTTGCGCAGATCACGTCTCAGGCGTATCGTAAACCACGTCGGATTTACGATACACGAACAAATTTTGCGGTGTGACCAAGATGGATATTTTAGAAAGTTATGATGACATTACACGAAACATTTGTGAATCAAGCTTACTCCGAATATATCTTTTTAACAATTACATGAAGAGTAAATAGTTTTACAGGATAAACATCAATGCTTATATTTACATTTAAAATTAATAAAATGTCTTAAATAAGGACAAAAATAATATCAATCAACTTTCCTATTAAAATTTCTTTTGAAAAAAAAATACATTATTATTTTTATTTTGAGTTTTTTCTTAAGTTGTGATTTTCTTTATAATAAAAACCTTTATTCCAGACATCGACATTATTATGATCGTCACGTAAGCAGGTCCAGCCACGTATAAAGGCGTGTTTACACTTGACGCGATCAATCTCCATCAAGCGACGACGCTATCAGTATCCGCCTACGGTTTAGTGTTAAGCACGTGTAGATGTGGCATTCGCTTATAATCCCATATCTCTGATTCCGTTATCATAAAATTATATAATTTATATCAAATAAAATAGTTATAATACATTTTTGAAACTTTTTCTCCCTAATAACCAGATGCGATTATTATCTGTATTTTTTTAATATTATGTTCGAATATAAAATTATATTGTGATACTACGTAGTTAGGTATTCGTAAAGTTAATAATTTGAAGCAACTATGCGTATATAATAAAATAACATGGTCCTTAAATAAATAAAAAAAAACTGACACCAAGCTTAAATCACAATTAAGAATTTCCTAAAATCTTAATTCAAATTATATTTAAACGCTTTGTCAAAAAATAGAACGTTAACACCGGCTTATATAATGTCTTCGAAATGAAAATCAAGTTTTTAGAAGTTTTGTTATTTACGACTTCATTTACTACTTTATAATTAATATATTTAACTAATTGCCACCTCTAGACATTTTGAACAACCAAGGAGCAAAGTTTAACATGATCGTCCATCAACGCTTATCAGGTGTAAAGTTATCTTACGGATAAAAGTAAGGAAATATTCACAGCAGAATTATTGTTTTCAGTAGTCGAACGTGGATGCTGCACTTTCATACGATGTGTCATCGTCGTTACCAAATCCTGTTCATTTCTGGCAAGACAAACTACATACATGAACATAACTTACTATAAAAATTCAAATGGAGGAAATACAGTTAATTTGAACCATTATAAAACGGTTCGTTTATTTTAAACCAAGTTTAATCGGAAGTTTGGATTTTGTGAAACAATTTCACTCAATTGATGGAATGGATAGAATGTCACTCAAAATGAAATAGAGTATTACTTAAATTTCATTTATGCCTAGTTTAATAAAATAAAATTTGTCAATGTTCTATAGATGCCTTTCCTCAAAGAAATGGCTTGGAGCTTAGTCCAGTCGACTGCATTGCAGATTGGTCGATGTGGCAGAATTTCATCCCACAAATGCAAGTTCTCCCTTTTTTACCCGTTCTACAAGAGATGAATTGTAGGCCCAAATCAAACCTATAAAAAATAAATTATACTTACATATCTAAATTTAAACCTCAAAACTTTCGGTTATAATTTTCATATTCCATCCACGAAGCTATCTCGGCTTTCAACTTTATTAGTCCTCAAACTAATGTCAAAAGCTGTGTTCAATATCGCAATTGATTTTTAAGTCCATTACTCAGTACATCGACGTCTCAGCGTGATGATACTTTAGCTCAACAGCTCTATTAACTGTTAATATCGAATGTAATGACCCGTTCTCACAATCGTTCATTTATGAATGCCTAAGGCAAAATGACACAAGTCCAGTCACAAAGGTTTTAAGAAAACGACATGTTAAGACAATTGATAACGAATATTTTATTGAATAATAAGGTTATTGTAATTTAAATATGTACTTGTATATTAATTATGACTCACTTTTTTAATTAAAATATTTTAGATGTATTTATTTTTATTACTTGCAATACTACATCATTAATTGATTTGCTTTAAGCAAAAAAAAATTGCAAATCTCGATTACATATAATCCGTCTACATAATATATAGAAGAAAACAATTTACTATAAAATTGTACTTACGACACTTTTGCGTCAATGTAACTCAAAGCTCTTATATTAGTCCGGATTCGCCATTCATTCTCTGACAGCTATATACGGCAATAATTCTTTTTAATGCCCCATTTGATTAAAGACACAAAAGATGCAGCCACGAAGGCTATTCACAAGGCTGTTTAGCTATGATTTATCCGTTGTCTTATTTTTAGTTCGTGTCTCAACAACTACTTGGATACATCTGTCATAATTAGTTTACGCAATAAAACGTTATTATATAAAAATGGGTCAACTTTCTAAATCAGAGGTACTTCGTGACTTATGTCTACAGTTAAATTTAATAATATTACAATCAAAAATGAAAAACGATCCTTCAGGTTTCTAATACTTCAGTGTTTAGCAATAAGAAAACAGGTGCTTAGACATATTGTTATCAATCGCTCAACGGATCAAGATTGGAAGACCGATTATGAACTGTCAAAAAGCTCACAAAGTCTCCAATAATAATATTTTTTATTATCAAGTACAATATAATGGCATAATAGAAAATTTTGTAATAAAATTGCATTTGAAATAAATTTTCACTGATAAATATTAATAATAATTAGTTATGTATATTATGATAATAGAAGATAAATGTCAAAGTAAAACAGTGATCAATTAAAATATATTTAGTTTTGTTTGAACTAATTTCCAAATATTATATCCTTAAAACTTTTTCACGCAAATAATTTTAAGGAAGCCAAACTGTTTAGTAAACGAATAGTGTTCTATTTTATTATATAAACAGTTACATATTCTGGGAATGACCGGTAAGATCGTAGCACAGATAAAAAAGGACAGAAATGACACAGACACCACAGATAAAAAATATGTTTTGACAGGGGTAGTAATAATTTGCTTCTCTTAAAAAAGTCCATAAAATATCCTGATAAATGTCTGACGTGATCACGTGAGTGGCAGGCGGTCATGACACGTCGAAATACTCAACTTGACCACCTGTTACCGAACTATAAATCCTCTTACATCAAATCCATCCCAACTTCTATTAATTTGGTGAAAATTTAATAAATAAAGATCCATTGTTATAAAAGGATGTAAGGTAACAGATAAGGTCAGCAAAAGTTTCATAACAATCAAAGCATCAAAAAAAAATTGTTCTATATTTAAAAATCAACAGATACTTTGTTATGTGGAAATTTATATTATTTATTATTTTTCATATTATAGTGTAATATACAGTGTTCATTATCATGTAAAGTCCTTTTCCTTTCTTTAATAAGACAGTATTCAGCAATTTCATCAATTCGGATAATTGTCAATTATTTAAGTTCAAAACTAAAAACACTGAGCGCAAACATCATTCGTTGATCTGCCGTCACTACACATTTGAAACGTGGGCACTGTTTTTTGTCGCTAAACGCCACGACCATCTGGCAAGTATTTTTTATACACAAAAAACATGCCTGACCCTTTCTTACCTTTTGTGTTAGCCCTCGTTTTTTTCTATCCAAGTGGACCCCTAACAATATGTTGAATTAGCGTATTAGTAAAAATTTTTATAAACCTGATGAAGTTTTTGATTGAACCAGCTAACGGATTGTGCCTTAACGGTTTCTTGTTTTTATACTCCTTGTTATGAATTGAATAACATTTACGATTATGTTTTTTTTTACATCATTATTATCGATTTCATACGTTCTTAGCGTCCGAGGTACACCTGCGTTAAATTAATTTTCTAATATTTATATCGAAGTATTTTGTATAAATGCATTTGTAAAGAATCGTGCTAATAATAAGGGTTTCATAATCTGTCTTCGTAATCAAAACGACAGCCTGCAGAATTTCGTAATTCTCAAGTTCAAAAGCAAGCCGACTGTAGTGCCAATCGAAGTCCTTGAAAATTTAAAAAAAAAAACGTCCCGGTTGACGACCGAGTGCGTGAGTGAGTGAGTGAACGATCTGCTGAATGAAATATCGGTCTGCGGATCTCTGTGTTTATTGTATTAAATACTTTTCACAATGGGTAATATCGCGATTTGTATGCATGCGGGGGTTGAATTGAGAAGGAATGCAGTTCATACAATTTGTGCAGCGGAATTTGCGAGGGGAGTTACATTTCGATTCAAAAGCTCATTCTTAATTGAATTGTTAGAAGATAATATTGATTTTAAATATACTATTTTAGTTCCAATATGTGCTGAGTTAATGTTTACCTTACATGTAATAGCAGTTATATTGTATCAAATTATAATTTCGTATTTAATTTTTGCTTTAAAATATTTATTTTACTTTTACTTGAGTATATTATCCGTTGTATATTTTGAAAAGTTTGTCATAGTTCTTCATTATGTTGCTATGATATTGTTTTTAAAATTTTCACCTCTATGCATATCAGAAATCTCGTATAAAAATTAACAATTGTTCCAACAATATAATAAGTACTGCTGAATGAACTGCGTTGGTCGAACGTTTTAACAATAATGTATTAACAAATAATACATACAAATCGTGAAGTTCAAAGGTAAGGCAGTTTCATACATTTGGCCAAGATATAAGGTTGCATGTCAAACATCCCCTATTAGGCTTCGTGACTGCCTGAGCCATTTCGCCGCTGTACTCGTATTTATCGGAACGTTCCGTGCGACACGCTGTAGACAGTGGTGTATTATATACAGCCAAAGACAGTGCACATAACTATTAAAACTCCTTTTTACTGTAGTAAAAACTCAACTCAATTTCGAGAATTAAAGTAAGCCAATAAAATCTTCTAACAATATACTTTTGAATTAACTAATAATAATTGTTTTGGATATCGCTTTGTTGGCATCTAAGTAGCACAACCGGTGTTACTTGTACTTAAGTTAAAATTCAAATAAAAAAACATAAAATATTTCACCGAATTAATTAAAATTTGATCAAGAATTTGTTTAAAAACTAAATTCGCAATTCAAAAGATAATCGTGCACCATTGTCATACGAATGTTATCAGAGGTGGGCAGAGGCCACGGGTCACACGTCATGGCACGGACATCGCCGCCCCGCCCTCGGACTCGATGGCCTGTCGGTGCTATCCGTAGTGGCAGCATTACCTTGAAACATCATATGTAATTCCAAACATAAAACACAAATATACAAACACGTATTATACTTTTATTCTGATGTTACATTCTTGGTAGAATTATTTATTTTCATTGAAGTCCTTCAAAATTTACAGACCTATATTACCAGAATAATATCTATGTTACATATATAAAAATACAGAACACTTCTAATTTGGTTTTTTTTTTGTTTTTATTTTTGCAGATCGGTAATGGTTTTGTCTAATATGTTATTCTTAGTTATATGTATATATTTATTATTATATTATATTATTCTTAGTTATATGTATATATAATAAACTTTCGGTATTACTATAGCTGTCATATACTATACGTTAAGTTGTTTGTGCTGACGGTACACTACAGGAATATCTGATATTTTTAAACTGAATTTCGATAGATATAACATAGCAGGACTTATCAGACCAAACCTATCTTATAATCGTGTATATGTAATTAATATTTACGATTAAATTTGTATTTTCAAGATATGTGAATGTTGATTATAGTCTCTGCTGACGGTATCTTGCTCGGTACTTAATCCTATTTTTTCGTAGGGCGGTACTAGGCGGGGACGTCTCGGCGCGCGTGGCCTCTGGCTATCCGCCCGCCCAGGGCCGGCCAGGCGCTGCCTTGCGCCACTATATGAAGGGTGAACATCAATTTGTGATACTAACTTTTACGTAATGATCTTGCAGAGGTGACTAAGATAGTATTCACCCTCATTTTAATTATATATGATATCAAAATTTTTATTTAACTGTGTCGTTGTTTCACTTCTTTTTTTTAAATATATTTCCACAATATCTCAAAAATGAGTTTCGTTAAATGTTCCCACCTAATTTACCAAAAAGAATTTTACATTGATAGTTGTGCATTAAAAATAGTCTTTATATGAACATATACCTGAATAGCCAATACAATGTGTGTAATTACAGATACCATGACAAAAAATAAACCTAACTACCATTTAAAAAATGGACGATATGTAGGTATTACTGAGTGTGTTTTTGTATCGTAGTAGTTTAATTATTTGTTTACATCAAAGATATTTCATTTTTTCATTTCAAGTACTAGTTTGGCATTTTGTCATCTGTTCCATATTTTATTTCCAGGACACTAATTTCATTCTGCTAGTGAGAGGCGATTGGATATTCGAGTGGCCCTTATTAATTCAGCCCTTTTAATGTTAACTACACTAAAATATAACATTGTAATAACAAATTCGAATAAAAAAAAACAGTACATCTTAAATTAGTAGCATATGGACTTAATCCTTTAACCTACTGACCGATTTCTTAATATCCTTACTTCCTTTAAGCTGTTATGCACCCGATAAAAAATGTATGTAAAAACCGCACCACGTGCCTACCTCTAAACGTTTTATAACTCACGCATAGAAAAAAAAAACCTTTCAATCAAATTATTTTGTCGTAATTTTAACCACGATGTTACTAAGATTACCGTAAGCTTAAAATAATTAGCATTCAGAGTTAACCATTCGTCTTTAATTTCAAACAACATATTTGTGCCATATGGCAGTTGAACATTAAACTGTGGAGTAATAGTGTAAAAGATTTCTCAATCGTGTAATATTGATAGGTTCTCAATTCCATTGGTGGCAGAAGAGCTGGTCATTATTAGTCTGATCACGAGATGAATCATAAACACAGCGTAACTATATAAGACTCAATGATTCTTAGCCGACCTTAAGCATGAATCTTCAATGCAGCATTTCAGCATCATGATAACGTCAACTAAATATGCGTATCGAAATTTAAATAGAAAAACAATAATATGTAATAACCATATTGGTTGTATTAAGCAATCAGGAACTTTCATCTTATAGATCACCCGGTCGCTGGACAAAGTAATCTTCGTTACCGTTCTGCGATTTAATAATCTTTCAATGCACTATTCCATATCTCGTGCCTTGACTT
This sequence comes from Nymphalis c-album, assembly GCA_963151315.1. Classification (NCBI taxonomy): domain Eukaryota; kingdom Metazoa; phylum Arthropoda; class Insecta; order Lepidoptera; family Nymphalidae; genus Nymphalis; species Nymphalis c-album. The sequence goes on from OY720601.1 coordinate 3,769,996, forward strand.
TGGACAGCTAAGATGTTGCTTTTAAAATCAACCTGGTATATTTTGTTTTATTTAGTCTCGAATATACATAGTTGACTAAACTTATAACGAAAACCTATTAATTTTAACATTTATAAAAATGTATTAATTATATTAAAATCCGGAAACTATGTCATTTTGAGTACTAAATGTAGCTGGATATAATGTAGCTAACACAATAATTTATATCATATACCTTATACTTATGGTTTGTTACAAAATAAATAGCTTCAATTAATTGAACCAAGAAATAATTAAGTAGTAGCGTATACTTTATACAGTTTCAATATCTATGGACAATCGTGACCACTCACCATCAGGACCAATTACTCATCTGCTGCCTAATATAATCAATCAGTAAAAAGAAAACCTCTTGCAAAACCAATGTCTACAGGCTGTTGTACATTTTTGCTCATCTGAATTCGTGCCTGCATAACGTTAATTAAGAAAAAATCGTCTTTGAGTAGAGGCCAGCTCTCAGCATTTTATTTAGCTTCAGCTATAGATAAATAAAATTGCATTTTTAATCGAAAACATTTTAGCAAGCACCGTTGACCAAAAAGCAGCGCACCGTCACGGTCGTGATCTGGTCCGCGGTCACGTAGGAAGTCATTTGTCGTCCGTCACACATGTGACTTGATACACTCCACCTATTGTCTTGGCCCGTTGTTCTGATCTGACATATGTCGTAAACATCAGATTTAATGCTCAAACATTATTTATAACACAAGCTACATTGTAATACATTACAAGACAATTAGTAGAATAAAATATTCACTGACCCTCGTACATATTTTTTGAAAGGTAAATTAAAAAATTGTAAGGTAACATAAGACGAAATTACAATAACATTAACATTTTGTTTCTCCTTCACTTGCACGCACAAAACATTTAGAGAACTGCCCAAATTTACTTAATTTAATGTTGTCCAACTAAAAGGCGGTAACAGCGATTATGTTATGCTCCTTCACACTGTCATTTGAAATTCTCTGTAACATCTCTTTGTAAATGTAAACAATAGGAGCGTGATAATTTACTTCATATATGCACACACAGCCTCTATTAAAGAGTCTTTCCTTAAAGTCATAATTAATACTATGGCAAGATTCTATCAAAGTTAGATGACGTTACGCATCAGCCTCGTCCAAATGACAACCATCATGTTAACGATCTTAACGCTTTGCTGCCTCAAGATTGCCTCTAGACCATTGCCCCCTGCTCTCTGGCACATGACAGCACCGTAATGTCCGAAGCTTCCGTGTTCAGGCATGTGCCATAATTATATATGGCGAATATCAACTGAAATCTTTTAACGGTAGCGTTCGAGTTGTGGTTTCAACAACATTTTAATTTTCAGCTGTGATTTTCACTAAGGCTGTAGATATCTAATACTTAAAAAAAATTAAGCAATTTGACTGGTGATATATTTCGGTAGTGCAATAGTATTAAGTGCCCTACTAGATGTTAAAAAAATGTCAATTATTAAATTTAAAGATTAGATAAAGAAAGTTTATAAAGTAAAGTGATTACTATTAATATTTCATTATTATGCAAGATATACATAGGACATGGGCACAATGTTTAATTTATTATTTGTGATTAACACATTTATTATTCTATATATAATTATATCTAAATCTATATAAAATAGTAATTATTGTATTTCGTTCGTCTTACCGGATATTCTGTATATTCTGAATAGTCAGTTTTTTTTACCTTTCATTTGGATATAAATACTAAATAGTCATGTCTCGAGGTACAAGCATATTTTAAATATATATTATGAAAACAGTACCAATATGCATTCATTATTAATTCATGTTGCCTTTTCATGTTATGAAAATTGATGTATAAATTTTGAATCTGGAATGCAAGTTAAGTTTATTACTCGATTGGTACAGGTATAATGCAACAATCTGATGGATACCTCTAATACATTAGTCCGAAGGTTAGACCAAGTCAATAACAAGATCTCGACGTATTTCAAATTACACCTCATAAACAACGCGATAATCTTGATAGGTGATTCGTGGGAATAAGAGCATCGAGTAGTAGCATCTCTCATCATAATTGCATACTGCGAAATCATATATATATTGGTTCTGATGACAATTATTTAACTTTTCATAATATATTAAGGCCTCTTCTCCTCTTTTTGAGGAGGGACATTCACAGGCTGTTATTACTATTATTATTATTAATATTATATTACAAATATAATGTAATAACTGAGGTTAAGATACGTGGTTTTTAACTAATCGAAGATTCAAATCCAGACACGTAATTCTTATGTGTTTGTTTCTGTTAATAATTCCTCCATAATGTCTCGTTGTATTATATCAATTAGATAAGCTGTTAACGAAACATATAATTAAGTTGCTTATAATATTATAATGATGCATATACTTTAATAGACGGTCGGGTTTTGTGCAAGCACGTCTGGGTAGGTACCACCAACTTATCAGATATTCCACCGCTAAACAGCATTACTTAGTAGTGATGTATTCTAGTTTAAAGGGTCGCTTACCCTTTAGTAACTCCTACTACTGACACAAGGGTCATAACATATTAGTTTCCAAAGTTGATAATGCATGGGCGATGCAAGGAATAGTTATATTTCTTAAATCGCCAATGTATTTGAACGTTGGTAACTAACTACCATCAAGTCAGCCTATCTATAACATAAAATTATACATTACAATATTTGTATAGTCTGTGATGTTCTCATTTACTACTAACATCAACGTTACTAAATATAAGAATGAATTAACTTATTATCTATTAAAAAACTACAGGAAACGGTATAAATCAAATATATGACTGCAGGAGAATAAACACCGGCATTTCCTTTGACCAAATTAATAGGCTTTATCATCCCTTTATCTGACGATTGTAGAACAGGCGTTTGTCGCTGTTATCAGTTCAGGTTTGTAAATATAAAGTCGTTTGCTAAGGAATTAGCAGATACATCAAGCGTCCTTGCTTTCATGACAGAAGAACGATTGAGTAGTTTCATATACATTGTAAATGTAAACTACGTTTTTATTAGTAGCTGTAATATTGCGCCTATTTTTAAACATGGTTCTGTATCAAAAAATAAATAACTCGATTATAATAGAAATGAAATTCGTGAGTACTCTTGAATATATTATTTAATAAATACTACAATTAAATTATATTAATTTTGTACTTGGAGAAAAACGAACTTTGTTAATTGTTTTCTAAAACTATTTTTAATTTATTGAAGGTACTATAGTATATCGACCTGATTATAATTATGTACATCCATTGACAAAATCATCAATAATTATTTTTAAAAAATCTAAAAAATAAATCAATCAATCAATCAATCTTCAATAAGACCCCTCTGATTATGCCCTTTTATATATATGTATGTATGGATCACTGGTCCACTCATCTTTCAAACTAAAACGCAACTATGTAACAAAAATAAATGAATATGGTGCTGGGTAGACAGCCCGCAAGCCTACATTGCACCTCATCATCAGTATGGGTTTTCCTTCTTTCATAATGACTTGAATAAAGAAAATTTCCATTCTATAATATAACATAAATTATGCAGATGAACATTACTCGCTAACATTTGCTAGGTGTTTATTAAAGAGCAAACAGCAATGATTATAATTATATCACGCGTCTAGGACTGTCCGTTTTTACGTCTGATAACAGCTCTTATTTAATTAAGAGCCGTTCTTGTTTGTATGAGATAGTGCCATTATTTATGGAGGCTAGCAAAGCCTCTCGTTTTACGACTATTTAAGACTGACAGAGATGATATTCAAGGCGCGGTTTTGCTTGAAAGAATGTTAAATATATTTTTTTGTTTTTACTCTTACGTGTAAAGTTCTATTTGTTCATAGTTCATATTTACGATTTTATATGCTTTGCATTGTAAATTGCAGAGCAATTGATATGTCTGTGAGATGAAAAATTGTAATAAATTAACCTAAAAAGATACCCAAAATATATGTCTATATTTTGCTTATCCTAAAACGACCTCTGTAAAGTTTTTTTATTAGTAAAAATAATGTTATATAATATTAGATATGTAGGCACAAACATTTCAAAATATTGTCGTATCTTAATACCTAAAATATTTTTTTTTCACAAACCTTATAATATAATAATTACGTATAAGCGTTTTACGTATAAAATAAGGTATTCATAAATAATATGAAGCATTAAATAAAAACCGTCTTTGTATTTACCACTTCGTGGGATTTCTACTCCGACTGGGAGTTCAAATACTCTTATTGCAAATAGCGCAACAATATCGTATGGAATCTCACAGTAAAACAAAAAATTATAATTGTTTCATTGGAGACAAACAAACGAACATTGATATTATTAATATTACAAATAAGTTGTAAAATAAATCTCATTACTTTGAACATACATGATACTAAGTGCAATATAATAATTGACAATATAGTCGTAAAGTGAGCTCCTTTAGAAACCTTGTGATAACATTTGATAAGCGGATTCATTTCATTAGAGAAGTTCTGCGCATTTCTTTAGTATTATAAGGATGAAATTATTTTTTGTTTTATATAAACGATTGATATGCAAGAGTTATTATTGCTACTTGAAATGTTCACTAAAATAACACATTTTTGTTTGAGTTAAGAATAAACTTTGAATAACTAATTAAAGTGGATAGTGTATAAGTGCGTATGATTGTTTAAATGTATTTGATCTATGTGAATTCTTTCAAAAATATGTATATAATATAGTTATTAATAGTTCCAAAGATTGACTTAATTCACAATTTTTACTTAATTCTCAAAACGGGATTGCTTTTAAAACATTATTCTCTGTCGAAAGGTGGTGTATATCATTGAATGCTACCGATTGAACTATATTACAAATATACGTATTTCCAATTAATAAAATATCCCAAGCTCTGCTCGTTACCGGACGTATGCATACCATACAGACATGCATATGTGTATAACGAAATTAATGCGTTTCATTGTACACATATCGGAGGCCCGTTTCCTTAATCGCTTATCGAAAAAATGCAATAAAACGGGACCCATGGTCAGCACCATTAGCAATCGACCGTGATTTCCCATAAAACTATAATAATTATTATTCATGGTCGCATCTTTTCTTTCACCCTGACATTTTCTGGTGCCACCATTTATCAATACTATAATCTGCAGTAGTTATTCATAACCGAGAGATTTACGTTCGTACGGCGACCGTTGAGCGGTGTTCGAACTAAATTTTTCGAATACAATTTTTTTTCTGTGCAAATAACAGATGTCAACAGTGATATATCTTGTTGTTTTATGATACGGCTATTTGTTCATGATTTGTTTACAAATGTTAAAATAAAAATGACGTATATTGTACGATAAGAAATGTAACTACATTTGTACATGGGCAGAAGTTTTTAATGATGCAATATGGCATTGTTTGCGATCATCTTTACATTCACATTAAAATATGAAAACTTTATTTGTATAACACTTGTATTCGTACGGTTATACGACCAGTCGTGGTTAACAAATATGTTAAAAAAATGGCGTTTGAACTCAACACCGTTACATAATATTATACTCATTCGTTACGTAATTTAAATATCAATTACATTTATTGTATTAATTCAATTAAATTTGTTATATTATTTGAAATTAATACAATTGATCTGTCTATTCTACTGGCGTCGTTGTTCTATCCCCTAAGGTGAAAGGTCGCGTGGGGCACACGACGGTCAGCGGCGAATGGTACCAACTGGAACCCATTGCATTAACGAAAAAAAACGCGTATTTTTATATAGAAATATAACCATTGCGTTGTCTTCCTTTCGACTACAATTATTACCCATACATTATTAGAAATGGATACACTTCGACTATTAACTTTTTAGAAACGCTAAAAGGGCGAAACAATAAAATGTTATAATTCCATATCAAAGGTACATGTATGCGATTTTGGTCATTACTGTATGTAGACAAGGGTTATTTTCATTTGATATTCGAGATCCATATTCAATTAATTAGACGTAGTGATAATTCATTTCAATCTTTCTGTTCTGTGAGTGTAAGCAATGAGCTTATAGTCTTGTGCCATAACGCTAAGAGGATACTATTACTTATTATATGTCAAAAATATACTAAAATACATAAAATACAATTTTATTAAATTATAATTGTTTTGTTTACGCAAAATTGCCAAGACTTATTTTATTATTTTAAACGTTGATATAATTTACTATATTTGATTTATTAAAATGACTTAAATAACTATATTATACAGATAAAAAATAATATTCTCACAACATACAATGATCATTAACCTAATAATATGAATATGCTGAATATATACAGTAAAGTATAATATTAAACAAATTAAAATCTAACATTGTTTTTTTGTCCGTCGTTATAAAGAGGACCTGTCCGTCACAAGAGTCTAACCCGAAGCGTCAGCGCTAACTTCTACGGAATCCAATCAAATCCTTAATCTAATAATTTAATTTACTTCGACTACAATCAAAAGTTCCCTCACTTCGTTTAGAAATCAATAATAATTTTGTTACAAAGGTCGTTAGAAAGACATCATTAATTTCTGTATCCATTTATTAACGTCATTTTTCTTCCTAAAATATTATCAGATATACATATATATTTCAATTTTAACTACCATCGTTCTATTGAGTGTGGATATATAATTTTAAAGATTAATTCGAATTTAAGCTTAACACAGTATTCTACTCCGCCAATTAAAATAACAAAAGTATGTTAATGACATACAGTTAAATTATCATATGTTCTTACATAAAATTGTAAAGATAACTTTCAATAAAATATATACCACATATATTTATGATTAAGACAAGGCAGTCATAAATATATAAGGTATATATTTTATTGAAAGTTATCAGCCAGCTTGTGGGTGTCATTCACTCGGTGGTAGAGTTTTGTGCAAGCTCGTCTGGATAGGTACCACCCACTACGCAAAACAACAGTACTTGCTATTGTTGTGTTCCGGTTTGAATGGTGAGTGACCCAGTGTAATTACAGGCACAAGGGACATAACTTCTTAGTTCCCAAGGTTGGTGGCTCATTGGCGATGGAATTGATGGTTACCATCTCTTACAATGCCAATATCTATGTGCGTTGGTGACCACTTACCATCAGGTGGCCCATATGCTCGTCCGCCTTCCTATGCAATAAGAATAAAAAAATAAAAAAGAGCATATTTTTTAAGTGCATTTTTCAAGCAAGTAGGCGCCTCAACATTCATGAATGGCGACAAACTCACAAGCAAACGCATTTATAATTAGGGATCGGCCGTAAAAGTGTACCAGTGTGTAATTTCGTGCAGTGTACTGCGCAGAAAACAGTTAATTTATTATTTAAAATAAAGTAGGCTGTCTAATTGACCACCTCATAGTCCGTGGTCACATTCACTTATAGACATAGGGTACTTTAAGATAAATTATATATAAGGTCCTCCAGACCGATTTCGGCCACGGCGGCTAATCTCAAGAGAGATTAGCCAACTGCGCAGGAGACATTAAAGTGCGTGTGCAAACACAGGTGCACTCTCTTTTCCTTAGCTCTCATAATCCGATGGGACGTAAATCCGACACGACCGGAAAGAGTTCAGACGCAGGACCAACGTCTTAACGTGCTTTCACGGCTGAAAGTGTACACACTTTCAACTTCCAGACTCCGAGCTGCTACTGAGAATCTTCTGACAGAAAACTCCAACAACTATTTATTGGTCCGACCTGGGAATTGAACCCAGGACCACCGAGTCTGCGGCCTTATATCAAGCCACTAGAGCACCGAGGCAGTAAGATAAATTATAAACCTTATATTATCTATGTGCCACCAACCTTGGGAACTAAAATGCTATGTTCCTATAGCCCCATTAAAAAATAAAACGTAAATGTAATTATCTTTTTAAATATTGTATTAATGGTAAAATGTACATTACAATCAGTTAAATTTCAATTAACATAAAAATTTAAGGTCATCGACCACCATTAATCGTTTCTAAAGTCAACGCTCTAGTATCAACTCATGTTATAAATACTTTAACAACGCGATATAAGCGACATACTGGTTTTCGAAAACTTGTCATATTATCACTTTAACGACAAACAATTGGTCGGTGACCAGCCATCCATCTACTTATTTACATACCTATCAGAGAACAAGTGGCCCATTGTCGTTTTAAACTGCTCGGATAGTAAAACTACCGGAAAAACCGTGCTTAATCACAGAAAAATCAACCGTATTATTGTTAGAAGAAGGTTCAATTTACATTCAAGAACTTTTGGAGAAAAGCGTCGGGAAAGAAATGAAGTAGTTAATTAAATGTGAACCTTAAGTTCATGATATAAAATTGAGTTTACATTGTAAATTCTTGGTGGTTCGTTACAATGAAGCAGCCTATATACGCCCGCACGTCCTCTTTAGATAAGATAAAGGCCACGTGAAATAAAAGCGACACCAATACACTAATGATACCGATACCGGTACGGTCGCGGACCGGTAATTAATTTGTTGATAAAAATTAAAGGTATTCATTGCGTATTTCACTTTGAATACGAATTTGGCATATGAATAATAACTTCCTTTTTTCTATATTACATATTTATTACATATTTATTTGGTATTTTTATCAAACTTACGAAACAATAATTTCTGGCAAGTTGTTTTAGATAAATTGAATTAAAATAGGGCACGATTTCAATCTATCTATTTTCAAAACTGTTGTTATATTTGCCTTGAACGAAGGTGATAAAAATACATAAGTATTCAATTTAGCGATGATCGTTGTATCTGGCAATAGCAAAGAAAGTTTTCGTATCAAAAAACCTTATAAATAAATCGATATTCAAAATTTTACTTGAAATACAAATTGATTTATAGAATAGCACTGCTTGAAATAACTACATATCATACCTATAAAAAAAATCTTAAAGTACAATAATTGGTTTTACATATACTGCTTTAGTAAATTTACTTGGTGGTAGGGCTTTGTGCGAGCTCCTCTTGGTAGGTACCGGAGCAGCAGTAGGTACTTGCTATTGTTGTGTTCCAATATGAAGGGTGAGCCAGTGTAATTATAGGCACAAGGGATAAACCATCTTAGTTCCAAAGGTTGGTGGCGCATTGGCGATGTAAGCGACGCTAACATCCTTTACAACGCCAATGTCTATGGGCGGTGGTTGCCCACATGCTCGTCTGCCTTCCTATGCAATAAAAAATAAATAAAATAAAATATGTAGAATAACTACATATTGTGTGTATGTCTTTTATATTGTTACAGCAACGGTGCGTTTTGTAATATGTATTTAAATATGTAAGTTAAAGTAACTACGTGTTTAATTCTCGTTACGAAATGTCTTAATATTGCTAATGTCATAAAAAATCCGTCCGTGAAGGTTTGTCCCTCATAACCGGAATTAATTTAATTAGTTACAAAAAATAATTATAATTACTATACTATTTATATTTTAATAATTTAATGTATGAGAAATTACTAAGGTTTTATTAAAAGAATAAACATTTAATATGAAACTAATCAATTTACTAAAACGAATAAGTTATCATACAAGCCAATATACTTACCAGAAAAAAAATGGATTCATAAAAAAATCAGTCGAAAATTGATCTACGTCACACTAACAACCTTGGAGTTACATAACTAAAGAAGCTTGTAAAATTTGGACGAAAAAATTCGATATCTCGATATTATTTTAATGATTTAGAATAATGTCAACTAATATGACATTTATAATTGATTTATTCCGTTAGTACTTTAAAAGCACAAAAAGGTAACACTTCGAAATTTAAAATTATTCTTACCAAATGTAGGGAAAAATTTGGTTTCATAAATTCTTCTCATGATGTTACATACGATGGTAAACGATTATCCTAGATTTGATATCTTCTTCCTATATGTTAACCTTAGGTTCTGAGAACGCGACGGGCATACGAAAGGCCACGGTGGTAAAATTACATAATGATCCCCTATTTCGTGGATACCATCCACTTTGAAGGACTTTAGTGATGGTATATTAATATCGATATCGATAAAATAAAATAATATTTAAAACACAGTCGCGATATCTTATATTACTTCAATTCAAATCAATAAAACTAAATGGTTTTACTAATATGTTTGTATAAATTAATAATCTCAAGATCTAAAACAAATGCTCTACAATACAATACTTATGACATATTATTGTTTTTCCATTATGTGTGAGCAAACATTTCTAAAAAAGTTATTAATAATTCTTTCATTATTAGTAAGCTATTTCATCCCAAAGTAACAAAGGCCTTGTTTTATTTTACTAATAATAAAGTTTCTGAATACTGTATGTGATTTTATGGTCTCAAACTGAATTTTACACTGTCGATGTTATGGGCACAGTAATATCAACAGTGTAAATGTAGTACTATTGTAATATATTTCATAAGAAATATAGAGTAAGTAATATACAGTTATAATATATATTCGTTCATGTCTTTAACATCTCATCAGAATAGCGATGGAGTTGAAATTGTACCTGTGTTTGCACACACAATTTAGCATTATAATCTTTCGCAGTCGACTATTCGACGTCAAAATGCGAATTGTAGCAGAATTCGATTCGGAGGGCTTCATCGTTTTAGAGTGAATCGATATCAGGTAAGTTTCACAGTAATTCCCATCACTACAAGCTCGTGTTATTTCCATAACTAATTGCAAATTGCTTCGCGCTGTCAACGCTGCGTGCTAATGTGTCATATCATAACGTGTCCACATACTGTACACTAATAGATCTTATTACTCAGCCCATAAAGACTATTTTACAACGAAATAAATTCATTAAAGTAAGGTCCACTACGGCCATGTTCCTCTGACCCCAGTCTATCATTATTATGTACATTACCTTGAAAATACTGAGTGTGATTATAGATAGTTTTTCCTTAATATTTTAAAACTAAACTTCGTATGACTGAAGCATTACTTTATCTAATGCTCTTAAAATACTGAATCATAATAATATTTCGATACATAAATTAAATAGACCGAAAAAAGGTAGCTAATAAAATTTTATCTTAGGATTTTTATGGTATTTTCCTAGTCTCTAAGTGGTGATCGATTGTTTTGTCTAATTATTAGTTTTTTATGAGCGTAATTAATGTCAATTGTCGTTGCTAATTCTTAGGGTATTTCACTCGCTCGTTGGCTTACAGCTCCTACTGATAGTTAGGAAATATTATAACACATTTGTAATAAAACCTGAATCACACCTAAATTACTATATGAGACAGGTTACGAAGACTTAATAAATGAACTGATTAATGCTACGAATAATTATATTAACCTGGGCTGCTACTTATATTAAAAACTAAAGCTACCTCAGAAGTAACGCATTACCTAAATAAATACTATAGCTTTTTTATCACAAAAAATTACATAATTGTTTTATCAAATGAGGAAAGCTTCACTATGATTTGATGGTGAACATATTTTAAAGAAAAAGAATTGTAATTAAACAGTTTCTATAAAGCTCTTATGAAGCGTCATCTTACAATTAGTTAAAGCTCTTACTTTACCAATTTAATCACATAATATCAAATAACAATAGTGATAAATTAAAAAAAAATATTTACATTGACTCAGATGTTTTTTTTTGTATTACCTATTAACAAAAAATAACAGATATTCTATCAAATGTATTTGATGTTAAAATATTAATTTTGTATAATATGATATCTACCAATAGTCACGTTTAGGAATTAAGCTCACGTCAATCTAAGTGAATTCCTTTGCAGAATATTAGAATAAAAAACATCGTCAAAGAAACCGACGAATTCATCATATTCCGTCGTAGGTATCGTAAGAAATTTAACACTATTATCCTGGTTCAATCTGGCCAAAACTTAACGCTATTATCTCGCCAAAAATTTATTTAATGTACGGTGGCCAAACTTTTAGATATTTTTTGGAATACAATTTACGCTTAATTCTTGACAAATAATCTAAGGAAAATTTTAAATTCTACAAAAACAAAAGATATCGCACGGCTTGAAAACGAATATTAATTAAAATTTTATTGGTTAGTTATTTAGGTGAATGTATATTCTAAATACTATTATCGATACTTTTTGAATTGTATACAGACATTTGATGGCCACCCTATTTAAGGATAGTGTCCGCAAAGTAAACACGGGTGCTGGTCCGGGCAAAATTCTTCGCGGTTCGTTTGACATTTTCTAAAGACTTATACAAACTACAAAACAATATTTTCACTTAAAATTTAAAAAATCATTGTATTTTCAACCTAAATGAAATAACAATAAGGTTAGTTCTTAACATATCAATGACAATTGTAGACGAATTTTAGAAAAAATACATAATCATGTTAAGGCTCTACGGTAGCAGAAATATTTGAAGGCGGTTTGCGTTCTTTTATATGAGTTAAAGCGTAAAATTGACAGTAAAAATTAATGTTTATTTTTACGAAATATAATATGAGTAGCAAAGAAATTATATTATCAATTTTATTATCTTAAAAATCTTATATAAAACATAATTTTAATTATATAAATTTAACAATATTATATATTCTATTTTAACAATAATAGTAGTAGTACTTTTTTATAATATGTACTTTTGCAGATATAAACTGTTTCTTTTATAATTGCCCTTAAGGGTTTGCGAAGTATTGTAAAGCTGCACAGCTGAGTATACACGATTCAACTTAGTTTCATCCTAAAAAATGTAAACATTTACGTATTAACAACGTCTTTATATGTATGTATATTGTATATGAAATAAGAGGGTCAATCCACATAATATAAATCACAATATATATATTTATATGTTATATTGAAAAATGATAATATTGTGGTAGTTTCTGTGTGTTTCATATATGTACGTGTTAATATATAAAAAGGGTTAATATGAAGGAAATAAATTTACTTAATAATTCCACCGCCTTATCACTGGCGGTACAATCAAGTACACAATTGCTAAAGCCACTCGAGGCCATAGAGAGCACACGTGTCGATGTGCCTTAATCCACGGCTTTGCGTTATAATCCGACCACCCAGCTAACATTGCGCCGACCATTATGCTGCCCACAGAAATAGTACCCCCATTATTATATAGAACAGTACACATAGGTGCCATTATTATTACACGCTATAAAATCGAGACCACCTAAGTAACTTGCTTTTATATATTTTTTCACAAAACACTTTTTGATGCGAATGTAATGATGCGTTCGTGATTTTTTGGCTTTTTGGGAGTGCATACTTTTGTTCGCTGTTTCTCTTAACAAAGACTATTCGCACTTGATGCCATTATGTAATACTCAATTGGACATAAGCCGTCGTAAATATTTCATGCTCTATTGTAAAGGAAAGACATCCTTAAAAAAATATACACATTTACGAACATCTTAATGCAACGAATGCTTGTAACATTTCAGCCATGATTATATAGGTATTTATACGATATTTTACCAAAGTTATGAAAAATAATTTTAGTAGATGTAGAAGCTTGTTACCAGAACCATTATCAGGAGTACCACCGAAACGAGCAGTAAAAAATACTCAACCAACAAAACTATAAAGAATTGGATTGGATCCGGAACACAAAAATTTTTTGAATATTGCTATTTGGCGGAAGTTGAGTGCAACCTATACTACCCAGACGGACTTGCACCTAAGAAGTTCTTATATATAAAATTGGATGTTCTTACAGTCTTTTTCTTCAGCAATTTTCCTTGCAGAGACGGTATAATACCTGATACCAATTAAAATAAAATAATACTGAATATAAATCACATAAATTTATCATACAAATATAACTGCACAAAAAATGAGTGCAATGTTTCCAGTGTTCACGTATGTATGTGAGTTTCTTTATTCCCCCATAACGTCTAAATTCCTGAACAGATTTTTATATCATCCTGAATGAAACTTACCATATTTTAAAATCTTTAGTTTGTTTTTTTCGGGTCAATCATGTTTAAATTAAACGATTATTTCTTTCTCATACGTATCCACAATTCGAACTCTTTCTCTTAATAAATTTCATACACCAAAGTTTGTATAATATGTGAAATCGCCATAAGTCATAAACTGTTTTAGCGCACTTTCACTATAAATAAAACAATTTGAATATCGCATCGACTGGTATTAAAAGCAATACTGAATATAAACAAACGGTAGTCACAGACATTGACTATTCTTCCTTGTCAATTAAGACAATGTCATACAGACAAAAAAATAGCTATATATCAACAAGTAATGATACGTCCCAGTAATGTATGGTAACTCAGCCATGAACCAATGTGTATTAATGATCTGTGGCGATTAGCCCCATCCGGAGAAACGACTTTTCCCGGAGGGCAGTAATCAAATTTCCGAAATCTATACACATACGATAAATCTCTAATTGAGTTTGCATATACAATGTCATTCGATTTTTTATTCCATAGTAGTTCAATCTTATACATGTAGCATAACTATGTAAAAATCGCAGATTCTATCCTACTAGTTAGTTATAGATCATACCTATTATTAAAACAAAGTGCTAGTAAAAACCTTTTAAAAAACCTGATCTTAGTATGGAGCGTTTTATGAATAGGTACGTTTGTATGTGCTAACACGTGAAATTAACGAACAAATAGCAACATAATAATTAATTTATTACACAGAATATGTATTTCTAATTTATAAACATTCGTCGTAAATTGATTTGTTTAACAAACAAATGAAACTCGAAGATAACAATTCATAATGTTTAGTGATATAATTATTACATATTTTGAATCTTGCAAACAATACATCTTAATATACATATTACAAGATATTGCATGTAGATTGATCAACCTTCAATGATACTAAATAATCCATTAAGGTTCACAATAAATTATATTTAATAATCCAAAAAAATAGCCGGGATGGCACAGCAGTAGCACGCGTGAATCTTAACTAACGAATAACGATCACTGACCCTTTATACACATAATTAGTGTAAATAATCAGGTGCTCGATAAGGAAAACAGCACGAGGAAATATATGTGTTCTGAACCCGCATTGGAGCATTGTGGTCACAATAGCTCTTTAAACTAAATCAACTTAGGCCCAGCTGTGTTATTTTTACAGGTAACCTTGATAATATTTAAAATAATATTGTATTTGAAAATAAATAGATAACTAAAGTAAATTTTATGAAACATACAAAAATCATTTAACTATTCTGAACACATATCTATGCGATAGATTGTGTTACGATTTTGAAAGCCGAAAGGACAAACAAGCTTAACTAAGTTACAAAACGAAATGTCAAAGTCAAAATTCTCTCCATAGACATACTGACTTGAATTACAATCTTGAAATTATGAAGTGGGCCAGTACGCCGTCATATTGTCTTTCCCAACGTGTAGGTACACAAAATATCTAGAATCGGAATTGTGATTAATTGTTATTTCATTACAAATTACAGTAGTGGCTGTTTTGAAAGGTTACTTGCTGTAGGTATAATAAATCGTAACGTATTATAAACATCAAAATAATTTTAGGTTAGACGTATTGTTTAAATAATAGACGTGTCATATAAACTGTTGCTGAATATCTATGGGATTCAAGTTTATAATAATATCTTAATCGAAGTAATATTTAAAATCTGTTTCGATATGAGTGTATTTTGTATAAAACCATTGTTTATATGTTTATATAAAACCATTCAATTCTATTATACGATCGAATATTATTTGAGCTAGCAATATTCGGTTTCGATTTACGCGTTCTAGTTACTGGGCTATACCTATACCAAGTAAAAAAAAAAACTCTTGCTAGTATGACCAAGGGCAATAGTCCATATGAGTGACCACGATTATCAGGAATGAAGAAACGATTAGAGAGAGAATGATTTCTACATGTCCTGTTTTGACATGATTGATGAATTGATGAATTTAGTTTTCTTTTGGTGAAATATATTTGAATGAGTTTACCCCGCCATTTTTAACCGCGTAGTTCCCGTTCCCTGGGAATACCAGGATAAAATCTAGCTCATGTTACTCGGTGATCGCTATTGGTTTAATGGTGAAAGCGTAACAAATAACATGTATTGTATGAAACGTCCCTTATAGGGCGGGTGTTCAGTACTAAGTTACCTGTTCAGTATAAATGTGTCCGCATTCACGTACAATAGTCCGTCACGCGCGCCTCGCTCGCCCTGTACCAGATGCATATATTAAGCGACATGCAGGGCTAACATGAAATTAACACGAAATTAACTTTTGAATTAACTAAAATAAGATATTCACTAGCCTTAGTACTTATATAGTTTTGTACAGAATAACCTTTTAGCCAGTCAATTAGTAAACTTTGGATGTTTTTGTAGTTTATGTACGCATGACATTGGTACTCACAGTTTAGTACCAAGGTATAATCACAATAATACTGATTATGGATAGTTAGTATGAAAATTTAAAAACACGACAAGTAAATCTTAATATTTTGAAATTGGTGATAATTTTTTTTTCCATCTTCGCCAAACTTATTCATTCTTCAGTAACATGTTCACTTCTTTTACTGAGCTTTGACAATTCAACATAAATTTCAATTTCATGTTAAATTATTTATTAAAAGAGATATAATAATACAAAAGAATATATATGATACAAAAGGTTTAAGAGTATTTGCTAACTTTCGTGAAGGATACGTCATAATAACTTAATTTTATTTAAGTATAATGTGGTCTCCCTGTGTTTTCAATGCATGTGTAAGTCTAGTGACTGTTGATGGTCTTTAATGAATAAGTAAAATAAATTAATAAACATACTATGTAATTTATAATCTACTAGTAGTGCCGCTCGGATTCACCCGCGTATAATTAATAAAAATCAGCCTAGAACCTTCCTCGATAAAAGGATTTTTTAAAATTCGAACCAGTTTTTCCTGAGTTAGCCGGATCAAACAAACAAACTCAGCTTGAGCTTCAGCTTTATATATTAGTATAGAAAACTTTAAAAAACTATATTTTGATTTTGCTCTACACTAAAATATATAATACCCTATCATCAGTTATTTTACTGGTAGGTGACTTCTTATCCATCTTGTCTGCCTTTTTATTGCAAGCAAACATCATTTACTCTTTCAAGTGCTGAAATATTTAGCAACTTATTCCATGTTCCTCAGTGAGCATCATCAGAAAACATCGTTAAGAAACTTGTTTTTAGGAAGAAAATCTGATGACAAATATTATACTTAGCAGTTCACAGGCGTATCAAGAATTATTTTCCAGCCAAATATACACGGTGAAATATTTATCCATCTAGAAATATTAAAAGGACATATACCAAAAAGGTTTTAAGTCATGATAAAAGTTAACATTAGAATAATAAACAGGGCTCAAACGGTATTCCATTTTTAAAAAAGTATTATATAAACGCGATTGCGTTTAATATGTTAGTGTTGTAACACTGTATTATCTCAGTGTTGCAAGTACAACCGCAAGCTAATTGCGTCCATCCTTACTTGTGATATTAACATTTTAGATACTCTGTACACTGTACTGTGAATATATTTATAAATCAAACAGAGGTTATTTACTCTATGAGAAGATTCAGATGGTTATGTGATTATGTCACTTAAAATATAAATAATAATTATTAAGCGTATTGTTTGCATATTAAGAACAATTTCATTTAATAAATGTTGAAAAAGAAAGTGGAATATAATTCCTTTTTGATTATTATATTTTGATTTGATATACTATAAATCCATTTACCGTAAATGAACAGAATTTTTAAACGACTTCATTTATATTACAATAGCATATGTTTCAAGTAAAACATAGTATATTTAATAATTATTTAGGTACTTCGGTTCTATTTTGAGCGATATATATAAGATTTACGATAATATTGCCGAGATGGCCCAGTGGTAAGAAAGCGTGAATCTTAACCATGATCGTGGGTTCAAACCCGGGAAAGCATAACTGAATTTCACGTGCTTAATTTGTGATTAAAATTCATCTCGTGCTTGACGGTGAAGGAAACATCGTGAGGAACCTGTATGTGTCAAATTTCATTCAAATTCTCTCACCAACCAACCCGCATTGGAGCAGCGTGGTGGAATAAGCTCCAAACCTTCGCCTCAAAATGAGGAGAAGAGGCCTTAGGCCGGCAGTGGGACATTCACATGCTATTACTGTACTGTACATTTATTATAAGAGAAAAAAAGATTTATTTGCGTAGCTTGATGAAATAAACAAATATAATTAATTTTCGTTAAACAAGTGAAGTATATTCTTAACAACGGTCGTGTCTGGACAGAGCAAATTGAAATTAAAACTAAACTGAGTGAGACAGAGCGATTATGGCGAAATTGTGCTTTTGCAACGGACCGCTTCTTAATAGTTTCCCTCAGTGGCTCGGTATTAGCATAAAACCTCCTTATAAACGCAGAGCTACTTCCTATTACTTTTAAATTGAATTAACACGAATTATGTCCTACAATTCGCGAAACAAATTTATGTTAAGTTACAGCTTTATATATTATTAAGTTTAACACAAAAATAAGAAAATGAAACAGCGATTTTATTTAAATTTTCGAATACATTATTTTTTTAAACAGATTGTACAATAATAATAATAATAAAACTTTTTATTTCATAGCCCATATAGTGTTAGTAAAACATATTTTTTAACTTTACAAATTTTAAAATACAATACAATAATAAAAAATAATTACATTTTTTTTAGATCATAATATTTATCAATAACAATTTAAAAATTTTATTTAAATAGTTTTTTAACATTATATATAATATTTTATTATTATAAATTAATATAAAAAAATTTAATCAAGCAGTTATTTAAGTTTAAACAAAAAACCATAAATAAAAATATAAAAATAAAAACAAAGCAATTAATTACAACAATTCTTAAAACTACGTTAGTAATACGTGGGCACGATCCCAGCACCTCCAAAGGGGACTATCTAGCTTTACAGCCAGTGTGTTGAGGAGTTTATTGGAGCTGTTTAGTAATCTGCTCATAGTGGACGCAGTCCGCTTGCGTATGATCGCATAGTAGTCATCTACACGAGCTTCCGCAAACATTGCCGACGCGCTGCAGTATCGAGGCTTCTTCAATAAAATCCTCAGCACATTGTTGTACTGAACACGCAGAGCATTGTATGAGATATTGTATAAGAGATAGGTATACTTATTTAATAATTTACGAAATATCACTTAACAGATTGCTAACGATGCAGTCCATTAATATTTTATTTAAATATCACGCTATTTCTAAAATTCCCAATATTATATAGGAAAGATATCAAGTATATGACAAATTTAAATATTTGTTTATAATTAAAATAAATAAAACCTAGGGGACCATTTAGAAGGCAAACATAAAACACACCAGGTAACAAATTTTAGTATCAATTTTAAGATCAGTTCTGGACCATATTATGTCAAGTTGTTAGAACACCTGAATTACTAAAACACAAACTGAAGATTGTAGGTTTCATCCCGGACATGAACCACTTAATTCTTATGAGTTTAATTTGTGTTTATAATCCATCTCGTGCTCAGTGATGAAGGAGAACATCGACAAGAAACCACGTGTATCCGCATCTGCAATGCAGCAGCCGAGTGGGATTAGCTAAACTTCTCCAGTGGAAACTAACTGTTACTTTGTTACAAACATTTTTTTATTGCATAGGTAGGTGGACGGGCATATGGGCACCTGATAGTAAGTGGTCACCAACGCCCATAGACAATGTCATTGTAAGAAATGTTACCATCGCTTACATCGCCAATGCGCCACCAACCTTGGGAACTGAGATGTTATGTCCCTTGTGCCTGTAATTACACTGGCTCACTCGTCCTTCATACCGGAACACAACAATAGCGAGTACTGCTGTTTTGCGGTAGAATATCTGATGAGTGGGTGGTAGCTACCCAGACTAGCTTGCACAAAGCCCTACCACCAAGTACCTACCTATTAATCTATATAAATAAAATGATAGAGGTCTGCAGTTGTGCGTGCATCACGGAAAAACTACTGGATAGATTTCAATGAAATTTTCTAAATTTTATTTCTTAGACACTTGGCCCTTATCAAACAAAAAAATGATTGCGATATCTTCATTTAATAAAAAGTTATTAAAGTTTCAAGAAACAACGATTTGTATATGCACTGCGTGTTCAGTGATGTATGTTTAAACAAAGTATATTTTTGCTTGCTATGGTTTTTCCTTCGTACATAAGAAAACTTTGTTAATATATCAAGCAACGCGGACGAAGTCGCGGGTATCAGATAGTAATAATATAATATTTAATAATTCAAATGTTAAAGAGAACAATCACATATAATTATGTGACGCAGTGTCCACAATGCTCTCGTAACATTGAGAATACAAGTGACAGATTTGTAACGCAAACATTACTATCGTTTTACATCGGACTATGTAATCAGATGATAGCACGATATTTAATTAAGGATATGGTGACCGCGGCCGAGGGCATCTCTGAGGCATCTCTGCCAGAAAGAGTTGTAAATTGTCTTAAATAGGGTATCGCTCATGTTAATAGGAATTGCGACTTTATTTTTAATCTTAATAAAACTATACTATTTCAAATCTGCCATAGGAATTTTTGAGGTAGATATTGTTTAATGTTGACATTAAATGAATTATTTCATTATGAGTACCGATGCGGTGAGTGCGTGTTTTTTTTTATTTTAATAAGTATAAACATATAACTACTTAATTAGACAGCAAATCTTTTAGCATAATTAAATATTAAAGAAAATAATTATTATAAGAGAAAATCATTTATAATTATTATCCGCTCCGCTTATCACAATACGCTTGTATGTATAAGGTATTTTCCAGGGGTATAATACTTCTACAAATATTAGACGTCTATGTCACCTTTGGACCACACACAATCATGTCTCATTATTTATTGGCATAATAACTGGTATTAAATAATATCTAGAACATTACACCTTATATTGCTATGTTCATATAAGCAATACAGTTTATATATACTTAACTAACAACTATTTATAACATAACACTTATAATAGAAGTGAATTTGAGACAATATGGGAAGTCCTCACAATTATTCGTTTAATTAATTATACAGGTGCTTTTAAATCGTCATTATACTAAGTCTAAATTTATATTAACCGACAAGAAACTAGTGAAAAAAGAACTTTCGGTACGAATGAAAATAAACAAACTAAACCTTTTTTATTTTCTGTTTTTGTCTAAGTTTACTTACAAATAATGTACTGTTTTTCTTATGTGTGAACTTTTCTTCTTAGCTTATGAGTGCGGTATGTCATTTTTATATTTGATTTATTCAATTTTGTATAAAATATTTGATTCTTACTCTAGATTCTATATTGTTTTGTTTTCCTATCTAATAAAATAAGACAAAATAACAAAGGCCGTGAACAATACCATACCAAATAGTCAGTGACCCATCATTCAATTACCATCACCATAGCAACCATGAACAGAAACACCATAATTACCTGCTGCTGTTTGACAGCTATTATCATGAACGCAAGCTGTTAGGTGTTCTCACGACTTGGGAGAAATCAACCACAATAACGGAATAACGCGTATTCATCGATCCCACTAATATAATCAACTAGCTATTTTCCTACAAACCCCGTTGGTTTTAATAAATAACGGATATTTAATGTTGTAAACTTTAGCGCGTGCGACTTTGTTAATGTCGAGGTTGATTTTGCAAACTTTTTCAATTCAGGCAACACACAATCATAATTTTAAAAAATAACAAACATTTTATGTTTACTTGATTGATTTATCTCTTTTTTATGTACCTAGGATTTATTCATTTATTTAATTATTTATTAAGTAGGAAGCCAATGTGTGTATAACATAATTCCTTATTTTATATATCTTAACATTACAATATTTGAACGTCACTTACAGGCTAACTCAGCATACCTACATAAAATGATAATTTTGAATTAATAAATAAATAAACAGGGGTAAAAATAAACAAAAATATTATTTTAAATGATATTAAAATATGTACGTATATTATACATAGAAAACTATTATTTAGGTAAACAAGTAATATGTTTTAAACGTCAGAACAAATCAAAACAAATAAACGAAACAAAAAATTAAATAAAATCTCGTGTTGTACGATAGATATAGTACGTACTACGTACCAAATATGAATTTACCGCAATAAGTATTCACAAGCGTTTGTCTCGACAATCAGAGTCGGTAGGCGTCTCATATTAGCTTGAGACACGACGCCGTGGCAACCGTAATCGTTGTATTTGTGGTTGGACAGCGAATGTAGCGGTAGCATAGATTGTTATATATTTTAGAAGTCAAAAATAATATTATTATTTTATTAAGTCTGTAAATAATTGTTGTAATGTTTATGTATTGTCATTTAATTTTTAAAGAAGACTGATAGCGAACCATACCTAATTGTTAAAAAGATATATATCCAATATACGTTACACATATATAATTATTATACGTTACACATATATAATTGTTATATAATTATCATACATTATTGCAATTGAAAGATAGAATAATACTTTATAAATAAATTCGAAATTACACTGTTTCGCATAACATATTTATTACTTATTAAAAAATCTAAAATATCTTCAATAATTTAAAAATAAATTACCTACTCATATTGGCTGCTTAAAATATTTACGACCTTATTTTAATTGCTT
Organism: Nymphalis c-album; assembly: GCA_963151315.1. Taxonomy (NCBI): domain Eukaryota; kingdom Metazoa; phylum Arthropoda; class Insecta; order Lepidoptera; family Nymphalidae; genus Nymphalis; species Nymphalis c-album. Next base: position 3,792,773 of record OY720601.1, read on the forward strand.
AGTAACTGATTAGTTAAATATTGACGTGTCCCTTTTTGTCATTATAGATTTGAAATTAGAAAGAATAAGACAAGACATTGTTTAATTAATTAACCGTTAAACAACGTTACTAAGTAAGACCGTTATATTGACATTCTTTATTCGATTAGTGAGCTTAAGGTATGTTTCTGCTGATATTACTCACACTGCGCCTGCGCATGACCATCATGCGCGTGCGGTCAACCCGCACCTTGATCTATGCCTTCTAATAATGTTATGGAAACATATTTGATACAACAATTTGATAATTTAACTCATAATACATTATAATTATATTCCCATCGACATAATTCCTTTTGTACTTAATTCTTATAGAAGTAATCATTTGTTAACTATGTCCGTAAGATGTAAAATAACATTATAAAAATGTTTACTGTATAAAAAGATGCGTAAACTCGTAAATCTTTTACAATACAAATGTATTTAAGTGACAAAGAAACAGAAGTTTGTTTTGTCATTTAAAGTCAAAGCAACAAATAAGCTTATCTAAATCAAAAACAATTACACAATCATTAAAACAAGCTCCTCAGGGAGTCCACAAAAAAAGGGAACCAATACAAACAAATGTCACAAATCGATTGTCCTTTTTTGTCCACTTCGGACAGGCGGCAGCTTGTAAGGAAGTTTTATGCTTACACGCCTCGCTATTGACCACAGAATACAAATTTACGAATATACAATTTTAACCTGCTGAAAATTATGTTCTTAGTTGTAAAGGATTGTTTTTAGTCTGCAACTGTAATAGACTAAAAGTGGTGGATTGTCGTTAGAGGCAACCGCAAATTTGTCAGACCACCTTGCAGCGAAATGAAATTTATGGTCCTGAAGTAAGGAAGAGGATGTAAGCCGTGCCGTTGCATAATCCCCACAATTTATGGCCGCCTTTGTTGATTTTATTGCGCTTTGTCATTTTAAATTATTTTATTAAAAGTACTAATTACGTCAAGAAAAAATACATTTAAATAAACCAACTTCATTCGACGTTCATTCGAGATACAAAATTTAGTCATAGATATTTCTATTTGAATATCAGTGACACACTGTTAAGCTTAGTCGATCGTCGAAACAGATATCGGAAGCAATTCTATGAGTCATTATAATCGATTCCACAATAATATATCGAGTATATCTCCAAAATCAATCACGCCCACGGAAAATCGGATTGTATTCAAAATCTGCACGTGAGGCAAAGGTCGGTCCTTGTATTAGAGAGAGGAAATCCGGAGCTTATTGTTATATCCGACACTTAGGCACTTTACCTGACCGATTGATAAAAGACCACGGAGAATAGGGCCTCGGGAGCTATACTTTTTTCTTAATTATATGGTGTCAGACTCTTCCTGACTGTCGAAGAAAAAAAATTCAAATTTCGAACTCATAAAAAATGAGATGCAAATAAGATGCAACGGTCTTGATATTGTTTAAAATTGGAACCAGTTTTTGCAAAAAACGGTTTTAATATTCTCACGTTAACGTTATTTTTTATGAAAATTTCTAATGAGGGTTTAATTTGAAGAACTCTTTGGGGTTTGATTTCGGTGACTTTTTTTTAAGATTTTTTCTGAGTTTTATTGTTTGTGAAAACAAAGTCTCGTAACACGGTTGTCGCAAAAAATAATTACTATGTTGATTTATGCACGTTAACTTTACATAAATTTCTGCCTTATTAATTTTTTTCATAAAATATGAATCCCTCATCTTTCTCGGCAATAAAATTGTACGTTTTTTTTATTAAATATATGTTATTAAACACAATACATATTTATACTTATTTTTATACTCCTTGTATGTAACTAGCATTTTTAGATTAAAATTAATTATCTTACAAAAAAAGAAAATTATCCACTTATTCGAATAATTTAGTTACTAAGACCAAAACATGTCTGCCAAATTTAAAAAAGTACGATTTTAAAAATCGAAACACTTCCTTGAATCGCATGGTCTTATTTTTTAACGCAGTGATATCACAGACAAAAGAAGACCGCATCTCCTTTTATGCCAAAGAAATAAATTAAAATATCCTTAGGGGAGATTTTTACCGTTAATTCTAATCTACATGAAAAAAAAACCTTTAAAAAACCCGCGGATGTCTGTGGGAACAGGGCATCTTAAAAAACCTTACGCAGGAAGCGTACGGTAAGTGTAAATATCTCGGTTGACATTGAAGTTTTATGACGGATATTTATTTGAAAGATTTATATCAGTGGGCCCTTAGGACCCTTTGTTTTTAATTACATAAGTTTTCGTTAATTTACGAGATATTAAGTAGAGTATTCAAATACAAATTAACGTTGTAGTAATTTGTTTTAGCTACATGTCTAGATAATTTAATTAGAGGTTATACTAATAGATATCAAGTGCGATAAGTGTTTCGTACCTAATTATGATACCAACTCTCCAGAATATTCTCATGCAATGCAAAAAATAACCTATTTTAATAGTCTTTGATAACGACCGGAAATGCCTAATATATTTGTTACAAGCAGTTATTCCCAAAGTAATCATTGATAATCGCATCGCCTCAAACTGAAATAGTTTTTATTAACTCAATTCTATCATATGCAATAATAAGTGGAACTTCGTTATAAGATTTAATTTCGAATATTAGCTAAAGAACATCGTAGCTGTAACGACAAAGAAAACCTATGAAGCGTATGAACTTTGAGGATCGCTGTCCAAAAATAAACGACCCTTAATTTTTTTACATCCGATGGTCCCGTAGTGTGTTTATAAAAACATATGCACATTTTTTAAGTACGCATCTCCGATCAAGGTGTGCGTATTGTGCAAAGGACATCTTTTACTTTTTAATAATTCTCCAAGTGCATTTTTTATATGCGATCAATTTTTTTTTAATTTCTCACGCAGAGTACCATTGTAAAGGAGATCTGTGGGTAGATACATCTGATTGTATTGTTAGTCGCATTCGAGTGGAATTAATTGTTTATTGATAGAAATGTTGCATCATTTCAAATACGAGGTTATAACTTCGTCTTAAAATTTAGCCACGCGAAAATATAATTTATGTATTTTTTTATTTTAATGAAACGCACTAAACTTAAAATAACTGACTGGCTGCGTTAATATGACGTTTGTATCATTTATCAAAAAAAATGTCATAAATCCAAAGAAATTAATCAAATTATTATAATAACCCAAAACGGAACACCGTTGCTTTTGTTTGAATTAAAAAAGAAAAAAAAAACAGTGATAATATTCAACCATTATCGTATACAATTGCATAACAGTTATGATTCCCGCATATTCATTACTTTATAAAAACTGTAATTTAATATAAACGAGACAAAATCCGGCCAATATAAAAACATCATGAAAAACAACCCAGTAGCCCCTGGAGGACAAAAAATTAGAAGGGGTAATGTAATAAAACAATGCAAAAAATGTTGCCCTATTACTATTGGGCTTGGAACAAGCGGTTAATTTCGTTAAAATGGATTTATGGGTTTGGCTCATGTTCATTTGTATATTATGCCAACTGTATTGTTCTAATCATTTTATATTGTATTTTAACGAACGAATCGAATTTCTAACGAACATAAACTATATAATTGTAATTAAAAAAAAATGTGGTGATGGTGAGATAAACAATATAGATAAATTAATAAAGCACAACCTTGTGAATACAACATTTGAGCCAAATCGTTAGTGCCGTATTCGAGATACACAAAAAAATCTAAATATTAATTATGATCTAGTGAAATGGTAGAAAGTCTGGCATAATTTTCCCGTTGAATCTCAATTCTAATTCTCTGGCCGAAAAATGAACAATCTCCTCTCACCGATGCAGGCAACTAAACCACCTTGGGTGTTATAATCTATGTATGATGATTGCCTCCCTCGTTGGTCTAGTGGCTTGAAATAAGGCCGCAGACGCGGTGGTCCTGGGTTCAATTCCCAGGTCGGGCCAATATATAGTTATTGGGGTTTTCTCTCAGACAAATCGAAATCGGTCTGGAGGACCTTATATATATATGATGATTTCGGCCACGGCGGCCAATCTCAAGATAGATTAGCCAACTGCGCAGGAGATATTATAGTGCAAAAGTTTGTGCGCAAACACAGGTGCACTCCCTTTTCCTTAGCTCTCATAATCCGATGGGACGGTAATCCGACACGACCGAAAAGAGTTCAGACGCAGCACCAACCGCTTAACGTGCTTTCCGAGGCACGGGAGTCTACACTTCTAACTTCCAGACTCCGGGCTGCTACTGAGAATTTTCTGACAGAAAACCCCAATAACTATTTATTGACTATTTATATAAAACTACGATTCAAAACTATAAGAGCATTTAAATAACGTATATACTTTAAATATGTTTCAAATTTTCAAGGCGTTGTTACATCTGCTATCCTTCCATCGTAGTCATACGCCTACACTGAAATCGTTAATTTTCGTTATGTATTTCGGATGAACACCTTGATATTTTCAATACAATACGTAGTCATTTCGCCACTTCAATGAGAATGACACGATCTTTAGCCTGCTATCCTATAACCTTAGATGCTCAACATTCAACCCTTTCACTACTCGATGTGTCAATTGGTTTGTTCGTTTAAATAGCATGAGCGTGTGAGCATTGTTCTTATAAACAATGGATTTAATATGCATAAAATAATTAATTATTATAATTTAAAATGATAACAATATATATAGATTGCTGCGAAGAAATTTTTAATACATTAACACTTTTATTCAACATAGAGTATTGTTTTTAATCTTTACTATTTATTGTTTTTAATCTTTACTATTTTTTTTAAAGGTACAGTAGGTAAAATATCTCCTCATTTATTAAAATGAGGAGATATTTTACCTACTGTACCTTTAAAAAAACCTGAACCAATCTATATAAAACTTATAACAGTAGATAAGTTTTATATAGATTGGTTCAGGATATTCTCGCATGTTTTAAATTTAGATTATTAACGTAACAAGCGTGAAGTTCTTGTATTTTCATATGAACTTAATGTATACCAACTTATTTTTAAAGCCTCAATGTCACAACAGTTTTTGACTCGCCTAGCGATGTGAAAGTTGGAAGGTCGATCCTTATAATATTCAATCTAAAGACCAAATCACCCATGATCTGGTGGATTCGTTGGATCATGAGCAACACGTAACTTATTAATTTAACGTTAATTTTCGAATTTTATATTAAAAGAATAATTTATCAAAACAATGATTTCATACAAGTTACAAGTCAACACCATAGATACCTCTCAGGTAATTTAACATCAGAGATTTGTAATCTGATTTGATTGTATGTCGATGTAATTACATTGATTCAATATTATATTTATACATGAATAAAGAAGTAAGTTTGATTTGATTGTATAAAAATATTACAATAAATATAGTCTCCATTTAAATCTACAAAAGAACGGTATGACGAGGCAGATGCAAAACAAACTCACTAACGAACAGCGATCGAAGGACATAAATTATTTAAATTTGACTTGTAATACTGTATGGGTGACACAGGATATGCATAAAAGGGTTAGAAAAAACCTGGGGGTGACATTTTTTTTGTACATTCGCGAGGGTCATAACATCGGACAGCGTTCGTTATGGTAATAGAAAATTTTATATTAAGAATAATTTTCGCACGATCATTGAAAACATTAGCCTGCGTTATAAATTATAATCTATTCTACATAATTTTCAATTGAAATTATATTGCATCATCATTTTATGTTTTGTCTCTCTTGCTCTACGAGTGACAAAACAAAACAACTCTTAATTTTTGTTATTTATATAATTGTAATTGGACATATTTAAAAAAAAGTTCAAAATTTAATTTAGCTTTCAAACCATCCGAATTCTGTGCTCACTACCATTATACCTCACAAATCAAACAAAATAACCCATTGCGAATCCTTCTATAGAGCTACCGGTCGAACTTTACTTATAATCTGCGCCCCTTTACCTCGGGGTATAGTATTTTTTATCTATAACTGACATTATCTGTGCTCATGACGTTGTTAAAAAAATGTGACCAGGTGTAAAAAATAGGAGATATTGTCTGCTAGGTACAAACCCTTGCGGACAATAGTAGCGTAATCCTTTACGGGAATCCGCGACTTCTTCTGACATGTGTTACGCATGGACCAATCTTTTGTGACTTTTTTTCGCGAAAGGATAATACTTGTTGTACTTCCTTCGGTATTGTGACGGACTTCTTAGCCAAGTCTTGGTATCACTGCAATTGTAAAAAATATGTTTTCTGTTTACTTTACGACTTAATCTCGAGATTACAAGCAGTACGCAATTAATACAATGTACTTAAAGAATATGAGAAAGATGTACTTGGAAATTTATATTAATTGAAAAACAAAATGAAACAAAAGAAATATTTAATAATTATATTATTGCAATATTTCAACAATTATTTCAGTATTGCTACTACATTAAATAAATCTTATTGAAAAATAATTGAAATCTATAAATGTAGGTGGTTATAAATATGGTATACGTAAATATTATGGCGTATAAATTATTATTAACTTGAGTGTATTTCAGCATTGAGACCAGAAAATAACGTATAAACGCGTACCATGACTATAATTATGGCAGCATAGCACAGAAGTCTGTGCAGAAACTCAGGTGCACTGTGGCCTGGCCCTCATAATCCAATGGGCCGGCCATTCGACACAGATGCAAGACTCAGGACTTCCGAGGAGAAGTGTAACCACTACCAGCTAACCAGCTTCCAAGTTTCGTGCTACTGAAAATTTTTCAAAACGTTAGATAAACTTAACTTTATCGCATATAACAAGAACATACATTATACATAACAATATACATATTACATAACAAGCATCGTTTTTAATTATAAATTAAAAATTATATTTTAAGATACCTCTTCATAAACAATGGGTCGTCCAACACACGTGTCCGCTTAGTATTATCGATTGTGCTCATGTTGTCATCATTGTCCTCCCGTCCATGCGGGCGCGGGCGTAAGAGTTATCGTGACGTCATGGCACATTGCGTTTTTGTATCCTGATTACGATAGCCCTGTTTGGACTTTGGTTATCTAATGTTTTTAATTATTTTTGTTTTTTTTTTAATACTTTTCGATTGTGATCATATTAATTTTCTATAAATATCATACCACAGCTTGGTATTATGCCATGGTACTATGTTTTTTTGTTTATTCTATGTTTAATTGAAGGATAAAAGATATTAAACATGAAATTAAATAAAAGTTAAAATCGAAATGTAATTTTTATTTTGTAACAAAATGAACAAAACGGGATTATGTAAGTACATAAGTTACATAAATAAGAAGCTAATTCTGATACAATCGATCAATCAAAGCACTTATTCTAATAATTTTAAAATTGCAATAAAAAATGTATATTTGAAGATTTTTTCCCACACAAACGAATCTTTACTGACATACGACAAGACAGACAGATGTGTTTCGATGATAAAGAAGATGCCTTAAAAAGTTACCCTGAGAACTTCGCTAATCCTCACCTATGACCCCAGGCCATTTATACCCTGGACCGTTAAAAAAATAAATTACACAGCCAAAGAAAAGAGACCATTGTTTGCAATAAAAAGTTAGGAGTAAAGTTACCTTCCGATTTGAATAAGTTTTTTACTTACGAGGGGTGAGTACAAAAAGTTTTGCCCCACACTTTAAGTCCGTGTGTGATTTTTTTAAGACGGGGGCACTAAAAAGCGATATATGCATAGTATTGCAAATTGGTTTTGGTCAATATTCTCACGATCACATCTGCTCTTAGTATTACTAGTGTTATATTTTAAACAGACAAGTAATAAAACAAAATCTTCATCTTCATTGTTATAACTTTTTTTTGTGTTCTTTATCAATCGGCAAGTCATATCATTATCATTCATATTTATTTTTATTTAATATTTATAATAAAAAAACCCACGTTATGTACAAAATATATTTTGTGGCTCAAACTCTGTTGAATATAGGTATTTAATTTTATATAATTAATTTTGATTGATGAAGCTACCGGCGGCTAACCTCAAACAAATACAGACGTACTCTCTATTCCATCAATCTCGTCCTGTAGTACGGCGATCTAAAACTATCACAAAGAGTTCTGGCTCAGGACCAACGGGTTTACGTGCTTTGGAGGTACGAGAGTGGTACAACTTCAAGACTTTCGAAGACCGCTTCGACTCGGGTCCACAGGACCTTGGCATCTGTAGCCACTAAACAAAAGAGGCAGTCAATATTTTGAAAACAGTACTTTTTAAAATCGAAAAGGGTAAAATCATTCAATGAAAAGCATAGAACTCAGTCTTACTATTGGATGACGATCTTGTACAATGCATTATACAATATACCTATTATAAACATTGTATCAAGTAATGACCCAAATTTAAGGTAAATAAAATAATAATCGAATATAAGTAAGGGTTTTTATTCTATTAAAAATATATATTTAGGTTTTTTTTGTGAATTCCTTATACAAAATATATTAAGAAGCACGTACAAACTACGCCTCACCCCGTACACCACGAGATCCGTGTCGGACCAACACTGTTATCTCTTATCACGCAGCCTATTTACATTCGAGGAAATGCACGATGCGGGCCAACACCGTTCCCGTGTTACTGATATCGGATAAAATGGACCTTGTACTATCTATACCTATATTTATGTACATTGTATTCAAATATCAAAAGTTATATTACTTCTAGAAAAAAAAAAGATTTTTCAGTTAGAGCCGTTAATACAGGTAACAACATCCATTTCCACTGATGTCTTTACATCAAGTATATTTATATATAACATTGAATATTATATAATAATTAATATATGAAATAAAAAATACTAAGTATACGCTGTTGTTATGATCTTTATAATCTTGTATAGAATAATCTCTTATCTAATATAACCTCTAAATGTATCAATTTAAAAGACTCTATTAATAAATAGTAATGAAAGATAGTCTGCTTATTGTTTTGTCTTTTCACTCATGGGGGCAATAATTTCCTTCACCGCCAAGCAAGAGATGAATTATGAATACAAATTAACCACATCAAAATTCAGTGGTTCTGACCAGAGTTTGTACCTGCAATCGTTATGATTACCGTGTTCTAACCACTGGGCCAATTCGGCTCACATTTTTAATTAATTTTTACCCTATTAATTTCTTCCTCTAGTCTTATTTTGGTATATACCATATTATATAAACTAAAAGTAATAAAAGCGATAGGCTACAGTATCTTACTTAGTAGTTTTACTAGTTTGGATAAATATTTACAATCACGGGTTTGCCATAAATGGCTCCAAATTTGTATGACATGTTTTTATTAATAATGAATAATATTGCAATCAAGGAAGGGGAAAACTTCAAACATCAAAAAAATCAAAAATAAGACAAAAAAGATGTAAAAAAAACAATGAGTGGTAGGTTTTTCCTTCCTCAATATTGCATGAAATATCAAATAATAATATAAAAACATGTCATAAAAATTTTAAGCCACTTATGGCAAAAGTGCGGTTGTAAATATTTACCCTAGTTTGTTCAGCCTAGTACAGCGGTCTGTAGTAACTATATTATACTTAAAATATGTATTAAAAACCAGCGATACGAAGCAGAACCCAATTGCATATATTAACAATTAATAAAATGTGTGTCCTAAATAAAGTTATCGTAGATAAATAAGAAATGTTTTCGACGATTTCAATATTTTTACGTAAAACCGCATCGTCAATAGGACGTCGCTGTCATTTGATCGCACGTATTCGAATTACCGTTCATTATAACGAGGGAAAATAAAAGATTTTTCATACAGGGAACGGTGCGCGTACGCAGATGCTTTGTCCACTTTTTATGGCTCATTGAAATTCTCGATACCGTTATTAGTATAAAACATTTTTTTAGCGTGATAGATCAATTTGTTGACAGATGCTCGGGCTTTGAATGAATAAATATAGTATTATTGATGACCAAACAGAAAAAACGCCATAAATTTATTTGCTACCTAAACTTTCTTTATATCTCAAGTTTTATATGCCAATCTAATACATGAAAAGATAAGTGCATTCGATAATAAGTGTCTAGTAAAAGTAAGGTTATGACTAAAATAATAACTGAGTTGTAAGGAATATAAGTGAAATGTCTAAACTAAAATATCACTAACAAGGTATTTACATTATCAATAAATCAGAAATTACCTAAACCCACAAACATTATAAATAAATTCACTGCACTTAATGTACGCTTAGCCCACCACTTAATGCAATACAAAGTTAATTAATAATACTTATAGCTCGAAACATCTCAGCATTGACCCTTGGATAGAGTGCGCGGGCGCAGTGAGTCATGAGTCTATCAAATTTTAATAGATGCATTGCAAAATTGTACGCGTAGGAGGCACGGTTCAAATTGTATGCTTGTACTTTTATAGAATTGAAACTAACTAGTAATTAAAGAAAGTTTTCTTTTAATTATTTCATTAATTGCCGGATTATTTAAGAACGTGTAAACTTCAATAAGATTCATCAATGTTGTATGAAGGCAGAACTGAAAATAGACCTTCTGATAGCAAATTATCATCTTCACATTCTCGTAGACATTGATTGATACTGTAAGAAAAAAATCTTCAGACGGGCTTTCACAATACATTTCCATAAATAATTTACTGCAACTTAGCGAATGAGGAAATAAATTAAGCCCATGAAAACTTTAAAACTTTTGGGTTGAATATTTTTCAATAAATTACATTATTTGATGTAATGATTAGTCGCAATAAATCAGATGTGATTTATCAATTATATTGTCATTACTCGATTTTTTTTTACTATTTATTGTATACTTTATTTTTCGACCTAAGCTAGTTTTGGTATTCATAGTAAATGATCTAATAAGACATTTGATATCTTATTGGAAATAATATATCATCTCAAACTTACCGATACACCATAAACTACAAACAATAATTTATTAATCGCATCTCGTGTAACGCCTTTACTTTCGTATCTCATGCAAATTCGTCCGACTGACAATGAGCCATTTATGTCTAAATACAAAGTTATATGTGCTATCAAAAACCAAACTGAACAATCTCTATTGTTTTTGATTTAAAGTTCAAAATCCTTTGACACTTGAGTTTATTGAATTACATAAATATAATGGTGATAATATTCATATTATTATGCAAATGCGTTCGAGACGGATGGACAGACGTAGTTAGAACAATAATGGGCGTGGGTTGGATTAACTCATTATAGTGTAGTTAGCATCGCCTGGACTAGCGCCTTGACCGATATACATTTTGAGTGGATGTAAAGGTTGTGGGAACATTCACGAAATGCTTACTACATTCCGCACAGGAGAGCCGCTTGCATCCTATTGTTTGAGATACCAAACATTATAATTAGCTAAATACAGACATTGTAACGTATAAAACGTTAAGGCTTATTTAATACAATGGTAAATAGGTTATATCTTTGAGGTTTTATATTGCAAAACAAATGCAATTCCCTGTTCGGTTTGGTACGAGTTTTATCTAGGTGTATATTTATTGGATATGCACCATCTCATCGATTATTTTATTCTAAACAGCAATGATTTGTACCGCTGTATTCAACTTTGATGAGTAAGTGATCATGATTATAACAGCACAAGGGACATAACAAGATTGATTGGTGGCAGTGAAAGTATGAGCGGAGATTAAACATCAGTTAGCCCTTACAAATAGAATTAGAAATTTAAATATATAAGAGTCGTTATGATCATAATTTAATCGAACGGTACTTTTTTTAAATATCTAATAATATACAATAGTGCATTAATGAAAACTAGTGTATCTATAATATTGAAATGATGTGCAACAGCGTATGACACGATTCCAGGTTGTCGTTCCGACGGGACATCCTGATAACACTGCGTCCGCAGTACACTACGGGACAAAATAACAATATATTCGCAAAATAAAAATGTACCACAAAATCATATGGGACGTGAAATTAATTTGAAAAAAATAAATAAATCATGTAGGTACATATTTATACTTATTCTTATAACAAAATAATATTTCGAATGTAATAAATATATTGTATTTATTTTCTATTTTGTAAGATATCTTGTTACAAAGTCTTGTAAGCCTTTCGTATACAAACTGCATAGTACTTGGATAATGACACGACCAATACCGCCTTGTTGTTAGCAATTACCTCATTATAAGCAATTACGGTTAATGTCATTTGCCATCCGCATTGCTACTAAACAAGTTGTAAATGTTGTTTTTAACAAAACCTTATGTAATATATAAAATAGGTGAGCTGTTGTTGAAGAAGTTTTTAAGATAAGTTTATAGTGTGGAGTGAGTAGTTTTCAAATAAAAGGACAAACTCTGTTATCAAATGTTATCAGAATCAATACTTACATTAAACTTTAAATTACCTAATAAAATTATATACCTAGAGAAATTAGGTACAAAATGACCATGTGTCAAAAATGTCGTGTCCTGAGAATGATTTCGTAAGCATTTTTTAAGCTACACAGCTTATGTTATTTATAGCATGTACGTAGTTGAATAATCATTATAAAGTTTATCAAATTAGTTACTTTAACTTAACATAAACTAGTATTAATTATAATTTTATTAAATGCCGAAATGTAAATTTTCATAAAAAAATTTCTATAATATAAGAGTTTACAATTAATTGTCCAGACATGCAAATACTTTTTTTATTTGGTTGCATTTTACATTTTTCCCGACATGTTCATATTATACAGAATATTCGAGGTAAGAATCACTCTATCACCACCATTACCTTGAACTGGTAGAGCTAGACAAGACTATTGGCACTTCTAATAAGATTTTATTAATGTAACTTTTATTACCGAAGAAATTTCCAAATTGTAATGAGATGAGAATGAAAATTACAAGCAAAAATCTATTTCTACTTTTACCTATCTACGTATCTAATAAGTTGTCCTAGAAAGCTTCCACAAATCTGCAAACATACGAATTTTATTAAAGTGTTTTATTTTTATTTTGTTATACTAATATTAATTGCTCATACGATTTTTGTCCCGCAGTGCATAGATATAATGGTGCGACCATTGGCGCGCGGTCGCCAGCAATTACCCTATTGGCAGCAATTGTTGTGCGACGCGACGCTGCCCGGCGTCCTGCTTATCAATTTCATTGCTTGTTAGAACGTTTGTTATCATCCGCATTGCCTCGTAACATTCCAATAAGAATTATTTCTTTTAAAATATACTTCTGTAATTTTCAAGTGTAAAATTTCAAAGTGAAATTTCAACGTATCTTATTAATATGTAACATTTAAGGGAATAAATAGTCAGACGAAAAAAGGTTTCACTTCTCATTTAAAAAAGAACTAGGTATTGCCTGGCATGTATTGCAATACCTCTATAATTTGTAAGCATTATTCCGATACGACTTACGCACTGCCTATTGTATATTAATGGTTCTAAGCCAGAAACCTTTACGCGAGTGCCAACAACTGTACAAAGATTTAACTGAATCGTTAACAATGTGGGAACGCATATACTATATACCGTAGTAAGCACTTATTAGCGGATATTTAAAATATTATATATATAGAAAAATATCTTTCAAGCTTTTCATTATGATTTATTTACAAAACACATAATATGTATAATATAAATATATTTAGACGAGCCGGTTGGCCTTGTTGGTAAATACTTGCCATTCGCGCCGCAGGTCGTGGGTTCGATTCCCAGCCAGAACAGACTTTTGTGTGCATGGACATTGAACATATCTGTTTATCCTGAGTCTGGGCGTAATCATCTAAATACTATCGCATTAGTGAAACCTAGTGTATCAATAATACATACTGTATTTACCAAAAAAAAGTATATGTAGTATATCACTTGTCTGGTTTCCATAGTACAAGCTCTGCTTAGTCTGGGATCAGGTGGCTTATGTGAATTTTGAAAAAGTAAGTTTTTTTTTTTAGCATGAATTCTTAAGCTATTTTGTGCATTTACGTTGCATTGAAGTTGAATGTTGTATTCTTGGAATATTTGAAATTAAAAATAACTTTTCAAAACCCACGCATCGTTCATACTTCTCCATCGAGATAATATACTGTATTCATAAGCTGGCGAAAGACTTTTTTAAAAGAACAGTAGCGTTCAAAAGCGGTCAAGTGGTACATTCAATGTCATGTATTTAAGGGAAGCGTTCAAGATACATACGTATCCTACTACTTCATAATTTTTTTTTTATATTTATACTCTTGCTAAAAGACACAGTGCCTACTATTAACACTCCTTAACGCCAATGTAGTTATTGTCACTGAAAACATATTACTTTTTCTTTATATTTTTTTACATTTAGATAATAGAACGTTGTAGGTACTGTTTTTTAATATAATGTGTCTTAATATAATTTGATGTCTCACTAAATATATATATGTGTCACTAATAATTAAGCATCATCTTGAGTATGATAGCAGGCAGACTAGACTATCCATATACAGCGTATTGTGGATTGCATGCTCCGAGCAGTAATTTAAATTTTTAAGTGTCTAATTTTAACATTTAGAAAAAATATTCTAACAGAATGATTATAAGGTTCAACATTAAAACAAATAAATAATTATAAGGTTTCTTGAAGGGCAACATTTAGTGAAACCTGTGAGTAATTACAAAAACAAATAAGAATAAGTAAAGAACGTGCATAAGAAGCATCCGAATAGCTTACGGAACCCTACGTGCCCCTAATGCAAGCCATACGTCACGCTAAATAACTATTAGCTAATACATATTACTGTTTATCTCTTCATATGAAGTTATACTTGTCGTAACCTTTTTTTGATATGTTATTATTTTACATACTTGTTGAATAAAAAATAAAATTATATTTAAAGCTAAAATTATTAAATTAATGTACCCAATTTATTAAGTTTAAAAACATTTTTTATCTGTATAATAAAACAAACGTTTTTTTTTTAATTAAGAAAAAAACTGAACGCACATTTTTTTCAATTTAAACGGTCATACGTAGGTATATATGTTTATAAGTGAGATACCAAGCAACTTTTATTACACCTACATAATAAGTAATACACGAATCTTATCTTATTTGCATTGTCAAATGAAATATAACTGTTAAACACCGAAAATAATTTCATTAACAATGTGTACTGATGCAGAACACACGCGATAATGTGTAATCCGCTGTCCGGTAATCTATCTCAATTAAATAGTGATTACATATCAAAAGTTAATTCCTGATAGATTCCTATAGGATTCAATATTAATCTGGATTATGGAATTATTAACAGATAAGGGAGATTCGAAATGTCCTTCTTTTAACTTTTTTTTTTCACCAAAAAAAGTTGAGGCACCACCGCCCAGAGACATTAATGCTGTCACTTGTAATTATCCACTAGCATCCTATATATAAGAAGTTAGATCCCTATTGTCTCTAGTTACACTGGGTGTCTATAACTTCGAACCTAAAAACAATAATACCACGTACTGCTTCGTGGTTATAAGTGGGTGGTATATATTACTTACTTCTTGATTACGTATACAAAATATAAAATTAAGTATGTTATATTAATAGTTATTAGAGTAACCAGACGTTTGCTAATAAAAAGAGAATGATAATTGTACACTAAGCTTTCTTGGACAAATTAAGATATCAATCAAATAATAAAATTCATATTAAAATCCAATAAATATAGAATAGAATTTAGTAAGACGCTGAAAGCGAATATTGTAATACTATTTAAAGATTAAAACAGAAATAAATAATATAAAATAATGATATCTTTAAATCATAGGAATAAAAAGACAATGCGAGAATTTAATTAGATCAAACAAAACTCGCACGAATACCTTAATTCTACCACGAAGATTACCTTAAAAGTCAACCGTGTGTATAACCGACTGCGTCTAATGAAAATGTACGACTCTTTGATAACCTGTTTTGGTGCGAGACGCTACGTCTCCGCAAATTGGCTCGAAGACTTCATACAGGGTGGCCACAGATCTATTTATATTTGAAAGACGAACAAAACAAAAAGTATTGCATCAAGAAGATTATATATTCAAAAATATACATTCAGCGATATGTTTATTATGTATTGAAATTTATATATTTTAAGTGTTCGCCATTGCGAGCGATAAACAGTTCAAAACAATGTCTGCAATCTAACAGCATATGACGTGTCATATTTAATTAAATAGTTTTCCTTTGTTTTACTCAACTTTATAATTTGAAGGATATTTTTGAGTCACCCTGTATTAACAACTATTGTCCGTTCTTGTTTGGCCAAATGAGAATGTTTCGTTGGTCATGATGAAACTATTGTTTATGTAAAACGATGACGCTAATATGTAACTTAAGTTATATATGAACATGGCAAAACAAGTAACGGATTTAAATAATTGTATGTTAATAAATTCAGTTACTGCATTTATTCAAACAATATAGATTTACCAATTATAATATTATACATTATTGCTTATTAACTATTAACTTCTAAGTTTAAAATCAGCGCAATTTAAAACAATTAAATCACGCTTTTATATAAGTACTTATTATCGCTAGCTGGGCAATGGCATGAAAATGTAAGTGGAATTCACGGTAGTTTTGATTTTAAATACATTATTGGATTATCAACGGTTCTCATAACATGAAAGTTTATATCAGCAAAAGAATATTGCTTTTAAATAATATATAATTAAATAAGTATTGAATATAATGTTTAAATGACTTATGTACTAAAATAAACTTTTAAATTTAAACTTTGTTCAAATGACTGAGACGTTTACTAACATTGACAGTAAAAACGACATGCAATAAACTTCGCCGTAGTGAAATTATTCCTGATACAGTGATTTACATATAAGCGTTTTGAAAAAGGGAATTAAAAAATATAATTTTAATAGCAACTACATATATTTTTGTTCGTTTGTGACGCTTTCACGCCTAAACCTCTACGCCGATTTTAACAATTATTTTATTAATAAAATCCAAATTATCAGCGAGTAACATAGTCTACATTTTGTCTCCGTATTCCTACGGGAACGGAAACTAAGCGGGTGAAACCGCGGGAAAAGCGCTAATATGTATATTAAAGTCATAGAAAATAAATATCAAATAAAATAAAATATATTAAAAAGCAATATTTCTAACAAATTGTGTATTTGGTTGTACGTGTTGAGATGTTCAGAGACCATCGCCCAGTAGATGGTGTTAGTGATTTATTGCTAATGCGAGAAAGAGAAAACGCTCGTAAATAGCAGACTTCGAACGTTTATAGCGCGTTGTCGGAGTACGCAATTATATCATATATAAAATTTACGTATTCCGTGGTTAGATAGTACAGATTTGTTGATAATAAAATTAAAATTAAATGCAAACATACTTTACTTAAGCTTAATAAAAAAAATAAAAGTAATAATAGCCTGTGAATGTCCCACTGCTGGGCTAAGGCCTCTTCTCCTCTTTTTGAGAAGAAGGTTTGGAAGTTATTCCACCACGCTGCTCCAATGCGGGTTGGTGGAATACACATGTGACAGAATTTTAGTGAAATTTGACACATGCAAGTTTCCTCACGATGTTTTCCTTCACCGTTAAAAGCACGAGATGAATTATAATCACAAATTAAGCACAACCCACGTTCATCAGTTAAGATTCACGCGGTCTTACCACTGGGCCATCTCGGCTTAATAGAACTTAAAAAAAAAACTAAAGTCAATTAAGCGTTTGTGAATTCAATTGTGAAGTAGCGACAAAATTTATCCCTTTTTATATAATAATATAGACATTACGTTATTTTGTTCGTTAGATCCTATATCTATTCATTCTTAAACGCACAGATAACGAATTACTAAGATGTAAATACGATTTGTTACCCACGTTTACCATGTAAGTATATTAAAAGTTATTGAATTGTTGATGTCATTATAATATATATTTTCAATTAAAAAATAACTCTTTGGCAAATCATTTTTGTTAAATAAGTCAAGCTTATCAACTACTCCGAGTTTAGGAGGCCTAGGAATAGTGTTCGTCGTTTTAGAAAATTAAAAATAATGTAAGCCGTTTCAAACCGGAATGTAGTGTAATAAAGTGTGTGAAAAAATAACAAATGGTTATTCGATATCACAAATAAAATTAACCATAATAAACAACGATAATATAATTAAACTTAAAAATTATAAGATAAACAAAAATTGTTTAAACTATAATCAGCGCAAATAAAAGAACCTTTAATCGGTTTTAGGGTGTTACAGATCAAGTAAACAGTAGAATAAAATAAAGTACGAGATTATTATGAAAGACTTTCGACCAATCGAATAGCGCTTCCAGAAAATTCCAGTATCGTTAACCAGCCACGATCGTACAAAAACCAAACGGTTTATACTTCAAATGAGACTGTCTAATGAAGCGTAACTTCAAATACGATAAATTTCGCCAACCCATAGCAGTGACATAACAAAGCCCTGGCTTCGTGTATGAAGATCGTGCTGGACGGTCGGACCCTCTCACGCTGTGCATACTTTATGCAGCCGGTTAGGTGATGGAAGGATGATAGATATGGATCTTTAAGATTAAATAGCTCTAGGATGATCATTACATTAATATATACATATATATATATATATATATATATATATATATATATAAAACGTTTTCTTAAATAAATGTATAATAGGTAACATTGTTTTATAAATCCAATAAGTCAAATTTTAAAATATCGAATACATCTTTATTTCTTTTATTCTTCAAAATACAGCACTTAAATGCAAATTAAAATACTGCCCAATTCTTAATTAAATATTTCAATCCTTATTTTTATACATATCCATTACATTAATGACATTTAGGCAATTTTCACATACGTTGATGTTCGTGGGAGAGATGAATGATGTCACGAACTCCAGACACGAAACACTTATAACTTCCAACATATTATATTTATTAAACATAATACACATTCAACATATAGCCTTATAAAAAGAGCACACATTGACATAAATAAAACAGTTGACGTCAAATGTACCAAAATTTGCAATCAAATTATACCTTTACTACATATCGCAAATTCATGAACCAATTAAAAACTTGATACAATGCGAAAAGATAATTACGTTAACTAAACTACGTCAGTACAATAAACGTTTCCGTTAAGGCTTTATTTCATAAGAGAGTAAGCGGTCCGTGGGATCGCAGGATCAGTAGATGCCCTCATTCAGGAGATGAGGGATGTCACGACCAAAGAACACGGAGGCACCGCTGGTCTTTAAACAGTTATTTCTTGATGAAATATTTTCTTATACTTGAATAGTAAAAGTTTATTGAAATGTTTAAATTTTAGGCATCGAATAATATCTAACACTATAAAACTGTTAGTGATAACGACATAATAATAAATTTAAAAAAGTGTTTACTAATTTATGTATTAATTCACATAAAATAATAATTTTGTAAAATATTAAGCTGGAAAATGAATTGTAATACCCATACAATTATGAAAAGACACCAAATGTTCGCCGCCAGCAATTCGTTATGTTGTGATCCGGTGAAAAGAATGAATGAGCCAGTGACATAACATCTTGGTCCTAAGGTGCTACATTGGTGATGTATATGGTTAATATTTCTCACAGTGCCAATGCCTACAGACGGTGGCAACTACTTACCATCCAGGTGGCCCATTTGCTAGTTTGCCAAGTAAAAAAAAAACATACACACATAGAAACTACTTTATCAATAGAGTATCCTATATCAATGTACACAATATATTATTGCCTTCTTCTTCTTTACTGAGTTAATCAAGAAAATTTAAATTAAAAATATATAATTATTTAATTCATAACTCATTATAAAAGTGATATACTTAGTAGAGGATATATAAACGACATTTCGTAAAACATTTTAATTTTTGTAGTTCAACTATTAGGGCGTCGTTAACGAGATATGCGCTAGCGTCCATCCCATCGATCACGCGCACGTTCAGACCCTCCCCGGTCCATTGATAAAGGCGGCAACAGCGCGCTGATAAGCTTAAAGGATGATATTATGCAAAAGGTATATTAAGTAACATTTAATTCATATTACGAAATATATTTTTTATAATTATATAATATTTAGTATTCATTAAAATTAAGACTAACATCCACACTTATACTTTCCTTGTAGAAAAACGTATGAGGTGTAATATGATATCACAGTCACTACATATTACAACACAGTGTCCCCGAGTCTGTCTGTTTGTACGCGATAAACTCAACAACTAATGAACGGACGTTCAAATGGTTTTCACCAATGGACGAAGTAAAGCATGAGGAAGATTCGAGTGTATAATTCATTAATAATTTGTGTAAAAATGGCTGAAATATGACGATGATTGGTAAAGATGTCGGAATAAAAATCATCCGAAATCCCAGTTTACTGCGTCCCAGCGTACCCCAAGTAAGCCAATAGAGTGTTATGTAGCTAGCTAGTAAGCTAATAGTATATGTAAGTAGCTAGTTTATAGTAATAATATATACTTTTACTTTTATGTCTAGTAAATTCAAACAAATAATTACATTACTACGACGATAATTAAGAAACGAAATGTACAGTTAATTAATCTAGAAACACTAAATGATAAAACGAAAATACGGATCTATCAAATCGTTGTGTATGAATTTATAAAAATATAATTTATATAAATCAAATTATCAAAAGTAAGGCTAGCTGTTGCATAATACAGACTCGAAAGGCTATGTAGATCACAATGTACCTAAGTGAAATGATTGACAGCTACAATACAATAAGCGGTAAACTATTATTCTCGAATTATTGCTATATTCGTCGGATCACGCAATATTGAATAAATTTAAAACGATTCAAAGGTCGCAAACTATTGACTTTGTTTTGATTCCATTGTTAGATAAAAAACAATTGTACGCTGATCCGTTTCTCTTGCGTCACCGTTGCCACTCATCGTAACCATGTGATACATTTAAATAACGCACTATTCATTCAGTAAGCTTTTGTTTTTGAACAGTTGTAAAAAAAAATACTAAAAGCCCTTCGTTTGCTTTTTTATACAAATATGTAATTGCTGAATTTAATATCGAAATTATTTTATCATCAAAACGCTCGTACTTATTTTTAATTGCTTATTTACATCCTAAGCCTATACGGTGTATGTTCAGTTTTATTGCGGTAAACATGCAGTTGTGCATACTTAAAGTCCATCCGAGTTTTTATGAACGTCCTAACTTGTTTGTCAAAGACATCTTCGTCTGTCATGAAGACGAGGAGTCTCATAAACAACGCTGCTTTACTAACGAATAAATATTATGCATGTTTTTAAATTATTTTATATCAATTTTAAACCAATCAAATTTTAATGACGGCACATTGATAAAAAACAAGATGAAACACTAAAAAAAAGATTATTGTATTATTCAAGTATACAAACCACGACCTATCTCTCATAATTTACAGTGTGTATAGGTACTGTAAGAAGTTTCAGTCTTAAATAATATAATATTATATTTCGATAAAATTATTTTATTTTATAAATATTGCATGAAAATTCTAAACGCAACTCAACGAATACTAACTACACGCTTTCTAATATTCCTTATTTCTTAATATTTTTAACATACACTTTAAATAAAGAAAATATTATTATTATAATAGTGAATACTTCGAAACATGAAACTATTGTAGCGATGCCTGGTGCAGATGACCTTGATGTATCTCGGATCCGTACATCCCCGTACCCAAAGGACGAACACGATGTAGATATAGCTCGTTCAGGGCCGCTTGCGACACAGCAAATGCCAAAATAAGGTTAAAGGTAATAATTGTTTTAGCGTCTCAACAATCCCGAACCGATTGATTTATGCAGGAATGTAACAATATGATAATTGTCAATTGTACCCGCGTGCTATAATAAAAATACAACTATGCAATTATGAACCGTAATATATTAGCTTTAAAGACTATTTCCCATTTTTTTAATTTTTTAATATGCCTGAAAAACAATGCTCTTTATTTGTGAACGGGGTATGACATTTACGGATCAAGGCATAATAAGATGAAATAAATTAAACCTTTAGAACTTTTAAAATTTAAATGCATTTTTAATTATTTTATTTCCAATTTAATTAATATTATTATAATATGAAATGCGGATAAGCTATTTTTTTCTAGTCTTCGATTTAAGGCAATTAATTTATCGATAGTTCAAATGTGTAAGGCGGCAGTGGGTCACTAAGTCGGACCTCTTCGTTCCTGCGGGAAAGGTCAGCCCACGCTTAAATAGCATCAGTATAGAGATGTATAAGTATATGAACTTTAAAGGTCATACTTATCTTTTAACTTTACTAACTTTACTGTTAAAAATTAACAATTTTTGTAAGATATATTCAAATCACTCACTTGGTGGTAGAGCTTTGTGTCAGCTCGTCTGTGTAGGTACCTCCCACTCATCAGATATTCTACCGCGAAACAGCAGTACTTTGTACCGTCGTGCTCCGGTTTGATGGGTGAGTGAGCCAGTGTAATTACAGGCACAAGGGACATTACATCTTAGTTCCAAAGGATAGTAGCGCATTGACGATGTAAGCGATGATTAACATTTCTTACAATGACAATGTCTATGAGCGTTGTTGACCACTTACCATCAGATAACCCATATGCTCGTCCGCCTACCTATGCTAAATAAAAAATAAACTATAATAGATCAGTGTCTGTATAAAACTTTCGATTATTGTTATCGATTTTAAAATAGAAAATTTCTACAATGACAACGTTCGCCTAGACTTCGTTTAAAAGTTTCATTATCTGTGCGGTCACATGAACTAATTTTCATTTTATTAGTACACAGACAAGAAAACATACATTACAAGTATTCACAACATTCGCTTTTTCCAGAATCAATTATCAGGATATCAAATATTCATTAATAACAATATATATGATATTTTAATTTAAATAAACAATATTTTTTTATAATTTTTATATACGATGTTTGTTTCTAGAGATATTCATTTGCCTGCCAGTGGTTTTGCTAACACCAATTCCATCAGCAACTGATTAAGTACCGTAGATATTTATTATATTATTATCATTATGCTTTTTCTTTAAATGTTAGTAGTTTTTTAAAGCTTCAATGCTTGTTTTAATTATTATATTTTTAAGTTTCAGCGGTAAATAAGTTACGCTTGTTAGCAAAAATGAGTGTGGGAGATTACATAGATAATATTTTAATTTTAAATAAAAAATAAATTTACATACCTCGATGCAATCGAGGAACATACAGAAAAAGATTAACATCGAATTGATAACTTCCTTTTTTAACTAGGGTAAAACAATAATTTAAACCGTATTTGTTATATTATAAAGTCTATATTACGAATAAATTGAAAATTACAGTTTTTATGTATCCTAACTGAATGCATCGATAGGTCGCCTCGGTCAACGACACAGCGCATCGTGTGCACTGGGTCACTGAGCCAGACCGCTTCCTACGGGAAAGGTCATACGCGTGCAAACATCTCGAATGCATTTTATAGGGACTTTTTATCCTTGATCCGAGATTAACCATAGCTTTATTATATAGAGGATACTATTATAATAATATAAACCTAATATGATTATTTAATTAAACACAACTACAAGATTATGATATAACAGAGATCACAGAATTAAAAAAAAATTGACACACTATCGTAAATATGGGACTTAGAACTTATTTGTAGAAAATGAATTAAACAGTTGATTATTATTTATATCAAATATTGAAATTATATGTCCATGTATAAGTTTTAAAATTGTTCAATTCAATTTGAAGCCTATTTTAGCAAATGATAATAATATTAGCGTTTAATATTCACGGTTACATTTGAATAATGTTTAAAATTATCTTAATATATTTCATTAAATTATTTTCTAAAATTCTCTTTAACGAGTATACGAATTCTTGCTAGAAGGCGATTTGTTTTACCGTGTTTACGATTAACCTAAGATTTGCTCTTCGGAAAGCTCTCGATGACTGTCAGTGTAACTAAAACCTTTACTTCATCAATCATTTCATCCAACTTAAACTCTATTTACATTACATTAAAACTCAGCTTAGTTCGGCGAATTGCAATAACAAATTTGCCAGCTCACCGGCCAGCAGTCCTCGCGCTGTCCGCTCGTTCATTGAGCTCTTCCCATGACATTATCCACACTATCCATTTACACCTGACTTATTATTATAAACCAATACAAATAAAACTCGACCTTAAGAGTTCGACCTTTGAGTTGAAATTTAATTGAGTTAATCAACAATTTAAGACGTTCAGACATTCTATCCGAAATGGCGCATCTAAGGCACCGATGGCCCCAAAGATGGACCTCGCGTTTTATTTCCACCAAGGAAGACACGACTTTAGTACGATGCATGGGGAAAATATGGCTCTAAGTCCGCACAACCGTATTTCACCGGGGTCGGTTAGGGTCACCCGCGCGGACATTATTAAACTGTTACTCTTCTGAAATCGTGAGGCGTGACTTATGCAGATGTTTAAGTAGTAGTTTGACTGATAGTTTCACGTGTATGCAGTGGTCGTTCTCATGCGAATCTGCCTCGCACGATTCCCTATGTGGAAATTAGTTGGAAAGTTTTGCTATGACCGTATTCAGCGTTTTGAATAGACGGGCAATCATGTACGAAACGCTAAACGCTGACATTACAAATAGTTTTCTCAATAGTTGATTGCATAAGATTGTATTGTTTCGTGACATATATAATTTGTCTAATAACAATTCGAGATGTGCATCTGACAAAAATTATAAAGGTATTGTCACAATGAATTTTATTAAAGCATTATTAATATAAATTAATTACCAAATTAAGGTTAATTCACAACAATTACCTAACGACTAGAAGATGCATCGCTTCCTCGAGACGACAAAAACGGACACGCCGAGCTAGAGGCTGGTGGGATGTAATTAATACTTTTTGTCCGTAAATCAGGAAGGCAAGTGTAACAGTAAAAGGCGAAATGTGGGAAAATCGGCGGGAACAATGGGAGAGATGGTTGTTTTTTTTCGGTTGAAAGAGCGCTCGTCGAAGATAATTATTCGCGTAACTCATATACTTACAATATTAAACGGCCCGGTTATACAATTTTATTTAAAATATAGCTAATTAATTATAAACAAATGAGGTTCTAGTCTCATTCAATATCAATTACTTGTTAACTTTACATTAAAATAATTTAAGCTTACAATATCCGATAAAAAATAACAATTAAATTAAAACAATTATATTCGCGTTTTATAATAAAATAATATACAATATAAGTTTTAAAGCAATGTATAAATTTTGAATTGTATGAAAACATCTAAGAATTTATTTATACAAAATATTTTCATGTATACGATTATAACGCTGATTAAATAATAATACTTCGTTTATTACCATACTTTAACCTTAGTTTAACAGTTCGTAACACCGTGCGCCCCCATAAGTTTTTCACGAGGAAAAGCGCACACAATGAACGCACAAGAAGATGAGAATACCACTGGACAGTTATTGTGTGGTGATCACACCATTACCACCGCCTTCCTCATTCCTAGTCTGCTAATTGCGCGGATTTCGAATAATGTGATTAGTTTCTTTGTTCTGTCCTTCATTGTCAGAGGGTTACTTGACTTTGAAATTGGGTAAAAGCCATTGTATAAGTCTTTTGTATTCAGGACTTATTTAGCAATACTTGCAAACTTGTCCACTTACAGTTTGGACATAAGGTGTCTTATTGCTTGCAACATTTTCTCGAGCTGTTGTATTATACAATGTTAAACGAATCGTTTTTGGTTAAACGTCTAAAAAATATGTATCATGGTATATTTGTATTGCAATCCGATTTTTGTGGTCTTTGTTCTTTATTCTGTCGTCTAGCCAAATATCCTACCAAAAGATAATTATCCTTCAGTGAGAGAGATGCGTTTAATATTTGTATATTAATGTTTATTCCAAGGCATCGTTTGTATTAATCCTTACTGACCGTATATTAAAATATCCGAAAGATTTCTCCAACACAAAAAAGTATAAATAAATTATGAGCTTTATTAACATTCGAATTGTAAAGGCTTTAACTCTACGCCGCCTCGCGTTATGCGTTGATGTCTTTACAAAGATCCGTCCGAAGTGTAACAATTTTGCTTAAAGTTTTTTAAACAAAAAATGCCACATATTATATTGTTAAACAACCAATAATAACAATAATATAACAAACAATATTTATTATTAAAACTGTATATGTTCCAGCGCCTCACCATATGCCTCATGTTTTGTGGAGGAGAAGGCTTAGAGTTTATACCGCCATGCCGCTGCTGCATATGTTATCAATAAAATATATATTTACGATATAACCTAGAATATAGAACGCACGGACTTTGAAAAAGCTCGCTATTATGAATAAGAACTCTGAGTTTTTAAGTTACTTCAGCGTTTAAAGAAATAAATCTACAATACGTCAAGATCATCATATTTTATCGCTATAAAGTGAATCGTTTATTTAACAAATTATTTTGCGCAGCACATGGACATAACTGGACTTTTACTTAATACTTGCAGTGTTACAAAATATATAGGATTCGCGATTAGTTCCTAGAACAAAACTTAGTGTAGAAATAATGTCCTAATCTGCATTCAATGAGCTTTGGACATCGAAAGTAAGAGGTGCGTGAGAATGCTCGTTCAATGTGAAAAATCTCTTTAATTGGAAGCCCGACAAACAAATTGACGTTAATATACACTTTGTAAGCAATTGATTTGTTACCAGTCGAAACACGCAAATAGTTCAATCCAATTTATTTAAAATACCGATGTGTAACTGCCGGTATTGCTATGTTAAATTGAGATAAGATAGATTGCTTATACGAGATCCAATCGAGAAAGTGAGAATATTTAATGTAATTAATATTCATATGTTTCCATCTTAGATGAACCACAAAATTTAAAAGAAATATAAACACTTTTTTATTTCTACTGACTGACGTAATGACAAATTTGAATGAATCCTATTAAACCTATCTTACAATGTTATATAATATATTCATCTTTGCTGATTATTATATCCTACACAGCGCATTGACAGCAATCATAAGTTTTATCAAAAATATAGTTTTCTTTACGTAACGTAACATTTACTGTTAATAAAATTTATATAAAACCTCTTTAGGGTAGTAGTCAGAGAACCAATTACCATCAGGTAGTAACCATTTATTTTGCCACCTATTTATTATAAATAATTTAAAAAAAGAACTGATATAACTAGCTGTTGAAACACAGATACCCAAGGTAACCCAATATACCCAAGGTAAGGGAATCAAAATGTTACAAAAAAGATACCGTTATTAATAATTTATTAATGTAACTCGTTAATAAAAGGAAATGTCAAAATTAGTTACTGATCGATAATAATCATTCATCTATTTTCATACAGTGTGTAATATTTCTTTTTTAAAAATATAGAGAGCAGTGAGTTTGACCTATTTAAATTATTGTTTCCATCTGCAACACTTATTTCATAACTTTAGGAGTCAAATACTTGTAAAGCGTTTCAGACTTAATAACTTTAACAATAAGGCTTATCACAAAACTCATGAAGAAGTCGTGTTTCTGGTTACCATGGCGACCGAAATGTCGGTGAGGTGCAATGGGTGCAATAGTTTAATCTGGCTGCGGGCACGACCACACGAACTTGCCGCCCGTTGAGACCTTGTGGGACAAGTTACACTATATTTAAAACATAGATTATAAATATTTTTCAATTAATTATTTATCGTAAATTACATTTCCATCTAATAAAGTGTTATAGGATGAGAAGATCTTTTTGCCCGTTAATGTTCCACATTTCTGCTGTTCCTGTGTTGATTGGATAAACATGTATCAGAATAACATCCAACTCGAGTATTTTATCATCATCATCAACCACTGAAATTAAAAAAAATATTATTATATATTTATTAACTTTAATTAGATAATGAGACAACGGTTATTAAACAACTACAACATCAAAATTCCACATACAATATATATTTCATCTCATTAATTTAAACATTTTGTACTTTATTCTTGAACGCACCGAATACTAAACATATATTATTATCATGATCACTGTTGTAATTAAATCGCTGCATAAACTATGATTAAGGGACGGTTCGAATAGCCTTCAACATAGCAGTCGTGTCATCTTCGAATGGCGCAAGGGACGACTAAATACCAGCTCATCCTTACCTAATGACACCAGCAAATGGTGAGGACACCTACACCCGATGACGTGCTGATGATAAATGTAACAAGTGACAGGCTAATTGGACTCGAGAATTTCAGCGTAATATGAAACATAATTAGATAGTGTTCTATTATAAAACAATAAAAATAATATTTATGCTTTAAAATTATGTACTAAATTCAAACGAAGAACTAAATTATTTATTTACGACACAGAACATTCCAAATTTAAAAAAAAATGTTTCACGTCGCGATAAACGAAATGGCTGATAAATTAAAAAGCCTTTATCCTACGGATATCAAACACATAATTATATGAAATATTTATTTAAAAAATACTTTATGTGTTGGTTTCCAGGACGCGCACGTAAAGCCTGCGCATGAACTCTTTCCGTTCGTGTCGGATTGCCATCCATCGAGTTACGAGAGTTAAGGAATAGAGAGTGCACCTGTGTTTGCGCACTTGGCTAATCTCTCTTCAGATTGGCCACCTTGACCGAAATTGGCCTGAAGGACAATTATTATTATTAATATTATAACCTTTGTCAATAAATGGACTGTCTAACGCAAACTTCAAAAAAAAATCAAATAGGACTAGTAGATCCTAATATTACTATTGTTATTTGTCATAAACTAACAAACTCTTCAATTTTATTATATTAATATAGATTTTATAGGTCGCTTCGATACATATAAAGCCTATAAATGTACTAGAAAAGATCGCACCTTAAAATTGGCGCCAGGTTATGACTAAATACTATCGAAACATCATCTTGCTTAATGACTCGAACAGACACCCACACTCTTTATTGACGTGCCAGAGATAAATCTAACTCTTATAGAGATACTTAAACATAAACATACAAGACCTTATAATAATTCTTCGTCATAACAAATATAAGATGTGAAATACAAAGATACTTAAAATTGTAATTCTGAAATTTCGATTGTTTTTTTTTTTAATATAAACCTCCCATACAAGTAGGATATCCGTTATTTACGTATTATGTAATAATATTTAACACTAAGATATCAGTCTACATCAAAACTCAATCATAAGCTGTACATAGCAAAAGATTCAGTAAGATTATATGACATTAGATAATGATATTTCAAATTGAAGAACCTATCACTGAGAACCTACAATTTATTGCTCAATAAAACATTGCTCAATTGTTCACAAATCAAAGGCCCATCTAATACATATGACTTGCGTGCTGTAATTAGGGAAATTGTATTTATAAATCGAAATATTTATTTGCGCATTTTATCGACAAGCATTAATTATATGCAAGCAGCTAATGTGATATGAATGATATTAATTTTATTGTATTGTATATAATATGGGACAACGTAACCCAAAGGAAGAAATGTTTTACGGTTTTATTTTTATATGTATTATATATTTTCCTCTTGTTGATATTAAATTTTTTTCTTCATTTCGCTTAATTCAACATTCCTCATATCTCATAAGTATGTTTTTTTATTTAGAACATGACTGTTCAGTTAAGTAAGAATATTAAAATAGCACATTATTAGAAATACTCAGGCATTTTCAAAAAAACACTAATAATCAAATATTTCAATTCAATATATATATATATTTTTGTTTTTTCTATACTTTATTTAGAAAATTTTCAAAGGGGAAATGCTGCTAGCATTCTTGTCACCATTCCACGCGGTCAAGACTTGTATATTAATTAGTTTTAATTTTTATTTTAATATTAGAATAAACAACATCAATTTATTCGGATATTTGTTTTGAGATCTAAACTGAATAAAAGAGTTTTATTTTATTTATAAATTTTGTATACAATTAAACGCTTCTAACAAGAAATTGTATTTTCACGACACACAAAAACCAACAACAACATACAACTCCTTGCATAATATATCAGCCCATTCGTGACTGAATCCGACTAATGTGTGTAGCTCTCATAGGATCGGCCGGCAATGGAGATAGCATGGCAGTATTAATTCATTGCGGCGGCTGCTACAAGCCGTAGGTCATTATCATCGTTTCCTGCAGAATCCTTACACCCTGTACTCTGTACCGGCGGTTCACACGGACTCTGATTTAAAGATGTGTTAATTAAGAGCAATGGGAGCCATGATACATATTTCGAGGAGTTTCATTGTAAATTGTAATGATATATGCCTTGAACGTGGGAATAAATAGTTTGATAATACTAAGACTAAATAAAATCTAAAGGGCTATTGTTTATAATGATATTGAAATATAATTTGCCTGATTGATTAAAATATGTTTAATTTGGATTCTAATCTAGATAGGATCATATTATAATTTTATTTAAATATACGTGGATTTGAATTTGTTCAAAATTTTTGATAACCCGACTATTAATATTTTTCTGAGAGTAATGAAACTAAGGTACTTTTTTACTCATTTTCACGTTAAGAAGAAATCTTTAAGCGATATATAAATTATATAAATTAAGCAACTTATATAATATTAGTATTTAAACATAGTTACAGATATATTTATACTTGAAAAATAAATACAGGTAAGTTATACACTAAGGCCTCTTAAGAAGAAGGTTTAAAGCATATTCCACCACGCTGCTCCAATGCGAGTTACAAAGAGACATAAACACAAATTATACATGTCAACTCAATGGTGCTGCCCGGAACTTGCGAACTTCATCCAAAATCAACGTCAATGTCAACGTGTTCTATTCATCGGGAAATCTCAGCATATTATTTTAATACGTCATGAATCATGTCAGTAACATTTTATTGGCCCGACCTGGGAATTGAACCCAGGACTACCGTCTCTGTGGCCATACACGTAGCCACTAGATCAACGAGGCAGTCGTTAAAGAAAAGTAGTATATGTAGTATATCAGTTATCTATCAGGTTTCCATAGTATAAGTTCTGCTTAGTTTGGGATCAGATGGCCTTATGTGAATAATGTCCCAAAATATTGTTATTATTTTTAATATTATAACATACATAAATATAACAAAGATAATACTGAGCTTGATCTGTACGTGTTATTTCGTCCGTCTTAAATTAATATTTCACATTACACGATAATCTCTCCCGTGTAAATAGTAAGTCGTGATGAGTCTGGAGTGCGGCTCGAGATTAGATTGATGGCAACTGGACTCATGCCAGACGAAGTACCTCTGGATACTATAATTGCTTGTAATTATTTTCTTAACCGCTAGCTTTAATGTCCATTAAGGTAATCGTATTAAAAATAACTTCGTGTACAATATCAATGCGTCGTTAATAAAAGTGAAGTGTTGTTTATAGAATAGTTTTTTGGAATATTAAATCAAATTTTATTTAAAAAACAAATTAATTGACACAATTATAATTGTTATAGTTAAACATTAGTATATGAGTATGTTTGAGTATTTTTTAACAATTGATCCAAAATATATAAATAAAATTATACATGCAATAGATATTAAAAATTGAAAAAGGTTTCTTTGCTTTTTGTATTTGATCAAAAATATTTAGCAAATCAAATTTAATTTGCAATTATGATAAAATCTTAATTTTTAAACATTTTATCAATATATAAATGAATATTATACATTTCAGTAGTTGCATTACAAATACAGATAATACAAGAGAAAATAAAAAAATTAAATTTCATGAAATAATTTATAGCACATGTAATAAATTAGTAAATATTTACATAAAATATTATTATATTTACTAAGCGCTTGCTCACGCATCACAATCTTGCTCGCTGTAAATCAATCAACGTTAAGACTGACTAGCCGATACTTTCTAGCCTAGGGCTGGAAAATATACAGAGTAAAGACATATACACTATAAGTATGAGCAATAATTAATCAGCATAAATAATGAGCATAAATTAGATATCTTCTGCCTCATTGTAAGCCTCTAGCTCAAAAGGCCGCAGATGCCTAGGTTATGGGTTCAAACTCCAAGTCGAATAGATATAGGGTTTGTCTGTCAAGAATTTTTTATTTGCAACCCGAAGTTTGGATGGTGTTTTTGTTTGGATGGATGAATATGGATTGACCAAAATATTTTATATATTCACCATCACCCATAGACTTGGGAGCTGAAAGAAATATTAACCATTCCTTACACTACAGCATCAATGTGCTGTCAACCTCGGAAACCACGATGCTATGTCCGTTGTGCCTGTACTTACACGGGCTCACTGGTCCTTCAAGCCGGAACAACAATACTAAGTATCGTATTGATGTTTGTCTGTAAAGTACCTGAAGAGTGGCTGGTACCTAACCTATACCGACTTACACAAAGCCCTACATCCACTTAGACACACAATTTATAATATGAACGATATATTTATAATACTTTAAGCAATCAAAATTGAAACAAATTTTAATATAACACTTTTGTTTTAATTTTATGTAGTCTTAAAGACTGTATTTCTATTGAATTCTTATCCACATACTGTTTCAGAACGTCTAAGAAGTCGTGGGTGGAAATATAACACTTTTGTTTTAATTTTATGTAGTCTTAAAGACTGTATTTCTATTGAATTCTTATCCACATACTGTTTCAGAACGTCTAAGAAGTCGTGGGTGGAAGTTTGTCCATCAGAGAACCACTTCTCAACTGAATATAATTATCAGCCTGAACTGAACCACTTTACGTATGAATGGTCGAAACTTCCGTTACCGACATCTATTAGAACACAAAGGCAATTACACATCGACCCACACTTACAAGTTAATCACTAGCTAATAGATTCAGATGCGTGGGCGCACGCGAATGCTCTCGCCATTGTACCGCGCCCATCATGTTTACACGTCCGTATGTTTGTTAGGTTTGCTTTCTTATGAGCTCAATACGAAAAATAAAATATATCTTGCTTTTATTTATAATGCAAAGACTTACTTGGAATGAATAATTAAAATAGATAGAGGCGTATTAGTCGTCTTTCAATTAAAAAGACGTAGATTAACTCCTTGTTCTGTAGTTTTTTGTCATATTGCTTCTTTCACAGATTGTAGCTTCTTGGTCTTAGATCCCGTGCCTCGAAAAGCATGTAAATCATTCCGTTGATTCTGATCCCGAGCCTGATCCGTTGCTCCTGAACACCGTCCGGTCAAATACGATATGTCGTCCCATCAGATTATGAGATTGAGGGATAAGAGAGTCCGCTTGTGAAATATAAAATTGAACGTGTCTCGTAAATGAATAACCATAAAAAATATCATCTATACACAAACTTATTTAATCAAGACTGGCTCCTCAAGTTAATCCAGATTACAACAGAATACACTACAAGTTTAATTTGATCATCCATCTTTGCGTTGCGAATCTTAGTAATTTTCTAATGTCAAATTTCGGAATATTATGTCATCATATTTATCAAAGTTAAAATTTCAAAACAAAAGATGTTGATAGAATATAAATAACACACTTTAGCGCTTCTAAACACTAATTTCATCCAATGTTTCATTCTCCTGACATTTTTCGTATATTACAATAAAACGCCTACGCGCCCATTGTAGTCGAGTATATTAAATGTAAAATATTTTATTGTATATCTTATATCAATTGTAATAAGGTTGCAAATGTTTTAAATGTATTTTTGATCAATGTATATAATTTCGTATTATAACTTTCGCTAGTTACATCAAATTCGCGAATTTCATTGAGTCATAGCGTAGGTTTGTTAGTTATAGACAATTAATGTCAAGTAATTAGAGGCTCTACGATTTTATTTAACTTTGATTTTCTCTGTTATACGTTCATTCTATGAACGATTATTGTTTAACGAGTTTTTTCCTCATGAATTAATAGTTATAATATATAATACGTCATAGTTGATCTGTTTATATAACATATATAATTGTGTAGGAGTGTTTGTATCTGATTTGTCATTTTACAATTATTGTAAATCTTCTTATAGTCCGAAATGTATCTATAAATGTATCTACTGAGAAAAACTTTCAAGAAACTCAACATAGAGATTATGCACATATATAAATGGTAGTATTTTAATTAAATACAATAAAATTTATAATACGATGAATTAAAATCTACCAAATGTGTACCTATTTATATTTTATTGATGTTCTTGTTTTTTGCTTATTCTCCAAGAAAATTATGGTACTTTCTATAATAATAATAATTATTTGTATAATAATTATGTATACAGTGGCACTGCTAGAACTATCAACAACAATATAGTAATATCATAACTAGGTAACGATTAATTATTTATATGCATTAAATCGCGAGATGTATTATATAAATTTTATATTTATTACATTCACTGGCTGAATAATGTAGGCTCGTGGCAACAACAGGTGCAAATAAAAAAACAAAAAATAAAAGTTTATGTTACCTTATTAATATTTGTTTACTATAACAATGTTTTAAATGTTTGAGTTTACATATGTGTACAAGTAACATGAAAGGCAAGTATCTGCCACGCCAACCGGCTCGTCAAAATACACACATAGAATCCAATCTTTATTAATAGACTAAATACAAAGAAAGAAATATGTTTAAAATATTGATTAAAACGTAATCGTGGTGATGAATTATCTTAATTGTGAGCAAAAACGTTCTCATTCTAATCAAGTGGTACGTGCGATTCGCTATCTGGTGGTTCCCATGGCCGTGTTTATAAATGACCGTCGCGGGGTCACTGATGGTCGCGCTGATGGTCATCTCTGTCTCAACGGTACAGACGAGACATCAAAACATTGAGCGATTTAATTCATATTATAAATACAAAAAAAAACTAGATTAAATGAAATTTAATCTGTAGATAAATCTAATAAGCTAATTTACAAAATATATTTGGCTGATAAATGTTCAACACGTTGCACGTTTTCAAATTAAAAAAATAGTCGGTTTTTCGAAATTTGAAATTATTTAAATAATATATCAAGCATGTTGCTACAGTTATACATCTAGAATTAATAGGTCGGCTACCGGTTTTACAAGGATCGCCATCAGCTGACCTATGCCTCTTCAATCTCGTTAAGATAAACGAAATAACACTTTAGATTAGATTAATTTAGTACCTATGGTGTTAAAGATTGCCATCTAACGTCCGCGATTGGGATCTTACACATCTGTTGAATGCATAAATCGTTGAATCTGCATTTTGCTACTAATCGTGAAGTTAATAAAGGTTAACGTTGATTAATACTAATTCAGCTCGTCGCTAATTATAAATATCGACATCGTTATAAATAAATCGCATTTATTTATCAAACCTTTCTAAGCCTTGATCTTCGCTTGTTTTATTCATATTACAGATGCCTGACTGAAAACAAACTAAATCATTATAAATTAAAACATATAACACAGAACGTTTTGCGTTTCAAAGAAGTTTAAGTATGTGTTAAAATCTAAGTAGTTGTGCTTCACAGTTTCATCCGCTTTCAATAAAGACAATTGACGTGACAAACATGCATGTCATTTCATTCATCATTATTAATATAATTTTTGCTTATTATTAATTATTTTTATTCATATCTCATTTAGAATATAAAAACATACCACCGATTGGGAATACAGATTCTACTGCTAGAAGCTCACTAGTTCATCGTTTCTTCCGAATAAATTACATAAGTATATAACTTAAATACTATTATATTATATTATTATAATTAATCCTATATGAAAATTAATTAACACTATGATTTTTAATATTACTCTAGTAGTGGCAAACAAACTGGCAATAATAATAAGTTTAAGGATAGATTAAGTGATTGTACCAATATGTTGAATATATGACTTTTCAACACGACAGTACGAGATGTTTCTGTTGCAGCTTTTTAGCGATATTTCGAGAGAACTTAGCGTCAGATAAAACTACTTTGTATGCTCAGTTAGTAATTTAGCACAATCTCTACTCATTCGTTATTTCTAGGAATTATCAAGGCGAGGAAGTCACTAAAGAGCATCAATGTATTTGTGTGATACCGACTATTATAGATTAACGCCAATTTAATTTATCTTATTTATTATTATTCTACGACCCTTTTACTTCTGCATAAAAACATATAGTTATTATTTTTAAATTAGGATATTCATTTTCCTCATTAAACTACTGAATCAAAAATACTAAGTAAAACGAATGGATATAATATTATTTTGTGTAAGTGACAATTTCTTTATATTATCAATTAAAATATGATATGATTATTTTTTTTATAAAAATTAGACGAAAATGTTTCACGTACATAATCGCAGGATCTGTGACGTGTGAGCGAGATAGCATCGGTTCTCATGGTCGGGCCACGACGTGTACTTCCGAATCTTCCTTCATGACGGACGAGATGCTGTGCTCTTTATCTTAACAAGATATTTTTTTGTAATATTTTGAATATATTATACATAAAAGTATGTTGTAACAACCTGTAGTTTTCTACTGCTGGAGTCTCTTTTATCTCTTTTCTTCACTGTGTTTATAATTCACCCCTTGCTGGGTGGTAAAAGAAAACATCTTGACGAACCTTCAACGGCAGATGAAAACCCACATGTACCCACTCGCATTGAAGCAGAGTGATGGAGTAAGCTCCAAAAACCTCCTCCAAAAGGAGAGATAATAATAAAAATTATAAAGGACAAGCCTTGCTTTTCTTTCTTTCTAATTTCGCTAAACAATTCTCAGACTTGTGTAGTAAAAAAAAAATACAATACAAATCCAGTTACAAGGCATCATTAACTTGTTACCACGTCTTACAGACAGACAGACTTTCTCGTTGTCGACATAACTAAGACAACGTGACAACCCGCGGGGTATCATAATAAAAACATTGTACAGTTTTCTACTTTATTATTTTCTACATAATTAATAAAAATGTCTTCATTGAAAATATAATAGGATTTTCAATTCACACACCAATGAAATGACTTACGTTTGCTCTGATTATTGCTATAATGTGTGGTGTAATTATTATTAAATATTTATAATGTTTTCATTGCATGGCAACAAATTCTTCTTCTGTTAGAAATTAAAACGAATCAAACAAGATGATCAAATATTAGAACTTCCTTAGACATTTTTCCTAAGGCTTCTTAATTACAAATACATAACATTATCAATTGCTTATCTATTATATAATTTCTAAATTAAGTAATTAAAGTTGAACACAAATTATAGTGCTCTAACTTCTAGCATGATCATGTTTATGTTTTGATAATTTCTCAAAAGGAAAACCCAATAACTTTTTATTGACCCGACCTGGGGCTTGAAACAGGCCTTAGGGTTTTTGATTTTATATCTAGCTACTAGATCAACGAGACGGTCAAAGGTATGCTATAGTTAACATCGATTTTTTTTTATTGTATAGGAAGGAGGACGGGCATGTGGGCCACCTGATGGTAAGTTGTCACCAACGCCCATAGACAATGGCATTGTAAGAAATGTTAACCATCGCTTACATCACCAACGCGCCACCAACCCTGGGAACCAAGATGTTATGTCCCTTGTGCCTGTAATTACACTGGCTCACTCACCCTTCAAACCGGAACACAACATTACAAAGTACTGCTGTTTTGCGGTAGAATATCTGATGAGTGGGTGGTACCCAGACGAGCTTGCACAAAGCTCTACCACCAAGTAAATCTAAATAAGAATTAAAATACATGTTAATAAGCTTTTAAAATGGATATAAAACTGATATAATAACAATTAAACTAACAAACATCAATATGAAAGATAATTATTTAAACGCGTCTAAAATCTCAAGTAGCTGATGTCAACCGCACAAGGACAGCAGTGACATAAAAGAATCGACAAACGTCACACAATCACCATGACAATATAACATTGACCCCGGTCCCATGTTGACCCCTAACCCTCACCTGCGATCTATCGGCTCCGTTTGGGACGTGTGCTGGCGCAGGTGACCTTAAACATTATGCTTAACACGGAATAATTAGTACAGGAGAAGTGATATGCGGGCAAGCAGTAATGATTAGAAAAAAACACGAAAAAAACTTTG
The DNA here is from genome assembly GCA_963151315.1 of Nymphalis c-album. Classification (NCBI taxonomy): domain Eukaryota; kingdom Metazoa; phylum Arthropoda; class Insecta; order Lepidoptera; family Nymphalidae; genus Nymphalis; species Nymphalis c-album. The sequence continues at coordinate 3,831,034 of OY720601.1, forward strand.
TTTGTTATTGTTTTTACAATGCAGTCTGTTCTTGTCTTCTTTAATCTGTATTACCAGTGGCTCACTCACTCAATCCGAAACATAGAAGTAAATTGACAAGCGTAAAAAAAAATGAAAACAATAACAGTAACTAGTATTGAGGGACATAGAACTAAGAAATCTGAAAGCATGATCTTCAAAATTTTTGCCGACTTACATGATATTGAATTGAATTGTTATTTAGTCATACATCGTAAAATATTGATGCCAATTTTAATGCACTCTCATTTCTGTAAAGCCAGCACCAGTGACATACTTATACATAAACCTAACATACTGTGTAATTTTAACATATTGCAGCAGGAAACTTTACACTCTGTGGCACATAGAATAGCATTATTTGCGTTCTTAGATGAGTTATGGATCTCGCTTGCCCTCTGGCCCCCGATTTGCGTCAGTCTATAGAACAATTATGCCGTATGTTACCGTCGCACTATTTTGTTGTTCATTACTAGTATTGAGGCGTATGGAACTATTAGAACTTTAGGTTTATCTACATAACGGTATCTAAATTGAATCATGTTGTGTGCGGCGTTTCAGGCTAAAGGTTGTTTGCAATATGTCAATTTGAACGATTGCACATGCAAGGTCGGGGTTTGTGGTGTACAAGGATCTCTTTGTGAGAATATTTACTGGTTTGTCAATTCTCATATACAAAATAATATATAATAAAAATGCCAATTACTATTAGACTCAGTGAAGATTCTACACACACCTTAAGGGCCAGCAACGCAACAGCAAGCCCTCGGTGTTTAAATGTGCACAGACGATGGTAGTCATTTTCTATCAGGTAAGCCTCCTGTAGGCTTTCACTCTCTTCCATATAAAAATACTCTATCTAGTTACCATGTATTAAAATGGAAAATATATAAGCGACCATTAGAGATAAATGTATTATTTAGGAAATAAGATTTATTTCACTAGAGCTCATTTGAAAAACGAATACTATCACAACAATATAATCTATACCCGTAGGGATGACCGCCTCAAGGGTAAATTACCGTTAATACACATTAACCGGTTTTCCTTTTTATCTATATAAGTATGTTGCAAAAGAAAAGTAGTATATGTAGTATATCAGTTGTCTGGTTTCCATATTCCGAGCTCTGCTTAGTTTGGAATCAAATGGCCGTGTCTGAATGATGTCCCAGAATATTAATATTTTTTTTTATGATGATCAATATAAAAACATAACCCGAACGAACGAACGAAAGTTGAAATAAGATAATTTGGAAGAAATTTAGTTTGCAACAATGAACAATCGCTAACACATAAAAATACCAAACGCTAATAAAACATGTTAAAACTATTAACAATTATTAACCAATGAAAACAAAACACTAATTTCTAACACATGTTATTTGAACGAGTCATAAACAGTCGAACGACTCGAGGAATCCCATCATAACTGAGATGGGATGAAAAGCAAATCATTTAAACGGCATATTGGCAGCGTTGCATCAAGCGAAAGTCGACAGGTTATCTTTTATGACTTACAATCGAGAATATCGAGTCCACAAGTGGCCGACATTAAAACAAAATATATAAATGTAATAAAAATATCTTGTATACTTATAATTATATAATATATACGAATATTATAAATGCGATTACGTTAGCTTTCATAGTTAGCCCACTGAACCGATTTTAATGAAATTTGGTATGAAGTAAGGTTCAAACCCCAAAGAAACAGACTATTTCTTTTTTTATACCTAGCACATGCAAAACATACGGGTAAATTTTGTTTTTTTTGTCGTGGAAGGTGTGTTGGTGGTTTTAACACTCACACTGTTATAAATCTAGGACAAACTTGTAACTATGTGCTTATTTATAATTTAATTGTAATCAATAAAATATATATATTTTATCATGATGATGATGATTTAAATAAAACAGAAGTTGACAGGTTGATAATATTTATCATTGTCTATGCGTATATTTCATGATTATAAATAATAATATAAATTTGCCAAAACATAATATAAATGAGATTTATTAAGATTACAACTATAATTAAGTAATACTGATGGCTATAATCTAGACTGGCCTGGTATTTACACATTAACATATAAATCTTACGCTCGTTTAAAATAACATAAATCACTGCAATTAAATAGATTGTATTTAATTGCAGTTTAATTAATTTGTCAATTATTTAACCTACTATAATCTATAATTTCTTTTAGTAATGTTAACGATTAAACGAACAGTCTAGACCTTTTATAAAGTAACAATTTAATATCGACAATTTTTTTATAAAGCTTGAAATATCCATTATTTACAAACGTGCAATCATAATAATGAACAATCAAACAAATTAGGTAAGTTTATAGCGAAGAAAAGTTAGTAGCGGTAAAAACCGCAAACTAACCGAGCGTCGATAAATCTAAGAGGCAATCCCTCAATCCGTTTCCTTATTTCCATCTCCACACCTGTTTATACTATAAAATTGTCTGAGTGTACAGCCGTCTCCAATAATGTGCCAAGTTCTAAAAAAAGTTAATTGTCATATCGATGAAATATTTAAATTAAGAATATTAAATTGATAATATAACACAATAATATACATATTTTATATTAAAAGAAATTTTGTATTCGAAATTTGAATTTATTTTTTTAAATATGTCTTAATTAATAGAGGTACAATGAATAATAATAATCAATCTTTTTTAAAATAAAAAATTGGTTGCCTGTAAAGTCGGTATACGGGCGAAAGTTTTACGTGACAACGACTTTGAGTGGTAAAATAATTTTAATGTGAATATTCATTCGTATAGTAGGAAGAAGGATGAAATAATAGTAACAATTTAAAACATTTATTTATACAAAGAATTATATTTAAACATTAATTTATACAAAGAATCTCGCACTGAATTTCACTTTTTATGTCTGTCTCTCTCGCTCTTAGGCGGGCTAACCATGCCCGGGACGGGACGCGTGCCTCTCACTCGCTCTCATTGTGAGCGCATAACGTGAGCGGAGCGTAACGCAGTTTCTTGAAGTGTCACCCGGCAAACCAATTTATAAGACGTTGTCACGTCAAAATAAAATAAGAATTAAATTAATATTTGGTAAATAATAGAATCTATAAAGGAAATTATAAAATATTTATATTATTGAAGCCTGTTCGCCAATCGTACCTGAATTAATATTTGAAAACGAAAATCGCTATCTTGAAATTATTATATTACAATAATAGGAGAATAAAAAGCGAGTTTGACCGCAAGGAGTTCGAATAATAACAGCATTCACCTTGCACACAATGGCGGGTAGAAATGCATTATGTCATTGTGGGGCCAAACGCACTGCTTTCGTTAAACATTCATCATTTGAGACTGCAAATAAAATGCTTATAAATAATGTATATAGTCAGAGTGAAAATGTCAATAATAATTAATTTTTAAATCATTAATCATTATAATTGGTAAATGTTGCTGAACCTTTTTAATCTCTAGTTAAAATCCTTATTCTTGACTCTATCCATGTTTATATAAGTAATTGGTCGTAATAGTAAACGTAATATTTAAATTACTCTTTGTAAATGTACTTAGTATTTATATTACATCAATATAGCGCATTTAACTCAGTACTTGAAGCACAAGTCAAAGCTTTATTCTTCAAAAGACACTCATACATCACATAATTACATAACACTCAAACTCGAGTTTAATGACTCTCACAGTGCCCAAAGAAGATTTAAACGTTAAATGGCTAAAGTTAAACTACACTTCAATGCGTTGGTAACATTTATACGCTGTGCGGTAACACCGGGCCCCGATTTTTAAATAGTGAAATGTTTATGTATGAAGGTGTCAAAACATTATGTTGAGCACAAATTGCCGACGACCAACTAAGGGCATGTATTTGAATACCAGCACAATGGCCGCGGTCGCATGCGCTCTGGATCAGATAGATTATTCCTCCTCAGATAGCCTTCTATGAAGATTTATTGCCTACAACCCTTATTGAATTTTAATGGTCATTATTGTACCATTGTCCTCAAATTTACAATTTTAGATGGCGATTCATTAGTTTAAAACAAACGCTGTGGGAAACGAGACGGTCGACATTTCGAAGTGTTTTTAATATTTTGTATTATGATCAAAAGATTCGTGCTATTAAGTTATTGTTGTAAATCTTGGGTCAGTTGTAAATGTCAGCGAACTAAACTGGAGAACGATCGGAACTATAATTTAAATAAATTGCTTTTTATGTTCGTGATATTTATTGTTACAAATTATTCGCGAATTTCTATGCAACAAATCATTTTAAGGCAGTTTCTTATTTAGATATAATCCTAACCCCATATTTATTTTAATTTATAACAAGAAATAGGATGTCCACATGGGCCATCAAACAGTCAGTAGTCGCCTCTGTCTGTTGGCATACAACACCATTTCTAGAATCTGAGCGCATCTAAGCTCAATCTGATGTTATCATCCTTGTATGTGATCATACTACACTTCCACTCACCCATTGTTCATAGCTTATATTATTACAAATACACAATAATGAACGGTAAACTTGTGTATACAGGGTTATTTTTAATGACCCAGCAACCTCGCAGGACTAGATAGCTAACACCATAAGTAACAACTTTAGTTCTACGACTTTTGATAATTTGTTAGATTTTATTTTCATACAAAAATATCAATTTAATTTCCCGCTTGAACGTTTATAAATCTACGCGCATCGCAAAGATCGACGCGTCGCGTCGTCCTGTCGTGTATGAATGAAATATAGACCTACAAATGTCACGACAGTACCACAAAAACTTGTAAAATCATTTTTTTTCATGTATTGAGTTAGGTCCGAAGTCGTAAAAAAAAAGTTGTTGCTTATATATTATGATGTTAGCTATCTAGTCCTGCGAGGTTGCTGGGTCATTAAAAATAACCCTGTATAAACGCTGGGGATAATTCTACTAACAAATTGTCACTTTATCGCAATCGAGTCGAAGGATGATCGTTGCCGTTTAACCGTTTACCTATTCTTTAATTTATTTAATGACTATTGCCATAAAAGTTAGCAATTAAGTCTGATTTTGACATAACGGTATATTTTAACATCATATCTATTCGGTTCCGATTCGAATAAATATAGATTATATCAAGTTGGATTTGAATCGAATCGAGAATGTATCGTAATCGATATAGATTAGTAGAATTCGGCCCCTGTATTTGAATCCATTAATAAGATAGTCCATTAGTTGGAATCACATTTCTCGTTTGTGCAAAATTAACGAATAATAGGAAATCACAATAGCGGCATACGTTAAGGCTTTAAGTTTGAAGCGTATAGGCAATGAATACAGGCGTAACATAGAAGCGTAGTTCTTAAGGATTTCGTGTGCCGATTCCAAGTGGGGTCTCCCCAGTTTAGTTCGTAGTTTGTCGGCTCTGGCGATATTCTCCATCTCTCTTGCTCTCGTAGTTAATATACGCTGGGGAACGACTGCCACGCTGCCAAGCGGCATCTTGGGTCGCAGAAAGTTTGTCTTCAGAGCGCCCATAAGATTTGCGCTTCTATGTAACGTCTGTATTCATTGGTATAGGTCAAGCGGACGGCGCGGGACGCGAAATGTCATCGTCGCGGACTTTGTGTAACGGTTTTGTACGAGAACGACTACGTAAAATGAATGCATACGTGTAATCTGTATGTCCTAACTAATATTATAAATGCAAAAATAAGTTTGTTTGTTTGTTACGCTTTCACGCCTAAACCTATAAACTGATTTTAAATATGATGGATAAATGGAGGTAGCTTACAAGTTACATTATTATCAGCAAGTGACATAGGCTACATTTTGTTTCTTTATTCATCCGGGGACGAGAACTACGCGGGTGCAACCGCGGGCAAACCACTAGTAGGTATAAAGATTACATATTTTTCATTGCACTTTCATTAATAATATTACATCCCGTCTTATTGCCTCTTCTGGTGATGGGAGGGCTGGTATATCTTTCGCCCAGAGAATCGGAATTGCGATTCAAAGGGGAAATGCTGCTAGCATTCTTGCCACCATTCCACGCGGTCACGATTTGTACAGCTACTATTTTTGATATTTATTTGTAATATATTTAAAGCTTTAATGTTATTTATACAACACATTATACTAATCAAAATTTGTTTCATTTATATATTTATAAATCAACATACTCTTGTTTTATTAAGTAATTTATCTGTTATTATGCACTGTATGGTGTTAATGGATCCACAGAGTAAGTGGTTTTGGAATACAGTTCATATTGATTAATAAAATCTGTCTGTTCCATCTATCTGAAACCGAAGTACTAGTAACAACAACGTAGTTGCCGTAGCAGCACTCTGAACATATTCATTTATAACGTATCGTATTGTAAGCAATTTGCGTATATTCGCACCATAGGCTCTTAGACTATGCTTTGAAAAATGTTACCTTTATAGCGTAAGAACGCGTGAATCGTGAATTAACCGATGATCGTGGGTTCAAACCCGGGCAAGCACCGCTGAATTTCATGTGCTTAGTTTGTGATTATAATTCGTCTCGTGCTTTACGGTGAAGGAAAACATCGTGAGGAAACCTGCATGTATCAAATTTCATTGAAATTCTGTCACATGTGTACTCCACCAACCCGCATTGAAGCAGCGTGGTGGAATAAGCTCCAAAACCTTGTCCTCACAAAGAGGAGAAGAGGCCTTAGCCCAGCAGTGGGACATTCAAAGGCTGTTACTTTACTTACTTTACTTTTATAGCGTCTGGTAAATATACGTGATAATATATTCCCTCGGACTGGCCATGTCCTAGCGGACTGATTTATCTAGTCAGCACAGGTTAAATTATAAAACATTCGTTATCAATCATCCCGATATTCAAATTTATCCAAGAGCAAAAACGGTCATTATTTTTAACACGCCCAATTAATATGCTCATATAAATTTATGTGCCTAGAAAAGTGATTGTTGCTAGTTTGTCTTTCGTCTCGTAACATTATATAAATGATCAATAAATCGATATTTTGTTATGGATTTTTTAAAAACCTAGTTATAAAGAAAGTTGTTGGTAAAATTAGTTGTTAAAAATATGAAATGACCGAAATTTTTATTACAATCCTAGAACTTTTGCTAGGATATGCAGTAAAGAAAAGAAATAAATTCTACTCAATTTCCCTATATGAAATCTTTTGTACCCTCGAAATAATTGAAAACCATTATAGTTTATTCATATATTATAGTATTAAGAATACTTTTTACAAATTACTAAAATGTTTGCATTTACACCTAATAGTGGTATAAGTGCCTTAAGGTGTACAATCTACACAATACTCTTGTATAGATAATAACGATCTTTTAGATTTAGAAGGAGTAATAAACATTTTTGTGTGCAATACTGCGGTTTGCCCATCTTCTCAAAGGTCACCGCCTGACCGATAACGACGTCGGCCTTCTGCGGCCCGAATTCGAGACTCGTACCATAGCGTACCCTCCTACGAACGAACACCGTGCTTACAATTATTGGGTCTGTCCTTGTTAATATTTTAATAATCTTACCCGACTGGGGGAAAAGGAGAATAATTAGTTTGCTATGTGTTTATGTTTGTTTTCACTTAGACCTTTAACCTGCACTGATTTTGATGGCTGATCTGTAGATAGAAACATATCCTAACGCCTAGAAACTTACACACGCGGGCAAAGCCGCTGGCGCTAGTCTATATATAAATAGGTAAATATAAAACAGCTCAGTAGTTTCATTTGCTTACCAAAGAAAAAAACTTTTTTTTTGTTTGGTTGTAAATACAAAAAGTCCTTTAATTTTTTAACAATTATGATCGATTTTTCGATCACTGGGCAGAAATTTGTATCTGTTAAATTAAAAACTTCTTGTATAAACTTCTCTTAAACTTTCTATAAACTTATCTTGATAGATCAGACTTTACATTTACAACGTATAGGTACACTTGACGATGGAAATTATTTGTATCATATAAACATTTATTATTTTTTAACATTTATTTAGTGGTAGATCATTGTGCCAGCTCGTCTGGGTAGGTACCACCCACTCATCAGATATCCTACCGCAAAACAGCAGTACTTGCTTTGTTGTGTTCTGGTTTGAAGGGTGAGTGAGCCAATAATTGTCATATTGAAGTACTTTTTAGAATTCGTTATTTATATTTGCATAAACGAAGTATTTTGTTCGGTGGGTTTAATTAATTATGACTTATATTAATGTCACATACGAAACTAAGCTGCGTTTAAAACAATATTAAGTTGAGTTAGTGATCGTGGAATTGATTCTGTGTCATGACTTTATTTTATTTCTAAATACCTTTTTCTCGCTAATTTTAAAGACGCATCTTGTGACCAATTAAAAAAATTAAAATGTATCGATTTTAATGACCTTATGTATGTTATCTATGTATATATTATTATATGGAGTAATTTTAAAATGTGTGTTAAATTGTTGAGTGTGTTATATTAAAATCAATATTTTGACATAGATCCCTAAATTAAGAAACGACGTAAAATGAAACAATATCCGAAATTAACATAAGATTTATGTAAATCCTTTAAAGTGAATACTTGGTTTTATCTCTTTATTATAAAGTGATTATGAGTGTATGTATCGATATGACAGCGAGCTCAGGACACGAATCCTGCGGGACAATCGCGCGTGGGTGGCGTCTCCAGTATCAAGATTATGCACGCCCTCTACACCGTGTGACGGATAGAAAAGATGCTCTACTTATAAATAGTCGCTAGTCACTTTATTACATAATTTTACCTACGTGAAATACATATTTAAATAAAATAAAATTATGGTATGTTCGTCAGCATGTTTTGTTATTTGTTTTTTTATAGCAAATTAATTATTAAAACAGGACAACACCTTCCAAAAAATAGCAAAACTATTTCAGACGAGTTAAAAGAAATTAAAATAATATAATGAATACTACAGTATTCAAATCATATAATTTATTAAACAATTTATATATTAAAGAAAAAAATTGTTTACCGTTGTAATGCATACATTCAAAATAATTTAAAGAAGTCTCCATTCTTTTAAATCTTCATAAAAATTCTAACATAAAATGACCATAAAATATTTTATGTAGAGTAAACTTCAAGGCGTTGCATATTAATAATCGCCATGGTCCATTCTATAAGAACGTGTACACATTAGGCTATCGACACACTATAATTTTCGCGCCTTGTAAATTGTAATACACTCCGCTATCGTATCTTTATCATCCATAACTAAATCTAGAGTTTAATCATATTTACCAAAAGGAAAAATATTTCATTACTTAATTAAATATATCTTTGTAATCTTTACGAAAGATGAGTTCCGTACGTGCGATTCTACAAACGCATGTTAAGAAACGCGCGTTACTCGTCCCATCTGCACAAGGTCTAATTGTTACAAAGGTTTAAAACCAATAGCATGCCATGATGATTTATTCATCGCTAATGCGCATGTGTGGACTTCATTAACATTTATAATGCAAATGTTTTAAACCTTTAAATATCCGCAATATTGAAAGGGTAAGCAAAGATCGAAAACTATGAAGAAATAATATACGAAGATTTCTTACAAAATTTGATTTATTTAAATAGCAAACTTTTTAAAAAAATATAGTTCTAACTAATACTGATGTGATTAACACATAGAACTTGGAATGAATGAGTTTTATTAGAAAGATTGATTGAAGAAGTATTTAAGTATTTGACGAGCCGGTTGGCGTGGTTGGTAAGACACTTGCCTTTCACACCGCAGGTCGTGGGTTCCATTCCCATCCAGGACAGACATTTGTGTGCATGAACATGTCTTTTTGTCCTAAATCTGGGTGTAATTATTTATATAAGTATGACGTATTTACAAAAACAAAGTAGTATAATATGTAGTATATCAGTTGTCTGGTTTATATAGTACAAGCTCTGCTTAGTTTGGGATAAGATGGTCGTGTGTGAATAATGTTCCAGGATATTTATTATTTATTTACCATGTCTCAATGGTATCCCGTTCTACCGTATAATTAGATTTAGAAAACCAAGTCATAAGACAAAATATAAAACTACATTTCTTATAGCGGTTCGATATATAAACAAGCGAAGATCGATCAATTGTCAAATTGATAACTAAATATAGACCATTATTTTATTTGTCAAGCCATCCTTATAAATATGTTGGTAAATGACTGTCTACTTACAAATAGTACAAGGAATTATTAATCTATGGTAAGTTATATCTGTATAATGATAAATAATATATCTAAGTACAAACTAGTGATAGAGAGAGAGAGTAAGTAGTCCACAGCTTACATCCAATATGTTTTAATATCACTTATCTTAAAATTATGACTTTCTAAAATTTACATCACTCTCGTTTTAAGGGGATTATTTTCCGCACGACTACAAAGACGTCATTTGCAAATATACCGGACGTACAGAAGTATTGTAGCCTCAACCTTACTCCGATGATACTGTAAACAAACATTAACAGCTTCCCCGTCTGAACAGCGTACAATAGTCAAACAATGACATATCCTTCCATCGCAAATGCACTATTAAACTTAGGAACTAAGATGTTATGTCCCTTGCGCCTGTAATTACACTGGCTCGCTCACCCCTCTCATTTGCTGTTCAGCGATAGAATATCTCATGTGTGGATACCACAAAAGCCCTACCACCACCACCATCACCTAGTTCTAATAAAAAATTACAATTTTATTTTTTCAACATCTTAGATTTTTCAATCTATCTTAACTTATTCTAGCTTTTAAACCAATTTTATTCACTTACAAAACAGATTGAATAAGTTTTATATATACCAAAAATAAATAGTCGTATAGTTTTTTTTTTAAATATATTTTAACTATTATGTTATGTTTCTTAAGCAAAAATCCAAATTGATTTCATTATAGTATTGAATTAAATAGCAAACTTTCATCGAACTCACATCATCACACTTCCTTTATTTTTTTATTTATAAATAATAATTACATAATAATTATTAACTGGCAACATTGATTTCGTGAGCACTGGTTCCGTATGACTCCCCCTTGACCCCACATCTAGATACTAACATCACGTTACACAAAGCTCTTGCAAGTACTAAGGTTAATGAGATCTATAAAATTCATTTATTCAAATTGTTTTAAGATAATATTAAAGTTTATTCGATTGCACGATCAAAATTGTAGCGTTTTATTTATAATCATATACTTATTTCAAATGAATGACTGACTATTAGCTTAAGAGTGAGAAACGTAATGATACTTCATAACCTAAGTCATCAGTTTAAAAAAAAAAGACATCACTCTACTTTAAAAGTCGTTTCAAAACGATTGTTCTATTAAGTTAATAATTTGGTTTTGTCATAGTCCAACAAAATATCTGAAGGAAACCACGAAGCAATCGTTATCATTTCCACTACAAAGAGAATAATAAAGTCGAAAACTCGTCAAATTACGACTGAGCCCGAAGTGGGAAAACTTTAAAGTTGACGAAACTTTTCAATCAACCCCTATGGTCGTGTGAGGAGAAAATTAAAGGGTCTCTCGCTGTCCCTTAGAATAGTGAGATATTATGGCAGTGGCTTATTGTTAAATAAACATCGTAGATAGATGAATTCCAGCGTAAAGTGTGAATGACGTACTGTTACTTTCGACCCCGTTGCCAGCACATAACAAATGAAATGTTTTGTTATTCTTACAATGTCAGAAATAATCAAATATTAGGTGAGAAATAGTGTCAGAAATAAATTATAATTGACGTGACATATATTTAATCTGTTGTTAATATTTTGATGTGTGTGGTGTAGAATAGATAATGCTATTTCACCATAAACTTAACGTTATCTTAAGGCAAAATAATAATAATTATAATATTTAGTTTTCCACATATATATAAAAAAACCTGTGCCATGTTATTCTAGCACAAGGACCTCAAACTTATCTTTCACTTTGAACTACCTTCAGTCGAAAAACTTACACCGGTGATGTTGAGTCGAGCGACAAGTGTATTTATTATCTATATCAACCGCTTATCCGCGACACGGATCACTGTTAGAATTGATAAAGCTATTTCCTCAAGAAACAGAAAAAATCTATCAATCGCTGACAAGATGTAAAAAAAGGTTTTATTTATTAATATTGTTATTATTATTATTATTTTGGGAAACAAGTATATCATATAAGTTTTACAGTTAAATACAAAACAATTTAACTATGGATAATATATTCTCAAATAATATTATTAAATTCTTATTTATTGTCTCCTACCCACATTTTTTTAATTGGACAGTTATAAAGTCAATATAAAAAGAGAACCATAATTTAAAAGATATAAAGGACTTTCTGAATGAAGACTCCATTCTAATTAACATAAAAACTGGCAGCTAATGAAACTTTTCAATATGAGAGTAACTTCACACTACAGGAATCGGAAATAAAATAAAAGTAAGCGTAAATGTGAAACAAAGAGATATATGGACAAGTCCGAGCCAAATTCCGGCTATTCATGTCCCGTTTCCGAAAATAAAATTTTCGAACGAGTTAAATGCACTTTATCTGGGTACAACGCGAATGTAGGTATTTGTGATAGGTATGCCCTACTTATGTATTTCGCTGTTTTCACGTGTCATATATACTATTTGATATATACTTTGACATTTCATTTTGTAACTTAGCAGTTCTCTATAATATTTTCATATTGTCTTTAATTTCTATAACATTAATACGAATGGTTACGAGGGATATGTAATATGATCTATCATGGTTGATTATTACTGCTTCTGCTGCTGCTTCGTATTTGCCTTTAATTAAAATAAAGAATAGGTACCATTTTATTCAAAACAGTAAGTAAGTAAGGTCCTCCAGACTGATTTCGGCCACGGCGGCCAATATCAACCGAGATTAGCCAACTGCGCAGGAGATATTATAGTGCACAAGTGTGTGCGCACACACAGGTGCACTCTCTTTTCCTTAGCTCTCATAATCCAATGGGACGGCAATCCGACACGACCGGAAAGAGTTCAGGCGCAGGGCCAACGGCTTAACGTGCTTTCCGAGGCACGGAAGTGTCACACGGAAGGACCACACTTCCAACTTCCAAACTCAAAACCCCAATAACTATTTATTTGCCCGTCCTGGGAATTGAACCCAGGACCACCGCGTCTGAGGCCTTTTATCAAGCCACTAGACCAACGAGGCAGTCAATTCAAAACAGTAGCAGTGTAACTGTTCATATTAACAAATGCTTTTAGACTTTTAAAATAATCAATATATTATGAAAATGACTCTTTGTTCTGTATTAAGTATTCCGAAAAGTAAAATTCCTTGTTTTCAATTTGTCGGTTTGTTTATTATTTTATATGTGTGTCGCACGTATCATATATTATATGATATTGAGATGATTAATAAAATACCTGTTAATAAATTTTATATATATATATATATATATATATATATAATGACATTATTAATTATTTTATATGTGTGTCGCACGTATCATATATTATATGATATTGAGATGATTAATAAAATACCTGTTAATAAATTTTATATATATATATATATATATATATATATATATATATAATGACATTATTAATTAAATTTTAATGTCATTGAATATAGGTTTATCATAATTTGAATATTTTTATAATTTTACAAAATTAATATTATAACAAAAAAATTAACCAAAAGCTTTTTTTTACAAAATAGTGAGGAGGACGAGAGTATGGGCCACCTGTTGGTAATTGGTCACCAACACCCATAGACATTGGCATTGTAAGATATGTCAACCATCACTTACAACGCCAATGTGCCACCAACCTTGGAAACTAACAATCTGTTATTTTATTCTTATTATGAATATTCAAAAACTTTTGTAACACAAGAAAATGTAACCCGGTTAAATGAGATGTTACCTAGCATGTTCTAAGCAATATAATCATTATAATACATTATTATTGGTGGGCTTAAATGATATTTGTATCTATATATATACCTTCCAATATTACCCTTAGAATTCCAATAGTAGTGAGTAAGACATGCTTACGCGAGTGTTGCCCGGCGCGATGACCGTCGGACAAACATACGAACGCTTATATTTATGTTTTTTGTTGGCTCCCGTCCAGATGACCGCTGCGCAAACGCATACGTTTATTTAGAAAGCGTTCAATTCTGTCTGCGAAATCGTTTGCGGAAAAGTTAAATGGCACACTGACTCGATGTTTATTTTTATGCATTTTTTTTATTGACGACTACTACTGTCAGCTAAAATATTTATTTGTATCAATTTTCAAGAAAAAAATTCAAATTGCTTTTTTATAAAAAGTATAAATCAATAAGAAATATATTCTAATTTTCAACTAAAATGTTTTAAAACATATTTTATAAAAAAAAGTCGCGAATGCATCTAGTTATAACCAATAATTCGCGGACTTAATATATAGAATAATATCAACGCAACTCCATTGAGAAAGATTAAAATAAAGATAAGCATCAACAATCATAATTTTCGTCCAAAGATGCTTTATTTGTGTTAATAAATAGCATTTTCGGCATAGAAAACCTGCATGGTAGAATAAAATTCAAAGTAGAAGTAAAATAAAATTCTGACACCTTAATATCGACCAACCCTCATTGGAGTAACCTATTAGAATAAGCTCAATTTATGTAACCACCAACCCACATAGGAATCCATCTAGCGTGGTGGACTATGCTCCAAAACCTTGCCCAAGTGAAGGGAAAACTTTGCCCAGGAGCTGTTTTTAAGTATTAATAAGCACACAACATACAACAAATGTTGCTATAACAAAATGTTAAACCGAAAATTAATTTAAACGCCTAAGCGTTTATAACAGTAATCTTTTATATAATACACTTTTACCAAATGACATAGCGATTTACCGCAACAAGCTGATCTCAAATGATTTAACGATAAAATGCGCAATGTAAAGTTAAACGGTCAATACAGCAGCGAACAATGGAGACGATGATTTTGCATAATTTTATTGATCCAAATATCCGTGGATCATTGATCATTGGGTCAATAATGCGTATTAAACTTGTCATGATTTTGTAGAGATGTACTAACGTAAATAATTAATTATCGATATTATTATATCTTCACTTTATCGAATCGATATTATTTTTATTTGTGAAATTTACTAAATTTGCTTTACGTTTTATAGGAAATGTGTGTATTTAAGAAGCAATTTTTACATTCAATTGTATGAAAATTACTGGTGATAGGGTTCTATGTAGGCCTGTCTGAGTAAGTCCTTCCACTCCCTAGTTATTTTAGCGCCAAAACTCAATATTATGTATTGCTATCTTCTAAATGATGAAAACTGTGTAATACAAGGCAGAAAACACCTTCAATCTCATGGTAAGCAGTGCATTCACGAAGTAAAATTTAGAAGTTCACGTACATTCTTGGACTAATTTGAAAAAAAATACGATAATCTTTTATTAACTCTTATTAACATTGTAAACTTTTCTTAGACCAGTAGTTGCATATCACATGTCAAAATAATATCTCATTAGAATTGACAAAGTAATGCCAAAAATAAAAATAAAACGGTTATAATATGTATGTATTATTTATTTTTGAAATAAAATAAATAATTATGATCATTTAAAAATCAATTCAAACAGAAATGATTTCATAAAATGGTATTTACTAATGGAATGGAATTCAATCAACGTTTAATTAATAGTTGAATCGATTATCATAATTTAAAAAAAAAACAATATCGATAAACAGTCGATGCTCACACGGTACGAGTACAACACGCTTACGTGCAAATTCGCTGTCCGACGATGCGTGCCAAATGACATGATCGATCATAGCTTTATACTTAAGTCCAGGTGTGGGTTCGACGTATGCAACAATTTGGATACACAGACTTTAAGAAAACATTTTTATTATTACAGCACGTGCGTTAAATTCAACATTTGTGCGAGAGACGTCACTTACTTTTATTTTTTATTATTCATTTTAGACTTTAGTCAACGTTCTTTAACGCTGTCAAACATGTGGTCTAAAATGTCTTGTTTCTTATGCTTAAAATCATTGCAAGGTAACCTGGATAGGTGGGATGAGAATCTGCACCTCTGTATCCACAAACCTTCATTAAAGTATGGACCAAACCTACTCCTCAAAAGGAGTAATATATACAGGCTGTTACTTTATTTAAATTTAAAATATTAAGAACACTAAATTATATAAAGTACTTTACAGATAAGTTGATCTAATTTTAATCTGTGTTTTAAAAACAAGACTACTACAGTAGAGAAATCAGCATCATTTTTTTTTAATTCCAAATAACACACCGTGGGATTTGCTTTGCAATTAATATAATATAATTTTGTAAAAAATATATCTGATATGATCCACGTATTCATTGAAGATTGATGAACTATACCAAAAACCTTCAAGCTAGTATCAAGAAAAATCGTTGGCTTAGGAAAGCGTATCACATACACACAAAAACATAAATTTACCTACATGTACTTAAAAATGTCAACTAAATTTAAATAAAGAACATTATAAAGTAATTCTGTCACACGTATGAGGTAATAAAAACAAACGCGAAACTTCTCAACTTTCAAATCAAACACCGGCCAATATTTGCACCCCATTGTTTACGCAAACTTCTCACATGCCGGTTAACACGCAAAAACCCTTGTTGCCCAATAAAAATCACCAACAAGTCCGGTCGGATATCAGAAATTTTCCCACCCTCAAAAATTCCTTGTAACAATTTTATTACATCGAATAGCTAAGCGAAATAGGACCTTATAATCTAAATAGTAAAGGTTACTATAACTGTATGTAAATATTTGTGGATTAAGGCTTTCCCTTTCAGTAAATTTGGTCCATATGTTAGGACAAGTGAACTGACTTCTTTACTGGACACCCTAAATTGAGTGCGTGAGGGAGGAAATGGTATTTATTGGAATTTCCTATGGGTGAATATCTCGATCACTCTCGCGATAGGGTTCTTTGATGGAGGTGATAAGTGAATTTACAAATGGCTTTTATTTGGTTTACATTCAGAGATTGAAAATTATAGAAACAAATGAAGTTAAATGGTTATAATTGAAAATGAAATATATTTTGATAACACGTTGGAATAAGTTCCAAACCTTCTACTCAAAAAAGAAGTCCAGCAGTCGGACATTTAGACGACTATTACTTTACTACTGGTATTTAGTACTGGAAGATAAAACATATTAGTTGTGAAGTCAATTAATACCCACAAGTACTTTATGTAACTTCCATTACATTAATATTTATTCACCAACTCCTTATTATTATATAGTAACAAGTTATATAACAAGTAACTACATAAAGTATTAAATAATTTAAAAAAAATGGGATTATTGACGATAGTAAGGATCATTTTTTTTATTGCATAAGAATGCGGACGAGCATGTGGGCCACCTGATGGTAAATGGTCACCAACGCCCATAGACATTGGCGTTGTAAGAGATGTTACCATCGCTTACATTGCCAATGCGCCACCAACCTTGGGAACTAAGATGTTATGCCCCATGTCCCTGTAATCACACTGGCTCACTCACCCTTCATACCGGAAAACAACAATGGCAATTACTGCTTTTTTGCAGAGGTAGAAGATCTGATGAGTGGGTGGTATCCAGTCGAGCTCGCACAATTTTCTATCATCAAAAAATAGCATACATATATATTATATCGATACATCAGCTTTTATCACAACCAACAAACCTGAACGAAATATATTTTGATATTTTCTCAAGATTATCACAGTTAACTGTAACATAAGACTTAATGACATTTAATCAAACAATCGTTATTTCCAAATAAATTGTATTTTCGTCTTATAGAACGTAAACCGGACGAAATTAATTAACGATCCACTTAAAGATTTTGAAATTATGGTTATGATAGGTTATAATCTCATAATTTCAATAAGCAACTTGCTTCTTAAAAAATAATAATTTCAAATTTAATACATTTCAAATAGAATGTTAAGCAAATATTACTTTTATCAACCCTCAGTCCTGAATAATTCATTTCACACACCGGAAGTGGGATCAATTGGGCGGAAGACTTGACCGGGTCGAGTGACCCTTCCCTTGTCCCTTCATCATTTTAAGCCCTCATGAAAGCGACTTTTAGGATTCCTTGAGCATATTTACTTGAGTAAGCTAAGGAGATATTCGTTTTGAAAGATTGTGATACTTCAATAACAATATATTTTACAGAACTTTATGCTACTTATTTGAATGCTAATGGCTAATTGCAATTTTTTTAGACAAATAGGTACGATACGGTAGATACAGTATACGGCAAATGGGCCACCTGGTAGTAACTAGCCATCATCGTCCATATATATGATACTGTAAGAAATATTAACCATTCAAACACATCGCCAATTCGCCACCAACCTTGTGACCTAAGATGTTATGTTCCATATTCCTGTAGTTTCACTGGACCACTTACCCTTTATACTAGAACGAAATAATACTGAGTTCAACTATTTAGCGGTAAAATGATGAGTGAGTAGTACATTGCCAGACGGGCTCACACAAAGGCCCACAACCAAGTACAATAACCAAGATAATGCAACGTTGTTATTTCTCTTATCTTCAAAAAAATGTTGTTATTACCTATACCTATAGAAAAATAAACTTGAGCCATTTAAGACAATTGATCAGTAGTAACAATGGAATAGTCGTTTTTTAATGCAATTAAAAAAGAAAACGAAATAAAATTAACAATTTATTAAACAACAATACACTTAAGAAAAAAATTTACAAAAGTCGTCACAAAACTTACAATTTCTTGTTATTAAAATATTCTTGATTACAAAATTTTATTTTCTAGGAACCAACACACTTGCCCCAGCAGTAGCGATAACACTTTTACAGCCACAGCCTATCTGTATGAATAAACAACTACTAAAAGCATAGGATTCCGAGATAGATAATGTTGCAAGTTTTACAAAAAATATTTAGCGATGTACGACACAACATAGATACTAATAGTAGCTTATATGCACAAGTATGGCAGTAGCATATAGATTCCGGCAAACCGAAGAACAGTCTGCTGAGGTACGCTTAAAGTAATGCGACAGCGAATATGAACTTTCTTGTCGTTTCGTTGTAAAAAGGTGTAGCCAAACTTTGAAAAACACTGTTACTCGTACTTTTCTTTTGTCACTCAGGTATGTTTCATAATGTATTCTTTTTCTCTACGTATGTTCTCCATCTCGTATTTTCTTTTATACAAATGTGACCTTAACGACCGTCTGTAAGACCAACAATATTGTAACGAAGAACAGCACTGACGGGGGAATAGTCTTCGAGGATTTATTGTCTTGCACGAGTGATCTGGGCGCCACTACAGTCGGTATGGCAAATGCTTGATTATTACAACGGTTTAACTAAAAACAAAAAAAAAATGATTTGATTAATTTTTCAACATCAACTGAAATAAAGCGAATTCTAGTAAAAAACTTGATAAATAATATTACATAAATACTATTTCAAAAATATATGTAACAGCCTGTGAATGTCCCACTGCTGAGCTAAGGCCTGCTTTTTTGGGGAGAAGGTTTTTGAGCTTATTCCACCACGCTGCTCCAATGCCGGTTTGTTGGAATACACATGTGGCAGAATTTGAGTGAAATTTGACACATGATGTTTTCGTTCACCGTTAAGCACGAGATGAATTATAATCACAAATTAGCACATGAAATTCAGCGGTACTTGCCCGGGTTTGAACCCACGATGATCGGTTAAGATTCACGCGGTCTTACCACTGGGCCATCTCCGCTTTTTTGCTATTTGAATTCATCTAATTTATTAATAATATTATACAGTGCACAATTAGAAAAACTCCTTATAAATCATTTTACCCTTTTATAATAACGGTCAATAGTAAATCCCAAACAATATATTATAACACGGTAATAATATTTCTTGTGCTTTTATTACATACATCACAACACGTCGTCTCCGGAGAACCGATGCATCCCGACTTACAGCCTCGGACGACTGCCTCAAAAGTATTGCCCTTTGATATAACAGATGTGGAACACTTATCATCGACACTATGACACATGATCGTTTGAACTCTGGAAACAAATACAATACGAACGCCCAATCAAATATGCTTATAATTATTGTGGAATTTCTATTGCAATATATTAAAATTGTTCAATGTTTCGTCGTTGGCCGAGCATAAACCACCTTGAAACATTTCTCGTTTAGGTATTGATTTATACAAATAAACAAACGCAAAAAACAAGTACTTAGTTTTTGAAATCTACAAAACCCAAAAAGTTTTCGTGTAATAAATTTAATTATCGAATTACTATCATTAGTCGTTATACAGCTAAAGTAACTGAAGTCTCAAACTGAATTCTTCTCAGAAACAATTATGGAGGTTCTGATAGATTTTTTTGATTTGATGCTGAATATGATATATATAACGGAAGTCCCATAAGGTTTTATATATAGTTTTATACAATGTCTTCTTAATAGAAATAGTGGAATACAGTATGTCTTCTTCATGCTACAATCATAAGAGCTTAATAATAATTATACCTGTATTTTGTAGGATCCAGACACGCTTTGAGTGGTGTATCAGATTTATATGCGCAAACATAGCATTCCAGAGGGCGCATCTTAGTCGTCCTAGTTACCGGAATTGAATGCGTCGTATGCAATAGTATAGCCGGTGCCCGCCTTCCCACACTTTCTTCAGGCTTATCTGCTACAGGTTCATCTTCATCATCATCATCTTCGTTCTCATCACCATCGTTTGAATCGTCTTTTCTTCTATGCAAAATGGATATGTTATTTAAGGCACTTATTTACTTGGCGGTAGCGATACCACTAACTTATAATTTAAACTATTGCTAAACAGTAATACTTTGTTGGAATGGAACAAACTTTGACCCCTAATAATTAGATGGCTCATTTCTCCGAGTGCCTTCGTCTTTAAAATAGTATATAAATAATATACCTAAGTATAATTAATAAATTTGGACTTGATTTAATTTCTAGTTAAAGCGCTTTATCGCTTCTAAGCGTGTCATTAACAACTATGAGTTATTTGACAAAATAATAAGTCATAACATTGTCCCTATTTTAATACGCTATTATTTCTTTTAAATAAAAAAATATTAACAATTATAGAGTTTGATAGAACAAATTCGTTGCGTTTCTTTGAGAGTTCCAGTCTTTTCTTTTTCGAGTCACTGATATTTTATTCTTTAAATACCAATAAGTAAATGTTATGCTTCATTATTGAATAAATAAATTGAAATTAATTATTAGGAACACACACTGCAATCAACCCATACGCTTAATAATTTGTTGCGACATAGCTCTCCATAACAATAATATATAGAAGCGTGGACTTGAAATTATTTAAAGTATCATAAGCTTTACATTGCAAGTCACGATACAATTGATTGTTATATATACAGATGAAAAACATAATGTATATTACATTTTTGTAAACCAAATTAAAACCAACTTACTCTTCATCGTCATCTTCCTGTGTTTTGGATATTGAAGGTAGAAGTAAAAGGACCGCAAGCACCAAACAATACCTCCACCGAACCATGTCACTTTCTGGATAACTCCTACACTACGAAATTTATCCTCTTTTACACGATAGATTTGTCATTTTATAACCTAAACTGTTTAAAATCCATTTAGTGGTTGAAAATTTTACAACTGACAGCGGTCGACGAATTTTATGTTTGGAATTTTTCTTTTTGTTCTTCTTAAAAAGTTTTTATTGATATTATAAACCTATTTCGTTGAAAGTATGATAATAAATACTGATAACTTATTAAAATAATAATACAAACTTTACAAGCTATTTTTATTTTTCAATAGATACATACAGAAGACTTTTTTGAAATATTTAGTTATACAATACTTTTACTATTTCAAATCTCAACGAAAAGCAATTTAACCTTATCCTGACAAATACATTTAAAAGAAAAAGAATTTGGCTGGTTTTGAAATCTGAACATAGAAAAGAATTCGATAAACAAACAAACCATACCGTAATCAAAAATTTATTATAAAATACGATATGATTTTGTTAAAAATGTGTTAGCCGTGACATCTATTGACGAGTTCTCGAACTAGCTACTCGCAAATAGGTGGCGCTTGAATGTAAAATTGATCGTAAATGTAGCTAAAATTTGAAAAAATAAAAATTTTATAATACATATTATATATACTTTAGATAAATTTGTACACATAATATACATATATTAATGACTTGTTAATTTTATGTATGTATATTTTTTAACTTCAGTGATAATAAATTACCAAGTTATATGATTAAAAAACATTAGATTTATCTCATTAATGATACAAGAATATACAGATTATCTATTATTTAAAATGAAAGGCTGTTCGACCTGTTGTCAAGCTTTTAGAACATCCCGAAGGGGAGGAGACTTCCTCCTGATGTTTTGAACAAAGTAGGAATACTTACTTTTTCAAAATATTAGCTCAATATTTTCGCGTACAAAAAAAATATTTTGATAAAGTCAGTGACAAAAATTTTATAATCAAGAGTCAAGAATGATAAATTAAATCAAGAATGATTAACATCAGGTTTTGAAAGCGTGCAAATTCAATACTTTGTCATAAACTCAAATTATTTGTCATAAATTCTAGATAAACAGTTTACATTCAACAATAAATAAATTAAAGCATTAATTAAAATTATTATTAATTAGCTATGGTTTACCTGTTACGATAGATGTTAGATTTCAATGAATAAAATAAAAATACATTTATTTTAATAAATAAGGCGAATTAATCCGTACGAAATCATTTAGACGATAAAAGAGCTCTCAGTCGATACTCAAGTTTTGGTATGCATTATATAAATATAACTCTATATTGTGATTGTTACATATTAGGTACAATGTATGATGATCAAAAAAGAATAAATGCAGCAAGAGTAGCTGTTAACGCTATTTACAATCATAGACCGCAAGACGGGATATTTTTATCTAAGTCGGTATACTTACAGTGGTATCACTTTATGTGAGAGCAAACGAGCAGGAGGCTCACCTATGACAAGGAAAAGAAGGAAGAAATTGACTACAACCGTCCATGGACATCTGCCACACCCGAGGACTTACAGGTGTGTTACCGGCCTTTGAAAATTTACAACAATATAATGTATTTCTGCAATAATATGGATTATTTTCATAGAAACAGTGACAACCATTGTATAAAAACGAGAAATGTCATTATGTTTTCGTCTCTGCAAAGTTCATTCATGCATCTTTAATAAAAATCCTCAAACACGGACCTTTAGCTTTGTCAATTAAACCATTTTTTGATTATAAAAGTGTGGAGTTATTCGTGATTTCCGTGCACGTACAATATTGGAATTTTAATTAATTATCTTTGTAACTTAACAAATCATAAAAGAGTACCGTGTCTTTTGCTGGTTTTGTTAGAATCTACACTCCGAACCGGTTTACCGAAAAGTTACCAATTTAAAATTTAATTTTATCTTGTAAATTGACGTTTCAAAGCTTCTAATCTTCTTTCCAAACCTATAGGTAGCTTTACATTTTCCTTTACATCATTTAAATTACGTCCGTTATCGATTGATAAGTTTCGTAATTAAAAGCAGACTTAGAGCATATCAAGGAATAAAGAAAGTTGTAGGAAAATATGCACAACATAAAAAATCACAGACGTTTACAGCCTGTTACGGCAATTTGTACTGAAACTACGTTTAGTACTTTTCTCCTCTTTTTCCTTTCTATTTCTTAAGATAGGTAGGCCAACGAGCATATGGGCCTGATGGTAAGTGGTCACCAACACTCATAGACATTGGCAGTATAAGAAATGTTAAGCATTGCTTACATCGCCAATGCTCCACCAACCTTAAGAACTAAGATTTTATGTCCCTTGTGCCTGTATTTACACCAGCTCACTCATCCTTCAAACTGGAACACAAAAATACCAAGCTCTGCTGGTACATACACAGACGAGCTTGCACAAAGTTATACCATCGAGTAAATGCTATCCTAAGTTAATGCTATCAAAATATACACAGACTCTATACTATCAAAATAAAATTGATTGTCCATTAAAATTTTGCAATATGGCTTTTTGTATGACTGAAAATATGCAAAAAATGGGAAAATCCATAACTCCTTATAATATGTTTTCATCGGAAATATTCTCTCTCTTCTGCACTTATATTCGTATATTTCGAGTGATCTTGCATTTAAGAAGTTGTTAGAATCACGAACAAAACAATTATCTAATATCATTTAAAATTAAATGTTCTCTAATGAAAAATATAACACGACTGGTTTATTTTTCGCACAGAAGATCGGAATCACGATTCAAAGAGGAAATGCTGCTAGTATTCTTGCCACGTGGCTATAATTGGTACAGTGGCTATTTTAAATTTTCATTTGTATATATTTAAGGCTTTAAAGTAAATAAATTAGCAGGAAACCTGTCACATATTGTAAAACTCGTAGAAGAGACGAAAATCTTTATATTTTAGGATCAGTCCAAATAGATGACGATGCCTGGTTCTAACATGTCTGTTCGATGATGATCAGCACCGTAGTCAGTTTCAGTCCGTAGTCACTTTTCCTGAGGAAACACAGGAAAAGGAGCATTCCACGATAAGAAATGTAGGGGAATTCAAAACATTTAATTTAAATTATTTTTAAACATCGTTTATAATTGTCAAATTAAGTATAGAGAGTACAAATTTATTGTTATTTTATAACAAGGTGAGCTAATATCACCTTTTACTTTTAAAATTCAAATGATCCTTCCGATGTTACCATAACATTTACAATTTTATGGCGCTGAAAGACCATAAAATAGACACCATTTCAATTTTTATGTTTCGTTATCGCAATCCCAAGTAGCGGTGAAGTAATCTAATTAGAAATTAGGGAAATTCCCGTTTTTTTTTTAAATAAATCCTTATTTATCTAATCCCTAACCTATAAAATTATGACACATTTTAATAGAGTGTCTTTGTTTATTTATAAGCGAAGTCATCTCAACGTCAATAATATATAGTTTTCTTTTCTTTAGTTGTTTGTGGTATGTAATGTGCTTATATTACAAATAAATTACATATGTCAGTCTAGATTACATCCATCTTACATTAGTACATTACATCTTACATCCAAGCTTCTCTTTTACAAACGTGTTCAAGTTTTTACAGTAGCTATTTGTTGCAAATTTTTTTGATATTAAACATTACTATCAAAATTCTGTTATCAATGATCATGATACAGATATAAATTGAAATTATAAAAAATACACTATTACATAAATATTATTAAATACAAAACACTGTATGTAAATATAAAATTGTCTTTGATTTCGACGCCATTTGTTTTTATTATCATTTAAATTATATATTTATCAATAAATAAATAAATAATTTAAATGACGAATTAATTTTACCGTCTATATAACATGATATTTGGATATCGTTATTTTGTATTTTTTCAAGATGATATAGAAATCTTATTAGAATCTTGGTCTATCAAGTAATTTTTTTTAAGTTTTTTTAAGGTTTTTCTTATTTAAGTAATGTATTTTTATTTTATTGTATAGGTAGGCGGGCGAACATATGGGCCACCTGATGGTGAGTGGTCCTCATCGCCCATTGACAATACCATTAATATCTTGGGACATTATTCACACACGGCCATTTGATCCCAAACTAAGCAGAGCTTGTACTATGGAAACCAGACAACTGATATACTACATATACTATTTTTCCTTTTGTAAATACATACTTATATAGATAATTACACCCAGACTCAGGACAAACAGAAATGTTCAAGCACACAAATGTCTGTCCTGGGTGGGAATCGAACCCACGACCTGCGGCGTGAAAAGCAAGTGTCTTACCAACCACGCCAACGGCCTCGTCGTTGTAAGAAATGTTGACCACCGCTTACATTGCCGATGCGCCACTAACCTTGGAACCTAAGATTTTACGTCCCTTGTGCCTATAATTACACTGGTTCACTCACCCTTCAAACCGGAACACAACAATACAAAGTACAGTTGTTTTGCGGTAGAATATCTGATGAGTGGTTGGTACCTACCCAGACGAGCTTGCACAAAGCTCTACCACCAAGTAAATAATTAAAAGTGCTTGTTTAAAACGTACTCTCACAAAATATAGTTATTTTGATTTTCAATTTTGATAGTGGTAACGTAATGGAGAGTTTAAATTATAACAAAATGCCAATTTAAGCAACCCCGTTCGGGTGTTTATCATTCATCACTTATGCTTAACGCTACGCATCACTACTTAGTATTATTGTGCTATGTGGGTATTGGGCGAGTGAGTATAATTACAGGCACAAGGTTCGTGTCACATTAACGATTCAAGGAACGGAAAAATTCTTACAGCAACATTGGCTATGGACGGGAGTGACCGGCAAAAACAGTTACAGTAACAATAATAAAAATATATTTTAACGTTATATTCCAGCGTCCCCTTCCCTTCACATGTCTACGCGTGCTGGCTCTCCATGTCACCGCCTAACTGTGACATCAATTCCATCGCGCTCGAAGAAATTTGGCAACTCTTTTCTTTGTCGCTCCTCTAAAAAATTGAATTCTTTACCAGCACACGTGTTCCCCTCTTCTTATGACCTGGGTTTCTTCAAACGAGGCGTGAAGAAGCAACTTGCGGGCCGGCAAGGCGAGGGCGCCTTGTGCAGATCATTCTTTCCCACTACTATACTAGCCGTCGTCACGTTTGGACTCTACTACCACTTACCATCAGGTGAAGTAGAGTCATTTGCTCTCCCGGGAAATATATAAAAATAAATAAATCTGAATTGCTTAATTATTATTTCATACAACTATTATTTCATTCTTGTATTTGTATAAAAATATATACTAATGGTTTTATTTTAGTAGAGTATTACATGCTCGTGAAAAACATTAAACGGTCTTAACAAAACGAAGTTATTGTGGAAACAATTAGAGCTCGCCTAGACCCTAGGCCAATCCAGCAACGTTTTAACGTTAGGTATATCAAAGGGCTTAAGCTTCCATCAAAGGTGCTATTAATAACGAAGAGCAACCTAAACGTGGCTTTTTCAAACACGCACACACTCGCCCCTTTCCGTGTCTCTCGCCTAGCCGGCTCCGCTGTCGCCCCACAAAGCCGGCCCGCCCGCAATCCCCGTACAAACCCGAATACACGACCTCATTAAAAAATGAAACTCTACAAACGTGCCCCAGACTACAAAACGCAACTTGTCAAAGCGAAAAGCGCTACCTAGTGGTGAGTAGCGGAACTACGCCACTCGCGGAACCAACCTCTGTACTTTTTTAATTAGCCTCATACACTGAATGAATGCGTGAAATACGTTAGATTTTTTTTCTCTCGTACGCGGTTAGTTTGGTTGCTTTGAGTAAAGTATGTTAATTCAACGGCTCTCATGTTTTTTGAACTGTTCGTGAGGGAGCGTAACTTTGTGGCATAGAGTGCTTAATTAGCAACGAATTACTAATAATGTTATTTAACAATATTTTTTATGGGAAAGCGAAAAAATCAAGCATTACATCTCGAATCTTTGGTTTAATCATGAAAAGAGTTTTAAGATGCGGTGTCCGTGAAAGTGTACAAGTCGCGCAAGTCTTTTATCTCGGCTAGGTTCGCTCAAAAAGTGCAAACTCTGTACAAAGTTCACTTTCGCCTTGTGAACTAATTTTTCGCTCGGTGTCAAGTTCATGGCTGTGGGACGAGGGGTGCGGGGTGTGCGGGTGTGAGGGGGCGAGGGACGGGGCGCTATGATAAAATAAAATATTCATTATGATTGCTCCGAGCGCCAATGTTCACGAAAGCGCGATTGTGCTGCTGACGAGAATTGGCCCTTGAAATATTGAATTTCAACAATCTATTTAAATAATCAGGAATAATTTCAATTAAATAATAAAAATATTATCTATATCATATAAAATATTTTTTTAGCTTTTTCTTAGCGAACCTAAAATCTGGAATTACTAATTCATTGCGTGCAAAATAAATTGAAGCTGACAAACTAAGACTTTTCCTTTGAACATTTGAACATTCATTTAAAAATTCCTTTGAACATTTATTTACGGAATTACAAAAAATTGATTTTGTATGAAATATTATACATTTAAGAAATTTACTGCTCTATTAGTATACCTTTTATAAAAATATGTCACTTGCCCACACACACATCATAATACGCTCTACCACCAATTAGCAATACTCGGTTAATAATAAATCAAACTTAGTTCCTAGTTGGAAGCGCATTGGCGATGGCAGGAATGGTCATTATTTCTTACGGCGCCAATGTGTTGGCCACTTACCATCTGGTAGTCCATTTGCCCGTCTTACCAACCTATATTATATATCAAGCATAATAAATAACTAAAATGAAAGACTAAAGGAGCCAATACCATAGAACTCGACAAAATAGTAGAAGACTTGAAAACTGACGTAAAAATCGTCCCAGACCTACCTCAACGGGGAACGGCGAGACTCGCAGATTCTTTTCTCACTCTTAATTAGCCCATTAATTTGTTGGCAAAGTTTATTCTGTTCGCACTTTGTCGATTCACACCAGACTTGAAACAATTTATGAAGACTTGTTAAATGTTTAAATATTAAATGTATTTGTGTTTAGAATAAATTGTTTTATTACTTATAATATAATAAATGTTTTGTAAAGTATTTGTAATTATTTTTAACTCTGTTTAACTTTTGAATTCCATAGTTTTTTTTAATATATTGTACTTTAGCGAGACGGTCCAATCTATAAATATACTTATAGTATACATGAAAACATATTGTTTGAAATTATATTGCTTTTTGTTTGTTTTATTTTCTCGAGCCATAATTATGTAGTTTATTAAGTTCAGTTATATAAGTTAAATCAAAAGAACTATACCTACTCTTATATTATAATAACGCTGTACTTGCCTTGCCTTGCCGTGTTCTGCACCGAATGTGATTTTTTCCTAATTTTTGTAATTTTTTTCTTTGTAAAATTCTGTTGGCTAGTCCAAATAAATAACATAAAACGTCGTAAAACCAGCATAAATGTCGGATAAAAAGCCGTCACTCATGGAGAAGTGTGATGGGTTAAGCTTAAACTAATATATATATATAATTATTTCACAAAATATTATTAGGTATTATTATAGCTTATAGTCGATTAAAAAAAACGATTTTTGCTTGTATCAAATACTGTGAGCTACAAAAAATACTTAGTAAAAGAAACCTTCTTATACTTATTTAACATTTCATATTATAACTATTTATTATATACTTTACAATAAAACTTAAGAACGATCACTGCGTGCAACGCTAATTATATGATATGTTTCTAATCAAAATAAAAATGATGACAAATTGATCTTATTTTTAATTATCGGACTAACTTGCAACTTAAAATTTAGACAAAATTCCATGAATAGTTACTATTTCAGTACTAATTCTTGCTATCAATTTTATTGTATTCCAAGTTAGTGACTACATATAGCTAGGTGGGGGCTGAAAGGGAGGTTAGATCACGTAAGATCGGCGATGTCATGTACATACTGGGGCTGACAGAGTTAACATCCAACTTATTAGACATTTCGGAAATTCGGTTTAGCTCTGACATAGCTGGTTTACTGATAAAAGTGATGATAAACGATGATCGACTATCGATAAAAAAATCTACACTGAAATGTTTGTCTTATAATATATATTTTTATGAATAAATAGCTTAGAATTAAAATATTATACCATCTAATTATAATTCGAAAAGTATTTGATTTAGCTTTTAGTTATTATCTAACATGATAATATATATTTTTTAATTATTATAAATACGCCAACATAATTAAAAGTAGGTAATCATAAATTATAAATAAGTAATCGTTATAGATACTTATAAAATTTAACTGTAATTTCATATGTTACACATCCATTATATAAGATATATAGATAAGTACTAAAGTGAATTTTTTTATTAAGAAAATATATATATCAACTTGTATAAAACTGTTAAAAAAGAGCGCTGTCTTAATAAAGATAAATAATGAACAACCTTATGCATCACGCAATTCCACTACTCATTGATGGAAGTTTTCATAAGATTTTTTTTAATCCGGCAAGCTTCTGATAAATTATTATACAATAAAAGAAGTAAGACCCACATCCAAATTTGATTCCCAGATGGAATATTTAACTATCAGCTTCTAAATATGGTATTAACACGTAAAAGCGTAACAAATAACAACTCACCTTCACATTTATTATTATTTGGATTGGATTTATATTAAGGGGTAAGGTTTAAAGAAGCTTATTTCTCATTAAGAACAAAACTTCGCTTAAACGAGAAACTAATTACATTATTTTCTTATATCTATTCTATTATTATAGTTATGTTTATCGGTGTCTTTATATAAAAACAAAGGTGAGTATATATAGATTATATATCTTTTCTCAATTCTATCTTGACAGTGTCTTTTCAGTTCGGTCTTAAAGTTTTCAAAATATTTTTCATTAATATTTTTTTAGGTAAGCTATTGTAAAGTATTGCCCCTTTAAACAATATGGTTTTTGAGCCATAACTTATATATTATTCCTTTGTTCCTATAATTCCACTCAAGCCAAGGTAAAATTATTATTTGAAACCCAAATAATTATCAATTTAACTACTACTAATCTATCGATATAAAACATCGATGACAGGTACATAACTATTTGATATCCAGTTGGTAAAGCAAACGTTTGTCCGGGCTCAGCTCCACCCGGGGCCCGGGGCAAACACTCGAGTAAATAATCCTACTTACGTAAGTATTACATACCATATATGAAGTTATATGTATATATAATGTATATTTAAATAATTAGAATTATATTTCTATGTGAACATTTGATGACCATTATAAAATAGTTGACGAAAATTTTTTGGAAATATTTTTGAACGTTGATATATTCTTTTTTTTCATTAGCATTAAATTGTATATATATTATTATATATGAAAATAAAGATTTTGTTTTTAAAACTAACAAATAATAAAACATGACACATTACATAAAAATTATAACCTTATTTTCACAATAACGGATGCAATATTAAAATCATCCAATTTATTTTACATACATTTTGATAACTATTTAAAATAAATTATTCCAATAAGAGTCGATATGCGATACTAATTAGTTATATGGTAGAGTTTATATTACTGAAACAATATATTAAGTAGAAATTATTTTACACTGACACGGTACAGTATACATATTTATGCCTTGTTTATTACTCTATTTACAAAGGGCTTTACAAGAGCTTCTGAAGCGAAATTCAATATGAACATAACCTACATGTCTCGAGGCGTTACGAATACATAGAATTACATAAGAACATATGTATGAGATCAGAAGGTTCAATTTGATCTGCCGTCAGCCCTGTCTTCAGTGGACGGAATGCGAAACGGCGCTGTTTGTTTGTGGGTGGATGGATCTAGTGAAATTTCTCCTTTGTTGCTCCACTCCACCCAAATGCCGTTGGTGTAAATTAAAAGCGGATAAGATCGACAATATGAAACATTATTAGAACTACATTTTGAAAGGTTTCTTATTAGAAATTAATATTAAGTTACAAAGTTAAAAATGTATGCGGCCTTATTGTCAAGAAAAAATAAAAATGGTTTTATTTAAGTAAACTTAAACATTGATTTATTGATACCTAAATAACCTTTTTTAAATATACATAGATAAAAAAGAAAAAAATTTAAGAATAGATAGATAGATAGATTTAATTATAGATAATAATAACAATACAATAAAATCTAAGTAGAATATGTTCACTTATAAGCTATCAAGCTAGAATTGTATTTAATTAGATTATATATTATTTATTTATCTTATAGGAAAGGCAAAACATTATTCCAATCACAATATAGACTTACTATACAGGAGTACAAATAAGTTTCCGCCGTTTTTTAACACAAATTAAATATTTATTATAGAAGAACGGTAATATAAATTTATTTAAAATATTGCCCATCACTTGCAACCACTTTTTCCCATCTCTCAGGCAGCATTCGAATCCCACGTCTGAAGAACTCCTTGTCTTTTGAGGCTATCCACGAATCAACCCAATTTTTGGTATCCTCATAAGATGTGAACCGCTGCGCCGTCAGAGCATGTGCCATGGACCGGAACAGGTGATAATCGGATGGTGCAATGTCTGGTGAATACGGCGGGTGGGGTAACACTTCCCAATCAAGTGTTTCCAAGTACTTTTTCACGGGAGTCGCAACATGTGGACGAGCATTGTCATGCAGAAGAATAATTTTTTCGTGTCTGGAATAGTATTGGGGGCGTTTTTCCTTCAGAGCTCGGCTCAATCTCATCAATTGTGTTCGATAGAGGGCTCCAGTAATTGTTTCGCTCGGATTAAGCAACTCATAATACACTACACCTAGCTGATCCCACCAAATACACAGCATAAGTTTTTTTCCGTGAATATTCGTGTTTTGCTGTTGATGTTGACGCGTGGCCAGGTAATCCCCATGATTTTCTTCTTTTTGGATTGTCATAATGTATCCACTTCTCATCACCAGTTACGATACGATGTAAAAAACCCTTTTTTTATGTCTAGCTAGCAGCATTTCACTTAAGCATAATCGGCGTTCAATATCTCTCGGCTTTAATTCGTACGGAACCCAATTTCCTTGTTTATGAATAATTCCTAATGATTTTAAACGATGTGAGACTGCTTGCTGAGTGACTTCTAATGTTAGAGCAAGTTATTTTTGTGTTTGAGATGAATCTTCCTCCAATAATTCCTCCAATTCTGCATCCTCGTAAATTTTTGGCCTTCCACTGCGATCTTTGTCTTCTACGCCGAAATCACCGTTTTTAAACTTTTGAAACCACTCTCGACACGTTCTCTCACTCAAAGCACCCTCACTATATGCTTCTACGAGTAATTGATGCGCCTCAGCAGCAGATTTCTTTAAATTAAAGAAGTAAACTAATATTTCCCGCAAATGACGCTTACTTGGCTCAAATTTTGACATTTTCAACTTATAAAAATTATATTTTACCAATATAAAATCAATAATATTAATAGGTTATGTTGTTCTTGAATGTCCATACTATTTTTTAAGCCGGTTATCATCTGCGAAAGCTAACCGAAACTCCGTGCCGCGCCATCTACAATAAAACGGCGGAAACTTATTTGTACTCCTAATAGAATTGGCCGGTTTCATATTGCTCGTTATTCTGGTTGAGTCTTATAGTTATATAGCTTTATTTATACTTCTAGCGTTGAGCAGCGTTCATAATAATAACTTATCGTTTTTCTTAAAATCAAACCTAATAAAAAAAAGCCAATCGAACTGATAGTTCTTGAAATTATATCGTTAAAATATACAACCTCTTTATAAAATGTATTTAAGTACTTAAATAAATTATTTTGTAACAAGGATACTTTTTTCAATGATTTATTTGAAAATTATAATAATTATTTATTAATATTGTTGGTTCGTTTATGACTTAGACCGTCTTCGAGGTTAGATTTGGTGGGCATTATGTAGCAGCTTTGTTTCTGTTACATTATGTATTCTGCCGTGGACTTCTGTACATATATCTCTATGTAACTTAGTCGAGTTTACATTAATCATTTATATGTCACAGCATTTATTACGTGGATATTCTATTCATAATACTTTTTAAATATAAATTTTAATATTGTATCAAAATCGATTATTCGCACTATACTAATTTTAACGAAGGCTTAATTACATGTAGTATTTTCTCAAATAAAACTAATAAAAGTTAAAAATATTCTTAAAAATAAAACATTATTCTTTAATGGAACGTTGTATTTCCTCTCGCCACATTCCTGCTTAGTCGTCTTGATATATACATTATATTTAGCATCTGAAATATCTCTGTTTCTGTCGTTTCGCATTTCATTTCGTGCAATAAAACGCTGAAACTGTAGTTCGAGACGTGAACGTGGACATGTTCGCTATATTATTTATTTCTTAAATTTAAATGTGTATTTTTATTTAATGTGTATTCTGCTAATGTCGTTCTGTAATTGTGTGAATTATAGTTGTAAAGATAAAAAATCTTCACTATTATGTGAAGCTATAAAAGTTTGTTTGTCTATTTGTTCGTATGAATGAATGAATCTCGGGATGAAATAGTCCGATTTTAATATTGTGATAATCGTTGTCCGATTCCTATATAACATCAAGCTACCAGGAACTGGCGTTAGACAGGTGTTACGCCTTAAATAATATGCCAAATATCAGTCTTTTTAGGAGTATGATTGTGATTTTCGATACAAAATAAAAATATACTTTATTTAAGTACAACTTAACATTCGTCTATGTGTTTTGACAAACACAATCAAATAACATAGAGAAATTTTATATAAAAACAAAAATAAAATTTAGCACTATTACAGAATCTATATAGGTACTTGAAGTACATAGGATTGCTGAATAGCAAAAACATTTAAAAAATAGTCAAACTAAAAGTATACAGTTTCTTCATATTTAATCATTTTATTTTCACATGCGAAACTTCCAAGTAAAATGATACATGTGGTTCATATTAGTGGAGCTTAAGTTAGAACGAAGCTATACAAGCTTATAAAGTAATCGAGTAGATTAAGTAAAATTCAATACCTGAAAACTTAGTGTATAAACTTGGAAAAGCTTGGATTACGTTAACTGCTTAAGGAGAACGCAGCTCAATGATTTTTTAAAATATATGAAGCTTGTTTATCTGTTATTTAATAGCGATTTTATGCATTAAGTATGTAATAAACAATAAAAACGCATTATTGAAGTGAAAACTTCTTTAGCATCGTTGTGATTTGAAAGTCGATGAAACGAAAAAGCGACAGTAAAAAGAGACAGACACATAAATTCATAAGATTTAAGGTGGAAGAAAATGAGATAGGAAGCATTTTTTTATATAAGAGGGGGCAAACGAGCAGAAGGCTCACCTGATGGAAAGTGACTACCACCGCCCATGGACATCTGGAACATCCGAAGACTTGAAGCTGCGTTGCCGGCCTTTGAGGAAAGAGTACGCTCTCTTCTTGAAGGTTTTTAAGTGGTATCGGTTCGGACAAGTCGCCGACGAAAGCTGGTTCCCCAGAGTGATTGTATGAGGCAGGAAATGCCTCAGAAAACGGACTACTGTGGACTTCCAGACATCGAGGTGGTGAGGATGGAATTTAATACAGCATTATACAGTTGAACCCAAAATTTTCTAAAAGGTTTCACTTCTACCACGTGTAAATTGCACACATGTTTTTTTTGTTTATTTATTATATTTTAATTTAGTCTGCAGCGCTCTACCGTAAGAACTTGTAGTACAAGATAGGTTATTAGAATGGCTTGTGATTTAGAAAGGCAATCCATTTGCGATTTATTAATTAACATAATATATAAAAATAATACATAAATCTTATATAAGCTTTGTCATCAATCAATAACAGATAAGGGTATATATTTCTAATAAAGTATATTAGACTATTAGTATTGGTGGTATCACTTGGTGATAGAGCTTTGTGCAAGCTCGTCTGGGTAGGTACCACCCACTCATCAGATATTCTACCGCAAAACAGCAGTACTTGGTACTGTTGTGCTCCGGTTTGAAGGGTGAGTGAGCCAGTGTAATTACAGGCACAGGGACATAATATCTTAGTTCCCAAGGTTGGTGGCGCATTGGCGATGTGAGCGATGGTTAACATCTCTTACAACGCCAATGTCTATGGGCATTGGTGACCACTTACCATAAGGTGGCACAAATGGTCGTCCACCTTCCTACGCTATAAAAAAAAATTCGCGAGTTGACACTGAAAACCGAATTAAGCCTACGCGTTTAAATATAGACAACTCGACTCCTAATAAATATTTTTTCCAATAAGACAATCATGACAGCATAAACAGCATTCTACTTACTAATTTTATGGCTACTGCACCCTAATTTGTTTATTATACTAAATAAAAAATCAGTAATTCGTAATTTAAAATATCATAAATAAAAAATCAGTGTTTCGAATTCTCGACAAAGATTAAGAATCTACTCATAAAGTTAGACTAGCCTAAGTGAAAGCCGATGACTGAAAGACATTAAAGTTACGCGTGTGCCCGAACTCGGAGGAAAGGAACGGATTAAACCAGGAGTTGCGAACAATTTAGCAAATTGAAGTCGTAACTTGACGTATCCGCTTGCAGTTCAGCTATGCGGTGGATTTTATTATTAAATCACTAATGTTCGAAAATCATTTGATTTAATTTAGTAAATATGTATTGGAAATTGTATTCAAATTATATGTATTTGGAATCGAACAAAATAGCTAACGTAAATTATTTATCATATCCAAGAACATATTTCAATATGAAAAACTAAAGACTTATCTTACGTATTGAGTAATTTACAATATTGACTTTTAATTTCATACGTGATAAGTGAAATTTTTATACTACTTTTATATATTTTAGAATTTAAAATAAAACCATTTAACAAGAAATACAGTATTTAGTCGTTAAGATAAAGAAAACATGTAAAATCCACGCATTTTACTTATATACTTAGCTGAGCTTATATATCTTCCGCGTATGTAGGTAATTAACGATTCGAAATACATAAGTGGGTACATAAGCGGGTGAGGGGAGGTGGAATAGACGCGAAGTTGCTTAGATAATGTGCATACATTAAACTAAGACCAAACTAACGCGTATCTTGATGAAGGAACTTCGTACGCCCGCGGTCTAATTACGAAGAGGCGGGGTAAAACAGTGCCTTTGACGTGGTTACGTGGAGAATTTCATTTGCATATAAAAACTACATGTAATACATTATATTACAAATATTACGTTTTATTCTATTATTAATATTTTATTATTTAGTATATACGGCTCTGATATTTGTTGTTCTATATATCTGTAATGAAAAAAATATGTCATGAAAAGGTTTCCAAACTCTGTATAGATTGACAGATTACTATTTACATTGTGTAAAAAGTAGAATATTATAATGTACAATATAATTTTATTTGTATATGTTTATGGCTTTAATGTAAATTACTAATTTTACATTTTGATATATAATAAGAGACAGTGTTGGTATACGAAATGTATGATAGGTTTATATTATTTTCTAATGAAATAGAGCAAGTCTTCTTTTTTTAATTAAGTTATTTTTTCATAGTTTTTCACAAGAAACTTCTAACACGTTACATCAAAGCGTTGTGAATTTAATGATGATTTCTGATATTTTATACATCGAATCTTATATATTATAAATAGAATGAGCAAACTGTCGT
The DNA here is from genome assembly GCA_963151315.1 of Nymphalis c-album. NCBI lineage: Eukaryota > Metazoa > Arthropoda > Insecta > Lepidoptera > Nymphalidae > Nymphalis > Nymphalis c-album. The sequence goes on from OY720601.1 coordinate 3,868,451, forward strand.
ACGTTTATTTAATTGGATTTGTACTGCTCAATCATGCTCAACAAACTAGAAGATTTCTAATAGGTTTTGTTAAATTTAGTTAGTTAAATCTACAAATTCAATTTTTTGTCTGAGTTCATATTATTCTTTCCAAATTTGACATACTTGGGTAAGTTACATATAACCCTGTATATGTATACTTACTTTTATTTTTATATAAAGACACCGATAAATAATCATAACTTAAATATAGATTTAAGGTAATAATGTAATTAGTTTCTCGTGTAAAGTGAAATTTTATTCTTAATGAGAAATAAACTTCTTAAACCTTAAGAATTTTTTGTCCATAACTTTCATAGCAATTGGCAACAAGAAGTACGATTTTCTTAAAAAATCACTTGCTTTAACTTCTTCGGTGCAGCTGACTTTCCTCTTGTAATTGGATTCCGGGGTATCTCTGACTGGAATCCAATAACAATCTGACAGTTCTTCTTTAGTGGTTATTTCCAAATTTCAGTTGCAACGACATTGTGTGAACAACTCCACGTCAACCACTAACTTAATCAATATGGTAGGGAAAATAGAACAAAACTACTCGGTGGTAGAGCTTTGTGCAAGCTCGTCTGGGTAGGTACCACCCACTCATCAGTTATTCTAAAAAAGCGCATGAATGAGCCAGTGTCATTACAGGCACAAGGGACATAACATCTTATTTCCCAAGGTTGGTGGCGCATTGGCAATGTAAGCGATGGTTAACATTTCTTACAATGCGATTGTCTATGGGCGTTGATGACCACTTACCATCGGGTGGCCCAAATGCTCGTCCGCCTACCTATACAACAAAAAAAAAATTAAATGTAAAGATGCAAATAAGCTAACACTATCTTCTTCAGAATAGAACAGAATCACAGAAGTATATTTCGATGGAAAATTACTTTGAAACCCAGTTTGCCTTCCATTGCACTCATGAAACTCACTAATTCTAATCACCATTGAGTAAAATAAAATCTCTTTTCCTTCTTCTCGCTTTTCGGTTTGACAAAAATACATAATAATATTAATTAAAATCTACATTAATTTATAACACGGGTTGAGTCGAAAAAATATCACACAGTACTTCGTTCCTGGCGGGGGTGCCCCGACCGCAGTATTAAATTTTTAAATTTAAGTTTTATTTTAAAATGTATTTTTTTATTATATTATTTAATTAGTTATCTTTTTACGTTTTTATTTAAATATATTTGTGTTTTTTTTTATTGGTATAATGTTTTTACCTCTTTTTGTTTGTTTCGTGTTTGGAAATGGTATGATCTCCTGTAATCGGTTACGCATAGTTAGTTTTAATTTAATGTAAAGCGTGTTTTGGATGTGTTTTATATGTTATATGTATGTTAGAAATCCAAATAAATAAAATAAAATTACAAATATTTTTTTGGAGTCATTACAAACCGAAAATAGACAACTGAGATATGCTAATTGCTAAATAGACTTCCTATTGTCAAATTGTCATAAGTAAAAATTATTATAAAATCGATTAAAGTAATTACTTTTGCAAATAAATCGATTTAAATCTAAGGGTTATATGATTTGAATATCTGAATACTGAATTTACATAGCTAAGAGCAAATTCAACGGTAATGCGGATATCGGTCTCAGTTTAGCCGGATTACTGCTAAGTCCGCTCGTGTATTGGTTTTTCGTTCTTTATTCTATTTAAATATGAATTAAGCGTAAGAACTGGCATAAAATTATATGATATATATAACGATAATGTTTTATATGAAACTAAATACCCGATGGCTTCGCACGTAGAATATACCCAAGGATATACCCAAGTAGAACTTTTATCTTAAGAAGTAATAACGAAAATACTATTTTTACTTGGGATAGAAACCTCAGGCTTTTTCAGATAAATTCACCAAAATTCATTAGTTTAATGGCTTAAGAACACAGAAGATTTAACACAAAAGCAAACATTCATTTTTATTTATCGTTAATTGATTATTGCTTATATAAACTATTGATGCTATTTAAATAATCAAATGGAATTCATTGAATTTGTTTATATATAACGTGCAACTGTTAATCAGATTTTGTCTTATAAGATAATTAATTAAATCCAATTCAATCTCTTTGCTATTACAACGCCATCTGTCAATGGATAGTTACAGATTTATCAATCGAATAATTCTGCTGATTTCTTAGTTAGATGTCACCACTTGCAATACAATGCCGATTAATTATATTAATATTTGACATTAGCGCACGTTCCAAAAAGTTTTCATTATTCAGGTCATTAAATTAAATGGTGCTTCGAATGAATAATGTAAGTACCATGTTCTATTTTTGAAAATATACCAAGAGAGTTAGTAAGTGATTAGATTAATACGTTTCTTTATACAATAAATTAAAATATATAATCTCTAATAAATATTGTTTGCAAGATGTTTACAATATGTTTACAATAATAATATTATAAGATGTTTACAATAAAAAAATATTACAATTAATGAGAAGCGTTTTTAAATTGCTTACGACATAAATTATGTATTTTTTTTTACTTCAGTAACTGTAATATGTTTGTGAGGAAATAATTCGAGTGTTTCCAATAAACATCGCTATTCAGAAACCATTCGACAAAGCGATAGGCGGCTGTATCTCGAAGTGAGTCTCCACGGTCTAGTGGCTTTCCATCAGCGGTGATTGATAAGCCGCGTCCCGCGAGATTGTCGTGACGTGCCATCGTAATGGGGATAAGTCTACGGAAAATGTTGCTACATTTGAGAATTTGGTACTGACTTTTGATAAGCTATGTACATATGTAGGTATCGTACATTAAAATGAATGCCATCGCGTTTGTTATTTGTCGAGTTGTTTTTCTCTTTCTTTATTCGTTTTTTTTATATATGTTATACACATATATTTGTTATTATTTATCACTTGCAACATTTTCAAATATATTTTTTGTGTGTGATTTGAAAATTAAGCAAACGTCACAACTCCGTTATGCGCCAGTTTTTGTTAATTAAGTATCTTATATCCTTTATTATCTTCGTCAAAATATTGTATGCTTAATTTCTTATCCAGGTTCTAAGAAGGCCTCGAGAATACATTTAAAGTTACTGTCTTATTCTTGAGTTGGCAAGGGAAGATACATACATTTGTCATTATCATATATTATATACTCGTAATTGGCGGCAGGTATGGAGAGCACCTATATTACATACACGAGTATGATTACATATTTGTGTAAACCCCCTCTTAAACGGGCCCTTATTCATTTCGTAACATGGCCTATGCCGTTCAATCTTAAAGGCATTTTTTTATTTCGATAAAACTAAGGCTAAAAAGTGGAGCGTTGCTTTTTTGTTTTATTCTTCCTTTTTTAAACTTATTTTTTTAATTATATGCCTCAAAAATACTAACTTAAGTAGCAAAAAACATTGTGTTTTAAAAATCATTTTTAAATATATCCTCAATAGATGAAAACCTTTGTGGTTCCAACTAGCAAACTTAACGCTTAGATGACGGCGATGATAGAAATACTAGCAATGCCTTGAAATTTCTAGTAGTCTTATTTTTAATATAAAATTTAATATTTTTATGTATAAAAAATAGCATAACTCTAACATTTAACTCACTTAATATTCGTTATATGTATATATAATAAACGTGTCATGGCTTAACTGACGAAAAAAAATCTTCATTGAAGTATAAATTCAAAGTCCATTATAAAGGTGTAACAGTGAAACATTTGCTTGCGTTTATTTATCTTTATTGTATAACATAGCTATATTATAGAATTACCGGTCATCGAATGAGATACAATTGATATTTTAAAAAAGGTGGATAGAATACCTTAAGAAGAAGATTTTGGGGATACTGCCGTTGAAATTACACCAATTAGAGTCCTATGTTGTGTGGTTCTATCAAAAACAGAGTCTTGAGATTGTCGCAGTGTGCCATAGTAATATGAACAAGTCTATGAGTATTGTTATATTCTTATATTCGCTTCTTATACCTAGATATATAAAATTACAATATTTTCTTATCAAGTAATACTTTTATAAATATTTTATAATTTCAATGTCAATATTTGTCTTTCCAGATTAAACATTCCTATTATATATTTAAATTTCGAACAAATTTTGGATATCTCCACTAAGACTAACCTGCTAACATTATTGATGGCTAAACCGACCCCCTTTCGGGCCGCGGACCCGAAATACGAAGTGGGGTCAAACGCTAACATTTAGACATAGCACCAAAGTCCGAGATCCTTATTTATATCATCCAAAACGCAACCTTAAGCTGAATGTCTTACGGTTTACTTTGAATCAAAAATATTTGCTTCAAAAGCCTTAAGCGAGAATAAGCAGGGAGAGGGTTAACCCCCCAGGTGGTTGAGTCGTTTTACCACGTTAGCCTGTGACGGTTGCCTGTAATTTTAAGGCCTAATGCGACTATTCCTATTTCAAGTTACCCCCGGGGGCTTAAGATGTGCCTGACGGGAGAGATAAGGCCGTATATAGGTTTGAACAGCGGTGATATATAAACGCATGGACATTATAGGGTTATTGTGAACGCTATCTTTGTGTACTTACAACGTGCGTGTTGTCAGACTTTTTAGATACAAAAATGTATTCTGTAATGGTATTAGGTTTTATATATATTGGCATCGCTATCGAATATGAAAAATTGGAACTTTTTCTTAACATTTATTAAAAGATAGGTACATAATTTCTTTAAAATATTTTAGGGACAAGTAGAACCTCTTTCGATAGACTAATTATGTAACAATAAAACCTTTTTAAGTTATATATTTAAAGATGAAAAATAACGAAGAAACATTTGAGGAAACCAACAAAGCATTAATTCTATATTAACCAACCCATGTTTGCGGTTTGGGTGGAGTTCTAAACAGATAAAGGCGCGTACAGATAAGGTAGCAATAGGGACAGGCGCGGAATATAAATCGCTGCAGCAAAAGTTCTTAGTCTAATTAATTGTGTTCGGATTACTGCGCGAGGATTGCAAGTTTCTGTACAAATGTGAACAAGGGTTATTTAGTTATATTATTATTTAATTTAAATTTGTAACAAAGATATTTTGGAAGGATAAGTAGGTCGTAATGTATGTGTTAATATATTTCTTTAAAATATTGTAACTATAATTGATAACAGAATGTATTTCATACTCGTTTTTAAAATATGTTACAAATACAATATTTATTATATTAACCTTTTTTAAACATATATTTTAGAAAAAGCACAAAAAAATATATTAATTTTTGTCGAATATAATTTAGTGAGTAAGTATTGTGAAAGTATCGGTAAACGATAAACTCTGTTTATTTGAAAACACTTTTCTCATACGCTTTAATATGAGTTACACCGGAGCACACCTGAACGCCCCAACAAAAACCAAAAATTAAACAACGTCCTTTGTTGGCGAAAACGCTAAATTGAGGAAATTTCCATCCATTCTCCAGCCAGGCGTCATCCGCGCCTAAGCCCCGCTTCAATTTCAATAGCACCCCACACACACCCTACACCCTTTAGGACGCCCCCACCTTATGGGCGTCTCGCTTCAACCTACGATTATCTTCCGAGAACGATAGAGATGGAGCTACCTACAGGGCCGGTCCGAAAGTTAGACATATATTATTGTATTATACTGCCGTAGGTGGCGCGGGGGTGAAGATTGATGCTGCGGGCGGGGAGGGGTAGTTTCGGCAACCCTATGTCGACATAACGAAATTTGCGTCACGCACGTATGTGTGCGTGCGCGACCTCATATTTCACGTGGAGGAAATTAGGTGGAGGAATTAATTTTCAAGTTTTCAATAAAGAGAGGAAAAATCTTCGGATGTGGGCAGAGGTATCAGTGGCTTCGGAAAATTAAATACGTATAAGGTTTCATGTTCCTCTTTCGAAATTACTTTTACGAGTAGGCACCATACTTGTCATAACCTCTCCGTAAATATGTATCCCCAAGTATTATTAGCCTTACAAATAAATATATCTCTACATTTCCATAGCGTAGCTGTTTATTTAATTTATTTTGTAAATCGTCGATCTAGAAATTGCTTGTAAGGGCTTACCATACAATAATAAAACATTTATTTTTAAAGTAAAAGGAAGTCAATTAAAAATGGGCTTATGTAAGTAACAAAAATTTTAAAATAAAAATAAACCTTAAACTATAACAAATAGATTACATATTGCTATAGTTTATTTATTTTTTGATAATTTATCTATTGTACGAACCAAAAATAAGTACAATACGAAAAATTTTACTCTTCATATATTCCAATTTATTTACCTACCTTTAAATCAACTTCGAAAATATTAAAATACTAATCTAATACAACATTATAGTATCGTGTACTTAGGTAAAATGTTAACAACAATCTCTATCTGTTGTCTCATTTACAGTATACAAGCAAAACATGATAGACGTCCTTCCAGTGTAGGTATACATACAGGAATATTATTTGATAGCAAGGTTTCGTGCAAGTTACTCTGGGTTGGTACCAACTGCCACTCATTACAAATTGTACCTCCAAGGTTAGTAAAATTGTGTTCCAGTTGATAGGGTTGTACCACAGAGACAAGGGACAATCTTGAGAGTTGATGAAGCGTTCGCGATATAAAGGATAGTTACTATTTCTTATAGTACCAATTTACCAAAGTCTATGGGCGGTGGTGATCTTTCTATCAAGTTGTCAATTTGTCATTCTGCCAACCTATTTCAATTATAGGAAAATACAGATTGTCATGGCGATCGGTTTACCGTTAAATAGATGGGTGGGATCAAGTTGATGTGCTGCGGTATAAAAAACATTCTTCATAAGAAAATCCTATCGTAGGTAATTAAGATTATATCAATATAATTTATTATAACAACAATCAAATTTATCACGTAATGATTTTTTTAGATAATTTTAATTGAAAAATAGTTTTGTTATATTGTATTCATAAACTTTTATAAAATACAAGTTGGGATGATATCTGCCTATAGGTAAACCATCAACATAACTGAAATGATACTACTAATAGAAATTTCTTTTTTTCATTAATTAAAATATATATTATTTAAATTTAAAATGTTTAGTATAGGTATACGTACATAACCAATATTATAAACTAATTAATATCTGAGTTGATGAAGAGTTTTTATTGAGTAGGTTCAATTCTTCAAAATATGATTGCCAGATTAAAGTAAATTTTATCAACTATGTATTAAAAAATCTCATAAGTTACAACCGGGTTGAATTATGGAAAATTAAAAATACAGGTCATTTTTGTGTTATACTTATTAAAATATTATTAAAACTAAGTACAACATTTTTAAACTCTGGTCTGAAGACTCACTTCAAGTCTCAAATATTATAGGTATATTATATGTATATATAATACATTTACTAACATAAGAATTATTTACATTGAGAACTTAAATAAGGATATACGAATCATAATTTAAAATAGCTTCAATACCTACTTCAAGCTTCATGGGCGCGTGGATTTGTTGCCAGATAAAAAGCATTTCCCCGTTGAATTGCGATTCTCTGGGCGAAAAATGAACCATTCCTATCATCGATAGCAATAAAAAGGGGTTTGTGGTATGTTTTAAGCATGATTTTGCTTTATTACTCCAAGGTTCAGGTGTAAAACAAGTTACAAGTCTTAATACAAAAATAATATCCGTTAAACAATAATTTATCCTAAAAAATAATTAATCAAACTTAAAAGCGAAATGCGTATTGACTAAACGAATTTAAGTATAATATGTTTTAAGTTACAAAAGAAAATTGTACAAAAATGTTACTGACGTAGAAAAGTTCCCGCGATTCTGAAACTATTACCATATTTACGGCTTATAAAACCTTGAACGAAGATCGCGCCAAGACAAGGAGAATTTAAAAATAAAAAATACTATTCAAAGTTCAAAGTCAGGAAACTCCATTGTACTAATTACGCGGCAGACGGCGCGCTTTCACTCTCGCCGCGACGCCCGCGCCGCCCGCGCCGCTCGTTTTAATTATTTTTTTAGCGTCTCGGCGTCTGGCGGGAACTCGGAAAAATTGTGTAGATCTTAGAGGAGACCTGTCACTGTAGTTTAAATAAAAAAAATAGAATAAAAGCTATATGTAATTAAATTAATTAAACATTTTAAATTAAACAAAATACTGTAACAGATATACCTACTTGAAAAGATTAACAGCTTAATGTTGACATGTACGAATGCGAATAATTTTAATTTATATAATAATATTCTATTAAATTATATAAATGTTGCTCTAAGCCCTCCAAATTTCACATTAGTAAGATAATATCGTACCTACCGTCCATCATACAAGTACGGCAAATCACGCGGCATTTTTAAAAATTAGGAATGCCTCAATATGAAATTTGGGTACTATTAAAGTATTTCAAATACTCAATTGTACAAGAAGTGAGCTCCTTAGCGTATCCACATAATGTTTTCGTGGCAGTTAGTAAAGTTCGCGCTCCGCTCAATCTTTGATACTTTCTTCGTGCATTTTTTTAGCTCGCCTTATTAATGAAAAGTAGGTTACTAACTTGGTTCGCTTTAAGAATGAAAGTTACGGCCACGTTGCCGTAGGTCGACGAACTCTCAGCTGTCTTTTGTTTTTGTTACGTATTTCAGCACCCTGCCTGTGGACGTTTTTTACTATGAACTGCTAACTAATTAAATCGATCTCTCTTTTGTTGGTTGTAGATGTCAGATTTGTACGAGTATGAATTCTTCAAAGTGTGGGTAGCTTTATATATTGATCTAAATAAGTTATTAATAAAGAAAGCATTTGAAAAAATAATGAGTATATTTCATGATATTTTTCGAGGTGTATAGGTATATAAATTAAGTACCTACTACAATTGCCTACTATGTATTACAATATTTTTATACAAGTATGTACCTAATAAGTATTATCTGGCACGCTTCATTTATTCGTTTTGAAAAATTAATTATGATAAGATTCGCGCGCCATTTTGCACGTGAATACTATTTAAAAAATCTTCACGCACATGCTATAACTGTATAAACAACTGTGTCAGATTAACAACACAACAGAAAAATATAGGAACAGCAACAAGGGCTTATTTTTATTTAATATAAGAATTCGGTCCCCGACGTTATCAATACTAAGTAATTAGAAATAGGACGAATATTCAAAAGTAAAAAAAATGAATAATAATATTAATTTAAAAATGTCATTAATATGACATAAAACCATATTAATTTATTTATTTAACAAATATAAATTAAGCTATAATAAAATATAAATAAAAAAAAATGTAGAGCACAAAACCGTGATACCGTGGCATCATTAATTATCTATTAAAAAAATAATCCTTTTATATGTCAAAACCCATTCAGTTACGTGAGAGGACACGGGATTACCTGGACTAAAACCCATAAAAACTAAACCAAACAAACACTGTGAGCACAAAAGATAACCCTAAACGCATGTAGCTGTTTTTTTATTCGAATATAAAAAGTTTATCTGCGATATCCGTATGCTGCTGTGTGTTGAGTTTGATAGATTGTTTTTATTTAAATATAGAATGCATGAAACGTATTTTTTTGTATTATTTAGTTAAGTATAGATAATTAAAAAAGTTATGATCATCGATAATTTTAATCTCAATAATAGTTTTCTTATTTAAAAAAACATAGTGATTTCAATCCTTCACGATGACTGATTTTGCTATAACGTATTTTCTGAATGCTAAATATTGACCACAAGCAAAATATCCCTGTTTCATGGACAAAGCTGCACCTAACGTTTTTTGACATATTTTTTCCGTTAACCCTTAAACACAGAGTCCCACAAATATGACCCATAGGAAGTGCTTTATGCCTCTTAACACATGCCTCAGGCGTGCCGATTAAATCCTCCTGAGAATGCATGCATAATAATCATCTTCTAAAAGTCTCGAACGAATCTCATATTACCCCTGCCCTTATAAAAAGCCTCAGGGTCACCCTTTCTCTACCTGAGGGTGACATTTTTTTATTAACACTTCCGTCAAAAACGCATATGCAAAAAGAATTGTTATTTCTTTGATATCGTATCGGAAATAATAATTATATGCATAATAGAACGGATTAAAGGGTATACTAGGTTCATGCAAGTGACGTTTTTTTTTTCTTTTCCTGTCACCTTGGCATTACTGTTATATTTTTTGAATACCTATTCAATGTAACGATTTTTATAATCTGCATTTAACGCAAGCTGTTTTTCTATTGCGCGGGATATTTTCGATCAATCGATTTTAGGCAACTACTACAACATGGTAAACTTAAACAATAATTCAATTTCCCTGACGGTCGAAAAGTTATTAACGATACATTTTTTTTAATAACAATGACAATTAATATAGTCGCATAATACAAATATGTTTTATTCGTAATATATGTGCATACATTTCCCGATGGTTAACCCTCAAACGCTGAAGGTGCAAATTTGGCACGTCGAAAATTTCAAACAATAAAATACTTGAGTGAACGAGTTCAACCCAACCAAGGCGCGGGTAGTATAATACAAACCGTCAGCTATCTCGGCATGCTACCTCTTGACTTCAATCAAGTAATTACTGCCCTACGGTCGAATACACCCCCCAGATTCAAAATATTCAAAATGGCCGATCTCGAAATCGAATATTAATATAAAATAAAATGTACGTAGGATTTTAATGTTGAAATTTATAAAATTGTTTGTTTTCGATACGATTATAATCTAGTTTTAAAGTGTGTATTGTGGTATTTTTATAGGCAATTAAAACAAATAACATACTTCTTATTTTACCTTATAATTATTGGCTTGCATTATTTGGAATATAAAAAAACTAAAACATTAAATATAAAATTGTCAATAATAATAATTTAAACAGCTACAACGAACTTCATCCGACAAAACATAACACCCTTGACATACCGCAGAACCCGAATAACAATAGGATGCAGATTTTGAATCTCTAAAGATAAATAATACATTTTGATTTATAATGGACGTAAAAAAATACTCTTCATTTATCGAGAATGCATAAATAGACCCTATTATTGGGTATCGGGAAGTGCAAAATATGGGTGTAACATTTTTTTTTATAACGGCTGAATACGTGTCAGTGAACGGGTTAACTTACTAGGGACAGTTTTTATTTTTTTTTATTTATGATAGACACAAGGTACATTCAAAACAGTTCAGAAATATTTTACGCATTCATTCAATAGTTATTTGATTTATTCCACTGACATGCAGATGCAAGAGTCCTCGTTAGATTTATTTGACTGCTGTTTTTGCATTGATCACGCGTTACGCATGATCGGTCATGTCGATTGGCAGTTAGCGACTGTTATTGGATGTTTGCGAGGGTGATGGTGGAATATTTTCTATATTACTCACTATACTATGTATAAAAAAACGTGTTTCATAACCAGCAAGTAAACACTTGCTAATTATATTAAACTATTTGGGTTAATTTCTCTCTTTCTGACATCATTGATTTGACATTCAAAAAATGAAGATACAAAATTATTTAACAAATCTCTCGTTAAATAACGTCTTAAAATCGTATGTGATCCAACAGAGGAAGATGGAACGTCCTCTCTAAGCCTATGCGAAAAATATATCGCAGCGTTTTTTTTTACTGAAGACAATTAACACTTGATCACGATTTGTACAGTATATATTTTTAATTTTTATTTGTATTTATTAAAGGTTTTAATGTAAACAAACACTTAGAGTCTCAATAATCTATTTAGTTTGAAGGTACCTACTAGTATAACCATTGTGACCAATAAAACCAAGAATGAATAGTAACAAGTAAGAGATTGTAAAAATAAGAGCTTATCTTCAATGTTATTAAAGCACTTTTTCTATTTATGGTATTATAAAAATGTTTATTATATTATATATAAGTAATATGTATAATAAAAAAGTATTATGTGCAATATTTTCTGCTCATATATTTAATCTGTATCCATATATTAATTTAATATTTCTTCGAAAAAAATATGCTTTCGATGTAGATTCTAATTTCATAATGAATTCATCATTATGAAATATCTAAATTAAAATAAAAAGTTCTTAAATACCAAAACAATAAAAAAGTAAAAAAAACTCTTTTATAACCTTCAAAATAAATAGTAGAAATTTCATAAGCCACTGGCATTGAGTAAAATGTGTAAGAATACACTAAGTACGCAAACATGTTAAGCGTTAAGCGCTGCATACGTATCAAAAGCTTAGAGACGCGTTCGCTGTCTAAATCCTTGATAAAATCAAATCTGCATAATAAAAAGAAGCAGCCGGAAACACGAACGCAGTGTTATCTGCCACAATAGGTGCCGAGACCGAACCCCGGAAGGGTAACCATTGTCTGAACTTACGACTCCAAATTAATGAGCGCTCGCAAAAAATATACAACACAATCGAGATACGCGATCTCGGTCTGCAGTTCCCAAATGTACAAATTCACCTTGGAGGTGAGACTTTTGTTTTACACTTCACCTTTTACCTTTAAAACTGTTTCTTCATTATTTACATTACAACATACTTTATTTGTCAGGATCAAATAATGATTCTAATTCTTAATGCTCAAATTCTAAATTAATTTTTATGTTTTTATGCTTTGCTATGTGTAAGTATTCTCATTTACTTATATATTTTTTTGATAATTAGAGTCATACCATTTATAATTTCAAAAATAAAGATTAGAATTTAATATCTTGAAACATAAATGTCGAAAGTTTGAGAAGCACTCATTTATCGCAACTACCTACTGATCTAATTTCCATGCGCATACGCCGAGGTATCGAAGGGGTTAACTCTTTATTCAAAGTTTCTATTCACTATGTTGCATTTATTAAGTTTCGTGACTCCGGTTTTAGTTTGTTACGAATGTTTGATATGAATAGTTGGTTCTTGTACAAGTGTTAAGAAAAACTAGTTTAGTGCTAAATAGTGTCTTCGAGGTGTAAAAATGTGCAACAATGGCGGACGAATTTGAAAATGGAACTGTCAATGTCATCGAGATAACAGCAACACTAAGCAAGGGCTATGAAGAAGAAGGTTTCAGAGGTTATTCCACTAAGCCGTTGTTGCGTGTTAATATTCTATATGGATTTTATATTACGTAACATAATTGACATACAAATGTTGTCTAAGCATTTTGAATACAAATTAAACACGCGGGAGCTCTGTGATCTTGCACAGCTGATGACGGTTAATATCCGTATATTACAAGAAGCAATATAATTTTTTGCTAATATTTTAAGCTGTAATCTAAAAAAGTAAAAGCTGTAAAAAACTGTATCTTATTTCATCATTGTTCTTATAAGAAATAATAAAATTTCCTTAAACCTAACTCCACATGACAGTCTCGGCTAAACAAAATATAAATAAGTTGATACTATATAACAAATCAAATCAATGTTTTCATTTGATTTGATTTAAGTGAGTTCTTGAGAGAACTTTTAAATCGTCATTTTACAATATTAAATTTAATTTAACTCTACCACCGGGAATATAAGCAATAGGTACCGCGAAGAAACTCAGTATCTCTTTCGGCAATTAAGTTACATTGATTTTTTTATTTATCTTGCATGGAAATTAATACTAACTCCACAATTTTTATCATCTTATCCTTACCATTAAAACGCTATAATCAGCGTTCACTTACCATTTGTTTGAGTTTATTAATTGGTAAAGCCGTAATATCCTACATTGATGCAGTAATTTTAATTAATTATGACGTCAAAGTACGAGTTTTTACATAGATAAATATTTATGCCCGGTTACTTTATTTGAAAAACATTTCGTTTTACTTACTAACGGATAGAATTATCTGAAACGGTTATTACAAATTGTCACAAACAAAATAATATCAGAACATATTTTGGAAAACTTTACTTGGTGGTAGAGCTTTGTGCAAGTTCGTCTGGGTAGGTACCACCCACTCATCAGATATTCTGCCGCAAAACAGCAGTGTTATATTCCGGTTTGAAGGGTGAGTGAGGCAGTGTAATTCCAGGCAGAAGGGACATAACATCTTAGTTCCCAAGGTTGGTGGCGCATTGGTGATGTAAGTGTTGGTTAACATCTCTTACAATGCCAATGCCTCGGTGACCACTAACCATCAGGTGGCCCATACGCTCGACCGCCTTCCTATGCAATAAAAAAAGGCACACGACTGTATTGTCAATTTGTCGTCGTCACCAAAAATAAACTACAGCTCAATCGGAACTGATTTTAAAATAACTCCCAAGATTTGATCTTTCAAAGTTGAATGAAGAGATATAATTCAAACGATGCTTAAAATAATTATTAAGATAGGTAAAAATAATATTAAATTTCATTTTAATGTCATATTTATAATTGAGCTTATAATATGTTCCATGCGGTCACGACTTGTATAATAATTATTTTTAAATGTTATTTGTATTTAGTTAAGGTTTTAAGCTTATAAATATCATCAAAAGTTGTACCGAAATGTTAAACTCATCCAATGAATTTTCACTTTAAAAATCTCTACAAAAGGAACATTAACCAATGTACATTATGTAATAATTTTTCACTCACTAAGACGATACGAGCTGAGTATAACAGATTGGAAAATAATATGTATCGATCGATGGTACAGGTTATATCCTACATATATTTACATACACGTATACAAACCGTATCTGAAGGCTTAGGACGCCATTTCGCCTTACTTCCCGTTAACATAAATCCACCCCTATTCTGTACGGCGAACGCAAAGAGCTATAGAGCCTTCCATAATATATAAAGGTTTGAACGCTAAAAGGGAATTAATTTTAGGAACGTATGACTTAGTATAAAATATCTTACAATATTACATTACTATTAAAAAAATATACACACATTGTAATATTACAAAAATGGTAATGAAATTATTTTCAATAATAAATAATTCGAAATATATTTAAATAATAAATTACCGAAGAATAAAAAGCTAGGCTGTTCTAGCCTATCGATATTTCTTTACGATTTAAAAAGGGTTCTTACGTCATTAAGTTTTAATAATGAACTATTCGACTATATATTTATACAGTAAATTATTGTAGGCTAAGCATCTAAGCTATGTCGTCACCTATCTTTAGTACTACAAATATAACAAAAAAGATAAAAAAAATAAAATTACTGTATTTTTTGTTATAAAATAAAGTTACTGTTCAATGGCTTGGGATTATGTATTATCTGAAGAAACTCTACCCCAATCTCTGTTTGAAATCGCCCTAACAAACCTAAGACGCGTTCTAAGATGACGTTGCCCGAAATATCCAATAAGCATAGTTTTATGGTGGCCCTTCGCATAGGAAATCGATCACACCCTCGCCCTCTGACGGATTACGGAGTAGATGGAATAAAAACAAAAAGGTGTATTCTCTACTCATCGAAATATTTATTTTCGATACAATATAGCAAAAACAAAAAACCTTACTAATACCAAAAGGTACACAAATCCGGTACATACATCCGATACAAACGTTTGACTTAATATAATTGACATAAAGCAATTATATATCATAATATTTTTAACTTATTATGTAAAGTATGTGCCATTGTAACGTTGAAGTTTGATTAAACTATTTTATTCATCATTTTAGTGCATGAAAAAAGATAATCTAAATTATTGATTTTTAAAAAATATATATTATTATATAATCTTTAATAGATGTCAAAATAATTAATAAATTAATATAAATAAAACTACTAAACTATGAAATTGCTTTCATTAAAATAGAACACAAACAGGAATTAAAGATAGACTTAATGTCACTTTAAAAACATTTATGGCAAGTTAAATCATAGCACATCGTCGAAAAGGGACAAAAGTGAGTTGAGTGGGGAAAATAGAAAGAAAACATTAGGCTTAAACTCAAGGGAAGGTATCTAAGGCTTTCAACGGAGGGAACGTCAACCGTGATTTTTGTTTGGTCTAAGGGTTTTTATTTAAGGTGCTGTGACGTAACATGCGTGTAGAAATTTATTGATATAATATTCTTTATGAAATTGATATGATGCTTTGAATAGTAAAGTTTTTAAACGATTTTTTTTCTGTAATTATTTTTTTTTATCGAACAAATTAACAAATCAATATCTTGAAATCTGTCTATTAAAATTAAAAATAGTTCGACAATTACAGCTCATGACGTTTCATAATAAATAATTATAGCAAAAATGGGTTTTTATTTAGAAAAAATTGTATATTATACTCTAATAAAATACTCTATGAAGTCGTATTTTTAAATTTATTAAGTTATAAATATATATAATCCATATAAATATCTCATATAAATATGTTATAAATAGTCAATAGAATTATTTTGTAAAATTCGGACGGAATTCTTATATTACAATATACTCAGAATCTTCTAAGCACCAATTACATAGAGTGTCCGTACAATAGTACATAGGAGGTATATAGTACCGGCCGCGAGGGAGTCGAGACGGGGTGACTTACCCGGGGCCTCCGAGACCCTTATCTTGGTCGTTATGACCATGTGAGGGGAAAGTTATTGTTACCGGAGGGTTAGGTGGGGTAATGGGGGACGTTTGAGTTTTCCGACTTGAAAGATAATGTGTTATTATTTTTGAGAAAAGCGGAATCGTGACTTCCTTTGTGTATTCATTTCTTCGATGATATAGGTATACACATATACACACACATAATGAGACTTTTAACATAGATTGAATAGTAAATAATACAATTAATATAATTCCTAGAAAATTAAGATATGACTACGACGTAGTTTCGCATTATTTTATTACTTTTGTTTTTTTAAAGAATAAATAAAACTTAATATTTGATACGAAAGAACTCAATAGTCATAATATATTTCTGTTTTACAAAGAAATTCCTGACATGTTTCGCAAACCATTGGTCCCTGCAATAAAATTATATACGCCTACCAAATAAAACGAAGTCCCCTCTGCGACGGCATTCTGCATGCAAAATTTAATTTTAGAATCCGAGCCGTTTCAATATAGGTAATATTCAAAATTTATGTTCCATGTTTAAATTTTTATGTCTGTCCCTCGCATCATAAATTTCTTTGTGCCTTGTAGTTTGTCATAAATGTTTAAGAAAGTTGAACGTTCTGAAATCTGACAACGAAATAAATTAATAATATTTTAGAAAATAAAAGATAAAATAAATGTTTAATAAAATAAAGGAATACTAAATAAACAACTATATACGAGGAGTGCATTCATATTTGTCTTATATTCCGTTAAAAATATGAAAAATAAATCGGGAAAGCATAAACCAACAATTAATACAATTATAAGGGTGAGGGAAGAAAACACTGTGTTAAAGTCGTGTTAAAAGGCAAAGTAATACAATTTTCCCGCCTTTTTCTCCCCCGCCTAATTACAAGTCATTTTATTAATAAAGGAGATCGTTACAATTAGGGTGGTATCACTTAATGAACGTTAAATAGCTTTCTCGGTATTTTTATTTTGCATTTGCTTATAAACAACTTTATAAAAAAACATTAAGTAAGTACTTACTTTTCTTACAATACTGAGTTTTATCTTTTAATATTGGTGTCATTTACAATAAAAGAGTTATTTGTTGAAATATTTACTTAAACAATATTTTGTGTTAATTTAAATGTCATAAATTATAGTCAGCGGTCGTGCTGCCCACTGAAAATATTTAACCATTAAATGGTCGCGTGGGCTCACGGGTCAACCATTCACTAAGAATTTATTTGAATAACGAATGATATACGGTTTGTTTATTGGCGGGCTTGTTCGTTCCTTTTTTGAATTTCATTATTTCGTTGACCGGCGCGCGTTTAGGTCGCCGTTGGTCATTGAAGGGGGCCGATTGGTTGAGTGACCCCTCGCGTGGCTGCTACATTATGTACAAACTTTTTAATATTTTCGCAGCTTGGACCGAGGCAACCGGTTTAAGGGCATGAGTTATAGGAAATTTTACGTTTAATTTATTTTGTGAGCGCGCGTGCCTTATTTAAGGGTTAAATTAGGGTGAAAATTGTGAGGCACCATGTTCAACTAAGAACAAGCACTTTACATCGTAACAAAGAACTAAGCCTATTTCAGTTTTTTTTTTTAATTAATTCAAATATAACAATAAAACCAAATTCAAATTTTTAAAATCTACATAATACTTTATTAAATTAAAGTCAATTTCTAAAATGCATTCTACAGTTCATCGAATAGCCCTTCAATAACCTTCAATAAAAAACATTCATAGAGCTATTGGAATAGAATTACGAAATGAAACGCAAACGTTATTATTTAGTCGGAAATTCGAACCGCGGCCCTCCCGAGGTGCCCTCCGGATGAAAAATGAGAAAACTTTCTCTCTCCGTGTTTACTTTAACACTAGTTATATAAAAAATGCGGGCCCCAAAACAATCCCTTTGCGTGATGTATAGCGTCGGTGGTTTGGGATTTCTCATTCTTTTATATAAAAACGAATCTTCAAGTTGCATGGAAATATACATATATGTATATATATATATATACATACATGTATAAATTGAGCTATATAGTTAATAAATATAGTTAATATAGTTGATATTAGCGTATATAATATATATATAAATATTTTAATTAATTAAATGATATGAATTAATTCATAAGTATACGCAGAGGAAACCGCAAGTTATGAGTAGCACAGACTTGACAATAGTGTATCATATTTTATAGAAATGTATAAAGTAAAATTAGAAGTGTAAAAAGCGCATCGATAGTCTATTAATACAAAAAAAAACAATCACGAAAATTAATTATACATTTGAACAACGACAATTATCAGAAATGTAGTTCCTTTTAAAGTCCGTTCCTAACAATTAAATTTAAACAAAAAATATTACAGCATTTTCGGATGCAAAAATTTTTATTAAGCCGAGGAGAATGCTCAAAGGTAAAGGCAACCCTCGTTAATAGAGCTCTCATTCTCCTCTACAAGAACACAAGAAAAAAAGCAGCAAACAAAGGGTTCGTCGTAAAACGAAAGGCTACAAAAAAGTCAAGCGCCGACCTTACATATCCAACATCACCTGTGTCTGTAGTTGCAAAACCGTCACGAAAATGCTGCGTAGGTACATAATATTCGGACCCCGACGCACACATGAACCGAACACATAGTAATCTCACTCAAACAGAGAAATTCACATACGGCCCGTATGTGGCCACGTGTGCGGGAGGGACACGTGTGTGAGCGAAACGGGGTTATAGTGGATGCTGTAGGCGCGAAAGGGACAGTGTTTGCAGGACGAGCGATACAACAAATCAATACGAGCGGTGGTGACCGGTAGCCTGTGTCACTACCCCCCGGCCTCCTCCGTCCCACAGACCGCACGCCTCCACCTACATTGTCAACTACCACAGAGCAAGTTGCCTTCTAAAACAGTCCGACGTATTTGTTGGCTTTCCTTTGTTAGAATTTGTTTTCATCTCGAACCGAATGTTCTTAATCAATGTGAATTAATTCAGCTATACAGCTTTTGGGGATTCTGTGACGTTTTGTTATGTACATTAACGTGGATTGCCCATTAAATATTACTTTGTTAAGTATGAAGGGCGGTAAGCTGAGGAATTATTGCAATTATATTAAGCAAACTACCTTGGCATTAATTTAGCTTAAATACTAACAAAGTGATCGGACATATTACATATTTTTAACTTTTCATTATATTTGTAGTATTCCGCTTTTATTCATTAATATCTTATTAGTAGTACCTAGTATTATCTTATTAGTAGTGATATAGTATATAAAAAAAAAAAAGAAAAATGTTTAGTTTTAATTACTTTATTTATCCGAAATAAAGACCTACGGAGTTATTCATAGAGCTATTATAGTTGTATATATTTATATTTGTAAGTATGTTATATTATAGTTTAGCGATATTAAAAAAGCTCTATCTGTTAACATTACTCTGTGTTAAAAATCCGCTTGACCGCGCGTATGGAAAGCGCAGCGGAACTCGGAGCGCGGAAACTTGATACTTCGGTAACTTTTAAAAGGAAACCTTTGAGATACAAGTATTAAGACACGTTTTAGATTTTATATTTCGTTGGATTTTATTTTGACAAACTTTACCGAAAATATGTCAAACATTTTGTATAATATATACTTATATATACTTTTGTGCCTACTTATATTAATTATAACTATACATTTAGTTAAGGCACGTTATAATTATGATTAGTTTGTGAAACATACACAGCGAACGCTCTCAGCCGGCAGTCACTATCGAACTCTGCTTTAAATACCTACATGTGTATTTAGTTATAAATTATATATACTTATTATGTACCGGAGTACTTGTGGTTTAATTCATTAGCAACAACATTATTAGCTAAATTTTGATTACAATTTTTTTGGTCAAAACGTACTTACATTATAATAAGTATTATCACCGTTTTGACAAATACTTATTAAATAATTTATCATGTGAACTGTAAACAATACACGTTTTGAATGAGATGTACTTTCGTATATATTTTTTAAACCCTTTTTAACTGTTACTCCTAAATCCTTAGATTTTCAACAGTATAAAGAAAAAAATATATAATGATTTGAGGTATATGCTTTTACTATGTCGCGTTTCAGAATATATATATTTTTAATACCTATTAGCCGTCCACGATAATTTTTTTGAAACATCTCGAATGTAACGATAAGAAGTTTTTCTAAGATATGTAGATACAACTTCATCTGAATTCATACAAATAGGAAAATCTTCAAGATACGATTTTACCTTATATTATCTGCGTAAAACTGTCCGCCATATTCGGTATCCTAGCAACGACCGATGTCCACGAGAACCCTTCGTAATTCACTACCCTACGGAGGGACTGAGGGCTCATAGGGACGATAAACTGCAAAACCGCCACCCACCCTTATAAACAGGGCTGTTATTTATGACACTAGGAACCCTTGCCGCTGGACTGAGAACATTTTGGGTCTAAATTATTTGGTACTTCATATAAGATACTTTATTTTACGATACCTAGGTATGTACTTTAAAATCTATATCATATTCTAACATAAAACCAAAAAAAATCCGAAAAAATTATAACATAATATGTAATTTGCAATACAGAGTGAAACCAATCTATTATTAAGTAATAACTTAGTTTCATAAAAAGTTTATCTAATAGGTTTTACTTATATATTATATAAAATCGTTTTGATAATAGAAAGATTGATTTTATCAAAACTTTCAATACCACAATTTTTTCGTTTGAAATAACAAGGAACTTTAAATTACTAACTCGTTAGTAATTACGTATATTAAATTATAAATATGAACCGAGTCGATATATTTTATGAACCAACTTAAGTAATTCGTAGTACCCAATAAAAGTTCTGTCAATAAGCAATAAAGTTCCTACATAATCTTCTAAGTACCTGATTTAGTATCCATTTGTCTAGTTTCATCTGTTCTACAATTAAAAACTTCAAACAATTCACAAACTATTCAATTCAATTCAACTAACAAACTATTCAATCTAAAATACGTTAATTTTAATAATTCATATCAAAATAATATATCTTAAGTTTCAAATTTTTAACAGTTTGTATTGTAAATCAAATTCAATATTTATATAAAAGATAAATTCACTGAAACATCTCGCAAAATTATAAGAAGACGCGAAATCAATACAGACTAGCCGCCTGACCAATGTGTATACTTCATATAAATATAAACGGTTTTACCCTTATGGCCGGCACGGTCCGCCATCTTGGATCCCCCGCCTCCACCGCCCACGTTCAATCTTACCCCAAACACCACCCGATCTAAGGGGCCTTTGAAAGACCGAAACCCACTAATACTAATGTCCTATATATGCGTGTGTGTGTGTGTGTGAAGGTAATATACACAGTCAACCTGTTTGTGCTCAATTTGATTTGGGCTTTGAATTTTCGTAGGTGGCTTTTCTTCGAAATGAAGTTATGTAATTTATTAACACAAATAGGGATTGGTATATGTTTAATTTTCTATGTGTTATATAACTTGTATGTATTTAGACGAAACGAAACAATGTTTCTTATTTTATATTTAATTATTAGTGGAGGTTTTAAGTTGGATAATAAAATAACACTTGTTTATAAATTACTAAATCATAACTCCCCTTCTGAATTTATACATTATTATCGTAATATTTTTTTTATAATATGTTTTTAACTCTAAGACATTGTTTAAAAATAGTGTGTTTAATAAGTAGAATAGTCAATTTATGTATTTCCTTTGTTTTAAAAAAAGATAAAACTAAGTTATAAAATAAAGGAATGCCTTTATTAATTAATATTAATAAAGAATAACAAATCAAGGGATAATTTATGCCATCTTAAATGTAACAGTTATTTATGCACAGATTAACAGTCAATAATAAAATTAATATTGTTAATAATTTGGTTATGTTACTTTACGATATAGTTTATGGCTTCTCTTTATGACTTGTTACGTACTTAAGTGCAGATTTCGCGTTAGCGGGTTGCCTCGTGAATAACTTAGTAGGTCATACATGACGTAGAACTTACAGCTTTACCTAGACTTATTTATAAGCTATACATTTATGTTTCTTCAAATTTCGGATTTATGCTGTATGACTTTTGTCGTAACTATTGTTTTATATTCTTTTTTTTTATAATAATTGCGTAATTATTATGAAATATACCGTAACCGAATTTCGTAGTCCAAAATTCAATTATTGTTTTACGATTTTTCATCCATATACAAAGCTTTTTGTGTTTGTGTTTTCAAATAGCTATTACGTAATTTTATACTCATAAGAATTATAATAAGATTTTGTTTCTTATTTCTAATTTAATAAATAATTATTTATTTTATATATATAGTTACATTATTTTTGTATTAAAATATTTCTGAATGTATAACACCTTCGAGCAAAGTCTACGACTGACTACCTTTCAATCCAATCAACAGAAAGCGCTATTCAAAGGTGAATGACGTCACTCAAAGCAATACGTAACAGCATTAGCGATACATTACCTAAATAAAATATTCATCTCAGTCCTAAGAAATTCCCATCGATACGGTTACTAAATACGAAACCCTGAAGTGCACACACGTAAAATATTCAGTCGCCACGCCGATACATCATTCATTCGTCCGCCGAGAACGGTTCGACACCAATCTTCCATTTGGCAAGAAAATCGATACACGTCGTGGCCATATAAGCATTCCGGGGGAGGCAGACGGGGTGTCTTAAGGGGAGTTAAGGTTTAGTCCCGAATATTGAATTTCCCTTGGGACAAACCCGTTTCGCTTTGTCCCTTCGGCCGGGGTCGTATAGGCCGTGATGCCCGGGCTCTCAACCTACATCTGTAGTTGCTCTCACACATCGGTGTAGCGTACATCGTACATCTATATAACGTAGATACATGCGTACGTTTGTGCGTAAGTGTTGGATAATAACATTGCGAGGCTAGCAGCCATACGTGACTTTCAGAGAGTTTGGCGGGACGCGGCTATGTGCCCTCTAAACTGTACGCTACGTACGTATATTTTACGCGAATGTTTGAGGCGTTCGCCCCGTATGTGATATACGGGCTCCCCGCTTCAAAGCCTCTAAATTAGGTCTCTTTAAATAAAACGTTCTACGCAACCGTTTTAATGAAATTCAATTTTGTACTTACCTCGATACCCTGTAGACTCTTGTGTAGTGTTTTATTACATCATTAAAAAGTGGAATTTACATTACAATTTTAATAGTATACCTACTATTATATTACTATTACATATTTAAGGAATGTGTAACTATTATATACGAATTCAAATTAATTAAATGAACTTAAGCAGGTTACCTATAAAATAATTATAAATTTTGTTTATAATTTTATAAAACATGTATCTTAATAAAACAAATTCGAACACCAATTAACAAAACAAAACACAAACTGTTACATTACAAGTAAAACTGTCAGTGCAGTTCAATAAACGAGTAAGTCTTAGCAGTTTATTCTCCCTATTCCCATATATTCAGTGCTTTCAGCCCCCATGCCAACTATTTGCCGCTTCATTTACTACTTGACTCGCATAATATATGGAACACGAATGTCTACATCTGAAGCAAAACACGTTTTACGCGTGCTGTCTTTTAACATTTCTCAATAACAAGTAAACATGATTGATATATTATTGTTAAATATAACCTTGCTAAGTTATGCAAAATTCAAATTCAAATTCCAAATACTTTATTCAATATTGAAGTGATACACTTTCTTATTGATAGTCAAACTAGAAACTACCAACGCACGCTTACACACGCTTAAAAAATAATATCCACTTAATTGATGTAGGTTTTACTAGTGCTTTTGAACAATCGTTTTAAAAAGAAAGCTTAGTGTCCATAGAAGTGACTTGTTTATCCAAGGAATATCAGTGACTGCAATATCTGATTATATTGAGAAAAGTTGTATTTTAGCTAATCAGGCTATATCTATAACATTTATTATGTCCGTGGATGAACACGGCGTTATCATTAAATCAATTATTTGTCTTATGATGAAATGTCCTATACATACTAAATACGTACCTAATTGTAAACATAAGTTAGTTCAAAAACTCCGCTGAGTTTCTTTCACCGTTTTTCTCAGGTCTGCGGTATTTCTTTCAGAACCCGTGCAAGTTTTTTTGACACTCAATCAATTAGTGTAATGTTTTTTATTGAAAAAAAAGAGTCTTTGTTTAAATTTGTTTTTTTTTTGCACAAGCAC
Source organism: Nymphalis c-album (assembly GCA_963151315.1). Classification (NCBI taxonomy): domain Eukaryota; kingdom Metazoa; phylum Arthropoda; class Insecta; order Lepidoptera; family Nymphalidae; genus Nymphalis; species Nymphalis c-album. The sequence goes on from OY720601.1 coordinate 3,893,209, forward strand.
AAAAAAGTAGTCGTATTTTCTTAATTTCATTTAAATCGTTACATAAATAAGGTATAATATATTTGCTCATATTACATAATCAAAAATTCAAATACATACAAGTGTAAGTACAGGACTTATTTAGGTAGTCCACTACCCTCAAGGAGGGGTGTGGAGCGACCAATATATCTCTGCCACAATAAGATAGAAACTAATCTCGTGTCGTAAACTCGAGGCAAACTTGCAATATACCCCTTATGTATACCGAAATAACGACTAAGTTTGCGATGAAAACAAACTTCACCTCGATGTTTCGTGGAAATTGAAACCACCAATACTAGTTTATATATCATTCGAGCCTGCTTTCATTATTAATATGTATTACAGATTAAAATTATATGTTAATGAAACCGTAGGAAAACACAATATACGTAGAATTAAATAAGTTAAGTGTAAGTTGTTTATATGATTGAATAAAATTAACATCCATGGCTGTTTTTCTTCCAGGAAGGCTGACATTCAAATGAGTCACCTGGAAGAACATTAAAATAGAAGTATAGATTTTATAGACCACCTAATATATTACGTACCTTGTGCCCTCTATTACACTAGCTCACTCACTCTTCAAACAAAAATATAAATCATGATTGTATGGTTGTGAAACAATTATTGAGTGAATGATGCCCAAACTGGACTGAATAAAACTCTACCACCGATATAAAATATGTAATTTGAATATGTAAATATGAATATATGTAATTTTTTTAATGTTTATTAAAAAAAATAGGACAATAAACTCACTTAATAATTAAAAAATTATAAAACACTTTTTTTTCACTATAATAATAATAATAAATCTCTGAAATGTTACAAAAGGCTAAAAGTGGCGTCACAGCTCATGTTCACATTTCTATTGTTGCAAATCTTCAGTATTTGCAATCAACGAAATTTGCATCACAAGCAGACATAAAGTTAGATTTTTCAATATATAGTAATAAACTAGCGCTGAAATACAGCACCCATGTTCTAGAATGTTCCAATCGTCCTTTGTACGCGATGTGTTATTGGCTACGAGGTTAAGTACCTACTGATGCCGTTTGAAAATTTATGATTCAGAATTATTTCTATACTTAGAATATAATACAAATACCATAAAATGCACATCGTTGTTTAAAAATCCTCAAAGGTATATGAAATATATTTAAAATTTAAATACATTTTATTTGAAGCGTCATAGGACATATATTAAAAAGCAAAACTTCAACAGATCCCTGCATGTATTAAAACAGCGGTTTTTTTCTCATTTGGCGAGCAAAAACCAGCGATACTTTTGATATTTGAACCATAATGTATAATACCTCCCTCTGATTAACATTTGACGAACTGAATATTCCGCTCTGGTGGACTTTTTGAAGCTAGGCCACGAATCAGCTACTGCGAAATAAAAATTGCCGCAATTTTAAATTATACTTATTTATATTTTTGCTTTTTTATTCTTTTAACATAGGAGAACATGGTCCTAAATAAAGATTCCTATTATTAAATAGATATTAATATAGATTTAGATTTGATAAAAAAAGGGAAAACAATTTATCTTAAAAACTCTATTTTTTTCCGATGCATCATAATTTTGATTTAATTCTGATTTAGAATACATTTTTATAAGAATACAGGTTTTAATTTATTCTTTGTCATATTATTTGTTAATACATGATAGATTTTTTTACCCTAATTTGCAATATTTATTCATAGCTGTCTCACAAACGTTCTTTCAATGTTGATCTGGTTAAATTATGGAATTAAAAAAAAACAATGACCAATAATAGGGAAATTTCAATTCAAAAATAAAAGCATTGCATTGAATTAATTCTAGCATTGTTTTAAGGTCACAATTGCTTAAAACAATGGCTCGGGAGTCACATGCAGAGTTTTAGACTAAGCCATTGTCGTTACCCTTTCTATAACGCACGTTTCATTGTTTTCGGAGGGCGCAAATTAATCTCAGTTTATTTCTTTGATCGCGATATTTTGAATAAAGAACCTCTGACAGCGAACGATATGTTAATTGAATTTAACATGACATGGTTTGAAAACATGTGTGACCGCTGACTATTCAATGGGATTAACTTTAATATAAACAGTCCGTTAACAGTCGTTATGATTAATAAAACCTACACGTGTATCATAAAATTATAAAAAGATTATTGTTCTTCTATTAAACAGAAATATGTTCTTAAATATTTGATAGAAAACGTATTTATGGCCTATGTAATATCCGCTCCGTATCACGGGCTGTCAGCGAAAACATGGGAAGATTTAAGAGGCTCGAGAATAAGTTATGATGAGTACAGTGCTTTATAATGTATCAATTTACTTGAAAATGTACACATCGCTTTATGCCTTTCGCCAGATGAACTCGAACACTTTAAATAAGACAACACCGAATATCATTAGGTAAATAATGTATTAGTAACATTTAATTAAAACATTTAAACAACTGATACATTTAATCTTAGTAAGAGATAAAAACTTTAATTAACGGAAATAGTCGCATATGTTGAAGTTGTCGAAACTTAGATTAAAACTCATAAACCTTTACGAACGATTTAATTCGAAACTATCCCAAACAGACGTCAGATGTTTCGTGGAACCCCCGGCCGATAGACACGGAACGCTCATTTACTCCGAGACTAATTTATATCGTCTAATTCAACCCTCAACAAGACGCTGTCCGTACATTAAGACCTATTTACACGATATATATGTATTCAGTTAAGCCTTCCGAAAGTAGATCTTCACACACGGGTGGAAAACGCACACATACAAAGTAAAGCCGCAAGGCACGTAACATAAGGAGCTTTGAAATTAATTTAGCTCGGAACTAGCTGGCAAATGGATAGACGTGAGCCCGGCGAAGGGGGGTTAGCTCCCCGAGGTGGTGGGTGGGCCGTGTGTCGGGTAAATTCGGCGTTTAGGCGAACCTTTGTGGCGGAGCCGAATGTGCTTAGAAGTAATTGTGTTGCGAGTTGTGTAAGGGTTTTGGAAGTTTTATTATCGTAGTTTACTCACGAATTATAATTGACGTCACTAATAGGTTGCATTTTAATTGTAGGCCGTAATAGTTAATTAATTCATAAAGTCAAAGAATGAGAATTTGTATGGATACATTTCAATACATATAAATCTGAGTTCAGAAATAAAAATGTTTGAAAAAACTCCTTTAAAGAATATTTTATTGAGAACCAAAATATAATTAATAGTAAAAAAAATAGCAACACAGCTTTCCTTCTAAATAATCACTCAATACTTCGTAATTACCGGCGACAGTATTAACGTTAGTTATTGAAAAAAACATTTACTTTATTTTATTTAAAAAAAAATCTTAAGTATAACGTATTCACTTGCACGCCGAACGATATTTTCTTGTAATATTCTATCAGCAAGGGTTATAAATTTCCTATTACCCTCTAATACAAATCCTTTTAATATCCTTCCTACGCCGAAGGCCTTATAATATCCGTCGGTTACCCGCGTGTACTAAATGTACATCACATTGTCATACACACCGGTCGATGCCGGATAACCCGGATAGTAATATCCGGGCCTTTTGTTTTATGCAAAACGCCACGATACATGTTGTATCAGCTTCCTTAAAACATCGTATAGTCGATATATAAGCACGTACTTATATACTCCTACTTCACCTTAACCTGAGCATAAGACTGTTTTTTTACATAGTATTCTGAATTAAGTATGAGGCTATATATTTGTTGCATAGAAACTTTTTGGTTTGACAAATTTTATTGACTTTTGGTTTTTATAATCTTCCATCCTATTTGCATTTCCGATCCTTAGTTGATAAAATGTATAGTACAAGTTGATTTATCTTGTGATTAATAAAAAATAAAATTGTAAATTTACTTTTTTTTAAATATCATAAAATAAAAATGTAGACAATGGTTGACGACTTATTTATTTTCATAAAAAAACTGTTATGTTGATCATGAAACATATCTCCATGTCCACCAACATTACGACCTACGTCAGTAAGAATTTACGATGCGTTACTTTTTACGGTAAGTCTCGACCTTATATATACATTTTGATTTCCCCATAAAACTGCTATATAACTTTGTTTTATGAAGTTCTTTAGAGAAAATGGTTTCAAATATTCGTACATAAATAAATAAATAAAATGCTTCGATCTTTAATGTAAAGAAAGGTAATTTATATTATATATTCTTACAGGATTTGCAATAAAAAAATTGATTTTCTCAAAATTTCTTATGTTTTAATGACATTGTATAATTACAACTGCTCAATCCATCCTTTTTGAAACAAAACAATGTTACAACTTTTAAAGTACATATATACTTTAGAAATAAAAAATAATAATTTGAGTATTAGTATTGTATTACTTTCTTATTGATATTCAAAGTAAAAACTATACCTAACAGATTCAGAAAAAAAAATGCCGGAACATTTCATTTTAGGCTGTTTGGACGTTTTCTTGGATACTCTTGCTTACGTGGATTGTAAAAATAAAATGTTAGTAGTAACTGGACAGCTCAAGGAAAACCATATTCAAAAGTATACACGTTTAGCCATGGTTCTCACGTATACCAGATTACGATGAGAGGTGTTTAAATTGAAGAGTATTAGATAGAGCCCCCGCTACACTTATCTTAGGAACTCTTATTAAATCCTCCTTAACTAATCCTTCGGTGACTTGCTATAGTCAGCAAAAAAAGTTAAAATATTTTTACTACTCAATGTTTATCACTAAGTCATATATCACTTTGTGATAATCTATATAACACATATATTAGTGGGTGCATAAAAATTATTTAAAATCCCGAATAATTACGACGAATTTATAACGATATTATACCGAATATTTAAATATATTCGATAAAATTTTAAATTAATTACTAAAATAAAATTGAGTAATTTTTTATTGAGTTATTAGTACCTAATTTGACAATTTTCAAATTATTACCTGAATTTGACGAGTAAAATATATATATTTTTTTCTAAATGCACTATTAATACATTTTAAAATTAGTTAATTATTTCTTTCAAGTCTGAAAAAAGGAAATATATTGTTATATTAGGAAGTAGAACTTTCCGTGTACTGATCCACTACTATTTGCTGACGCTACCAGTAATTAGTGCGAACGTCGTACATAGCTCGCCGTACATAATGTAATTATGCATCCTACATACACCGCTCTAAAATATCCGAACAATTTGGAACTGGCGAAGTTGGGACCGCAGACGTCGGCCATCTTGCCGTTGCCGTGGCAACACACCGCGAATTGTCTGTACCTGAATGTAAATAGCTCCGCGTTTGTTGTTTATGGCTGAAAGTTGTGTGGAACCTTCATGGAACGCAGGAATGGGTTACGTACAAAAATATTTGTGCTTAGCAAACTTGTGAGTTCAGGACTTCCAAGGAAATTAAGTGATGTAAGATCTTGAATATTAAACATAATTTTCTAAGATAATATTATTTTAACGCATTCAAATTTTAACAAAATATTTCAGCCTTTACATTAAACTTTAATGTTAAAAAGATAATATTATTGATGAAAAATAATTTTTATTTACTAAAAGACACTAAATAAATTCTAATTACATATGTATTTCAATTTTTATGTGCCCAAATGAATGGTGTTTCCATCTGCTGATCTCTATATATTTTTAATAAATTCACATAATTATTTTCGCAGTTCATACAGGCATGCGTCAAACTCAAAATCATCTGAAATTAAAACAGTATACGATAAGACAGTGACTCTTAAATACACATGAGAGACGCAGAATAAAATTTCTACATAAAATTATATTAAGGTAACACAAAGTAGCACTTTATTATGCTCATAAGTAATGTAAACTAACAAAAAACACGATATCTAGTACAATTTTCCGCAAAATTGCTACTAAAATGATTGTGTTTATTACATTTATATTTATAAAATCGTTTTTCCTGACCGACTATTGATAGCTAAAAGTATAGAAAACAATCATATCTTAAATGTCAACTTTAATGGGGAATGGAAGGTGAAACTTAACATTAACTTTATCCGTTCGTTGGGACGGACAGACAGTATTTCAATATAAACCACAAATGGCGTAGATCTTAACAGTAGATTGCGGGGTCATTTCCTGTCACTGCTAAATTTTCTGCTTTAAAAATAGCAGGAATTCTAAGTGTGTATTCACCAAAAATGATAGATTAAGTCCTACGCCTCTTTCTCTGCTCTTGCAGAGAAAGTGGGCCTTGACAGTAAAACGGCTGTAACAGGCATTTCTTCATATATCCCAATAAAGTTTTAAAAAAAAAATACTCAAAAATAATAAAGTATTTAAAGAAAATAGAAAAACTCTCCTATATACCTATATCAAAGACAAATTGTTTCAAATTCAAATATCAAAGTAAGTTTATTATGTAACAATGTTATAAAATATATACTTCATTATTATCGAGTTCGACGGGATATTTCAATATAAACGTTGGCCGCCATTAGTCGGGCGGGACGCTCGCCTGAGATATGAGGACTGCACTACCCTCTACTGGCTAACCAAGCATGGAGACAGAATCACTAAGAAAATATCTATTTCATATTATAAGATATTCCTTTGTTTTTTATTTTCTTAAATATACCAGACATATATATATTTTTTCTTTAACAATTGTTAATTTTGAAATGTTTATTTATCTAAAAAGTTAATGTATATTTTGTAATATTGTTTCGGCGTTTTATTTTTTACCTACAGTTCATTTAGTTTAGGATAGTAATACATTATATATACAGAAATAGTCAAATCTAGACGCCACATGAAAATCGATAACTTTAGAACATATATATAAAAGACGATTTCATCTCCCGTGACCCCATTTAATCGGCTATTTTAATCCCATTGAATTCGAAATGATATGTCAATTGATACTTTTACTACATATTACATTTTTCATTTGTAATTGTATATTAAATTATATGTATATAAAAGAATTAATTTTCGTTAGTTACTAAAAATTGCAGTCCTTTGCCATACCCACAGATAACAGAGGACAGACAGACTAGTTGTTGAGCACTCTTCATTTCGAATGCCTGTCCACGCGCTGCCTCCCGCGCTCCCTCGTACACGCCCTGTATAGTGGTACAAGGAACTATGTTGCATGATTTGGATGAGTCAATAATAGGGTACAGATAAAAAAATATTTAAATGTCATCTTAACAAACTTAAAATCTAAATTAAACATATGGTACCTAGATGATGGAACCATAGGAGGTAAAGTGGATGATGTTATTGAAGATTTAATTAAAATTAAAGAACGTTTTGATAAAGTTGAATACTCAAATTGAATTTTTCAAAATTTGAAATTTTCTTCACAGACACTTTATCTTCAAAAGATATTTATTCGGCAACGGAATTATTTTATAATATTGCACCTTATATTAAAATTATTCATAAAAATACGCTTTGCTTTCTTGGTGCACCACTTTTTGACGAATGTATTGAACCTGTTTTAAATGATAAAATAAAAATGTATTTAGACAACAAATACGAGAATGTAAGATTGGGCATCTTAAATTCTCATATTGCTTATACTATTTCGAAACACTGGCTTTTTGTTCCAAAACTAATGTACTACGCGCGAGCCCAGTCTGGAAATTTCCTGTCCTTACCAATAAAATCGATGCCATCCTTAAAGATTATTTGGAGAAAATTCTAAATTTATCTCTTGATGAATATTCCTGGACCCAAGCTACTCTACTAATTTTAAATTTTTATTTGTATTTAGTTAAGATTTATTAAACAAGAAAAGGAAATCAAAATTGTTACAATATTTATGAAATTTTATGATTTAGTTTTTTTTAATACTTGTTTTTTTAATGTTTATTTTACATTAAAAATTTAAAATAATTACTATACAAGTCGTGACCATGTGGAATGGTGGCAAGAATGCAGCATTTCCACTTTGTATCGCAATTCCGATTCTCTGGGCGAAAAATGAACCAGCCCTCCTAACACAAGTAAAGGCTATAAGACGGAGTGTAATATTTTGGATGTCATTTTTTGCACTAAGTATTACTCCAAGGTCCAAGCGTTTCAACTGCAAGCTGAACAAAAATATAATTTGGAATAAGAGACGAATATTTGTTACGTTTGATCGCTTCAGCTTCATTTTTAATTTTAGTTTGATTTTTTTACTAAAAAGTTCGAAAAGTAAAAAGGTGATTTATATATAATAAATATTATAATACAAATATTATTAACAAAAAGTCCAGATTCCTAATGTAGTACTTATTTACATTGCTAGTGCTATACCAACATGTTGCTTGGGTGCATAATATCATCCATAATGCGGTTTTCATCAACAGTGATAAATTTTAGAAGATTATTCGTATCATGGAATTCATTCCTTCAAGTCCAAACGTGCATACGCACAAAATAAAATAAAAAAAGAATAAAACTCACAACTATATCGTTCAAGATTGAACCCCTGATCTTCGGTGTAGATCTTCTTCATCTATGCACTGCGTTACCTTCACTCAAAAACAACATTTATGATTGATTAATTGATTGAATTGTACAATTGTAAGCCTTGCAATAATGCCGTATTTGTAGGTACACTAACTAGACTTTCATTTATTTTTTAAATTTATTATGTGCAATAACGACTTTTTTCTTTCCTTCCTTATGATTTTTTCGTAAATTGCATTCATATTGAAACAGTATACATAATTCCACATTTTAATAAAATATCACACACCACATCCAAAAGAATTTTCTTCTCGAACGAGGGCACATGCCCTTCGCTCCTTAGCAAGTGATGAAAGGACGTGTGATGCGTACCCCTCTGTTGTGGCTTGCTCTCAGCTAAACTTGAGGACCGACGCCATTACAACCCACCTGTGTTAGTGAAATGGTGTAGAAACTAATGGAAACGATGACACCCTAGAAGATTGTAGACAACATTTGTGGTAATTGTTGTTTTATTTTTGATCACACAAAGAGACATCCTCGTAGCTCTTACGATAAATTAAAAAAAAACAAAACTACTTTCTATAAATTGACCAAAACGAAATATAATATATGTAGGTACGTAATAATTTAAACAATTGAGAATATTTTTAATTTTAAAACAAGTTTCGATTTCATCAATTTACTATATTATACCCTAAAAGTGGGTGCCTCAAAATGTCAGCACAGTGAATCTCGTAAGACTGGTTAAAAATCAGTACATGATACTTATCACAAATAAGTTATAAGTAAGATAGATTAAACTAACTAAATGCTCCTTATGATGTATTAAAATACTAAACACAGTGTAATAGCGCTAACAGAACAGTGCCATGCTGTAAGAACGTACTTCGTAACTTACTCGTGTAATATTGAAAACCGTTGTAGGTACTGCTACGCTATGAATCTTTTTAAACGTTGTCATTATTTAAGTGTAGTCAATATCGCATATAACTTTTGAACATTTCACAATCGTATTCTGCATTGATTCATTTAATTGAAATAACTAATCAGACTTAAAAAAATACCTTTGGTTATAATTTCTTGCATAATTTTTTACTATTAATATTGTAGTATATAGATACAATATGTACTAACTAAAATGTTTGAGAATGATACGACTTATGATGACGTCATAAACATATTCTACTTGTCTATCATAATTAATTTGTGGTTTTAATATTTTAATATTTATTATATATATATATTTCATTTCCTAATAAGCACGTAGGGGTATATGTAGCCGTCTAAATGAAATGTTGACTTCGTATTTAATATTACGATCTTGTAAAACTGTTGTTCTGTAAGAACACCAGGCACGGCACTTGTGTTCAGATAAGATAATTACTAAAGGCAATAGATTTTCAACAATAAAATCACACATATGGATTTTATTACTATAAAGAACAAACAAAATAAATATATATGGATTATATTACTAGAACACAAGATCGATCGATAACTCGTTTTCTAATAGGATCAAAGCTTAAGCTTTCTTGAATGAACTCATAGCATGTTAATGCCGTAAAAGTGTTTCTGGAAAACCAATCAAATCTCGCTACATCAACTATCCGAGATTGAATTGCGAATCTAAGTAATATATCAAAGGTAATCCGTTTAAGTTTAAGGGGCACTATATATCATGATAGTACATAGCCACCCTGTTTGGTCGCCTAAGCAGGGTGGCTCTCGCGTGTTTAGGTGTTTGGTCTAAGTATTCAATGTTTCAGTTTATTACGTAATAGATAAATTATAACCTATATTTGATTTTATACTGGTGGTAGGGCTTTATGCAAGCTCGTCTGGGTAGGTACCACCCACTCATCAGATATTCTACCGCAAAACAGCAATACTTGATATTGTTGTGTTTTGGTTCGAAGGGTGAGTGAGCCAGTGTGATTATAGGCCCAAGAGAGATAACATCTTAGTTTCCATGGTTGGTGGCGCATTGGCGATGTAAGCAATGGTTATATCTTACAATGCCTATGTTTTTTTTTATGCAAGAGGGGGCAAACGAGCAGGAGACTCACCTGATGGAAAGTGACTACCACCGCCCATGGACATCTGCAACATCCGAGGACTTGCAGATGGGCGTTGATGATCTTACCATCAGGTGGCCCATTTGCTCGTTCGCCTGCCTATTCTATAACAAAAAAAAGTGTTTACCTCCTCATATGTGTGAGTCAAATGTTATATTATGCTTACAAACACCCCGTCACATCATTAAGCTGAAAATTTTAATTAATTATATAGTATTTATGTACTTGCAAGTATACATTTTTAATATACCTATATACTACTACACATTTTCACCGATTGTAAATCGCTTTTGGTTTTTTTTTGCAATTTGGTTATTGTTTCTTAAGGATCTTGTAATGTAATCGATCTTGTGTGTAATTAGGGTAAAATACTAGTTGTTTTTACGTTTTACTCCAACATTTTGAACTATTGACAACATTTTTTTTTTTTTTTATTGTATTATATTTATCTAATGTCAAGGAGAATAATGACATTTAATAATAAAATGATTATCAAATAAATATCTATTTCTATCATTACTTATTATTAAAACGAATAAATCAATTATATGAAATATCTTGATTCATTAAGAACATTTAAAATATTTCAACCGCTAATTACAGTAAGTCGCTATATCCTAAATCTTAGACCAGCCTCTTTGTTCGTCAACTAAGCAGGGAGGGAGGCTGGCAAAGGGGGTAACATTTTCCTGTTTGAAGGCACACGTCGCAAAGGGAAATCCTGTACAGGACAGAGATCTAAAATTGCCCGCTTGTGCTGGTACTCAGGTATCTAAAGTACAGATTGCAAAATAAATCGACGAAATATCACGAAGTTAGTAAGTATAAACGAAACTAGGTTACGTAAGAAATAGTTATATTTATTTTAATTGACTATGTTTTTCGTATATGTTTTAATTGTTATAAAAAATGCAATATGTAATTGTTTTGAATTGCGGAAATAATGTGGTTTTTTAATGTTTGTATTTATAAAATTGTAATGTTTACATAATAAACTGAAATAAAAACAGCTTTTATTCGTTTAATTTTTGATTTTACTTCAAACTCTCTTTATCTTTTTATGTAGTTGCTGTGTTCGTGCCAGTGCAGCTTATCTCTTTAAATCGCTCTGTTATTTGCTTACTTTGTTTTACACATAATATTATAATTTCAAGATTAGCTCATTGTAGATCCTGTGTATGACAAGTTATGATGCATGTATGAACTTTTCTTTATCTTAGTTGTAATCCTTTGCACATTTTAACAAAAAGTATTCCCAAACGCAGGATACAAGCTATCAACACGCTAACTTTCATTAAGAACTTTTCAATAGTTTTTATATGTCTAACCTAAATCAGACACACCAACCACAACCACACCACAGATAATATAGTAAAAAAGTTGACAGCAAAGATAATAAATCCAAATGAGTAATATTCTTCAACGTTCCGATTTTAAAATTTGTCCAAAATTAACTTAAAGTTTATTTAAAGTATAAAAATATCAATGTATCAATTACTTTGTCGACGTTACTACAAAAGGTACATACGAGCACGACCACGATCCGTGATTACCGACTGATTGCAAACACCACCGTGTTTATATTTACCCTGCAGTGATACCACTCGACATCTTTACGCAACACGCTCTTAGTTATTAACAAAAACAATACTAAATTCAAGATTTTTTATGAAGATGACGTGTAAAAGATAATTGACATGGCATAAAAAATACAATTAAAATTAAGACCCGAATCTAATTTAATGTTGAAACAATAGACTGTTTCGATTGAAAGCTCTATAGATACATACTTATAATAAAAAAAAAATGGAGGGAATACAGATTATTTCTTTTAAATAACAAGATCAGGGTCGAGATATCATATATTTTTCTTAAAAAAGAAGAAAAATAAAATTCGTTTAAATCATTGAAATTGGAATTACATGTTTTCTGGATTTACACATCACATTAAAAAATGTAATGTATTTGGGTAACTGTTGCCGTTCAGGTGTGAAATGTATGGGGTCAGTGACCTACCACCTATGTTATTCATGATAATAATTCAGTTATAAACCGGTTCAGAATTATTAATGATTATAAATGAACCTTTCGTTTATTTTATTTGTTCTTATTACCTACATTAAATCTAGGAGATAAAATCATCTAATCATGTTAAAGATTTTGATACATTAGACGTATTCTACTTAGGTATATGTATATAAAATACAAAATATGTAGCATTACGAGAGCATATAATGTATTCATTAGGTATAGCTTGAGTGAAACTGGGACGAATAGTCCCAGGGACGCTTGTATGATTAAACACGGCTTCGTATGCAAGCGCATTGATTTGCAAGCACTTGCATATATTGACAACTGTATTTTCATAGTTACGGTTAGTCTGTATAACTACTAGTAGTATAAAGAGCAATAGTTAGTATACTATTATTGCTTTTAAACATAGAAAGAATCATTAAATAAAATAAAAAAAACTTGTTTTAATTGATCCTTTCAAAATAATTATTAAAATGAAATTCAGTAAAAGGCTACTAATATAAATTAGTACATTATTGGTATGGATAATTATGATATCAGATATTTTATTAACATTTGCATTATATATTCAACTTTGATTATTTAATGATTTACATGATATAACAAAAAATCAAATGCATACACTTAACATTACAAAATAAATCATTAATCTCCAATCATATATAATACTAGAAAAAATCCAATATATTTATTACAAATATAAAATCAATACATTGATTTTTATTGTATTTCGATTTGAATACGCGTCAAAGATCCGTAATAAATGAACGAACAAATAATTTCTGACACATCGATGTCAAGCAGGACCAACATCTTTTGTCGGGTGATGGGAAAAAATAACCGGTAACCAGCGTACAACCCTTTCGACTTTTTCTCTATACAACTCATTTAAATCTCTCGATGCAACGAAATCATCCCCTGCTTTGCGTGCGATGCACCTTGTTGCAAATTAAGGATTCAACCCTATAAAAAATATGACCCCAAAGAATCGTGGGTAAAATAGTTTTATCTTTTTTTTTATTACACTTTATTGAAATGAGACACCGGGGTCGAATATAAAATTGGTCTTTTTATGCACCGCGAAAGGGTTAGACACGTCGATATTGAAAACGTTTTTTTTTTAATTCAGTAATAGGTACAAAGAGCCCTTTGCTACTGCGGTTCGTGATGCTTCGTTAAAACGGTGTTAAAGTTGGATTTGCTTTACAATTATGTCAAAAATCTTTACATAATCATTTAAAACTTTATACAAATTGATAATACAATAAAATGTAGGCATTTTTTTTTATTTCTAAGAAAGTATATCTGAAATTCGGATATCATTACAGAAATCAGAATTATAACATTCTTATTTTGAAATTATAAAAAAGAAAGTTTCTTATTCAAGTAGGTACTTAAACGCAAGTGAAATATTTTCAATTTTATATTGATTTGTAGGTTGTAAGATGTCACGAAGAAATAATTGTAAAATATTAATATTAAATATTACAATATAAGTAAATATATATAATTATAATATAAAATATATATATTATTTCTTATTTAAATAATAATTCATTAAAAAATTAAACACATATCACGTTTATTTTACACCAAACAAAGTTTAAAACACTATGATTTTATTTCAGTATTATATCGATTTTAATAAACTTTTAGGTTATTAAACGTTAAATAATATAAATCAATGATAACAATCAATTTAATTATTAATTTTATAAAGCTGTATCTTATGTCAAATATACAAAGCACAGATAATATCTATAAATTTCACACTTCGTGCCTCTAACATCGGAGCGAGGGTTTTATTTAGGTAGATAACTATCGCTCCGATTTCATCTGCCGTGCCGTTTCTGTCAAGAGTACTTACTCTATTGACTTCGTGTGACAATGATTTAGATATGGATTTCTATTGAGAGCGGTCTCATTGTAAAACAATATAAACGAAATGGTTTCAATTTGAATGATTTACTATTCGCGTTGTATTTCAAAATAAAAGCTTAAAACTCTTCAATGAGCAAACAAGATTATTTTTTAAATTTTAAATTGTTTTTATGTAATTCATTTTTCAAACATTTCGATGGTTAACATCTCTTTCAATGCCAATGTCTATGGGCGTTGGTGACCACTTACCATCAGGTGGCCCATATGCTCGTCCGCCATCCTATGCAATAAAAAAATGTCCATATATAAGTACGAGAAGAAGGTACATGTATAGTTATGAGTGAATTAAAAATGGCTATAAAGCAAGAGAACAATGTAATGTGTTCGGGATGACACGTGCAAGAAGGAAGTAACTGAGGATATGACTAGGGATAATTATGAATATGAATGACGATGACATAAAATCTCACAGTGCCGACCCCAAATACATAGTAAATAGTATGTTATATACATCTTTAGATATGAGATGCTGTTAATGCCCGATTGTTGTTTAATAGTTTATTCATATAGTGTAGAAGTAGGGTAACTTTCATCTAAATTACTTATGTCTGTTGAAAGTCATAATTATACTTAGGACCGCCACGATATTTTCCTTCAGTGCTAAACACGATATTCACAAGTTATTATTTTTACTTTATTTACTAGTTACATAAAAGTATACTGTAATTAAAATAATGGTGACCTATTCATCCATCAACCCGCATTGGAATAAGCTCCAAAGGGAGAGGATCCAAAGGAAAGGATACCCTAACCCATCAGTGGGACATTCATAACGCTTTTTTGACAAATCTTGTACAAATAAAATATTTTTGTTAGTTGGTAATAAAAATAATGAAAATTAAAAAATAAGTAAGTGCCTTTTCAGCTGGTTCATATACCTAATTCCAAAAATATTTATAGATATTTATTGTTCTTTACTCTTCATATTTATTTATCTTGGTGTACTAAAACTATATACATGCTGTAAGTTTTGCAATACTACCTGCGTACTACTATTAAGCATGTGGTAAAAATAATTGTTGACAATATTCTGGGTTATCTAAGTCCTGAGCTTATAAGACGGAATAGTAATGTGTTCTGTTCTTTATATTTAAGCGACTTTCTGTGGTATTATTGTTAAGAAGCAGCTCAAAATGATTAACTTAATTAACGTTGAACTATTATGTTTTTTTTTTATTGCATAGGAAGGCGGACGAGCATATGTGCCACCTGATGGTAAGTGGTCACCAACGCCCATAGACATTGGCGTTGTAAGAGCTGTTAACCATCTCTTACATCGCCAATGCGCCACCAACCTTGGGAACTAAGATGTTATGTCCCTTGTGCCTGTAATTACACTGGCTCACTCACCCTTCAAACCGGAACACAGCAATAACAAGTACTGCTGTTTTGCGGTAGAATATCTGATGAGTGGGTGGTACCTACCCAGACGAGCTTGCGCAAAGCTCTACCACCAAGTGATAGATTTTCAATTTAACAATTAAAAAGTGACTATTAAAGCCTACTTCAATGAAGTATTTATTAATTTTAATGAAACAAAACACATGAAGTTACAATAAAATATCTATATGACCAAGTCAGAAGAATATAATTGATAAACAAATAAATTCAAAAACGCATAAATTTCTCTTAACCCGTCAACGTCCGCATGTTTTGAAAACTGCGTCGCCGCCGTCACTCCCTCCGCATTGGTAGGACATACGCTGCTATTTACCAATAACCCTTGCTGACCCTTAACCCTTCTACCTAAATATGACCTCTCGGACCTTACCCTCGGTCATTGTGTAGCGAATTAATCGGCTAGTATGCCCATTGTGATGGTCACTGCCCGCCCGATACGGCCGTACGGGTTATTGTGTTCATATTAAAACTTTTTAAGTGTCCCCCGACAGTTTAAGGTTTGGGAACTGGTTTGCAAATTTTTTGGACAAACGGCAGAGGGTTATATGTAATATGATTTATGTAGTATTTCCGCATTTGTATTGCTTGTATAATACGAAAGGGCCGTCTCATTTGGTTCGTATGAAACATACAAAATTAAAAACTAGCAATTTATTAAGAAATATTAGGTCATTATAATTTTATTAAAAAAATCTTATAAGTTTCACACGGTATGAAATAAATGTTTTATATTATATTATATATTATAGGTTTTATTCAATCCCAATATTTGAGCTTATTATTTAAACAATCAATAAAGCATTTAATTTAAACTGGCTAAACCAATACTGGATTAAAGGAAATAAAAAAGTTAACGTTAAAATATATAACAGAAGTAAATAGCGCTTTATCCATGATTCAAATTTCATTCAGGCTAAACCCTGTCAGTCAAACTGCCATAGAAAGGATCAGAGGAAAGGTGCGCGACGCTTATGCAAATTTCCTAACCTAAGCATCCGATTTTACCTTTTATTGCAAACAAATAAAGCATAAAATTCTTTGTAAATGCAACGAATAAAAATAATATTTGCATGTAACGATTTATCAAAGAAAAATAACCGAATTCACGTTCGAAATAATAGTCAAATTCGCGAATCAAATTCGTTCCTTTAAACCCTTATAATGCAAACTCCTTTCTAATTTGCATGGCGCATTGTTAGGAAGTTTCACTTTTTTAAATGGCCACAAAAGATTTTTTTTTAATAAACAACATTGCGAAGTCGAAAGTAGAACATCTGCCATGTAGACCCTTAGTATTATCGGTAGGTGAGTGCAAAATTTGAATATTGCATCGAATATTCTAAACTGTTACGCATTGTGATAATAATATTCCGATCAATAAGCTTGCATCAAACGCATACATAATTAATATATTTAACTGCTAATGTTAAATACAGTCGGTATAATTTTGTAAGCATTATCGTAACAGATAATCCTAGTTTATTTTATTGGGAATTACAAGGGATATTAATATTTAAATGATACATAATAAAAGTTTGTATATATGTAATATAATGTATACTGATCACCTACAAAAGTATTTGTAGTCGGTTTAAAGATTTTAAGTTTTTAAAAGTTGTAGCTTGCCATTAGCGAATCATTATCATTAACTAATTCAATAATATAATTTGTATAATAAATAGATACCTCCTAATTATAGTCCCCTATTCCTTAATATAGGAAGTCTATCCTCTGAGCTTGCTACAATTCCAGTTCAGTCAGTTTTGTAATAGTACAGTATCAGCCTATAATAGCCCACTTCTGAGCTAAGGCATCTTCTGCTTCGGTGGAGAAGGCTAGGAGCTGATTACACCCCGCTGCTCCAATTCGGCTTTATTTTTAATTATAATAATTATAAATATTTAGGTAGGTATCGTTTGTATCTACTTAAAAACTTAAAATTAAATTTTCTGTTGTTTTTATAATTTAAACAAATATGAAAAACACATAGATAATAGCTTCAAAATAGTGAATTTATTTTTCCTGTTCTACATTCATGATTTTGATCGTTATTTAGGCTGTTTGTGTTCATAATTGTCTGTTAAAATTACACAGGTGTAACCTAAGCCACTTTTCCCTATAGATACATAATGATGCGAACTAATTCATAAAAAAATGTAGGTATGAGTGACGCTTGCCGGTCCAATGTAATATAAATATAAAGTTTAACGATTGAACTAATAATATTGATATATTTTATCACTTAATCATAAAATGCGTCTTCAAGATTTTAAGAACTATCAACCTTTTTTTTGTTCTAAGTAGTAGTAAGGAACTTGGTTATTTATAATGTTAAATAAATAAAGTAAACAATACGATGATAATCATTTACAGTGAATTTTTAAATAAATTATAGAAACTTCAATGATAAACATAAGTTTTTAAGTTCAATATTAACTGTTATTGTTTATTTCCTTAAATAAATATATAAATAAAAATACAACTAATGCTTTCTATATTTGTATCTTAAGTTACGTTACCGATGTTCGTAGTATATTCAAGTTGCCTTCATCAGTCGGTCTTGCAGGCTACAGCAATATTTTCAAATTTTTGATTTGTGATTAGCCTCGTATAGCTTTCTTGATATGAATCGCTTTGTCTAAGATTTGTGTTGTGTGCTTGTAGCATATAAATTAAACTAAATACTAGACGCGTTATATAGTTTCTCAACCACGGTATTAATGAAAGTAAAGTAAGTAGACTGCCTCGTTGGTCTAGTGGCTAGATACAAGGCCGCAGACTCGGTGGTCCTGGGTTTAATACCCAGGTCGGGCCAATAAATAATTATTGGGTTTTTCTGTCAGAAAATTCTCAGTAGCAGCCCGGAATTTGGAAATTGGAAGTATGTACACTCCCGTGCCTCGGAAAGCACGTTTAGCTGTTGGTCCTGCGCCTGAACTCTTTCCGGTCGTGTCGGATTGTCGTCCCATCGGATTATGAGAGCTAAGAATAGAGAGTGCACCTGTGTTTACGCAAACGCTTGTGCACTTTAATATCTCCTGTTGGTTAATCTCTCTTGAGATTGGCCGCCGTGGAGGACTTTAAAGTAAGTAGAATCAACTTTAATAAGAACATGAATATTTTCTTAAATTTCAGGTAGTAGGAACCTAAGTAGGCTACATAATAATAGGTAGGTTTATCTTTTATATGTATTTTGTTTAAATTAGTTTCATTAAATTACTTTAGAAGCTATTAGATATTGTGTTTATTAAATTAAGCTTATATACTTAGGTGTTATATTGTAACTATGTAAATATTTAATTTATATCTACTTATGCTAATATGTAGATAATATATGTACATACCTACAGCCCATAACCTACTGTTTAGTAAGTAGGTAATTGCGTACGTACCTAACAATAACATTAAATTCTTATCCATTAATATTTTCAAGTCTATACAAAGCAAATCCATCATTAAATACCAGATTAATACAATAATATTAAAATTAACAACACGATCGAAATTAACACAATGATATCAGGATTATTTATTTATAATCAAAGAGCGTGAACAATCAAAAACTGGTAGACAAATAATTCATACAAATTCGCCACGAAACGCGAATATATGCAAAATAAAACACGAACCAGACTAACCAGAAATACTAGTTGATTGCTTAAAAAACAAGTTCTACCACGCGCCTCTTTTTATTAGCAAATTTTAGTTAAACGAAATAAGGGGGAAACATTTTGGCGCTAGCAACACTGGTTTTGCACCGCATTGTGACCTGTGTGTTAACGAATTATTGAATTAGCTAATAATTACGGCGTTTGTCGTAAATTATGTGAAATATATTGAAGTGATTTATTGCATGTGTGCTGGCAACACTAACCTGCACAATTTATTATTTATTTATGTAACAAGTGACACATAAGACAAGCTTTGCAGTGGTCAATAAGGTCTTTAAATAAATAAATAAGACATATGTAGGTAATTATGCACAAAATACCTTACGAGTTATCTACCAATACCTATATAGATAGGTAAAACTTTTATTTTATAGGTACTTATTAGTAGGTATACTTAGTAATAAGGTAGGCTAGGTAAGTACAGGAAGATATATTTTTATTTAGTTTAGAACTTTAACAGTAGAAACTGTAAATTTAGAAGTTTAGAACTGTAAAATTTACGTACCTAGGTAGGTACTTACACGAGAGAGGTCACTTCGAGAAAATTACTTCACATTCCATTTAAAACCTATTCAACTAGTCGAATCAGGGATTGGCATAGCCAGGTTCTTGAATCTTGCTACGGGGAAGAAGACCTAGAAGCGAGCGGTGAAACACAAGAACTCAAGATATAAATGAATACAACAAATTATGTAATCACAAATATTTTGTGTAAGTGGCCACTGGCCACCAACGCCTATAGACAAAGGAATTGTAAGAAATGTTAACCATCGCTTATATCGCCAATGTGCCAACAACCTTGGGAACTAAGATTTTATGTCCCTTGTGCCTGTACACTGGCTCACTCAACCTTCAAACCGGACCACAACAATACAAAGTAGGTACTGATGTTATGCGGTAGAATATCTGATGAGTGGATGGTACCTCTACCTACCCTGACGAGCTTGCACAAAGCTCTACCACCAAGTGTCTTTAACTAATGCTCCTAACATTAATATAAAACCAGGTCATCTGTACGAGTAGGTATCTGATCTTCTGTATCTTATCTCAAAAACTTATGATGTGTTCCTACTGAATCATAAATAACCTACCTAACTAAAATTAATTGCGAATGTAATTTTACAATATCTTAGTAAGTATATACCTACAATACCTAAAGATATGGGTATAAGTACAGATTTATACACTAATCTCTAACTATTTAAATTACTTAAATGTACACGTATAACCACCCTATGTAAGTATATTATCTAATTTTTGGTTTGTAGGTAGCTGCCTTCATGAATGCTGCCTACCAAATCTTTCTTGTAGGTACCTATGCAATAGATAGGTACTTTAAATCATTTTACCTAAATCATAGATTAAATCGTAACAAAACAAAACATCAACAAAAATAAATCTATTTACAATAAGAAGTTGATAGATGTCGATATCAATGGTGTTATTCATTTAGGTCATTGACATTCGTGGATAATTAATTACAAAAACCTATTTAAAGGTAGGTCTCTTCTTCTTTCTGCCCTTATCATTGCCATTCTGCACTTCTTTCAGGTAGGTATAAAGAAAATATTTTAAATATGATAAATACCTATACTAATATTAACATTAAGTAGTATACCAAATTCATAAATTATTAATATCATACGTAGATTCAAAAAAAATATGGCCTACTTATTTTTAATTTTATGTTTACCTTATCATCCAAATCACCTTATTGGTATTTAAGTAATATAATAAGTATATATTATACTTATATATGTTTGTGTGTGTAAGAGTAAGCTACCTACTTAGTTACTTATGTTTTTATTTCCATTTCATTCTTAACCTCTCAAAAGTTACTTTTCTATCATACTAAAATAATTTAATAAAATTGAGATCAATGTACCTATTTACATTAAATTACGTTTTCGATAACTATGATGTAAGTAACTATAATTATAAATTGTAACCTAATTACTTAACTAATTAATAATTTTAAGTAGGTAATATTATAAATATTTAATAGGTATTATATTAAAGTCTAATCAAATGTAACACAGAAAAAGAAAAAACAGTCATAAAAAATCCGAACTCCGTACTTGTTATGCTCTATGGTCTCTTGACTCTTGAAAATAGAACGCGCAATTTGGCGCCAAAATTCGGCGTCGTTCTAACAGACCGCGCCTCACATACGAGCCCCGCCCCATATACTGCGGCCAATCGCACGACTCTAAACACCCTCGCGCAACACGCATATTGATCTGCGGACACAGCTCGAACCGTTTACATTTCGACATATCACACGCTAAACACCGACAAACAATAACATGTGTGTAAAATATACACAATTTTGAACTGTATATCAATAAGTTAAGGTTTAGTTTTCTTTGGCCGTATTGATTGCACTTATAACACAACATATTCGGTAGAGTGTAATTTATAATCCTTTTGAACGATTAGAAAGCTGATCTTAAGAGGATATGGATAAGGTTTAATTTTACTTGTATATTACCTATTTCTAAATACCAATACTAATTCCTCTTGCTTACAATATGAATTTATAATATTCAAGATATTATAACTTAATTAGAGAAATGTATTAACGAATCGAGTGCTTGATAAATTAATAAAAAATAATATATTTAAAATTGTGAAACTGAATAAATACTTATGTAACATAAAAATAAATAACGGTAAGTATTCAAAAGTATTTTAATTTTTTTTTATTTTTAAATAAAAAAATATCTATAACTACTGACATCTAGCGACATATAGTAAAAATATGTTACCGTTTAGTTAGGGAGACCTGATGATATTTTACTCAACGCTAGATGGCTCTCCATCGTCTTGCCGTAAATATTAGAACTTTGTCAAAATATGTAATGTATTACTTTCTAGTTTCTATAATAAATAAAATAAAGTGTCACAAAGCCAGAAAAAAAGTATCGTCCAATTAGGGCGACAATTTATTATTTATATAGGTACTTTAAATTATAGCAATGTTAAAAATATTAAATACATATTGGTCAAGACCTATTTAAACTACATTTCATTACTGATATCTTATTTTTAATGGATTATGAAATTAAAATATGTACCAAAAAACCAATAGTTACCATCTTGCGTAGAATCAATTTCAGTATTCAGCTAATTTGACACTAAACTTAAAATATTATGCTTCCTTAAAACAAAATGTTTTTGCATCTATTATGATTGTGATAATGCAGTTTCTATACAGAATGATTATGCTATGAGAAGGAGCAAAAAAGTAGCTGCTTTGTCGAGATACAACCATAATTCTTCTGGTGATGTAAAATAAAAGACATTAAAAATAAACCAAATTTATTTAATAATTTGTGTAAATAATGATAATACAAAATTTCTAAAAAAAGTCTAATATTTATCATAACGGAATGTGCTATAAATAATTAAGTAGGTACATAATTAATTGATTTTGTGATAGTTTAATACAGCTATAATACCAACAACGTAACAGTTTAGTTTAAAAACATTTTTTATCAAGTCACAATTTTAATTCAAAAGTTGTTTTCATTCATTAAATAAATAAAGCCGTTTATATCCGAATTTTGGGTGCAATAAAAGTTTTTGTGAAAATGGTGAGCCATCAGAAAATCAAAGTAAATCCTGCAATTCGGAGTCCCTTTTGGTATAGGCCTCGTCCAACTCTCTCAATTGTGCTCTGTCTTCTGCAACTCTAGTATGGTCTCAAGGTTAGGCAGATATTGTCTTCCTATCTTGTTTTTGGGCATTCCTATTTTCTAGTCCCTTCCCTATATTTAACAATATGGCATATGTCCTGCCATAGGCTACTTTCAATGGTCATACAAGCGAAAGTATCCACATTAGTTTTTCTTCTCATCTCAGAATATCTTATCTTATAGTTTGATTTCCATCTCAACATGTTTATAAATTCCTTTCAAGCCTAATATACAAATTAAATATATTACAGAGATATTTACATTCTAATAATATAACATGCTTTTGTTTTTAACATCTTGCAGTACTTGTCAAATAGAAGGCTAGTAATAACAAGGCCTGGTTATGGTAGCAATATTTTCCAACATAAAAACAAAATTAACATCAATATTGGTAAGAAAAGGTATGACCTTAATTTTAAATCTAGATCATATAAAAGAATCCTTATTTAATTTGGATTTTAATAGTCATTCAAGAATAACAAGTTTAAGTTGTAAAATAGAAACTCAGTTTACACTTTTAAATTTTAGTCCCTTGACACACAATAATGTATATATGGACAATAATTTAACTTATTAATCATAAAATCGTTAACTTCTTAATACTTTACCTATTTTAATTGCAATTGTGCTACTTAATATACATACAACTTGGATATAATTTAACATTTATTGTGAAATTTTAAAAGAGTGTAAGTAATAGTTAAAAATAATGTATTGTGATAAGTTATATCAATTCAAAGCTGATCATTACATATTATAATATTTTAAATTATATTTACAACTCTTTAAACTTCCATATTACCATGGTGTCCCTTAACTTTTAATGGTTCGTTCAGTACTAGAGGTATATCTCCTCCTCCATTCTTTGGCACCCAACCTGCTGATTCATCTTCTATCCGTTTTTTCTGTTCTTGTAATCTTTCATATTCATTTATTTCAATTTGATATTTAGGCGTTGTTATTCCAAAAAAATTAGCTAATGATTCCCCCGCATAATCCACTGCATTTAGAACCTTTGAACCTGATTTTGTTGCATGATATGATAACCAAGGTCCCCAAGTTAGTGATTTCTGAAAAATATTGATATGTTATAATATTATTTTAAATGTTTCTTTCCATATAGCTACTTTACTATACATAATGGTTGTGTATACTGTACTATATAATGATACTACAATGTGCAATGAAATATGCCAAACTAAACTTATAATATATATATTTTTTTGTATTTAATACACAAATTTTTCTTATAATTTCTACCTATTATTACATATATATACTGATTGATTTTTATCATGCATCCTATGGCTATAATCATAGCTTAGTATAGTAACAGTAACTATATAATAAAGACCAAGCACTGTGGAGAGAATATAGATCAATTTTTATGTATATATTTTCATGAGAGCAACTGATACTTTTACCCTTTTCTCAATATTCTGCTTTTTCTGTCTTTGCCAATTTAGTAAAAAAACATCTGCTTAAATTCTTTTTTGTATGTTGTATTATTTAATATTTTTTTAATATGGCTATTGTGACTTAAAATTGATTAATCTCTAACGTTCTTAGGCAACAACAAAACTATTATTTAGTACTTTTAATTAAGAATGGAACCATTAAAATGTGAAGTTTTGAGCATTACTCACTGGATCCATATTTGCATCGACCTTATTAACACTTTGAAGCTCATTCACCTTTTCTTCTTCTATTTCTTCCTCTACTCCATCACTGAAGTGTAAAATTCTTATAGATCTGTTTATAGTCACATTCACTTGAGGGTCCGGCCTATTTCCTTCATTAATTTCCATCTTGGAGTATTAAGTATCTACCTCTAGGATCTATACAAAATTACAATTTTAGATATTTCGTCATAATTTACATTCAATAACAAAGTGTTGCTAAAAAAAAACAAATTACCAAAATCAATAAACAAAGATTTGTGACAGATGCATAGACTTTTGTTATCCTCTTGCCTCTTGTCCTTGCCGCTTGTCTTGAAACTTCAATTAATTGCCATCGATAATATTTATTATTCATCCTTGTATCCACAATCTCCCATGACATCAAAATATCGTCTATTTAAAAAAATCTGTTTCATAATAAAAGACTTGATTGATTTAAACAATTCATATAGATTTTTATAAACCTCTCATAACAACAGTATTATATTAAAATGACTTCTTTATTATGTTACAACTTACAAGAGAGTGTAAAAAGAAAAACAAACTTTTAACTGAGTACGAACTACATTTTTAAAAGTAAATGATCATAAAAATAAATAATGCTTTCCAAAAACTAAAGTTTTAATTTGAAACAGGATTGGCAGCATTGTGTATGTAGTCTGTAGATAAGACCGTGGTCTGTACTCTGTACTGTTTGTCACGATGCAAGCAGATTGCAGTATTGCACCCGGCAATCGGCATTTGTCAATGTCATATACCAATGAAAATTGTCGACAGTCGACTTTTGTTTTTCTTATTCAGGGATTTCTATTTTTTTAAAAGAAAACATTTAAATATTCATTATGATATTATATGCTTTTCTGGCCGCTATTCAATTAGACTAGAGAGTTAAAAAGAAACATCCGAATGAGCATTAATATACTCATAATTACTTTCAAAAGCTAAGTCTTAGAAATAAAAACAAAAACAATTAGTTTATATATGAAAATGGAGACTTTTTGTAGAGGATGTTTATCGAAATATGACCCAATTGAGTTAGTACAATACAATGAGAAAAATAGAAGGTTGTTTGTATACTCTACAGGTTTACAGGTAATTTATATTTTTATATTAATCTGTTAATATCTTTAAAATTATTTTGCGTGCACTTTCTTTACTGCTTTTTGTTTTAACAATATTCTTATATATATATTTACAAAATGTATGTAAATCAAACTATGTTTTAAAGTACAAATTTTCTGTTAAAAATGCATTGATCATTTTAGGTCAAACGGAATGACTCTTTCATATTCCAACTTTGTAAAGATTGCTGTATAAATATGAAGGCAGCATGTAATTTCAAAAAGAGTTGCCGAAACTCAGATAAAAAGCTTAAAAGTTACATAGAACTAAAAGAATCGGGTGAAAACATAGAATTTTGTACATTTCTCAAGAACACTGATGATACCATCAAAATAAGGTACTACTTTCTTACCAGTGATTGGCTATAAATATATTTTTAAATCAATTCAATAATTTGAAAATTCAATAATCATGTACCATTTTTAAAATCATATATTTAAAAAATGCATCTGTACAGGCTTCCAATTAATATTGGAAACAGCACACCGATCAATCAGAAGATCCGGGATGAGGACAATGGTAATTATATTTTGTAAAACAGATATTACAGTATAAGAAAATTATGCAATAGACATAGTATGAATAAATTTAACTGCATTTACACTTTATGTATCCATTATTTACACTTATAATAATGTATATATAATAATTACTAATCTTATTTTTACTACTTAGATTTGACTATTTATTGCATATTAAATAGTTTTTAAAGATTGCAGGCTTATTAGTATCATCTAAATATTTTATTACTTTTTTTTCATAAATGGATAATAGTTTTTATGCATATCTTTCAGAGTCAACATGCACAAGCATACAAAACTTTATGACGGACATCCTTCAGGCTGAAGAAATTCCCGACAGTGAGGCACGCATCATCAGAGAAGTGATAGAGGAAGAAGCAGATATCTTGGAAGATTCTCTCGATTCCCATTGGTTGCAGGATGATGTCTCAGTTGACAGTGATTATAGATTGGACTTTAGGTAAAAATTTACATATATTTTTGTTCTAAGTATAAACTTTTAAATGTTTATATTTTTGTCAAAGTTGGTTAAAATATATTTTTAATGCAGTTTCAGTCCTTTTTCTACACCTCGTTCAGCTATTAATGACAGTCAATTTAGTCCAATTAAATTGGATAACCAACTAAAAGATAAAGAAACGGACAAACCCAATCCAGACTTGAATATTGAAAATGTAGCAGATAATAATGTAGAAAATATATTTACAAGTAAACCTGCTATTACTTTAAGTCATAATGACTTGAAAAATGAGTTTAATTTGAATATAGAACAAGATAAAAAATGTGTAATAGACGTTAATTTAGAAAATGCCTTGAAAAATGACACAGCCCAGAAAGTCTTGTTAGACGAACTGATTTCTACTCCTCCCAGTAAGTATCCATTTAATTAATTTGATTCGTATTTACTTAAAAATATAATTCGGTAACTAATATAATAATTAACTGTGATGAAATTACTAATCAAAATATACTTTATTTAAGTACCTAGATGCTTATAAATAGTTTTGGATTTTCGTAATATTTGATTCATTAAAAATAAAACTGCCATATGTTCAGAATGTGAATTATACTGAGAAGAACTGCTAAGAAACTGAGTGATTTACTCTTTTTCATTATGTACTATCAACTAGCAAAATGTAGTCATCTAAAGTCTAGACAATAATAATGAATATGGGATTTGTTGTAGTTTGTGTCGTTCAATTTAGTGTGTAAAGTGGCAATTCAGTTTTTTCTTCATTTTAGTGATATACAAATTATATTATTAATTTCAGTGATTCCAAATATATCAGCACCTCCTACACCTGTGATAAAAAATATTCTATTCGGAGATAATATAGAACTTGATAATGAAATAATACAAAAGGAAAACTTTGTTTACCAACATCCTGTAAAGGAGTTGGAAGATATACAGCCAGATATTGATGTGATTGATGAATTTCTTAATGTTAATCATTTGAATTTAAAAGAAAATACTGAAGATATTGAATTTAGTGATAGTTTAATGGATTTAGATGAAGTTGAGAGTATAGATAGATATTTTAATAAAACATTAGATAAAGAATTAGATGACAAAGATATCAAAAGATCTGCATCACCTATTGAAAATAAGTATTGCATTACAAATTTCTATTGCAAAATGTGCAAAAGACAATTTAAAAATTTGCTAGCATTAAAAGTACATTGTACAAAATATCATAAATTTAAAATAGAAAAACCAAAGACTAAACGGATTCGGAAAAAATATATTTGTGACTTCTGTGGACAATTATTTGCATCGTCCAAATGTATTGTTAAGCATCTTGAAAGACATCAGGTATATTATTCTGCTGCTTATTTTAATTGCTACCTTGATAAGATTATCTAATATAAATAATATATTTTTCAATTATCATATCGACAATTTAGAGTGAAAATTGTCAAATTTTTTTTCTCATAATTTTATTGTAACCATTAGGGATTAAAGCTAAGTATTAATAATACCTATTTCCATTATTGCCTTGGGACCATAGGCAAATTACATTTTTCTCCTGTTTGTTAACTGTTTTTTTTATTGTTTGATAAGTTTTTTTAAAAAAGATTTGACATGATAATTTACATACATTTTTCTTAAATTTTCAATAGTACTAATCTTATAAATTCTAATAAATTCAGTAATACTATAGTATTTCGTTTTAAAGTGAATTAATTTCAAAATATCCTTTGGTTGTAGTCACCCAAAATCCTTGTTGTTATTAATTGAGCTATATCAATAAATAGGAAGCAGTGCATCATTGTATTCGTTTAGGAAAGCTTAAATTTATATAAAAAATATTTCAGAAAGCAAAAACATATGAATGCAAGAAATGTACGCTGACATTTAAAACGGAAGCCGCCATGAGATTACATGAAACCAGCCACACGGGAATAAAAATAAAGAGCAACAATAGTAATGTTAGTAAATATTGTATTCACTTTTTGTTGATATTAAAAAACCGGCCAAGTGCAAGTCGGACTCGCTCACGAAAGCTAAAAAAATGGTAAAACAATAATGTCTGTTGTATGGGAACTTCCCTTAAGTATTTATTTTATTCTGTTTTTAGTATTTGTTGCTATAGCAGGAACAGTGAGTGGGTGGTACCTACCCAGACGAGCTTTCACAAAGCTCTACCACCAAGTAAATTTCAACTGTAACTATCACGGTTCATGAGATTATGACCTGGTGACAGACGGACCGACGGTCTTACCCTTTGGGTACGGAACCCTAAAAAGACATAGCACTAAAGACTAAAATTAAAATAATAATTAATTATAATTATTTATTGTCTTCAACCAAGTTTGGATATCCATTAAGTACAAAAAAGCAGAATATAATTGCAATGAATGATATAAACATTGTCATTTTTCAGAAGAAATATGTTTGTAGCATCTGTGGAGCAGTTTGCAGTAGCTCTTCAAATTACAACATCCATAAGAGACGGCACCTCAATAAGTTTACAATATCTTGTGAACAGTGTGGGAAAGGCTTCTATAGAACTTCCGATTTGGCAATCCATATGAGGTACGATTTCTTCTTTACCGTTACTTATTATTTTAGAAGATTTGTTAAAGTGCTCTCAATGAACAACCATTCCAATCGAGGTCGAGATTCGTTTAATATTTGGACCACAGGAGAAGTAAACAAAAACAATTTTGACATTAAATTGACGCGATATCAATCACCTTGAATTCCGGTAACCAGTTGGAATGGTGAGTGAGCCAGTGTAACTTCAGGCACAAAGGACATTACATCTCAGTTCCCAAGGTTGGTATCGCATTGGTGATGCAAGGAATGATTTATATTTACTTAATAGTTTTACTAATGCTTATTATCAAATTTTTTGAGTTGTATATAAGTATACTTTCGAACGAATTTAATAAGGAACTGTTATGTAAAAAACATCACACATATCTATAGGGAAAAGCCATGATTTAATAATACATAAATAAAAAGCCGAGATGGCCTAGTGGTAAGACCATGTGAATCTTAACCGATGATCGTGGGTTCAAACCCGGCAAGCACCGCTGAATTTCATGTGCTTAATTTGTGATTATAATTCATCTCATGTTTGACGGTGAAGGAAAACATCGTGAGAGAACCTGCATGTGTCAAATTTCACTGAAATTCTGTCACATGTGTATTCCACCAACCCGCTTTGGAGCAGCGTGGTGGAATAAGCACCAAACCTTCTCCTCAAAAAGAGAAGAGGTCTTAGCCCAGCAGTGGGACATTAACAGGCTGTTATTATTATTTTATTATATAAAGATAAATTTTTATATATATATTGCAGACAACATACTGGAGAGAGACCGTATGAATGTAAATATTGCCCCCGCAGTTTTGCCCGGCAAGATGTTCTAAGCAGGCATATGAAACGTCATACAGGTAATCTCTTTATTTTTATCAGTACGTAACTTCTATTTCAATGTTTTATTTTTACAGGGTTATTTGTAACGACCAGCTAACACCATAAGCAACAACTTTTGTTCTACGACTTCTGATAATTTTCATACAAAAATAAGTATTAATTTAATATCGCGCTTGAATGTTTATAAATCTACACGCAGCGCAAAGATCGACGCGTAGCGTCGATCTTTAGTTTATGAACGAAACATAGACCTACAAATGTCACGACAGTACGATAAAACCTTGTAGCCATTTTTATATAATATGTTAAAATCCTAAATAATAATTATTTAAATTATTAAACCTTTACATAGTTTTTTCCATTTTATAGTCAGTCGGTGTCACATTTAAGTATTTTTTGTTCGTGAAGCTTTATCTAGTTGTATTGTTGATCGAAGATGATGGTTGTCTATTGTATATTATAAATGCGAATGTGAGACTGTTTGTTACGCTTTCTCGCCTAAACCACTGAAACGATTTAAAAAAATGTTTCACTAATGGAAAGCTACATTATCAGCGAGTAATATAAGCTACATTTTGTCCCCGTATTCCCACGGGAACGGGAACCACGCGGGTGAAACCGCGAGCTAAACTCTTAGTTAAATAAATTGTAAATTCTATTCTTATGTTCGTTGGTCGAGGCCTGATTTGATATTATTACACGATTTTATTTCTTCTTTCTGTCGTTAACTAGTATATAATTACTTACTTACTATAATAAAACGACTTAAAATCATATTCGCCAATCTGAATCAATCATCATGATGATTAACTAAAAGTTGTTACTTTTTTATGTACCTGCGTAAAACGAAATAGTCAACTTCACTCAAAGCGCATTTAAATTACGCGCTTACGACACTGACTGTGAATAATAAAAAAAAACTTTTTACAGGCGAGAAACCTTTCACCTGTCAATTCTGTGACACGAAGTTCTGCAAAGCATACGATTTGAAGTTTCATCAAAGTAAATCTAAACTATGTATCCAACGTCAGATGCAAATAACAGAAGATGAGAAAAACAATGTTATGGATGAAATAACCGTAACGAACGCTTTTGTATTTTAAATACAACATTTGTAAGGAAAAAGAGAATTTGACAATAAATATAAATACAATATTGAAAAAACGTTTTTACTTTTGATTTATTAATTTAATTTCTCTGTACAAAATCCATTTCATGTATTTAATATTGGTATCGAAGAACTTTTGTTTTAAGCCTTCCTAATTACATTACCTACAAACACCATATCATTACTAAATAATGTGTACATAATTTTAGCAAGTTATACAATCAACCGTCCAAAATTTCATAAAATTAACTTTTTTGCGAGAGTATCAACAAAGGTGTTGAACACAACTTGTTTAATTTTAAAGGGAATCAACTACAAATATTATGATTGCAACAAGTCTGCAGATTTTATCATTATCATTTACAATAACCAATACTCTCATTGAGCACTAAAGGTTCACCAGGCCATATTTGTTTATACAATTCCAAATACATAAATAAATGAAAATATTTACATCTGGCTAAATAAATTTAGACAAACAAAGAAGAAGAATATCATAAATCAATTGTAATAATCTTAGTTGCATGTATAATTATTAAAGTATAAAAAATATCTCAGTTGACTTATAAATTCATTCAGTATATGAGAAAATAATTTATATATTAAAGAAATACACTAATATTGGCTTAATAATTAGTATTTCTCTATTATACAAAAAAGAAACAATAAGTAACTAATACTTAAAAAATAAATTTGGTTTTAACAACTAAAATATAACATTCACAACATAACATATTATTTCACAAACAAAAATTCATACTTCATAAGATTAGCCCAAAACTCTATAGTCAAGGAGTATTAAACAAAACAGTATGTATCATTCATAAGTTATCTGTTGACCAGGTAAATGTGATGTTGCAGATCAACATTAACATCTATTTCTATACATAAATATTAAATATACATATTTAATTCTAGTATGTATTTAATTACTATTGCTATTTCCAATATTGTCATAATTCAATAAACATTTCATAACATCAATATTAAAATGTAGTTCCCCCAAGAAATATAACAATATCAAAAAAATTATATAGCAAGATTTATCAAGCTGGACGAATAACAATATTTTATTTATTTCATTTTGCAATTATTGATATTATTTATTAAACAATTCTTTTCAGTACAATACACGAGATTTAACTGTTTGAAACATTTATTAAGTAACCATTTATATCACTCAAACAAAAAGCATGTGGAATCAAGAGTTAACAATTACACAATAACAGTTTATATCTTATAATAATTTATTCCTGCTTCTCACCATAATTTCTTGTCACTTCTAAGCTTAGTACTCAGCACCTTGGATTTCCATCATGAACATCAATAGTCCAACACTTACACAATACATCTATTAAACTAATTTAAACTAAGACTTTTGACCTTTCGCTCGGTGGCTAGGTGCACTCGAAATAAGGCAGTTGTCCGCTAACTGTACACGCATTGAGGAATTCTCTTTCCTTAACTCCATTAATTCTTGATTTAGCCTTAACACTTCTGATACAAGTTTGTCATTATCAACTTCCAGCTTTTCCAATCTAAAATGAAATATTTTTTTTTTAGTAAAAATGCACACAGTGCATGGAAATATTTATAACAATTTTATTTACTTCTTCTGTTTCTCGGTGAGTTCAGTGATGTGATCACATGCTTTCGCTAGAATGCCACCTTTACTCGCTGTGTCAGGAAGACCAGAATTTGGTACTAGGGCAGCTAATTTTGTGATCCAACTATTTATTTTATCCCTTCGACGCCTTTCCACTTCATTATGTGTTGCTCTTCTTTTATCATCCCGCTGAAAAAATAATTAGATATCATTGAAGTAATCACTATCCGACATTACATTATATTGAATATATAGTTATCACAGTATTGTATTTATTAACTACCTTTTTGGCTGTTATAGCTTTATTTTGCATTGGTTGTCTTCTTATTACTTTCTTTTGTGTAGCAGTTGTTCCAAATACCTGTACTGGGTTGCTTATGACATAAAATTCACCATTGGGAATCACTGTAAAATAACATTTATTAACTCATCACATGAACTAATTCAGTAAACAAATTACACTAATTAATTTAATACTAATTAATGATTATTTTGTAAGCAAATTTATATTGTATATATATAGAGTTGTAGGTAGATAGATCAATACACAATTCAAATTATGTAAAAACAACTAACTGTAACTTTGGGTTAAACAATATATCTTATTTATTCATAATTTACAAATATAACAATATTATACATATATAAAACATTCAGATATAAAAGAAGCATTACATTTACAACATACCATGTGTTGGTGAATGGGAAGACATAGTATTAGGTGTTTCTTCACCAGTCATTTGGACGAGCTTATATGTTACTGCTCCGGCTGAAAATATATTTATGAATCAACTTCATACCATTTAAAATCATAGTTGTATTCTTATTTGTTACTATTTTGACCAGAAACAAAATTATTACTTTGTAATTATATTCTTAGTAAGCTATTAAACTATTTTA
Source organism: Nymphalis c-album (assembly GCA_963151315.1). Lineage (NCBI taxonomy): Eukaryota > Metazoa > Arthropoda > Insecta > Lepidoptera > Nymphalidae > Nymphalis > Nymphalis c-album. The sequence continues at coordinate 3,927,327 of OY720601.1, forward strand.
CCTATATAAATATAACAATAATATATTATACAAAAGTTGGAGTTATTTCAGTTTGAAAATTAAATTCATTATATTAAACTTACATAAATCCTTAAAATTATATGAAGAGCTGTTATCGTCTTCATTAGCATCCAGAAAAGACTGTGAAACTAAATGTGATCTATCACACTCAGCACTCCCTGAAATGAAAATAATCCAATTTACTAATCTTAATATACTTATATTTAATTTAATAAGCCTATTTTAATTAATATAATGACAGATTTAATTGATTAATACAATTATATTTTAATGTTGACAAATATTCGTACATTGTTGGACTAAGCAATGTGAAACTACAAACAACAATTTATTTCTTACCAAATGATCCTTCATCGACCATGCCCAGCAACTCACTATCTGCACTGTAAATAATATCCACAATAAACAAATAAAACTAAGTTATTCTAATATAAATAATATCACGAAAGAAGAAATATTTGCCAAATTGCAAAACTAATGTTGACCTTCGCTGGCACTTTAGATTAATATAATTATGTAATACAAATGAGACTTAAACATTTATATAAGATGCCGATAATGTTTTACCTGTTATCGAGTGAATTCTCATGGATGTCAACTTCAACTTCTACTTTGGCCATTGCGCGTAATTATTTTTGAATTTTCTAAACTTGATCACGGGGACAAAATAAAGTGGTCATGTGATAAAGCCAGAGACAAAATGGCACAGATACTTAACTCTAAAATATTGTACCTATATGTCACAGACAAGTATTTATATTTCAATAATAAAGGATAATTATAAATTATATTAATTAATATTAATAAAAACTATTTATTAACACATACCAATGGTTATAATTTAGACACTTTTAAGTTGTTAACGTTATACAGACAAATATGTTGACACCAAACATTTTTGAAAATTCCGCTAGATGGCATAACTTTGCAGCATTTCTTAACACTAGAAATAAAATCGAAAGCTATTCATTCTTTAACCAAAAATGCCGATCACAAAAGTAATTTTCAATAAAAATAATATAACATAATTTAAATATTTTTTTTACTTACTACAAAAAAGTCTCATTGCTAAATATGGAGTACCCATACATAAGGGCTATTTACAAAAAATATATTTAGTAAAAATTAACAGAATATCGCACTGAACTAGAGTTATTTAGAATCAAACATATTGTATAGATTCTTTTTAAATTGGTTACCTAATGTACGTCATTCCAAATTTAAGCAGCGTGGTCGAATAATCTCTAAAGATTCTAGTTAACAGTAGAAGAGGCCTCAGTTTGCGGGCGTGGTACCATTAATACAAATAAAAAGACCTGGATTTACTACACTTTAATGTTCCTAAAACCTATTCCGACAAACTATTTTTATAGGTATCAATATAATTTAGGTAATTACTTACGTACAGATTAAAATTAGAAACTTAACTAGCCTATATACCTAGAGCTACTTATTAATAAATCATGACCACGTAGAACGGTAGCAAAAGTGTTTTCCAGTAGCATTGTACCTAGTTTAATTACAATTTTAAAAAAAACGTACCGTATGTCCGTACCTTACTCTTCTCTCACGATTAGAAGTACACACCTCAAGTTTTTTGAACCATGAATAGTGTTTATTTATGATGAAATTTAGTGGTACTTGGTAATTTAGTGGTGGTGTATATCTACATAATTTTATTAAACAATTAAAAACATAGGTACCTGTCACTACTTTGCAAAGATTAGATAAGGTTTTTAGACCATAATAATTGAATATATTTTACTAATTGATTCATTATAAAAAAAAAAATTAAATCAAATATTTTGTTACGAATTTTTGGCTCCACAAATTCCCTGTAACACTCAATCAAACAGGACATACTCCAGTTCGCTCCCATAGATTATTTATTGAATATATTATTTTTTTATAATTAATACTGTGTGACATAAATAAAACTATCGGTTTCTTCGTTTTGAACGTAAAGTCGTAAACCATTATTTTATTATTATAGTACTCTTTTAGATTGAGGTATAAATATTACACAAAGAACATTTTGTTGTATCTGGTACTATTACTACTAGTCTGGTACTAGTACTAGGTACGGTCGAACGAACACTCAAAGCAAGTAAAACAAAACTATATTGCCAGTGTTTATATTGAAAGCGATCGGAGAATTTTCTCTCTTTGACATAATAAGCTACATCCTTAAAGATATATAGTACCTATTTATTCTTTCATTCTAACTTTTGTGACTTTAGCTATAATCATAATAAAGAAATTCCTATATATATACTTTAATCTTTAACATTTATTTTATTTGATGTAGCTATCGTAGCAACCGAGCGTTTGACTGAGTTATTATAATAAATTTACTTTCATCTATGAATTCAACACACATTTTATCAGGGCCTGTATATTGAAGGTAGGTTGATTTAATTTGTTCATTCTGGGCGAAGGAGAAATTCAATTTTCTCTGTCTGCGATATATCAATCATAATTTTACCTTTCATTTCGATGACGCGATGACTGTTGTTAATAGAATGTTCAATTTTAAATACTTTAAGAAAATATGAATTTTATTATTATTTTGATCATATCAGAAAAAAAATACGGTATATATTTTGTCTTATCATTTAAAAAGAAAAAAGACTGGTAAATAGGCCACCCGAATGGTAAGTGTTTACTGCCCATAGACATGAACACTGCAATAAATATTTATATCACCATATATAAAAAAACACTTAGATCTGCTAAAACTGGCAAAGCTTTAGTTCCCGACAGTGTACCTACAAGTAGAAATTCTCAAACTGTTGGAAGAAGAACACGTTAACGCCCTAACAAACTTTTTCAACCAGGTGTGTAACTCAGGCTCTTTACCCGATGATTGGCTAAAATCTATATTTATAACTGTACCTAAAAAAGACAAAAGCAAAGAAATGTGCAGAATATCGCACAATAAGCTTAACGAGAGAGAGCCATACAACCAAGTGTAACATCACTACGAAATTCTAAAGGGTTATTATTACTGCTCCACTACTTAAATAGGTAGCATTAAGTTACATAAACTTCTTTATTTAACGGAGTGTAATTATAAAATATTAATTCAAAAGGAACTTGTATTTCCTGCGATCATTACTTTCAAATGCACCTATTTCCCAGATTGATAATATAAAAAAATATATACAATAAAATCTATAGACTTATAGTGGATTTTTATAATAAATTAAAAAATGTATCTGCATGAAATTTATGGATACGATTTCATTGCCTCTGGGAGGATGTATTTACTTTGACGAGTCGGATATAGGTTATTTTAAATTCTATTGCAAACCAACGGTATTTATCCTTTATGCCAATAATAACTTACATTTTTTATATCAAAACCAATAATTATAAAGCTTTGCTGTCAGAGCAATAGAAAAGCCGGTAAGTGCGTGATACCTACATAACTCCTACCCGCTTCCTACGATGTTCATTACCATAATCCTCTAGGCCACGATTAATAAAAAACAAAAGAAGATCGCATAAAAAAAAATCAGCATTAATTCAAAATTGATCTTTTCAATATTTTAGACGCAAGGTCTTCAAGGTATATGTATAATAGTCTCCTATAAAACGTGGCGCCAATTTTTTTGGCTTTATATCCATCCATACGAGGAATAATAGAGAACACAAGAAATGTATATACTGTTCACACATCGATCATCATCAACAAGAGGTACCAGATCAGACACAGAATCAACATGCGCGTCCGAGGCACGGAAATGAAACATTGCTAAATTTGCGGTAGAATATCTAATGAGTGGGTTCCTGCCCAACCGAGCTTGCACTAAGCTCTACCACCAAAACCATATTAATTTATACACATGTACTTGTTTTGATGGCAAATAACATATTTCTCATAATAAGCAGCTTAATATAAAGATGTTTTTAGCACCTTTGGTCTGTTATAGTCAAAAACCGTACATAAAATATCTTATGAAACCAATACAACTGCAGAATTGAAAACAAAATAAAACTCAACACATTCACAAATACTATTTAATAGGAGGGCTTAAAAAATATATGTATTTAAAAGTTTGTATTGGAAGATATTGCAAATATTTTGACGTAATTTTATTTACATTTTTATGAACACGAATAACGAGACTTGTATATTATTAATATTTGAAATCGGTTTGCTTTTAAGCGAATTCTAAATTCAGGTTTATTTTTATAGTCTATGTATAAAATACTTAGACATAAGTTTACCCATTTACCCATTTAACTTACATTATACACAATCGGAAACATCGCGTGCAGAATTAAAATGGATTAGATTTTAATTAAATGCCTTGAGCGTTCTGTTAGTTATATTAAAACTTTTTTTTTTTAAATGTCAGTAAGGCACTTGATAAAGGTATTTTAAAAGGATTTGTAATTTATTATTAGTTGTTTATATGATATTAAATTATAATAGAATAATTGTATGTCAACAATAATAAAAATTGTAATCTCTATATAGGCTTTCATAAATATATTACTCGGACTTAATAGAATAAGAAGATGCAAATTTTTCTACTACCCCATGGAGATAATTGCATTTCGCATTCATGCAAAAATTAGATTATGATTCATAAAAGTAAAGTAATTTAATTCTTTCAGGCAAAAGAAAAAAATCGAGATGGCCCTGTGAATATAATACGAACGAAGGTCTTATCAAAGCAGTTCTATATGCATGTACCTATTCGTTTAAATACTAGAGTTCTTAATGTTGTATTTAACATATCGGTACATACGATAGATACAGATCTACGATATTTTCCTATCTTAGGTAGAAGCAAATTTATGGTATTGTGAAAACTATTTTATTTACATGTTGTCGGGGTACAGTGAAGGACATAATATACCTGCCGCACACGCAGCGAAAGCCGCGTTCGGAAACCAGTATTCTTATAAAATTTCATGTTCTAGAATGCACCGTGTTTAAGTTCAGTAATACAAACTTTAAACACGTGTGTCTACATAATATAGTGTTTATGTAACAAGCAGCAAAGCTTATATAAATATTTGATAAGAGTTTAGAACAATTCCGAGAAACTTATTGCTCGTGCAGAAACTCGGTAACTGTACATAAGTATTGCCAGCTATATAAACTTTGTATTTTTATATTATATCTATTACAATATTATGCTGTATAGATGGTCCCTTTGTCTGTTATATATTTAATAAAAAGAAAAATAATAACCATTTTTTTGTTCTATAATCATCAATTGTTTGACGCTATTTTCGAAAATCTTACGTTTTATTTATTTTACAATTGTAAGTTAGGTAAATGGCAATGATTCGAATATTATGTTGTCATTGAACTGAAAAGAGATTGAACAACAATGGATGTACTGACGACAAAAATACCTTATCAATTGACAAGCGACAAAAATATCGGAAATGTTTAATTCAAATAAACATTACTTCTTTTTATTCATTTATGAAAAGAAGGTTATTTAAATAGTTGAGGCTACTATAGACCCTCAAAAAAGATTTGAACTCAGTTATCGTAATCATCGAGATTTTGAAATAAATTTTATCAAGTAATAAAGTTTAAACTATAAAAAGCCCATGAAATCTTCATTTCTCAATAAACATATTCTTATTTTGTGTAATAAAATCACAAAGATGCCCATGTTTTTTGCTCAAAATCTCCATATAAATTACTATGAAGCGGGGGACTCAGTTGTCAAAATATGGGAGTGCGATTTACACGTTTTTAGTGATTTTCTGATATTTTTTTACACTTATCCATAAGAATGATCTTAGATTCGAATGTTTGAGGCGCAAGTTACATTCATACCCTTAATAAACGCACACATACGGTGACGTCACATCTGTGAACTAGCGATTTACTCAACTTTTCATTCGTGTAAAGAATATTGTAGATACTTAAATGTATTTCTTTTAACTAAACAGACTATACTATGGGCTAACGATAACACGATTTCCATCACCTGATTGTTTTTTTGTATAAACTACAATAGTGGCCGGCCACCTGATAGTAGATGGTCACCATAGACATTGGCGCTGTACGAAATACCGTTCCTCACATCGCCAATACGCCAAAAATCTTGGGAAATTGTGATCTTAGTGTCTTTATTTACACATGCTTACTCACCATTCGAACGGTTTGCGTTAGAATATCTGAAGAGAAGGTGGTACCGCAAAGATCAAGACATTTATTTTTTCGCTGTGGAAATTTGCATTTACACATACCCCGCAAGAGGAAAAGCGGGGTATGTAGGACTCGACGGCTGGAGTGCAAGGCCGTAATACCCACAGTTTATACTTTACCACACCTTTAGGGGTGCCAAGGGGTCGCGTGAGCATTCTACGCTGACACCCCGGTACCTACCAAGACCTACCACCAAATCGAATTTATAATATGCTTATAAATTTACAATACAATAAATTTCATAATTATATTCAGCTGTTTATTTCACAAAGCAGTTATCCAAATATCATCAGCTAATATCGTTTTTATAGGACGATGAATTCGTTGTAAGATTTTATGTAAAAAAAATATCCATTTTATAGACACTGAAGGCGTTTACGAGGTTGAATAATATCCCCCGGGCTCAACGATGTAACGGTGTTAGCTGTATCATATCTGACTGACTTCACACATCTTTAGTATGTGACGAAAATGTCACATTGTATATAAGTATCGTATTTTTTTTCTATTACAAAGAATTTTGTTGTTAAAATTTATTTAGTTTTTAGTATTTGTTGTAATAGCGACAACAGAAGTAGATCATCTGTGAAAATTTCAACTGTATATCTATCACGGTTCATGAGATACAGCCTGGTAGCAGACGGACAGCGGAGTTTTAACGGCCCCGTTTTAGCCTTTGGGTACGGAACCCTAAAAAGAGTTTGTAATTTTTTTATATATTTAATGAAAAATTTAAAATTTTAGAACGAATTAATAACAGTCAGTTTAAAATAAATAGTATCGACGTTTTAATTTTTTTTAATCAAACCGGTTTTAAGGTATATAGCATTGTTTATACAGAATAAATCATAAGTACTTCCACCCCGATTCGCCAACGCTCAAAGGGTTCATTGGCGAGGTGAGGAGTGGTAAATATTTCTTAGTGTATATATATATATTAATATATATATTCTATTATGGGCGATGGTGTAATAAAAAAAGGGTGCGGTCGGAGACCCTCGTCAGGAACGAAGTTCTGTGCGATATATACTTGGTGGTAGGGCTTAGTGCAAGCTCGTCTGCGTAGGTACCACCCACTCATCAGATATTCTACCGCAAAACAGCAGTGCTCTGTACTGTTGTGTTCCGGTTTGAAGGGTGAGTGAGTGTAATTACTAATTACAGGCACAAGGGACATAACATCGTAGTTCCCAAGGTTGGTGGCGCATTGGCGATGTAAGCGATGGTTAACATCTCTTACGATGCCGATGTCTATGGGCATTGGTGACCACTTCCCATCAGGTGGCCCATACGCTTGTCCGCCTTCCTATGCAATAAAAAATAATATACATATTTTTTCGACTCAAACCGTGTTTTCAAATGAAGGTTTTAATTGATTATTATGTAACTGTATTTTTGTCACACGAAAAAGCACCCCAACCTCATTTATATCGACCTCCTAAATTCACAGGCACAGTATGAACGATATTTCGTTATATGACGTGAACTTGCGCCACTGCTATTTATACTAAGCCGAGTAAAAGAATTACACACAATATAATAACTGTTTCTTTTAGAGGAACAGAATCTGAATTCAAAAATTTGCCTGTACTTACGCTTCAAATAAAAAACTTAACGTGTGATAGTAATGTATAATGTCGAATCAAAATTTAAATTGGGACCACTTTGGAGATATTTTGAATCCAACGCAATTTTTTTTAGAAAATTGGTTCCGAAACGAACCGAAAAATGTACCAGTTATTTTATAAACACAGACGAATTTAGAACATTCTCCATTTTTAAATCGGCTAAAAACAAAGGTTTGAATTTAATAATGAGTTACATATGTTGTTTAAAAGTAATTAACTATCTGGGACGCTTGATAAGCTACTTTGAACAAAGAGGTTTTAGTTAACAAAGGCGACCTAATCAAGGACTAGAGCCGCTAAGCCGACCTAATGGTCCACTGTATAAAGTCCTATGCCGTTAGGATTCCATGACGAAAACACATTAATTTTATGGTAAATACGTTTTGTATCAGTTTTATATCAGCGTATGTTTTATGGCAAATTTTGTGTATTTGTAAGTCAATTGCGAAGCTTGACTAAAATACTTGATATTCTGATATTAAATTGTCTGATTAAATAAAATACGTATTTTTATATAACATCGTATTTTTTTATTAGTCTAAATACAGATTTTTCATTTAATGAAATGTATTTAAGTAATTATGATGTAAGAGTAACTCTCAGCTGTATAGCGATGGCAAAGTCAAAGGTTCGATCCCTCTGGAAGGTTCGATGACCCTTGGACTATTGCTGTCCCAATTTCTTACAAAAGCTTAACGCTTAACTACAAAGGAAAATAAGTATATTAGTATGTTTCTACAATAAACATTTTTTATTTTTAAATAATAAATTAATAAATCATTGTTGTGTGTAAAAATAGTTCATGTGTTAGTTTGTAGACTACGAAACTACTACTATACTGGAATTAAGCTCTGTCGACTATCAGAGAAAACATATATTTACTTGATAAATTAACATTTAGCGAAGTGAGTGAAATTTTATTGAAACTAGTAAATACACTATCCATTCCAACGCAATGGCCTCTCACTCTCTCAAAAATCTCACTTCAATCAATCAATTTGTCAATCAATGTGTTACGTGTCACAAATGCGAGAAAAGATATCCTGGTAGATATAATTCATCACACCGTCCGTACAATGGATATCCATTAACTAATTTTGGTGTGACTTCATTGTTAACTTTCGGAAAATAATTTGTGTATCATCTATATCACAAGCGGAAATTCGTTAAATTCCATTACTCGCTCTACGATTTGGTATTCGATAACGATGCTAAATATTTATGTAATATAATGTGATGTATATTAATTGTATTCAACAAGCACATTTTAATTTATGAATACAACCAACTTTTTAAATACTTATAGCGTGATCAGATTGCTTATATTAATAACTAGCTGTGCTCCGCGGTTTCACACGCGTATAAATAATAAAAATATAATGAATAAAAATCAACCTAGAACCTTCCTCGATAAGGGGACTATACAACACAAAAATATTTTTTTAAATTCGAACCAGTAGTGCCTGAGATTAGCCAAACAAACAAACTCTCCAGCTTTATATATTAGTATAGAAGTTTAAAGCGTTTTGAATTGAGGTAGCCGAGATGGGTAAAAAATGTCTGAGGCTTATGTATACCAATGGGACATGTAGAGACTGTTAAGTTTTACGTTATGTGAATTTAGACAATATAAAGTCTAAATATATTATGATAAAAATATAACGTATCGTATTGAAAACTCATAACGAACGTATTAATACCTATAAGCAGCTATTAATAACCTTTTGTAGGAAAATGAAGAGCTTTCATTTATAATAATCAATCATAAAGGGAAGTATCTCGACATGTTATACAAGTGTTAGGAATCTCGTTACTTGTTCAACGTTGATTGATTGGGCTTGTCGCAATTTGCTAAATCAGACTCAAAGCCTCTATCGCACTTAGACTGTTCGTAATTAACTTTGAAAAAAACTTTTACGTCGAAAAACCTATATCGTACTTCGTGTTCATTTTTAACCGACTTCAAAAAAAGGAGGAGGTTATCAATTCGTCTGTATGTTTTTTTTGGTGTTGTTACCTCATAACTTTCGACTGGATGAATCGATTTCGATGATTTTTTTTTATTTGAAAGGTGATGCTTTCCCATTGGTCCCATGTAACAATAATTGTTGTAATTCTCAATTGTAATTGTGACTCCAAAATTAATTATCAAATTATAGAAGAATACGCAATTCTTTTTTTACTTTTTAGTGCATATTAATTTGTTTTTCCTATGAAGTCGGTTTTTGTTTTGTTAAAATTTTTATTTATTGTATCACATAGATTACCTACTTATGTCATACAAATGGAGTAGTTAATAAATAATCATCAATGCTATAATTAAAATATCTGATTTACATTTTTTCTGTACCGTTTACGATTAAATCACTGAATTTATTATAAAGTTACAATTTTTTGTCATATTTACAATAATGATTAAACTCTCCCTAACAAAATTAATAACAAAATCCTTTTATATCTAACTCTATAAATTGTATCGTAAGTTATTAGTAAACAATTAATAGAGCTCTTCAACTCGACAAACTTCGGGGCCTGTATCGGAAAATTATATCAATTATGATTTATGTATTTCTTAACTAAATATTCATCAATTATATCGAATGTTACATACATATATGAGAACGACATACAATACACTGAATAATAGATCAAATTTCCAATTCTGATAATAATGTGTACATATTTGTTATACTATGAGTTGTGATCCGGTCGACTCGATCAAGCCTAAATATTTGTGTAGGCTTAGGCAGGCATACAGATATATCTTCTTATAGGATTCTACATGCTTTTACGTAACAATACCATAAAGCATATATATATATATATATATATATATTTTATGTAAGATGGGGCAAACGAGCAGGAGGCTCACCTGATGGAAAGTGACTACCACCGCCCATGGACACCTGCAACATCTGTGGACTTGCAGGTGCATTGCCGGCCTTGGAGGAAAGAGTACGCTCTCTTCTTGAAGGTTTTTAAGTTATATCGGTTCGGAAAAGTCGCCGGCGAAAGCTGGTTCCACAGAGTGATTGTGCGAGGCAGGAAATGCCTTAAGAAACGCACTGTTGTGGATTTCCAGACATCGAGATGATGGGGATGGAATTTGGAGTTCTGGCGCGATGCCCGGAGGTGAACTTCAGCTGCCGGGACTAATCCAAACAACTCCTCAGAACACTCCCCGTGATATATGCGATAGAGGATGCAGAGTGACCCAACATCTCTACGCAGAGCCAAAGGATCAAGCCGGCCGGTAATAGCCTGATCGTCGACAATTCGAACTGCTCGACGTTGAATGCGGTCAAAAGGAAGAAGCTGGTACTGGGGAGCTCCCGCCCAGAGGTGAGAGCAGTACTCCATGTGGGGCCGAATTTGCGCCTTGTAAAGTTTTAGGCGATGGTCCGACGTGAAGTATTGTCTCGCCTTGTTGAGCACTCCAAGCTTTTTAGAAGCCAATTTGACTTTAACTTCCAATTGTCCACGGAACTGAACAGTGTTCGAAATCTCGACGCCAAGTATCCCGATACTGGCTGTGGCAGCGAGGGGAGTATTCTCGAAATGAGGGGATATGACAAAAGGTGTCTTTTTAGCGCGGTTAACGCGCAAACTTGAGTCTTATTGGGGTTGAATTGGACCAAGTTTAGTCGGCCCCAGTCCGAGACCTTGGTTAACAAGGTCTCGACTTCAGACACAAGTTTGTTCCGACACTCGTCGACGTATTCCCGAGAAATATTAGCACGGCCGGTGTAAAGGACGTCTACAGTGCTGTCATCCGCATAGCAGTGAATGTTACTGATTTGTAACATATCATTGATATGCAGAAGAAACAGAGTAGGTGAAAGAACGCAGCCTTGTGGAACACCAGAATTGACGAATTTTAAGTCAGAGCATGCACCGTCGACAACGACCTTGATGCTCCGATCTGCCAAAAAACTGGTGATCCACTTGCACAATTTCTCGGGAAGCCCGTAGGATGGAAGCTTGGAGAATAGCGCTTTATGCCATCGATCGAAGGCTTTCGCTATGTCCAGACTGACTGCTAATGCCTCCCCCTTGGACTCAACCGCCGTAGCCCATCTGTGAGTGAGGTAAACTAGAAGATCATCAGCTGAGCGACCCCGACGGAAGCCGTACTGGCGGTCGCTAATCAGCTGATGCTCCTCTAGGTACCGCAGGAGCTGGCAGTTATTGAAGGACTCCATCACCTTGGAGAACAAGGAGGTGATAGCAATAGGCCTATAATTTGTTGGATCAGAGTGATTGCCTTTTTTAGGGATCGGGTGCACTAAAGCCGTCTTCCAAGAACTCGGGACTACGCCTAATGTCTTACACATTGTGGCAGAAAAGACGCGTTAAGACCGGTGCCAGCTCGGGAGCACAAGTACACAGCACAATCGTGCCATCGGGCCCACTCGACTTATGGATGTCCAAGAAAAAAAGTGCTTTACGAACTGCACTCTGCCGGAATTTAATTTCCGGCATCGTGGTATCACACCGCAAGATTGTCGGTGGTGTCTTTCCTTGATCATCAAGAGTCGAGTTGGACGCGAAGAGAGATCCCAAGAGGTCGGCTTTCTCCTTCGCTGTATGGGCCAACGAGTCATCGCTCATGTGCAGAGATGGAAGGGAGGGCTGACAGAAATTCCCTAAGACAGCCTTAGCGAGAGACCAGAATGCGCGTGTTCCCGAAGGAAGGCGCACCAATCGCTCGCCAATCCTGCCTATGTGCTCCGACTTCGCCTTGGCAATAACTCTTTTGAAAGACCTCGAGGCAGAGTTGTATTCCTTTTTACGTGCGCTGGTATTTACATCACGAGATGCCGATGCGTCAGCCCAGGCTTGATAGCATTCTGCCTTTCGGCCTGAGACCGTTTTGCAGAAGCGACCAAACCAGGGCCAGGATCTGCCGCCGATGGGTATTGCAGAGTACGGAATGAAGAGTTCCATACCCTGAAACACCACATCAGCGACCGAGTCAGCAACGACATCGGGATCATCCGGCGAGAAACAAATCTGCCCCCATGGGTAGGATGCAAAGAAGGACCGCATCCCATCCCAGTCCGCTAACCTGTAATGCCACACACGCCGACATCCCACGAACCGAGGTCGTGAGTGGCGTGTAACCGGCACTGTACTTCGGACAAGACAGTGGTCCGATGAGCCAAGAGGAGGCTCGACAGAAACAAGGTACCTGTCCGGATAAGAGGTCAGCAGAAGGTCTAGCAGGGAAGGTGTATGATCATCCACATCTGGGATTGGCGTTGGTGAGGTAACCAGTTGTGTCAGATCATATGCCAAGGCAAAAATGGACCACAGATCTACCCGCATGATCGGTGGTACGTGATCCAAGCCATTCGGCGTGGTGGGCGTTGAAATCGCCAAGAATCACGATCTCTGCGGATGGGATCTGCTGCAGCACGGAATCTGTAGCCCGTTGAATGTGCTCCACGAGCCGGTCAGTTTCGGCATTACCGCTATGGGACCTATATAGGCACGCGTAGATTCGCGGATGATCATCGCAGTCTACGCGCAGCCAGAGAATGGATAGGTCCCTCCCTTCAAGATGGGCGAGGCGACGAGAGCAGATATCCTCTCTGACGTAAACACACACTCCAGCCCGTGGCACAAAGGAATGTTCCAACTTGTACCCCGGGTAGGAGAGGAATGAGGTGTCCGCCGGAGACAATATCTGGGTCTCGGTTAAAAAGAGCAAGGCCGGCTTCGCCATCTCGAGATGGAAGTGGACGGCGCTTAAGTTGGAATTCAGTCCCCTAATGTTGCAGAAGTCCACAGGGAGGATGGAAGGGGTTGCCTTAAGATGCCTGCTCCGTTTGCCCTGACCATTTAAGAGTGCAAAATTGCCCCCCCCCCCAGAATTCGAAGGGCAGCCTCGGCATCCCTGCTCAGGTGGTGTATGTCCTGAGCATGGATGTCCAGAGAGGGATTGTCCACCGCAGTCGCAGATGGTACCCTCCTGGGGTAGTTGTTTTTTATTCTGCGCACTCATTTTGTTGGGGGGGGGGGGAATTGCGTCTCCGGAACTCTCACATACCGGACGAAACGCGGTAGCATGGCTACCACTTCACGCCGATTTTAAGTGAGAGAGTGGTACTTCCCCGGGCGTGCCGGCCCATTCGGCTACAACCTGAAGGTATGCAGCGTGGCACTACCACTGTAATATAAGCTTTATTTGAAACCCATCTATTACAGATAGATTAAAAGTCAGAGTGTAGTTATTAATTTATCATATCGTTTCCAGGAAATTTGTAATGCCAAAGTTAATTAATTTAAATACAGAATCAATAAACTACTGCATAATAATGCTAATCGTTATATTAATTAATCATTTGTTTGTTTAACAATTAAGCATTAAGAGGATTGTTCTGTCCGTTGCTTCGAGCGGTTTCACTACATACTCGTATTATAAAACTCCGCGTTTCCTGTCTGTCTGTATGAACGCGATAAAATAAAAAACTACTAAACGGATTTTCATACGGTTTTCACCAATGGATAAAGTGATTCAAGAGAGGATTACGAAGGTTTACGAGTATAGTTCATTAATGTTTTCTGTAATTGAATATTATATATAATATTAAATATTGTTGAAATATGACGATAATTATTGTTGAAGAAGTCGGAAAAAAACGAGCCGATTGGGAGCTTTCATCGAAAACGCTGTAAAATCCCTTTGAATTATAACAAATTAATGTATGGTGAAATTGTCCCAATTTTTTTTTTAAAAATATTTATTTATTTTAATGAAATATGTTATTTACTTTAAGCATTTCATGTATATTATAATTGCCCTTTACACCACCCAATTTAAATTAATATCTTAGCAGTTATCGTAATTTTAAAACTATCGCTCACTAAATAAACAAAAAAAGCTGTCTTAAGTTATAATACTGAGCATAATGCAAGTTAAATTTGCTTTGTATATCGTTCTTTTTATTATTTAATTTTGTTGTAATTAGTTTTGATTAACTGACTTCTAAGTTAAATTGCTTTCAAAAGCCTCTTTGCACATCTTTAAGACGTTCCTTTAAAATGCCTTTAGGAAATTCCTTTATAATTTTCTTGTTAAATGTTCTTTCGTTTTATCAAGGTTTCCGCAATATTTTTTCAAAATGAATTAATCAAAATGTATGATATGACTTCACTTAAATATTCAACGGCAAAAGAAATTGATATTACATTTTACACAATACAATTTCAACGAGACTTTAGACAAACGTCTACAGGAGATATTTTTAAAGATTCCTAAGAAAACGACTAAAACTCTTTCGAGAAACCATTGTTTTAACATCATCATGAAAACGAACAAATCCACAAAACTCGCGCGGGCCAAGTGTTTGAGGAATTATTTGTTTTCATAAAATGTTTCATTTCCTTCACGAGAATATATAAACTCTTAACGTCTGACTTAATAAATTAATTTCTTTTTAAATAAAATTAAAGTCAATTTACTATTACAAATATTTTTCCCTATGAACCTTTTTGTGAATAAAGCGCATTAACAACCAGGCAAAACTACTTAGGTTCAATCAATCTGCATCCTATGAGCTTTATACTGTCTTCCGGTCAAAGCTTACGAAATGATAGAAAACAATCACAACTGAAATGTAAACGTGCTTATGGACATTGTGGACCGGTTAGTGTGTATCATTACAGTCTTTAGAACAACACAAAATATCGCTGGTAATTTCATAAATTTTCCTACCGAATATGAATTGATAAAAGGGAGAAAAAGAACCGATGTTTAAGAAGCATATTTATGGTGCAACGTCGAATATTACACCATTTTTTTTATTGCGTAGGTAGGCGGGCAGCATATGGGCCACCTGATGGTTAGTGGTCACCAACGCCCATAGAAACTGGCATTGAAAGAGATGTTAACCATCGCTTACATCGCCAATGCGCCACCAACCTTGGGGACTAAGATGTTATGTCCCTTGTGCCTGTAATTACACTGGCTCACTCACCCTTCAAACCGGAACACAACAATAGCAAGTACTACTGTTTTGCGGTAGAGTATCTGATGAGTGGGTGGTACCTATCCAGAGGAGCTTGCACAAAACTCTACCACCAATTAAACGTAAAACATAACAATGCAACGGCAAAACTAATTAAAATTAAAAAAAAAATGTGACTCTTTAATCTATTCAAGAAGGTACTATTCTTTTGTTTGTTTTTTCTTCGCCTTTGTAATTTGGATCATTATTCTACAATACCATATCGTGTAACGTAATATTACTCATTCATTTATTTCATTATTTCTTTACAAATTATAATACATTTATATAATGTATTCGTACAACAAAAACAAAACAATACTAAATATAAGAAATAAATATGAGTATCTGAGAAGTCCCACAGCTGGGCTAAGGCCTCCTCTCCTCTTTAGAGGAGAAGTAAATCTGAAATTTAAAAACAAATCACCAACAAAATTACCGTAGATATGACAGATATACATTAAAAATATGCTTTTTATAGATTATTTTTTAATTTTCACTAAACAACACTTTAAGACGCCACATTAATTGTTTTTTATCTAAACATTTTAATTTTAATGGAAACCTACTTTCAAATAACAGTTCAGAAATATTTTATAAGAATACTATCTGAATAGACGCCCGAGATGCTGAAAAGAAATGGTTGTCATCAATCAAAAGTACAATCTGTCAGTGATTTATTTCTACCTCCACCGAATATACTCAACGAGATATTATATCATTTATTTTATTGATTTTATGAACTTTTGCATAGTAACAAAACAAATAAAAATAGCTATTTCGTTTTGAAATGAAGAAACTTTTTTTTACTTGGTGGTAGAACTTTGTGCAAGCTCGTCTGGGTAGGTACCACCCACTCATCAGATATTCTACCGCAAAACAGTAGTACTTGCTATTGTTGGTTTGAAGGGTGAGTGAGCAAGTGTAATTACAGGCACAAGGGACATAACTTCTTAATTCCCAAGGTTGGTGGCGCATTGGCGATGCAAGTGATGCCTCTTACAATGCTCTCTTAATGAACATCACTTACAATGCCAATGTCTATCGGCGTTGGTGACCACTTCCTATCAGGTGGCCCATACGCTTGTCAGCCTTACTATGCAATAAAAAAAATCGTTATTTTTTAATAACGCTGAATGTTATTGAACCTTGTATAAGAATTGTTCTTTTTACTGTATAAAATGAGTTGTTCTACTTTATTTCGATATATTTTCATTTTCCTGACAAGAGTTAAAACCATTAATTAATAACAGAGCGAGGTAAGCCGTTTTGATAATTCTGATCTCATAAATAACCCGACACTGTGGAGATCAGGGAAGCCATTTATTGTTATGACGTTAACTAATTACTTCCTGAACTGTAAATGTGTGCACAAATAATAGTGTATATATATCTATTAATTACGTAAAACATTTTCTATATAAGCAGAAAAAAAGTTAAGACATAAAATGTATCTCAATACATAAAAGACAATAAGAATTTTCTGTGATCTATATCTTTTAAAAGAAAATTCAATCTGTATTTTGACAATAATCTTATAGAAAATAGAAACAATATTTTTCTCTTTTATTTTTTCGAATTAAAGTTCATTATTTAAAAAAGTCACTCGAAAACTCTAATAATTCGTTACTGAGAGGAACCTTGGTAACAAATAGCCACCTGTAACGAGCCCTAGTTAAGGCAGTTAATTTGTTCCGCACTGCGGAAATGAGGGAACTAATGGCATCTCATTGACGAAAATAAGTAGACGCTACAAGATTCATTTTCATTTATATTATGTAATATACTTTTCATATATAATTACATTATATTCATACAAGCAAAGTTATTCCAATATGCTTACTTCTAACTAAATAATTATTTGTAAAACATCTCTTTCCGTTATTATTAATTTTCTAAATTACCATAGATAACGCACTACCCATAGCGAAACTTAAATAACAGCTCCAATGCAAACTTTGAAAAGATATGTTACAATATTTTCACAATCTTACATTAATTAAAGTACAGAATTAAATACTACAATATACTCTCGTAGTGGAGCTTAATGTTCAATGCTCTAGCAGTACTGCATAAAGCTGGCAACAATATTACGTTCTGTTGTATTATAGTGTGAAAAGCGAATGAAACAGTGTGATATTAGGTAAAATACAACGAACTAAAACCTAGGTACCACAAACAACACTTCATTGTCAATTTACGGCATCTTTCATTACGTTCTAAAACATTGGCAATCAGTTCTTGGCACATTGACAAAGTTTATATAGTACATTACACATATATTTTGAACGTAATTTTTTTTTAAGTTTTCTTGAAAGGCAAAGGAAGCTATCTTTTATGTTGCTTTTGCTGTTGTTATCTAAAAAGGTTATATTGCTTTTATTAATAATAAAAATACAAATAAATATAATAATAAAAGTTAAAAGAACACTTTATAATTAATTTTATTTAATATACTATTTATTTATATTATATAACAAACTGATTCATCGTTTAATTACTAACTTTTGAATACTAAATGTTGTTTAATTTTTAACACTCATAAACTCTATCGATAACCCTTTACTGTGTATTAAAACGCAAAGTGCTCCATTAAAAAATATGGTCAAATTTCCACCAGATATAATGCTAATTGTTTAATCAATAATAATGCGACACTTTCATCTCGTACAATAATTTGGGGTACGTTTTTGGATAGGATACATAGTTTTATTTATTTATGATAACATATTAGATTTAATTATAATCTTTACTTTAACTGCGCTATTCATATTAGTTTAGTTTTGATCCACACACACTTACAACTTTGTATATGAAACTTATTTAAAAATTTTAACGTTTGCTTTTTCAAAAAAAAAATATTAACAGGGCTATTTGTAATGAACTAATGACCCAGCAACCTCGCAGGACTAGATAGCTAACACCATAAGCAACAACTTTTGTTCTACGACTTTTGATAATATTTTGTTAGATTTTATTTTCATACAAAAATAAGTATTAATTTAATTTCCCGCTTGAACGTTTATAAATCTACGCGCAACGCAAAGGTCGACGCATCGCGTCGTCCTTTCGTGTATGAATGAAATGTAGACCTACAAATGTCACGACATCGACAGTACGACAAAAACTTTTAAAATCATTCAACGTCTAATAAATCGATGACCGCTGGCTGCATGCACGAAAAAGTTATCTCATTGTCCCGTTACGCTGATTGTACGCTTGCGCCGCATCTATGTCTCTTTCACTCGATTGGCCTATGCGTAATTTCATCAATATTTTGTTATGACGTTGTCACGTTAAACTATCGTCCGTAAACCGACTTTACAGACAACCATTTATTTTTTTCATGTATTGAGTTATGTCCGAAGTCGTAGACAAAAGTTGTTGCTTATAATGTTAGCTATCTAGTCCTGCGAGGTTGCTGGGTCTTTAAAAAACATCCTGTATATTTAACACCATGTTATTGATGATATTATACGTAAAATAAAAATTATGCGTATAATGGTGTATAATAAATAATCGTTTGCCATCAGTTAATTCTTTAAACAACAATGCATTCATCAACAAGCGAAAAATCATTCGTGGGTTGATTGATTTTCTCATAGGGTTCTGAATTTAATTATCGTTCGATTATTCTCGCTTTCAATAGCACTGGAGTTAAATCAAGTAGTAACAATCACTGTAAATATTTTTTTTTATAATATGTTGGTATTTTAATTATTATAAGTAAAAAATAAAAATAAATATTTACTCGACCCTGCCAGGATTCGAACCTGGAATCTTCTGATCCGTAGTCAGACGCGTTATCCATTGCGCCACAGGGCCATATGACTATGATGCAAAATTTGGAGACAGTTGGCAAATTCTTCAACTTCAGCTCCTAAAAGTTTTAATAATATTGAACAACAATATCGTTTCTATTACAAAGCTGCATCTCACAACGCTTATGTGAAAAAACTTTCTGAAGCTGTAGCCTTAAGTTAAATAAATATAAATTCATACACTTATGTGTGCAATTTTTGAAAAAATTCTCCAACGAAAATATAACAATGACAAAAACAGCCATTAAAACTATTTGAAAGGAAATACACGTATATGAATGTAAGTAGAAACCCAAGAATAATAATGATGATAGATATTTTTGCAATGGTTTCCGATTCGTACCGACACCACTAACTGGCAAGAACCAAATAAATTGTTTAAGTCTTTAAATAATAGAGATACGCTAAATTATAAAGATGTCAAATTAATGCAGTTTTCGTTTTATCATATTAAAAAAAATATCTAATGAGTTAAACTGCCTTCAGAAACTTATATATATAATAGGGCAATGATTGTGAGTTCTAACATAACGTGCAAGTCGTATACCTGATAATAAAATGACCTTGTTATTTAACCTTGGCCTCG
This sequence comes from Nymphalis c-album, assembly GCA_963151315.1. Lineage (NCBI taxonomy): Eukaryota > Metazoa > Arthropoda > Insecta > Lepidoptera > Nymphalidae > Nymphalis > Nymphalis c-album. Next base: position 3,947,582 of record OY720601.1, read on the forward strand.
AACACGAGATAACACCGCAATGCAAGTAACGCGTGAGAGTAAACACGAAAACTACCCCACTTAGTATATTTATAAGAGCTAATTTCGTGTAACGACCAATGTAATGTTGACAAATCTTGGTCGAGACTTAGTGGCACCTATTTGGCCTTCAGCTTTCTTCAACGACAGTAAGGCGCCTGATAGAACTTGTAAACATAGTTTATTAGAATCAGTTCAGTAACGGATTAAAATAAGCTCTACTTATATTAAATTTCTTTTTAAGATTTTTTATTCTAAATTATTTGTGTCATGCTTCATATATAAAATTTAAAGTGAATAAATATAACATATAACAAACAAATGCAATAAACACAATAAAAGCTTTATATAGAATTGACATGTTTGTATTTAAGGAAACCCATATCACAGTGCATAGATAATAAGATTTCAAAACAAAAATGAATAAATAATCTTAATATCTTCCAACATACCCTACTAAGATTTCAGGTATCGCTATAACTCTCTGAGTGTGTCGAAAGACCTATCTGCATACAATTAACAACTATTCTGAAAAAAGACCAATAATGTATTGATAGTTTTATGAATGCATTGCCTAAAACTCGTACTCCTATAGTTATGTCGTGTAGGTACATGCCATCACTTCCTAGAAACAATTAAAATACCTAACAACCTTTAAGTGACTACAACCCCACTGTGTGGGAAGCCTCCTCTCCTTTCTGAGGAGAACGTTTACGAGCTTATTCCACCACGCTACACCAATGCGGCTTGATCAAAGGGTACCCCGATACATGCAGGATTGCTCACGATGCTTTCTTTCACGAACACAAGATGAATTATTTATAAACACAACTTCAAACTACAGCGGAGCTTGCCTGGAATAAAACCCGCAATTTTCAGTTAAGATTCACGTGTACAAGCCACTAGCCCATCACTCCCTAAACGATATATAATATATTAGCATTTCTTAAAAAAATAGCCACGTAAAAGGACTATTTAATGACATGATGTCACCCTTACTCGTACGTGGACTATTATACATTGATATGATGCTGGGATCTTTGTGTTCATACTCGTGCACTTTCGTGGCTATCAGCCCTCCGTTTCACTTATTTATACCGTAATGTAGCAAGCAGAAATATATATGTTTTTTTCTTTCATTAAAATATTCTTTAAGTAAATCCCTCCCAATAAAATACCAATTCTAGTCAGAAATTAAATATTTAAAAAACCAAACGTGGATTTAATAATTGACATTGATTATTGTGTATCTGATCTATTTATATTAAGCATAAGTATTAAGCATACCCATATCATTAAAACTATTATATTATTAATCCTTGCGCAGTAACCGTATTCTAGCTCTCTGATTTCCGTTCCCATTCTTCCACTCCAACGAATCCAGTCGAGTCTAATCGGCGCCATATGCCTCGTTGAATGGAACGATACAAGGCAATAAGTACATGTACCTAGCTTTCATTATTTATTAATCAAAGAGATGTACAATACATCATTTTTTATTTCATTTTTGTTAAGAAATTTTAAATAATCAAATATTTAGTTTTACAACTTATGACTGTTTTAAACTTAATTTTATATTTAATTTTATTGTTATGTATTAAATAATTTAATTATATTATTGTTTTTATCTGATATTAGAAGTACGTCGTTTTAAATATCTCATTTTGTTCTATTTATTTCCAAATATGGAATTGAAACTTTATGCAACTGACTAGTGTCCTATGTCTTATCTATCATACATTACAGGTCGAGATTTGATGTACTTACTATTGTCTAATGTTTCTTTGTTTAATACGTGAAACCTCTCGTTTCAGATCTCTTTACTGATTATTTCATTAGTTATTATATAATTTCGCTACAATCAACAAATAACTTCAAGCAATTATGATTAGGACTTTTTAAGTGACTTTTATTATAACCATCAAAAGGACGAGAATTCAACTTCTTTATTTGATAAATTCAATTAATGACCATGATTAATTAATGTTTTAGACAACGCTTTTATGAAATTGAGTTACTATTTTACAACGAAATGAAAAGTTTTATCTAAAAGTATCTAAAGTAAATCAGAAAGCATACATTCAATCAATTAAGTTATAACGCTCAAATGGATACGTATAAGTGAGTAGAAAATTGAAAATCGATATGCAATTGAATTCTCCAGTCGACGGCAAAATGGCTCTGCAAGTTTAGCTAAAGAGATTAATCCTAGGAGATGGATCAAGCGCTTCTTCAATATCGGTTTAGTATTGAAATTCTATAGAACAGTTTACTTCCGCTCATATTCAGAGGTATCATTACAATATGCATAATTTGAAATGCTACCTAAATGTATAGTTTACTTTTATTGAGCTCATAAAAACTAAGTTTTCATTCTACAATATATTATATAGGAATATATATTTATTTATTGTTTAGATTTAAACACTTAACAGAAATGAAAAAACAAAAGTACAATGTTTATTGTAAACACAAACTAATCACATGAAAACTAGCCCGAAGTGATGCTTGCCCAGATTCCAACCCACTATCTTCGCTCTATGCATTTTATCTAATGACCCATCTCGTTTTACTCCTTAATAATTATAGTTATTCATTTTTATATTAAAAAAACCAACATTCATATTTTTTGTTGAAATAACAGTAGTCAATGTGAAGATAATATTGATGTCCTTTGAATTGGCTCTTTCCTGAAAGTTATAGCCTTAATAAAACAGTTTGTCTATGAAGACATTCAGAGGCTCTAGCCGATGGGTCTTATAAGTGAATATTATTCGACGATTCGATTATAAAGGAGATACCTATAAGTTTGAGCAAATTGCTTTATGGAAATATGTGTATTCCTTATTAATTTTAATGTAAAAAATAATATATATTAGTTTATAAGGATATTTTGATAAACTGATATATTATGATAGACATCGTTAAGAACTTGGCGTATTGCCATCGCTGAGGTGACTTTGAAACTGAATAGCAACACTATTCGTTTTATATTTGTGTGGTAAAGACGAAGCGATAAAGTGATGAATGACAGTCCATTTACACAGTTTTATTTATTTCCAAGAAGAACTACATAAATGGATTAAAATTAAATATTTACATTCAGTAACAGCCTGTGAATGTCCTTCTGTCAGGAGATTTTGGAGCTTATTCCACCACGCTGCTCCAACGCGGGTTGGTGGAATACACTGTGACAAAATTTCAGTTACATTTAGACACGTACACGATGTTTCCTTTACCGTCAAGCACGAGATTAATTGTAATCACAAATTAAAAGCCAAGATGACCCAGTGGTAAGGACGCGCGAATCTTAACCGATGATCGCGGGTTCAAATTCGGCTAAGCACCACTGAGTTTCATGTGCTTAATTTGCGAATTTTACATTAACAAGTATAAATACAGTGAGAGTCGAATGTTAAGCATTTTGATTTGATTAAAAATCTATTGGTATAATTCCTTTAATTTTATAAAAACGAACTATTTATTTCAAATAATTAAAAATAAAAGTGTAATCAACAGTGTATTTTTGTTTATTGTGATTGTGTATGTGTTTCAGTTAAATGAAGACTGCAAGTTATTGATTGTAATTAATTGATAATTATTTATAATTTTATTCATATGTAAATACTGTGGAAATTCTGTGCAATCACTCAAGGAATATCGAATATATTGGAATTCTTTCTTTTTATTGGTACTTTAACTAATCAAAGTACCTCTTTAAGAAATTACGGTTATATGAGCTTATACTTGTTCGGCATTTACTTTGAGGCAGAGTACCGTAATGAATTCAAATTCGTTGAGGTAAAATTTTCTGATCAATACTTAACTTCTGTAAACTTTCTGAAAACAAACCGAACCTATGAATATTGAGGAGGCCCGGATCCCTGTAGCTTCGTCTAAATAACCTGTAAGATTCATGAATTTAAATTATTTTATTAAAGTTTTAACTAAATATATAAAACTAGAATAACTAATAATAATAAATCCAGGGGACATTATTCACACACGGCCATCTGATCCCAAACTAAGCAGAGCTTGTACTGTGGAAACCAGACAACTGATTTACTTACATATACTACTTTTCTTTTGTAAATACTTATATTAGATAATTACACCCAGACTTAGGACAAACAGACATGTTCATACACACAAATGTCTGTCCTGGGTGGGAATCGAACCCACGACCTGCAAAAAGGCGATGTGAAAGGCAAGTGTTTTAGCAACCACACCAACCGGCTCGTCTATATAACTGAAGGTAGTAATCCAGTTTTATTTGTTTTTTTTTTCTATTGACATTGTTTTAGATAAGACGAAGATTAATTAATTACTAGTATTTTTATCTCTTACTTAATAATTATATCAATCTAATCGTATTCGTTTTATAGCTTTTCGCGTGATAACCATGATTCAGACTTCTTCGTTGGTAAAGTGCGAATGTCTCCCTTTGCATCGTGGTTAAGATTGATCGTGACATTAATACATCATAAACATATTTCATAGGAAAATAGGCTATACCGAAATACATAATTTCAGCACATATTTAAGCTCCTTTTTTATTGGATTTTTATATAATCCTGAAACTTATTTATTTTGTTTTAATTATAAGACTAATATAAGTTTTACGAGTTCACGAATACTTATAATTCATTTTTAAATATTCATATTTTAAAAACGTATTCTTTTAATTTCTATCCAATAACCGAAACCTTTTTATTCAATTTCAAATTTTCTATTTCTAATACCAAAGTCATTCATACAGTTCAAATATTACATACAAACAGAAGTAAAAAAAAAATCTTACCGAACGTTAAGATCATAAGAAGAACTTACTCTCTGTTGTAACTAGCTTCATTAATTTAAGGTCAGGCTATATATAGGCGATATCACTGCGACACTTTCATCGTCAGTACTAAAACGTTTTTTTTTAATGCCTACCTAAAAACTACTCAACTTACTTATACCAAAATATGTAGCGCATATCGGAGAAGTTTTTAATATATAAGAATAGGTATATACTATTATATATGTAGCTGCGTTACGCAGTTGCAACCGCTGTAAGTTTAGACTAATGATTTAACACAGTTTGAATTTAATGTTATTTATTATTATTATTTTAATAATATCTTGGGACATTATTCACACAAGACCATCTGATTTCAAATTAAGCAGAGCTGTACTATGGACACCAGAAAACCAATATACTTACGTAATATACTAATTTTTTTTTAAAAATACATACTTATATATATAATTACACCCAGACTCAGGACAAACAGACATGTTCATGCACGTAAATGTCTGTCCTGGGTAGGAATCGAACCTACGACCTGCGGCGTGAAAGGCAAGTATCTTACCAACCACGCCAACCGACTCGTATTGTTGCGTACCAATAAAGTCCTTATTGTAAAACCTTACTACATTCATTCACTTAATGCGCCTTCTCCTGATAGGTTTATACTGTACAGACATCAAGACTTGTTGAATTAATTAATTTTAGGTGCGTGTTAACATTGTGGGTTTATTTCGTAATTAAATTTGTTTGTGTTAATTAAAATAAAAGTTCCCCGGGTTGAATTTCTCTATCTTTTCAAAACTCCTAATTGAAATTGTGTTCGTAATAAAATATGATATTAAATCTTTTATATAAAGCAAACAATACAAAGTGACCAAAGACTTAATTAGGAAATATAAGATTGTTCTTACGCTGGTTCTTTAAAGGTCCTTAGGTGTTTTTTTCCATAGCTACATTTTTTATATAATTTATTTGGGAGGTCGGGCATATAGGCTACCTTCGCCAAGGTAAGCGGTCACCACCGTCCAATTCTCACATCGCCAATGCGCCACCAACCCTAGGAACTAAGATGTTATGCCAAAAGTATATTTTTGACAATCAATATGTAATTGAATGCTACTAATATTGAAAAATGATTTTGACTTTGAATTGAAGTGATATAACTTTCATTCCACCAACCCGCATTGGAGCAGCGTGGTGGAATAAGCTCCAAAACCTTCTCCTCGCAAAGAGGAGAAGAGGCCTTAGCCCAGCAGTGGGACATTCACAGGCTGTTACTAACTTTCATAATCAATGTCACAATTATATCACATTACAATGAGTTTCGAGTTACTTTCTTAAATCAGTTACTCACATTTAGTTAACAGACAAATGACAGCATATTTGTCAAATTGTTTTATATTTACATATACGTAATAACGTTTAAAGTAATGTGCAAACATACATAACACCGATGAATCAAACAAAAATGAAATTCAACGTTAAAAGAAATATTTATCAATGTTTTTTTATCAAATATTATAAATCATAAGTGCTTTATTAGAATAACACTCGAATATATTATGTAAACATAAACTAAATGAACGCGTTTAATTAGAGGTTTTATGAAGCCAATGTATATATAATTCCAAAGCCTCTAATGACGAGAACCATTAAATGATACGAGTTCGGTACACATTGTACGGACTCACCAGCATTAATTAATAAACCACCATGATTGGCAACTGTGTCTATTTGATATTTGATGAACTTGTTGCGCTGTAACAATAGCTTGAATTATTGATTCTACTGTGATGTCTTTATATTCATTGTAATAAATTTTAAATTCTCGTAACCATAATATGTATCAAGATTAAAATAAAATAAAAAGTAATAATTTAGTGTCTTTTTTCGTATAACGCTTTGAAAAGTGGTGAATTTTATAACATTTTTCAAACTTCATAAGATATACAAATAATAACTTCAATCCATTGTTCTGTTACCCTGTGGAAAAAAAACAAATATACTCTCATATGTACATAATATATTAGTAGGGACTTAGGAATTTAGGAAGTAAGATTTGGTTAGAAATCCTTAGACACTTAAGATAACAATCATTATGCAATCCAAACGGGGCCAGTCGACAAGTTTAATTAAATGCTAACAGCTGAGCCGTCGAAGCGTATGTACGGAAGGAACAAATACTCAATTTAAGAGTAAGTGAAAGACAAACATTATATTAAGGGAGTGTACTTAATCATGAAATGGTACGTTTTGTTTTAATAAGATTTCTAAAAGAGATTCAGTTATACGAAATAACTCAATTGGAAAACTCATTCAAAGTCAAACACGTTTATTGCCGTTTCTGTTTTCTTTGCACAAAAAAAAACTTCATTCAGGTTCATTGTGTTGCATGTTTCAATTTATAGCACCGACGAATAAGTTTAGCTTAGCAATTTATTTTTTTTAAATGAGTTTTTTCTAGGAAAAATATCTACATAAATATACTTCAAAAGCGAAACTTTGTCTAAATACAAAATTGGAGCCAAATCGTTTGAGCAGTTTTGGAGAAACACGAAAAAAAATATATATAAAAGAATGGCACATAGGTACAATATTATAAGATAAGACAAAGCAATGTATTTGCTGTCAATAAGAGAGAAAGAGATGTAAAGTTTGAACCAGAACTATCGCTGTGCGCTATTAAACTATTTTTTTGTGCAATTTTTTTTTTAATAATGACGCCGCACTTGTTTAATTTACAACTTTAATCAAACCTTATTGAAGTTCTTCAATAAGGATCGATTTAGTTATTATAGTTGATGTTTTTCTATCATATCTCTGATGATCTAGTATTCTTCTATGATGATATGAATAATCATCCGACAATACTAGATATACTATTCGTATGTAATGACAATGTTTTCTCAATTAATGTCGAATCTTATGCCTATAATATTAAGTGCACAATCGCCATAATTCTCTCCACTAAAACTAAAACGTTTTTATAAGTATACACTATACACGGAAAAAAAACATATCGCACACACCAATTTAATACGAAAAGTATTTTCTACGAGTACAATAAAATTCAGTTGTTTAAAAGATTTGCTTTTTAAATTTTAACGCTGTAAAAAGTAATTCAAGAAACTTTGTGTATTTTGCGTATTCTTCGTTGTTCAGACCTTTCTGCTACGGGGTCTCCTGAGTAAATACAAGAAACGTATTTTCCACAACAAAAGGCTACGCTTGTAAACAAGTTTATGAAATATAATCCGTTTACACATTTGCTTTAAATATATTTAATAAAAATATATTAATATTTCTTTTTTGTGAATATATTAAATAAATATTCGGTATTTTCTAATTAGTAATTGTATTTTAAAATGCATTATTGCAAGAATATTATAATGTAGGTTTAGTTGGCCAACGCATAGTCATAAAAAAATAACTAAATATATTTATGTCAATGTCTTAAAACAGAAAGGACCACTAATTACGGTTGTATTTTTTTTGTTCATAATCTCGTCTTCAAATAAAACATACCTCATTTTTAAAATATACATATCTAATATTTACTCGGTCATCGGTGGTAGGGCTTTGTGCAAGCTAGTCTAGGTAGATACCACCCACTCATTAGATATTCTACCGCAAAACAGCATTACTTTGTATTGTTGTGTTGCGGTTTAAAGGGCGAGTGAGCCAGTGTAATTACAATAACATATCATCTCAGTTCCCAAGGTTGGTGGCGCATTGGCGATGTAAGCGATGTTTAACATTTCTTGCAAAGCCATTGTCTTTGGGCGTTGGTCTAAATGCTCGTCCGCCTACCTATACAATAATAAAAATACATTTTGTAGGTAGTTAATAATACAAAAGACTTGTTATTATCTTTCTTTATATTAATTTTACGCTTAGGCACTAAAACTTGACTAAGATCGTTAATCTTTATGCAATGTTTGTGGAAGCAATGAAAACGGTCTCTGTGTTCGAAAAGTTTTAACTAGATCCATGGGTCATTACATCTTAAAGCCTCAAAGGGAATTTAAACAAAGTTTACACGGGTTCGTCCGTGTCCTAAAGTATAACCAACGGTAGGTTTGGGCTGTTTATTTAAGGAAATTGTTTTGCCTTAATTATTTAATTTACTCACGTAGAAAAATTTTCGCAACGGCTATAAGATATTTATTTTATATATTTTTTTAATTAGGATTAGGGTTTTTATCTTTTATAGTTTTGTTTAAGCGTTTCGATAATTTTAATATTGAATATCGCAAAACATCAGTACTTGGTTTTGGGTTTTCGTTTGAAGAGCGAGTGAGCTTGTAATTACAGGAACAAGGGACATAACATCCTCGTACCTAAAGTTTGTGGCGTATTGGTGATGTAAGCGATGGTTAATATTTCTTACAATACCAATGTCTGTAGGTAGCGGTAACCACTTGCCATCAGATAGCTCCCATTTTCTCGTTTGCCTATCTATTCTATTAAAACAAGCTAGCAAGCATGACTGTTGTTTCATGAGCTTAATGGTATTTATAGTGATCACTGGTGAAGGGACATAGTATCTATCTGATGAAAATCTGTTACATTTGTATCCAGCAATCGCAGTAGTGAATAGGCTCCAAACCTTTCCCTCAAAAGAAGAGGAGGCCTTAATCCAGCAGTCGGACATTTATAGACTCGCTATATTAAAACTTAATGGGTTATTTAAATGAGATTTTGGTTAAGGTTCGCTTTTTACTCGTAATAGGTCATACCGGCGTACGTGGTTTTGGTGTATGTTTAATTCATCTTGTTACGCGAGATCACGCGCGAACAGCTCAAACATTGTTCCATGAATATTACATCAGTGTGTTTTTCCTTCCTTGCCGCGATCCAGTAATCCTTGTTCGCTGCTTAAGGAAGAATTAAATCGATAGAAAGCTCATAAAGTTTTAGGGTTAACGTACTTCCAAACACTCCGTCGAATATATCTTTGTTTTAAAAATGTATTATAATTATGTTAAAAAACGAAGCAAAAAATATTTTAATTTTTCTGCGTCAGATTACATTAAAATCTTTATATGAGAGAAATGACTTCATCTCCCGCAACGCCAAAGAGACGCCATCACGACGCCTTAAAGTCTACAGACAGTTTACTGACTATTTCGATACAAGCGATTCCAGTCTCTATCGTTAACCATTAAGATGTATAACACTTTGCGATAGTCGTAAACATAGTTCAGCCGCGGGGACCGCAGCTTTACGTCATGTTTCGTTCGAAATTGCGAAGTCACACTTTCATTGACCAACATAATTTGACCCATCTTCAATCTACGACACTTATTATGAGAGGTCTTTTAACGCCAGTTATCCTAGATACAGAGAAAATGGATTCAAGGCTGCGTGCTGGAAATTTAACCCAATAATGTCGAGATTAATATCAAAACATGACTTCGGTCGAAGTAAACTTGATCTACTTTGGTTGACACGATTTTAATAATCAACTTTAACAACTCAAAGATTAATCTTTTAAAATTGGAATTTTGTTACAAAAAAGTGTCTATAATAAGGTTCCCCTCCGATATGGCAATTTCAATAGTTTTTTTAGACTGTTCTATGGATTTTTTTTTATTATATATAGAACGAAACGACTATCTCATGATGCATGAAATATATGTGTCCTTATTAACCGACTTCAAAAAAAGGAGGAGGTTATCAATTCGTCTGTATGTTTTTTTTTTTTTTTTTTTTTGGTGTTGTTACCTCATAACTTTCGACTGGATGAATCGATTTCGATGATTTTTTTTTTATTTGAAAGGGTTTGCTTTCCCATTGGTCCCATTTTTTTTTGGTCCAGTTTTGACAGTGGAATCCATGAGAAAACCATATAAGTCGTAAATTTGCATGAGGTATGTGCGCGACAAATGGACGAATAACTCGATTTCTATTCAACGGATTTCGATGATTTTTTTTTTATTGGAAAGAGTATACTTCAAGGGTTGTTTGATGATAGTTTGGTTAGATTCTGATTATAGGATCCATGACAAAGTAACGGAAATCTTCAATTCTTAGTAGCAAATTAACGATACACGACCGAATCTTTTATAGGCTATCTAGATTTATCATTCACCTACCATAACATCGTTATAATCAAGTACTTGTAGTACTATTGTATAAAACACTTCTTTATATACCGTCAATAGTTTTCGCAGCGCTCGCGAAATAATAACTTTTATAGGCAACAGTTAAATACGTTGGGTTACATTGCTCCATTTTAAGAAGGGATCTATAAGTTTTTGAAAATATAATATAGCCTATGTTACTTGGTAAAGACGTAGCTTTCTAAGGGTGAAAGATTTTTTAAAATCGGTCGAGTAGTTTTTGATTTAAATCGTAATAAAAAATCAAACAAAATCAAATCTTTCCTCTTTATAATATGAGTTATGCATGTAAGCATTAGTATATATGTTATGTTTGTAATTGAAACATATTTGAACATCTACTAAAAGTTGAGACCAATTTTGAAAATTATATAATATATCGTATAAGTACTCTTATATACATGTTATATTTATGTATATTTATATATTGATTACTAGTGTTTTTCCCGCGGTTCACCCGCGTAGTTCCCGGTCCCGTGGGAATATGGGGACAAAATGTAGCCTATGTTACTCCCTGATAATGTAGCTTTCCATTGGTGAAAGATTTTTTTAAAATCGGCTTAGTGAAACCACTACACGCATAAACATGCGTGAAAGCGTCACAAACAAACTTACTTTCGCAATTATAATATTAGTTAGGATAATATAGATACTTCCCCTTTTTTTTTAATATACAGACATTCCGTCATAGTTTATGGTGAAGAATGGTATAACGCAACATCTATAAACATACAGTTTATTTAATTATTACTAGAAATAACTATTTGATTATGTTATGGCTGCCCAACACCCCACCAACTAAATCTATTTAATCAAAACATGTTAATTTATATTCATACATTTAACCATATTAACTAATATTTATTAATTCAGTACCAAAATGCATTTTTCTTTACGTTTCACTGTTTTAGATTAATATATTTAAATAATAATATAAACGGCGCTGTCTCATATGAGCTGCACGTTTAGTAGGTCTACCCATATTCTACAAATTAGTGAGTGTACTTCAGATTCACTAAAAATCGAAAAATAAATAAAAATTTTAACAAAACAAAAACCGACTTCATAGGAAAAACAAATTAATATGCACTAAAAAGTAAAAAAATAATTGCGTATTCTTCTATAATTTGATAATTAACTTACTATTTTCTACTCAACAATATGTAGGACGAATGTGTAGTGTGGTTGATAATTTATTTACAATTATTGTTATTTTTGGAGTCGATGTCAGCTAAGGAAACACTATAATATACCTAGCAATAATAATACGGGAATCTTTTAAAAACAAACAAAAACATATACATTACAAATTGACTTTTATTCGCCTCGTTAAGTTGCGCATGTGACACAAGCACATCTCACCTATAACTAACTATGTATGTAGTTATAAACCCATCTTGGCTGACATCGACTCCAAAAGTAACAATAATTGTAAATAAATTATCAACCACACTACACATTCGTCCTACATATTGTTGAGTAGAAAATAGTAAGTTAATTATCAAATTATAGAAGAATACGCAATTATTTTTTTACTTTTTAGTGCATATTAATTTGTTTTTCCTATGAAGTCGGTTTTTGTTTTGTTAAAATTTTTATTTATTTTTGCCTTAAACTAGTTAATATAAATCTTATCAAACAAATGACTTTTTCATTATATTTGCAGCATAGAAATACAATAAGTTCCAAGCGTAAAATTAATTACTATAATATTCAGTGGAATTAATTTCTTTAAATAAATCGTCATAATATATTTTACCATAATAAAAAAATTGAAAAATTAATTTAATTTAAAAAAGCTTTAGTGACAATATAGTATTCAGAGTAGGTAACTAAAACATGCTGACACATGAAAACAAGTCTATTACTATATTTAAATAAGAAAGACTGAATAAAAAAACGAGGAAAGAAACAGAAAACGTTAGTCTTACTGGAAAAATGAAATTTCGAATCCTAGATTAAGAAGGAAATGTGTATTATCCCGAGCTCTACTTCTTCTTCCTTGCACTTTCCCACTTGATGTGGGGTCAGTTCTCTTAATTTTATGGCACCAGGACAATATATCCTGGGATGTCGGGTCGGGCAATTCTTCCTCTGATAAAAGTTTTGTCATGCTGGTCCACCACTTAGCAGGAGGTCGTCATCTACCTCTCTGTTGTTCGGGCAGTTTCAAGGCTTTTCTCACTACGTAATCCTCGTCTCTTCGCATGACGTGACCATGCCATCGGAGGCGGCTTTCCGTTAATTTGTCTGGTATAGGTGCGACTTTAAAACTTTATTATCCCAAGCAATGTCGCTTAATTTACATCTCCTTATTTTGATCTTCTACGACGGGTACATGAGGAACGTGGTGTTCTTATCTTATGTATTATCTTACAAGTTAGGTTTCCGAAAAGTAATTCGACACCATATAAAGATTTGTGAAATAACTTATAAGCCGTAATCTAGGCCCTGCTGTTGTTCAAACTTGAAGATTCCTAATAAAGGAGATTAAGAAAAGTTTCCATAAATAAGCAAAGCACTTAAAGAATAAACAAGTATAAGTTCAATATTATTAGCAATTATTATTAATAGTGCGGAATTTATTTTTTAACATTTTAATTAACTTAGCGTATAAAACTAGTGTATATTTAACTTAATCATATGTATGAATTACTATTACCAAATTATTTATACATTACAATAAATAATAAATAATATCAAACAATCTGTGTCACCAATCATATTAATAACATGGAAACTGCAATTTTTCCGCTAGTAGAGGTGCAGCTTTGATGACCGATTTCCTTCACAGACACGGTGGTCATTCGTAGCTACTCTACTATTCGCACTAGCCAACTGCACATGACATAACATTACAGTGTGTAAGTATGTACATAATGCAAGTGCAATCTCCATTCCCCCAGACAACAGATCCGACCAGAAAGTACTGGCAGTGAACTCGGTTCACTAAATTTCGTATTGTTCGGAACATCTAAACTTGATTTTCCCCTTTTTTATAGCTCTGACCCGAATTTGACTCCAGGACATCACGATTTGCGGTCTTATAAGGAAAGACCGACGAGGAAAATGGATATGTTTTTATATTTCCATTAAAGGTTTAATCGAATAACAATAATATAAGATAATTACTATTCATATTGTTCTTGAATAATAATATCATACATGTAAAGTATTTGTAGATAAAGTTATAAATATAACCGTTATTGGAATACAGCAGTAGAATATCCGAGTTAAAATGTTTTTAATACAAGTAACGGAGTCGAGTGACGTGGCGTTAGGCCGTTGAGTACATCAAAGCCCTTTCATCTCGCTACGCCTCACCGCCCGCGCCGTCCGACCCCGAACAATAAATTCCGCCACTACCTGTACAACCAATTATTGCTTTATCCTCGGAGTTCATCTAACTATATATAACTTTATAACACGTTCCTTGTATAGATAGAAAAACATGTGTAATTACCATATAACGGGTTTTTCATATATTTTCAATTTTTTTTAATATAATTACTATAACGAAGTAGAACGCATGAAATCTTTCATGTATTAAAAATACATCTATACGTTCATGCTTATAAGTCAAACGGCGTTAAGTGATCTACCATTACTAGTAACCGTTTCTATACCTACATATATATGATATCATGATATCATAATATTATATCATTCATTTATAATTATTGGTTTTAGCAAAATCATAATTGAAATATTTAATTATGACATTATTTTATTACTTAAGAAGTCCAATATAAAAAATCTACTTCATTACATCATCAAAAGCTCTTCCTGGGAGGCGCTTCTTTTGATATCCCTTGACCTTAATTAATTCATACTTATATTACATTTCTATATTTTATATAATCTTGAACGTCTTATATTAATGAAAACGGAAATTGTTTGGTAACATAACCTATAAATAAATTTCTTTCTTATTGTTGGAAAATTGTATTTTTCTTTATTTGTTTAACTGATGCTGTTTCAAGATATAAGATGTCTTCATAAAGAAAATCATTAAATCTGTTTATCAATTCTTATGTTTATAATAGAAAACAATATGTTTATTTTTAAAGCTTTCATATTTATCCGTATTATAATGTTGTATTGTGGAACCAGCTTTCGCCGTCGACTTTTCCAAACCGCTATGACATAGGAACCTTCAATTGTTTATCATCTACGACGCGTAGGTAATTTATAAACATACCATAAATAGGTTAACAATTCTACCATCCATAAGGAGTTTTCCTTGAATCGACTATGGAAACCGGACATTTGTCTTAAGCAAATACTTTATTGATAAAAGAAAGGAAAAAGTAATTTCCGTACATTTCCTTCAGAGAGAGTTAGGGGTAATCCTATTACAATTGTATTGTATCCATACATGTATAAGGGTTCCTCGTAATGCTTTCTTTCACCATATCTAAGATTTGCGTTGCAGAATATATTAAACCCCCAAAATCTCAATCTCACTTATTTATTTTTACACTCTGTTATGCCATGTGGTAGAAAAAAGTGATAAAAAACAATTTTATTCCGCCTGGCGTGGCACTTCGCTATTTCCATATATTTCAATGTAACTTTTATGCCACACGCCTCATAATTTATAAGCGTATATTCAAAAATGTCATCTTTTTAAGTTGCATTACTTAGTGAATTAAAATCTAGATTTTTTTGTATTCTAAGGAACCGCTCCTGATGAAATAATTATTTCTTGTCTGCTATTTTCAAAATAGTTATAATAGATTTAGTGATGATGAAAAACCATAATAATACATTATTTTAATTTAAATAAATAAAGTAATATTAATGTGTTTAGATAAGCTACAAAATCATAATATAATTGATTTATCAAAATATTAAAAAAAAATCACTACAATACATATTTTGTCTAGAATGAGACTAGATAATTTTCCAAATGTCAGTCTTGAATACCAGCAGTAAAAAAGCAGTTTTGTCTATACGTCTATTTGCTATGAAGTCCTCAGTTGTGTACAATTTAGCACGTAAAACAATTTATACCTTGTTCCGGACAAACAACCCAATTCCAAAATACACAGCGGAGCTGTCAATAACAAATGCTTTCAATTTGGATATTCGAAAGCCTACCTGCTATGTTACACAGAAATACACTAAAATGGCTTTACTTTATGACTAAAAACTTGATGATTTTAACGCCAAAATTTAAGTGACATTAAATAAATTAATTATAATTAAAATTACGTGACATTAAAATGAAATGAGAAATTCTGTCCCATGTCTATTCCACCAACCAGCATTGGAGCAGCAGCGCGGTGAATTAGCTCCATAACCTTCTCAAAAAAAAGGAGAGGAGATTTAGCCCAGCAGTGGGATATTCACCGACTGTTACTAAATAAATGAATATATTTTTCATTTATTTAGTAACAGGAGAAGCACAACAAGAGACACAAGAGAATTGTACTCAATAATTTAATCACGTTTATAATAAACGTCGCTATAAGGGTTCTGCTATGAATATTTTATACCGTCTCGGAAAATTAATAACACATACCAAACATAGTTTCCACGCTAGTTATATATTACGCACAAGTTGTCTAGACGTCTGACGATTAATATTATCGATAGTCCATACGTGTACATAGTTAAAGGAACAGCGAGAAATAATAGCGGACATTATTTCAAAAAGTACTTAGCTAAATTGGTCAGAAGTCTACTCTATAAAACTTTAGCTACATGTCTTCCTTGGAAAATGTAAGGAAAAGAAAGAAGAACTACTTTTACGAAAGGCTTACTTGAGAAAGATGTACCCGACTGGACAGATGCTTTTTACTGATTAGGTAATTATTTTACTAAACATTAATAATTCATAAGATCAAACTTGTTAATTTTTTTTATTTTATATTTTTAATTATGCAATAGCTCAACCCTAACTTTAGTTGGTTATATTACAATTTTAAGGAATGAGACAGTGTTGTTACGATTCTACTTAAGATTCAAGGAAAATAAAACCTCAAATTGTTCTTATTTATAAGTAATAATACTAATGTTAGAAAAAGTTTTGTTTATTTTGTAATCGTTTTCACGTTAAAACTTTTGCCTTGATGATGTCTATGGAAATCAGTAACAGTACATAACCATAAGTACATTTTAGAGAAAAAATAATAGCATGGGATCCAATCCCTGTAAATTCCCGAGTGAAGTCATGATATATAACTTGTCTATGAGTGTTAGTGTACACTTACTATCAGGTGACCCATTTGACTGCCAGTCTTCCTGCTACAAATAAAAAGAAAGGGTACAGCACTGTAATCTCATTTAACATCACACTGGAAATTAAGATATAATGTTTCTTTTCCCTTTTTTATAAAACGTTTTTACTGAAGCGTAAATGAGGTTAAATTTTTATACAGCAATTATAAGGATTAATGTAATGAGATACTTATTAATTTTTAACAAGTGCAAGTCGGACTCACATACGAAGGGTTCCGTATCTATAAAAATGGAAGCCCCACTTAAATATTTATTTTATTCTGTTTTTAGTATTTGTTGTTATAGTGGCAACAGAAGTACATCATCTGTGAATATTTCAACTGTCTAACTATCACGTTTCATGAGATACAACCTGGTGACAGACGGACAGACGGACGGACGGACAGCGGAGTGTTAGTAATAGGCTTTTTGCTCTTTGGGGCCCTTTCGGATACGGAACCGTAAAAACTAACTTGCAACTTACGATTCCATTTTTTATGTATGGTGACTGGTGTCTTACATTTTTTCTTGATTATTATTAAAATAGAACCTTGTCGTTAGATTATTGATGATTTAATAGTAAATATTATTAAGACATCGTTGAAGGGCTTCATATAATTGAGTTATCGACCACTAGCGACAAGGGTCTAACTTATCAATCCTTTATACAATAACGGAATAAGGAAAATGTTGAGACAACATTTACGTTAAATTTGCAGTACACTATTTTCTTTTAGTGATAAAAAGGAATTGGATTACTTATTGCATAAATACCAATTTCATGTTTTACATTTGCGCTAGAAAGATTATAGTGTAGTTATAGGACAGTTATTAAACTTTCCATAATAATACTAAGGACTTTTACAATAAAAACATCATAACATTTGTAATGTTTATTGAAAATAATAAAGATTTCTTGTACGCCCGGACTTTACAATCAAAAATATTTTATTTATAGCGTAACTATCTTATAATATAATTTACATTAATTGTTGCTTTGAATACAATATATAAAAGCGTTTATTTAAAATTATACATACTATTCATACACCAAGAATCCATGAAAATATGAACCAAGAAATTGTTTATTTTCTCGATCGCTTAAGATAAAATATATTAAGCATTTTAGGACTTAAGTTTAAAATATTATTTTCCCTTAAAAAATAATTATAAAAATAAAACTTCTCATTTTGCTTACATCAGAACATCCTGCAATGTTTTACAAAACTATCTGCATCATTAATGAATATCGCGTTGTGTAGCATTCGATCAAGTTATGTTAAACTTGATACTCTAATACTCCATATAAGCAAAAATTGGTCTCTGTGACTCATGTTCGCGTAGCTGACAAAAGCTAGCACAACAGACAATTTTAAATCCAGATTTCAATATAAAATGTTAGGTGTTGGAACGAAGCTCCTTTCACTTCGTATTATGTAAATAAAAGGCACAATAAAATTAACACCGATTTTTAAAGTGTGAAAGTTAACATTTATTATTATTTATTATCTATATAATACAAGTACAGTTGACCACAAGCACGTCTATACTAATATATCTTTACACAGTCCCACGAACGTAAACATACAAGCCCACATACCGTGGCAAAATTGTCATGACGATCGAAGTATTGTATGTATACATATTTCGTCCTAGTTCTCATTCGCCAGTATATGTAAAGTTCGATAAGGAACTTCATTCCGAAAATAAGTTGTATTATATAGAGAGTACAAATAAGCTACACCTCATATTTGTTTTATTAAGCAATAGGTCCTTACGGGCAAAGCATCAATCTAATATTACAAATTTACATGGTTTATATAATAATCATAAAATAAGAGCTGGAGATAGCGGTTAGTATTACGCTTAACTGTTGTTGATATTCAGTAAAATACATTCTAAGATACGTAGGTAAATACAAATTAAAACGTTTTTAAAGAATATAAAATTCGCGTGAGCCATAAAACATATTTTTCAAAGTAAAATAACTTTTCTTTAATTGACATTAAATTTTACTTTATTTTTTTTTCTTGGCACTTAACAAACTCTAATAATTACTATTTACAAGCATATTTCAATTACATATTTGTTTTATCTAACATATAAAAGACTGTTTTTTATTCTAACGTAATTGAACTTTATGTTTTCCAGAACATTCTTTATACGTTTAATATTAATATCACTTTTGGCAATGTATGTACATACAGACTTTGAAATTTATTCCTAATTACCATTGAACTAATTGATGTTTGTGTATGTCGAAGAAGTCCAAGTTATAAACTATGTGAAATAAACATTTCTTACGTTATTTAAGCTGTTTATATAAGTTTTTATATACCTTTGTTTACAACTGTGTTTCTAAATTTGCGGTAAATTAATCTGTATTTTTTTTGTAAAATAATTTATTATCTTGTGTTCATATATTTCATACTTGAAAATGTAATGATTAATTTATCTATTACACATATTTTTGTTATAATTAGACAAGCTAAGTTTGTAATGATTTTTTTTTATTAATTGTAGTTTTTTAATTGTTTCGTGTTGTTGTTTGTAAGGTAAGAACGAAGAAAGGCTTTCTGAAACAGTTTCTTTAAAAACGTTATACAAATTGTAACATTTTGTTACATAAGTTTTTGTTATTATTAAAACTGTAATATGAATGTGTAATATTACACACGATTGCACTAGGAATATAAAGACAGCATTTTATATCTAACTGGTAATACAAGGCACTGCCTTAAAATTACTTTTATATAATATACAATTTCATAAGCAAATATACCTAATATTTAATATATTACATTTCATCAATATTCACATCAATATTCAAATGAATAAATAAACAAAAAAAATAGTAAAATGAGAAAATTGCTACATGTTTAAATAATAAATTATTTGTCGAGTTTGATCAAAAAAAAAAGGGTTAAACTATATATTTTTATTGGATTAAAGTGTATCTATTACTTCACAACCTGTTTTAATTAATACATTAAAAAATCTAGATTATATTATTATCAGCAAAACATTAGGATCGATATATTACATGTATGTATATCTAAGATTTAGTTTGATATTCTATACAATCAGATTTCTGTGTTGTATAGAATTCACCTATAATAAATGTATCTGGCATATTAACTATGATAGAAAAAAATCAATTCCATATACATTTGAAGCTACGGAGTAATTAAAGTTATACACGGGCAAGCTTTAAGCGCGTTGCAATTCCGAAGCATATAAATAATAAACCTATTGAAAGTATTCAAGTTATCTATTCCGGTATCTCACTTCGTATCGATTCGAACTATACTGTACTTTTTAGACGAGTATATCGAGTATCTAATATTAACGTTTTATTGCACCATAAAAAGTCAATTAAACTAACGTAGTAGCGCTATAGAGGCGTTTCTTCACCTGACTCACTATATGGCAATCTAACAACCTTAGCACCTGCTAATACACCCACACCTTCTAAACATGATCTTCTATTTGCCAATACATCTTTCAAAAATGCCCTTCTGGGTCCAGCTAAATCCGTGCCTGTAATGGATCTTGTTAACTTCTTTAATGCAGGTAACTTTAAAGCTTCTTCGTACGTTGGCGGTTCATCGGTAGGTGTCGTTTGAGCTCGACCCCCAAATGGATCTCTTGAACACGTTGGTGACAATTCACTAGAGAAATATAAAGTATTTTCTCCGTTTCTTCTGACTTGTGATTCTGGTATTGGTTCATATGTAACAGGATTGTTTGTTAATTCATCCAGAATTTGTCTTGCACTTCTAGCAGATGTTAACACACCTGCCCAAGATCTCCTATTCTGCTGTTTAGCTTCATGAGATCTAGAGCTACCAGCAATGTTATGACTTGAATGTGTACCAGCTATAGTTACCCGTGGTCTTCTGGCTGGTTCATCGAAAGATGCTGCTTTAATAGCAGACCTATTAGGCCTTTGCTCCCCTTCGATATCAATAAGAACACCAGCGTTGGATGCGTTTTCCGCTGGATCTTCTCTTAGAGCAGCATCTATGCGCATAGCTTCTGAGTATGAAGGTACAATTGCACAGTTACCTCGAATAGCTGCAAACAGTTCAAGACTATCCACAGTAGATGCATGTGAAAGTGGAAGAGTACGTGGAGGTCGGGAAGCTGCACATAGGACGGCACTTTGCTCATCAGCCAGGGCCCATGAGTAATTTGTCGCAGGGACTGGCGGCAGAGTATCAGATAAATGTGTATCTAAATCTAATTGTCGACTAGGATCTAATTCGTAGTTTGTGCCGAATATTTTTGTTATCTGTAAAATGAAAAAATATTGAAAACTGTTGACTAGTAATTTTATTAGCAATTGGATAATGACCGCAAGGTTCTTACCGTATAATGGACATACGCTGTATTACATTCTATAACAATTCTCAGAGGCCAGGAGAGAAGAAAACAGGAAAGTGTCCAAAAAAGAAGCTGAGATGAATACCAAGGACAACGATCAGCTTCCCTTAAAAATAATATAAACTGTTAATATATTTATCTAAACAATTACCAGAAATTATAACCTATTGGTAACTTACCTATACGCTACCATGTACTCCCTAAATGAACTAACTCCTATTAAATCTAATCCCTCACGCATTTCCATGAAGTCATCAAATCTTTCATGTTCTGCGAAAAATCTTGACCTTTGGTCTTCAAATTCTGTAACAAGGGATTTTCTTTACAAAAAACATAATGGTTGCAATTATCCCTTAAACTTTAAACCCTCTTAAATGTTTTGTTTTAAATTGCCTTTTCTTTGAACTCAAAAGTAACTACAGCACACAATATAAGCTCTCTCGCAAAGAGTACTTTCAGACATATGGGGGTGAGTTGAATTTCAAAGTCCGAAGTCGGTCTTTGTAACATCTGGTTTTTGTGGTTATATTTTTATCTAGCTTTAATCTAAGTAATAAAACAATTAAACATTTTAAGATGATTCAATAAAATTATACAGATATAGAATTTTAATTCAGAAGGAATGAGGAAAAATGTCCTTTGTGATCGTCCTTGCATTATAAGATTCTTTTGTTTCCAACAATAGCTTAAGCCTTCGTAGGATTTTATTAATGACTACCATTTGTTTGTAGCTTAGTTGAATAAGGGATTTAAAATTGTAATCCTCTTAAAATTGAGCGTATAATCCATTTGTTATCAAAGAATTTAAAAATAAAATTACAAGAAAAATATATTCTTGTTTTATTTACCACTGGCAGCCTCAATGTTTGCAAAAGCGAATCCTTTACTGAAGCGGACTTTAGTGATAGGGGTTTTCGAATCTAGGACTAGATTCCTTGAAGCATCACGTTGGCCACAACAGGCGTGAGCAAATGACGTACTTGCACTATGCGTATTTACTCGCTCGTAATATACCTGAAATTAAAATTCTAATGTATATATTTTATACCATACCGCGGAGATTTTGTATGGTTTAACCACAGAAACTACATCGATTCAAATAGACTTTTTTGAGTCAAATTATTGAGTAAATAGGAGTTTATTAGCCATCAACTTCAACCAACGATCCTAAAGAACATGTTATTATAAACGTTAACCAATATGCGAAACTTATGTATTTGTGTATACTTAATATGACGCGGTTAAGGTGCCAAGCACAGCTAATTATTTACAATATTCGAAATGATTTACAAGATATGTTTGTGATGACACATCTTATATGTGTTGTTATTTAATTTATTATTATGTTGTAATTTAATTTCATTGTTTGGTATGAATTTTATAAAATGCTTTTATATTACTTCGTCCGTAAATATGAAATACCTCGTTTAGAGAATCACAGTTGCAGAGCACCTATTCACCAGTGACTTAAACTATAAATAAATTGTTTAATAATTATTTACATAAATTATTTACATATAGAATAATGAATGTGCTAAAAAAAAAATTTATTTAACACTATAAAGATTTATTTAGCATCATTTCGTGTTTGAGGGTAATGAACTGTAAAAAATGTGTCTGTGCATTTCAGTATTTCACTTTACGATCGCAATGACAAATGGCTTTCTCCCTTCCGTTTGTTTCAATGTATGTAAAGTGTATCGATCGCAATGATAACGAGTTCCTGAGGGAAGGGCGCTGAATTCTGATGTTGATGTTAAGAGCAAAGTTGAGGCATTGAAATGATATGATTAAACCGTAAAATAATATATTGCTTTTGCTGAATTTCCAGAGATAAACTCAAGATATGTAAATGGAGAATTAGTAATATTGTTATATGTTAAAGCAAACCCATTACATTCCAATTTATCTTTTTTGTAATGAAATAAGCCTCGTGTTGTTAATTGTCTAAAATTACTAATAAACTTAATTTAATTCTCAGCTATGGTTCTACCATTATTAGTACTACCAAATACTATAAACTCATGAAGATTCGACGCATATGACGATTCGAAATATTTTTATCAATGAACATTAGCATAAAATTGTAAACTACTAACTCTACCCTTACCTGGGTTGTAGTGTAAGCGTCGCCATTGCGATATCGCGTGACTTGCCGCTTTCGACGCACGTAGTGATAGCAAATAGCTTTCCACCTGGTACAAAGGTATATAATATTACTCCAGAAATAGTAGGGTGCTATTAAGTTATGTGCAAGCTAAGTTATGTGAAAACTAGTTCAGGGAAAGATTGACTTTTAAAAAGTTCTATATTTTCTTTTAAATAATTAAATGCTTTTTTCATGAATATTTATAATAATATAATAAATTTTTAAATAAACAAAAATGAAAGTATCATTTTTGTTATTTATGTAACTCATTTATGTACGTAATAACGGTGTATGTGTGCACATACCTACTCTTTATTTTTTCATTCTCATAATGGGATGGCCAATCCTTAGCTGCTACTGGGAATTTCTCAGCAGAGAAATCCAATAGCTGTTTAAAAGCTCGACCCGGAGTAACACGAGTCGGCTCCATAGAACTTTAAATACTATCCTTAAAGTTTGGTAGCACTTTTAAACAGCGGATAAAGAGGTTTTAAATTTTTTTGTGTATTTCACTTGTATATTATGTTTTTAAAGATATAAAACAGCTTCAAAAATACTTAACTATTCAAATACTATATTTAAGGAATCATTTTATAAAACCATTTGTTTAACATTATGACAGTGTTTCGAGGGCAAGCAAACTGGACGCCACCTTAGCTACAAAATGTTTTGCCCTATTTCCTTTTACCAGGATGAAATATATTGCTTTTGCCCTATTTCCCTTTACCAGGATGAAATATATCACTGGCAATGTCCGATATTTTTTTCAAACGAGGGACAAAAGGCTTAATTACTTGATGTATTGTTCCAGAATTCACAGTGTCATTTTAACGTTTTGGCACGAGGTCACTCTTTATGTCATCTGAATTGCCTACAAAAAGTAGGGTAGTATTCTCGTATTACTTGGTATACCAAAATTAAAGTTTTAATAAAGGAAGTCATAATAAAGGAACTAGCCATTAAACTTGGTACTATAACTACTGATACTGGCTGGGGATACTTTGCGTTGACTTGTGTGGTTTTTAGGTTATTTCATAAATAATAGCGAAAAAGTATAATATAATATTTCTGTTGTTAATGAATCCTCTTTCATAGGTTTCTATGTTAATTTAATCATATATATAAATATAAAGAAAATGTATTAAATAGTAAAGCGAGATACGAGGAAATTTATAAAACTAGTTCAACCTGGTATTTAATAAAAATATATCAATCCACCATTTTTACATAAAAATATTTATCTTCTATAAAGACAGAGAGCTTTGAATCAGAACTATTATACTTAAGGTCTAAATATAAACGTCCTAACATCACGATTGTCTATGCGTGAAAGTCACCATTTACGATAAGGTGGGATTCGTTTGCTTTCCTAAAATAAACAAAATATATTTTTTTTAAATAACAAAGAGCCTTGAACTAACAACTTGTATGAGCCGAGATGGCTCAGTAGTTAGACTGGGTTAATCTTAATATTAAAGCGGGTTCGTAGTCATGCAAGTACCAATGAATTTACGTTGTAATTAATTTACGTTTAATAAAAATCAATTAATGACATTATTCTAGTGATGGTTTTGAATTTATAGCCTACGGCTAACTTTTATTTCTAACTCTAACCCCTGCACCATCTCCGCTGTAATTTAAATTTACATCAAATAAAGCCGTACGGTTCATACATGTTTGATTTCAAGCTATCATCATTTATCCATTTCAGACTTTCCAATACGTGAGAAGCATGCAAGGTATATTAAATTCAAGACTTACCTATATTGAAACGTATAACATGATCGGTTAAACCTTTCAAAATCTTACTAGTGTGTTTATTGAGATGTTTGTATACGATGATTGGAATCATATTATTATAAAGATGAGTTTGTTCGATACACCCTCGCGTTTTGATACAATATACAAGTTATAGAGGATACAAGTTATCAAGGAGTACATACATAGGTATGTAACACCTGCCGGCATCTAGTTAGTTACGACAGGGCGAAGTCGTGGGTAGAAACCAGTTAATATATAAGTAAATTAAATAATCTTTTAAACCATTCGATATCAAATGTCTTCTGCCCTCGAAAAATGTATTCATTTCTCACAATCGCTAGCCTATTCTATTCGACAACTTGGTATTGTCATGTGAACCATTCAATTCATCTGTCCTATGTTCGAGCTATTCGTTTCACTTTTACACACAGCTCTGACTTTGAGCTCTGATTTTTTATTTAGTCAATGTATTAGACTTTTGATCAAACTTTCTTCATTGTATCAAAAAGGACTCCATTAATTATTTTTTTTGCATAGGAAGGCGGAAGCTTGTGGGCCACCTGATGATGGTAAGTGGTCACCGACGCCCATAGACATTGGCGTTGTAAGAGATATTACCATCGCTTACATCTCCAATGCGCCACCAACCTTGGGACCTAAGATGTGTGTGTGTGTGTGTGTTTATGCGTTATTTAAAAAAAGACATCGAAGTTTAAGATAAGCATTCAAATTAAACAACCTTAACAAACAATAATTCAATAATGCTATTAGTCGTTTGTTTTCTGAATAGACAAAAACAAAAATCGAGTGCAATCGCTTTAGAAATACAATTTTTACTTTTATCACAACATTAATCGCTTTATTTATAGCTTTAGGGCGTGCAAGGGTAAATTATGGAGGCAATGGTTGAGAATAATGAATTTTAAACAGAACCTCACGGGTGATGTAGGAGGGATGGGGGAGTTTCGAGGAACAGTGTTCGCGTCAAACTTTAACTCGTTGAACCATATGTCAATTCGAAGTTACAATATTAAATTATGTTATACATTACTTAAAGTGTAAAACAATTGTACGATAAGTGACTTGAATTGACTTTACGAATTCCTTTTGCAATTTGTCATAAGCAAATTTTGTTTCTAATATGATCTGCGTGTTTTTTTTTTAACACAAAAACGTCTTTATATTTTTAGCATAATTTAAAAAAGACATTCATAAATCGAACACTATTATTCCAATGTTATACATGTTATATTATAACTAACGGTTGATATCACGAGCTTAGCTTCAAATTATAATCTTTTATAGTTTTATAATTAGTATAAATTAGAATCGTTAAATAGTATGTAGCATCAAAAATGACAGTGAAGTTAAAGCTACTCGTATTACGTTAGAATCGCTAGATCATTGGGTGTTTTTAATTTGGTTATTACATTTAAACAAAACATAATAATTAATTGATAAACAGTTTTAATTTTTTTTAATTTATCGTATTTTCTTTTATATTTTTTTTTATTATGTATATCGAAATCCATTATCCCATATCACAATAAATTTTACATACAATTTTAACTTAACACTTAACGGTGATGTGACAAATTAATAGTTCAACGTGATTACTGAATTGTCTAAATATATTTAAGCATATCTATTTAAAGTAATGCGTTCTCACCAGACTCTTGGGTTGGCGTTCCTCATCGCATGGACTCTTGCGCTCACTGCGGTTACATCCACACGTCTTGCTAGCTGTATCCTTGCTGTGCTATGATAACATTCGACCAGATACACCAAATACAGCAGTAAAACGAAGGCGATTGGAATGTACGCGTAGCCGACATCGCAGGGGGATTCCCGTACTGTCCGTTTTATTGGGTACCTGATGGACATAAAACTGTTAGTTGGTTAGATAGTAGACCTGAATGCTCAAACTTTGTTAATATTTGTAAACAATACAATAGCTGCATTCAAGTGGATGGATGGTTTGATTTGGAAACTTAAAAAAAAATCACAATCATTGTAGGGCGTAATACATGCATTGAGACACATACAAAACTTATCCATTTATAAGTTTTTATATAGTTCGAAGGCATAGGATACAATTGCACTTCTAATCCTTGAAAAAAAAAATGACTAAATTAATAAATTTTCAAAAAGTAGTATGATGATGCCAAACAAAACATAGCTGCCCTGCCGAAAAAAGAACTGATAGTAAAAAATATATAAATAGTGACGCTGTTTTTTATATTTTATTTTATATATTTTTTGGTGTGACGTTAGGCTTCTAACGGCACATATTATCCAAAATTTTGTTTAGGAACTTAAAAGCTTGTGGAATAAAGAAAGTCACATTCGTGCAAGCATTTGGGCAGTCGTGTAATAAAGATCATACTATCAATATGGAAAAGTAAGTTTTATTAAATAGTTTCTCAGTTATCTATAATAATAGACATTAAAATTTCAAAGGAAAAATTTGTATGAACATTTATAGATCTCTAAAAGATATACACAAGTACACATTTTTAATTTAAAAAAAAGTAATAATAGCCAAGTTAATTTTTAAAACGAAATGAAAATATCTTCTCATAAAAATAAATAATTATTTAGTGACGTCAAAAACATATACATAAATACTGCGATTAAATTTTTTAGGTAAATAACATCTTGGGCGCGCCGTAAGACGTAGAGCGGATTGTGAGTATCACTGGAGAGATTTTACTGCGAGATACTAATTGTATTATAATATTTAGTTTATTTCTTAATCCAAAAAAACATCTTAATGTAAATCCCTTGCCTACAAAACGAACAAAAATTACATCTTCTTACTAATAAAAATAATACTTTATTCTTTAATATGTTGAAACTTTGTACAGCTGATGCAAACGCAAATGACAGACTAGTGACAAATTAGTGTGAAGGTTTCGGGCATAGTAGTATCAATATTTTATTATGATTCGGTGCGGCACGCAAGCCCTATTAAGTTAATATAATTATTTAAAAGATATATATTTAAAGACACTACAATCCATACCCAGGTCTACCTCGGTCTATCGGCGTGCCACACTCAGATTGAGTGGGCCCCTTAAGGGCGCCAGCGCCTATCCTCGGCGGCCTTAGTCGGCGGAGACCTTCCACGGCCGAGCGTGATAAACGCCATGCTTGGTAGCGACAGGTGCTAGATGGACATGTTCTCTATTGAATTTGAACTTGAGTATGCGCAATCGATTGGAGAGGGTACCACTGGTTTCTTAGTGCGAGTCCCACAAATCCAAATCGTAAATGTGTTTTTCGAGTAAAAAATCGTTTTTAGCTTGGTGTAAATAAAAACGCTTGTCTAAAGAAAATGTTAATAAAATAAAATATCAGTTATTTAAAGAGATTTAATGAAATGAAAGAGCAATTTTTAAGTAGTGCTTTCTAGCGGTACGTTCCTGCACTGCACGCGGTGCTAGTCTACTGCAGTATAATAACGTACTTAAGTCAGTCTAGTTTTTCAACTCAGCGTACTATCGTCAATTACTAAGGATGACTTGATTACATTTGATGTTTAATTAGCTATTACAGGGTCGCCTTACTTTGCAAATTAAAAATAAATAAAAACATATTCCAAGTATTAATAAAATTTGGTATAATACGTCCTGACTTTGATTGGGTACGTACATTCAAACATTTTCAATAAAACAAGTATCGGGAGAAGTGATTTCCCCGCCCGTACTGTTCTAGAACATTTGTTTATTGGAAATCCGAACATAACATTTCAATCCTTAACATCTGAACCCTTTCATTAATTGCCATCATGATTTTAAAGGCCAACAACTCGATTCAATTTATTTAATTTTTTAACTTTTCACGTGATGGATTTTATTAACCACAATAATTGTTGTAACAATTATACCGGTGGTGCGAGCATAATTAAAAAGTATTATCTTATTTGGAGAAAAAATTTATATTCATTTATAATTGTTGATTATTGTTACTTATAATTTAACACATACAGTATAAATCTTCATAGTGTAATCATTTGATTAGTCTCCTAGCCCTACTCAACCTTTTTTATATAAGGGCCACAAAATATGTGAGTCAGGGTGTCACGGGCAGCAAACAAAAATATTTATTTGTTTGGGAATTGTTTCAAATTGAAACAACTATGAACCGAGTTAATGCGATTTTTTTATTGTTTTTTTAATTTTCTGATTACAAACACTTTGCAGTGTCCGTGGTCATAATAACCTTTGAAATTATTTTATAACAATGTAGCACCAGGAGGGCCAACCAGGTGGTTTAGTGCTGCTGATCTAAGGCAATGAGAGATTCGGTTACAATATCGAATTGACACCCAGACTACCAGTAACAACCACTATAGCTAGGTCTGAGCAATAAAATTCATTTTGGTATTGTCTATTGATATCGCAAAGTTTAAAAAAAAAAAACAATTTTGATGTCAATATTTTTATTATTTTATTTCGTTTTGTTCGTTTTTTGATTCAATAGCCTCACGTTTTTAATTTTTCATAAAACAACTTTTTATTTTCATTTTTTGTACAAATAAAGTTTTATAACTAAAAATATTCTAACAAAACTGTATCTAATTCAATATTGTACCTATATAAAACAAAAAAATATATGCAACCGTATATAATATAAATTGTTAAACTTAATGGTTATGTGTCCAACTAAATTAAAATAAAAGAGAAGAAATATTTGTCGAGGAGTAAGCGATCTTAGTTGCACTATTGCGTTTTACTTGTAAATAAAACGCTCGTGGCGGCAACCAGGAAAGCGATATGTTCTTTAACTGTAATGCTTCGCTTGGTTACAAAGAAAAAGTATAAAAATTTCCTTCGGGAGAGTAGTAGTTGTATGCACTTTATTTTTATATTGTAATTGATGCTTTCAAATAAAGGTGTCAGTTTTCTAATAAAATTGGCTTATTTTATTTCATTTCTGCTTCATTTCTGCTTCAATAGTCGTAATATATAACAGTTATAGCGGTATGACATGATAGCTCAAAATATCGTTAAAATCGTCAATTTACTAGTTAGAAAGAGCGCAAAGGTGTACTTTGCGCTTATAAGGAAGTTTTCACTTCTAATATTATAATTATACTGTAATTACTATATGCTCAATAGTCATTCTGAAACTAAGGAATAAAATAATGTGAAAGTTTCATATGAATCGTATTTTGTTTTTGCGCGAATCCGGAAAATAAAAACTAATAAAAGTTATCTCTACAAAATAATATTAGTATGATATTTATGTGAGCGACACCAAGCACCCTTTCTTACAGAGAGTGAGAGCGCACTGACGTCATATTTTATCTAAATATAGAAAGCTTACTCAAAGGAATATGTAACTTATATCAAATAGTACAGTGGGCGACTTAACTTCGTTCGTCTTAAATTAGTTATGTTTTTTTTTGTAAAAAAATGCTTTATAATAATCAAAATAAAACTTATAAAATAAAACCTTGTCTAAATACAAAAATTATATATATATATATATATATATATATATATATATATATATATATATATAATATTATATGTTGATTACACGACTACACGTACATATATATAGTATATGTGTATTATTGGATTTGGTGGGATCTAGGGTAGTTTCAGCAAAAAAAAAATAGTTTTTTAATATTTCATTACATAAGAAATTGTTTTTATTTTTAATAATTTCCATTAACACCAACAAAGGACTTGATTATTGAAACTAAATGTTTGTTAGATTCTTTAATAGTCACGGAATTAACGCTAACATAAAATATTTCGTCATATAATCAAATCGTCAGGGTATAAATAAATCAAGATTATATTCAAGGCGGAGAACTACTTTTGTTAATCAACTTTCTCTTGAACTACGAACTTGGAAAACTAGAAACTTGTACGAGTAAATATTAAGTGGTAGTAAGTAATTGAAATCATTTCCTACTACGAAGTGAACATATTAAAATACTTTATTGTGAATTATACTTAGAAAATTATGTATATTCACAATTCTATTGAACATTTTGTAGGAATTAGTGATATTATTGTGTTAACAATTTGTTTCACGAGAAGAAAATAATTATGAGGTTATAACGTCAATTTTGCGATTCCATAAGGTTAAAAATATCTTATAGAAACAAATATCTTATTCGTAATTCGTCTTTATAATAAAGTTTTTTTATAAAAACGTAAATAAATGAGGCATATAACTTAACACAAAATTATATAAATGAGTTATTACTTGCTTACTTCTTATGTAATGTATACTCACGTATTTAAATCAATAAGTTCCTTGTCGATTTCAGCCGTGCTGCACCAAGTTACAGAAGCCAGGCATCCAACAATCATCAGCGTGAGGAGGAAGCACTTCCAGTTTCCCTCTCGTCTCAGCACGCCACCGATACTTTGTTGTCGAGGGCGCTGTATAAAGAAATAATACTTATAAAATAAACTTTTTAATACTAACTAAAGAACAAGGTACGCATATAAATATATACTTCATTGGATAACATTTTAAGAACAGATAACTAATTACAACGACTGACTTATCGTTTATAGCGATCACTCATTGGTGAAAGAAGTTTTGTAAGAGAAAAGGAACGAGCCTTCAAATGAAGAAAAAAAAGAGAAAGCAATATTTACATATTGCTAAAATAAAACTAATTAAAACATAAATTGAGTTATGAAATACTGTTTGTTTATTTTGGTTTACACCCTGAGCCGAAATATGGACACGAAATCCCATGAGTGTTAAATAAAACACGCGAAATAAAATATTTTTATAAAGGGATTCAATAAATATATTATCATCCAATAGATGCCTAAATAACTTTACCCGGGCTCTGGACTAAAGGTATATTTGCACTGTCCACGGAATAAGTTGACGTAGGCCTCGGAAAACGAATTGTATGGACCTGGCCTTATTTACACACCCCTAATAACGTGACCGGCTACTCTCCAGAGACAAATATTTTTTACCCTGTAAGAATTTTCGAGATAAAAAACATTTTATCAAAAGCGACGTTGAAAGATTACAGATTAAATTACTTTTGAGAGAGTTTTGTTTTATTAAACATTTAGTTTCAACGCCTTTCGAACAGTTTTATTTATAATTATTGTTTTTGTATATAGCGTGTAGAAAACTAATAGAAAATGAGTATGAAGTGTTGAGTTTTATAGTACCTACTTAGAAATAAGTAAGTTTTAATTCAATAGAAATAAATAGGAAACATCCGCATTTTTAATTGCTTGAAAACTAGTATTTTTTTATAAACCATTATATATATTTGGTATATAAGTATATGTATGTATGTAACTTAAGCGAAGTTTTCGGGTCAAGCTGAGTCATCATTTGAACAGAATTTAGAACTTGATCAAACTTATTATTTCCACGGCTAAGTGACTCGTTAGTTTAGGGGCTAGTTTATATAAGGTTGCAAGTTGCGGGTAGGGTAAGAAAAGGAGAGATTAAAGAGATTTTATTAATTATTATCTAATAAGTGAAATCTTTGGACTTATTAAAGCTTTTTATACGTAATATGGTACGAAAGATGTGTATATATAATGACGAATATATTTGAAAATAATATATTGTAGCTAATAGCTATCCATCCCGAATTCACGTCGACAAATAAACTAAACAACGAAATTTTACAATTTATATCTCTTGTTATTTTAATTATACTCACAACAAAGTTGATGTTTAGTAATAGAATATTAATGATTGGGTGGTACGTAGGCTGGTCTGTATAAATACCACCCGATAATACTCATGTCACGTACTCAACGATTGACAAAATGTAAATCGATGGATTCTACATTTTATATAGAGAGTCATTATGTTTCACTGGACAATCAACCATTGGCAACTTTAACAAGAGACTTCGATATATTTTATTTTATTCGCTGTCAAAGCTTTGTAGAAAATATCTAACAAAAGCGGTGATCGCTTAGAAAATTTCAAATATTTTCCCGGGATTCGAAGTAAAATGTATTTTTATATTCGACGTATAATATTAGACTGATGATGTGTGTAAAGGTTAATATGTACTTTAATTTACATAAGATATATATATATATATATATATATATATATATATATACACTTCAGGCGAATATACTTATGTTGAGGTATCGCATAATCTTCGTAATTTAATCGTTATTTAAATTTGAAAATATTCTCGAACACTACAAGATCGTATCGGTTTTCCAATTACTCTTGAAAGGTAAGCAAAAAGGTTCCGTAACTAACATATGCGCATGATGATGTACTCGTATGAAAAAGGAAACAAAATTGAAGAATATGGAAGACCAAATAGTAATAGTTGTATAGTGAATTGGAAGTAAAATAATTTTTAACTTGTTCATACTGCAGTAGACTACAGTAGATCGCTAGAGAGTGGGGGACGCCTTATATGATCTCATTACGCCCTTCTCCCCTGTTTACCTCCTAACTAGTCTATCCAAGTTCCTGAAGTATAAAAATTATCTTCCATTCAACGTACTCTACAAGTCATTCATTGACTCGACAGAAAACTCGTGTTATATTTGTTTTATAATATAAAAAATACATTAAATATTTGCTTTGATCTCTACGAATACGACGATGAAAGGGTTTTGACGTGAAAGATTAACAATGGATATTAGAAAATTGAGATAAAATTTTATTATTATACTATTATAATCAAAATAAATAGAAAATAACGACTGAGCAGCATCAGTAGCAACTTTTTTACGGAATTTTATTTCCCAACTACACTCATATTCCACGAAGCTTTGTATCACAAAAACCTATCGATTAATAACGTCCGAATTCCGAGATGAACCACCGTGGCGCTGTGATTCATCAGGAGAGTACTCCGTGTATTCCTTTTTGACTGCTCAATGGAATTGGTTGGAGCTTAGTTGGAGTGTGAAATCTCACTAGTTGGAATAAGCAGGTATTTCTATTCGATTTTATCTTCGTTCTTTTGAATTATACGTTTCATAATTACTCTTTTTAAATAGTAATATATATATATATTACTATTTAAAAAGAATATATATATATATTTATTTATTTATAATGATACATCAAAAATATATAGATTAGTAAATAAACAATAAATGAAGCTATTATTTTCGATACCAACAGACAAATTACAACTTGCACACATCGTGTTCCTTCATCTCTATATATAAAAGAGGATCTTTGTATATGTAGGACATCGATAAACTCAGAAACTATATGACCGATCATTATGAAAATTGGTTTTTATATGTATTTTTCCACGGAGAAGGTTTATATGCTATGCCCATTGATGTAACTCGCCACCAGGCGGCGCTGTAAAGTATTGACTTCCGTCCCGTTCAAACCGATTATTATAAAACTTGAAATATATCATTTGTTATTGTAAATAATAAGAATGCAATTAGAGTTTTTCAAAATTCACCACCTAAGAGGGTGAAATAGGGGTTGAAAGTTTGAAAAATTTTAGTAGGTAATAAATGCATACTTATTTTGTCATTTTTGAAAATTTAACCCCAAACGGGAGAAATGGATCGGAAACTTTAGTATAAAAAAATCGCGGGCAAAGCCGCGGGTGAACCGCTAGTTTAAAATAAACTATGTTCACGTAATGACCGCATGAAGTTCCATTTCAAGTGTAGACACATAATTTTATATTGGGTCGGCAATCCCGGCGAAAAACTAATCTGACCTATGTTCTGACCTTGAAATATAATCTACAGAAACTATATTTCAAGTAAATTCAATCGAAATATTAGTTAAATATCAAGAAGCTCTCGAGCAAGTCCTTAGGCGTTTCTAAACTGTCAGTTGTAATTTCATCGAACAAATTTTGTCCGTCGAAATATAAAACGTATGATCGTAGTAGTCCGAGTAAATTATAAAACATTTTCGATCATTAAATTAAAAAAAGCAACTAATATCTATTTTCTAATTTAAATTGTATTTACTTTTTCGTATAAAATACATTATATAAATATAGGCAATACGATGACATTATTATCGAAAACGGAAACATTAAATATTACATCGTCTAAATACATACATATATGCTTTTTCTCTTTCTGACATCATTGATTTGACATTAAAAAGAAGTAGAAGACAGTATTTAATAAATCACCCTCTAAACATTTACAGATTAAGCCGTTAATCTTTATTTCGATAATGGTTATTTTACAAATCGTGTCTAATAGGGATCCAATAAATACGTAATGAGGTCCCCTTTATCTATTCATTGAACACAGTTTAGTCTTTAGTCTATAACATAAAATAATTTGATTAAATTTGTAGAATTGATTTTAATTTAAATTTTTATTCAGTCAGTGAACGTCATTTGGCTATGATGAAGATAGTAATAAAACTTTTAGAGAATATGCTAAGTATCATCTATATGTTAAATATAAAATTGGCTAGTATTATAAAATGAAAATCATTATCATTTAACACTTAATTTGAAGGTACTGTTTTACTTAACTTTGTTTATAATAGGAAAGTAGATGGGCGAATAAGCGACCTGGTTGTTAATTGGTTACATCTGCCTATAGACAATAGCACTTAAAGTTCTAATTACAAAGACTCACTCTTTCTGCGTACCTCGACTCAGCAATACAAAGTGTTACCGTTTGCTTGTTGAATAATTGATAAGTGGCCGGGGCCTACCTAGACGAGCTTGTACAATTCCCTATCATGATCAATTTAATAAAGAAATAACGGCGAGAAAAAACTCAACTATAAAGCACTTTATATAAAGTATATATTTTATACAAATATTTTCGTGAAATTTCTTGAAATATTGTCATGCAAGAGAAGAGAGTTTTAATAAAATGTCTCCCACAAGCTTTGACCTGTTCGCAGCGGGATTCAAAGGGCTTCAAATTCGTAATTCAGATGTCATTTATAGACGATGCCACGGTTATTTATCGTTAAATAGTTTTATTTAAAAACTATATGTTTAAAATATTTATGAAATTATTGTAGGTATATTAAGTTTTGGGCGTATTTGTTCAATTTGTGTGGACCAAATACGATGTTTATATTATTAGATAAGAAAAGTTTAATTTAATTATTTTTTTCAAAACGAATATGAAATATAAATAGATCAAATCTATAAATTCATTAAAATACATCAGCTGTAGATGTAATTTAATGTGCTACCTATTTACATATGAAACTAAACCAACACACGCTCGAGTTCTACAAACATCCTTACCAAGAATAGAACGAGCAATTTTTAATGCAAAAGACTCTTTCCAGTTAAATATTGATTTGCGATTTGTTTTATCTATTTTTTTACCAATACTATTAATTTACTTACGTAGTTAAAATTACTTTTATTCGATTTATTAAATTCCCTGTGTCCTTTTCCTTATCCGATAACGTTGATGTTAACTGTCATTTGTATGGAATGAAAGAAGCGCCGTCTAAAGACATTAATCGGAAGTAGGCGCCCTGACCGAATGTCGACTTGCCAACTTCAAAGGAGCTAATAAAGACAGGTACAATCTCTATTACCTCAATCTCATAATCCGATGGGAAGGCAATTTGACACGACCGAGCCAGTATAACGCTTGCCAACTCACGAACTCCAGGTAATGAGAATTTCTTGAAAGAATAATCCAAATAGATTTTATTGGTCCGACTAAGGATCTTAAGCCTTACTAATGATTAAACTAATGAGAAAGTTTAATATGTTACACATAGAAATAAATTTTATAACAACATATTAATATTTACAGGGTAAGGCCTTAAGGCTAATTTATTTGCATATAAATAACGTTCAAAGTAAATATCTATACAAAGAACATGATACAAAATTATTTATTTATCATTAATTAATTGAATTTAACGGAAATCTGGGATTAAGGGTCGTGCACGTTACGTATCGTTATTCAACAGAAGCTTATTAAGCGAGGCTTAAAACGGAAAATGGAAATTGATGGTCCAATTTTATTTGAAAAAAGAAAACAATCATTAAATGTGTATTTTTTATTTTTTGATGTCTTATTACTATTACTGGCTTTACGAATAAGGTAAACGTATATTAATTAACGTACTCGTATAACATATAGTATGAAGAACAATTTGTTTCTCATTCATAAATAATTAAAGTGGTAACTGCCTGTAAATATCTGACAGCGGGGCTAAAACCTCTGTCTTGAGAATGTTTTGAGCTTATTTCACCACGCCGCTCCAAAGTATGCTGTCAGTACACAGACAGGTTTCCTTACGAAGTTTTTCTATGCCGGCTAACACGAGACGTTTTTGTATTTGTTATTCGTGCTTATTTGATTAATTTGAGGTATTTACACCTATATTTATTTATATCGCTATTCGTGTTCTCAGTAACTTCCTTCCATGATACCTGGTATATATATAAATATATATAAATTTCTTGCATACAAGCAACATTTAAAACAAGACTTTATTTGATATATAAAATATTAATTCTACGACCTAACCCCAATTAGCGTCTTTTGAAAAGCTAGTAAAATTTCAGTATGTGAAAAGGAGCTTAGCAATTCTAGTTAACCAAAATTCATGATGGCCCAATTTAAATTCCCCTTTGTTCTCATTTTCGTGCATTCAAACAAAAGATACATTTCCGAGCGTAACCTCCGCGACAAAATTTCAGGTTGGCAAGTTTTATAAGCCTACAAATAGGTCGGTAAAACTAGGTCTATTTACAACTATAAATAATTAAGAGTAAACTTTTAAAAAATGTAACTGTTTAAGCTATGAATTATACTTATTGTTACAGCCGGTAAATATCCTACGTTGGGCACTTATTTTAAGGAGGCTTTGAGCTTGTTATACCAAGCTTTCGTCCGGCCTGGTAGATACACATGTGGTAGAATATTATCCGATGCATGCAGGCTACTTCGCTAAGTTCGAAATGAATTATAAACACAAATTATCCCTTAATTTAATATTATATCCAAAGGGTATATTGTATATATATTATTGTGTTATATACATATGTTCTATAAAGTGTAAATAGTGTATACAAATGAAGTAAGAGAGTCAGATGAAACTTGAGAGTATGGGTAAAGACTATCCAGATTCTTTATTTTATACGTTAGTAATGAAACTGTTTTCTCATGTAGCATTAAGTAACGTGCAGGGCCTGAATGAGTTTTGCGTTTAATAAAAAAATACATCTATTTATAGTGTCATGGCGTTTGTAAAAAATACAATTTATTTTTTGTTACGTCCCACTTTTTTACACTCATACGAAAACAAAGCTACTGAAGTAATTTCCTGTTAACGTCAGGGGAATATTTTAATTTAACTACGGTTTTTCAGGTTTGTCAGATTGTTTTTACGAAATTAAAGCTGCTCTGAGATATAATAGACGATGAGAATGTACTCATTCGTGCTTTACAATTGGAATATTCTCCAATTAATTTATATTTTGAATTTTATCAGTTGAAATCACGGGTATGGCCTTATGATTGAAATTGAAGCATTATTTTAACAAAAAATTCTTACATATGCAACAAAGTTTCATAATACAAATACCTACACGTTTTAAATATGGTCAATACATTCCATTAAATACTTTGAGTATTTCTTTTTATTATTCATTTATTAGCTTATTTTATTACTTGCAATAAATACCACAATTATATTAGTACCTGCTATTTCTGGCCAATTTTCCTTAAGGTACTTCTTATTTCTACAAATGATATTGTATGTATTATGTTTAGTTTTAACATTACTTTTTCTTCTATACGATAAATCGTAGAAAATAAACGTTGGTATTATTAGCTTATACTAATATTAAATATCTGTTCAAAAAGTCTACTTGTAAATTTTGTATAAATTTAGTCTAAAGGATAAAATTTGTTACTGCCCTTATATTATTAATTTGCAACACATAATTTTCTAT
Source organism: Nymphalis c-album (assembly GCA_963151315.1). Classification (NCBI taxonomy): domain Eukaryota; kingdom Metazoa; phylum Arthropoda; class Insecta; order Lepidoptera; family Nymphalidae; genus Nymphalis; species Nymphalis c-album. The sequence goes on from OY720601.1 coordinate 3,986,920, forward strand.
CAGTATCAAAAAACACCCACTCATCAGATATTCTAGCGCAAAACAGCAGTACTTGTTATTGCTGTGTTCCGGTTTGAAGGGTGAGTGAGCCAGTGTAATTACAGGCACAAGGGACATAACATCTTAGTTCCCAAGGTTGGTGGCGCATTGGCGATGTAAGAGATGGTTAACAGCTCTTACAACGCCAATGTCTGTGGGCGTTGGTGACCACTTGCCATCAGGTGGCCCATGTGCTCGTCCGCCTTCCTATGCAATAAAAAAAAAAAAAACCTACCCTTCCTAAGTACATTTAAAAGCATGTACTTCCTAAGTGCATGCAAAATTGTACTATATAATTAATAATACAATTTTTCATTTTGCAAATTGTACTATATTACTATTATACTAACTTTCTTATAAACTTTAGTTTGTCGAACATTAAATCATAACTTCCCAACAAGTTTGTACCACAACACTGTTATTTAGTAACGTTACTTGCAACATAGACAGTTTAGTTACCCAATGTTAGTTATTATAAATAGCCCATATAAATGCTTACTTCACATACAAACTTTGTCGAGCAAAAGCAAAGTAAGCTACATGCTTATATATACAACTTGATATATTTTATTAAAATGTGAATACGTCGTTAACCTCGCTCGATTGGGCGTTACCGATAAATAAGCCGTGGGAAACCTAACATCCGTAAAAAATCTTTAAAAAATATATTTTTGCAAAATATCCCGTAAGTTTTTTTAGTATTGTATAACTTAATATTCCGATATAATTAAAAATCAAACAGCTTAAGAAAAAATGCTGATAATGATAAATTTGGAGCATATTTCAACTTCAACTGTTTTTATTTACTTTTTTAAATTAAGATTTTATACAATACATATTATACATTGGTCTTTCATATATATCATAATACACCTTAACTACTAGCTACTTCGTCTTCAGCTGCGTTAAACGTTTCAGCTAGGTCTATGAGTCGTAGCGTCGTATACTCTATTTCAATGAGAATAGAAATAAATGTAAACAAACAACTTTGACCTTGAATTGAAATGTCATTTGAATGAGTTTAGTGAGGAGAAAATAATTGAGTGAATGGATATTGAATAATTGATAAAGTATGAAATGATATATTTAATTCCTTTTAGACGTAATTATATATTACTTTTAATAGGCATATGTTATATGGATTACAGGTAAAATAAAAAAAAACACTTATTAAAACAAAAATCTATTCAAATTCAGTTTCTGAGCTATCAGAAACTGAAATCGTAAATTTTGTAGGGTCCGAAGTCGTGGTATCTAAGATGCCATCCAATTTTTCAGCTTTTAAAATATGGTCAATGCAACGCAACCTCTTATGATTGTCAATAAAGTTATAAAGAGGTAGTTATTTTAAGTAATAAATCATAGATACACACTCCAATTTTAATTATTTGAGTAAAAACCTATTTCTCAGAATAAAAATAAAAACATTGAATGTTTTAATAATAAAGTGGCCTTTTCAAGAAATTATGTGACGAATATTATAATACTAAGGTTTCGATAAAATCAAATTTTGAATATCTTTCAAAAGAAACTATTTTTTTCTCAAATCAAAAACACTGAATTTTAAATAAACAAAATTGAAATATATTTCTTAGTTTTCAAATTAAAAAAAATAATATATATATAATTAAAACTAACAAGTTAACTTAATCTTCAAATTAAAATAATAATATTCAATTAACTTAGTCCGTGTTGAAGGCAAATCAAAAGTCAGTAGGCAAAATGAAAAAGGTCGAAAATACAAAATCGGGTTCAATCACAGTCCGTTTAAACAAAGCCAGGTCGTAATAAAAAACTTTTGATAATTCCGAATAAGCACCCGTGCACATGATACGAAAGATAAGAGACGAATTCTCGTCGTAATTAATTCTCTTCTTACTCTTGTATTATTTTCAAAACTATAAATTGAGTGTTTCTATGCATAAAACTGATCTATATTTTGAGATTTTAATTTTTTTATTATTTAAAAATTAAATAATTATAAATTTATAACATATTAATTATGATGATTTATTAATATTTTTTTTTTACTTTACTATAAAAAATAATAACATTTTTATTTACGTTAGGTAATTTTCTATATTTTTTACAAATATTTCATATTCCATATTATATACAGGTAAATAAATATCTATTTAAAAAATCTAAAACGAACTAAAATAATATATTTTTTATCTGTATAAAATCGCTCATTTTCCATTCGTTTAGCGAACATCCTTATTCGCTCCGCCAAAATGGTGGTTCGTGCATCGAAAAAATGGCGTCTTGAATGTCGACAAAACTGTTTTCGTAACTTTGGAAGTAAAATTTAAGTGGATTTAATTAGTTAAGTGAAATATTGTTGTGTTAGAAATGAAGATATATTAATCAAGAACTGTTTGTAGTGCATGATATAGTGGAGTTATGAGCAAATCACTTGGAATATTGAAAAATACGGTTTGTTTACATTTATTTCTATTCTCATTGAAATAGACTATAGTTGTAGCGCGATGATTTACAACCTTCCTTAATATACGGATGCATTCTAATCCTTGATGTGGACGGCAGCCGGAATAGTCTAGCACTGTCGAACGCGAAATAACCTTCGCCTCCTGAAGAGAGCTCCACCTAGCCACGATGGGAGCAAGAGGCACGATCCCGGAGCCACTCCGATTCGTGCCGAGGACGGTCATCGCAGTGGTTTTAGTGCATTCCGTAACCATTCGGCCGATTATGATAAAACTATATTAAGTTATTATAAGTACACCCGAGAGATGTTTCTGTTTATTATTCTAAGCGAGCGAAGCCGGGTCGTTATTATATTATATATAAATAATATTGTATCTATGTTATGAATATTAATGAAATCATTATTATATCTATGTTCAGCGAATCGAAATAATACACGAATGGTTTATGTGACATTTGGCCTATAGCAATAATATTACTAAAGTTCGCTCTTACTATATTAATAGATTAGGCTATTTTAAAATCAATTTCATAATCTGTAATTTAGAAGAATTTTATCAATTAAACGTTTCTTTACAAAGATTTTAATTGGGCCTTAGATTTCAGACTGTTCGTACCTTAGGTTAATAGTCTTTTAAAGTTACCAAAAAAATCATTACACTGTTTTTTTAAGGAAATTTCTAGAAGTAATTTCTTTATTATTTTATTGTATAGGTACCTACCTACCTACACGACGAGCATATGGGCCACCTGATGTTAAGTGGTCTCCAACGCCCATCGACAATGGCATTGTAAGAGATGTTAACCATCGCTTACATCGCCAATGCGCCACCAACCTTGGTAACTAAGATATTATGACTTTTGTGCCTGTAATTACACTGGCTCACCCACCCTTCAAACCGGAACACAGCAATACGAGGTAGGTACTGTTGTTTTGCGTTTTAATATTTTTAAATCTGTAGTGTTATTTTGTATGAGCAAACCCGAATTTAATCGTAGAAGTCGTTCGTGAAATGACAGTATATAAATAAATGCATAAGTACGTATTACGCATCAAAATCATCACAAGACGGTTGTCTACATTTCACGGGTGAGTAATGAAACAATTTCTTACATAATATGACTGCTGGCATTGATCAGTAACAAATTACGCTAAAAAAATGTTCACGATGCCATATTAGACTAACCAGTAAAGATGAGCCAAAATTGTCAATACATGTTCCGTTGTATGTATTTAATGATTGTGTGTAAGTTGCACATGAAGCATCGACGTTCCTGCTCTTATGCCCTTTGCATATAGCCGCGATGATAGCAAAAACCCCGATGAAATTATAATGGTTCCTTGAGAATGGGAACGGCCCCTTTAGTGGGACGTTAAATGTTATGGAAACAGTGTTAAAGGTCGGAACCGCAATGGAAAATGCTGAAGCGAACAAACCGTGCAAATATTCAACCCTAATTCCATTCCATTATATTTTGTAGCGTTTGCAGTTGAAACACACCTTGGAATAATAGTGGAAAAACATTTCTAAACCATATTACACCCGGGTCTTATTGCCTTCATTGGACACAGGAGGGTTGGCTCATTTTTCGCTAAGGAAATTGGAAACGTGATTCTAACATTTCCAATTCACGCAGTTAATTTTAAATTTTGATTTGTTTATATTTGAGTGAGAAAATAGAGAGTGAGTCTTTGCGCATACACATAACACACACATACATACACACAAGTGTTGCATACAGTTGATGTCACAATTCTCAGTGGAGTTTATTAAATTATTTTTAATACATAACTAAAGAGATTCGAGTGATTTTATAAAACTGCAAAATATTCAAAAACTGTCAATTTATTAGATTATGTTATTTCTAAATTGGGAACGATTTTTCACCATCTTTTTCAGACGCAGATTTCCCTTCGCTACATTTTTGTAAGTATTTTTTTACAGTAATTAGGGCTATAAAATCCCTACGTTGATAGAACGTCGTTAAAATTCATGTCATACATAAGCTGATCACGTAATAACATTACATAACAAGCTTTCTTCCTTGACATCCATTATTCATGGTAGAATTATATTTGCAACAAATATTAGTGAGATACGTTAATATTTGTTAGAAAAGTAAAAAATGGACCTCTACTGGGGTAAGGTATCCGCTTCTTTTGAGGATTTGTTGGAAACTAAAAGAAAATTATAGTATGTACTTTTATCATAATCATCATGATATAGTACTATAAAGTGTATAACTAAGTGTATAAATAATTATTAAGTAGTTTGTCACTTTTTATGTTTTCCACTATCATATCCAAAGACGATAACGAAACCTAAACACTAAAACACATGTACCTACACAACAAGCAATAATTTTGTGTAATTATTTATTATTGTCAGCTAATAGAAAAAGATTAATAATTAATTAATCTTAATTTAATATTTAAGAAAAGAAAGCATCTCGAAGAAATTTGCATATATCGGAAGTAAATCTGCAACATGTGTATCCATCAACCAGCATTGAAGTAGAGTGGCGGAATAAGTTCTAAGCTTTCTCCTCTAAAAGAGTAGGCCTTAGCCTAGCAATCCGTCATTAACAGGCTGTTACTTTATTATAATTAACATTAAATCTGACCTATAAAAAAATCTTCATATAAGTAATTATATAATTTGTTTATATATTTTACTCCAGATTATTTAATATAACGCATTTAGCATTGAAACTGATTTTAACTAATTAGTTTTCATTTCGTTAGATTACTAAATGGATCCCAAGTGACGTAGGCTATTAAACATTTCTAGTAATTAACTAATCCAGCAAAGTGTGTCTGCTAGATCGTAAAACATGCTATTAGCGGAATACAGTCTACCGTAGTAGGTAATTGGAAGTACCTAGGTATGTATTTTACAATTTAATAATGGTAAACAATTTAATTTTTTTGTTTATTCTAATAATCTAAAATTCAAAAATTTAATTTAATTTAATAACTTAAATCTTGTGATATTTTATTTACAATAAGGTCTTAATAACTTTTATAATACCGTGTAAGATTTTGTTTTATTATTATTTTTATGTAAGTTTTTCATAATTATATTTTTATTTTATTTTTTCAAATTTAAGTCAAAGCTTAATTGGTAAAATAAATATATTTTGCCTTATTGAAAGTAAACGAAAAACAATCTATAATTCGATAGTATATAATCTTTAATGCGAGACTATTTATAGTTTTAATAACTTTTTGTTTGTCATATTTAACGAACAACCTATTAAGGTCATAGAGCTAAAAGTATAAGCTCAACTCGTAATGCTTATCCACGATCCATTAGCCAGGGAAAAGGGCAGCTGCATCGTTTCAAAGTATCGTTTTCAATATAATCAACAAACAGATGAAATATAATCTCCAATAAACCACTCAAATATGTTGATTTTTAAAGTACTCCGGTGATTTCAATATAATACAGTTGAGTAAAGGGCTGCTTGTGTAAAGTGGGCGATCACTTACATTTAATCATATGGTAGTAAATGAAAGTGTTTTTCAATGTTAGTGGTAGAACTTTGTGCAAGCTCGTCTGGGTAGGTACCATCCACTCATCAGATATTCTACCGCAAAACAGTAGTACTAGGTATTGTTGTGTTCTAGTTTGAAGGGTGAGTGAGCCAGTGTAATTACAGTCACAAGGGATATAACATCTTAGTTACCAAGGTTGGTGGCGCATCGGCGATGTAAGCGATGGTTAACATTTCTTACAATGCCAATGTCTATGGGCCTTGGTGACCACTTACCATCAGGTGGCCCATATGCTCGTCCGCTTACCTATACAATAAAAAAAAAATATTAAAATGTTCGAGCAATTTGTTTTGACAACCTTTTATTAATAATATATGTTCGTTATATTAGGTCAAATTTTGCAAGCTGGTTTTAGAACAACTTCCCCTTATTCTAAGTAGATTTAATTTAAGATGTATGTTTAGTTCCGGCGTGAATGTAAATTTTTATATAGTAAGAATGATCTGATTGAACTCCCAAGGTTAGATTAAAAAAAGGAACTCCTCAACGTTAAAAAGCATAGACGAGAAACATTGTAGGTACTTAAATCTAGTTCTGAAATCGAATTTTATTCTTAACTTATATAGATACATATGTATTTATAAATATATATACAACAACAACAGCGTTATTAATAAGAAAAGAAGCGGGCTAATTTTAATCTCCGCCATCTTGTTAGTGCATAAAAAATGTAACGTAATTAATTAATTATTAAATAGTAATACAAGTTTCTGATTACAACTTTAGATTGGAGTTTTTTTAATTAAAATATAATTAAGGAAGTTTTAAAATGTTAGTACCATTTTGAATGACTTTTAATTATGTTATGGAATATACTTATATATATATATATTAAATCCACCTCTTACAGGTAAACGTGATGCTCAATATGAGCATGTTACTGGTGTCACAAAATCTATTGTGCAAATTCACTGCACGGGTCAGTTGGTGTACACAGTGACATGTCTTTGACCAAACATGATGTAAGTACAATTGTCCGTATAGACAATTAAATTGGTCTCTTCGTGGAACAATGCGCTTTTATGTCCCATTATTATATATCCATATTCTCGTAATTCCTTTTCATAACTAAGCTCACATGGTAATTAATATATCTGATGTTAAATAATATACCTAAAATATATTTGAAAGGCTTGAACGCCGTAAAGTGACAATTAACTATTTTCCACCATTTTAATAATACCATATTTTGATTATGATCAGAACGTTTATATGCTAACCGATGATCATGGAATCAAAACCGCGCGAGCGCCACCAAATTTTCATGTGTTTAATGTGTTTTTATATTTTTTCTCGTACTTGACGGTGAAGGAAAACATCGTAAAGAAGCCTGCATATGTCTAATAACACTGAAATTCTGCCATATGTGTATTCCACTAACCCGCATTGGAGTAGCGTGGTGGAATAAGCTATAAACCTTTTCCTCAAAAAAGAGAGGAGGTCTTAATCCAGCAGTGGGACATGCACAGGCTGTTACTTACTTTATAACGTTATAAAAATAATATATTTAAGTGTCACTGTATAATAAAGGTTACTTTGGATATAAATAGTTTCTATATATTATATGAATACTATTATATAATTAATTAATTACATTAAGAGTAGAACGATGTTAGATCAAAGAAACGAATCTATGTAATTTAATTAATCCCTCTCCGCTTCTATAAGTTATCAGCATATCGTATTAAAGACAATCCAAAGCAAATATCACGAGGGGCAAAGTTTAATTAGACGTCCCTCACAGGCGACAATTGTTTGTTCAATGTTTTCGCATTTAAGTCAGGAAGATCGAGATCACTGTGGAATTTCTATATATACTTGTATATATATACCATTCTGATGTCATCTATACTATTATATAAAGCTGAAGAGTTTGTTTGTTTGATCCGGCTATTCTCAGGTTAACCAATAGTTGGTTCGAATTTAAAATATATATATTTTTGTAGTCCTTTTATCGAGCATGAATCTAGGCTGGTTTTTATTCATTAGGTATATTTTTATTAATTACACGCGGGTGAAACCGCGGGGTACAGCTAGTTTAAAATAAAGTTGTTTTAAAAATAGTAACTGGTTTTCACTATTGTTTAGTATAAGTAAAGTTATTATATGTTTTTTATTTTATAAGATGGTTATTGATCTCCTCCGACGATAGCCTTTATTATTGAAGTGTGAGCTTATTCCTTAGCTTATAATGGTCCACCATACTTCAATGATCTTATATGTAATGCCTTTATGCTTGTAATAAAACTCACACACTTATTCTTTATAAAGCAATACAAAGTATTATTTATTAAAGCTGTAATACTGATGAGTTCGTAAGATCGTATATAAATAAGAATTATTACTAACAATAGTGTTTATAATATTAATGAACAAAATGTTTGTGTAGCGAATTGATGAAAATAAATATAGGTATTTGTTCATAGAAGTAATATAGAGATAGGTAAATAACTCTCAATAGTTACTGTCAGTTACAAATGTGTGATACATAATATGAAGTTTCCCACATAGTTATCCTTCGTACTGACCTTGGTTTACCTCATGTTATCAACAAAATCGACCGCAGCTTTTCGTGTCAGGGTCGCCAATAATAGTTCTCTATAAAGTGAATGTAGGTAAACTTATAATTATTTTAGAAATTTAATATTATACCATTTCAAAAAGTAAAGCTTCTAATGTGTTCGAAGTCTTTTTTTGTAACTTGATTTCATATTTGAACCTCGTTTTTAACAAATTATTTGAAATTGAAAATAAAAATAGGTATTTCGTTTTCGTTGTAAATTCGTATATTACTACAACTATTTTATATGTGTATCAATATTGTTTATATAATAAAACTATAAAATAAGATGTTGATTGAATTGGTAAATGGGTGATTTGAGGTAACAATTAGACGAGCAGGTGAATAGATGAATAAATAAATATAAATAATTATTAAAATTAAATTAAAATAAGTTGTAAATGGACCATTATTTTTTTATATTTTGTAGTCTTTTTACATGAACTATAGATAATTTAGTCGATAATTTATGCTTAAGTATAGATAAAAACACTTTATACGGAAAATAGAAAATACAATTGCATTCAAAGGTGCCCTTATCAGTAATACGGATCTTACATGCAACCTCGGGTGTAGTCAGATTAGACTTGCAAAGAAGAGTAGTAAGAGTAGATATGTAAAGTATGTATATATATGTATGTAAAGTATATATATACCAATATATGTTATATATGTGTATAATAAATTATATTTTCGAAACACATACCAACGTTTCATTGCTTTTTAACATACTTGTATTAAGGATTGCGACAACAATTAATTGTAAAGCATTCATTTATTTTATTTATCTGCCATCTTTATTGTTACATTTATCAAAAATATTTTAAAATGAGAAAACATTGCGTAAAATATTCAAAGTATAATATAAAACAGTCACATTATATTAACCCGTGGTTTGTAAGTGCCGACGAAGGGATTTTTTTATGTGAAGTGTATCTATAAAATGCCAACAACACTTTGCGGCTCATAAACCAATATGGTATCCGTGGTGGTTATTTTTTAGTGTCCATATTCATTCCTACTTTCTGTTCATTTAAAAAGTTATTTTATACAATAATTTTGAGTTAAACAATTTTGAGTAATTTAAGCAAATTTGAGTTTGGATTAATCAAATAATTGTGTAATCGATTGTGATTTAGCACATTTGAACACACCATAATTATTCAAAGCATTATGATTTTTATTTTTAATGTTAGCAATATAAAAGAAAATTGAAAAATTTTAAATGCACAAAGTATGCTATATTTTTTGTTTCATGTACGTGGAAAAAAGCTTGTATTAAAATAAAGTGATGTACTTTAGTGTTTTCAGCTGGTTTCGTAAAGTTACTCGGCGTCTGCCACGAGATTAAACACGATGTATCTAGCCGCCCTAAGCTAATTGGAAGAAATTATGTTCATTTGTAGAAAGTAAGTCATAAAGATATATTAATATTATATAATTATAATGAAACAATACAAGTGTACAGTACAAGTGCTCTTTATTGTTGATCAATTCAAGAGATTAAAGTGGCGACCTCGCCCAATAATAATATTGATAATAGAAATATTTTAAATCGATAGCTTTTAAGTTTACCTACATTAAGTATTTACTTGTTACTCAACGCTCCTCATCATCGTTTCAGTTTTTCACATTTATTATTCATTCATTCATTACACTTATTTACTATCACAGACATTCGCCTTTAGAACAAATTAACATTAAATAATTAAAGTCCTTTTACGTGACGCAATTAAAAGATCAGTCGAGTAACTATTATTTTATTAAATATAAAATTAAAATGTTTTTTTTTAATTATTGAACTAAAATGGAGGATGAAGCTTATAAGAAATATCAGCTTCTATTTATATATTCTGCATATAAGATATGAAGTACATTATAAAATATAATAATACATACAAAATACTGCATTGTCATATTATACAATACAAATCACGATTTCATAGAAAAAGAACAAAATTTAAAATACAAGGACCATGTAATAAGATTTTGCTATCTCATTTTACGTAATAAGATTTTCGAGGTTCAAATAACGAAACTATTCGGTGGAGGAGGAGGAATAAGGGAGGGTTGGAAATAACCAGCGAAAATAAGAAACGATTTTTTATTAGAAATGTATGAAATTAATAATGTAGAATACATATTTTGTTGTTATAGTAACAAGTTTTATTCACAATTTCTCACATATTTCGAAATACGGATTCAATATATTGGAAAAGTCGAAACCGTGTCGCCGAGGATTCCTCGATAAATAACATATTACGTGAAACTATATTATATAACATAAATAATATTGTGTACTTAGAATATGTTACAATATTTTATAAATGCAAATTACAACACATGCTGAATAAAATACCTATATTTAGTAGTAGAAAATTTCAGCTTAAATTTTGTTTATAATGTAATATATTATTAAAAAATATAAAATTATCATAAAGTTATTGTATGTGCAATACGCTTTTTTAATGAAAACTATATCTAAAATATTTAGATTAATAGTCTTTGTGGTAGTTTTTGTAGTATTCGTTTTACTGATGAGAAAAAAAGAATTCATAGAAGGATAGTGAATGGGGCGTCCTGTGTCAGGGAGCCGACACAAAAGATACCGTCCAAACCACAAACATACATCCGTGCGAACCGAACAAAATGAATAAGGTAAAACAAGGATACACTGATTTATTAAGTAAACAACTTTTATAAGTAAGGCCGTATATGTTCAGTTAAACTATTTGGATCACCTTCAATAATTTTAATAATCTATAGCACTTTTGAAATTTCCGAGGGCTCTTCGCAAAGTTCGAACGTAAATTTAACGAAATGTCAATAGGCGTGACGCCCTTCAAACGAGGTCAAACACGATCCCTAAAAAGAGAAGAAGTAAGGAAAATGCTAACCGAATTATCACTGCTTTTGTTACATCATTTATTTTCAAATGAATCCGATGGAATTGAAATTTTAATTAGTGAATGATAAAGGTATTAAAATACAAAACCGACAACGTCCTTAATAACACGATTATTTATGATGTTATTTCTTGTTACAAATAAATGTATTAATTTATTTTACAAATTATTAACAAAGTAATCTCTCAAAGACAGGAATATTTTACTTCTATTAATTACAATTTTATCATTAATCAAAATAATGTACAAACAAATTCATAATCATCGGTACTAAAATGCTTTGTTGTCAAAATTATTTAAACTGAAAACAGCTGTATTGTGATAGGAATAGACGATATTATCGTGTGCTTAGTAAAACAACAAATATCGGTTTTCTACTGAGGTATTTCTTTGAAGAAGTTTGCTTATCCAAGCGGTGGGCTTTGTAATACATTCTTAGATTTTCCTCTAACTTAGTTAAACAAACAAATCTTAGAAAGGTATTATCATTTTATTACTATGAGACGTAGTGAAACTGTGAAATAATCACTTAAGTCGATAATACAGCACTGCATTCCTTCATAGAATTAATAGCTAGGTTACAAATCCGGAAGTTTTGGGTTCAAATCTGGACTAGAAAAATACAGAGAGTACATAAAAATAAAATATGAGTTCACCATGTTAACGCATTCATAATTGAGCACTAATATCATCTGTACGGCGATTCTCCATTGATAAAGGCTGCCACGATCGAATACTTCATAAGGACATTCATAAGGATATTCAACATATAATAAACTCGAGTACAGAAAGCATCGATCAATAATAATTCACTTTTATGCAGATAATTTCGTTGGGATGGTTTATATGTAAAATATATTACAATTTGAATTCATAAATAAGCAGGATGGATGTCCTGTGAAAGCTTGTGGAATATAGTATAGACGGTGTGGATTGGTATCTTTACGCTAGTACAATATATAGTAAATAGTATAAAAGCGAATAGTACGATCTGCTAGCTACGGTTTTTGGTTAATTTTCATGAACATTCTGTATCATTAAGTCCTTTTACTTTAATGTTTATCCAAAACAAACCCTAAACAATAACATGGTAAATTTTTGTTAAAAAAAAATCGAAAAACCAAGTGAAGCAGGTATTAAAACAAGAAAAATATTATGCTAATGAGTTGGCGCTTTTATATTTTGAAATAAATCGCGACATATTTTTTAAAATGCAGTTATTTGTTTAAAAGTCACCTAAATAAGACGTCCTCATTATCTAGAACAATTACATTGTAAAGTGATGACGGTGGTATTCTTCCTAAAGCAATAAAAACATATCATCATACTCAGTTCTATGATCTTTAGGTAATGTAATTAACACTTTTAGAGACATGCCGTTTATGGTTTTTCTTTGTTTATACATTTTGTTGTTTGTAATCTTGTATGCTTTTGGATTATAACCAGCATCATACACATACAGTGCTTATAAATTTTAGGGCAGTTCGGAGTCGAGCCATCATTGTGCCATGTGCCTTACTTTCAAGTTAGCACAATTGCTACAAGAGTCCCTTGCGAGGCAACGCGCTTACGACGATCCGTTTGTTGTCAATTTACACACCTCAGAAGATCTATTATATTCATTATTAAATGAAAAATAATAAAATTGTTATGCACATATATTGTTACGCAGGAACGAGCAATGAGGCTCGGGTGCAATCGTCTAAGCTCCGTGAGGCACGCACACGGCGATGACAGCCTATGGATCATGCCTCGAGTCGAGGTACGTTCGAATTTACGCAAAGGGGCAAGCTTTGCGTGCCTGTGCCTTGAGATTCTATATAAAAATGTATAGTCTAAATAATGTATGGATTGTAAAAATATTGCCTATATTTATTTAACTATTTTTTATATAACTAAAATAAGCCTCATTAAATTTTAATATTTTAATCAATCGATTGTTTATAATTACAATATTTATTTGTCGACGAATTGAATGTAACGTTGTGTATGAAAAATTGTTTAATAAATATAAATAATCTTCACTTGTTCGAGTCCGAATAGTAGCTGTTAAATCGCATTTTAAAATTGTTTTTATTTTTAAAGATTTTCCGTTAGCAAAAGTTTTTATAGACTTAAAAAATACTTGATTAAAAGTGGCATCAAGGACTTCAAATAGTTTATACGTATACTGCTAATGAAAGCGACGTACGTAATTTCCATTGAATGATTCTTTTAATCACTCTTTCAAATCAACTCCTAGGCTTACAACAGGAAATTCAATGACTTTTGCTTTTCCTGTTGTAAAGAAGCTATTCCTGCCAATTAGTTTGTAAAGGCATTGACATATCATTATGTTCGTCGCTTTGTTTTTTACTTTATGAGTAATGTACAATGGACTACCACGTTGTTCTAGCGGCTTGATATACGTCCGCAAATCCCGAGGTGGGGTTCAAACTCAAAGTACAATAACAGTATTATGTTTTTCTGCCGATGATTCTCAGTGGCAGCCTTCAGTCTGAATGTTGAAAGTGTGTACACTCCCGTGAATCGGAAAGCGCGCTTTTTCCGGCCGAAGATTGCGATCCCATTGGATTATGAGAATTGAGAAAATAGTGTGCATCAAGTGCATCCCGCGCAATTTACTAATTTTATAAATTCAGTCTCCTATGATTTACATAGTATTAGAATTAGTCATTTGATTTCTTCACTATTTTTAAAATTGCATACATATCCTGCGAATCAACTGCTACATAGAGTCAATAAACTAACCCAGTCCTTTGTGAAGGAGTCACAGCTTTGAAGATACGGAAGAAGGTAAATTCACTTTTTTTTGTAAGGGGCGGCAAACAAGCAAGAGGCTCACCTGATGGAAAGTGACTACTACATGAATGCATGGACACCTGCAACATCCTAGGGTTTACAGGTGCGTTATCGGCCTTTAAGGAAAGAGTACGCTCTTTTCTTGAAGGTTCCAATGTCATAACAGTTCGGAAAAATCGCAGGCAATAACTGGTTCCACAATACAACATTATAATACGCAGAAATATAAAAGCTTTAAAAAATGAACATATTGTTTTATATTATACAGAGTGTAACAAAATTCGTGTCCGACCCGTGAAGTGGTTATTAGGTATAGTGAGTCGGTTTTATTTATGTAAAAAAAATTAAAATATTATGCAAAAAATTACTCATAAAAATTTTTTTTTTCATTTTCAATTGTAAATGACGAAAATTTCATGGACAACTGAGGTCATGACCTCGTGTCCGAGGTACCCGATAGGCAAGAGCTATTGAGCGCTGACGCCCGCGCCTGTTTTGCATTGTAATTGTCATTATTTAGTTAAATTAAATTTTACTTGAAGAAAATTTTTGCTTAAAATTTTAAAAATTATTTCATAAATAGAACCGACTCACGATACCTAACAATCACTTCACGGGTCGGACACGAATATTGTTACACCCTGTATACGAGCAATGTACAACATTGTTTTATTATTAAAATTTAATCGTAACTCGTATTCGTACCAGAAAGTATTTGAGCCAGTTTTTAGGCAATAAACAATAATGAAAATATAAATCTTTCCCTAGTATTTTAATTACTTTATAGCGAAAACTCCAGTGCAGAAATAATTTAACAAAATAAAATCTTACTCGTGCTATCTATAGATATGTATTATATAGATTAGACAAGAACAAAAGAATATTTACTTCGATACATCGTTATTACTTTCGCGACTTATAAATAAATATAAGAAAACTCGTACCGCGGTATTAATACTCACATTAATCACGATATTCGTGTCTATTATCGTTTTATTCATGTAAGGCGATATTAATGTTGGTAGTCATAAATTACGACATACACGGTAATTACGGTTCGCCTAGTTTGACTGAAACGATGGCAACGTTCATTAATCCTTAGCGTGGTATGAATATTCTATATGAAACTACACGTTATTCAAACATGCATGTACGTACGTAACATTATCCTCAGCGAGCTGTTCTGTAAGAACTTACATCGGAGCTCACTCGTGAAAATAATGTTGAATATTTGTTTACAGTATTATATATTTGCGTGCTATTTTGACACGTGTAACCTTTAAACATTATAATAATTATAATCAATGTTGCATAACACATTTAATATTGTTATTATTTTCAACGAAGTATGTTTTACTTTCAAATTAAATATTATGATTATTATAATGTAGCATTAATTTTTGACATTTCACAGTTGTATTAGTTCGATTATTTATTCAGGATATTCAGCATAGAATATAGGTTAGGAGAAACTCTCATAGATATTTCTTACTCATTACAGTCACACACTCAAACGCGTGTGTAAGAGCGCTTGTTACGCGTATTCACTTCAGTATTAATACCTACTAAAAGTGATTAAAATTTTATATAAAAATATAAAATACCTACTATATTTACTTACGATATGAATTTAAGATATTATTCGTAAATAAAATATATTACTCAAATGTAAATACTACAAAATGCAAACAAAAACATATATTTAAATATTTAGTCTTTAAAGCATATTACAGTAAAAGTATGATAAATACTTTGAACAAAGTACGCTTTTTTAAAAAATACTTAATCTCCCAATTTGATCTCGATTGTAAGTGGAAAGTTGATTCCCTTTTGTTGGCGATTTACATGCATGAAAAAGTGACAGACAATTTAATAAATAAAAGTACTTAAATAAGATTTAACTTGAAAATCGTGGATTTTGACATATAAGTTTATATACAACTGAAGTACAACAGCACGCCAGCTATAAAATTACAGTTTTACTGCTATTGGCATAACTGCAATGAAACAGCAAACTGCATGGAAATGTAAATGCCTCTAAAGTTTTAATAGCCTCGAGTTTTGAACTTAGGACCTCACAAGCAGGTCAATAAGCTAGCCACTAAACGAACGCTGCATATGTAAACAATCTCGATTCGATAAAAATAAAAATGAACACAAATGAAACCCTTTTAATTCTGAAGTTATTAAAACTAGACATTTTCATTACAGACTTAATTTGTACGAATGAAATTATTTTTTGTTTATTTCTCTACCTTATAAAACACTTAAGTAATTTAGTGAGTTTACAGGAGACTGAATTAAGGCTCTCATTATAATCCTGTCAAGACGCTAAGGTCTCGTGATGTTTTCATTTATTTCCAACGCAATAATGGATTATTACGTTTTGCTTTGTTTTAATTTAAACAAAGTAATGTTCTATTTTCAAATTAAGCAACTTTTAAATTATAAATTAAACTTTATGTTACATTTTTATGGGTTATTACTTTTTTATTAGAAAAAATTGTAAACATTTTATAAAAAGGTGAGACTAGTGTTTTAGTTTAATTTGTAAATAGAAATTGTGAACTGCGATGACTCAGCAGATAAAAGCGTCTACGCGTCATGGCTTCGAAACCGAATACACAATAAATTATACTATATCTATATGACTCCGACTAACCCTAACAGAATGAAAAATACTATATTGCTTAGTTCAAATGCTAAAAGTATATGTTAACTCGTCGCTAACTACCAACAAAAGTTACTTATAAGACAAACTAGTTGCACTTTTACTAATACTAAAAGAGTATGACGTACAACTTCTCTACTTTGCTCATTCCTCCAAAAATATTGCATTATTAATTTAGCTATAACTCGCCTACAGAAAGTAGTTTTACGATTTGTGGCGTATTTTACTCAGATCTATCCTCTCTAGTTTGGCGATTTATAAGCTCGTAAAAACTTTTTGTTACTCGTTTGTTTTGTACTAAGTTCGCCAAAAGTTATAATTGTTTGTGGCATTATTACTTCTATTTTTGCTTTTATTTATACATTTTCCCACGTAGGTATAACTTCTATTTACAATATAATTATGATGATACTAGTCTCATTTTATATTTGTTTTTTATTAATAAAATATCTATTTCGTTATAAAACTTTAAAATCTTGTTCAATAAATATATAATATATAAATAAAACAATTATATAAAACAGTGCAAATAAATATGGACACGAATACGAAATTAAACTCATATACTTTTGACTTCGTAGAAATCAATTGTGTTATTACGCAATATTTCAAATATGAAATATTACACAACCATTAAAAGAATATGAATATATCTCTGGATTCCAAGGTTTGCGTCTTATGAAGTACATATGAGTTCATAGCGGGTGCAATATGACAGGCGTACATAAAAGACACGTAGAAAGTTCGTAGCGAAATGCGACGTTGTTTCTTGTGCAATAAGTTTATCCGTATACTTAATCATTCTTATTAATATATTTTATAAGTAATCAATGATCTAAATAAAAAAGAAAATTAGGACCGTCGTTAACCAAAAACAAAAAAAAAAATCTTAAGTGATTTTAGTGCATAGTTTCTGACAAAAATCTCAATTTCGGCCATATGCATTAAATTCAACGCCTGTCAGTCAAAAATCGTACCAAGTAATCCCGATAGCAAAGTAGTATGCACTGGTTAGTCGAAATCAGAAAGCACATACCGACTCCGAACGCGGTTACGAGGTCCAAATTAATTGCGTTCCTTACAAGCTTAGCCGATAGGTAGTAAGACTCAGCGATTGTTTTAATTGTGCTCCCTTCTCAAAGGCGTCTTACGACAACGCCAGTCTTATAAGACCTTAGGTCTCTTCGCGAGTGTCTCAGTACTCGTCTACATTAAGGTAGTTGAGAATTTATATCTCCCCAATAACGATTTAAATATTTCATATAGTATATTCGTCTTCATTTCATTGGATATAATAAAAAAGCTTAACTTTATGATAATTCATAACTTTCAAGGAACGAACTTTTCTCTTAACTCATTTCATTCAAACCTCAAACATAATTTTCTCTTTATATTTTTAATCATAATAACTTAGAACATAAACTTGAATGTAGTACGACTGGTCTTGTATAATCAACAGCTAGTTGCTGCCCGTCCATTTGGCTAGTTCAATTTAAATAAAATAACTTTAATTTTATGAATTAATAAATTATGTCTCTCGACATATTCGTCTCTTTGTTCTTTAGAAATTTATATCATATCATATATATTCAGTGTTTGCTACCAAAAGCAAGGATTGTAATTACAACACAGTAATTGTAATTTATCTCATAAGTGATTTTTTAGTGGGACTAAATTCCGAATCTGACTGTAGTACAAGGATTCAAACAATAATGTATTTGTTTGATTTTTAACTTTATATATATCGTGGTTTACTTTAATTAAATATTTATTTACGTAAACAAATGTATGTAGATTTATGAAAAGTCTTTTCAACTGTGCAACACTACAAATCATTTAATAATGATTAAACCGCAATTGGAAATTTATCAATAGTGACCAAATTCCCAATGACATCAGATTAATTTTATAATAAGCCAAATAAAACGCGAACAATTTCGTATTTAAATACATTTGTAATTACTTTTGGCTTCGATTCGCTTCATTTTTACACACATAGACAAAACATTGAGTTATAAATAATACCTCGTATATAATTTAAAAATATATAATTGAAAAAGCCGAGATGGCCCAGTGGTAAGAACGCGTGAATCGTGAATTAACCGATGATCGTGGGTTCAAACCCGGGCAAGCACCGCTGAATTTCATGTGCTTAATTTGTGATTATAATTCATCTCGTGCTTGACGGTGAAGGAAAACATCGTGAGGAAACCTGCATGTGTCAAATTTCATTGAAATTCTGTCACATGTGTATTCCACCAACCCGCATTGGAGCAGCGTGGTGGAATAAGCTCCAAAACCTTCTCCTCACAAAGAGGAGAAGAGGCCTTAGCCCAGCAGTGGGACATTCACAGGCTGTTACTTATATAATTTAATAAATTTATTCCATATATTATTCAAACACGCGTAACAGGTAGGACAAATGTAAACGAAATGACAATGCCAGATTTTCAAATGTTTCTTAGTTAATTAGGTAAATTGTATGGAAATAGGTCATATCGTAATTAATTGGGACTGAAAAAATGAGAGGATTGTTTTGAAGTTTTGTCTATAGAGTTTCATGAATTGTTTTTGGTATAAAAACATTGTGGAAATTACTATATTAAAATTTAACCCTACTTTTCATGAATATATGAGTGGGACAGGAGTCTTTTATAAATAAAAATGACGAAATATTTTATTCAAGGCTTAAAAGAGGTAATGGGTCATAGATATTAATTCTATAAATATATGTTTAAGTTGTCTTGATAAAAATTAGTTCTACGGTTTGGTTTGGTGCTCGCTCGTCAAACATATATTACTTTTTTGCAGGCATTTCTTTCAGGATATTAATGTCCACTGAGGTTAAGAGTTTTATTATTTTAATAATAATTATATTATCAGTGTGTTAAGCAAAATATATAACTTACTCAAATTATCTGAAAAAGTTGTCCTTCACAAATTGACAAACATGTTGGCAACGTATTTAGGATAATATTTTCTTACATCAAGCCAGTAATCCGGGTTAGTAGTTAAGACAGCGTAGCAATTAAAAAAAATCACTTTTGTTTTTTTAATAATAGAAGGTTATTTGTTAGCGGCTTGCTTTAGTTGGCGTTAATTATTTTTATAAAATATCATAAAAGCTCTTATGTGTAGTATACAAAACTAAAATATTCAAAGTTATCGTATATTTCATCCGAGTGGAAGCGACGATATTCTTGTTTCATCAGCACTTTTCGTGTTCACCCAATGTGCATGTGTGCGTGAATGCATGAGCCGAACTATTGTTTCAGCTCGCCTATTGGAAAATGCTCGCCTCGTTTATTTGTGACACAACAGATACAGGGCATATGATATCTAATAAAAATGTTTTAAATTATATTTTTAATAATATGTGTGACAATAAAAGAACTATATAAGGCCGGTATTAAGCAGCTATTTATTTCGTTAAATTAAATCAAGGTAGGTATAATTTTGTCCTTTTATAATTTAATTTTTAGGTAGATATGGATGCCGTTGAAAGCCGAGATGGCCCAGTGACTACAACACGTGAATCTTAACCGATGATCGTGGGTTCAAACCCGGGCAGGCACCACTGAATTTTCAAGTGCTTAATTTGTGTTTATAATTCCTCTCGTGCTTGACGGTGAAGGAAAACATCGTGAGGAAACCTGCATGTGTCAAATTTCACTCAAAATTCTGCCACATGTGAATTCCACCAATCCGAATTGGAGCAGCGTGGTGGAATAAGCTCCAAACCTTCTCCTCAAAAAAAAGGAGAAGAGGCCTTAGCTCAGCAGTGGGACATTTACAGGCTGTTACTTTTACTTTATGGATGCAGATAATTGATTGTCAATACTTTATGTATATAGAAACAAACACAACTTGAGATGTTTGAAACACTTAAAATAGAGAGAGGTGTGAACACCGATAAAATCCTTTTAAATATTTACTTTACAAGAAATTAAAAAACTTTTAAAGATATAAAATAATTAAGTATATATACTTTCGATGATCCCTTGTAAATATTTTAAATGCGAAAGTGTGTTTGTTGATTTTTCCATTTATCACGTAGTACCGAAGCAACGAATCAACACGAATATTTTGAATAGAGATAGCTTATGTGTCGGTCTTTTGATACAGGAAAATGCAAAGACGGAATGCTATGCTAGTTAAAATTTTTCTAGGGTACATTTATCGAAATAGGCAAGTGGATAGAACACATGAATCTTTGCCGATTGCAGATTAAAACCCGTTAATTGTTAGTTAGTTTCACTAAATTTTAATATGCTTAAATAAAATTTATCCCAGTAAATGATAACACTGTGAGGAAATCTCCATGTGTCACATAATAATCTGCCATATTATCCACCAACGTGTAATGGCGTGGCAGTATAAGCTCAAAAGTAAGGAGGCCTTAGCCCAACGTTTACAATATATTACTTTACTTACATTAAACCATGTTTTGGTTATGTTCGTACATGACTTTGATTTTAAAGATTAATTATGATCGGCATGATAGAAAGACGGGTATATATATCTGCCTCAACGTCTTAATTCATTTAATGTACTGTACTCTACATATGAACGATAAACAAAAATTTTAACAAAACAAAAACCGACTTCAAGGGAAAAACAAATTAATATGCACTAAAATGTAAAAAAATAATTGCGTATTCTTCTATAATTTGATAATTAACTTACTATTTTCTACTCATCAATATGTAGGTACGATTTTGTTGTGTGGTTAATAAAGTAGTTATAATTATTATTATTTTTGGAGTCGATGTCAGCCAAGGAAACACTATAATATACCTAGCAATAATAATACATCTTTTAAAAACAAACATCCAGTCTATACAGTAACTTGGCTTGGCTTGCTCTATATGTTATTTAATCTATTCATAAGTTCCTTAAACTTTAGTCCGTGTTTTTTGGATATATGCAAATTATGTTTTAACGTACATTGTATTTAATCTTTCTTTATAGATATCAGTTATTCTTTGATACTGTTTGCAATGAGTTGACTTATTATTATTAAAAAGCTGAGTACGAACAAACGTAACAAATATTCGTCTCTTATTCCAAATTATATTTTTGTTCCGTTTGCAGTTGAAACGCTTGGACCTTGGAGTAATAGTGCCAAAAAATTCATCCAAAATATTACTCCCCGCCTTATTGCCTCTACTGGTGACAGGAGGGCTGGTTCATTTTTCGCCCAGAGAATCGGAATTGCGATTCAAAGAGGAAATGCTGCTAGCATTCTTGCCACCATTCCACGCGGTCACGACTTGTATAATAATTATTTTTAAATGTTATTTGTATTTAGTTAAGGTTTTTTTTTTTAGAACTATGTTGTTGATGCCGGCGATATTGTCAGCGTGAACGTCGGTTATTTTACGATATGTTTAAAAAATACATTTTTGTGTTCTGTTACACATTTTTATCACCCACCCATCTGTTTCATTACATTTATTCAATCACACACGGTTTCTGTTGGTTAGACGACGAATTTAAAATTATCTGTAAATGATTATATTTTCTTTTCATTTTTCATCTTTCTTAACCTCTTCTCCTTCTTCATCCCCTAATTCCATTATTTGGGGTCGCTTCTTGTTCTTTTCTTGCGCCATATCAGGTAAGCAGTGTGGTTTGTCGGTTCATGCATATGGACTTTCTTAAGGTCTCTTTGTATGTTCAAAAAGAGACCTCAAGAAAGCCCATTTGCCTGAACTTCGCCCATTCGCCTCAAGGTCTCCTCTTGTAGCCGAACATTTAAACTATTCTATTAGAATTTTCATAAATAGGAATTCCGAGGTATTACTCCTCTCCAGTATCTTCTTTTCTGTCTGACTACCTATTTAAAAAAAACCTAACAAAACAAACTTTGGCCTTATAATATTAGGAAATTTCAAGCCTTTTATTTGGCATGTTTTCGCATCGTTATAAGTTTTAGACGTGGTATTTTTTTCGTATTATATTCATTATCTACGAGTACCTCATTAAAATGAAGCGGATAATATTATTTATAAAAGAGCCAAAATAAATATAATATTATTGTATATAATTCTTTGTGTATTATATTAAATTGCGTATTCGTTAAGTTTATCATATATAAATAAATTTTATTATTGGTGCCAATTTCACGATTTTTTCGTTTTTTTAAACCGTTCCGTATAGGTAAAAACGGAACCCTTATAGGATCACTTTGTTGTCTGTCTGTCTGTCTGTCAAGACCCTTTATCTCGGGAACGCGTGGAAGTATAGAGTTGAAATTAAAACTATATACGTAAGTCTGCAGTCTCTTGAAGCTGTGAAAAAATCAAACATCTAAGTTAACGTAAAAAAAAGATACGGCCGTTTATGCCGCAAAAATACGTATATTTCGACACTCAAGGAAATCAAAATTCATAGTGACCTAGAACCCGTTGACCTAGAACTACGAAATTTGGCAAGTAAAACCGTCTTAAACTACAAACATAGGGAAAAATCCGAATTCTATACATTTGTAATTAAATCATAAAAAACAGGGTCTTTATGCAAGAAACGGCGGTCCAAATTATGAATTGAGTTAACCGTGTCATGTGGGGTGTCGTATGAAAGGGCTTAATTGGCACTAGCTTAAACAGATTGTTAATTATCGATTTATGACTAAGAATAAAAAAAAACTATATAATCTTATACTATAGCTAACATTTTCTTTACTGCCAGTAAATAGTATCTACTTTATTAGATAAAGGCAAGCGTTTTGTTGTAAGAAAACCTCCATTTATTTTATGCCTTTTTTATCTTTAATGCTATTCCCTTTTCCTGTTCGAGGGATCGCTTTAATATTTTTGGGTAACGCAAAACAAAATATATTACTCTGAAAACGCAAACAATAACACGTACACTGTTTGCTATGGATAAAAAGAAATAAAAGGTTCAGAAATTCTAAATAAATTCTACTTCTTTTAAAACTATTATTTTAATAAAAATGAAATACCAAAAACACATTTCATTTCATAGTAAACATCGCCATATTGTTGCTGTGTTATTGGCCGCCATATTCAAATTATATTGACATCAATAAATAACTTCTAGCACTGTAACGGCCGAATACTGAAACGTCATTCAAAATGAAGTAAGACTTAATTATTTGGAACGTCATTAATTTCAAAATTAAGAATAACAACTACATAATATACATTATAATTTTTAAGCGATATGGATTGCTGCTTGATGTATAATTTGCACCACAATCGTAGAATAAAAAAAAATAACCGACCTATTATTCATTATATATTTTATTCTAGTTCTTTATTCTTTTCGTCTTTAGCAAAATTGCTTTTTTCATTGCGTTTTAAGCCTATAAATATGTTATATCTTGTGGTCAGTATTCGACTAATAACCAGTGGCACTTAAACTATACATAAAAATGTATTGCGTTTTAAATAAATAATAACGTTGAAGTATGAAACCTAAAATAATACATGTTTGCTAATACGGGCTTATAAACGGATATTAAATATTCAGTACATATTAACTTTGTTGTTGTGAAAATTTCGCCGGTAACTGGGAAATTTAACTTGGCCATAAAAAGTTTTTAGGATCCCCATATAGACGTAACGCAAGTATTACAAACTTCGCCACTCGACTCCGCGCCCGACCGTACCTTAGTTAGTGCGTTAATATTACAGGGGCTGAATCCGACAGCGTGGGTGATGACGACCACAGCATAATATTTTTATTGAATTACCATCTTTGTATACTACACAATAAGGTCTAAATTTCCTATATAAAGTTAACAGTTTGTGCGTACGTAAAAAGGCACAAAGGTCTTGAGCATTACTTTTATTTTTACAAGGTGCTTGGAAGGATTTTTCGTCTACCATTATTCTCCTTAAATTCTGTTTTATGTTGCATAAAGAGAGCCATAAAATTATTTTATCGTTTCTTTTAATACATTTATTACGATGTCCTTAACTTATGTAAGTATGCCAATATGACGGAAACTCATGACTCATTTACATGCTGTGAGCTTAAGATTTTATTGAAGCGAGAAAGATTTTTTGTTAATTTTTATCGTCACACGTTTAGTGCTTAGTTGAAGCTTATTTTTATCGACTAATACTAATAATCAAGTGAGTTTATCTAGAAATAGCAACTGGAATATGACAAATACGAGTATTTAAGTAAACAATTTCAACGTGTATTTATACTATTTATTTAAGCGAATCACGCAAACGTATTTGCTTTAGCCCATTCGGATTTCTAAAAAGTATTTAGGTGTTTTCTTGTGAAACGTTTTTTTTTATATGATTTAAATGACTTTAATTAGTATATAGTATAGTAACGTAAGCTAATAAAGTATATAGGCTGCCAATAAGGCTACTGAAAAATGTTTATTTTTGTTGTTGTAATGTTTGTTTCGTATTGAACGTGTTCAGGCATCGTTCGATTAAGATTCGATTAAGTTGTTTGTGTTGAGTTCAAGTATGATCATTAGGTATTATATAGCAGCTTGGGTGTATATGTCTCACTCCAGATGGTAAACTATACACATGTGGTGACTTTCATTTAATACATGCAGGTTTCCTCACAATGTTATCACGCTGTGATACAAATTCATAAATATATTTTTGTTTGAGTCATGATTATTTTATGAAATACTAGTTTTCGTCTGAAGCTCCCTAGTAATTTACGTGGCTACCCATGAAATTGTGCGTACAAAATTTCATGATGATCAATTAAGTAGCTAAGACGTGAAAGACTAAGAAACAAACTCTCTTTCACGTTTACAATATTAGTTAGCCAGCAGTGGTGCCATTTAACACTCGTAACCGATATCTATACTGAAAGTGTTATTCAGCTGAAAAATCCAGAAAATTGTAAAATTAGAATCTGGATTCAAATTTTAGTACTGAATTACTTTTTTCGTACAGGTATCCATTACGAGTGTAAAATTGCATTTGACAAACTACGAGTCACTTTATCAATCTTTTACGCAATATTTTTACTACAAAATAAAAAGTTATTTGTTATTTGATTCAAATAGGAATGAACATACATATACAAAATTCGAATTCCTTTATTTAATTTGGTTTAAAATCCACTAGGCGATCGTTTTATCCTCAAAGTTTGTTATCACTTATTATATAAACTTGTTAATTGTATGATAACCTCTTGCACACGGACGTTTCTTTTATATATTTTTAAATTAATCGAAAGTTTGAACCATTTCTTGGGTACTTTTATATAAAACCTTAACTAAATACAAATAACATTTAAAAATAATTATTATACAAGTCGTGACCGCGTGGAATGGTGGCAAGAATGCTAGCAGCATTTCCCCTTTGAATCGCAATTCCGATTCTCTGGGCGAAAAATGAACCAGCCCTCCTGTTACCAGTGGAGGCAATAAGGCGGGGAGTAATAGTTTGTATGATTTTTTTAAAATTTTATAAAACCTTTATAACGCCCCGCAAAAAGGATTACTTTTTCTATGCAGTTGAATACAGTGGAAACGTTAACAAGAATTAACAAAAAAGACGATTTTTACACAAATGACAAAATTTATCAGCTTATGTTTTGTATATTACTAAATATAAACATGGTATATATATTTTTCTGATTTATTTTCGTGTCTCATACTTTATTCATGTAGTGTTATCATTACAAATGTTTAGTCGTACGTCATTATGTTTTTATTGATTTGGTAAATATTTTACGAGCTAACGTCTGTTCGGCGACAGTTAATCTATATTACAAGAATCGTAAACTAATCGAGTTTACGATTCTGCGTAAGACAGTTATTTGTATTGATAAAGATTAAATCGAAATCGTTTTATAAAACATTTGTTATCGTGCCTGAGTTGAAAAAAAGGAAAATGTGGACAGTCAATTTTGAATTAAATGTAAAATTATGTAAAAATGAGAAATTAATTATGAGTAAAAGTAAAGCTCCTTTTAAGTAGAGGGCTTGGAACTTCACGCTGCTACAATGTGGGTTGGTGGGTACACATGAGAATCACCGGATACATACAGGTTTTCTTACGAAGTGTTTGCCCGAGCAAAATAAATCGTAAACACAAATTAAGGATACACAAATTCACGGTGGTGGCAAACCCTTGCCAATAATTCATAAATCGAGTTAAATTTCATTTTAAACAAAAATAATAGTTTAATTATTCAAAATGTCTTCATAATGTTATACCTGTGTGCTTATTAAATTTTATTTCAAGGGTTTAAATAAATACATGTTTTTGGAAACTGAATGATCGAAGTTGAAGGATATTAAGGTTGTATCAGTAAAACTGAAAAAAATCTTAAATAGTTTTTTTTAAAAATTTAAGTAATTACAGATGCAAGTCTCATATCGCAGCATCAGCTTAATGTATTAAAATATGAACTTCACCGAGTACTGCAGATGTAGTTTATGTAACAGCGAGCTCTTGGACCGGACCCAAAACTTAATACACCTGCTTACATAATCATAGCGCGAAATCTCACCAAATCCTCGTCATCGTCGGAGAAAATGTTGTTACGCTCCTGTGACGTCATGGCTGTGAGAACACACACAATAAATGTACGGGAAAAGGCCTCATGACTCACTAACACAGCACACTGTGGACCATCACAGAATAACACAACAACTGCATCCAAAGACGACCGTTCAAACTTACGCGTCCTGTTTGAGACATAGTAACTAAAATAATAGCTTTATTCTTTAATTTAAAATTCTAAAAAGTATGTACCAATAATTTTTAATTCATGAGATATTTTTTAAAGTAATATTTAATTAATAAATTTTAAAATAACATCGAGGAATTTCGAAGCGCATCGAAAAACATGTCCGCACTGAACGAAGTTCGGGAGCTTACTGCGGAGGGCGGGCAGGAGTACTGCGGCGTCTGGTAACCATAGTAACTCGTAGGCCTTACTTTGACTGATGAACTCTCCTCTATTATAATTTTAACCTTTTTAAAAACCAATCACTATGAGTGACATTCGCAGTATTAGGAATCCGTACACAAAATTTAAATAAGTAGAAACTGAAAGTTCTTTTAGTATATATATTGTATTTAGCGAGTAATCAAGTTCATCATTGAAAATTCTAATAAGTAAATAGTATATTATTATTCTATGGCTAGCGATAACCATCGCGCAAAGATCACTCTGAGGACCCACTTTAAGAAATCCCTTGTGCATGTAATTACACTGGCTTACTAACCCTTCGAATTGGAATACAGAACTATGAGTAGTTATGTTGCTTGATGGTAGATTAAATTATCAGTGCAACTACCCAGATGAAAATATAAGGCCTACCATCTGTAAATAGTATTGCGTTTTGTTTAATTTCATGGGAACGTAAATATATGTTATCATTTAAAAACGAACAAAAATATAAGTATTTATCGAATTATTTAACTAATAATTTGTTGCGGTTACTATTAAATACTAAATGTAATCTATTTAATTATAAAGAAATAGTAACAGGATCGAGATGGCCCAGTGGTAAGAACGCGTGAATCGAATGATCGTGGGTTCAAACCCGAGCAAGCAACGCTGAATTTCATGTGCTTAATTTGTGATTATATTTTATCTCGTGCTTGACGGTGAAGGAAAAACATCGTGAGGAAACCTGCATGTGTCAAATTTCATTGAAATTCTGTCACATGTGTATTCCCTGTATACCCTGAGTATATAATATATTGTATGGTATTTTACCGATGTTAACTCTAGCTTTTCTCAACTGTTGAAGTTATTCACTGCGATAAGTTAGTTCAGGCCGATTTCGGCCATGGCGACCGCTTCAACTCCTTGCATGGTGTCGTTCATGTGCTCGTATGTGGCTTATATACCCAATCTTGTTACTGAAGATTCTCGCGCATAGCGGGCATGTGAGCTCTCCATTAACGTAGCTGTAGTTGATTACCGCAGGTGGTCGGGCTTTCAACTGATCGCGTCTGACATCAAGCTCAGTAAGGCGACTTATTTCGAACTCTTGGATCCTCGCTTTAATGTTGGATCTCTGTTCTTGCCTGTTGGCGGCCTGCTGCTCTCACTGCGCGGTTTTTATGCTGCACTTTTTCATGTTCCGTTTCAGCACATCTTTGTATCGAAATTGTCCGCCATGCTTAAGCTTGCCTTCCTCAAGTTCGCCGTATAAGATGTGCTTAACGACACGCTGACCCCCCCCCCCTTTCCTTGAAACGTGACCGCACCAACGAAGTTGTCGCCCCATAAGATACACTTCAATGCCACCGAAATTCGCTCTTGGCAGCACTTCTGAATTCCGCACACGATCAGACCACTGGATATTAAGAATTTTGCGTAGACATTTGAGATGGAAGCGGTCTAATGAACGGATGTCGATAAACGGTCCACGTCTCGGCTGAGTATAGTGTCTGCTGACACTGATCTTTAGACCAAACTTGAGGTAGGACTCATGGAAGTTGGACATGAGCTTTTGGAGGCCGTCTGGGGATTCTGCCACACAACACAAGTCGTCCCCATACATGATCTCAGTGATCATGGTGTGAGATACTTTTGTGTAGGCCTTAAACCTAAAGATATTTAGGCTTTATCAATTTAATAAGGCTGCCATCAGTGCGGAAACGGACACGAACTCCTTCGGGAGTCGTCTGTAGAACATCGCGAACTACAACTGCAAAGTACTGATGTGCAGTCGCTGACCTTTTTTCTTGTATGGTTTGATAATCAATTATTTGTTGTACTTTTTTAGCTAGGGGGCCTCCACACTCCTTTGTTGCCCACAGGTCTTCATACCTCTAAATCCGGCCCTGCATATTTATATACATCTCATACATGTATATTTTTTGGTTTATAACTAAAATATAATTCTAACTAACGCAGGCTCTGCCCGTATTAAAGTATAGAAAACACAGAAGCACTTTGCTTATACGGTTTTATAAATAAAAAATAAAAAAGATATTTCATTTGTATCATAAAAATGGTAAAAGAAAATCCTTTGTCCGGGAAAACATTTCATAATTCAACTCTGAAACGCGCCGCGTTTGTGCGGATACAAAAAGATGCTACGGAAAGTCGAGTTTATCAAGAGTAACAGGAACTTGTTTAATTTATTGTCATTAAGTATATAATGGAAGTAATATTATCACAATATTACATGTGAAAATTTTAATTATATAGTTGGAATACCTTAGCAATAAACCATTTTTTTTAATTGATTACTCGGATTAAAGTAATAAAGCTTAATATAGTTTACTTGGTGGTAGGGCTTAGTGCAAGCTCGTCTGGGTAGGTACCACCCACTCATCAGATATTCTACCGCAAAACAGCAGTACGTGGTACTGTTGTGTTTCGGTTTGAAGGGTGAGTGAGCCAGTGTAATTACAGGCACAAGGGACATAACATCTGAGTTCCCAAGGTTGGTGGCGAATTGCCGATGTAAGCGATGATTAACATCTCTTACATCGCCAATATCTATGGGCGTTGGTGACCACTTACCACCAGGTGGCCCATATGCTTCGCCTTCCAATACAATAATAAAAAAAAGAAAACCACAGAAAAAAAAATATTTTTAAAGCATTTCATCAAAATTGTACTCCAGACAACTTTACATTGCTCCACTCAGCATAACCATTAGTCGGCATAAACAGTACAGTAATAATAAGCAGAATTAAGGTTCGTTTCAGAGACACTGTTCAGTAAAAAGAGGCTTAAAAGAAAACAAAAGGAAGGATCTAAAAATAAATCTCGTCGGAATAACAAATTAGAGGTATTACAGTCGAGGTGGAATCCCATAATGTTAATGCTCAAATGCTCGTGTCTCGTTGCATTAATCCGCTAGCTTCGTAAGGGTTGCCACTGTATTTACAAAATAATGAATACATTTCTGCGTTGCGTTACTTCACTATTTAATTTATTTTCCAAAAATATATTTTGTAATTTTTATTTCCTTTATATTAACGAGCTGCTAAGATAACTATTTATTCGCGTAGGCAAAAGTTTTGAAAGTAGAATTAATAGCTATATTATCCGAGACCTAGAAGTATTTGTTCCGGATTGTAGTAAGTGTTGCTCATGAATGTTGCTGTTAGACGACTGCCTACCCTTAAAAGATAATAGATGATTGCAGATAACATTACGATGTATTCACCCCCCTCCTAAATTCGCTAAATACATAAAAAATAGTTTAGTAGTTTTTGAGAACAAACAAACTTACTTTCACATTTATAAGATTAATTAGGATTAACGATAATCGATATTAATTGCATATCCATTTTCGCCTAAATATTAATAATTCTTAGATATCGATTATTAATTAATAAATTAATTTAATTAAACCATATTGTATAACATTGGTATACCAGCAATTCATTTTATTTCGTCTGACTTTCGTACAAACATATAAAATAGTTTTTTATGCATTTTTTTAGCATTATTTTTTAATCTAAAACATTTTCCTTCATCCCCTTTTTACCGATAACACATACAATGTTATGCGTTTGGCTATATTGTAACTTATTTAAGATACCTACTTTGTTCTATGATTTTATAGATACAAGCGAGCTTCAATCGAGGCTCAAAGGCCACATAACCTTTGTAGTTGGTTGTTTGCACTAACTGTCCTTTAACCTGCAATATCATTTATGAGGGTTCTGTATACAAACAAGATCCCTTCTCAATATATTCTGTCCCTTTAACTGGTTATTATTTTAGCGGACTAATCGTTAGGTTAAATAGTAAATAATAAAGTGACATTGAAAATTACGATATCGAAAACATTATTCAGAAACCTACTGAAGCATTAAAATATTTTGGTAACCTGCATCGCCCAAACCCTGGTTTAACCTCAACAACGGCACACTAAATGAATCAACTATTTTAACGAATTCACGGTATATCTCATGTTGTGTCCAGATCTGGTCTCTTCCTTGGAGTCAACCCCTTTTAAAGTTACGCAAACTGCCACAAAAACTTACTTAAATGGTTCACAAAAACGAAGCTTACATTTAATTTACGCTCAGAATAGTTAATTAAATGATGAATAAGACACAATTTCACACATTCTACATTACTCCATGTACTTTACATATTGCAATAACCAAAATGCGACATAACAAAATAGCTAGTAGCCACGGCAGATGCAACTGTATCTAATGACTTTACGAACTAATTTTATACATTATATGGGCTATTTTGTACTTTATTATGACGAAAATTGAAAAGCTTTATGTTTTTGTTCATCAAACTAGAGCGGCTTTTGTGTATAGAAAAGCCAAATGCCTGTAAAATACTTTCAAAAGACGACTTGCCCTCCAGGTTCTAATGTTAACTTTGATGTTGTTTGAACTCTTGCAATGAATCGGTCTTTGTGACTAGTGCAACGGTAATAAAACATAAATTATTTGTTAACTTATGATATTTAATAACACCTAAAAAATAATATTATGAATATATGTATATAGCCCCAATAGAATATATTATATACGTATGGCAGAGATAACTAATGTTAGTATAGACAAAAATATATTTAGATTTTTATTTATATCTCATTCAACTCTAATATAAATACTATATTATAGGAATAACTTACATTACCTATAATAAGTATATAAAGGTGTGTATGTGTAATGGCAGTCAATAGAGAAATTAATGATTAATATTGCTGTAAAAATGTTTATTCCGATTAAATATTCAAATAAAATTATGAATGATTTTTGCAATGATTTTTATCATCGTATATAATACAAGAGAGTTGCCAATAGTGCAACATAAAACGGCACTATATCGGCTTTACATTGTGTACATACTTTTTGGTATGTTTAATAGGAATTATGTTTTCTAATAACCTACCTACTAATGACATATAATGAAATACAATTTAGAGGTTATAATTTTGCAATTTATCTCGGATTAATGAAGATAAAATCCACATCAAACTTGAGGACCCTTACTCTCGTGAAGGATTACGAATAATAAATACGACTTAAATCAAAAACCCACACAAAAATGGACTTAAATAATAATGGAAGTAGACAAAGCTTGCCATCCATTTTATTCAATTAATATAGTTCAATGATTTTATTATTGTATATAACAGTATTTGTACTTACGATATGACGATAGTATTAAGTACTTATTTAATATTGAAAGTGCTATAAGCAAACAGCCCAACTTTCCATGGTTCGTGTTTTGATCCTGCAAAGTCCTTCGCTCTGTGATTTAACAGCCACTGCTTTCACTTTGAAGTTTCCTAGAGTATCCTTGAAGTTGAATCAAAGTGAAACCAGGTCAAAAGATAAATTAAGTAATCTCCCGCAACACGCCTTCTGACGGAACAATAAATTGTTGGTAGCATTTACTACCCTCTGGATGGTAATAGCGCTTGTGATAGTGCTTTTATGAAGCAGTTTTGTGTTTTAGTTATATATTTTTTGGTGCCAGTTCAGGTAATCCATTAGCATACATGTTTTTTTTACTGTTTACCAGCGATATACCTTTATTTAGATTCCACACGCTTCGCTTGCATTTGAAACGGAAACGTTTAGGTGGTAGGAATTTAATCTTCGAAAATCAAGAAACCAATTTGAGGTTGACAGCTATGAAAACGGTATTTTTAAATGGAATTAGTCTATAAAATAACTTCTATAATAAAGCCCTCATCGTTTAAATTTCACCGTCATGGTTTCAATTTTAAGCTAAAGCTCAAAATCTCATAGATGTGCTTCTACGTCATATTAGATTGATCGACGGCCGCATCAAAGGTGGTACTCGGTAACTCTTAGTAGTAGAATCCCTAATGGGAAAGACACTTGATCATATGAACAAAACTAGTAACTGAAAATTTAATGTATTAAACACACAAAACATTATTTCATGTCATATTTTTTTATTGTGAAATAAAAGATACTTCATTCGTTTCTGAATTTTAATAAAGTCGGAGGAATCTTCTAATAGATTGAATTGAAAAAAAAAAACATTTTAACTTAAAACATAAATATTCCGCCCTAAAAGTAATGAGATAGCTACTTCAAAATACATTAGAAGAAAATGACGGAAAGACTCTTTGAATTTAAAGTACCTACTACTTTAAATATAATTACTTACTAGCTAGCCGTTTCGGCTTTCAGATAGAATAAGGACAAAAATATAAAGTTTTATATTGTAGGACAAACATAATATAACGAAAAATCAAAACCAAACCAAAATGTAATCATAATCGCAGCGGACCGTTTTTAGAACATATATAGGACATATACAAACATTCAATATTTATCTCATAGATATTTCTGTTTTTGCGTGAAATGCGGTTCGTACTAACAAAAAAAAATGTAAAAACAACTTTAATTAATTAAACTTCTTAAGTTTCTAAAAAGTTTCTAAAGTAAAATTTCTAAAGAAACCATATTACGTCTTTGTCTTAAATGTTTTATATCTATACCTATTAAGAAAGAGAAACTATTTTAAGGGTGTAGAAGATATTGCTTACTCGAATGTCTAGAATGGTTTTATATGAGAGGACAGAGGCGCCGCGACGCCGCGTCATTCTGGCGTCTTCGAAACATGGCTTGCGCTGTTCGTGAAAAACTAACTGGCACACGTTCAGAATATTGTACTTGTACTATATTTTCAAGGGCAATTATGTTGTTGAATGTTGCGTCATTTAAGTAATGACAACAGATACAATGAATTATAATTTAAAGTTAAAGTACTTTCATAGGCTTTTAAGTGTACTATTGAATCGCCTAGCGTTATAAGAAGTTAAACCAAATTATTTACCATGATAAAACGTGTCATATGTGTTAATTTAAATCATAAAATTAGGAAAGTATTATTTATTAAGAATATATATAATAGTTGCATACATACGCCTCCTTAATTTCTAGACGAAATCCAGTTATCAGTTTTTGTTAGATTTCTGTCCAAAATAATAAATAGACTTTGTTTATGAATTTAATATATTTTTAAATGTAAATATACTGCAACGCAATTATTATAATACCGCAATGCAATTGTAATAATAGACGTTTTCTTAAAGACATCTCTGAGTCCGTTTTTTTTCTTTTATGAAGAATGATAATCGTTTTAATGTCAGTAGACCTAGAACAAGGAAGAATGACTAAAGATTGATTGTTTAAGATTTAACAATTTATTTGAGTTAACAATTTCTAGAATAATCGTTTTACTTTTGATATTAGTAACTACGCAATTAATAATTATTAACAATTAATTAATACCTTAATATATTTTTTATTATGACGTTAAAAATAATATTTCAAACAGTAAAATGAAATAACGAAAGTATTCTGAATAAAAAGTCAGGGTTACAACTTGAGGATGAGTCAGAATATCGACTGTTAAGCTTTGCCAAATATATCAGACACAAGGCCACGGGTAAGTTCAGGCGATGCAGTAAAACTACCCCTGAATATTTAACATTGCAATTTATAATAGTCTATTTATTCAACAGCGCAACTGATTTAACCTAAGAGATAAACGTTATGTCA
Source organism: Nymphalis c-album (assembly GCA_963151315.1). Taxonomy (NCBI): domain Eukaryota; kingdom Metazoa; phylum Arthropoda; class Insecta; order Lepidoptera; family Nymphalidae; genus Nymphalis; species Nymphalis c-album. The sequence goes on from OY720601.1 coordinate 4,022,366, forward strand.
CTTTTGTATGTAAATAGTGTGTTATACTAAATACTATACTTATATTATACAGAGAGTAATTAATGTTATATTTAATAATTAGAAACTGATAAGCCAATTTAAAAATAGTTTTAGTGAGCACATTTATTGAAAAGACCTACGGTTAGTAACTTCACTGTACGTCAGTCAGTCTTTCAAAATTATATGTATTGATGTAGTTCATAAGATGAACTTGGCTGTATAGATCACCAATCACGTACACGAAGCATACATGTATATTAAAAAATTAATGCAAGTTCAACAACAACTATATTTTCTACACGACTTCAAAAAAGGAGGAGGTTATCAATTCTGTCTGTATTTTTTTTTCATAAATCTTATGTAAAATTAGTATGATGAGGATGTATCCTACTAATATTATAAATATTAAAGTTTGTGTGTATAGATGTTTTGATTATTATGACTATTAAGTTACAATGACACGCAAATAGTCTGAACGAATTTTAACGAAATTCAGCACAGCATGTTAGCAACTGTTATTCCACAGTTACATTTGTAAATTTATGTTAATGTTTTTATATACTGTCTTAATACTATTATAAGGGAGCTTGTGCCCGCAACTTCCATAGAACGTCCAGAGAAGAATGAAAAATAGAAAATGATAATTTAGAAAAAATGTTGTTTGGACTACTACCCATTCATGTACAACTATAACCATAATTATAGGTGGAAGAGCTTGGTGCAGGCTCGTCTTGGTAGGTACCACCCACTCGTCAGATATTCTACCGCAAAAGAGCGGTGTTGTGTTCCGGTTTCAAGGGTGAGTGAGCCAGTGTAATTACAGGCACAAGGGACATAACATCTTAGTTCCCAAGGTTGGTGGCGCATTGGCGATGTAAGCGATGGTTGACATCTCTTGCAATGCCATTGTCTGTGGGCGTTGGTGACCGCTTGCCATCGGCTGGCCCATATGCTCGTCCGCCTTCCTATGAAATAAAAAAAAGTTTATCAAAATATTTATATTTTTTTCATAGTTTTAATGTAAAAAATGGAAAGAACAAATTTCTAGAATTGAAAAGGTACCGTGCCATAAATGCGCCAGGTAAAGTAAAGCGAATATAAAACATGATTTTTCCATATAAAATATGTTTTGATCACCTTAATGGATGTTTGGGCTCTTTCTTTGCCGGCAAGAAGAATAATACACAAAGAAAATAGGTACGATAATGATTGTAATGAGATTAAATTAAATGGTCCATACCAATAAACAGGATTTGTTAATTATATGGTATGTAGACAACGATTAAGGAATCATGTACTCGGAATTGTTTAACCAAAATATACTAATATAAAAATAATTAAATGTATTGGCTAATTCCTAATCGATGAGTAGCTTCGTTGATATCATATTTAGAAAATACCAAAAGGTTAAATATATAGGTATTGTAGTGTACAAGATTGTCCTAGGTATAGTCAAATTCCTGTCGCCAATAAATTTTCAGCATAATAAGAATTGCTTTATTAAAATTATATTTTATACTAAATGTCTGAATGCTTATATTAACTTTTACAAATTCTCAATACAGACCACATCTGTCTTGAATGTTTGAGATCAATATAGGATGCCAATCACCTGCTCTTGGTTACCCACATGTGTGTGTCAGTTGCGGTTGATCTCCTTTGAAGCCCTGCTCGCATCGCCACAAAAGCTCAATTAACTAAATGCTCTAACGCATAGAGATGAAAATACATTTCTATCGCGGTATAAGAGAGTGAATTTTGCCAGGACATAACAAGAACAAAGTTTCGAAGTCTGAATTGTATTTTCATCTAGTAAACAGAAGTAGTGGACATATAATATATTAAATGTTATTTTTGTAGTGTATAGAACCACATATTTTGTCACCTTTGTTCGGCGCGACCTATATAAATATTATATTAAATAATATATATAAAAAAATATAAATATTCTGCTTCATCAACATCAAAAGTTCACTTCTCCTTAGTAGTGTTCGAAGATGTCGACAATGATGAACATGATGGGATAATTCTACGGCTGCAAACATTGAGAGCCATGTTTGACTTGTTCAACCAACCGTATGATTGATTTATTTAATTTTAAAATGAAGCGCTGAGTAAGTTTTATACTTATAGTGATGGTTAGTGGATATATTATGTGCCTCGGTTCCGTGACTTTCGACACTCCACTTGCAATCACTTTGTTTATTGAAGTGTCCTACCCACCTACACTTAAGTTTCATAACTGCACTAACTTTGCGTCGTCATCGGGTGGCAGTGTTGCGAACTTGGGTACTATTTTCTGCCAAGCCATCCAAGCATGGACATCTTCATGCCAATGTCAATGTCAGTGTCCAAGTTTTAGATTTAGCTTCCTCAAGTAATTTTAACAGTAATATTTCTAGTAACAAGATTAGAAATGAAAAAATACGATACACACTTGGTAATGACAACATCAGTCACATTGTTATTATTCTAATATAAAGTCACACCACGTCTCATTGATTGATCTCTTGGCGATGCAACAAATCTTACATATTAATGAAAGCCTTGTTCTCATTAAAACAAAGACGTGGTATCTATATGCTAGGAGTGACAATATTAAATAACTTGAAAATTATTATCGTATTATTACTACAAATGAATATGTAGGTAAACATGATCTTATTCATATCTTATTATTCAAATAAAATTCGCCTGGTAATTATTTGAAGCAATTATTTCTAAACAAATATTTTAGATATTGCTATAATTATACACCAGTAATAGGCGCGTCCCTTTTAGTGTTCAGGACAATTTTAATACAAGATAGGTAGTTATTCTATGAATGAATTAACCTTTATCAGCCATATGGAGTCATTTGCGCTCCACTGAATAACCAAACCACTTTCAGAACTTCAAACTACTACTACTACTACGTAAAATATAAAATGGGTTCTAAAAAGTGTTTTGACACATTTTTGTTAAGACTTTATTCTTGACAAAATTTCAGCCAACAATATTTAAAAAAATGCTGGTAAATAAGACGGAAACCTTTTTCTTACAAATAGCAAACGGCTTAGAGTAAAATGAACTAATCGTCCGTAAAATGAAATCGTTCACGTTGAAATATTCAAGCTGCGGAGATTCAATATCTCGTTGTGGAGTAAACATTCCATTTCCTTGAGGCGATGGACCAAGAATTCGTACAGAGATGAGTTTTTCTTAACAAAATGAGTTTCTATCTACGGTTACATACATATCTTATTGTTTATTCAGTATATTAGTCATCGTAATAAATTCTCATTTAACGTAATAATTATATTTACAAAATATATAATATATAACTTGATGTAAATTAAACTATTGTTTACTTGAAGGTAGGGCTTTGCGCAAGCTCGTCTGGATAGATACCACCCACTCATCAGGTATTCTATCGCAAAACAGCAATACTAAGTATTGTTGGAATTACAGGTAGATACAAGGATTACCTCTTATCATTCCTATGTCTACGGGCGGTAGTGACCACTTACCATGTGGCTCATTTGCTTATCCGCCTACCTATACCAACCTATTTTAAATAAATAATAAATATTTTAAGACAATTAAATTAATTTCCATACAAGGTGAAGGTAATTCCCCTACGTGATTGCATATATAGTAATAATGTGTAAATTATAGATAGAGTTAAAATTCAATATATTTATTATTATAACATAAATTGTATTGAAACAAAAGGGAGACATTTAAACAAGAATATTTTTCTAAGTTTTTTTTGTACCAAAGCCAAAAGTCATGCTTCAATTTCTCCCTTTACGTAGTCGAACGCTCACTTTATTTAATTTTTGATAAAGTAATAAAGTTATTTGATACATTTTCTGCTCACTCCATCTCCGTCCTATCAGACAATCAATAACGTCTATATGATTAACAACCTTCCCGCCGAACTTCACATGGTTTCATATGGTTTTTGCGATGAGCCATTGACAAAGTGACCATTATAAAAAGTACATTCAAAGCAAAATCTTGTAAATTTCCCACTGGTGGTCAAACATTGCCTTTAGATCATGTTATGTACACTTGATACATTTACATATTAAATAAATTAATAAAATTACAACGTAACTTACAGTAAGTGAATTTTGATGACTTTGATTTGTTTGATTTTGGCCTCCCGATATTTTATTTAGCGCAGATATTAATTCAATTGTATATTTCAAAATGAATAACACTTAAAGCATAAATAATTAGTTAATAATTAATAGAGAGATAGTATAGGCCCTTTTGAACATCAAGCTCTCGTCTGAAGGGCTCTTTGACCTCTTAAGCCCTCAACCCTGCCCGTTTCTTGATTTAAGTAAGCGAGCCATTGTCTTCTTTGTAAACCGTATTAAGTGTTGTTAGCTCTATTAGCTATTTCATTGCGTTTTTTTTCTGCATGAAATAAGCATTGCCCTGTTTCCAATTAGGTTATAGCAAAACAAAATATAATATTAATTATTATATTTCTTGCTTCAATTTTCAAATATAGTTCAAGGGAATTCCTTCTAATCTCCTTACACAGTCTCTCAGAATTAAGTTGTAATAATACTTAAAATAAAGTATAAGCTAAGAAAAGTATTGTTTTAATATGAGGGTTTTTCTTAAAAACAACACCAAAAATGAGACACAGTATCTCAGTACACGTAACAGCAGTAAACCGTCAATATTCATTTTTAAACGCACTGCTCTCTGAACATGAAATTTAACTTTCATTGCTCCCACAGGTTTCACTTGAAAATTATAATACATGTTATAAACATAAAACATCACACATACAATTTCTATCAGCTTTTTATTCTCATACGAAACCCTATAATGGAAAGTTGAACTTGATCTTAACTTGTTTTTTATTAAACTAAGCAACTCGTTCACAGCAACTAAGTTGAACGACCTTACTTTTCCCACATTACCACACAATTGCCTGAGGTTGACGCTCCAAATAAAATACCAATTAATATTATCATTACCTTATTTATATTGCAAAAATTAATAAATATGATTTGCAATAAACATTCATATATACAATTTATTTTATAGCATAGGTTTTTATAGGCGGACGAGCCACCTAATGGTAAGTGGTCACCAACGCTCATAGAGATTGGCATTGTTAGAGATGTTAACCAGCGCTTACATCGCCAATGCCCCACCAACCTTGGGAACTAAGATGTTATGTCCCTTGTGCCTGTAATTACACTGGTCTATATGTATTGTGTTTTTATTATAATACTTAATTTTAAAGTCTTAAATATATTTAACAAAAAATGTACTAATATCCGAACTGGTTAATCAAGATACAGAGAATATGTAAAGTAATTACGTTCATAAAACGTAGTTATGCAAATTAATTTACATATTAAATCCATTAGCCAAGTGTAATAATAATTGTAGTCCAGATTAGGTTTACACAAAAACAGTATGACGAAGCTATTTCTCACTGTAGTTCCTTTACTATACAATAGTCTTCTATAGCCTTTAATTTACTTTACGGCGTATCATCTATGGAATGGCGGTTATGACGTCATCTAATGACCCTCTATTGCTTTCATGAGACTCCAACGGCGAAGATTATAGAGCTGAGAAGTAATATTACTAATAATGAAAATGAGGGTACTCATCTGATAAACATAATATATTGAGAGACACTCGCTACATATATAATAATGATGAAAAGTCTAGCCATAACGTAAGTTACCTATTTCAATTTAACAACATCGCATCATATGCCAAAGTAAATATATCTGAAAATCTATTAAGATATGGATACTTAATAGTATAACTATAGATACGTCCTGTTTTAGCGCGTTCAATTTATCCGAATTAATGATCTTCTTTTTTGAAGTCCGCTACAAAAGTGCTTAATCCGTACAAGGAATAAAAGGGTTCGTTAAATGAAGCCATATTGATGCAAATTGTAGACCAATTGAAGCTTTCCAATTTCATACCTTCGAAGTTTTTACACCTGCGGTACGATAAAGACACAATATAATTTTATTCTTCACAGCGCTTAGTCGATAGCCCGTACGAATTTAGCAGAAATAAGTTATATAGTATATGAAATAATATAGTGTTCGGGAATGTATTCCTGTTGAAGTTATGACTTCTCGCGTTTTATTAAGGTATTAAAACAAAAACATTATGAGTCAGACTATACGTCCCCGACCTTGATCGATGTAAGTCCTCGATTCAAGTCGAGATCGCGAGATACAAGACTAGTCGTCTTTCGTGACGTAACGCGCTGTTTCGATCAAACCGACGTTAAGGTTAGACCGTGCGCAGGAGCAATGTAAATTAAATACATATTAAAAATTTTAAAACGAATTTACTCCTTTACGAAAAGTAAAACCTTATAAAAGTAATAGTATTAATAAATAGTAAGTGTATTAAAGTTTCTTCTATAGAAGTGTTACGTGAAATAAATGTTATATTTATTTTGGATGAACACGTTACATTTTGCATCGTTTCCTGCAATTTAGCAACATAAGGTTAGTAAGAGTTTTATACTGTTATTTTTCTAAAGAATATTTTATAATATTCGTTATATAAATAATAAATTCGAATGAGATAATGAAACAAAAGCGTCCTTACACTCGAACACTATTTAACAATTAAATTGAATAATTTTATTTAGGAAAAATGTATCGTACTTATTTTATTCTATTGGCACGCGTTGTGTTATAAATAGAAAAACCATAGCTATTGACCTTTTAAACAATGTCAAGGCAAACGCAGCTGGCCATAAACTGTACAGGTGTATTATAAAAAAATAATAATTAGCCCTATCAAGGGCCTAACTACATATATTTCTTTTTCTGTGAATATTTTAACTTGAAATTTCAAATAAAATAATAAATGATTTGAATAATAAAGTATTATTCAAATTAAAAATTACTGATGAGATATATTTTTACTGCTTTAAAATGTATAGGATTTGGGTGTTTTTTCAAATATCAAAATTATCCATCTAGTAACCGAACTACAGACTGATAATGATTATTTGATAATGTTTATTTAATGACATGTTTCATCTGAGGTTCATATAATACGTAAAACTATGACTATAAATATTAACTATTAATATTTAGTTCCAATAGTTTAGTAGTTATTTTTTAATTGTTACTAGTTTTGTGTGTGTGAGCGGAGTGAGTGTGGGCACGTGTTAGGTATAAAAAGGCTATGTGAAGTACATATTGTTAAACCATAAGTTTATTTATATCTCTCCGTCACTCTAATAGTAAAGATAGTATTCCATATTTTTTTCTCCTTCAAGATTATTTTTTTCACTTTCTTCGTATTTTTGAATTGTGTGCAGTACCTGGAGTTTTCTGTTACGATTTTTCATTTTAAGCCAATGTTTCTAAAATGACACGGCTGCCTCCGAACCTATATTTCAAAATTGTGATAAAACAGTATTATCGGTACCATTACTCGATACTTAAAAGTATTATATACCTATTTGATAAAATACTTTATTTCATGTAATGTATGCAATTTGTCGGTAACGGAAGGGCCTGAGCATCGACCACACAGGCTGTGTGGTCGGTGGGCCTGAGTTATAAAAATAAATATGATTGTTTATTTATGTAGCTTACATGCACATTTACATGACACTCCGTTAGGTATATTCCGTTTCTAAATTTTAGATTCCGATATTATATATTCTATTCGCTGCGATTTGCTATAAAAAGCAATTAACATTGCAACAATATAAACAACTAAAATAGCTACGACATTATTATTCTTTTTATTTAGTCGTGAGATATTATAAATTTTAATATAATATGGATAATGTGTGTCAATTATTTACATCGTGATAACATAATTGATTAATTTTAAATCTACAACGACTTAGACGACTATCTTATAAGTATAGCTAATGTACTTTATAGTCCTCCAGACAACTTCGGCGCGGCGGCCAGTCTCAAGAGAGATTAGCCAACAGTGCAGGACATATTCTAGTGCACAAGTGTGTGCGCAAACGTAGGTGCAATCTCAATTTCCTTGCTGTCATAATCCGATGGGACGGCAATGCAACAATACCGGAAAGAGTTCAAGCGCAGGACCAACGGTTTTACGAGCTTTCCGAGGCACGGGAGTGTACACACTTTCAACTCCCAGACTTCGGGCTGCCACTGAGCATTTTCGACAAAAAATCTCAATAACATTTTATTGACCCCACCTGAAACTTGACCCAGGACCACCAGGTCTGCAGCCTTACCTGTAGCCACTACACCAACGAGGCAGTCAATGTACTTTATATAAAATTATAGAAGGTGAAGGACGTTTCTTTGACAAAAACGTTAAAAAAAACAAGTAACTAGATCATGTTAATGTTTGGGCGTAAATGACTGAATAATTATTTCTCAGAACCAGTAGCCATTTGCATTGCAATTGAATACATTCTATTTTAAATACGAATTGATGTTATTTGATTTCATGTTTTTTGTGATGCAACTTTATCGTGTTATATTATTATCTGTATTACTTTGTTATTGTGATTACTTTATAATGCGACACCAGATACGTCACGTCTGTTTTAACTAAGGCTGAATATCCATTGGATAAGCGATGCTATGAATGCGAGTTATTTGCGAATGAACTTTCATTAAAAAGATATAAAACTTTTATATGGACATGCTCTTAAATCAATAAACTTTTTATCGTTTAAAAATTACCATAATCCAAAGTAAATTAGATATGAATAATTTTAAGAAACGTAGATAATTGCTATGGGAACGGCGCCTGATATTGGTCCCGCGGCTCGTTAGAAAAGTACGTCTTCCTGATTAATTTTAATTTCATATTTGCCTCTTTTTCTGTACAAAGGTATTATTAATTAGGTTTTTTTATATTTTTATAATTGTAGTGTTGTGTTAACGTTCTAATGTTACCTAGGCACCTATCTAAGACTGGGGATGATGCGAGACTTTAACAGCCTAGATAATTACACAGCTTAATTTATCACTGAAAAGAAGCACATACTCGGATTTTACTCTAAAAATATAAATAGTACATATAAAAAAAATGCGATCGGGTTTTTATATTTAAGGGACCTATCGTGAAGGTCAGTAATGATTCGCTAAAGGTCACTGGTCATTTAGATAACATTAACCCTCTTGTCATACTGTAAAGCGGTTCTGAACACGAGAGTCGTGTCACGTCGTGTGTTTTTAGATTAATATTAGAACATTTTTATTTTTTTTTCTTTTATTCATAGTTTAAAGTGCAACTAACTTAATGCATCGCTTCGAAATTGTAAGTGATAGAAGTTTACTGTGTTAAATATTTATACAGAAAACAAATATTGTAAACCAAAAATAAGGCGATCAGTATTAGATAATATGACAGTTCGAATATTAAAAAATGAAGATATTAGTTTTATGAATTGAGTAGTTTTATGTAAAACTCCAGATCCGAAATGCTAGGCTTCCGGCCTCATGGCCCATACAAGTACATAATTTGTTATTTCTGTAAACAAATTATTCAATGTATTATTATTACTATTTGTCTTTAGCTTTTATTTATTCAACAATACACTATTTACGTATTCATTGTCACTGAGTTAACTGACAGACCTTACTCACACGTAGCCCTCTGGTAGACTGTCAATACTATTTCAAAGAATATGGGGATGAGACCATAGCTCGCTGATGTAGAGAAATAAAGTACATTTTAAAGATTTGACATATTCCTAACATTCAAAATTTTATTATTATTATATAAATAAACATTAAATGTGAAGTTTCAATAACATTTTATAATTTTATTTTCAGAACCCGAAGAGGCGGAACATGTCTAGAAAATTTTTATTCTGTTTTCCACTTCGACTGGGAAATATCGTGTTCGGATACATTGTAATTGTATGTATTTTAATTCTAAAAATAAATTATTCGACCAATATTTGTTATACTGTTAAAAACCTTAAACTATTGTATTCTTGTTCAAATTAGAAGCGAGGCAGTTTAATTACATAGGACTTAATTTAAATGAGATCTGAGAACAAGATACGAGATACGAAGCTTAATCTGTGGTTACGTGAATTTTGACCGAAGATTAGAAATCCGAATAACATAAATCAATCTTCTCTTTAAGAAAATAACTTACTGTTATTCAAACGGTAGATAAAATATTGTTCATGTAAGAAAACAAAGGCTTCAACTTCTTACAATTTCTATGTCTACGACAGAATATACTTAGTCGCTTACCATAATATTGGCTTGCTATATTTATTAGTTATTTCTGCTATAAACGTCGTTGGAAATCGTTGTATTAATAAAATAATATAAACAGTAAACTAGCTAGACCAAATAATGTTGTATTTATTGCTTGAAAAATAAACTATAAAATCTATAAAAGACTTTCGTACTTTACATGTATTTGCTATATTTTTAAAACAGTATCTTTCAAAGTAATGATAAAGATTCACCACGAATACTGGCCAAGGATTTTATAACCTTTTTATGACATATATACTTATAGTATTAGTATAAAATCTTAGTATCAATAAAAAAATTATGTTGTTTGTCCAAATAAAAATTTCTGTAATAAAATTTTCTGTTTTCAGATGTTTGGTTTAATTTTACTACTGTTCGAAGTATACCAGCTATATGTGTTTTTGGGTAGTAATATATTACGGGAAAATGTGAACCATGTGGACTCTCGCAATAATGAAAATAAAAATGACGTTGTTGTTATGTCATATATTATAATTTACGCAACCATTGGATTCCTGTTATCACTGTTTGCGACAATATTTACAATCGGTGCTTATAAGGTAACTATAATTGACGTTTACGATATATCACACATACTTGTTCGGTGGTAGATCCACCATTTTATTAAAGCAAAAGAGTAAACACAAGAAAATGCGATTTTAATATTCAACTTCAAATTCTAATTCAAATTCAAACTATTCAATCGAATATTTTATTATAATTGTTTGTGATTAATATTATTGCAGTTTCTCTTATTAATATGATTACAGTTAAGTTTTCATAAATTAGTGTTACCATTATCATTAATTTTATATTACATTTACGAGAACAACTTTGTTCCAGCGAACAAATATTTGTGAATAACCCTAGGGACAAAATGGTGAACGAAATATAGACAATAAATTATTCATAGACAATATTCGATAGAATAAATTCGTAACAAATATGTTTTGCAAAACTAAATAAAGAACCTTTTTACGTTTTAGTTGAGGTATAAAGCTATCAAGACATTCTTCGTGTACAGCTTCATCCACATCTTCTTCACTATTGTTATGATCGCGTGGGATGCCATAAATAGAAATTGGTGGGTACTGGGAGCGCTAGCTCTATCAGATGGTAAGTAAATCAAAGTATTCATTGAACTTTTCCGTTCGTTCATATTACACACACACGTACGACTTCGTCAAGATTGCGTTGATAGGGGATGAATTACCACAATTTTATTATAAGTATAATTTAACCAAAGTTATAACTAAATATGAAAATAAAATCAATAATCTTTCCCTTTTGTATAGATGAAGTCGGAATCTATAAAGGCTTTTGTTCCCTATTTTCCCCTATCGTGACGTCAATGAGACAAGATAACGCGACTTAGTTCGCGACGTTTTTTTATTATACCACACAACTTTAATTTAAACATTTTAGCTTTTTAATAAAATTCTTCAACCATACATACATTTTAATAAACTTAAACTACTGATGTTACCTATTCAATAATATAATATGATTAAGTAATAGATATTTTGAATCAAAAGTAGCTATTTACTATGTAGCCGTCTATCCATTGCGTGCAATATTTGTCCTTCTTTATTAAGTATGTCTTTTTATTAATGTTTCTCCCTTTACATATTGGATTTTTACCGATCCGGCTCGGCCTAATTAACATTCCGATGATAACGAATGTCGACTCAAAAGCACTTGTAAAATACTCTTTCAATAAAATTTTGATATATATTTTTTAGAATCAGTTGTTAATTTATGCCATATTTTTAGGAACTTTATCAATTATATTGACATATGATGTTAATGTTTATTGTTGCAGTGATCTTAATAACGTCGTTGTTCGGCGTTAAATATTTCTTAGATGCTGTAAAAAGTGGCAGAGTCTACCATCGCCCAGAAACTGAAAGATATTGATGATATTAAAAAAACTCTAAACTTTGATTCGAGGGCCGCTTATCCCACTTAACCACACTAAATTTGGCCATACGAGAAAGTACTTAATGTGTTTTAGTAAAAGTACTGGGTGCCCTGGGCTTGGCCCGCATACTCTTTATGTAAAGATGAAAAGTCAGGAGGTCCTTGCAGTTTAACTACAATAACAATACACAAATGTACTGATTTATAAACACTCCGTTGGTTCTAACAATGGACTATAATTCTTAGTGCCACTTGTATTACAAAGCTAATTAAACTGCTGAATTTCTAATATTTTATTTCGCAATTGTGTTAATATATGTATATACTTTTACTTATAAATAATTATAACGGAGTACTATTAAAATTATATAATATGACTACTCTTGGATACAGCGCAGAAAGTTCTCTGCCAATCAAAACTCCACTATGACGTTGATATCTCATGAGAGAAATATTGATGCCAAAATATTGGAATTTGAGGTCGAGTTCATTTGAAATCGATAGGTGTGATTAAAATATCAATGTGTGCATATTTCATAATTTATGTGTGTCTGGTAAAATGATTGACAAATCAATTAACATTCAATATTATAAATGCAACTATTCTCTGTTATAATAATTATTGTACTCTTATATATTTCATATGTATGCTTTATAAGCAAAATTAATATAAGTTATATAAGATATTAATGTTTACTTTACTAATTATAAGACTATATTAAATTATCTTTTGATTCTTGTTAAACTGTGAGTGTTTCAATTTAACCCTTTTTTCTCAGTAAACGTAATTTTATAATTATGTTTTTATATGAAGTTATTTATTTAAAGAGTATTAAATATGTCTTTATATTTAAGATCTTTCAGTATTTTTTATTACTATAATATTCTTAGTTTTGAACACATGAGACATACATAATGAGATTGTATGTATATACATAACCAATGTAGCCACTAATATTGGCTAAATAGATTTTCCAAATTAATAATGAACAATATATCATAGTTAAACTTTTGAAGGTTTTTTTCGTGATTGCTTTCAGTTCGTTCATGATGAACAGTTATAAAATCTTGATTAAATGGTTTTGTTTTGCTAATGATATACGAGTAATTTATTTGTATATGAATAACTTATTACGTATACTCATAATTATATTTTTTTCGTACAAAGAGTATTTTTATATTACTTTATTTTGTAGCGTCATATGTTATGTCATCTATAATTGTATCTATTAATTATTATAAATAGTTATCGGGTTTTTCTGTCAGCAAAGTCTCAGTAGCAGCCTGGAGCCTGGAAGATGGAAGTGTGTGCACTCCCGTGCCTCGGAAAGCACGTTAAGCCGTTGGTCCTGCGCCTGAACTCTTTCCAGTCGTGTCGGATTGCCGTCCCATCGGATTATGAGAGCTAAGGAAAAGAGAGGGCACCTGTGTTTGCGCACACACTTGTGCACTATAATATCTCCTGCGCAGTTATCTCTCTTGAGATTGGCCGCCGTGGCCGAAATCGGTCTAGAGGACCTTTTTACCTATACCTATTTAAAAAAAACCGGACAAGTGCGAGTCGGACTCGCCTTATCTTTATAATTATTTTTCTACCTACTAATGTATTTTAGAATTTCATTAAACGGTATTACGTTTAATGAAATTTATTCTCTAAAGTGGAAGATTAGTTACATTTTAATTAAATATAAAATAAATTAAAGAAAACTGTACACATGTAGCATAACAAAATAAATTTGCAATGTTTTAAATAATTTCTTTCGTCTTAAAAGTTATTAGACCAAAACATAACTTTTGCCACTGACAAATAAAATATCTTTCTAATTTCATTCTATTGCGTTGATACATTTTATAAATACACAATATTTAAATCTGTCAGTTAGTGAGTTTTCTGTTTACACTTTCATAACTAATACCCATGTAAGGTTTGGCATATACATTGTCTTTGAGACGCACGAAATATTATACTACGAAAATTTTCTATTTAAATAACTTCGTATAGTACGATCAGCTATAGATAGTAATTAAAATATTGGAAAGAACTAAATGGATAGGGAGAATTCATTAAATAAATATATTTGGAGAAATAAATATAATAATTTAATTAATTATATGCATATAATATAATTAATTAATGCACCCATCCAAATATAACTATAGTTATAATAATCACAGACATTAATACCTCTCCACTATAAATATGTCAATAAATAAATTATTATTTCTAAAAACCTAATGCCTATACATAATATTATCGAAATGCAAGTTCTGGCGTGTGAGGTCAATGTCTCGCCTCCGACGTCTGCCAAGCATCATTGGTACGACCATAGCCATCGTCGCAGGAACCATGCCCGCACCAACAGCCGCCATTACCGTTGAACCATCAAGCGAGGTTTTGTGTCCAAGTATTTTCTTCTTCAATAATTTAGTCTTAACTGGTCTCAACTGACTTGCGGCAACTTCTAAATCGTTTTTTAAATCCATATCCCTCTTAGCTTCTTCTACAGTCTGAAAACTTCTTTCGACTTCCAACAAACCTCCATGTGACGTAGTCATGTTTATTTGGGAATCGTCATCAGCTGGTAATACAGTAAGTGATACAGCTTGGTGGGATACTATTGAAGGAATATCAGATTTATCATGAGGTGCTTCTAGTGATCTTTGTCGCTTTTTGTGCCTGTATCCTTTGGTGGTTGATAGTAATACCCACTGTCCATCACCGTGAGGAGGTCTCGATGAGCGATCACTGTCAAAATCGGATTCACCGGCATAAACAACTTGAGTGGGTCTTCGTATTGGCCGCTTCTGCATCGACGAGGACTGGTGAAGTGCTTCGTATTCATGTGGAAAGTTTGAAGGACGAGAATCAGTCATTAGAGATTCTGACATCCCGTAATACATCGAATCGTCATTTGGGTAGGCTTCACCTTTATCGCAATTTGGCCTGTAAGGGCGTCGGCTATCATCAGCTGCCCAAGTTGATTGAAAGGTTTGCATAGGCTGCTGTGGTTTGTTTTTGGTCCAAGATGGCTTCGATGGTAATTCTGTGTCATACTCTTGTGGTATATGTAGTTTATTATTAATGAACCCAGGACGAGATAAAGTTGGTCTTTTCTGTGGGTACACGTAGCTATTCTCCATATCTTGGTAGGGTGTGTATCGATCATCATTAGAAAAATTTGTGTCTTCATCTTCATTCCAGTAACTTGGCTTTTGTTTTTTCACATTTGGTTTCCATTTCGATATTTTACTCGTAGACCAAGCCACAGGTTCCAATGCTACCCAGCCATCTTTATCGTCATAAGGATGCTTGTGTTGCTTTACTTTGAGACGATTCCACGATGTATAAACTTTCTCATCATTTTCATCTTCTTGATTCGATGTAGAAGAGTAACGATCTGATTTTACCTTTTGTTTTTTTAATTTTGCTGCTAATGCGGCTATAGCTTGCAGACGCTCATTGGAAAAATCACTAAAATCTTTTAATTTATCCGAATTCCCCATCACATAATCTTCAAAATCTTCCTGCGGCCCTTCATTCTCATTGAATCCTTCTTGACAGGACGGTCCATAGCAACGTGGTCTACTTTCACGAACATCATCGATTAAATGCGTCATGAGATTTTTAATATCAGAATCATTATCTAATGTCGTTTCAGTAACATCCCACTTTTTGTGAATATCATCTCTTGAGGGTGAACTTTCAATTATTGTAATTGGTTCTTTTCCGGGAACGTCTAACTGATACGTTTTATAATTTTCATTATTTTGTGTTTCATCATTTGGATTACCAAGCGTCAAATGAATTAAACAAATTTGTAGAACCACTATCAATTTCATTGTAAAGATTTCACTTTCTTTCGTTCGCGTGTAAGCGCGCAGACAAGGCGCGTATAGACTGAGCGGTGACGGCAACAAAACTCTACTGATATAGTTTTGATAGTAGATGCACAATAACCGCCTCCCCTGCTCTCTAATGCAATGGTAATTTCAGTTTGGTCACGACGAATGAGCGACATAATTGCACTGTGACAGTCGTTTGCTAGCGGCTTATCTTAATTGACTATCGCATCTCTCTCGGATCCCTGACCTGAGTCGCGGAGAAAACGTTTTTCATTTTGTACAATGTTTTCTCAGAACGAATAATGCTAAAATGTTTCACAGGCTTAAATTTACAATGATTTACTTAATAGTTTTTGTTATCGTAGTGATTTATTTTCAGTAAGTATATTATAAAATTGAATTCACTCATAACAAACGAAAGTGAAAGCAATTGATTTTTATTAAATAATATGTTTTGTTATGTTTTCTATATCTTAACACAGTTGTCTTTAGTTCCATAGTAATTGCATAAATGCACGTAAATTAAAAAAAAATAGTCATTCCATTGACTGCGTGCAGCTCTCTCCCCGCAATAAACCTATCATTTGATCAACTTCGCTCTAATTGTGTGATTTTACCTGCCAATCTCGCAGCCCACAGCCATTTGAAAATAAATAGCACTTGCATATCAATTATAAATAGTTATGCAACTTTGTAAGACGATACACATTGACACAAACTATAGATTCATATATTCAAAAAAAATTAAAGCCTGCAAATGTCCCCATGATGGGATAAGACCTTGTCTCCTTTTGTAACGTCCTTCTACAACGTTGCTCCAATGCGGGTTGAAGGACATGGGTAGGCAGAATTCCATTTGACGGATGCGGGTTTTTTGAGGAGTTCTTCCTTCACCGAGATAACTTATAAACACAAATTAAGTACATAAAAATTAAGTGGCTTAAATCCGCAAAAAAATTAAGGTTAAAGACTTGTAACCACATTTATATTATTCGTTATCTATATTTATATTATAAAGTTGTTTTTTGTGAGTGTGAGTTGTTACAGTTGAACGCGTTAATCTTATGATTTAGCATCAGTTCTATTTGAATAAATCATGGCGTGAGAAAGTGCGTTCATTGAGGAATGTAGGAGGTTATAGGGTACATAACTTAATTTAACGCTAAGACCTTAGGAACGGAGCGTGATGATAAACGTAAATCAATAGATTAACTGTATGAAATCGGCTAGAGTAACATCAAAATAAAATGTATGCGAGACTGGTAATTTCTTTGCTCGTAGAATAAAAATTAAATTAGTTTAAATATAAATATATAAATATGAAATACTAAAGTTACGCAATATCTTTACAGAAAAGGTCGTGAAAAGTAAAAGTGAGGTTAAAAACGTGAACTGGAAGAGACTGGACTCAACTTTTACGTTAATGTTACGTTATATTTTAAATTATTTAAATTGTATTAAGAACCATGCACATAGTTCGTGGTCACTTTCGAGATTACGTGAGTACATGCAAATGCTCGATTTGTGACGAATTAACTATTCAATTCGAAAGGCATAGGATTTTTAACAAATTCTTATGATTTAGTTACATAATATAAATGTAATTCGTGGAATGATTGATTACAACTACTTTCTCCGTCCACAAAAAAATGTATTGTAGAAACGGTGAACGTATGTTCCTATATCGGGTTTTGCAATTTGCAGCCTTTGCTGCCATTTGCAACCTTTATGCCTAATAGAATTTCACGATGGTGGCATAAAAATGTCCATAAACAAGAGAAGCATTACCATATATACATTTTACTACATAACTTAAAATATTCAAAAATACTAAAAAATATTATTCTTATAAGGGTTTTGTACATTAACAATATCATGCCAACTCGTTTACCAACTTCACTGCCAAACTTCGAGGCTATTATTATATATTACTTTTGCCTTTTATCAATAAAAATACATTTTGATCAAGTACCTTCTTACATGTATTATAAAACGTTATTTTATAAAACTCTATAATTAATGAAAAGCTACCACTGTGTCGGAATGTATACTATACTGTGTAGAAACGGAAAGACACTTATAGTTATTCTTGTTTCTTTAATTAAATAATAAATTAATATTAATAAAATACAATTAAATTTATTTTAATTATACATTTATATATAAAATGAATATATCTTGAATAAAAACTAACACTTTATCGTGGATATAATCTTGTATTCACGGCTTACTCGCTGGAATATTTAGACGTAATTGCCTAATTCAAATGCAAGTTATATTTTTATAATTTACAAATACAATCGTCATAATTAGATTTGTCCCTTTTTTACTTTTACTACTCGCCATTCCGTGCTATTGTTAGTGCTATATTTTGTGTATATTATGTCTAATTTTATTTTATTATTTTAAAAATATGATTTTATTATTGTTGCGGTTTGTTTTGCATTTACTTTTAAAACTTTGCATTTATTTATTACAATTTAACTATTAATAACATAATTTAACGATAAGTATGTAACGTATTTATTTTTATTATATTGTTATTATTTTACTAATATAATTTTTATTTATCTCTTTGTCACAGCTCCTTACGGCCACAAAGGGTACCATTGAAAATCAGCGTTGGGTTCTAACCCAACATAAAAGCTGAATGGTACACTTTTTCAGGATACATCATGGTTGCAGACATCATTAGGTAAGATTTTGTTTGTATATATAAATTTAGTGCATTTTTTGTATTTTTTTTATGTTTGCAATGTATGTTTCTCCTGAATAAATGTTTTCTTATTCTTATTCTTATAAAAATAATAGATAACAACATAATATATCATACGTATAAATTAAACATTTTAACGTATAAATACATTTAAAAAGATATTTATACATACATTTTAAAATGAAATTTAAAATATATAAATCACATTTATGTATAATACTAGATACACAAATCTAGGTAACACGTAAACATGACTATCACGATAATCTAGACAAGTTGATTATAGTATTAAGCACGGTTTCTTTATAATAATACAGACAATGTAATATAATAAGTAGGTGAATTTATATTGGTATATTTGCTTGGAAAATAAGTTATACGCCAAATTATGGATATTGTAACTGTTTTGATCATATGACAATGGAACATACAAACTGATAAACTTAATAACTTAATTATATCTTCTAGTTGTGGATTTGAAAAACAAGTCAAAGGAAACACGGTTACCCGAACTGGGTTAGAAGACACCGAGATGGCTCAGTGGGCAGAATACGTGAACTATAACCAAAACTTGCGAGTTCAAATCTATGCAAGAACCACTGAGTTTAAATTTGCTTATTTGTAAATCGATTTTTCATGATAGTCACCTATAATTATGTAGTGGGTAAAAACCACATGGGTATCAACCAACTCGTTGTAGCATTAGAAAAATAATATCCGAACCTACTCAAGAGAAGCTTAACATCATTGGGAACTGGTTATTAAACTAGAATATATATAATCCCTCGTGTGAAGGAGGAGACAATTAGGTACAGTGTAGCCTTTTTTGTACTCATAACAACGCGTATGCATTTCTCGATGTTCTGTAGAGTAGTTAAGAGGTAGATATTTGTCAGGATTAACATACCAACACAAATACACATTCATATATCGTATGACACCTTTTATCACGTGAAAATGCTGTTTTTAACCCAGATTTACTTTTCATTTTTATATAGAACGTCCGCTGCTTGACCTAAACTTTGATCATTTATGAATTTTATAAAGCGTTTAGCTTCTTGCTTTAGCTTTAGTTTTTTTAAAGGAAATTCACTAGTTAACTAAGTATAGCAAAGCACTTTTTTTTTAAAAATTTCAACAACACGAAACTTGAATTGAATTTTTAATGAGTACTCGGGGATCCAACATGCTTGGATTGCAAATAGTTAAAATCATCATCATCTCTATCGTGAGATAATTAATGGTATAAGAGTGATCTTATATAATTTATTTAGAGTCAGCGCATTATGTCAACTACATGAGAGTAGATTCCCAGTTCTCCTCGAGAATACTTCTGCTTGCTTTGGTATCACACAACTGTATGGTTGAGAAAATTATTCCAAAAACACATAATCGAATATAAAGTTCTGTCAAGTAAATTAGTAGTCTCAAGTATCTCTCACAATATAAAGTTTGATAAATAAAACTTGATAAACTAGAAATTTATTACTTAATCTGTATAACCATTGTTCCTGGTCGGTCACGGTGTTACCTTGTCGCCATCACTCTCTTATTTAACGCCCCGCGATTCCTTTATGCTTTCTAAAACTTACAAAATTAGTTTCGATGACAATTTCTTTGATTTCACTTGTTACTTTGTTATTACGCAAATGCAGTTGAAATTTTATTTATACGTTCAATATTTTAAATAATAAAACACCTTATTTAAAAAGTGGTATCTAAATTAACAAAAGTGATACATAACTTTATTATTCTATCATAAAAGAGGTATCTTTTACCTACATAACAAAATGGAGTTATGATATTCTATTCTTAGACGAAAAGTAATTATATATACGAAATACTTATCACAGGAGAAATATCAATAAGCCCTTTATTGATATTTCTAATAAAATGTCCTGAACATAAAATATTTACCTACCATATGGCTTTTTGGGCTTCAGCCCAGGACCCCGTGGATTCAAATTCCCCCAGTTCAGTCAAGTCAAATTCAAAAATAGACGATAGTACAAAATAATCCATAATTTTATTAAATTAAGCAGATCGTATGATTTGCAGTCCTACAAATCCTGCGATCAATCAAACCCATTATACTCATTTAATTCAAGTCTACTGTCTCACTGTCTACTTACTGACTCATTTTTTTCTATACTTTGAGTAATTAGGTGGGCCCCTAAGTAGTATTAGCCCAGGGCCCCCTTAACTCACGGTCCGGCTCTGATAATATGTATAGGTAATAGCCGTCACGGGACACATGGCAGATGTGAAACATCGAATGAAATAAAATGATTCGTTTGTTTATTCATTTAACGTTTATTTTCATTAAGTACAAATATATATTTCAAGTTGGGACAACTTAATTCTTTTACTCAGTGACTTCAGTAACCGTTACACTTGAAGTTGTCTACATTAATGTATATTCAACCGTATGGTGTGGCGATGCGTTGCCACGGATTGCGTCACCACACCAATAATCAGTTTAACCCGCGGCTATAGATGTTTCACATCAAAATCATATCAAGCCAACTTCATATGTTATCTTCTCAAATATTTAGCGGTTGGAACTTATATAAGCGCTTCTGGGTCGAGGTGGGTATAACACAGCCTAAAAATCGTTATAGATAAATTCATTTCAGCAATAGTCGACGCCTTTCATTTACTATAGTTACTGTTTCCATTGTTATTATTTTTTTAGCAGTAGAAACAAAGACATGACCTGGACCTGGTTTAAAATGACATCTTATTTATAATCCGAAATTTTTCATTCGCAATTTTTAATTATCTTTTCATCGATATGTTGGTTATATATGATATCCTAAACATCAGAACGTGTTCAGGCAATAAGTTTGGTAGCAACTGTAGTTTAGAGGAAGGAGAGAAATGTATAGCGATACAATAGAACGGAAGCCTTCCGTTTCTTGTATCAATGTAAACATATTATACGCATCAGTAATTATGAAACAAAACAATTGGTTGTCATTATTGATAAATCCTATTGTTTTCCATATCTTTGTTATTTTTAAATTATTTCATAACATTGTTATTGCACAAAACAAGAACATCTGCATGTTCATCGTAAGACACATCCCTTGAAAAGGTTTGTTACCTCAAAATGAAAGAATAATAATTTAAACAAATCATTCAGGGGTCAACAATCAATCGTACAAAATCGAAATAGTAATGTATTGTCGAATCAATTAATTATACAATTCAATTGCATATAATTTAAGAATAAATTCGCCGATTCTTTAAGGCAAAATCTGCATTCGAAGACGGCGGATATTTATTAAAATAAAAAAATCAAATAAAAAAATCTCCTAATTAAACAAAGATTTTTTATTATATTTGTGAATTACATACAATGAATCAGAAACGCTGTTAATTTTTTTAAATTTATTTATTTTTACATACATCCTAACATTCTTAACTAATGCGAAATTTGTTTTTTTTTCCTTTTACGCCTAAACCACTAAGCCGATTTGAAAACTTCTTTCACTAATGGAAAGCTACATTATCAGCGAGTTACATAGGCGACATTTGTCCCCGTATTCCCACGGGAAGGGGAACTACGCGGGTGAAACCGCGGGCTAAACGCTAGTTATACATAAATGCGAAACTGAATTCGTGTGTTTGTTACGCTTTCACGTCTTAACTATTCGACCGATCATCAAGACATTTTATATATGTACTTGTTTTAGGGGGACATAATACACGCAGGCGAAACTGCGTGCCGACACTAGTATTCCTTATATAGGTACATATATAAAGGCATGACAGACGTTCTGACAAAATTTTCAGACAACATCCCGTTATTGTACCGTATCTGTTTTATTATAGGATGAAATTGAACGGAGGTGCTTTTGTCTGCATTATTTCTAAGAAATAAAAGATCTATTTCCTCTTACAGTAATATCAACAGTTAGTTAGACATTAAGTAGTGTATAACTGTTAAATATTATCTGTAGTATTTCTAGTTCATTTCTTACGTATTCGTCACACTTACTGTACTGAGCGCGGTTGCATCACGGCTGTAAAGTTCGAAAGCGTAATTGCCCCTTGTTTTATAATAGTAACAAAGCACTTTCCTCGATTTGCCTAAACATTTTACTAAGATGAGAACAGAGCCATGAATGGAGCTTTTTTTTATAAAAAAATAAATAATTACGTATATATTTATATTGAAATGATTTTTGAAATGTTAATTTCTAAAACAGTCATGGAATTATATATTGGGTTATTTGTAAACATGTTATTCGTTTATTGACAAATGTTTTCGTTATTTATTGTATCTGCTCTGTAGTCTGCTCATGGTCACAATAGCCATTATGTCGAAACGATAGATAAAATTATATCAAAATATTTAAGAACTGTAATCCCGAACATATCTTTAATGGCTAATAAAAGTCGCAAAAGTATAAAGTATGCAATTATTATAATAAATTCAAAAAAACATATTACATAAAGAACAATGCAGAGAAACCATGATATTAAAAATAATAACGGATATATATTGTACAGTGTACGAAACATTAAAATGAAAAATATGCAACATTAATCATAATAAGTAATAACTAAAGCGACTCCACAGCGTTGCGGTCGTAACGGTCAAGGCCTGGTTTCACTTTTTGCTACCAAAACAATTTCACCGCTCTCACGTTCTCCGTTCACAGCATCAGTGGTTCGGTGAAAAGACGATGCAATTGACTTAATGCTTACCGAAAATAGTTGAACTGCGACCGACAGAGTGGAATGACCGAGAGCATATTTTATGCAAGTAATATTAGAGCTTGTTAAACCAATATTGTTTTAAGGTCACTGAACTTTGAATATGTAACTTACAATACATTAAATACTAAATTACAGGACTTGTAATAAGAATGACATATAGCCAAATAAAAGGAATAAAATATTTTTGATTTAAAAAATATAGACTGTCTCCACAGATAATGATCCGTTGCTGTCAATCGTTAGGGTTATTCTGTAAAAACTAAAACGAAACTCACCGCAGAATATGATCTTGAAATGTCAGAAACATGCGACATTGACCATAATAATTACATTATTTCAAGAATACGCGTATTAATATAGTATATCACTTGTATGTGACCATAAATCTGTTGTCAACACTTCATGCGTGAGAATTTTAAGAGAGTTCTTACAAAATGACACTGCTCAGCTTTTATTAACATTTAAGACAGTTATATATTATTTGTTACGTATTATTTAAACCAAATAACTCATTCAAAACCTTAAACATTGCTAAATACATTACCTATTCAATACAGCTATATTTACTAAATTGTAATAAATATTAAACTAACCTGTTTAAAACATATGTATATATTTTACTTTATTTAAAGATATTATATTTTTACCGGCGATTTTATTCTCTGGTTCGGAGTTCAGGCGCAGGACCAGGGCTTTACGTGCTTACCGAGGCACGGGAGTGAACACACTTCCAACTTCAAGGCTGCTACTACGAAATTTCGACAGAAAATCTCAATAACATTTTATTGGCCCGACCTGGGAATTGAACCCAGGACCACCGAGTCTACGACCTCTTATTATTATTAAAACAATAAGTATGCATAATATAATTTACCGGAAGGGCTTAAAAGTGGACAAGTACAATTTAAAAACTCGTAGCGCAGATTATGCATGTTTTAGTAAACTTTGATTAAAAATTCTTTAATAACTTATTACAAAAGAGTATTTTTAATGAGCTGTTTTGAATTGAGTAAAGTACAGTACAGTACATAGAATGCGGTCATGATATAAAAGTTATTAATACTTAATTATAAATGAGTAAAAAAATATATAAAACTCAAAAATTCAAAAGCAAAAAATGATCTTCGAACAACCCAAAGGATTAACCTTAATTTTTTTTTTTCTGGCGTGTACTCAGTCACCATCCATAATTAGTTTTTACGAACAGTTGGAAGAAGAAAGCGACATCTATGCTTCACAATGTTTACTATTAAAGAGCTTTCGTTGAACATCCTCTTGGTTGTATAATGTAGAGTAATACAGTTACCTATTAACAGATGTCACTACTTGTTGTACTGCATTATGTACAGCGACATCTAGCGGTAGTTTACAGAACAATTTTCATTAGTCCGAATTTTTAAATCCAACTGACAGTAAAATTATTACAAAAAACACAAACATTTTATTGATCTTATTTATGACTAGCTTTGCCCCGCGATTTCACCCGCGTTTAATTAATAAAAAATATAATAAATAAAAATAAGCCCAGAACCTTCCTCGAGAAGGACTATCCAACCAATCCAAAATTCGAACCAGTAGTTCCTGAGATAAGCCAGATCAAACAAACAAACTTTTCAGCTTTATATATTAGTACAGAATAAAAATAATTAAAAAAAAAAAATCTCTCAGTCATCGTAATTTAGGTATTTACGTCCGGAAGTATTAAGTGTACTTCTTTGGCGTATGGAAAAAAAAATAACTAAAATGCAGTAGTGATTAACGATAAATATTAAAATTGATAAAAAAGATTTTATTTAAATAAAAAAGGTTTTATTAACGTAATAAAAATACTAGAATATACAACTTGAACATAGTTATCGATTTTCATGCCACCTAGAACTAACTTCACGTTGTAGAATTCAGGTGTTTAATGAGCGGTTAAGCAGGCAGCTTCATACTGTTAATTTTGTGTCACAGATGCGCGCGCATCTTAAAATTTCACTCTCATCATTTTTTCATAACGCGCCTAAAGAAGTATAACTTCAATAAAATGATAGAGATCTGCAGTTGTGCGCGCATCACGGAAAAACTACTTGATAGATTACAATGAAATTTTATTGTGATATCTTCATTTAATAAAAAGTTATTAAAATTTCAAGAAACAACGATTTGTATATGCACTGCGTATTCAGTGATGTATGTTTAAACAAAGTATATTTTTGCTTTGCGATCTTTTTGATGTTTTTTCCTTCGTACATAAGAAAACTTTGTTAATAAGCAACAAACTACATTTGGAGTTTAAAAAAAAACCAGTTATTTACTAACTACTACTAAATATGCGTCTGTGGCACTTAGCATAATAATATAAATAAGCGTACTCGTTCTAATATAATAAGAAAGAGCACAGTCGGAATTACTTTAAGACTAAGACTCACTCACTCACTAACTATATTTTATAAATAAAACCGCATGTTAATATGTTTAGAAATTAATTTAAAAAATCGGCCGAACAAATATTTAATACAATTCCCTTACTAAGTGCATAGGTTGTGCAAGCATCACATCATTGGTAACATCGTTGTTACCAGAACAATGCATTTATTTTAGGGAAGTAGAACAAGCATTATAATAATAATAATCGTAACAATATGACATAACGTGCCACTTGCTCGGCCGAGTATGTCTAAGCGTTTATTACTTTATTGTTTTAACTCATTCAGTGCGGTGCACACGATCGTCGTAATTTCATTTAGGTGAGAAAAATTCAGATCGTAAATAATAGTTTCTAACTATTTATCAAAAACATGTTACTACAACAAGTAGTAAGATTTATTACATGTCATTTCGTATGAATTCGGAATCAATCAAAGTTTTTTATAGAGATTTATTTTTTAAATCATGTTTCATTATTAATTCAGAGATTCATTGGAAAATGCTATTGTTATGCTGCATCAAACGAATACATTTGAGGTAATATCTTAACCCAAATTTATAACACCATCCTTGGGTTTTATTAGGAATTATTGGATGTTACGGGAACGAGTAGGTATATTAATGCTATCACAGCATGAAAAATTATAATATCCTCTTAATAAATATAAATCGAAAATATATCAAAAGAAAATATTTTTTTCTAAAAACAGTTTATTAAGTTTTATTTTAACTTTATTTTACATAGGTACGTTGTTCAAGTTATTTTAAGAAAAGTTGCTTAGGTATATTATATCTTGTGAACCTTCAACTTTTTTGTTGTCATTCAAGAGGAATGACAATACGGATTTAACAAAAAGTAGTATGACCATACATTATTTCGTGAAATGAATCATGGCTACCTTTTCATTTATTTATATATAACAAAATGTTTTATTTTAATTTACTTACCCCTGACTTGTTACTACCGATTTAATATATCGTATCCACAGTCAACCAAGAGGAAAATTGCCTTTTTACGTCAATTTGTCACAATAACCTTACTTTCACTGAATGAAAGGGATATTACATTTCAAAGATTTCCAATACTTGAGCATCAGGAGATTTTATTTAATGATTCGATGCTTCTCTATTTATTTAAACAAATTTATATCCTTAAATTACCTTTGATTAACATATGCCATCGGTTTTATGATTGCCAAATGCAACCCACACTTTAATTCTCAATTCTCTTTTTGCAGAACCCACGTCTATGGCAGAAATGTATACTTACCAACAGATAACCTATTTTCAAATAGTTTATGTGCTGCATGCTGTATGCATGACTTTCTATTCAACGCTATGAAATACGCAGACCAAAAAATATACACGTACACTATGACTACACTAAACTACGTACTCTTCAGAAGAACATATAAACCAAGTCGAGGAAGCAATCAATGACATGTCTACATTTGGACGTAACAATAAATTTCGCAATACAAAATAAAAACTGAAACTGAAATTATAGATTCAACATTCTTTATTTATTAATGAATTACTCTAAATATCTAGGAATTTTGAATTCATACAAATACAGTTCAAATTGTACTTTAAGTACTTGGTGGTAGAGCTTTGTGCAAGCTCGTCTGGGTAGGTACCACCCACTCATCAGATACTCTACCGCAAAACAGCAGTAGTTGCTATTTTTGTATTCCGGTTTGAAGGGTGAGTGAGCCAGTGTAATTCCAGGCACAAGAGACATAACATCTCAGTTCCCAAGGATGGTGGCGCATCGGTGATGTAAGTGATAGTTAACATCTTTTACAATGGCAATGTCTATGGGCGTTGGTGACCAATTACCATCAGGTGGCCCATACGCACACGTGGCCTTCGTATGCAAAAAAAAATATTAACACGAAGAAACACGAACAACAAAATACAAGTTATTATCGTGCAAAATGCTGCCATTTTACTAAAACAGCCATCTCATTCAAACGGCCTTATCTAGAGGACATGACATAATAAAAAAATATTTCATAATGTATCCGAATTGTTTAGTTTATATGAACATGTGTATTATATAATGGGTTTATTACCAAAATATAATAACTCATTTCGCTGAACAACTAGTACAACAACATCGACATTTCGTCAATGTCGCCTTCCTATATCATATACCTATATCATATTTTAAGGCGTAGCGTTAATTTTATCTGTCATCTAAATAAAATTACTAAAACTATGAATACAACCAATAAAATTAATCAGTAATAATATATTACTCTGGTATAAATTGACTTCAGTTTTAAACGTTCTTTGTTATCTAATTCTTAAAACACTCAGATTAAAACATAATGTTTAATCTTACAAAGTAAATATAATAACGAAAAGATTCATAGAAAATATTTCGTACGATAAAACCAGCTGCCTCTTAAGCGCAACAACAATAGCTCCATTAAGGGATGTCATCGTGCGTGCAATAAACAAAAGAGAGTTGGGAGAGATAAAATAGCGAAATACAAAGACCGACGCAAAATGCACAAGAACGCTACCTGTTTCCTTCCAGTTGTCTTCCATCCGCGTTCCAATATGGTTGCTATCTACTTACTCCTGCTGATCCCTATTGTTGCCTCCACGGAACATTCCGGGGCTTACTCATCGCCACAATATGCGAAGAAAATGTATCCAAAGAACTACGATTCCAGCGCGTTTTTGCCCAAGGAAACCGCATCAAACTTCAAGAGCCAAAGTGCAGCCGATAGATACGATATTGATACTAACGATACGTCCAATTACGCAAGATCCTCGTTCCTTGATACTGCTGGAAACTTCCTAAGCGGAACCGGAGGTCAAGTTGTGTCGAGCCTGGCTAAGGACTTTATCGCCAGATCAACGGGGAGTAGCCAGGTTGGTTTTGACTGCATGTCGCAGGTTCGTATCGCACTTAAAATTTCAAATTGCACGCATTCCATTGAAGCTTGACAAAGATAAGATACAACAAAAATCTTTAGGAGTGAGTCATACATAATTCAACTGTATCTTTTTCGGAGGACTTTGTGACTCATTCTTAAAAGTAAACAAATATCCTATTGCTTTAAAGGAGAAGATTTTGACGAGTAAGTAAAGCTTAAATTATTACCAAACAAAGAACAAACTCAAAAACGTATCTTCCCAATGTTTTCATTTATTGG
Organism: Nymphalis c-album; assembly: GCA_963151315.1. Taxonomy (NCBI): domain Eukaryota; kingdom Metazoa; phylum Arthropoda; class Insecta; order Lepidoptera; family Nymphalidae; genus Nymphalis; species Nymphalis c-album. Next base: position 4,051,384 of record OY720601.1, read on the forward strand.
TAATTGAAAAATTTATTATGAAAATGGGAGATATTACAGAAGATTTAAATACCGACCGAAAAATTGTCAGATATAAGACTTTAACTTTACTGCCGGCTGTCACTTTACTTAAATATTGAAATGTATTTCTTACCAATGCCGTAACATAATGATACTGCGATAACCGTTATTTCAATTTAATGGTAAATTCTAATGTAAATCAGATATTAAAACAGTCTGAATGTGTATTCTTCATTCGTTCCATTCATTCATTTTCAGGTGCTTAGTCTGAACCTGACAAACCTGGTTATACTGATCGTGCTCAAAGCATTGATACTGGCTGCAGGTTTCTTTGGAGCCGGTGCTTGGAAAGGAAATCACTATGGAAGAAGCTTGGACGGTAATCATTTGCTTTTTGACGTTAAAACTATTTATTAACTTCCTAGGCAATTTATGTTTTTCTATATATATTTTTTTATATTTTAATTTTATGTTTATATAATTTGATATAGTATAAAAATACTTTATATAACATGATGATGATAAAGTTCATCTGACTTATTATAGTTCACAATTGTGTGCGACAACAGTGAACGATAAATATTTATTGTCAGGAACTTCCAATAACTTTTTAATTAGCTTCACCTGGACCTTGAACCCAGAACCTCCGGATCTACAGCCTTGCTACTAAGGCATCCACAAGTCAAAGGTAGAATTGCAAAATTAATGTACAATGACAAAAATATATTAATAGTCAAGATTATATATTTATGTTATTTTACTCAGTAACTATGTAATAACAATAATGACTTTGTGGTTTACTAAAATGGTACGGTTAAAGTATGTACTTCAATATAATGACAGTGTTTGCTTTGTATACATACGTATGTTATACGTGCTGAATTATATTAGGTATAAATAATATTTAATTCATTAAAAAAATAAAATATCATAATTATGAGAGTAAGGAAATTCCGCAAAACGGTAGTAATACATCGGCACACATCTGCCTACGCGTGACACCTTTAAACCTCAACGGCACATTTTTTCAAAAATAACATTTAGTTATCGCAATTTGAGAACTATTTAGTGACAATTCGTTCTATTTTTCCTTAAGCTGTCATAGCTTCTGATTTTTTTCTCTGGACTAATGGTCAATAAGGGTACTTACAGTAAATCCAATAGCACGCGATGCGTTTGTCATGTCCATCGGGCATCCTAAATGTAATCCTATTTGGGAAGGATTATCTGACCGTCAGCGGACTTAACCACCAAAATGACCAACTGCTTTAAAATAAGAATAATGAATAATAGCTTAAACTTTTGCACGACAAAAAGTTACCTCTTATTAAAATAACCAAAATACTTGTAGTTATATGATAAATGTTTTTAAATCCTAACTAATATTATAAATTAGAATTCCAGTTTGTTCGTTACGCTTTTACATCTAAGCCACTAAACCGATTTTGAAAATTCTTGCACCAAAAGAAAGCTACATTATCAGCGAGTAACATAGGCTACATTTTGTCCCCGTATTCCCTCGGAAACGGGATATACGCGGGTGAAACCGCGGGCATAACGCTAGCATACAATAATTTGATCATTTTTGTTTAGAAAACAAAAATGCCAACTATCTCACTGAAGATGAAATTATGTTATACCTGAGCTACCTCGCCGGACAACAGAGCCAAGATTACGGCTGCCTTTACCGTTTATCTTGTCAGAAGCCACATCAAGCAGCGCTCTACGCTTCTGGTGCTGAACTGATGTTGCAGGGAACTAAATTGTTTCAAGGGTAATATTTTTTTAATATGGAACAAAGAAATCACTCACACGAAACTTGCTTTCATACATCAAACCCTATGCCCTAAGTTCTTAGTATATTACTTATAAGTCAAATATAAAATGATTGTAACTTTATTATATGTTTATTTTGGAAGACAATAAATTTTTAATTAACTTATCTATGCTACCGATGCTTTAATAATATTTAAAAAATATATTATATACAACAATAAAAAATTCTAAAACTAGTAAGATCATTAAAGTAGGTATTGTGGTTACTAAAAAAACTATAATAATTTAAATTACTTTAATTCATATCTTTTATGTTTTCCAGTAACAGCATCGACCTGGAGCCCTACGAGGACATATCGAACGGGATAAAAGAGGCTGCAACATGGGGCGAGCGCGGGCTGCCCTGCCAGACGCGCTACCAGTGCACGTAGCACTATTGAATAGCTTAGACCTGTAAAGAATTTTAAGCTGTGTAGATGAATTTTATTATAAGAATCAATGTTATGTCAAGTGTATGTTACAACTACAGTCATATAATAAATTTTCGCTTTTTCCTTGAACTTTATTTAAATCGCCCTCGATTATATAAATAAAGATATATAAATACATTTATAGTGTTTTCGATGTATTATCATTTTATTTTAGTGTGCTTATTAATCAGCATTTATCAGAATTTGTCCATAATATTTGTCGAGTTAATACAGCTAAAGCCAAAATGGCCCAGTGGTAAGAACGCGTGAATGTTAACCGACGGCCGAGGGTTCAAACTCGGACAAGCACCACAGAATTTCATGTGCTTAATTTGTGATTATAAGTCATTTCGTGCTTGACGGTTAAGGAAAACATTGTGAGGAAACCTGCATGTGTCAAATGTCATTGAAATTCTGTCACGTGCTTATTCCACCAGCCCGCATTTGAGCAGCGTAGTGCAATAAGCTCCAAACCATTCTCCTCGAAAAGAGGAAAAGGACTTAGCCAAGCAGTGGGACATTGACAGGCTGTTTGCGTACTGTAATACAGCTAAAAATCAATTAACTCGTCCATCGTCTAATAGTAATAATAGTCTCTCAATAGACCTGTTGTTCGTACCTTTGGTGTATGTATTCCATTATTTAAATGTTATTTTAATAAACCTGCATGATCTTATCAGGTAATTTACTATCTAAATTTTAAGATCCTTGATAACTAATTGCATTGTACTCACGAACTTAAGGCGGAGATTTCCCAGACACAATAACTCTTGGACTTCTGTTAGTCGAATTGGTCTGACGAGCGGCGCGGTACTCTAAGTATGAAATATATCCATCCCTATCGCTGTCATCTGATTCCAACGTCTTATCTACCAGAGCTGTAAAACAATATATCATTCTCATCATGATAGTCACGTAAAATTTACAAATAATACTAATGTGTTCAAATGCAGTTGGTACTTGAATTTATTCCAATAGATTTATTTTATTATTTTTGAACCTATCAATCCATTATTATCTAGTTATGTGTATTTTATTTTTGATCGTATAAACATACATATTCTATATATATATACACAAATACATTTTATATTTAAATTTGAAGATTAACGTAAATCTTCATTTCACTTGGTGGTACAGCTTTGTGCAAGCTCGTCTAGGTAGGTACCACCCACTCATAGGATATTCTGCCGCAAAACAGCAGTACTTTGTATTGCTGTGTTCCGGTTTGAAGGATGAGTGAGCCAGTGTAATTACAGGCACAAGGGACATAACATCTTAGTTCCCAAGGTTGGTGGCGCAATGGCGATGTAAGCGATGGTTAACATTTCTTACAATGCCATTGTCTATGGGCGTTGGTGACCACTTACCATCAGGTGGCCCATATGCTCGTCATATACAATAAAAAAAAACTTAATACATGTGTACATTAAAAAAAAAAAAGAAATTTACAAACCAATGTAGAGGTTAATATCATTCGACTCTGGCTCTATGGAATCATCATTGTCCGTATCGGAAGCTTCATGTTCCATTGTGTGATATACTGCCTAAAAATATAAAAATAGATAGTTATTTTTTTTTAATTCATCATCTGTTTCATGGTTAAAGCAAACATAATGAAATCCTATATGTGACGTCTGTAATTCACACTCGCAGTAGAGCAGTGTTGTGAAATAGGCTTCAATAACTTAATAGAAGACTAAACCCCGCAGCAGGACATAGGTAATGGGTTTCATTAAACAATCTACTATCTAAGCCGTATGGCATGGAACAAGTTATATCATATTTTAAAACAGATGAGAGATTTGAAAAAAATTTTTTTGTCACCAATGAGGCAAAAATCCACGTTGTAAAATAAAATACACTAGTCCTCTCTGCCAATCATGGAATCTAAATTATAACATTTGCTTACTTTGAATTGTTCATACCTTCTTACTTTTTTTTAAAATAGTAAACAAAAAAAAAAACATACAGACGAATTGATAACCTCCTCCTTTTTTTGAAGTCGATTAAAAATTGACAAATAAATTTTAATATTGGATTCAAACTAGACTATATAATATATAATTATTTACTTTCTGCAGTATTTATCATGGTTGCAATATTACCTTTAACATTTCTAATCCATCTAGCATAGAATTTCGATCGTAATCGTGAGCTGAAAAATAATGAAATTCTAATTCCTCCGGTGACATCTTAGCTAAGGCTTCCGCAGTCAGAACCATGTTATCTTCTTCCAGATGTCTGAAAACAAAATACACTCGATATCAACACAAATGTAAAGTGTAAAATACACATACGAATACCAGAAGAATTATAGTTATTACTGCTTTAAGAGCTACATAAACAAAATCTAAATATCTTTCTCCTTTATCTTAGAATCGTCAATTTACAAGTTTTATTAAATACTAGCTCTATCCGCGGTTTCACCCGCGTTTAATTAATAAAAAATCTTTCTTTCTTTCATCATCTTTCAATCTTTTTTATCGTCTATTTTAATCACACACAAAAGACCATAATCCAAGCAAGAGTTTAAAGTTTTCAGCCACAATTCTATCGTTGCTTAAAAATAAATGCAATGATTACTTCGTATCGTGTAACAGCTGCGAGTCTCTAGTTAGTGACTGCGAAGATTTCGGTTTGTAATGATGATGCTTCTGTTCCACTGGTAGTTGTCCGTGCGGATGATGCGGCCCCCGACGCAAAGATGATACTAGTCCATTTAGCAACAATATGAAAAACGCTGAAATTATAGAAATACCATTTAGCAGCCTCAAATATAGTGAGATATTGGGCTAAATTTATTTGGGCTAAAGCCTTCTCTCCTTTCGCTTTGCCCTTTAAGAATAATTTATAAAGCTTATTCCATCACGCTGCTCCAATGCGGGTTGATGGATACACTTGGGGCAAAATTTTCAGTGAAATTATACACATGCAGGTTTCCTCACGTTTTCCTTCTCTGCCGCACACGAGATGTATTATAAACAAAAATAATGCTCATGGAAATTCAGTGCATGCTTGGGCTTCGACCCACAATCGGTTCAGATTTACGCAATCTAACCACTGGGTCACCTCGACTCAAATTTATGGTAATTAATTTAAGTAATACAAGAATTCTCGGGCTCAGTAGCATGTTTTGGGATAAGCCTTTGTTCAGAAGTGAAGAATCATAAAAATGATAGTGGTAAAAAAATATATAAGATAATTTTAAATAAGTATAATAAATTATCTGCAAAATTTATAGATCACCACAATAGATCGTTTGCCCTGATTTAGCCAAGAAAATATCTCGTTAGCGATGAGGCCGATGTTTTAACATGGACATTGCTTTATTGGTTTTAAATATACTTTTAGTCTGAGAGTTCAATAAATATATTATAACAACAAAAGATTAAATGTAACACACAAAAATCTTATTATCTTACAAGAAAAATTATATAGTAATTAAGCTAGTTAAATATTACGTGAAATTACATCACTTTGGGAATAGCATAACTGTATCAGTAGTTCAAAATATAAGCCCTTATTAATTTACGATTACACTAAACATACAAAAACCATCGCCACACGTCCTCAATTAATTTGACAATTGATAAATAAATTGACAAAGCAACATTCAAGATCGGAGCCTATACCTGTATAATTGAGGGGCACTGTAACGGAGAATAAAGGGTAGGGGTGACGGACAGATGGGACCCACCCCCCTGGGGGCTCGGTCCACGGGGTAGAATACATCCCGCGGAGATGCAATATTCACACCTCATTTCACAAGTACCCTGGCTATTACATTTGTCAGCGCCCAGAAAATGAAGCAAAAAATCCATGATTTATTTGATATTTATTAGTTTCTACGACTATTTTTTTTCTTTGACGTCATTTATAGATGATGTAGTAATAAATAATATGTTATGACGTTTATATTAAATAAGTAGCATAATAACTTGATCAAATTTTAAGTATGTGGTTACTGTACCTTATATTAATACATAGAGTGTATAACAAATTTCACTGTTGAATTCATTCAAATCAATTCAAATGTAGATACTTACTCAAGTAGGTAAGCTTTAAAATTTAGTAAGTAAGTTTTTTTTAATCATCACTATTTTATCTCTGCCATCGATTCAGAATGCACATACATATATAAAATGAACTATTAGTAATGTACACTATTAGACAATAATGTTTAGTACTACCTTCTCAAAATACAATACAACAGTTTAACAATATTTCGGATATTTCAATTCCCAGGTCAGACCAATAACTATTTATTGGCCCGACCTGGGAATTGAACCCAAGACCACCGAGTCTGCGGCCTTATATCGAGCCAATAGACCAACGAGGCAGTTCTGAAGACACAGAAACAGTAAACAACAAACAGGTGTCTCAAGAGTACCCTTTTATCAAAAATCTATTACAATTTACTTTCAATACATCGAATGAATAATTTATTTTCGTCCCCTCGATCAAACTGAACAGTTGTTCTGTAGAAAGACGAGACTGGTCTTTAATCGGACCCTACTTTATTATAGAGTACAGTGTATAAAATGAAGCCGTAATGGAGGACAAATTATGCGCTCGCGGTGACAAGTGCGCTCCGTATGTCACGGTGTCCGTCACAAGCGTCGACGTTCAACACACACGGCTATGAAGAACGATGAATTAAACTGATTGACAAACAACACGATAAATATACTAGAATTCGATATAGTTTTTAGGATATTCGATTTTTTTAAAGATTTCGGTTGTTATAATTAAAATTATAAAAGTTTACCATTAAAAAATAAAATAATTTTATAACGTTACTTTAAAGAAACAATCACTGAAAAAAAAATTAGCGATTATTTGTAAATGTGATAAATCTTGCATTAATAATAAAATTTAAATCGAACCACATAAAGCACGATATAACATGGCGACATTTTTTATATTTGTTGCACTTTTATATAAATGGAAACATTTCTCTATATGATATAAATAATATCAACTTAAATAAGAAAATATTTTTAAACACATTTTAAAAAAGTTTTTCAAGCAAATCGTTCGTGTGTCTCCCACATAAAAGTCGGCCGCCAGCCCACCATATTATCACTCGATAACACCCTAATCCTATGCAATTACAATGCATACTATACACGGATCACGAATTCCTTTATTCGTCACAAAGCTCTGGTTACATTTCGCACATAAAGCGAGAAATTGTCACTTTTCGCATTTTAATTAGCAACATTATTTATTATTAATTTTGTTGACAGATATATAATTGTTAGATCGATATTCTGAGCAATATCAATCATCATTAATAAAATAGTTTCAGGATAAAAATTTAAAAAATGTCATCCAAAATATTACTGCCCGCTTATTGCCTCCACTGGTGACAGGAGGGCTGGTTCATTTTCGCCCAGAGAATCGGAATTGCGATTCAAAGGGGAAATGCTGTTAGCATTCTTGCCACTATTCCACACGGTCACGACTTGTATATTAATTATTTTTAATTTTTATTTGTATTTAGATAAAAAATAATGTGCTAGTATCATTTTAGGAAACACATAAATAATTTCAAAAAGCTTGAGAATTTTCTTGAGCTAAATTTTAATAAATATGAATAAAGACAATTACACACTGAATAAACGTATTTCAACTTACCTACAGCTCTCATTTCTTTCACATTACTAGGAACCTTCGTCGATTTTTGATAACAAATAATATTTTTTCAACATGACCCCTTTTCAATAACAGTGCGTCTGTCAAATGCCTCTAGAAATCAATTTTACGGCGCAAGCGCAGATAAATTTATATAAAATGTGCTTTAATTCCTCAGTATAAAGTATAAATTAGATTGAAAAGCTCTTTAATTTTCAGCGCATGACTTTCAGCCCTCTTTTACTACATAAAACGTGTTGTTTTCACTTCCCAATAGATGGCATTACCAGTACTAAAATAATTGCATATCCAAAACATCGTTGAAAGGACTCGAGAAAATTCTCACTTCGCCTTACTTTTTTGAATCAAATCATTTTTTTATCTTAAAAAAATAAAAAAAATTTAAGATAAAAAAATGTTTGTAATATTTGCGACCAAAATTTTCAGAGCTTTGCATTAGTAAGTAAGGGTGTATGGTATTTGCACGTCTGTTCAGTTTCCATCTGAAAAGAATGATTATGGAAAATGCATACACGAATCTAAATTTTGTAGTAATAAACCTAATGTAGTGATTGTTTAAGTTTGCAGACTTGAAATTTTTGACAATTTTTTTTAATTGCATAGGACAAGCGTATTGGCCACCTGATGGTAAGTGATCACCAACGCCCATAGACATTGACATTGTAAGCGATGTTAACTATCACTTACATCACCAATGCGCCACCAACCGATTGGTGGCCTTGGGAACTAAGATGTTATGTCCCTTGCGCCTGGAATTATACTGGCTTGCTCACCCTTCAAACCGGAACACAAAAATAGCAAGTACTGCTGTTTTGCAGTAGAATCTGATGAGTGGGTGGTACCTACCCAGACGAGCTTGCACAAAGCTCTACCACCAAGTAAATATGAATTTTCCGGCTTACAATGGCAGACCAATTGAATTTGATTTAAACATGATTTGAAAATATCAACGCCACCCATAATGTGAAACATGTAGGTTTAAAAATATTGATGATAATAAAATTAATGTTAGCTTATCTAATATTGAAATAAAAATATATATGATAATATGTTCCTTAGCATAGAGAGTTATTTAGCATATACAGATCAAAATCAGTGAGCAAAATGTCTGTATATTTTTTTTTCCGAAATCATGTTGACTCATGACGAATCGAATGAACGCAACTAGAACTATGAGCAAATGTCTTAGTAATTTCATTTTTTATTTTCATAACTACGTTCCACGATAATGAACGAAGCAGACGAGAAAATAATTAAGAAACCTTTCTTATTTTTACAATTTTAATTAGCTATAAATCAAAAACATGCCTCACATAACACTTTAATTTATTGAACTACATCGATTCGCATTGATGTTAACATAAATCGTTATCGATATGAAAAAATAATAAATCATATATCAAAATGCTCGCCAGCTAGTATAGAAACCCAATAATGTGACAGATCAATGATAAATAGATTCAAATCAACGCTAAAAAATATTAAAAAAACACATAGTATCCAGGAATAATTTTATATTTACTGCTTAAGAGTAAACTAAGAGTATTTTTTTATATCAAGCCCGTCCGCATGTGCCAACAGATAGTTAGTCATCGCCCATGGATATTGGCGCCGTTAAAATCACTTACTTAGAATCACTTGTGCACCGCCAACCTTAGCAACAAAGATGTTATCTCGCTCGTACCTGTAATTAGACTGGCTAACACTCCCTTCCAACTGGAACACCACAATACTAAGTATTGCCGTTTGACGGTAGGTTGGTATGTACCCCGGTGGGCTTGCACAAAGCCCAATAACCAATTAAAATTTAGCTTATTCCTTCAGGCTGCTGTACTTTATGTAATGTTATAAGGTTGACAAACAATATTTCTGTATGCATTGTCTTGAATAAATATGTTAAGCGAGAACGATTAGAATGATATATATAATTGGGCAGAGAGGACAAAATGTCTGACCTGTGTTTTAAGGTAAAATAACCTTCTTCCATTATGATGCTCAAATACGGGTAAGTGGATATACTCGTAAAGGTAGCTTGTTTTATCCTCGTAGAAGGCAGTTTCCTTTGACGGTTTTCTTCTGAGCCACGATCCTTCTGAGTTTCTTTCGCCGGTTCTTCTCACGGCTGGGAGTTTCTTTTCCGAACCGGTGGAAGTTTCTAGTTTGGCTATCAAAAATAAGTGTAATGCTCGGTGGTAGAGCTTTGTGCAAGCTCGTCTGGGTAGGTACCACCCACTCATCAGATATTCTACCGCAAAACAGCACTTACACTTGATATTGTTGTATTCCAGTTTGAAGGGTGAGTGAGCCAGTGTAATAAGAGGCACAAAGGACATAACATCTTAGTTCTCAACGTTGGTGGCTTATTGGCGATGGAAGCGATGGTTAACATTTCTCACAATGCCAATGTCTATGGGCGTTGGTGCCCACTTGCCATCAGGTGGCCCATCGTTCATCCACATATCTATACAATAAAAAAAGCCTCAATGTTGAATAAAGTAATTTGAATTTTATGTTAATGTACCCATTGCACCATCGGGTCTATTAAATATAATCACACTACGAGAATTGTTAAGAATGAATCGAATCTATATCACGAAACTCCTTGATATTTAAGCAATTCAGTCTCTATTCAAAATTGCTAAATATAAATAAAATATAAGGATAATAGTACGGATAAATATATGAATGTGTAGAAATATTCGAAGATTTCTTATGTGTTAGGGATTTGAAACGGCGAATCAACATATTCGAATGGCGACAGATAATCTAATTTTTTCATGTTCGACTTGCTGAGGCGGTCTTGCTAGTAATTTTGTCTGCGATATTTTGTGAGTACTATTTATTGTCGTTTACGTACATATTTTTTTTTTTTTTTTTTTTTTTTTATGTCAGAGGGGGCAAACGAGCAGGAGGCTCACCTGATGGAAAGTGACTACCACCGCCCATGGACACCTGCAACATCCGAGGACTTGCAGGTGCGTTGCCGGCCTTGGAGGAAAGAGTACGCTCTCTTCTTGAAGGTTTTTATGTCATATCGGTTCGGAAAAGTCGCCGGCGAAAGCTGGTTCCACAGAGTGATTGTGCGAGGCAGGAAATGCCTTAAGAAACGCACTGTTGTGGATTTCCAGACATCGAGGTGATGGGGATGGAATTTGGAGTTCTGGCGCGATGTCCGGTGGTGAAATTCAGCTGCCGGGACTAATCCAAACAACTCCTCAGAACACTCCCCGTGATATATGCGATAGAGTATGCAGAGTGACCCAACATCTCTACGCAAGGCCAAAGGATCAAGCCGGTCGGTAATAGCCTGATCGTCGACAATTCGAACCGCTCTACGTTGAATGCGGTCAAAAGGAAGAAGCTGGTACTGGGGAGCTCCCGCCCATATTTATATTACTTTATATGAAGAGGGTTGTAAGTGTTGAAATAAATAAATGTCAAATATTAGTGTTAAGTTTAAAAGTTACAGCTACTTATTACATCTACTTACAGCTAGATATTATATGTACTATTTTACTACTATTTAATTATATTGGTTTGGTTAGCTTTTCACAGTTTTGTGAATAGGCAATTTTTTGACATATTTAAGTAATTGTCCACTTGTCTTGGTCCAACAAAGAGACAGAGAGAATAGAAAAAAAAAACAGAAAAATTGACCCGCTGAGTTTCTTTCGCCGGTTCTTCTCAGGGCTGGATGTTTCTTTTCCGAACCAGTAGTAGTTTCCAGTTTCACAATCATTAAGAAACTGTAATACTTCAATATTGAATAAAGTATTTTGAATTTTAATTTGAATTTGAGACCTCGCCAATACGCTATGCCAATGGCAAATTATTGTTGTTCGAATAAATGTAAATGACATTGTATAATATATTTAATTGACAAATGGCCGAATACTGAAACGTCTTTCAAATATGAAGTGGGACTTAATTATTTAGAACGCCATTAATTTCAATTTTCGCATACTAAATTTTGAAATTAATGACGTTCCAAATAATTAAGTCCCAATCATATTTGAATGACGTTTCAGCATTCGGCCGTTAAAGGCTTAATGGTATTACCTTGAGTAATAACATGTTTCGAAATTCAAATGCAAAATAAATAACCACCCAATTAGTTAGTGTAGCTAAAACCCAAAACGATCACAACAAAATTTGTTATATAATGTCAATAACAAAATTTGCGAAGCTATTTACATACGATAGGTAGAATCTACAAAACTAAACATGTCAACAACTGAAAACAGCTCGTTACTTCTCACATCGATAATAACCTCTGGAATTACGATATACGATTCATTTTCTCTTAACTCATCGCTGAAATAGATCTTTATTCCTTTAAAGATAGGAACAGAATTTACTGGCACAACAAGGGGTTTCCTTGCAGATATAACGACTTAAACGCCAACTACAGCAGTTATTCAGAAAGCAATTTTACACTTCTTGATTTAAGGTGTATTATTGCTGATAACTAATTCAGACAAAAGTCGTTTTATTACTAAAATATTTATGTTTATAGCGATCTGTTGTGGGGAAGTTAAAAAGAGACGGGCGTATGTAAGCGTGTGAGGGATCGTATGATCAATACATCGGGGGCTGCGTGGTCCGTACGTAAGGCATCTCTAATGGTCGTTTTCTTACATTTGCATGCTAATTGACTTCACCGCTCAGGACATTCCTTTTGTCTTGTATGTGTGACGTAAATTGGAGCTAGTTAACGTCGCCTCGGATTTTATAGTGCAGTTTAGTAAAGTAATTTGCCATTTCTATTTCTCGCTCTTTTATTTATTAAGGGTATTTTATTTGTTCGTATGTAAGTGCTTAAATGCAATTAATGTACGCGACTGTACATACAAAATATATTCTTGCATATGAATATTCTTACTGAAGAGTTCTAAGCCTATTTGTTTATATCCCGTTGATATGACTATTTGGTTTCTAATGAAACTTTTTTTTATGAAGTAATGATAGGCGGGCGAGCTTACGCGCCACCTGATGGTAAATGACCACCAACGCCCATATACAGTGGCATTGTATATTTCTTTAGAAAACATCGACAAAGCACTACCAACCTTGGAAACTAAGATAATATATCTCTTGAGCTTGTAATTACACTGGCCCACTCAACTCAAACCGGAACACAACAATAACAAGTAGGTACTGCTGTTTTGCGGTAAAATATTTGATGAGTGAGTTGTACCTACCCAGACGAGCTTGCACAAAGGGAAGCTCGGGAAAATTAATGAATTACTAGCGGATAGCCAAAAACATTGCACCAAACTCCATGCTTATCTTCCATCCCAGCCAATTTTCATATACTATATACGAAAATAAAATCTATTGTTAAGGTCTAACAGATCGATAATTCTTAGGCACGAAAAAGTCCAAATTAAAATTAAATAAGGCACATATAAAAAACAAAATAGAGAGAGTTGGTTATCATCTTATCCCTTGGTTCTGTAAAAAAAATTTTTTAGCTTAAAGAAATAATTAATATTTAATGTCAAAATTATATTTTCCCAAACGAATATAATTAACTAATTTTATTAATTCTATTGCATTTTTAAACAAAAATATTTGTTTCGTACCAACTTTGAAGCTACAGAACCCCATTATCATGAATAAATAATTATAAATAAATAAAAATTTTAACAAAACAAAAACCGACTTCATAGGAAAAACAAATTAATATGCACTAAAAAGTAAAAAAATAATTGCGTATTCTTCTATAATTTGATAATTAACTTACTATTTTCTACTCAACAATATGTAGGACGAATGTGTAGTGTGGTTGATAATTTATTTACAATTATTGTTACTTTTGGAGTCGATGTCAGCCAAGATGGGTTTATAACTACATACATAGTTAGTTATAGGTGAGATGTGCTTGTGTCACACGCTCAACTTAACGAGGCGAATAAAAGTCAATTTGTAATGTGTATGTTTTTGTTTGTTTTTAAAAGATTCCCGTATTATTATTGCTAAGTATATTATAGTGTTTCCTTAGCTGACATCGACTCCAAAAATAACAATAATTGTAAATAAATTATCAACCACACTACACATTCGTCCTACATATTGTTGAGTAGAAAATAGTAAGTTAATTATCAAATTATAGAAGAATACGCAATTATTTTTTTACTTTTTAGTGCATATTAATTTGTTTTTCCTATGAAGTCGGTTTTTGTTTTGTTAAAATTTTTATTTATTTTTCGATTTTTAGTGAATCTGAAGTACACTCACTAATTTGTAGAATATGGGTAGACCTACTAAACGTGCAGCTCATATGAGACAGCGCCGTTTATATTATTATTTAAATATATTAATCTAAAACAGTGAAACGTAAAGAAAAATGCATTTTGGTACTGAATTAATAAATATTAGTTAATATGGTTAAATGTATGAATATAAATTAACATGTTTTGATTAAATAGATTTAGTTGGTGGGGTAATTTAGTTGGGCAGCCATAACATAATCAAATAGTTATTTCTAGTAATAATTAAATAAACTGTATGTTTATAGATGTTGCGTTATACCATTCTTCACCATAAAATATGACGGAATGTCTGTATATTAAAAAAAGGGGCAGTATCTATATTATCCTAACTAATATTATAATTGCAAAAGTAAGTTTGTTTGTGACGCTTTCACGCATGTTTATGCGTGTAGTGGTTTCACTAAGCCGATTTAAAAAAATCTTTCACCAATGGAAAGCTACATTATCAGTGAGTAACATAGGCTACATTTTGTCCCCATATTCCCACGGGACCGGGAACTACGCGGGTGAAACCGCGGGAAAAACACTAGTAATCAATATATAAATATACATAAATATAACATGTATATAAGAGTACTTATACGATATATTATATAATTTTCAAAATTGGTCTCAACTTTTAGTAGATGTTCAAATATGTTTCAATTACAAACATAACATATATACTAATGCTTACATGCATAACTCATATTATAAAGAGGAAAGATTTGATTTTTGTTTGATTTTTTATTACGATTTAAATCAAAAACTACTCGACCGATTTTAAAAATTCTTTCACCCTTAGAAAGCTACGTCTTTACCAAGTAACAAAGGCTATATTATATTTTCAAAAACTTATAGATCCCTTCTTAAAATGGAGCAATGTAACCCAACGTATTTAACTGTTGCCTATAAAAGTTATTATTTCGCGTGCGCTGCGAAAACTATTTTCGGTATATAAAGAAGTGTTTTATACAATAGTACTACAAGTACTTGATTATAACGATGTTATGGTAGGTGAATGATAAATCTAGATAGCCTATAAAAGATTCGGTCGTGTATCGTTAATTTGCTACTAAGAATTGAAGATTTCCGTTACTTTGTCATGGATCCTATAATCAGAATCTAACCAAACTATCATCAAACAACCCTTGAAGTATACTCTTTCCAATAAAAAAAAAATCATCGAAATCCGTTGAATAGAAATCGAGTTATTCGTCCATTTGTCGCGCACATACCTCATGCAAATTTACGACTTATATGGTTTTCTCATGGATTCCACTGTCAAAACTGGACCAAAAAAAAATGGGACCAATGGGAAAGCAAACCCTTTCAAATAAAAAAAAAATCATCGAAATCGATTCATCCAGTCGAAAGTTATGAGGTAACAACACCAAAAAAAAAAAAAAAAAAAAAAACATACAGACGAATTGATAACCTCCTCCTTTTTTTGAAGTCGGTTAAAAACGAAAATCCATTGTGTATTCAGTCATATTCTTTACATTTGTGTCTCTCAATCCGCTATCGTCTGCAAAATAAGGAATATAGAAATTGCCATGAAACAATAAATATTCGTATTTCTGGCAGCGACCGAGATTTGTGGCGTAACCCGTGTTAGAGGTGGGCCGTTGCTAGGCAACGCTTCGCCTCCCTCGGATCACTTTTAAACTTTCATGTCAGGAAGTTTTTAAGGTTTGCTTGTGGCTCTTAAGTTCTTTTTGTTTCAAGCCTCTCTGTAATGGAAAATGTTTCCGAGTAAAACGAAACGAATAAATACGAATATTGTTTTTATATGATTGTTAGTTGTTGTTGTATTAAAAATAATTAAGATATAACTGCATTCTCAAATTATGTATAATAATTCTTACAATGCCATTGTCTATGGGCATTGGTGACCACTTACCATCAGGTGACTCACATCTCGTACGCCTTCCTTCAATAATTTTTTTTATAATAATAATTATGTTATTTCTAGTATAGGTATAACACAGTAGTGTAGTTATAATTTAATTTATATTTACTTAACGTAGAAAAAAGGTTTCGTAACCTAAGCTTCTTTTCCAAAATACAAATACAATTGGTATCAGTAACAAGAATCACTTTTCTTACTCCCTTTATTTGGTTTTAAACAACATTTATAGGCACTTTTACACATTGCGAATCGCCTACTTCGTATCTATATGAAATAAATACCACGAATCACTGCGTCGCAACCACTAAAATGCGTAAAGTGTTGCCATAGAGTGCTCGTAATATGTGAAAAAGGTGAAAAACATTTTCCCGCTCATTTAATCTTGGAAAGTGTCAGATAATTCACAACGCCACTTACCTGAGTATGAAAAACGACAGAAAACTCACGCCGCTATTATGAAAAAGGCGGTTGTAGAATAAGTCATTTCTAAAAAATAAAATCAAATATTACTCTGACTAAAAACATTAAAGATATAAATTATGTATAGGCATATACTTTTGACATATACAACATAATATTCATAAGATTTAGAAAATCAGCGTGTTAGTAGTAAGTTGAATCTTAAATGATATTGATTATTTTATTTTTATATCATAATTTTGAGATGTGTTTAAAAAGAAAGCTATATGAATTATTCATAATCAATGTAAGAGGTCAAGGGTCAGGTCAGAAAAGCCACTTTTAGACAACTTATTACATATTAAGAAAAAGAAATGCTCTTATTATATACCACTTGAATAATAAATTGAATAACAGATCTTTTTTCTAGGTTCTTGTTAACATATAAATTTTATCGTTACTAGAACTTTCTTTCTTTGTAAATAAATAATGTTAAGAAATAATTTTAATTATTCAATACGTTACAAATGTAAACAGAGAACTCGAAATTATATCCAGCATTTTTCTATACAGGAAAAGTTCCCGAGCTAAGAGAGTGTATCGTACAAAATTGATGAGAGAACGAAACCGCGTCGCGGCCCGAAGGTGCTTTTAGCCCATAATTGGCCGGCTTTTAAGACTACCGAGTTCGTTTGACGTCGCATCGAGTACTAGCGGACGGGAAAGTGGAGGTTTTATGAACAAGTCATATTTCGGAAAAGTATAAAAGGACAAAGGGTAGAGTTGAGTTCATTGATTGATCTACTAAAATTCTTTGACGGAATATTGGCATATATGACCTTTATAAAAAAAATGTAATACATATTTGATATGTCCATAGGTTTCAAAAAATGCATATGCGATATTATTTTCAATGCCAATTATTTTTTAACATTAAAGGTATTTTTATAGTTACATCTTAAAATACCTTTTCCGCTTTTACCTTTTTACCTATCCAAGGTTTATTTAATCAACGAGTTTTTACCACAATAGTACCACTGAATTGAATTTGAAAATCCAGGACCAAACATTGGATTATTATCGAAGATTGAAGTGCTCATATTACATACAGACTAATTTATACATTTGCTATTTAAACTGACTTTTAATTGACTCTTGCAAATTGTTTTTCCGATCAAACATCAAAATATCCACTTATGTAATGTAATACAATAAAAAACTGCAGTATAATTACTTAAAACTATGTCAAATATTAGTTAGTTTTCGTAAGATAGATTTGAAGTTGATATCATAATTTGTTCTAAAAATATGAAAGAATATCGAACGATACTAAAGCTGGAACTTATAAAAATATCGCATGAAATCTGCGAACACGTGTCACCAATAAAAAAGTAAACCGTTCTAATTTCAAATAAAAAGAAGGCGGGAACCGACGCGTGCACATAATTAGGCGGCAATTTTGACAGCGGGCTAGGTATAAATTTTCCTGTCAAAATATTTTTGCAAACAATCGACTTTTATATTCAACAACTATGATGACCACACCCATTTTTAAATAACAAAACAAAACCACAATTAGCATAATAGCTACTTGAAACTGTATTGTAAATACAACAATAGTAATAGTAGTCTATCAAATAAAAAAAAAGTTAAAACGATTGACAGTATTTTGAGAGAAAAACATTAGCAAATTTTAGTCATCATGCGAATAATTAATTGCGTTTCTCAATTAACCTGCCTAATAAACTGGGGACCTAACATAAATATTTAATGGTAGAAAATGGGTGGAAAGGGAAGAATTATAAAATTACCTCTCAAACGTTTCGCGGCAACGGGAATGGGTAAGCTTTTAGGAGATTTGCACGTGATTTGCTATTTTACGTTGACTTTCTCGTAAAATCCCGCATTGCTAGTAATTAGTAGCTGCACGTACTTTCATATATTAACAATGCAAACTTAATAACATATTAAGATCGCATTAGAAAAACCGTTAATATATACATAAAATCAATATTTAAAAAAAATCCTTTTGTCAAATATCAATTAAAATTGATTTGAGAACAATCAACGAAACTATTTACTCTTTGGTCGGACATTAAAGATATTTTATGCAGATTAGTCTTTAGTTCATTCAATTCAATAGTAGTTTTAATTGATAAATAACATTAGTACCAAAGTTCAGTTTTTGAACAGTAAATTTATTTTTACTTATTACATACATAAGTAACATTTACATGGGATAAATTACAATAAAAATTTCATGAAAATAATTTAAAAAAAATATATTTAAATGAATATTTATATATAAAGTTATATTAAAAAAATACAGAATGTGTATAATCCCAAGAAGCTGTTATATTCGGGTTCGGATAAACGGCTCGTCCGCCCCGTAGCAGCTATTAAAAACTTATTAAACATCATCTCGAGCAATTACCCCCCTCCACGCACCCCTTTCTAGTCAGGGAAACTTGCTGGGATATCATTGGGCCATCATACTGCGAGGAATTTTGAAAATTAATCTTCGACAATTTTGCTTTAAGCCCGATCCGTGTAGACTTTTGTCTACATTTATATTTTTATTTCAGACAGTATAAGACAAAATTAAAAAAGTGAATTTAATAAACCTGATATCTCTTAAAAAATAATTCGTTTATAATATTGAATATAATTATTTTTATTTATACAATTTAAAATTTATAACAAAATCAATACGATTTCTATGTACGTTTATTAATTATGTTTTAAAGACTTAGGTATCGTTACAATGAATAAAAAATACAAAATATTTAAAATACTATAATTTCAACGACACAGAAATACATTTATATAAAATATTCCAAATTATAGAAATGTAGATCTGTATAGAGCTGAGCTCGGAACTCGGATGCGGCCAGCCACAGGAAACAGTCGTGTCCTAGCTACGAACGTTTTCCTTGCCTATAACATTGCTATATTTATACTTACTAACTTACAGACAGTATATTTACTTTAAGTTCATTTTGATTTAAAAGAAACGTTTTTAATTTTCGCAATTTAATCTAATGCAGGTATTCCTATACAGAAAGCAGATACGCCTTTCTTACACCAGTATATTACTAGCATAATTGCATCAATAGTGCTATAGTTTAAGAGCCACCTAGCCCAGTCTGTAAAAGTCGGAAATCGTGATCCCTTGGACTATTATATCATTTGTTTATTAGCAATATGATGAGCGATGCTAATATTGTGTTTTTTTATAATTTCCCATGTAAAAAAGTCAGTAAGTCATGTTGATACGTTAAGTTATAGCTTAAGAACGTTATGTATTTTTAATATTATTTGAACTTCATAATATTTTCTTATTCATGTCGTGTGTTCGCATTATTATTCCAATATTTTTATTAAGCAAGCTCTTACGATTTTATTCCTCATCTTAGAAATGAATTTCGAAGTTCCACCAAAAAGAACAAGAAACTCATTAATTCCTCTGTTTAACTAATTAACATATATATTTTGAATACATAGATTTTAATCAAAAAAACAAAAATAGTTTTCGGACATCATATAGATATATTCGTACGAGTTTAACTAATATTTAAAGTTATCCTTCTATTGCTTAAAAAACAAAAGATTATTATTAGTAATAAAGAAAAAAAAAACAGAGGTTTTAATGTAACAAAGAAGGTCAAATAGAATAAAAAAAAAACGAAAAACAAGTTATACATATAAATGAATATGCATCTCAATAGTGAGATTTATCAGGTATCAAAATTCGAACATTATCTGACACGTGGCTGAAATAACAGATGAAAGACGTATAATTTTCGTCCTCTTCGCTGTGCCAATATAATGTATTTCATAAACCGAACTAACGTAAGGGGTGGAAAGAGGCGTTACCGACACATGTCCCAACAAATGTCACCAATTGTTACTGATTTTCTGTCACAAAATCCAAATTATCTGTTCTATTATATAAAGCTAAAGAGTTTGGTTAATTGCTTCGAAGCCCTTATTGAGAAAGGGAAACTACATATCAAAATCAAAATATTTTGTTCAATATTGTAGTTTTACACTTAATTATTGATTGTCAAACTAGAAACTATCACCGGTTCGGAAAAGAAACACCAAGCCTTGAGAAGAACCGGCGAAAGAGACTCAACGTTTTGTTGTTTTTTTGCGTAATTTTTGCGTACACTTATGTACATATGTATTAACTCGTAACATGAGGCTACACTCACGGGGACGAAGGAGTAATTGTTGTTGCGGGTAAAACCTGGCGAAGCAGCTAGTGTATACCAAAAACTAATGAATATTTTTCATATTTATGGTTTATATTTTTGACGTGACAACGTCTAATAAATCGATAAACGCTGGCTGCAAGCACGAAAACGTTACGCTCACTGTCCCGTTACGCTGATTGTACGCTTGCGCCGCATCTATCTCTCTTTCACTCGATTGCAGTCATTTCATCAATGTTTTGTTATGACGTTGTCACGTTAAACTATCGTCCGTAAACCTTTACAGACAACCATTTTTTTTTTAAACAAACTATATACACATATATAAATAATGGAAAAACTTAACTACTAACTATTCAAACAGTATATTGAATTTCCGTTACAATATTATTATTTAGTTCAGTTAACATCCTAAATCTATCATACCAAATATTAATCATATACATACATAAGTATGTTAATGTTATCTATACTATTATATAAAGCTAGAGTTTGTTTTTTTTTGTTTTTTATTGTATAGGAAGGCGGACGAGCATGTGGGCCACCTGATGGTAAGTGGTCACCAACGCCCATAGACAAAGGCATTGTAAGAAATGTTAACCATCGCTTACATTGCCAATGCGACACCAACCTTGGGAACTAAGATGTTATGTCCCTTGTGCCTGTAATTACACTGGCTCACTCAGCCTTCAAACCGGAACACAGCAATACAAAGTACTGCTGTTAACCGGAACACAGCTCTACCACTAAGTTGTTTGTTTGATCCGGCTAATCTCAGGAACTACTGGTTCGAATTTTGAAAATATTTTTGTGTTGTATTGTATTTTTATTGAGGAAGGTTCTAGGCTGATTTTCATTCATTATATTTTTAACTGCGAAATATATTATGCAATATATTGTAGTCTTAGGTATATTTTTAAAATAAATAAACATCTTCACTGTATTTTATTTAATAAAAAAAATACTACAATAATAATATGAAGGAGAATAAGATTATATAAGCTTAGTAGTCAATTTAAAATGAAGGCTTCGCATACTGTCAAACTTTAAATCATCATTGCATATAGCTTGCGGGTGGTACTCTTATTATGTTACTGTACTATGCTTTGATGGCAGTTGTACAGGTATGTTTAGGCATATCTTACTCATCACATTATACGACCAAACTTATACTTAATTACTTAAGTACAGTGTATGTAAAGTTAATTATTATATTTATATAAAATCAGTAGGTAGTCTATTGTGCTCTAACAAAAATAAAATAAACAAATAACGTTACCGTAGCTATTTTAAGCAGCTAATAAATGTTATATAAAACTATTATTTCTTAATTGCCCTTCCTTGATTCGTATAACAGTCAATAATAACAAAATATATAAACAACTTGCAATAGTTAAATATATCATGATTTTAGAACATTTCATAATTATCATTTGATAAAAATAAAATAAATTAATAATGAATGATTAATAAGGGAGGAAGAAGCACCATAGACATAACTACATACATGTACTGCCATGGGACGTATTTTTGAGTTTATGCAATATTATGAATTGAAGGGTGAGGGAGCCACTGTCACAAAGACATAGGACAATAAAGGTCTCAGTATTAACAATACGTAATCAATGCTTTAAATTGTAAAATTACTAAGGTTTTCAGTTTACTTACTTTCAAGGACTTCTTCCATATTTATCACACAAGTTGTATTGATCTTTAAATACTTTACTTGGTTTTTCTTTACTTGGTGGTAGAGCTTTGTGCAAGCTCGTCTGTGTAGGTACGACCCACTCATCAGATACTTAATATCTTAGTTCCCAAGGTTGGTGGCGCATTGGCGATTTAAGAGATGGTTAACATCTCTTTCAATGTCAATGTCTATGGGCGTTGGTGATCACTTACCATCAGGCATATGGGTATATGATCGACCGCCTTCCTATGCAATAAAAAAAAATTAATACGTTTAAGGAAATGGTATTTTTTGTCTACGATACTGGCCATCAATTGGGTGAACAAAAAGTTATTGCTTACCGACATCAAGAACTGAGTGAGTAAGACATCAATCACTACTACTGAATGTCTGGCGTCTTAAATACATTACATGTTGCCACGCTCTATGAACTCATTGTATGCTCTGTGGTTTCTTTTATTTTTTGTATATTGTTATAATTAATTCTAACTACACGTTTTCTTCTCATTTTTTGTTTTGCATGTTAGTTAAAATTATATCTTTA
Source organism: Nymphalis c-album (assembly GCA_963151315.1). Classification (NCBI taxonomy): domain Eukaryota; kingdom Metazoa; phylum Arthropoda; class Insecta; order Lepidoptera; family Nymphalidae; genus Nymphalis; species Nymphalis c-album. Next base: position 4,074,304 of record OY720601.1, read on the forward strand.
AAATAAGAAAACAAAAATTTAAAAATAAGTACTATAATTATAATATGAAATAAAGAATCTGTAACAGGGTTGTGTTTTTGTTTTATCTTCCTAAGTGGCCCTGTGGCGCAACGGATAACGCGTCTGACTACGGATCAGAAGATTCCAGGTTCGAATCCTGGCAGGGTCGTATAATTGTTTTTTTGTTTATAGAAAAAACACATAATATCAAATTACATAAATTTGAGTTTAATTTGTATTATAGACAAAAAAAATTATGATAGTATGTTTTTTGTTTAAAAAAAATGTATGTTGTTATATTTAAATGAAATAATTTTATCAAACTCTAATTTCATGAACATAATTAATTAATAATAATAAATTTTAATTTGTGTTTTATTTTATTTATTTCTCTTTTTTTATTTATTTTAATTTAAGATTATAACATTAGTTTATTATTTGAAAATTGTAAAAAAAAGAATTGTATAAAATAATTTTTTTGTTAAACATCGAGATAAATAAATTAATAATAATAATTATTATAGTTATTTATTAAAAAAAAAATTGTAATGGGTAATATATGTTATTCCATTAATTTAAGAATAAAATTACCAATTCCAACGATTATAATATTCAAAAGTATAATTCCTTATACATAATTGCATTCATAAAATCATAAAGAGGCAAATCCGTTATACGAAACGACATGGAACACATGGAACTTCTCTTAAACTCCGAAACTTTGATTCCAAAGAGCGGTGAGTTAATTAAAACTACTCGTGTAGTTCTGAGACATATCTCTTATAATATATTCGCGGAAAATTCTCCTTGAATATGTTATAAGAATCGTGTATTTACTGTATGACTTACTTTTTCATGAAAAGCGTTACAACATAGCTCCTATTTTGAAATAAATAGTTTTATTTTTATAAATAAATAAATCACACACTGTCAGTGTAATTATAACAACACATTCCGCTCGCTCGACTTAACCAATATTTTACGCTATTTAAGTATATTTTTGTAATTAAAAATAGGATGTCTTAATTTAAAAAACGAACGTTTTGTATAACAATTAGAAGTGATTATAACAAAAAAAATAAAACGGATTACGAATACCTGTTCCGGGAGTTCCAGCAGAAGTGAAAACTTGAATATTAATGTTGTGCATTTTTGATATTTTGAAATGGTTAGGGTAAAATTTTGCACGAATTGCTTTAATTATCAGTATAAAAGTATCATTTATGTGATAAAATATAATATTTATTTATTACACAAACATGACAATTTTTATATAACTCTTCAGAATCCGTCTTACGAATTTTCAAGCAGGGTCACGTGACCTGACGTGAGTTTAACATTTTTTACCCATCACAAAAATGTGCACAACGCCGCTAAAGAAGGTTTCACTTCAAAAAAAATATTTAATAAATTATTACTATTATTACTATTATCTACTTAGTTAAAAAAAAAATAGATAAAAAATCCACGTAAATTAATTGGCTTGGCTGAATTATAATACACAATCGTTTTATTCTAAAATCAGTTTCATATTACATGAAATTTATTATCTGCGATCGCATCGCGGTATTGAGATATTTAAATCATGACATTTGTTTCGATAACATGATACTGCAAATGATATTCATAACCAATGATAGTAATCGTTAAGTAAAAAGGGTTGATAATATAATCAAGTAAAATGGGGATACTTTTTAGTTTCATTTTGAATTTATAATTTTTAACAAGTGTTGGAGACTGAGTTTTTCACTCATTCATTTTTATTAAACACACCAAAGAGTTTAATACAATATTTGCATGATTAATTAACAAATACGATTAATTAACAAATACGATTAAGGCGGATCGTAGTTAATCTACGTCCGATCTTATAATATGCGAAGAATATCTATTATTTCAGTTTCAGCACTAACTCAGTGCTTTCTATTTCCATAATGAGGCAAAACTACTAATTTCTGTTAGGAAATATATTTTCGTAGATCTTAATCTATCGGGTAGAGGGGTAAATATTGATACGTAGTATTTGCGATTTCGTCATTTTACGGCTTTGGTGGCCGTGTCCAGTGTATCTATGTTTTGCGTGGACGGGGGTTTCATTCGCCATGTTTGGAACTACAAGTGTTAAGGACGAAGTGAAACAGCATTTCTTCTTTCAAAACGCATTTATGAGTGTTTTCCTTATTCAGTGTTAATTTTTTGGTATATTTAGGTATCTAAAATATTTTTAATTAAAGCTTGAAGAAATGTTTAATAAACATATTAAATTATTTAAAAATAAGAATTCAGTTTGGGAAAAACGTAGACATTTTTTTAAAATTATATTGTTATTACATTATTCACACAAGGCCATCTGATCCCAAACTAAGCAGAGCTTGTACTAAGGAAAACAGACAACTGATATACTACATAGGTACTTTTCTTTTGTAAATACATAATGCTATAGATAAATACACTCAGACTGAGGACACACATGTGGGAATCGAACCCACGACCTGCGGCGCGAAAGGCAAGTAATCTACCAATCACGCGAACCGGCTTATCATTAAATGATTCAAGTAATTACCGTTTTTCTTATATTCTACGGAACTTTTCATTAACAAGCAATAATTATCTAAATGTGGAATGATTAGTAACTAAGTGCTAAAAGCAAAACTAAAAACAGTTTTGGCTGTAAAATAAGTAGGTACATAAAAATATCAATGATTTCTATTTTCAAATATTGATTACCATAAATATAATTAAACGTCATAGTCAGCATATAGTTAACATATTGATATGTTTCTGAAAAATAAATGCATTCTGTAGAATTTATTTTATGATTTTTTTTCTCTTAGGCTGATAACTGCACGCATTTTCTACCGCCAAATAGAAGTACAAGGTATTATTGTGTTCCGGTTTGAAAGGTGAGTGAGCCAATGTAACTACAGTCACAATGATCATTACATCTTAGTTCCCACGCTGACGTCGCATTTATTTTCGCCTAATTTAAATAAAAAATAAGGCAATAGCTGAGAACTTTGCATAGGCTGAATAAGCAAGCAATCTTTCAAAAAACGATAATCTGAAACAAAAATTTGATAGTTATAAAAATGAATGGAAAAAAAATAAACAATATATAACGTTGATCGGATTTAGTATAAATAACAACTTTCCATTAATCTGTACGCAATTGATCACTTATTAGAAAAGATGTAAAAAAAACAGTTTCGAAAATAAAGTCTGATTCCGGCCTTTTATATCGTTGGCATAACCCATACCTAAGCTTTTTGCATATAACCGAAGTTTACGCTGTTTCGATTCGATTTCGATTCTTTTAATTGGGATATATTATGTATAAAAAAAAAAATTAGAGATTTTAAATTCTAAAGCCATTTCTGCTAATATTTTCTAGGTGATATTTAAACTAGATTCAATATTGAGTATGCATATTATAATTATGGCGAAAAATATTGATAATTTGTTGAAGGTTGAGTTGACGTACCTACAAATAATTAATTTTTAAAATCTAATAATATCCTTACAGAACAATTACAGTTGAATACTTAAAATAGAATTTGCATTGTTAATATTTCATCAATGGAACAATTTAAACTCAAAAATATCAATTATTATGAATCACAAATTATTGCCATCACTTCGATGTGTATACGATTCGATTTCATGTAATTTTTTTCAAATCCATAAGTAAAACATAGTGGCCGTATTCCTACATAACTAACCGCTACTGAACGTCAACAGAAGTTCAAGCCGTAATAGAATTGCACCACAAAAGTAAAACACGATAAAAAAAAACAAAAAGTCACATCTCTATTTCAGCACATTTTACCTCAAGAAGTTCATACGTGATTTTCTGTTTTGTAGAACAAAACGTGGTACAATGCATAAACTTTCAACGCAAGATCTACGAGAAGGCATGGTGACAATAAAACAAAGAGAAACGTATCTGGCCTGGAGCGGTGCGACGAACTCCGTACGGGGCGAGCATCCGCCAATCAGCGTCGCGAACGGCTCGCCCGGGACCGCCCGCCGCCGCCCCCGAAATTTCAACGAACAACGCGCCGGGGATGAATGAGACGCAGCATCCCTATAAAGATTTTACATCGATTACGGGGGTATGGGAAAGAGCCGTTTCGCTCTAGCCCGAGGGCGGCGACGTGAGGTCCTCTCGCGCAGTCGCGAACAATTAGCGCGCGGGGCGGCGTGTCGGCGGCACACCACGTCACTATAATGTGGTTAGTCAGTGAGCGTCGGGGCCGAGCCGACGGCGACGGCACGGATCACGATATTCGAAGCGCGGGAGAGGCGCGCTGCTCGCTCAGCCAGCGCACCGGCCACAGCACGGTGGAGTTCAAGAGTGCGGCGTGCGCGGGGGCCGTAGAGCCGCCCGCGCCGCCTCTTGCTGCCTTGCCGGATCCGCAGCAGTTCAACATCTTCCCGGCGTTTTTCAGCCGTCAGCTGAACTTCAGCAGTGGCGGCGGTAGCGGTCAGGGCTCAAAGATCATGGAGGAACTCAGACCGAACTTGGTGGGCGGTTTACTTGGCGTGCCAGGACTCCTGGACGAGCATCAGTCGGATGCAAAATATTTACAATCAGGTGCGGAAAGCAAATATACGCCAGACAAGGGCCGAAAGTGCAGTAATGCGTCATCATCATCAGCAGAGGAATTCGGCGGATTATATGGCGGTGATCATGCGGCTACTCCGCCTGCGCAGCCACTTAGTCGCTCCTTACAAGATCACACAGGTATGTACTTATCTTATTTACTCTTGCAACTAATCGATCGATTGAAGACGATATAATGGTAACTTAAGTCGAAGCAAACTATCCTGACCTGCAAATATCCATTTGTAAAAACTTATTTGCCAGATTATAGTCAACAAAAGTAAGTATGAAATAGATTACTTTTTAATATTAAGATTAAGATTTGACATTTCACTGTAGAACTTCCGTTCCTTTTCCACACGACTACCAGAACTCACTAATCAGCAGTGCGAGTAGCGAACGAACTGCCTTTGCCAGACACACATTGCTAATTCATAATATTAAGAGTAGATCCCATATATCCAATGCTCTTCTTATTTCAAATGTATTTTATGATTGTATATCATAAATCCTAATCACGAAGGTGATGAAACAATAATTATTAACTACTTAGTTAGTGTTAAGCTATCGTTTATCAAAATACTATAAATTCCTTTAATAAAGATGAACACACAAATCGGGTTACCATTAGGTATATTTAATTACTATTTTTAAATGTTTGTTAATTGAAACAATACGTTAATTAGTGAATATATATATATATATAGGAAATATATATTTCTCTTGTTGTTATATATTATGTCTACATTTTGAAAAAATAACAGGGCGGTGGCTTTCATATTATCAAACCAGCTATAGTGCCAGTATATATTATAGGTACTATTTTGTATAATAAGCATAATACATACACTATTATGATAAAACAGTTCCAAATTTATCTTCAATAAGTTTTAGGTTTTGAAATTTTATAAAGATATTGAACTTCTATAGTATAAGTTTTCATCAATCATCAATTTGATTAAAGATGCATTTTTAATATGTATTTGAAAGCATAGGTCTTCAATAAGGATGTCCTGATCTATAAATTTTAAACTGTGTATCTCGGACGCCTGGTTATGTTATTGAAACAGTTTTGTCTCAACAGGCATAGCTACGTGACACTATATAATAATTTATCATCTTACAATTGAACAGGGTTTTGCAGAAACTTTTGAACGCAAAGAATTACTTACTAGTAAAGTAACAGCTTCCATTGGACGTTGAAAGCCTCCTCGCCCACTACTACTAATACTACTACTTTTTTTTTATTGCATAGGAAGGTGGACGAGCATATGGGCCACCTGATGGTAAGTGGTCACCAACGCCTATAGACACTGGCATTGTAAGAGATGTTAACCATCGCTTACATCGCCAATGCGCCACCATCCTTGGAACTAAGATATATGACACAAATTAATTAACTGTCCTCCTAACTTTTTCATAAAGTAATTATTGTCGTGCTAGTCCTTGTTGTTATTCTACATTCCGAATCAGTAGTAATTTTAAATGCTAATCCATGTAAACGATCAATAGTGTTTGTTTGTGCCTTATTGAATAAATAGATTTGAATTTTTTCTATCATAGATTAAAAACCAATTTTAGGTTTTTCGTAGAAACTTTTTTTTTAATGCTTTTAAATAATCAGCCTCAATTGAGTTAAAATTTTGAACATATATATCTATCCGTATATAATACAATTGTAAACAGGTTTCGATGACTCTGTTTTTATTGTTTTAGTTATACTTCTATATTGATCTCATTTAATTTATTTTTTAAATAGACATCCAGTTATTGAGCAGAGCCTTAGTAAATACCTACATGTAGTATAATATAGTATGTGTATGTACAAACAAAAAAGCTTCAACAAAAGGCAAAAAAAACTAAGTATTTGTGAAGTGGATTTGTTACATACAGTTTGCTGTATTATGTATTATGTACAATAACAATTAAATATTCTCTCGCCGAAACATTCTAAATAGTCCAGTAGTAATCGTTGTAATACTGATCCCAAACGTTTACTGTCGATAGAGCTTTGCCCTATTTAACTACTTTATCACTTTTGGGTGAGTGCAACTCGACGATCACTTATAGAAACATAAATTCTTTAATATTGCTAGATGCCAAAAAAAGGTTATTATTTAGCCAATGTACATATCTACGGGCAAAGGGGACATAACATCTTAGTTCCCAAGGTGGGGGGGCATTGGCGTTGTAAGTAATCTATAATAATTCTTTTATCTTTAATGTATCCGCAAAAACTTAAAAGATTTTCCCAGAAATTGTGACGTACATACTGTTAACACCAGGAACAAGTATAAACTTAAAACCACTGTTACTAGATTACACAGGGTTAGTAGGTCTTTTATGGGACAATGTATACGTTTTTACAACAGGATCCCAGAAAACGTTCAAAAATACTCTATTGTGAAATTTAAAAGAGTTGTTAAGGAACGCTTGTGTGCTAAAGGATATTATACAATCAATGAATTTTTAGATGATTGCACACCTTGGGAATGAAACGATCGCCTCCAGGCTGTTTCAATTAAAGAAGAATATTATTATTGTATTGTTATTATAAATTATATAAATATTGTAAAAAATGAGATGAAAAAAAAAAATCCCGCTGAGTTTCTTTCGCCGGTTCTTCTCAGGTCTGAGGTGTTTATTTCCGAACCGGTGGTAGACTTATGACAATCAATAAGAAAGTGTAACACTTCTACATTGAATAAAGATATTTGAATTTGAATTTGTATATGGGCGACGTTAACCACTTACCATCAGGTAGCCCATTTACCCGTCCGCCTATAAAAATGTATTTATTACACTAAGAGAAGATTTCTCAAACAATTATCTAAAAGCATTAAATGTGAAGTTGATCGTTAAGGTCAAAATTAAGTCATACTTTTCCCATACTTTTTCCATCTTTATGTATCCATCGTTAAGTTTTTTTACTTTCCCGATTTTCTTCAAGTGGATAAATACAGTTTTATCACTTATCCCGAAGCCTGCAGCTCTGAAGTACTTTGTGACGGATCCGCTTTCACAATAGCCTTTAATTCTTCATTTTCTACTTTGGTCTCCGGCCGTCCACGGAGTTGGTTCTAAAGGTCGAAATTTCCAGAACGCAAACGTTGAAACCAAAAACGTACCGTGCTTTCTTTTGCGACACCAGCACCGTACACATCATTAATCCTTCGAGCTAATTCTGCAGCACTGGTGCCAAGGTAGAGCTCGTACTCGTAAATATACCGATATTTCACGTTTTCCATTGTGCGGTAATAAGCGACGCCAAAGAAAACAATAATGAGGAAAAAAGGAAAAAAGAAAAGAATGACTGTTTACAAAACTCAAATGTACCAGCTAAATGAATTTAGTTTAATTTTGGAATTCTTAACAAAATATGTTAGATTTAATATTTCAGATCTAAGTGTCAGTCAGTACGACAAAACGCTAATTTCATATGTAAGGACCTTATATAATGTAAAACAGATTTTGTTGTAGCTCGAAATTTAATATATTAAGACTAATAGTGTTATTAATCGATACAATCACTATAAGTAGAATATAAATAGAATCACGAGGAACAAAAGTAGCTTTTATAAAAACTTTAATTCACTGTAATGAATACATTAGATAGGTATCTCGTCTAACTTTAATGAATTTTACGTCGGTCTGTCCGTCATAACAGAAATATACTTGTTTGCGAAACTGCGGCGCCGTCATTGACTTAGATTTTAGACTATTGGGTTTGAGTCGAGAGTGTACTTTTTCTTGATTTGTCACTCTGTTTAAAAAATGATTACATAATAATGTTATAATTGGAAAGCTATAAAAACGGATATGATATTAATCCTTATCAAATGAAATACGTAATTTACTTTAATCATTTCACATCAATTAAATTTAATCACAATTTAAATCAATATCTTAGGAGTTATCATAATTATAAAATTATCGCGCACTAAATAAATTCAAGCGGTCCCACACCGATCATACTAACACGCGCACCCGCAACCGCCTGCGCGCCCCCGCTGTTGCCCACTGTGACTAAAAGGTTATACAATACTACGGCAGGTTTTTTTAGGAATATTTACTATGCTACTCGAGCGAAGCCGGGGCGGGTCGCTAGTGAAATATAATAACTGCAAAAAAAGTCTTTATTGAATTTCACTGACGCTACCTCCATGGAAACGCTTTTGTCAGTAAATATCCCACTACCATAATGTTGGATAAGATACTAAGTACCCTGTAATGGAATTCAAATCGACTCTTCCTAAATTAAGGAATTGAGCTCCCAAAGCTCCAAGCAGACGCAACTAAGTCAAATAAATTACTACAAGTATACTAACTTGAAAGTGACATATTTCTAAATTTAATCAAATTTAAATCCGTTTTTTGTTTTATCCTCGTCATAACATTCACACATAATAAGACAAACTAGCATAGTATAATTACGGACACGTACTGGGACACTATCCAGAATATGTACGTATTACAATTTCAATTAGAGTAATATTGCAAACAATCGGCCCGAGGCTGACGTCATGAATACGAAATGTCACTAACGACCGCCTCCCCGCCCGGGCGAAGGTTGAATTTTCAAGCGGATACAAACCTCCACTGGATATGTGGGTATGTGGGTAGCTATGTATTCATACCACGTTTATTGCTACGGTGTGGACAGTGTGATAGTCGTTAAATATTTACTACTATTTAGGTTTTTATTTAACTATTTTATTACATTTTCATTTATTTCATTTCAAATGTATTCATATTAAATCAAGCGCTTTAAGGAAATACATATTTATTTAATGTAGTGTACATATATTGACTAGTTTTTCTGTGTTAACGTGAGCATTACGTTTACGTAAAATCAACAATGCTTCAATTATAGTTATTCAAAAAATTAATGTAAACTCAATCTGCTTTTACTTTATACTATTTTATTTATTAGCATGAAACACATAAATATTTTTATGTTTAAACGTAAATATATATATATATATATACATTAAGCTATAATTAGTTTCAACTGGTGTCGAAACTATACATAGATATATATAGATCTAATGATTGCACGTGTTTTACTGTAGCTATAGGCTATGTATATATAAAAGGTGTAGTGGTTGTACACCCCACCGGCGTGTCACGTACAAGCGCTAACAATGGCCGCGCGAAACGTGAACACAATTCCTTAGGATATATAAAGAGAGGCTTTAAATATCTTTCTAATATAACAAACATAAAAATTAAACCAATCTAATGCAAAAACGATTTATCATTATTTGTTTTTCTTTAAGTCATGTTATTTGTGTTGTTGAGTTCCTTATAACGCCATATAGACTTACTACAAAGAACTGTTACCAGCCCCTTTCGCAAAGCATACATTTAAATGTTACAAGTATTTTTTGTACTCAAAATAAATGTAAAAGTTCAAGCGACTTCTGTGGAAATTAAATTAGGAGTCTTTTGAACGTTCGAGCGCAATGGATTAAAAAATATTCGAACACCTTTTACATAACCTAAACCTTAATATTCATAATAGTCGTCGTAGCATGCACGCAATTAATTATTATTTTGGAATTTTTAGAAAATAATGGCAATAATTAACTAAATTAACACTAGACGAGTGGCTTTTACGTTAATAGAATAGAATAGTATAGTGGCTACATAGAATAGTGGCTAGATATAAGGCCGCAGACTCGGTGGTCCTGGGTTCAATTCCCAGATCGGGCCAATAAAAAGTTATCGGGTTTTTCTATCAGAAAATTCTCAGCAGCAGCCCGAAGTCCGGAAGTTGGAAGTATGCGCCTCGGAAAGCACGTTAAGCCGTAGGTCCTGCGCCTAAACTCTTTCCGGTCGTGTCGGATTGCTATCCTATCGGATTATGAGAGCTAGGGAATAGAGGATGCACCTGTGTTTGCGCACGTACATGTGCACTATAATATCTCCTGCGCAGTTGGCTAATCTCTCTTGAGATTGGCCGCCGTGACCGAAAATGGGTCTGGCGGACATTATTATTATTATTATATGTTAACCGATATGATATCGGTTCATATCCGGATAAATATAGAATAGTCAAAGTTGCATCGGAGTTCAATTAGTAGAATTGGTCCCCAGGTCTCAACACAAGGCAACAAACATAACAACTCAGACCAGACTTCGCCACGTTCGACATTGCTAATGACCTGCGACGTAAACATGCTTCTTCTAATATCCGCTTTTAAATGATCTATAGCTAGAACATAAACTGCGGCCGTCTTCTATATATATAAAAATGAATGTTTGTCTGTATGTCCTTTATAGAATCGTAAACTATGCATTTAATCATGTCATGATCTTCGGTAAAGTGTTGTGCATGACCCAACAAAGGTTTCTGAGTTGGTACAACCTCTCGACGAATCTTTGACAGATGACGCCACTATCATTCCAATGAATTTAATTTATTGCCGTGATTTTTATTTATTATATTTTTATTAATTATACGCGGGTGAAACCGCGGGGCACAGCTAGTATTAAATAAAAAAATAATATCATTTAAATCAAATTATGAAAAGTTTGTTAACTTTAAAAGTTTACAAAAGTATAGAACATAAATCAGATATTACTATAACAAAAACACATGACTTTAAATTCCATTGAAAGCACTTGTTTTATATACGTATTATTTATACACATATATGTACATAATAGGTATATGTGTTTGTATTAACTCGATATCTCCATATCCAATACAAAATTATTGAATATTTATTTTATACATTTCAACTTTTTGATAAGCAATTTCGCAACCATAGTAATTATATAAAACAATGCCTAATTCCGAACATGTAATGGATGTCAGTACTGAGTCAATCAAGTCCATGAGATAGACATCACAACGTACGATGGATATACATGAATATTAATATCCATTTGACAATCTGTCTGAATAATGGTGGTCCGTATACGTCGGTCTAGAGTTATGAAATTAAAAATAAAACTGCTTTCGTTAATCGTAATTGCAATTGGACATTTTCAATAATCTGTTTTTTTAAAGTAAAAAACCGGACAAGTGCGAGTCGGACTCGCCATCCGACGGTTCCGTATAAATTTGTAGGTACACAATTATTATCAAAAATAGTTGTTTATTTACTTAAATATCAAATTTAATCCAGATTAGTAAGTGGTGACTCGAAAAGGAATAAATGGGTGTTATGTTTAATTACAAAATTTGGACCGCCGTGCCTTGCATAAAGTCCCTGTTTTTTATAATTTAATAACAAATGTATAGTTTTCAGATTTTTCCCTATACTTGTAGTATATAAAGGTATTACTTGCCAAACGTTAACTTAGAAGTTTAATTTTATGACAGCTTCAAGAGACCGTAGACCTAAGTATATCGTTTTAATTTCAACTTGATACCTCCACGCGTTCCCGAGATAAAGGGTGTTGACAGACATACAGACGGACGGACGGACAACAAAGGGATCCTATAAGGGTTCCGTTTTTGCCTTTTAAGGTACGGAACCCGAAAAAGATTTTGTTGACTTGTGCATTAGAATATCTAGAGTTCAACCATATTTTAAATGTATAAAAAGTTATTATAAAAAATAATATATTAGATATATGTATATTAAAATCGTAATAAAAGGTTTGCAATGGGTCACATTAAAACATACAAATGATTATTAAGTAAAATGATTATATTTAGTGATTACTAATAAAATAACCGATTGGATAAAAATTTAAATTAAGATTTAAAATAACATTATATTGTAATAAAATAAACTAGGAATCTAGAGCAACAATAGTATCGTGCAACTTATAGACTAAAGTCATATTGATAGCAAACTTCTCCATTATCGTTCGCAGTTCGTGCCCTCGCACAAAGTCGTTAATTGATACACAGTTTTCATGAAGATTTTATAGGTAGGTAATAGTGAACCTGTAGCTTGAACACTAGAACTAACATGCTAAGCCCCACTTAAACCCACACCCGTTTTCGGCTTATACCGAAATACTAAAAATTTCTGTTTGCCGATTTAGATACTTGTGATAAATGGATAACGTGAAATGGAGCCCGTGGAGTGGGGAATAACCCACTCGGATGGGTTAATAATGAAATAAATAAATAGTAATGTTATTTAATTGCTTTATTATTGTTTGTTTCTAGTCGTCTGGGTAGTTTTAGTCGATGGTCAGGGCTTAAATAAAATTAATTAGGATAATGTCATAATTTGGAATAATTTGTATCTTAGTTTTCCAGTTTCTTAATCTTGCGTTAAGAAGTTTTTTATAATAAGATAAAAGCTATGGCACTGATTAATAAGTGCACGCCTCGTTGGTCTAGTTGCTAGATATATGGCCGCAGACGCGGTGGTCCTGGGTTCAATTCCCAGGTCTTCGTTTTCGACGGCGACTTTTCCGAACCGATATGACATAGCAACCTTCAAGAAAAGAGCGTACTCATTTCTTAAAGGCCGGCAGCCCACCTGCAGATATCCATGGGCGGTTGTAGTCACTTTCCATCAGGTGAGCCTCCTGCACGTTTGCTCACTCTTAAATAAAAAAAAGTTCGTGCCAATAGTAATAGTTCTTGGGTTTATCTGTCAGAAAATTCTCAGTAGCAGCACGGGGTCTGGAAGTTGGAAGCATGTACACTCCCGTGCCTCGGAAAGCACGTAAAGCTGTTAGTCCTGCGCCTGAACTCTTTCCTGTCGTGTCGAATTGCTGTCCTATCGGATTTTGAGACATAGGAAATAGTGAGTGCACCTGTGCGCATACACTTGTGCACTTTATTATCTCCTGCGCAGTTGACTAATCTCTCTTGAGTTGAACTGCCGTGACCGAAATCGGTCTGGAGGTCATTATTAACACATACAAATATTTTAAAATGTAATTTATATTTTACAAAACATGTATATTTGTCCATTTAAAAAATAAATTATTATAAAAACTTATAAATTTATAATTTTAATTGAAATAAATGACGATACACTTAGGTATACATTAATTACTATTAAACAAAACTTAGATAGAGTATTTTCAGACATAATAAAGTTATAAATATTATAGTCACATTAGCTTATCAAAACTATTAAAATACACTTAAGATTAATGTAATAAATTGTTGAAAAGTTTTGTATTCTTTACACATTTGATTATTATCGTTACAATTGAGTTATTAAACAAGATCGTTGTTTTACAAAAAATGCAATATCAATCAATATAATGTACAATATCTTTTGCGCTTAGTCTGTCAACCTCGGGTATAACTGGTTGGAATTGAAAGAAAAATTTCGTTTTAGTCATTCGCTTTAAAATTTTTGTCTCTGGAGTGTCATTTTTATTATCATTTTCCCCAACAGTACTTGGAGAATCTTCACCAAATCTATCAGAAATAATGCCTTCATTTCTTATTTTAATGGTAGTTGATTTCTCAACATTACCTGGTTTCTTTAAGCCAGTAGAATCAATTGGACGAGTCTTGATAGATTTTTTATTGTTATTATTTGAAGTTACATTTTTAATACCATGACGATTTTGGATATTCCCATTATTTCTTCCTCCAATAGGATTCTTAGGTACATTGTATGTTTCGTCGGTATACGCTTGAGGATATTGATCATCATAATTGTTTCCATTCAAATCATCATACTCATAATAATCAGTGTAATCATTTTGGTCTGGAACATTTTTAGGATGCAATATTGAATGTCCATGATATCTTCCTCTTCTTAATTTACTTATTCCACTAAAAACTCCATCAAGTACACTCCCCTCGCTATCCTTGAATATGGACACTGAAAATTTTGAAATGTACATTAAATAAGAAATGTATTTAATAATACGAATTTGGAGTACATGAAAACTCAAATAAACTGACTCAATTCACCGGACAATATCGTAAATAATTTTATTCTAATAATTTGTATGTGAAATTTACAGTCTTTTATTCGTATTTCTATTATTTACTTATAGTAAAATAGCTGTTTGTGCTCTATTTATACATTGACGTTTGAAGACTTTAATATTTTATTTTAATAAATGCAACTCATAGCTAGGGAGCTGGTGGCAATTTAGGCTTTAGCTATATGACTCCATCGTCGTTGATACCAAGATGTAATGTAGTCTGGACCAATTTTAACTCGAAAAAATAAGTGCCGAGCTCAGGCAGCTCTGTTTTTTTTTTATAAATAATTTCAAAATTATAAAAAATTCTGTCATAAATTATAATGTCGTTTCTGTCATCAATGATATCCATTAAATACATTTTATAGATAGTAAAATTAAAGCTGGCAGAAGTCAGGATGGTGGGAGTTTTTAAGAAAATAATTATTATACTCTAAAAAAACAATTTTCAAAAATTATTTTTATATTCTATAAAGTATTTGTAAATATATTCTTATTTAAAGGTGGCAGAAATCTACAACTCTGATTTAAGATGTAATATAAAAACAAATATGATATCATTATACATTTTAGTTCATTTTGTTTTATTTTTTAATGTATTATTTAAAAAAATATTGTCGTTTAAAATATTATTACACACAAATAATACTAGTGAGTGTGTATTTGTCCTCCCTTGTAGCTGTCCTCAGGTATACCTTTGGCTGAAGTGTTTTACTTTAGTAAAATATCTTCCTTCGAAAAGACAGTATAGATTTTTCTGACTGTTTCATTTTTGTGTTTCTCCTAACTAACAGAAATTATTAGACTTAAAGGTAGAAACAATATTATAAATTTTTGCTTAATTTTTTTAATTTTTTTTTGAATAATATCTGTATTATTGAAAAAATAAATTAATTAATTGAAAAATAAATTATTAATGCAACATCAGGGGCAGAAGTAATTTTTTTCATCTCTTATAATTTCAATAATTATTCTAATCTGCCTGCCGATTAAAAAGAAAAAATTAATTACTTTAATTAATTTTTTTATATATATGTAAATCATTTTATACATAATAATTAGAAAAAAAAATAATAATTTACTACTACTAAATTAACTTACTAGCACTTATATTTTTTTAATATTAACTACAATTTATTAAGACTATCGACAGAAGCGATAAAGTCATTTGAGGCACTTATTTTTATTAACATTTTTTGCAAGCTTCTATTTGATATTGCAGCAATTAATAAATGAAAAAAATATTTTAAATGATTATTTTACTGAGTACTCTAATGTTATTACCTCTGTCAGACGATGGAATCATATATAAAACACTGACACCAGCTCCCTAGCTATCAATAAAAGTTATCTTGTCGTATTAATACACACTTCTAAAACAAATGATATTAAAAAGTTTTAATTTAAAACCAATTGCACTTACCTATAACTAAACAAATAAGAAATAATTGCGGGATTAATTCCATGTCGAGCTGTGTCTGACACAAATAAAATTTAATGACTAAACTGAAATAAAAATGTAACGTAATAGTTACCACACTAACGAGTGGAGCCAATCACTAATTGTTTGTATCATTAAAATTATCAAACTTGTTTTGGAAGAATCTTCAAAATCATATTAATAGACAATTAGGTTAAATTACCACTTTTGTTATTTGACTGCAAGCATTTTGTACCAACTGATCCCACGTTTCCCTTTTTAAATTCTCTTAGCACTATTTCATTTAAACTGATTTATATTATAAATTTAGATTTAAGTAAAAATAATCAGGAAATTATCGTTTCATGCGAACTCAAGCAGATAAATTCACAATAACTAAAATTCAAGTTAAAACAAAAATAAATATCGGTTAATATTAATGTTACATAAAAAAAGATACAAGCAATACTTAGTATTGTTGCGTTTCGGTTTGTAAGGTGAGTCAGCCGGTGTAACTACTGGCACACGGGACATAATATCTCAGTTCCCAAAGTTGGTGGCGCATTGGCGATGTAAGGAATGGTTATTATTTCTAACATCGCCAATGTCGATGAACGGTGGTGATCACTTACCATCAGGGGTCCGATTTGCTCGTCCGCCAGCCTATGACATAAAAAAAGTAAATGTAGTATAGATACTGCCTTTTCACTTAAGGTGAAAACACTACACTTTTCGTTACGGTGGTATTTTATTTCAGTAGCAGCCTGTGAATATCTCACTGGTGGTTTTGAAGCTTATTTTACGATGCACGCTGCTCCAATTGGTGGTGGAATACACATGTGACAGAATTTCAGAGAAATTAGATATGTCATGCAGGTTTCCTCACGATGTTTTCCTTCACCGTCAAGCACGGGATGAATTGATCATCGGCTAAGATTCAGGCGTTCTTACCACTAGACCATCTCGGCTTTTTATAGTTATAAATAATGTCGTCTAAAAATTAAAAACAATTGCAAGCTTAACCTCTGTTTAGTAGAATAGAAGTAAATAGTTTCAAATCAGCAGCTGTGATGAATTTATTGACGATACGATTTATGTGAATAAGCTTTCCTTCCAACACAATAAGTTGTAGTAGTGTTGCATTTTTTTTTATTTGTAAGCATTGGTCTTCAATAAGGATTTCCACGTGGAGTGTTATGAATGTCAAACGTTGTGTATAATCTCGGACGCGTGTCAGGCGCGTGCGCATGTTATTTCGACTATTCTTCTCAATATCGATTGTTACCTGTGGAACTGTAACATTGGTATACTAAATCCTTTGTACCATGAACCATTGAATAATTTGCTATTCTATTTTGTTTTATATCAAATCGAATACATAATATATGATGTGTGCAACTAAAATCATTTGAAACATAACTTTCATAGTGAACGGATCGTGAAACTGGATGTATTTTAGATACTTTAATTTTAAATCCGTTTTTTGTAAAAACTTCATCGACCTTTAAATTACTGAAATGAGTCAATTTCAACCATTGAATTTATTTTATTGAATATTAAATTCCTAACTTTAAAAAAAAATAACAAAATAGCAAACTAATATGCGCATAAAATCTCCAATAAAGAGCCCACTTGACATAACAGAGTGCGCTAGCGCCGCGCCACCCCTAAATCCGATAAACCTATTGTAATTACAGCATACGATCAGCTGCCACTCGAAAAATGTTACAAATGTCCAACGGGTTGAATGGAGGAGAAATGTGATTTCGTTTTTAATTTATCCAAACTAACATTAATGCGAAGGCGAGTTTGTTTGTTTATTTGTTTGTTACGCCTTCACATCTTAACTACCCAACGTATCATCGTGAAATTTTGCTTACACATTAGCAGGGAGACAAAAAACTATAAAGCATTAGTATTTGTTATAAGTTGATCAAACTTGTATAATTTCAGTTAGAGTTTACATTGGAAACATGCGCGATATTACATGAAAACATATTATATTATATTTCGTAAGTAATATATATGTTCTACAAATACTAATAAGGTATTTTAAGTTAATACATAAAAACATTATAAATTTACTTTTTAACTTCAACCACAAAGTACCCTCGTAATAAAAAAACACTGCATGCTAAGCCGTATAGGAATAGTGCTAAGTGAAACGAATCGAGATCTCAATCAGAGGGATTTGCGGCATTTGCACCGATTATAAATCTATTAAGGGTCTGCGACAACATATGGACGCTGGAGGGCGAAGCGACCTGGAGCCCCGTGGAGCACCAGAGGGTGCCAAATACGTAATAGATTATTATTTTTAATATGAAATTTTCTATTTACTTCTGTCCAAAATTTTTATATTTTATATTAGTCGTATAAGTACCTACCTAAAGTAATACCTACATAAACAAGATGTTACCATGTTACGAATATAAAAGCCTTAACCCTAAACTATGATTGTAGAACAACTTATTTTCTATATATAACAAAAATTATAAAGCTGATTTATGCAAATACATTTAATTTAATTACATAATTTAAATTACATTGACGAGCCGGTTGGCGTGGTTGGTAAGACATTTGCCTTACACGCCGCAGGTCGTGTGTTCGATTCCCACCCAGGACGGACATTTGTGTGCATGAACATGTTTGTTTGTCTGTGTTTGTGAGTCTGGGTGTAATTATCAATATAAGTAAACTGGCTTTTATAATATATACAAAATATCAAGTATATAACTATAACAAACTAAAAAACATAGCTAGTTAAATAAAAGCTTGTAAGAATTAACAACGACATTTATAAATTGTTACACCTTAAATATAACAATAACTTCTCACCTCATCTTAAATTCAAACTATCTAAATTGTGCTAGAACTATAATAGATGTACTAGAAAAACAAACTTTTACAGATATATATACAATGACTTCGTCATAACTATTAAAAACACGAAATTTTTAACTTGTAAATTAACCTTAATTTTTAGCTCTCCTTACCTCTTAGATTTTTTTTCTAGTGAAGTCATCCGACACCTTTCGATCGCCACAGATGGCGCTTTTATGTCAATCGTCATAATTAGAGGATTAAGGCCCCCTAATGACATGTTACATTGAATCTTTGTTACACCCCCGAACAAATGTTCCCTATTTTGTACTACGAATAAATATTGTGCGTTGACTTGTCGCAAGTCACTCGTGATTGTGTCACATTAATCTTTTGTTATATTTACAAGAGAAAAAACCGCAAAACCTAATGGATTATATTTTTAATAAAAATGTAAAAGTCTACCATGGTTCAAAAGAAATCACGTTACCTTGATTGTGTTACGGAAAATTGTTAGACAGAACCGTAACCGATATATACGGCATCAAAGCTTCTAAAACATAGAAGCGAATAAAAAACAGCCTTTTAAACGTTAAAAGGCCCCGTTTACCGCGGACGCAAACACTTAGCTCCGTGTTAATTAATAAGTAGCTGGGACGCCGTCAAAGGGAATGCATGAATACTTGCCAAACCGACCTCCGACGGAGCTTTTAAAATCTCCCCCTCTTAATTCCAATGCTCAGAGAAACCAAAGGTAAACTGATTATGTCGCCAATATGCGATTTTTTTACAGAAACGAGCTTAAAGACTTGAATATGTGAGTGTGTGGAAGGGACAGGTATAATAGTAATAGGATTTCATTGCACTCGCTGCAGTTAATTTGGCGAAAAGTGAGAGCTATTAATTTTTTTACTCATATTACAACATTGAATATTATCTTCGATATTTGAATCTATTTACTTTAATGAAATTCTAGGTAGATTTTAGAGGCAATGTTAGCGTGTGCCTTTTGTAATGTTTCTAATGATATCGGAGCTCATATTTTTCTTGTTTAGTTTCAATAACCTATATATAATTACCTATTAATTATAAGTTATATTTATAATGCTACTATCAATTATCAGAATATTTTACAACGAACAAGCCATAACAAATAGCATACGCCAGCAATAAACAACAAGAGGTATTTCAAGTGGCATTTCTCTGATTCTCGCGAAGTTCGTTCGGCTGAAGTGCACGGGTTTGATGCGGAATCATTAGCAGTAACAGTGTTAAAGCAACGCAATTACAATCACGTCGAGCTGAACTTGACCTACGGTAAGGATCGATGCGACCCGCTATGCAAATAAGAAGCTTCTTTGAACCAGACCCGCGCTAAGTGGGGTCGAATGATCAGACCTTATGTAAAAATCTGGCTAAAGATGCATTTGTATGGTCCATGGATACGGAATAATGCAATTTGAGTTATTATTAAATAACTGTTGAAGGTTTTTTGTATAACTTAATTAAATTTCAAGTATCAAGTAATTTTAACATTTCGCACTACATATTATGATTTATTTGTTGCGCCCGCAAATTATATTATAAGGAAGTCTCCTTGAATATTTATTTCGTGATTTTGACTTTATTGGAAATGTTAGAAAGGATTTATTTATTGATACAAAAAAGTTAGGTATGTTGTCTGGGACACCTACTACAGTTTTGATATCTTATAAATTTTGACATGGTCATTCATATTTATATAATTTCATAGATTTTGTAAATATTATATACAGACATATTTTAATTCGAAATATTATAAAATTTATATATTTCTTTGAACGCGTGAAAACTACGCTTAATATTATTTTAAAAAAAAACACTCCCGTGATTTGATGTCGAAGATGGAGTAAGTTATAGTTTATTAAGATACAATTATCTTCAACAGCTGAAGGAGCGTTCAAAAAGTTGAAGCCTGAACCTGGCGGGACGAGCACTTCAGGAGGTGCGTCAGCACTCTCCCCCTCACTAGGACCACAGCACGCTGGACACACGCCCACCACGGCGTCCTGTCCCACGCCTGCAAGACGACGTCACAGAACGACGTTTACGCAGGTACTAAAACTTAAGTGCTATTCTACTACGGAAATTAGCGCTTTATGAGTTCGCAACTACTTCTGATTCTCCAGTGAACAACTAATCACCAACCACATTGTTGAACACTATGTATATATTTCTGAGTAAATAAATCATTTTATATACTAATGTTTAATTGCATTGTCATTCAATTATCAATATGAATTCACACGTTCACTATGTATTATTCAGCACATGAACACTAGCATAGGATTTTATAGACCATTTTTAGTTAAATAAAAAATAGTAGCGCTATTTTTAAATAGAAATCTGGAACGAACATTTAACTCACAGCAATAGATAAGCTATTGCAGTGAGTTAAATGTTCGTTCCAGAGAATTCGACACACGTGTATTTTCAAACTCTGGTAATAGCGTCGAAAAATGTTGCGGAAATGAGATGTAAAATTAAAACCCTAGACGTTCTGACTTATGTTAAAACGACTGTTCCGATATTTTCTCATTTTAGCTTCAACGTTAATTTTTGAGTAGCCTTCGGCTTCCTTACAGCCTAGAACGTTCCTCGATAAAAGGTTAAAATTAAAGAGATTAGCTGGATTAAACAAACTCTTCAGCTTTATATAGTAATATAGGTTCATACCCTTTCTGTGAATTGGCTACTTTGATCTGTTTTTTTTTTTTATTGTATAGGAAGGCGGACGAGCATATGGGCCACCTGATGGTAAGTGGTCACCAACGCCCATAGACAATGACATTGTAAGAAATGTTAACCATCGCTTACATCGCCAATGCGCCACCAACCTTGGGAACTAAGATGTTATGTCCCTTGTGCCTGTAATTACACTGGCTCACTCACCCTTCAAACCGGAACACAGCAATACAATACAATATGCTGTTTTGCGGCAGAATATCTGATGAGTGGGTGGTACCTACCCAGACGAGCTTGCACAAAGCTCTACCACCAAGTGAATCAATTCAATCTAAGTTTTGAGTTGCTTCTTAAAGGAAATACATATTGATGCAATGTGATTTTTCATAAACGGATATTATATCGTTTTTTGCAATTCCCTTAAATGTTCGTTATGGAAAGTGTATCCCGAATCGGAAACATTTAAAAATCCAAATACCGACGAAGTAATCCGCCGTCTCAAACTGGAGTTATTTTCATAATAATATTTAATCATTTTAATTAATAAAATAATTACATGGATATATTTATTTATATAAACTGAAACCGGTAATTATAAGTTTAATTACCGCATCACTTTTTAGTTATAATACGTTGATGATAACACTGATCAGGGTCCCATAGCCACCAGATTCTCAACGTATATTTGACAATACAAGCTCTATATGTTAACCAACCTCAAACATTAAATGTCGCATGCGTACACAGTTTCTCCGTTTTGCAAAGTTAATACACTACATAGTCACTACATTACACACTCATAATAATATTAAATTAATATGTAAACTTTTAATCGCCACCAGGAACAGTTAGCAGAATTAGAGGCAGCGTTTGCAAAGTCCCACTACCCGGACATATATTGTAGAGAGGAACTAGCGCGAACGACGAAGCTCAATGAAGCAAGAATACAGGTCAGTACTATACTAATAAACAATAATACGATACACAGTGTATTGTACAATTTTTTTATTCAACCAATATACGAATTTCATGTTTCTTTAATTTATTATTTTATTACGGTTTCGTTTGTTGTATTAAAGCTTAACAAAGTTGAAAACAAGCCGACTCGCAACGCCGCCTTTTTCTTAGGTGGAATTGTCGAAATATCAATGATGCGCGAATACTCGAATAATTTAATTTGGAACGTAGGCCGGAGGCGGATTGAATTAAGGCACCATCTGTCGTCCTCGGCCGTATGAATACGAAATGCTTACAGTTACTCGCGAGCGATCCTTATCTCAGTTTTAAAATTGCTCAATCCCCCGGGACACTCGCTATTGATTTGTCCCTAGAGCACCTAAATCGCAGCTTCAGATATTTTATTCAGAACATCACTTGTGACATGTCCAAGTACGTCTCCTTTGAGTTTAAAGTCAAATTTAAAAGAATTCATAACTGCTAACAACTTATATTATAATCGTACAAAAATAAGCGCAATATCACTTAATAAATACGAATCCTGCAAAAGTTATTATTTTACAAAGATAAAACGTCTACTCAAAAATATGAAAGGTATGGCAAATGTCATTACATAAGAGACTTTTGCATACATTCCGCCGTTAAAAGCTCATGTAACGTACGCACACAGCGTATTTAGAAGTGTCGATACATGTAGGTAAGTAGCTACGGTACCTACACTCGTGCACGCGCGCTACGTAGAAGGCTATTAACGTTCAGGCGACGCTACATAAGAATGTAAACGTTAAAGACGACAGCGACGTCGGGCTCCCTCCTTCTAGAGGAAATTTCGATATAAAAATACAACGTTGCCGGGCGAACGAGGGACCGTGGGCGGGGGTGCGGGAGGGTGGCCCCTGAGGCATTGCAATCCCATCAAATGGATCCGTAACGAAGTTAGCCGCTCATCCTCCCCGCGCGCCTCTCGACATTGTCTCTGCCCTCAAATGAATTCTACAATTGGAAATAAGAAAATGTTTTGTTGGATCCGTGCTTTTTCAGTTTAAAGGAGACCATTTTCTACAGATAACACCACGCTCGGCTAAATGAGTCGGTACTGACTTGCTTTTTCATGTTTGAATTCTCTGTTATATATTTAAAAGGTCTTATCTTAACGCAAAATGTTTTTGTATTATTATTATATCAAGCGTTTAGAAATTATATTAAGAGTCGTTCAAAGTTATCGTAATCGGTTTCATATTCCTATATTTTCTTACGATGTTGTGAGAGAGTTATATTTATATGAATTTTCTTAAATGTTTGATAGTTTTTATTACTAGCTTATTGTTAGACAAACTTAATACTTGTCGAAATAATATTAAAAAAAAATACACAGCTTATTCAACCAACGGATTTGACAATTGAGAAACTTTTTACAAACATATTTTGATCATTTAAGTTCATTACAATATTTAGTATAGTTTGTACTATACAAAAAA
This sequence comes from Nymphalis c-album, assembly GCA_963151315.1. Lineage (NCBI taxonomy): Eukaryota > Metazoa > Arthropoda > Insecta > Lepidoptera > Nymphalidae > Nymphalis > Nymphalis c-album. The sequence goes on from OY720601.1 coordinate 4,098,182, forward strand.
CACGACAAGTGTAAGCAAAACTTCAGCTCAATCATTTTAAATTAACTTATTATAATCCGCACAATATTAGGTGAAATAAAAAATTATCTTTAATTTAAAAAGAAATAGAAATATGTTTTCCTCTTAATTGTTCATTTCAACTTGAAGATATCCAATAAGACATTGTAACAGATCGCTCTTAAAATTCTCGGAAATTGGTTCGTTTTTCATCACAACGCGCGCGGCGAGGGACGGATGTCGAATTGCGTTCCGAAAAAACTAATATCCCTTTTATGTTCTCTTACCCTATTCTATATACTACATATATCAAATATTATATCGTCCGTATTTCATTAGATATAGGGTTCAAATTAGTAATTACAAACGATGGGCTGGTATGTATCGGTTTATTTATATGGGGAGTGCGTCCGGAGGGCGTCTCCCTGGCCCTCTCCCTCTAATCAGCTGTAATCACCATATCAAAGTACGCACGCCTCATTCCCGTTGACAACACAGATTACGGGTGATGTTTTTTTTATTTTGTTTTAGATATTACATGTTACGAAATTATGTTTCTACTTTTTACACATTACAAAGGATTCCGTCGCTGTTGGAACAATGCGATAGGCTTTCATTGTAAAATACTTTCTTTAAACTGTTGTGATGAATGTTCAGTTACATTTCATTTATAATAAAATTGTATTGTATTTCATTACATTAATTTATAACGCATATTTTTTGCTAGACATGAACAAAATTCAACTAAAATCTATTTGTTATCATGTTTCGCATTTAAAATATTATCAAATTCTCCATACTTAACCAGTTTCTCAATTTGTTTATGCAGACTTCGACGGTTAAATACAAAATCAAAGAAAATATTATTGGTTATCGTATTCTGTTGTTTAGTTTATACATAAATATTTGCTTAAAACAGGTGTGGTTTCAAAATCGTCGAGCGAAATACCGCAAACAAGAGAAGCAGTTGCAGAAGGCGCTCGCGCCAGCAGTGCTGCCAGGCTGTAACGGCATGATGCGGAACATACAAGGCTACAGGGGATACCAACCCTATCCGCATCCAAATACCATCAACAGATATCCACAGGTAACGTAAGATAATTTGATTTTTTTATAATATAGGTAGACAGACGAGAAAATGACACCTGATGGTAGGTGATAACCAACGCCATAGAGGTTGGAGTTGAAAGAAATGTTAACCATCGATTACATCGCCAATGCACCACCAACCTTGGCAACTAAGGTGTTATGTCACCTTTGCCTGCCTGTTTGGCCTTCGTTGCCTGTAATTACACTGGCTCACTCACCCTTCAAACCGGAACACAACAATACCAAGTACAGCTATTTTGCCGGAGAATATCTGATGAGTGGGTGGTACCTACCCAGATGAGCTTGCCCAAAGCCCTACCACCAGTAATTACAGTAATTTTTAAGTGTTCAATAATTCATAATAATTCTTGATATGCAATAAAAGAAAACATCAAATCAATCATTAATATAATGTTAATATGTATGTAGTATGTCCATACATACATCCACAAACACCCAATGAAGCGACTTACCGATATATGCTTCAAGGTTTAACTAAGAGTGGCCTTTGAATGGCATTTACGGCCATTAACTCAAAATAATAGAACTAATGATACAGATATGGCTAAGTATCAATAAACTCCAGAACACATTAAACTCAAATCGAGCTGAAAATTTATTGGCGCTCGAGAATATTTGGTAATTATAGCAACCAGATATCGAAACATGTTTTGTTCTATTTTTATTCATTTTATTGTTTTTTAAATGCAATAGAAAAAAAATTAAATATGCATTATACGTATCCTCAACATTCAAATGAAAGATAAACGCTAATATTGTTTAAGTTATATGTATATAATTCATAATTATTTAATCAAAGTTAAGTTAAGAAAAATCTGGACCGGAAAATTCTAAAGGCATAATTTTTTTATGTATGTACCTATGTTGTTGTTGAAAAGTAGAGAAAAATGATATGCTGTTTATTCTAACTTATCTTTTTATAAATAAGAAACTGCAATTACCTACACAAAGTTTACAGCAAATTCAATAGGTATTCTTATAAATGTTAAGCCATATAATTATTTTTATCGTGCATCTATATCAGTACTATATATTCCTATATACTAGTTGGACAAGTGACAATAACTATAACATCTACGATTCCGTGGTTACCAACGCTAGATGCATTGTAAGGGTTGTTTATTTTTCATTTGCTGTTAATGTTAATGTGTATGACCAAAATTAGCCAACTTAAGTAGCCTTTTACTTACGGACGGCAATATTAGCTTGGTTACTTTTCGGACGTTGGTTGTCGGTTGATAACATAAATAATAAATAAAATTTGTAAATCCGTATGCTTAATCGTTAGCTTGGCTATATGACGAAAGGCATGGTAGATGAGCATCCTTGATTCAAAGAAATGTTGTATGTTTAAACAAAATGATCTTTCTTTTAGATTAATTGTATTGACGTCTGCTTTTAACCAACTTAAAAACCTCCTCGGTTATCAATTCGATGGTACATTTTTTTTTAATCATTTAGCCTAAAGTTTGGACTACGGAAGTCCTAGAAGTCATTGAACTCGCGGTTTCAGCTTGTATGTATTATAAAATGTAATATAATAGTTTTATAATAGACCTTTATGAATATAACTATAATAGACTAAATAGACTATATAGTATGATGGATTTCCATCTTTTTATGATATCTGTAAAATGTGTTAATTTTTTTACGTAACTTATAAGAACATGCAACAAATGCAAATTATAAAATAATGTATTATGTGTACGATTCGCTCGTTAGCGTGCGGCGCTAATCAGTCGCTCTGATTACGCCATAATGAGATTGCGTCATTGTACGGCCACCGAAAATAATGCAAATAGCAGCCGTCGGTTGCGCTTGTGGACAATACGACTCGTTATGAGTTCCATACGTTAACGGATATGAACGAATGTACGGTACGAATCGATTCGAAACATAATTGATTTCCTTATTCTGTTTGTGATGCAATAAAATTACAATTTTTAATAGCATTCCATTTATTAACGATAGGAAAATATTTTTTACAGATGTTTACAGCGAAATGCAATGATTTTAAAATACTAGCTGAGGTGAGGTTTCATCTGTTTTAATTCGGATCCTCCAATAATATTATCAATCAAACATGTTTGATTGCCGCTTACATTCATTGCTCCGATTTAAACAATTAAAGCGTGAAGTTGTACGAGTAGATCTAAAACTATCCTCAATAACAAACATATTTTATCAAATCGAATTGGAAATTACTGGAATTACCCCGATGAAACGTACAGCTATACGGTATATTGTTTTCTTTACATATGTACATAATGCGAATAATGATTAATTAACGTCTAATATTTATTAAGATTCAATTCAAAACAAGACTTTGTAACTTTTTAATAACCACTATCTACATTAATTATATGACTACTACTGAAGCAAAATAAATCTTAATGATGATTGAAAGAGCTGCATTATACGCAGAAATAAGACGGGACTTCAATGAAATTAATTAATTATTTGCTATCATAAAATCCTTATATATAGTTTAGCGCACGATGCTCGTAAGATATTTTATATGTGAATCCGTTTACCGCCAAAAAGGGAACCTGTCATTGTTCTTGCTTACAGCTTATAAATGTAGAATATTGTTGTTTAATATGAAAAATGACAGACTCTCTTCAGTAATATAACATAATAATACGTATTATGTTCAATTTATAGGTATATCAAAATATTATTGACTCTTATATGATATATATTTTGAAGTGTTCAATTGCCGGTCATAGCCGTACTATAATGATGATTAAAAATCGTTTCCCGACGCGGTAATTGCAGTGGTTTCAATATTTTCGTCATCGCATTACCCATTAGCGAAGTGTTGATCGTGATAAATTACAACCGCAGCCGGAGCTGGGACAATTTATGAACGTGTTTCAGCGTAAAACAAACCCATAGTAACAACATACGTTAACATCATTTTTAAAAAATGAATAAATTCATAGTATTCAATATTTAATATATTATACGTAAATAAATAGACTGCACTTATTATACTTTTTTCATATTCTACCTCCAAATAGTATTGTAGTGTTCTGGTTTGAGAGTAAGTGATCCAGTGTAATTACAGGCACTAGGGACATAACATCTTAGTTCCTAAGGCAACTGCGACAATTAATATTTCTTACAGTGGCAATATGTATGGGCGGTGTTTAATACTTACCACCTTATGGTCCATCTGCCAACCAATAGAACAAAATCAATGCAATATGATTTTCCGAAACCGTTCCGAAACACCAAAGAACTATTATTATAAAATCTTAATAGATTTCAGTATTCATATCTTTGTTCTCCTATTTAGCACCACGGCAGCTACGAGGAGCTGCAGAAGGATATCTTCTCCCTCTCACAGATGGGTGGAGGCTCTTACCCGATGCCGCAGGGCTTCTCAATGGGCCACGGCGCCAACATGAGCGCCGTCGGCATGCGACAGGATACTATGGGTGAGTGACCTCGAGTGTGTATTATAATATTTCACATATATAGACTTAGGAAATGTCTTAGAACGAACACAGGGTCCAACATCCGTCACTTTGTGCTTACGTAAAAGATCCGACGGCGGCGCGGAACTCCACATAATATAAATTAAATAAAGTAAGATAACGATAAGGGAATCTGAAGACACTGCTTAATTGAAGCAACCTGTAATTAGTTATTCATTGCACAACACAAAAAAATATTAAAAAGCAGACTAATAATAAAAACATTAGGAACTGCAGGCAATACCGTTTGTAAGAGTGCAAAAAAAACATACTCATAAAAACAGATAGACACACACACATACATACGAAAACCTATAAACATCTACACGATATGTTTAAAATAAAATATTATATGATTAAAATTAATCCCTTTCGAAGTTCCATATTCGATACTACATCATTTTTATAAAAAATGTTATATTTCAACTAAAATAAATACTTTAAATATGTACATGGAATAATGATTACGTACATATTACAAAAAAAAACTCATTTGATACGTGTATATTTAATAAATAATATTTAATTAATTGAAATGTAACAAATATTGAAGTAACATGTACCAAATATGGTGTGGAATAAGTTACTAAATACGAAGTTTTATTATTTCACCGTTTGCTACCACCCACCGCCTAACACAATGAATAATACGAAATTAAATCGAGTACGAACTAAGATGTAAGTTTGAAGTGTAAAACAAGAAGCGGTAGACGCGCGCGGCAGCTTTCATCAACTTTCTATTAGAACCGTCAAGGCAATTATAAAGTTGCGGAGCCCGGATGATCGCAGCCTCGTTTTTATACAAATATCCCTTATAATAATGAGAAAACTTGCTCTTTGCTGGCCACGACTAAGTTCCACCAGATGATCTCGAAAAGGAAAAAAAAACTTAATTAGAATTTGTTAAAGTCACAGGAATTCTTTCTTTTGTTCGCTGTTAAGTGTTTTGTCATAGCTGCGTCAAAGCCACTAAGTACTATTAAACTCGGTAGAAAATGTTACTTCTAGTGAATTGTGGGCTACTATTGTTTTTTTTTTAATTTGTTTATTTCAATAAATAGGTTTTATTTTATTTAAAGTATAAGAATATATTAAAAACTTTTGGATAATATTTTACTCTTGTAAGTAATTATACTTCGCGTTTGAATTAACTTAAGATATTTCCGTTAATAAATGATGTACTTACGTATCGTATGTAGTTGAAGACGCTGGTACGTCTCACTAATTCAATGATCCTTGAGTTTGCGGCCGGAGATTATAAATCTATGCTACTCAAGATATTCCAACTTGTCCTGAATATATTCCAGGTACATCATTCAAAAATTGAATACAATTGTTTTGAATAGTTGCTATCTTTGTTTAAATATCTGGACTCTCAACAATATGATAAAAAAGCAACTATGATCCAGTATTCGAGAAACTCAACTTTACAGTAACAGACATAACCGAAATACACAATGATTTTTTGTATTTTTTCTTCTCGATAAATCATTATTATGAGAACAATAAAATAAACTTATAGTTATTAAAACCCTTGATGCCTGTAAATAAAAAATATAAACCAATTTTTTTGACGTGACAACGTCTAATAAATCGATGAACGCTGGCTGCATGCACGAAAAATTGTCCCGTTACGCTGATTGTACGCTTGCGCCGCATCTCTCTTTCATCTCTCTTTCACTCGATTGCAGTTATTTCATCAATGTTTTGTTATGACGTTGTCACGTTAAACTATCGGCCGTAAACCGACTTTGTTACCCAATATACCCACAGGCATAAAGGTCATAACATCGTGTTCAAGTCAAGACGATGTAGGGAATGGTTAATGGATGGTCGTGACCACTTAGCGTCAGGTGGGCCTACTTCATTCATAAAGAAATATTATGTTACAAATAAATCATTTCATTGATACAATTATTGATAGTTTCTGTATCTGATTCATCAAATATCGCGGTCGTTTCTTTAACTAAAAACTTATCGTGTAGTTAAAATGAAGCGGACTAAAGGACAGTAGCAAAAGACGTTCTATTATTTTAATTTCTTGTTCTATTTAAAAGTATGAAACTAATCTAAAAAATTAATTACTTATTATAATAATAATGATACAAATTTTTTCCAAATGGCTTACTGGTATTAATAAGATTATTGTTATTAATACGCGTTAAGGATTCTTCAATAACATTTTAATTCAGGCCCTTTAGGATATCTGTGATAATTTTCACCATTTATGATTTTCAATTTAAGAGAGTAATCAAACATTTTTGGTACCTCATCGTGACATCGCGTGAAACGAAAAAAGCCTCAAGCCAGATTCCTACGTAGAAAAAACGTCCAAGTAATGGAGGCGAGGCATCGTACCGTAGATATTCTAATAAGAAAATTTCCACTACATTTACTTTGGCGGGCGTCCTCGCGGCGTCTTCGCAAATATCTTATTTCCTGCGGCGAGATTGCATCTTGAGAAAACGCGAGGGTCGTCTTGTACCTCTCCACTCTCACGACCCTCCGGCTCGTCTACATTTATGTCTATCACTATGTGGTGAAGCCGTTGAGGGTAACTGCTATTTCTCCCTTTGCATCTTTACATAATACTTAATAAACAAGGGGAAATTTTAACATAGTAACTTGAAAATAACATGGCATTCATGGCATGGTTTTATTGTACTCAATTTATAATTAATTATGAACTTGTAATTCATTCATATGTATATTCATAGATATATTCCTAACGTATAATTAAGCTTCAATAGAAAGAGAAAAACTGGCATTTTTTTAAAATCCTTATTTAGTAAGCGAAAGTTTATTGCTTATTGATCGTCAGAAATTTACTACTGGAAAGAAATGTCTCAATGCTGAGAAGCAACTAAATAAACTTAGTAGATTTATATTTTTTTGTAACCGTAAATTTATTTTGCAATAAGATTAATATCTAACGGTATATATATGACGTTTATATATCTATGATTGACTGCCTCGTTGGTCTAGTGGCTTGATATAAGGCCGCAGACTCTGTGGTCCTGGGTTCAATTCCCAGGTCGGGCCAATAAATAGTTATTGGGGTTTTCTGTCAGAAAACTCTCAGTAGCAACCCGGAGTCTGGAAGTTGGAAGTGTGAACACTCCCTTGCCTCGGAAAGCACGTTAAGTCGTTGGTCCTGCGCCTGAACTCTTTCCGGTCGTCTCGGATTGCCGTCCCATCGGATTATGAGAGCTAAGGAAAAGAGAGTGCACCTGTGTTTGCGCACACACTTGTGCACTATAATATCTCCTGCGCAGTTGGCTAGTCTAGTAGATTGGCCGCCGTTGCCGAAATCGGTCTGGAGGACCTTATATCTATGATCCAATATTTATATACCCGTGATGATGCAATAACCGACTTCATTCAAACAACAGGATGAGTGAATATAACTAAAATGGTTATAAAAAAGACGGAAACACCGCATTGTTTGAGGAGTTCATTAAAAACGAGGGTTGCTTTTAATCTATCTTCCATAGCACAGAATCTTTGGCGAAATACACCGATGTATTACAATTACGTAATCATCCATTGGTGATTATGATCATTATTGTTGACATTGTCATAATAATATGGATACGGATATAACATAAATTTAAAATCAAGTTAACAAATGTCAACGGGATTGTTCTCGAACAGACAAAGATATTTTTATTAACAATATTTAATTTTATATTTTTTTATTGCCGTGACGGTTATTCTTGAAAACGTTAAATAACAGTAATATATATTGTTAAATAACTCTAAAAGATTTTATTTTCAGAGGAGTATAAACGTACATAACTATTTCACCTAAAGTAAATAAACATATCAGTAATTTTATGTTTATTTTAATTCCAATTAAAATTGAACTTTGTTAATATTAACAATTTGATTCATATCGACAGGCATGAGCGCAGAAGATGAGTGGTACAACAAATCGCTGTCCGCGCTGCGGATGAACAGCGGCCACCACGCGAACCTGGCCGCCGCCCCTATGCTCCAATACCAGACCTAATCGCTGCTGCACGGCGCCGACTACTCCCCGGCGCCGCACGACTACACATCCCCGTAGTCGCTTGGAGTACACGCGCGGTCGTTAAAGGTAATGTATGCATAAAGCTTACTGCACACGTAGCGTGACGTTAATAATACGTGATTGTTTTTTAAAGCTGAACGTCTAAATCTGTGTTTATATATATTTCAATTATTTTGATATTGAATGCGTAGTAGCATCCTGGAGTGAATAGTTTGCTAATCTTGCCAAAAGATAGATATGAAGAAATTAACTCAACTAGTTTAATCTGTGGTAGCCATTTCATTTTGTAGATATTTATTTAAAGAAAAATGAAATCTCATGTGTAGATTTTATATTACCTATTGTTCAATGCCAAGTTATTTATGTATTCAAATTGTAATTACATGTTAGTTCTATTTTCGAATTCAAATGTTACTGGACACTAATAAATTAGTTTTATTATTATTTTTAATTTATCAAAAGATAATTTCAGATTACTCTTAATTATTTTATTTGACATAATAATAACAGTAATCGAATTAAGACAGTACGTCCACGGACGTGCATAGAAACTATGTATAGGTACAAAATAGGATGTTAATTTACCAAGGAACGACTGTTTCTCTATAAACGTATATTGTGTATGCTAGTCATATTGTACAGCCATTTCGAAGTAAATATTTGATAAGTACATAATATTTTCATGATTGTTGTACTAATTAAGTGAATTTAATCGTAAGATCGTGTTTTTGATTGCTCCTTGCATGTGAAAACATATCATATAAACATATGTCAAAATTGTATGAAAAAAGGTTTATTAAAAGGATAACAAAATATAATTTTACTTTTCTTCATTTTGGAGTATCTTATAAAATTCCAAATTGTATGGTACACGATTTAGTTTATATTAAAATAAAAACTAAGGAAGGAGCTATCGTAAATGTGCGAAATTTTTAATTAGTAATTGCAATACAGCCTCTGTAAATATTAAACCGTTTGCATGATACATTTAAGGCGTTAAAAGCTCAACGATATTGTAATGTTAAATTATTATTTAGTCAAATTTTAATATTAAGATTACCTTTCAACGTTACATTTGAAATATCATACACACTGGCAATTTAGAAGCAGGCTAAACAGTCACAGTATTTATCTACAATATTTTCACATTTCAACAACAAATATACCTGAAATTTAGTAATGCATATCTATCAATAAATATTACAATATATTTAGGTTGATTGCGTCTGAATTAAGCACTTTAAACGTTAAGTAATATTAAAAACTTTTAAATCGCCAGTTTGTAGGCAACCTTAAACCCGTGCCAAATGTTCATACTAGTCATAATTGTCTTACAAAAATCGATATTGTAGCTTAATATAAATAAGGAAAGCCACATTGTATTTATCATTTGAACTTTGTATAATATACGAAGACCTATAGATAAATTAAAAGAAAATTCAATGCCGTTTAAAGGCCATCTGTGCATTTTTTTAATGTAAATATTATCTATAAGGAAACTTGTCTTATAATGAACATGTGTAAAATTAAATAAATTGTCTAAAAGGTATTTTTGTTTTATTTTTTGAGTATATTTTAATAATAAAATTCGAAATTTGGTTTGTTTTTTATTCGTTTATAATTTAAAAATACATTAGGTAAAAGGCCAAGGCGATGCGAAAAGGGAGAGTATGCTCGATTCGTAGCTAAATGTCATCTCATCCTTAAAAAGATAAGAAATTTCGGTACTTTTATTATTACTAATTACAGTACATTAAACATCGATTGCAATAATTAAACACCAATAAAAACTGTCAAATTTATTTTAAATAAACTCGTTCCTTGGTACAGCGTAATTAGGATTAGTTATAATGTTTTTATTGAGATATCGAACGAAGTGAGTGTACACGATGTTTTCACCGCCAATAGCTTTCCAGAATGTTGCAGATTCATGACGCAGCCCTTCGTTTTGTCCGCACTCCTGAATTCAAACAGGAATATATCGCATTTTAGGGATATTTAAATTCAAATTCAAAATACTTTATTCAATATTAAGTATAACACTTACTTATTGATTGTCAAACTGAAAACTACTACAACGAAAGAAACAAACAGCCCTGAAAAGAACCGGCGAAAGAAACTCAGCGGGATGATTTTTTATTTTTTTTATTTTCAATCATTATGTCTGGTTATAGCACTACAAATTCGTTAATGATTATCCCTAATTTAAATCACTCAAAACAGCTGAACGTTTTAAGGTCTAAGGAGTATTAGTAGCCAAATTAAAAATAATGAGGAGACCTGCATAGCATATACTAATAATCTTAGACATACCTGTAATGAAATGCCACGGTGAGTAGCTTCCGTACGATAATTTTCCGTACGTGTAGTGTTCCGTACCGTATTTTTTTTAAAAATAATAACAATAATAAATACCTTACAATAAGGCTTGCGTAAAGGTGCACTATCAGACAAAGATTCATGATGAAGTTTAATATCAGGTTTCCGATCACCAAAGAATTCTTCGTATTTGGTTTTCACCACGTCATAAACCTTAAGATTTGATAGCCAAGTTATTATTAATATCATTAGTTATATTTAAGCTTTATGAACATTTAAGCAACAATAACGTAACGGTACAAAATCCAGCTAGTGACGTGAATGTGATGACAATTCCTAGTTTCTGTTAAGGCAACCCATTACTAGCATGAACTAACAAACATGGAAGGATAGTAGGAAATAAAGATTGTATGACAATGTATTTCCTAATTATAAATAACTAGCTGTGGCCCGCGGTTTCAACCGCGTATAATTAAAAAAAGTATATCATAAATAAAAAACAGGCTAGAACCTTCCTCGATAAAAGGACTATACAACACAATTTTTTTTTTTTAATTCGAACCAGTAGTTCCTGATATTAGCCGGATATACATCTTTGTCATACTTATCATATTACGCTAAACTAATTGTTTGTAGCATTTTTGTTTTATCTGCAATAAATTAACTTAATCAGAAGAAGCGATCCAGATTCTGATTAGGATCACGGCTTTAACTACTCTGGTGTTCATGATATTAATATGTCCTACATGTCGAGTTTTCTTCGATATATTGCGTGCTTATATAAAACCAGTATATTAGATACTTTAATAGAGTGTGAAACTATATTATATTATTATATATTTATATAACTATATTATTCTAAATAATTTCCGATGAACTATTAATAAAAGCACAACCGTATTTCCTCCTTGTTCGTTAATATCTTGTAAAAGAGCACCAAAAGGCTCTTGGTACAGCGCTGATGTCCAAGTTTGCGTGAAATACTCAAACAAATCATCTATAAGATTCATCTGAAATTTAAATTGAGAGAAATTTTAATATACTGAATGCTGTTAATATAAAATATTTATGTCTTCACTTCTAGAATTTGTACGACACTTTTAACATTAATTTATCTCTTTCTGTCATTATTGATTTCACATTCGAAAGAAGAAGACAAAGCATTTTTTGGCTCAATCGCTAAACAACGTTTATAAGTAATATTGTAAATTTCGATTTGACTTACTTTAAATCTACCGAGAAGATTATTGAAATACGCTTCGTGCTTTCCATACAAATTAGTGAGAGTTGCGCAGGAAAATTGCTTCTTCGAAAGACATGTAATAGATTCAATACAATGCAAGGCGTTTATTTGAAGTCTAAAATAGTTCTGCCGTAAATCCGTTACAAGTGTATGACCCTGGACGGAACAAAATATAGTACACAGTGCATAAATGATATAAGTATACAAATACTTTTTATTTCATAGCAGTGAACGTAAAAGTAAAACACAGGTAAGGAAGATATAAGATTTAACGCTGAGACAGCTATCTTTCCCATCCTTAGAGCATAGTATACTTTACTTTATACATTCTGTAACAACTTGTGAATCTCCCACTGCTGGGCTAAGGCCTCTTCACCTCTTACTGAGTAGAAGGTTTTTGGAGCTTATTCCACACTGCTCCAATGCGAGTTGGTTGGATAAGTATGTGGCAGAATTTCACTGAAATTTGACACAGTCATGCAGGTTTCCTCACGATGTTTTCCTTCGTCGTCAAGCACGAGATGAATTATTATCTCATATTAACCACATTCAGTGGTGCTTGCCCGGGTTTGAACCTACGATGATCGGTTAAGATTCACGCGTTCTTACCACTGGACCATCTCGTTACAATAGAGTTAAATCATATGTTATTGCTTATTTATGTTGTGTAAGAAAAATACACGGTACAACATATTTATCGGTAGCATCAATCGTATCTGCCGCAATTTGGTCACCACCGTCCATAGACATTCGCGATATAAGATCCATCCATTCCTTAAATCACCAATGCGCCACCAACCTTGACAACTAAGATGTTATGTATATTTGTATGCCTGTAGTTACACTAGTAGCTCAATCACCCTTCAAACCTGAACACAACAATACTGAGTATTGCCGTTTAGCAGTAGAATATCTTATAAGTGGGTGGTACATACCCAGACGGGCTTACATCAAGCCCTACCACCAAGTAAATGTTGTGTATATGAGTAAATGTAATAAAACAAGTTGCATCAGTAGAATTACTTGATTCGGCAACAACAGTTTCACTGCCATCGGTATATCCCGACCAGGCCTGCGCAGACGCATATAGTAGAGCGGACCAGGCAACGTCGCTGACTGAACAATTGGCGATTCGAACTTCATTACAGGCTGCCATCGACTAAACAAATACGTATTTATAAATGTACGTTTATTTTTATTTACGCATAACGAACACTTTTTTAAAACGGAGTAATACACAAAAATATAGAATATATAGCGTTGGTATAACAATAATGTAGTACTATGGAATATATACATACTTACATACATAAATAAATATTTCTACAAATATATTTTGATACGCAGAATATATTTTGATGTTCGACCATCACAGGTGCACCATGTTCCACCAAACTCATAATACACTATACGAGAACATAACAATAATTATTATTAAGTAAAACTAACCTTTTAGTAGGACTGCTGGATGAACGACGTGTACTCATAATACTCGCATGGGAACTTCGGCATCTGGAAGATTAAAGTATTTTATAGATAATTTAATCAAAATATATATTTACAACAAAAAAGTAGTATATCAGTTGTCTGGTTTCCATATTACAAGCTCTGCTTAGTTTGGGATCAGATGGCCGTGTGTGAATAATGTCTCAGGATATTATTATTATTATGTAGAACAAATTTTCAACCAAAAATACCTTATCCGGTTTCTGTAAAGTCCTTTTGACTTAGGTTTTGTGGATAAAATTCATCTTTTTTTTATAGCCCAAATGAGTACTTCACCTGATGGTTAGCGGTAGTAGAGTCCAAACGCGATGACAGCTAGTGCAGTCGATTGGAAGTAAAACTTCGTGAGGAAATGATGCGATGAATGTAGTAATTCTGAATTATTTATAGGTACCAATCTACTTATCTTTCTGCTTTAATTCTACTTAAGCTTAACTTAAAAGAATATATGTCAAGAAAACATTTACGCCAGCAAGCAAGAGCTGTATCGTGACACGAGATCCGAATAAAGAGGATCAAAATCAGCGCTACCCGTCATGAAGGGATCCAGTTTACTTAGAAAAAGCTTCGCTAGCTGCAATAAGAAATGATGATTTTATTAACATTTATCTATTCTTTGTATCTTTATATCAATTAATTCATATTCACATATAAAACATTTTATTTAAGCAATAAAATAAGAAAAGCAATCTATTTTAAGACTTACTTATACAAACATACACATACATATTTGGGACGAGCATTTGGGCCACCTGATGGTAAGTGGTCACCAACGCCCATAGACAATGGCATTGTAAGAAATGTTAACCATCGCTTACATCGCCAATGCGCCACCAACCTTGGGAACTTAGATGTTATGTCCCTTGTGCCTGTAATTACACTGGCTCACTCACCCTTCAAACCGGAACACAACAGTACAAAGTACTGCTGTTTTTCGGTAGAATATCTGATGAGTGGGTGGTACCTACCCAGACGAGCTTGCACAAAGCTCTAACATCAAGTAAATTTTATTAAATATTTAAGTGGGAATAAAGCGCTACAGCATTTATTAATCTTACAGAACTACAAGTTATTTATTCGTATTTACAGCTTCACCGACGTCCTCGGAGCAGTAATATTTGTGGAGATGTTGTGGGGCATAGAGTCGACGGGAATATTTTGCGCAAGGACCGGCGCCAAATACATGAGGATCATTGGTCTCGAACAACGGACCGACCACCAGACCACCATCGTATACCAAACCACAGTCATTTATAGCTAAAAATTCAAATTTATATTATATAACTTTATATTTGATATATGTACTTACCTAGAATTCTAAGTTCACCTTTATTTAATTATAGTATTCTTAATAACGATTTATAGATAATATAAATTCTTGACGCCAATGCGCCACCAACGAAACTAAGAAGTGGGCAGTTTTTTATGTCTGTAATTACACTGGTAACTCTGGACTCACCATCCAATTTAAAACACAATAATACTAAGTTATATTATTTAGCCGTATAGACGTAATAAGTGATGAGTGCTTGGTACTTATTCAGCGACCATGCACAAAGCCTTACCGCCAAGTAAACATATTTATCAATTATTTAGCTATGTCCAGATCATCCTTCATTACTTAGACAGTTTAACATTAGGCATACGGAATACAACATTTTAGAATCCACTGGTTCCGGCAGCCCTTCGAAGTCTTAAGGGAATTCGGAAGAATACGGAGGTGTCCAGTGCCACTCAGTTGGAACATTTGCCAGAACGCCAACCAATCACGAAAATTTATGCTAATCGTATTATAGCTTGTGTAAATACAAAATATCAAACTAGCTATTATTTTTCTTGATTTTAAATGACAATTAGAAGCATATTCTTAAATGTTATTTAAGTTCTATAGTATAATAATGATAATATAGAAAAATGCCTAATACCTTTAAAAGCATTCAAATTTATAGCTTTAATCCCAAAATAGAATAAAACAAAACATTGTAGATGGACGGCGTGCAACGGCGTCATGAGACGCAGGAAATCGACGCGAGATTCGTACTGCGACCAACCGTTCAAATAGGACTTTCGGTATATACAGACACCGAGCTTTTCTAGACTAGCTTGAACTCTTTCATCAACCTTCGAAAGTTGAAAACAACAGTTAAATATTTACTTATTAAAATGTTAAGTTAAATTGAAAAAAATAAAAATTACCAAAATCTTAGGGATGGTTCAAAGGAATGGTACGAAAATATTTACAAAAAAAATATAATAAATAATTATAGGTTATTGAATATCTATTATCTATTCTACTACTTATGTAACAATATAATATTGAAATATAAGAATTAATTTACAATGATGAACGATGATAATATAATACAATTTTCTTTTCATCTATTACTATATGATTAAGTTGTGGTATTGACTTACTGTCTCATTATTAAAGCAGTTAACTCTCATAGCCGTAGTATCTTCTGGTGGGAAAGGTTCCACAAAAGCAATGTAGTTGGGCTGAATTCCCATTTCAAGTAAAGCAGCAATACAACTGTATGCTTCTATACAATCCCCATAAACCACCACTTGATTGTCTTCACTAAGACAGCAAAGACTATTTTCTATTGAACGTAAGACTAACTTGGATTAATATGTAACAGCAAGATATAATAAGTGTTTGCATTAATTCCCGCTGTTAACATTTAGATGTTGGTAGAATTTTTTTTTAATGAACTATAATAATTGTCATACATACATTTTTGAAGCTCGAAGAAGTGTTAATAAAATCCAGTATACTTTGAAAAATGGATCGCGATAAGTTGCTTTACAAAAGAAGATACAAAAAGACGGAAATTGGCTGCCACATCGACTGGCCAACAATGCTATTGGGAATCGGCTAAACATCTGCATTTCATTACTTCCAAAGCAAAGAAAGAAGAGTTTCTTATGGCGTATTCTGACCGAAAATTAAAAATGATCTATTTTGAGAATCCAAAACGATGCTCTGTATTTGGTGGGATATGGAAGGAGTTGTCTATTACGAACTGTTAAAGCCGAATGAAACAGTCACTGCCGAAAGTGGTTGTAGCTGCCGACAGCGCATATTTTGATTAAAATCATTATAACATAGAAATAAACGTCATCATCAAAAATCGTAAAAAAACAGAGGCTTTTAATGCAACCACCCAATAATTTCAACAAAGTTTAAGCAAAATGTTATCGAAAAGGCATAATTTAACAAGTATAAAACATAATCACACACTTAGCTCAGATATCATCCACATCAGCTTCCTAAGACATGCGTTGGCCTCGTATAATGAATTGATAAGCATCACATTCTCTGGCATATCAGGGGATGTCGGGACATAATCCGGTTTGTACTTTGGATTATCCATTAAAACTCTATGACAAGGTTTCCCTTTCCTAAAAAGTTTTCATTATTAAAAATTTTAATTAGTAGTAACGCTTACCATTATTGTCATATACAGAAAAATAATAAACAGCATAAAAATATTCCATTCCATCGGATAGACTTCAGTCAGAAAACTAGGAAGCCCATATTAAGGTACAGAGAATCCTGCATAGATGACTCTCGACTTAGAACACTGCCAGAATGCAGCAAGTGCAGACTTAGGAATAAAAATGTACGGATAGTACATTTCGAATAAGTAAAATATGTTAAAATGCAAAATGAGAAACCAAATAAAAATAATACTAATGTATTAAAGAAATTCAGAGATCCATCACCATTATATATTATGAAATTATTGCATTTAAGTATATATACATATATATTGTATAAATTTTATAAACAAAAATACTCTTCTTTTTAATTTCAAGAAACAACTGACTTCGTCACTAGTTTATATAATTTAAAGTTAATACTTGGTGGTAGAGCTTTGTGCAAGCTCGTCTGGGTAGGTACCACCCACTCATCAGATATTCTGCCGCAAAACAGCAGTACTTTGTATCGCTGTGTTCCGGTTTGAAGGGTGAGTGTGCCAGTGTAATTACAGGCACAAGGGACATAACATCTTAGTTCCCAAGGTTGGTGGCGCATTGGCGATGTAAGCGATGGTTAACATTTCTTACAATGCCATTGTGTATGGGCATTGGTGACCACTAACCATCAGGTGGCCCATATGCTCGTCCGCCTTCCTATACAATAAAATAATAATAATAAACATAAAAATAAATATTTACTCTACTTCCTTCGCCAATTCTATAGAGTCCTTTAAATAGTCGGGATGTTGAAATTGTTGACCACATACGAGAACAAGCTCGTCGTAGAACTTCATACCACCACCCTTCAAGTGAATGCATTTCTTCTTTCTATTGATAAATCAATATTAAATTATAAATCAAGATAATCATCTATTTCAAAAAAAAAATACTACATACTTTTAGCTAAATATAATAAACAAACTTTAATCTACAGAAAAAAAATTGAGGAATATTTAAGGAGTCACACCTATCGATTTGGATCATAACTGCAGACATGACATCAACGTAGTAATAAAACGGTAGGCTCTTGAGATAGCGGTCGGTGTATCGACCATCGCGCGGTACGCAGGTCTCTGCCGCATGCATGCTGTCAGCAACAGTCGGCAGACCGTGTTGAGATACGAGTGTTATGTTCGTAAATGTAAGGTATTCCGCCGTGGGTCTGCAAATATACCAACGATTAATTAAAATCCATGATTGTCAGCCGTACTATTAAACGTTGTTTAGCCGGTGATTAGTTAAACAATGCTATCCTTTTTTCGAATATCAAATTAATAATGAGAGAGAAAGAGTGAGAGCAGTGTTAAATTAAATATCCGGCAAGCAACGTTTAAGTCCGTTAGACTCTATCATCTATTCATTATATTGGTAGAGACTAGTTACTCATACAATTTTATTTTAATTACTTTGTAATTTTTGTTTGCCGATATTTAGATGTTACATGTCTGTTTTCTCATAGCTCTTAAATGACAAATCGTAACTTTAAAATTTAAAGAAAACATTGTCTCACCCTAAAAGTAATGTTTCGATGAAAGCAAGTCCCGTGCGACTGGCGCCGACAACGACAATGCTACTATTGACGTGCACCTTCGGTAGGCTGGTCAGAGGTCGCTCCAGTGACCACAGGGCAAATGGCGTTGCACTGCAAAAGATATATGGTACGATTTTCACTATGATAAGTTCTTGTTGTAAAAGCGCACCATTCTTGATATAAAGCGCTAAATACAGTAGGCGCGTTGGATGAATTCCGCGCCGTGGCATTTGTGACTGCGTGTGCTAAATTTGTGTTTATAACTCATTCCATGCTTGACTGTGAAGCAAAACATTGTGAGGAAACCTGCATTTGCCAAATTTCACAAAAATTCTGTCATATGTGTAGTTCACCTACCCGCATTGGAGTAGCGTAGTGGAATAAGACCTTTCCCTCCTCCTCATACAAAGGAGAAGAGAACTTAGACCTGCAGTGTGACATTTACAGCCTATTACTAAAAAGCGCATAAACGCATCGAAAAAGCAGTCTTGCTGGCATTCGAAACCGAATATGGTTTGTTATACCGTGTGATCTTACAGCCTTATATATTTAACAACCCCACATAACACGAGTTTCAATAACATGTGACAGAGATTTCTTTTCTCTTGTCTTATCTTATCAATACTTACATGTCCTTCACTATTTTATCGCCTTTTTTACCGATTATATTAAGCATCGACCGACGGGGACGCACCGGCAACATGTGACCAGCTAACGACATGAGGTTACGACTTGGACTCTGAAAATTTATATAAGGCCATTTAATAAAAAAAAATAAAAAATAATGTAAAATTGGACACCTTCCTGTATTGATAAAAATAATAAAATATTAGTAACGATGACAACGTCAAATTAAACGAAATAGACATTATGTACATCTTTAGTCAGATTTAATCGTATTAAAAAAAAATCTAAGTCAAATTATCAGAGAGATTTTCAATTATGTAAGTGTATCTGGTGTTTATGATTAATTTTAATTTCACCTTACTGATACTCACCGCGTCGCCTTTAGCAAAAAGTCTGCAAACCCAAAACAAAGTTGCATATTTTGTCTGCCTTAATACGTCTCTTAAATACCATCGACCATGAGGATCCATGATTGGTGACATAACACAAGCTAATATCTATCAAAAGAACAAAATTTACCATTTTAAATAAAAGGCAAGGTTATTATTTTTGTTTCTTTTAATTCCGTTTATAAATATTAAATAGAAATGTAGTCGCACTTACAGAAGCATCTGTGCCAGATCTTCGAGGCTCAGCCTCCAAATTATATTGAGTTCTAATTGAAGTAACATCTTCTAAAGGTCTAGAAAACAAATATTAATTTCATTATCTTAGATATATATTTTTATCTACACAATATTAATATAATTAGCATTAATTAATTGTGTTTCGCCATTGATTTAGTTTATAACTGCGACTATAAACAAAATGTTTTTTAAATTTTAAATGAAATTAAATAGATAATTAAAAGAAAAAAAAATCTTATAATACTGATAACATTTATTTACCCCAGTACAATTAGCCCAATTGGTTGATTTTGACTAAGAAAAACGTAAGACGACAATGAATCAGATTCGAGGCTTGTTTCAAATAATGCTAGTAAATCTTGCTTCCTGGGCGCATGTTCTAACACATCATTCAAATTTGGTATATCATACGATTCCGCTTCACGAACTCTTATATCTCTAGACAAGAAATTGACAATTACATACATATTTGGAATTATTAATGTCAAGCTGTAACGTAAATATTTAGTCTATTTTTGTTTTAATAAACCTGGTAACTGGATACAGATATTTTTATTTTTTTAATATTCACTCAGTTATTTGAGGTCTCATTCCAAAGCGGTAAATATATTATTTTTGGAATGTTAAAATCTCTTATAGATAAGCGCTGCCTACACGCGGTGAGATGTCATGGACTAATGCCATGCTCTTATTTGATGCCAAAAATAAGCATTCTGTATTCAGCTTTAATGTGCTCAGCACAACATATCTCAAGTTTATAATACTATATTTTATGGATGTTTCACTTACCCTCTTATTGAGTTAACATGAGCTATATATAGAGTCTCATTCATGAATCGCATTCGAAAACTATAAGGTGTGACGAGCTGAAATCATTTGAAAGATTTTCTTCATTCCGTTTCAAAAGATTAATATATTTAATTAATAAAAAAAATGTATATGCATTCATAAAAAAATTAAAAAGTAATTATTATCGAATTTAGACCATTGCACGAACACCAGTTGGTTTTAAAAAATAATGCCATTTCAGCAATAAAATTATATCGTCGATTTAATTCACCCTTCATTATCTCAGTTCAGTACTGCTTAAGATGGTTTTTACAATTGATAACGGTTTGCAAACTTTTATTTATCAAAGTCGTGCCCGAATAAAACTTGATCGAATCATAAACTGAAATAGGTGCGCCGGTAAGTGTGCGGTACTTCAGACACGCTTAAATTGACGGCCTTTTATATCTAACCTACCTCAAATCTGTGACTAATATGTTTTATATATTTTATAGTTTTATATATTTTATGTAGTATTGTCTTATATAGATTTGGCCATATGTCTCGTTATCGTATATGTATTTTGTATAATATTTATTAGTGTAAACATTGTAATTATATACCAATAAAAAAATACCGTAAAATGTTCTAGAAGTGGAAAACATGTGTGACTCGACGGAAGACACATAACACAATAATCTTTATCGGGAAATAGTTCATAAGCAGCTTCAAGCATATCAAAACCGTATCTAAATAATAAGAAAAAAATGTATAATATTCTGCTTGTGATGTCCTCCTGACCGATTTCGGCCGCGGTGGCGAATCTTAAGGGAGACTAGCCTAGGGCGTAGGTATTATAATGCACAAGTGTGTGCGCAAACACAGGTGCACTCTCTGTTCCGTCTCTTTATCCGTTGGGATTGCAAAGCCGACACGTACGGAGAATGTTAAGTCGCAGAACTAATGCTTTACGTGCTTTTTGAGATACAGAAATGTAAACCCTAAGTAAGACCCCTGTAAGTTGGAAACTTACATATATATCGACTACTAATGAGAATTTTCCGTCATCTGACCTAAATCTAAGTCCTTATATCTGAATTATTTCAAATTGAATTAAATTTAATCTATAGGTATTCCGTCGTTTCTGTTAGCCATGTTATGTACCTTATAAAATAAATATTTATATTAGGTCCTTACATAAGAAATTAGCGTTTTGTCATACTGACAACTTTGATCTGAAATTACGAGTACGAATTCTACCGCGGCACCAGTGCTGCAGGAACAGCTCGAAGAATTAATGATGTGTACGTGGCTGGTGTCGCAAAAGAAAGCAAGGTACGTTTTTGGTTTCAACGTTTTCGTTCTGGAAATTTCGAGCTTCAGAACCAACCCCGTGGACGGCCGGAGACCAAAGAGGAAAATGAAGAATTAAGGCTATTTTGGAAGCAGATCCATCACAAAGCACTTCAGAGATAGCTGCAGGCCTCGGAGTAATTAATAAAAATGTATTAATCCACTTGAAGCAAATCGGGAAAGTAAAAATACTTGAACGATGGGTACCTCATGAATTGAGTGAATCGAACTTGCAAACACGCGTCGACTGCTGTGTTACTTTGCTCAACCGACACAATAATGAAGGGTTTTAAATCGAATCATTACTTGCGATGAAAAGTGGATACTTTACGATAATCGAAAGCGCTCGTCGCAATCGCTGAACCCTGGAGACCCAACCAAATCCTGCCCTAAACGAAAATTGACTCGGAAAAAGTTACTTGTTAGTGTTTGGCGGACTAGCACCGGTGTCGTTCACTACAGCTTTCTAAAATCTGGCCAAACGATTACGGCAGCTGATATCTATTGTCAGCAACTGCAAACCATGAAGGAAGAACTAGCTGCTAAACAACCGAGATTGGTCAATCGCTCTAGGCCACTGCTGCTTCACGACAACGCAACACCACACACTGCACAACGAACAACCACTAAGTTAGATGAGCTACAATTGGAATATCTGCGCCATATCATCGTACTCCCCGGACCTTGCTCCAACAGATTACCATTTTTTCCGGAATTTCCACAACTTCTTACAAGGAAAAATATTCAACTCCGATGCGGCAGTCCAAGCCTTCAAAGAGTTTATTGATACTCGCCCCCATGGCTTTTTTAGTAAAGGGATCGGTGAAACTACCTATGAGATGGCAAAAGTGCATAGATAACAACGGTGCACTTTGATTAATTTAATATATTTTACAAAAAAAACTTTATATTCCTCCCGGACAAAACGCCAATTTCATATGTAAGGACCAAATAATAATCTTCGAATTCCGATTTTTTTCTTTATTACTTTGATTTTACAAATTTAAAACTATTTTTTTACACAATTTAAGATATATAACATACCTTTCATCGTAATCAGGATGCATTGCGAATAATTCCAATAAGAAAGCATTCGGGGCACCGGAATAGCGAGTAGGTTCCGGTGGTTTACATAGTGTCACCGCATTTGAAGTCGGAGTTGCTAATATTAATAATAAGAAATATATACTTTCATAAATGCTCCATATACTATCTTAAACTTCAATAATGATTAGACATTTACTACAATAAAATTGACAAATCATTTGTTATTTAAAAAGATATTCGATTTTTGAGTTCTTGCTTATAGGGAAACTAAATTTAGCATAATAATGCTATTCAAATTGTTAAGTATGAAGCAAAACTCAATATTTCAGTATAAGTAACCACAAAAGAAAACACAATGATTCCTCAACGAGTTAAACATACATTTTAAGAAAAAACCCAAATGTCTTTCGACTATTGAAAGATCATACACCTGGTTTAAGGTAATTTATAAAATAACTTGCATCAAAAACTATGCAGAATAAAAACTCACAAAGTCTTTTTGGTGTATCTTTGACGAGGTATTTATTTTCAAACACAGACTCCTTTCGATGTTGAAAGTCTTGACCATCTTCGGAGAATCTATTAATGTGTTTTTCGATAAAATACTTGCTTGCTTGATATTTAACACGGCCTTGGTATTACTAGGGTGGTTTATATATTACACCCACATATTGACCAAATAAAAAATAAGCAGTAGATTCGCTAAACAAGTATGCTTTGAGCTGTTGGGTTTAGTTGAGGGAGCTATTATATATTACAAGGCATTATAGATCAAATAGAATTACTGAATTTTCACACAATGACGAATGAATAATAGATTAATTAAATAGATTGCGTCGAATATTGCTCGCACCTCTGGGATCGCTCCGCTAAGTACTTACTGGAAGCCTTGGATCGGTTGCAGCGACGTGCGGTTCGCATCATTGGCGATGTAAAGGTCACCAACACCCTCGAGCCTTTACAATTGCGTCGAGAGATAGCGGTACTGAGCGGCGCTTTCTATCGACTGTGTCAGGGCGTGTGCTCAGATGAATTATTCTCCCTCATTCCTGCTTCCCTATTCCTTAACAAGTCTTCGCGTGCTGGCTCTCGATGTCACCGCCTAACTGTGGCATCAATTCCATCGCGCACGAAGAAATTTGGCAACTCTTTCCTTTGTCGCACCTCCAAAACATGGAATTCTTTACCAGCACACGTGTTCCTCTCCTCTTATGACCTGGGTTCCTTCAAACGAAGCGTGAAGAGGCATCTTGCGGGCCGGCAAGGCGGGGGTGGCTAGTACAATTTGGACTCTACTACCACTTACCATCAGGTGGAGTAGTCATTTGCCTTCCCAGGCAATCAAAAAAAAACATGATGGGTAATCATGCCTCATTTATTAAACATTAAGATGATATTTTACAGAAAAGCAAAAATAGTAATCAATGTTATTGATTTCAATCGATTGCACGGCAAACCATGAGACTACACTGACATGATCGAGCTTATTCCATTTGTCTCTCAAGAGTTTCTCCCAAAACTAGCAATTAAAAAAACTTTAGATTAAGTTTTTATATTTTACGTTTACCTTTGTTTCTTTACAAAGTCTTCGTTCATGAAGAGACGTGGCAATCTTAACAAGTCTGTATCAATATTAACAATATCGTACTCCAATTCATCTTCCTCGTCTTCCAAAAGTTGGAGTATATCTAATTGTGTATAAGGCAGCTGGTGTGTACGGACCTTTGTTTCTGTTTCTTTGTGAATATCTTTAAAAGCATCTTCCTCAAAGACCCAAGTAACCTAGAATTTATGTTTTTAAAGTCTCAATAGAAAATGACGAAAAATATTGTCTATCTATCAATCTATCTACGTATACATATAACTTCGATACAATTACCATCATCACACTAGTTTTTAAATGGACCTACGGCCGTTGATATGGCCTTAGGTGACGCTGCATCAAGTCAACTTCCATTCCGTTAAACGGATCGTCATGATATTATTTGTATAATAGTTTACAAACAAAATTAAAGATGAATGGAACGCCGGGTGATCTTAATATAAAAATATTTTACATTTGCAATTCAATATTACTTATTGTATAACATATACTTAGATCATAATAAAATATTAATTTCCAATAAAACTAATTACCCTGGACTTTGCTTCTTTTGCATGAATATCAGTAATAGACTGTGGCTTAGATTCGATGACAATACCAGTTCCTGTGAAGAAACTAAAACGAGACATTTTGCTTTAAATATTTATATAAAATAAATTATTTTCCATCACTAATATATACTATACGTTACACATATAGTTATTAACCTTATAGCGGAATCACGTTCGCGTGGCTTTGGTGGTCTGTCAAGATGTCGAAGACCGGAAAATGGAGAAAGCTCAAAGCTCTCCTCTAGAGCCTCGTAGTTAATCTGAGTGTTGAGGCACATAACGCCCACTGCTAACTCTTTGTGCTGTAGCGATTTACAAATATTGCGTATCAATTTATATTTTTAACAATTATTAATATCAAAGTCATTTAATATATAAAAATAATATTACAAAATATGTTTATTTTAATAAAACGGCCTATAACGGTCACGTGTAAGTCACGTGTAAGTCACGTTGCTCCGTCGCTATTCCGTTATAGCCTCAAAGAAGAAACTTGTAAGCTCATATTTACATTTATAATTTAAGTAGTGGCGATATGTCAATTCTCCATTTCTATTTCCATCGTATAACGCATAAAACAAATTAAAAACATGATGAGAATCAGAAAGTACATTCAACTCGTCAATTTTCTTTTATTTCTGACCATTAGCTAAAACTATAATTTCCATTAAACGTTATTTTGACTAAATTAAGTTAAAGTTAAATTTTATATTTCTACTGACATTGACAATATCATTAGAAAATTTACCGTTACCTACTCGTAGCAACCGTACCGTCACTATACCATCACTTTACTAACACGGTAATTTAACAGGACCGTAGAGAGCTCAGGAGAAGGAACGGCGCCTTTTCGAGCTTTTGCGAGACACGGGGTTGAAAACACATTTAAATAACAAATTCCGGCGGCTAATTAAGAACTTAAAAACAGAAAAATTCTTTATCAGCTTGACCAGAGATTTATACCCTATTTGAGGTCCTCGGGCTCTGCAGCCGCCACACCGACTAGAACGCTATATAAAAGTAGTATCGACATAGTATATACCTCACACACAAGCAACACTCGTTCAGACTCTGGATGTCGCGATATAAGTTCACTGATGTAGAAGTCGCCGTACAGCTCTCGCAGACGTGTCGAATGCCGCTCTATTATAGGCACTAAGTCGTCATTATCTTCTTCGCTATTCATAAGAGAATATCTTTATTTATAGGTAAAAAAATAAAAAAAAAATCGCTATTTTTTTTATAACTAAATCACACGAACTTGACGGTAATTTGATTTAATCTATACAGAAACCAACCCGCCATCAAAATGATTTCCAAACTTGTTCGTTAAAAGAAAAGTAAGTCCAATATTCCAAATAATTAGCGACAACAACTGTTGCTATTAAATTACCTACTATTAATTTAATTTATATTTAAATTCATTAAGTTCGGACATAACTCAATACATGAAAACGAAATCACTTTACAAGTTTTTGTTGTACTGTCTGTTGTGACATTTGTAGATCTATATTTCATTCATAAGAAAGGCGGACGACGCGACGCGACGATCCGCGCGTAGATTTATAAACGTTCAAACGGGAAATTAAATTAATACTTATTTTGTATGAAAATAAAATCTAACAAATTATCAAAAGTCGTAGAACAAAAGTTGTTGCTTATGGTGTTAGCTATCTAGTCCTGCGAGGTTGCTGGGTCGTTACAAATAACCCTGTATATAAATATAATAGATACAAGACTATAATTATATGATAAATTCTAACACTGCTCGACGTATCCTCAGCCTAGGGCTAACTTCTCGTCGCTCAGCTACCCACAACGATGGGAGTTGGTCACCGGGAACACCTCGTTCTATGGCCTGTGATCGCTTAAACGAAGCTTCAGAGCGCGACTGACCCGGTACTAACACTAAGGATATTACAGTAATATTTAACATATAAAAAATATTTAATTCTTTTTAGTACACACTTAAAAAATATATAAAGAAAAAGCAAGTGGCCTAATCAATATTCGTATATCGCTTTGTGATGAAAGTTTGTAAAAAGTTGTCATTATTAAAAATAATCGAATCCAACTTCCTGAAATTCAATTCATTGTAAGAATACATATTCCATAGATTAATGTATTTTATATTACTTATAATCATATTATACTTAGGACGTAATTGAGTTTTTTATTAAGCTTTTTTTCAATAGGATGAAGAATGTGGCGATGTTACACTCTCGTGCCTCTGAAGTCTGAATGCATCTTAAATGTTAAGATCTCTTTTTAAGTAAGGCTGCCATGCCATCGGAATATCAGAAGATACGTATATACTATCATGGCCTAAATTCAGTCAGAATACATTCATACACTCATGTTAATAGTCAGAAAAAAAAAACTTACGTTGATAATCAATTAAGGATTTTATTATCCCGATATATTGTAGATAGGGATCGTGCATGAAGACTGACTTCAACATATTATCGACCACTTCTCGAGCATATATTGGGTTCCAGCAGAGCAAATGTATAAAGAGTGTATTCCGTGCTTTTAGTTCTATAGCCCTAATTGTAACACATATATTTCATTAAAAATATATAATAATAATAATAATGCTGTGTTAATAACAATATCCTGTTAGGTTTTTCCATGTAGTAACAGGCTGTAAATGTCCCACTGCTGGGCTAAGTTAACAAGCTCACACTAACACCCGTTCGACACAAACTACTAGGTCATGTCGACTAAAACTCTTTGTTCATCGAATTAAATTTCCAAGAGAAAACTAATTTAAAATGTAGAAAAATATTTACTGATGTTATGTATTGAGACAAATATTCATACACAGAAAGTCACAGTCATTTTCTGATACGTTTAGTTTTATACAATAAATTTAAATTAATTATAAATGAAATGATATGTACTTGAACTTGGTCCAGACGAAATCTTCCCAAGCGCCTGGGTTAACCGAGGGTGCTAATGGATAATCCTTCAATACTAAAAATCCAACGATTGCTTCGTTAAGGTCTAGCTGACATATCGACAATGTACAAGTTTCACTGAAAAAATAAATAGAAAATACTTTTAATAACTTTAAAAAGCATTATTAATCGTTAATACATATACTTACGCTATTATTCTATGCGTTAATATATAAACTCAATTATATGCTTTGAGAATTGTCCGTTTATTATAATATAAACTTTATCAATAAAATAGGAAAAAATGTTCTTGCTCTGTTCTTTTACTTCTTATCTATCTATATCTATATACATACATAAAATTGGAGTGTCTGTTTGTAATATTGAAATAACCGATTTTTACTACATGCCTATGAATATATATACGGTACATACACCAAAATAACATTTTTTACAATTTTTGTCTGTCTGTCTGTTTGTTCCAGCTAATCTCTGAAATGGCTGGACCTATTTTGACGGGACTTTTATTGGCAGGTAGCTGATGCAATAATGAGTAACTTAGGCTATATTTATTTTAGAAATAATAAAAATAAAAATGATTAACTTTTTTATTAAATTCCACGCGGACGAAGTCGCGGGTACAGCTAGTATATACATAAAGAAATATGTAAAACGTACCCAAAAAGTGGTTTCCTATTATTCTGAATAAATAGAAAAAACAGAACACATTTTAAACTCACATAAGATACACGATATCCGACGGTTGATTAACACGAAAATTCTTCGACATAGATTCAGTAACAAGAGGCATTATTAACGGAGCATCTTCTACCGACGCGAGTCGCAAGCGCCCTAAAGGCGTTGCGCGTAAGATCCTTGACACCATACTAAGTACAACGTGTACTTTAATATAACCTGAGTAATTACTATATATTATTATATGCTAATAAGAACAATTAATAAATGTAATATCATAATGGAAATAATCTTGACAACTAAGATATAACAAGCTAAGAATCAAGTCACTTTGACAAATTATTGTTTCAGAAAATATTATAAATATTCTATATAAAACTCTTTAGTTAGTTAGAAAGCAGTAAAAAAAATACAATTAGTAGTTATTCTTCTTCTTCTCAGTCGTACACTCGACGGAGTGGTCGTGGTCATGGAAAGTCTGATGGATTGGTTGCGGCTTTTGCGAGACTCTACTTTTCTCTCACACTTCGTACACATTAATTGTGTCTGTCCATCTTGTGGGTAATCGACCGCGAGAACGTTGGCCTTCTACTCTTCCTTGTACCACCAAACGTCCCAAGAAGCTTTCGTTTCTCTAGTAGTAATACCCAGTAGTAATTATGAGTTGAATTAATAAAAATAATAATAATATAAATAATAATAATCTAAGATGTAAGGGAAGCTGACCTTAAAGGTGGTTTCATTTTAAAGAAAAATCCATATTCATACAGACTTATGTTTATTTAATATACTTAAATTGAAACATTACGAATGTTAGAAATTCATAGAAAATAATAAATCGATAAAAGCACTGCCCGGACAGTGTCGCAAACAATGTTTTGAGCTTACACTTAAGAATAAAAGAACATTTAATAACTAAAACTGATCAATACGCTTAATATACAGAACACATAATATTCTAATAAAAAATAATTTAATTCTGTAACAAAATTTTCTACTAGTTCTAATTAGCATCAATAAATAAGATGACTTCATTCTGTGGATTTCTTTGGAGCGATTAGGTTTGCGTGTGCCGTTTGAAATAAACTTAATTTCAACTAATGTCGCCGCCCACCGTCGGTTCCGTGCCCGCGAGAGCACATGATTACGATATTTACTTCATATTTACAGTATTCCGAAAGGAAAAGAAACCCATTACCAAAATCTTACAAAATAAAACATAAATTATAGCTATAATAAAATTAAACTACTTTTGACTAAATTTTAAGAAACATCAAAGCTGGTTGAAATATTAAAAGTATTTCTTATCCAATAATATTTTAACAGACTTTATTATTATTACTAAAATGAAAAACCAAGATAATTAATTAAATTACACCTCCAAGTCAAATTTACCTATTTCTTTTTATTATTACATTGTTACAATGTCTCAAGGATTAGCTCGATATGTCCCCGACATATTACAATATAAGTAAGAACTTAAACGTAAACAATATACAAATAATATTTAAAAAAATATTGCTTAACGCAATGTTAGGCGGAATATTATGAATGTTCATAAAGAAATACCAGTTTTATTAATCGATACCAAAATTAATTTAGAGCGTTTGAAAAAATACTAAATTGATTTTCATACTCATAACATGTGCTTATATACAAAAGTAATATAAATCAGAATTAATACAAACTATATATGGTAACCACAATCTCGGTTTTGTTAAACCAATCATCTTATCAGTGATGTAAGAATATTAAAACTAGTAAAGATTATGCTCGTAACGCAATATTATTATAATCCAATAATGTAAACATTAAAACGAACCTAATATCAATGTTAAAATTTAAAAAGAATACTTTTTTTTAGTATATCTCGCCATGTTATCGCAAGTTTGTATGAAATGACATGTTTTTTTAGGTGTACAAAAATATCATCAATTCTCAATATTTATCATCTATATCCTCAGTACCTAAGAATTAAATTAATTTATTATATAAGGACAAAATTTAATTATGGATTATAAGCATTTTTTTTGAAGTAGATGTAAAGTTAAATGCTAATTCATTGACAAATATATACCATCAAACTATGCCATCAAAATGAAATGAAAAACTGTTTAAATATTTAATTACATGGCAACCATTTCTTTAGATTATTTCAAATAATTAAATAATCTCGATTAAATATTTTACAAATTTTGATATCAGTTAATAGTTTTAATTTTTTTTATTTAAACCTTTTTGTAATGATGTATCGAATAAAATCTGACTACATATGAAATAAATCTCTAATCATTTTATCTTAACTAAAAAACTGAGAATGAATGGACTTATTTAAAATGATATACAACATGAAAAAGTCTACCTAACTCTTAAAAACTTTACACACTATTTTAAAATGTTAGAAAATTGTTATTAAATATTACTTAAATATAGTATAAATTACTTTAAGCATGCGAGTATATAGTGAGGTGTGATTAAGGCAAGTGTGGGGTTACGGATCAAAACGTACCTTATTTCATGATTCTTTACATAATAAACTAATCAACTTTAGAATGAATACAAATTACACTTATAGAATTAGCATCTATATTTGACTTCATATTAGAAGTTACGCAACAACTGCAAGTAATTAAATTAATACTATGTTTATAAACGTCAACAAACACAATTGGTAAAGTGTATTAGAAATACAATTAATTTTATTTGTATTTCTTCTTCCGACAGTAACCGTAATCAGTTTAAGGTGAAATTGTTGGCAATTTACGTGTTTGCAAGAGTTGGTAATTTTTTTTAAGTCACCACATATCACAAGAAAATAAAGTTTTGTTGACAACTTACGTAACATTTTTTGTCAACTGTACATGTTGCCAATTAAAATTAATCTAGGGGGTTCTAGGACTAAGCACCAAATAATAATTGGTTTTTATAGTTCTAAATCGCCTTCGCACTTTCGCAACCCTGCTACAGTTACAAACTGTTTGTTTGCTAACTTTTTTTTTCATATATCAAAGTATTCGAAGCATACGTTTCGGAGATCCCTGATCAAGATTACAAGGTGTAACCTTGTCGCACATATTTCTCCATAGAAATATCTATCGAGTTTTACTATATATCTAATAAAAGCATTATTATGTACTATAATGAAGGCCTATCTCTATATTATACAATTTATTCATTATACACATATCTATATACAATACAGCGGTACATTCTGTACATTTATAGCGATCCAGATTATTTTATTTTTATGATACTTATTATTATGATATAATTGTGTATGTATAATATAAAATTGTATATGCACAATTATAATACAATTCCATATGAATTATTACATTATTTCTAATTTATTGCTGCTTTATGGTATTTAAACATAAAAATATACATACATGTGTAAGAAAACTCGTAATATCGATTTAAACAGTCAATATTTATCAACTTATCAGTTACACTCTACTATAGTAAAGTATTGCCTTAACGGTAAACTCCTTACCCATTTGTAACTATGTAATATAAAATGGCTTTAATTATTAGAATTAATCTATATGTACATGTCCTTATTCCATTCCTAAAGCGTATACCATCTCCACTAATTTCACGACTTCCATTACATAGCAAACTTGATTTGATATTCTTTGAAATAATCCAAATTTTTAAAATATTTGAGACATAATTAGTCATGTTCTACACTCCGTTAAATTTTGTCATAATTTGTACATTCACAAAATTATAAGCAGTCTAAATTAATATACTCCAAATCTCATTAAATCAATGCCACTAATAATTAAATAAACAATATCTATTGTTTAATTAAAACATTTAATAGTAAATGCTTTGTATCCAATATGTGAATTGGTTTGTCTTATAATTAATTATCTAGTGGACGAAATTGAATGTACTATAAATCATATTGTTCATTGAAACTAACCTCACTTTCAGTTTATATATGTCGACTCTTCAAAATTAATTTCGTCAAATAATTAAGAATTATTTTAAAGATGTATTGATAGTAACTCCTGACATAATCTCTGACAATTACATACTAAATTGCTAATAAATTTAGTAAATAATTATTTTTATTATTATTATTTGCGTTACATAACAAATATTAATTTTTTTAAAAGTCAATATACAGTGCTGTGTTTGTATACATTAAAAAAAAGTTATCGAGCTCCTGCGCCTATCACGTCATTCACTGTAAAATGTATGATACACATACTTCTCAAAATGGTTCTTTGACGACATCTCAATTAACATTGATAACTACTTTTATTTTATGCAAATTATTCCATTATTTGTTTGAAAACAACTCAATATGATCAGTATGCCAGTAAACTCCTAATATTCGAGTAAATACTTAACACGTATAGATAGGATATATATCCTAGATGCTGGTAGATCAAGATCATTAAATTACTAGACATGTAATTTAGCACAAAATAAATTATTTTCACATTAATAATCAGAAAACATATACACACTGACAATGTTATGACTTTAAGGAGTGTCAAATATTTGAAAAATTATATATTCATGTAGCTTTCAACACACTAGCCATATTAAGTTATCCCTTTTGTTAACGATGTGAAAAAAATATTAATCGTGCTTAAGACAACTTTTATAAGCATAAACGAAGAATTATCAAAGTAATTTTTTGTCGTCGATAAATAATTTGATTTACCAGATAATGCACATTTTATACTGAATTAAATATAATTAGTTCCACGATCGAGTGATCATTATAGATGATGATGATGTCAAGAGATGTGGCTACGTGTGCGCGCGTCGCTGCGGGCGGGGTCGCGGCGGACGGCATCACTTGCTCGATTTGTGCTTGGGCGGCGTGGTGGGCGGCCCGCCTTGCTCGGCAGACGCACCGATGGCGACGCCCTCGCTGTCCACCTCGGTCTGGAAATATGACCATATTTATATCTATTTCTAACAGGGCGTGTGTGCGAAAACAGAGGACCCGTGGGAGGGCAATTCAATCGAAGATAATCAACGGCTTTTTAAGAGTTTCGAGGCACTGGAGATTCACATTAATTTCCTAACTTCGAGCTGACCTCATTTCTTAGCAAATAAATCCATAATAATTTATAACTTAAAATAGTATGACCTGGGTTATGAAAGCAAAAGCTAGAAACAACACATGTTTGACATTTTATCATGTTTTTGCCTTTCTTTGAAGAATCACTAGTACTTCTACTTTTCCCTCTGAATGTCAAGCTTGATCTTGACGAAATTAAAAGTAAAATAAATAACTATTATTATGTATCACTTACTTTCTCGTCCTTCGTGTTGGTCTGTGCAGAACCTGTACCATTGTTGGCATTACTGGTATCCACATCATTCTCAGTAGACTCTGTACTTGTAGTTCCTGCTAATAAACAATGCAACCATTAAAAATGAATAAATTATTAAATGAAATGTACAACATTTAATTTTCAATTATTATTATCAAATAAATATAGTATAATACATTTTTTATGTACTCAACGAAAACTTTGGAACATAAAAAAAATCATCCTCCCTTACTGGGATAAAGGTTACACATGGTGGTAGAGCTTTGTGCAAGATTTTCTGGATAGGTACCACCCACTCATCAGATATTCAACTGCAAAACAGCAGTACTTGGTATTGTTGTGTATTGGTTTTAAAGGGTGAGTGAGCCAGTGTAATTACAGGCACAAGGGACGTAATATCTTAGTTTCTAAGGTTGGTGGCGCATTGGCGATATAAGAGATGGTTAACATCTCTTATAATGCCAATGTCTATGGGCGTTGGTGATCACTTACCATCAGGTGACCCATATGCGAGCATATGCCTAATAAAAAAAGGGATAAAAAAAAATTAAAAGAGTTTATGTATAAATTTGAACGTGAAGTGACGAATCAATGTTCTTAGAAACAAATAACTTCTTAATTTGTCCATAGAAAAAAATATTATGAATAAATGATGAAAACCTACAATGATTATTTCCCAAAAATCGTATCTTCATGCATTATTGATTACATTTATTTCGATACAATATGTATAATTATTTTTTTTCTTTTGATTTTTTCACCTCAACATCTTTAGAAACTTCAAATACCAAATGCCACCGTACAAATTCTATGCGAGAAACTATTTCTTAAATTTAAAATGAATAATATTTAAAGTTTGTCTTATTTTTAGTAACTAATAGTATACAAAAACCTTAGATAAATAATAAATATATACCAGCTTGTATGTGTTTAGCGCTTCCGCGGTCGGCTTCGTGCTCACGCAGGACTGCGTCTAGATTATATCGACGGCGATAGGAAATAAAGAACGTGCGGATATGTGCTTCTGTCTTAGTGCCCAGTGTTTCAGCAATCGCTTGGAAATCTTTACCTGTAAGATGAATTTGTAATTTACCCCCATTTTACTATGAATAATTGTAGTATCAATTTAATATACAACAAAAGGCGTCAACTAGTTTTTATCTGAAGCAAATATCAATCAAATCCAAGGAAGATTATAAAAACTAGAAAAGAGGATAATAAGAAAAATCATTTCCACAAACCATATTTTCTAACAGCCGTGACTGCCAGCAGTAATTCGTCATTAGTCCACCGCGAATTTATCTTTGCGGGCGGTTCGCCGGGCCGTAGCTCCTCTACGCCAACGTCCCCTACTTTGCGTTTCATAGCACTTAACTGCTGTTTGTTTTGTTGAACCTGCATTAGAAAATTCTATAAAATTTCGCTCTTGCGTGAAAACACAAGCAATCAAGTCATTAACATTAGCTAAATGCTAGGCAGGATCGGGGTGTGCATATCTGGATTATCCAAAATAACACTAATCAAGATTCGCAGGACTCTCACTGCATTCAACGAGAACGTTTTGTTTTAAAGCTATTCAACAAAACCAAAAAAAAAATGTATGAGGGCATGTGTGCAGAATACATTTTGTTAAGTCGCCTAATGCAATATTTTTGAAAATAAAATATCTACAACATTCGACAGTAATCTGTTTTAATATCACATTCTCCACATTACATCACACAAATCATTAGTAACATCCATGTTAGATTAACGAACAATAATTTAATTTCAGTCTCGGTCAATGTCAAGCTTAGGAGTCGGTGACGTTGTAAGGGTGAGAATGTGTAAACTACATAGCGTCATGGATGGCGGGTTGCATCTTACTTGTCTCTTGAGCGAGATAATCTCTCTGTCCATGGCTTTGAGCATGGCCTCCCCCTGATTGACAAGGCCGGGCTGCGCGGGCTCGCCGGGCTGCGGGCCGGTGGCCATGGCCACGAGATCGTCGTGATTGATGTAAATGCCTCGCGGCAGTCGGTGCTTGTACCGCTGCTGTTTCGAGCCGGGCCCGCGACGCCCCGAGGGCCCGCACAGCGGTCTCATCGTGCCGGTGCGTCTGTCACATCACCGCGAACGTTCAAACAATCAAATCCCTGCCACCGCCCTACTATGCTATCAAATGTTTTTTTTTTCTTGCAAGTTCAACGACTGATTGCCAGAAACATTCACCAATAAAATTTTACAGGTGTCTTATAATCTTAGAAATCATATAAATCTTTAAATAATCTTTATATCATTAGTTTTTCTGCGAGAACTAACTCGAATATCAAAATAACGACTCAATATAGATAATCGTTAATATGTTCCTCATAAGAGTAACGATTACTCTTAATAGAACTACCAATTTAAAATAATAATGAATCGAGCACCAAGTAATAATAACAAAATTACGAATTGATAATTTACGCCATTTTCAAGTCGGCTATAAATACACGACCGCGGCATCAATACATATTTGTAATAAAGCTAGAG
The DNA here is from genome assembly GCA_963151315.1 of Nymphalis c-album. Taxonomy (NCBI): domain Eukaryota; kingdom Metazoa; phylum Arthropoda; class Insecta; order Lepidoptera; family Nymphalidae; genus Nymphalis; species Nymphalis c-album. The sequence continues at coordinate 4,134,874 of OY720601.1, forward strand.
AAAGAATCATTTTTGTCTTTATATTGACTCGAATAACAGAAAATCCTTACTCGCGAAAAATGAGGATGGATTGAGATTTCAAAGTGAATGTTGTTTGTTTACCGACCTGGCGTGCACGAGGCATGCCTGGCACAACTTGTGCGAGTTGTGCGGCGTGGTCTGCGAGCACTGAATGCCGCAGACGGTGCACCACTTGCCCGCTTCGCCGCCGCCCTCGCCCTAAACCCCAATCAATATTTTACTGTCCTGCTACCTGACCTAATCTAACCTAACCAACAGGGCTGGAACTCCACACACACTTCTTTTAAAAACCCTTCATTTAGAATATAAAACGATATTCTGCACACATTTACAATAAAAAAAAATTGGGGGCTGTTAAAGGAAGCATGCGGGATCACTTGATAGGTGAATGAGGAACGGGTAGGAGTGCTAATTTAGTAGTTCTTACAAGACTAAGAATATAATGAGCACATGGCATCGTGCTTAAAGATTAAAAAAATATGTGCCATTTCTTTCTTTTATTAAAATTACAACAGCATTCTCCTGTTTTACCAATTAATTTCCTTTTAAAACAATAATTTTTTCGTTTAAAATTAATTAATTTAGTTTATTTGTGTATCATCTATATTTTCTATATGAAAACAGAAGATTACTTTCTTGTTTTTATGACATATTTTGAAACTGATTTGTTATAAAAATGAATATGATATGATAATAGTCTGTTTGTAGATAAAAATGCAGAGCAGTTAAATTAAAAAATAAGCGTAGTCAAAAGCAGCAAATTAAATGATTGAGTCATGAAAAATAGAGTATGGCAGCTATTTGAACTAAGCTTCTACTGTTGTATTTTAGATGATTTATCGAGATATTAAGCATATATTTTATTATAATATAATTAGTCTATTCGATAAAAAGTAGTATTGTATCGAAGTGAATCAAGGTAACTCGAATAAAGGTAGTTTACGTGGTTCAAATAACATTTTCATCTTAATGAGTATAATGAAAATTATTCTATGATGTTATGTGACGTATGAAGCAGATGCTGTCGCAAAACAAACAGAAACACAAACAAATGATACTCTATGACTATAATGCAATGATATAATGAATGACAACAGCTTGGCAAGAGTACATTTGGGAGTCCAGGAATTTCAAGAGACAATCTTCACAAGGAATTCTGACAAAGATCAAATAATGAATGACAACACACCAATAACAGATAAAAGTGAATAGAATGGAAGAAGACATTTAACATCCAGTTATTGTAGCAACATGGTCATACACTTGGTGTGGGAGCGACGAACCCACCTCGCCTTGCTGGCCGCCGCGAAGCGAGGGCCCGCCACCCGGCAAAGGCTTGCGTCCGCGGACTATACCACGATGAAAAGTCCACCTCTGTCATTACCAACACATATTACATCCACAAAATGTGCTACCCAGGATTATTTATAAAATATACTCAGGTGACATCATTTTTTATGTTGAACAACAGTGGAATTGAATAAGAGATTTTTACTCAGTTTCCTAAGTTTTGTGTATTTAATGTAATGCTTGAATAAATGTAAACTATTTGTAAATATTATCTACTCTGCATTTCTATTTACTAAGCAACCAATGACTTTATTTCTAAAGGAAATCATCATTGGACAATCCAGATACACTGTTCAAACTTGCAAACAAAGGAAGTCTTCATATTTACTTTTATGAAAAAATAATGATATATCTGCATACTAAATGACAAAGAACAAACATTTAAGAAAAGCAATACAAACAGTAACAATGGGATGGAAACATACATACCTTTTCATCATTATCAGAATCTTTATCTGAACCACCTGGTTCGGATCCAGCCCCAGATTCTCTTTTTCCACTCCCAGAGCCAGTAGGATTACGACCTTCACTCACAACATCCATTAAAGATGTACGAGCTCTTGTCTTTTTCCATGAATAATAATACTTTACTAGTGATGCAATTGATTTATCTGGCAACTATAATGAAAGCACAAATTAGTATTATAGAAAAGATCCGCCATTTATATTGCACATATAAAATGACTACTAACCATTTGTCTTATTCTGTGAAAACTTTTACCATGGAATTGAAAAGCTTGTTCAAAAAGCACTTTATCCTCAACTGTCCATTCATCAGGAAAGGGTGTAAAATTAGCAAGGTCCATGGAAGCCCGGTTGAGATCATGTTTATGCCAAAACAACATACCAAGTGCCTGTTCACCATTATAACCATATTTTTCTTTTGCTGTAGTAATGTACTCATCCACTAAAAAATAAAGTAATAGGTAATACAAAACAAAGTAATAGGTAACAAATATTAGTTTCTCCTGAATTTTACTTACATTTGATATCTGATATATCAGATGTAGGTGACCACACTAGTAAAGCTCTATCTGATATTTGATCAGGTTTTCTTTGCTCCAAGGGTTCCAACTCAGGACACACTGCCTGGTAATCACGCCCCACTCTTATTTTTTCAGCTGCAAATGGCACTACTGCTTGGTTTTGGTGTAACATGTGTTGATGAGATGAACGCAGCATGAAGGCAGATGAAGAGAAGCATAAAAATAAAGCATGATATGAGTTGTTAGTTATTAATCACCACGGCGATTAGACAAATATAAGCTGTTTATTAAACAACTTGACGCATCATATAAAAGCGTATGCTAACACTGCACAGGTCTTTAAACAGGTACCAATTTATACTGTATGAAGCCCCATATAATATATTCATACATAAATATTTTTATCACTCATTGAATAAGAGCTTACCGTTTTCGTCTTCAGAACTAGAATCAGGGCTGCCGTGACCATTCGGGCTTGGCCCTCTCGAACGCTTCCCGTTTCGAACATCATTACTTCTTTCAGCCAAAACCATGATTACTTATTTTGCACACTATCACACCTATTTCACTATATTTCCACAGAATTTAAAGGTCCATAGATTAGTTATTTTTACTGAGGCTAATCTAGGACCAATAAAACTATATGCAAAGCTTAGCACTTCAATTCAAACGTGATTCAAACCACCGCATCAATAATCTGACAAACCTGCCGTAGGATGTAGTAGGTCGTTTCATTGCGTCTGTACTTTAGGCATTCACTTTTTAACATTCTGTAAAAAGCCATATTTTTAATAAATGCGATAAATTCTTCGCATATTTTAAAATAAAATACATATTATGATTTTAAATGTGTTATAAACAAATGCTTTACATTTATATTTCAATAAAAAGCATGAAAACATTTTAGTGTAATATTTTTAGTTATAGCAATACCATTGTTACAGACCTTGAAAAATGAACCAATAAACACTAAAATGTTATCATTATATTCTTTAAATACTACGCTATCTTCCTTGTAATAATAATCGTTACTTACTGCAGTAATATGTGAAGCGATACTTCGTGTAAATGTATTTCATTCTCCGTTAAAGTAAATCTAAAATAAATTTACGATACTTTTTATATTCACATTTGAGTAAGAGATGGCGCTTAAATATATATATTAAAGAAATATTTCAATACGTAGTACATAAAACGTATAAGGTATTAAACAAAGACTACAACTATGACCGTTTATTACAATTTATTATATTTAGCATAAAACATTATTTACAAAGTGTCTTAAGTAAATATGCACATTAACATTAATATTTTTTTATTGCATTATTTTCATCATCTAAATAAACTTCTCAAAACATTACGTAAATAATTAAAAACCAGTATATGATATGAATATTCAATTTCTGAATTAGAATATAGGATCCTTGAATATTTGCAGAGGCAATGATTTGTGTAAGAGTAATTTATCGCGTTTGTAATGCAATTTTATTTTATTAAATAATTCTTTATTAATATTTAAAATGCAACAGTTCAAGTTTTACATTTTTGAGAGATATTTATAAAGCACACTTAAACGGAAAAATGCATATCCAATTTATAAGTGTTCTGAGTGTACAAGCGTACACAAGTAAGAGCATTATGTTACTTTCACTTTGAAAAATCGTAAGGGATTCTCTTGAATAATCCGCGTTAACTACGAAGTATAAGTTTTAAGAAGATGTACGAAATTCGAAAATTAAACGCTTATATTATTTCTATGTAGCATTATTAGAATTATTATTAATTATTATAATAATTGACCTCAAATTAATTTGCAAGTAAGATCTTATACATATACTAGCGGTTCACCCAAGGCTTTGCCCGCGACATAATCAAAACTAAGAAAATATGTTTATTAAGATCTATTGTAGCTGTGAAAACAGTAAATTTCAAGCAGTACAGACCCTTTTTTATAATAATGTGTCCAACTCATTTCCCCGATTTAGGGTTGCATTTTCAACAATGACAAAATACGTATGTCTTCTTTGAAAAATTACGAAACCGCGATACAAATTTTCAACCCCATATTTCACCCTGTTGGCTGGTGTAAAACGGGATTTAAAAACCCTAAAAGTCGCACTAATTTCTTTTAAAAGAGAAGCTGTGCCCGCGGTTTCATCCGCGTATTATTAATAAAAATATAATAAATAAAATTCAGCCTAGAACCCTCCTCGATAAAAGGACTATACAACACAAACATATTTTTTAAATTCGAACCAGTAGTTCTTGAGATTAGCCGGATCAAACAAACAAACTCTTCAGCTTTATATATTAGTAAGTATAGATGAATAGTACTATTATTCCTCGATGGTTTTAATATAATAGTTACAACAGATATTTTTAAATTTTATCTTAATTCATTCATATTATTTATTTTTTTAATTATATCAGTTTTTAACTTTTATTACAAAACTATTTTTTAGCATCAAGTTATATATCGGTATTATGTTTAAATAAGATCCATTTTTGTTTAGTTTTTTTAGGAATATGCTATTTATTTTGTTTACACAAAAAACCCGTCGACGTCATCGTACCTACGTCAGAGAATATTTCGTCTCTATTTTCTTACTATCTCATTGAGTAATAATGTAGTACATGATTATTCAATGCTATAACTAGGTATACATAATTTAATAAACATACCGTAACGATAGAGGATAGTACCTATACTTAGATCTCAATCGAAGATTTTGGTGTAGTTCCGAAAAGCCCATACAGCTTTTTTCCTTGAAATTTCGTATACATATGTATTTTGTATACGAATGCGAATATCTTAGTAAAAATTGGTGCAAATTTTATTTTCAAGGTCAAAACTCGGTTTAAATTTTCACAGGGTTTTCTACGCTATCTCAATAAATATTGATCTTAAAGAAAAAATTTTCCTACAGAAGTTGTAAATTATAAAAAAAAATGCAAGTTTCACGTCCCATACATTTTTTGTCTATTACAATTATTTTTTTTCGATGGGAAAATCGGTCGTCACCGCGGGAAGGTTGGAGTCTTCAGAGCTAGCCTCAAAGTGCATGATTTTTTTTACTTTTTGTGTTTTTGTTTATTCGGTATGGTGCTACCAGCAACTTTGGGGCTGATGTTTTTTTACAGGCGAATTTTGCCTTTTAAACATAATGACTAGTATTATTATGACGGCGCATGACGTTTTATATAAACAAATAAATAAAAAAAATTGCTTTTGTGAATATCCGACGACTTTGGCTGATAAACGATAAGTTGGACCTAAATAATTATACATCCCAAATCAAGTTCGGGATACCCGAATGATTACACATAAAGTTCTAGAGCAGAGTCATGTAGGTTAGGTTATGTTAGGTTACTTTTAAAGCACATCGCCAGAACTGAATCGGCCCATGTTGATTTCGGGGGATGAGAATATAATAGTAAAAAGTAGATAAAGAGTAGTTCCGTGAATTGATGATTAGTCCAGAGTTTTTTTTATACTTCTTCCCTTTGTCTAATTTTATTAAAAATTGATCTAATGTGAACTTATGAGACGACTTAATTCATCATTTGAATGATAAATAACGAATGTAAAAGTCATGTTTTTTATCACTACGCGTTTGTTAAAATATATACCTAATCGTTCATTATAATTCTATACCGTAGTGCTGGACCGCAATTTACTTCCATATATAATATATTTGTAGATATAATTATCTACATATCAAAACCACAGCGGCAGTAAGCCGCAAATACCAGCCTTAAATAGTAAACCAGAGTTCTCTACGAAATAGTACATAGTCGACCGTGTCGACGCTTTTTACTTTTGACAAACAATAATGAGTTCTAAGACTAAAGACGTCTATCAATATATGACGAGGTGAACAACGCTATCTCTGAAATAGTACACGGGATGAGTGTTAATAATTTACTGTTTAATAGTAAAAAGACTAAATGTATTAAATTCACTATTCCTAACGTGAAATATGTTAAAAACAAATGTACTATTAAATGGAGAAGCTTTAGATTTGGTAGAAGCAACAGAATTTCTTGGTAATACGATTTTTGTACTGCAGAAGAGAGCTATTCGTGCAATTTATAACCTGGACCCAAAAGATTCAAAGATTGTAAATTTTAAGAAATCTAAATAATGATCGTCGCTTCTCAATAAATATTTGATAATGTTATACATGTACGCAAAAATATAAAATATTTTCCCAGGAATTATGACGTAAATACAGTAACACCAGGAACAAGTATAAACTTACAATCACTGTTACCAGATTACACAGGGTTAATAAGACTTTTATGGGACAATGTATACGGTTTTACAACATGATCCCAGAAATCGTTCAAAAATATTCAATTGTGAAATTTATAGAATGCAAAAAGATATTACACAAGCAATGACTTCTTAGATGACTGCACACCTTGAGAATGAAACGATCGCCACCAGGGTATTTCAAATAAAAATAAATTATTGTATAAATTGCCTGTATTGTAAAGATGAGATATAAAAAAAATCACGCTGAGTTTCTTTCGTCGGTTCTTCTTAGGTCTGAGGTGTTTATTTCCGAACCGGTGGTAGATTTATGACAATCAATAAATAAGTGTAACGCTTGAATATTTAATTAAGATTTTTGACTTTAACTTTGCTTGGTACACTTATTAGCCATTCGATTTCTATTGAAAATGACGGCAATCGATCGGCTTAAAATCACTACATAAAATGCAGAGGACCCCGGACTATTATTTGATCTATAGTATTTTATAAGCTTGTTGTTTGGGTCTAGAATGTTTTAAGGTTGGGATAAGCGACAATAAATTCGATAACTTTTTATTGCTTAATGTTGCCATAAGAAAACAAAATCTCGCAAATCTAAAGTCTTATATCGTGTAATAGTTAAAATGATACTCGTAAGCAGCGAGGAAAAGGAAAAAAGACTCTTTGCAAGTATTAACCATCCTTCATAAAAACTTATCGGATAAGAAATACTTGGAGCGTAATTAAATTTACTTTTATAACGTTACATAATTATATATATTTTTAATGTATAGGTAGGCTGACGAGCACATTGGTCACCTGATGGTAAGTGATCACCAACGCCCATAGACAATGGCATTGTAAGAAATTTTAACCATCGTTTACTTCGCCAATGCCCCACCAACCTTGGGAACTAAGATGTTATGTTTATGTCCCTTGTACCTGTAATTACACTGGCTTACTCACCCTTCAAGCTGGAACCCAACAATACAAAGTACTGCTGTTTAGCGGTAGAATATCTAATGACTAGGTGGTAGCTACCCAGACGAGCTTGCGCAAAGTCCTCCCACCTTAAGCTGCCCATGTAGCGGTGGTATGGTTGTGGGAGGATGCGGTTAACGCATACTCCCTTTCCACTATGCAGCTGACGGTTATTTTCCAGCTAAGTATGAAGTTATCTATCTTTTTTTTTTCAGTTCCCAACTTTCGCGCCCTGCCACAGCCCCACCACTACTTGGGAGCTGACGGTCGGTTTGCTTATTAGCTATATAAGATCTAGTATCTACATAATTATGTCAACATCAGCCAGCTTACTATGACTTTAGTAAATGCAACGCTACCTCCCGAACCATAAGTAAAAGTGAAAAGTTACCAACAACACTCTTTACAAAAACAATTTTATTTATTTAAGAGTCTTTATATAATTTGTACATTGTTATAATCATACTGTTATAAAATATTATCCAAATAGTCACTATTTGATTGATTTGAAGTCAAAAAGCTAAGAATCAAGACAAACATGATCACTATTACAAGGGTGACATATCATATCACACAACTGACATTTTGTTGAGCTTAAATGTAATTTTTTCTTATTTCCTTCTAATTAAATAATGTTATCTTAATTTAGATAATGACTATTCTGTGATTTAGTTTTCTCACTGGCTTGCTGTGAAGTGGGCTAAAGTGGGAGATGAAATGCTTATTTAGCATAAAATATGGTGCTGTTGTGAAGGATACCGCATTGTGAAATAGTCGTATTGTTTTCGCACAAAATAGTAATTATGATTGTTATGTAATTAATGTAAGTTTGTAATTATTCGTGATATTGTACGTTTACAAAGATGAGGGCGGTCGCGTTGATAAGCGGAGGAAAGGACAGCTGTTACAATATGATGCAGTGCGTCGGCGCCGGGCATACTATTGTAGCCCTGGCCAACCTCCAACCTGTACATAAAGGTTATTATTGTCATATAATATACCAATTTAGATTTATTATATACATATCTATAATTTCACGTATCATTATTGTATGTTTATAAGAAGTTAATGAAACTATTAATGTATATGTTATTTTTTTTAACTGCCTAGTAAATAATTATGTATACCTAAACTGGAACTCATCCTAACAAGCGTAATTTAAAATGAATTGATATTAAAACTAAATATAAATTAATATTTCAATATGTTATAACAACAACTCCTAAATATTTATTATTTTGTGTAACTCATATTGTAGATGAACTTGACAGCTACATGTATCAGACTGTTGGGCATCAAGGCATCAACCTTTATGCTGAGGCAATGGAATTACCTCTCTATAGGGAGGAAATTTCTGGTATTGCTATTGATCAAGGTAGAAACTATAAGCCAACCGATAATGATGAAGTGGAGGATTTATATAGACTATTGTTCAAGATAAAGGTACTGTAGAATAGTATTAATAAGAAATTGTTTTAATATATTTAATATTTGTTATGTATGTTATATCTTTTATTCATTTTAGGGTGAATTAGACATTGAAGCAGTTGCTTGTGGGGCTATTCTATCAGATTACCAAAGAATTAGGGTAGAGAATGTGTAAGTTTAATTTATCAATACATTTATTCACATTGTTCTATATCCTAAACTGGTAGTAGCTTCATGACCAATTTGTTGTTATATTGCAATCTAAAAGTGCATAGTAAGAGCCAACCATTATAAAATTTAATTATGTTGTTTTTCAATTATGTTTCAAGCAAATTTTTATTTCATGATCACATTTATTTTAGATGTCAAAGACTCGGTCTTGTGTCACTTGCTTACTTGTGGCGTAGGAATCAGAAGGAACTGCTCCAAGAAATGATAGCAAGTGGTGTCGAAGCTATCATCATCAAGGTTTAAATATTTTATTATCTAATATTCGAATAACTACCACTAGTCACAATAGGTCCTTATATTTATATTATTATTAACAATTTTATGGATTACAACAATGCAATTAGGTAATGCGTTTTTATGGTGACTGTCACAGATACACAATCATTTATATAATTTTATAAAATCCGTAATAAATTTAAAAAAAGTGCATATCCTTTTTGGCCTCACCATTAAACGCATTGCACAATGCAATATGATCATATTTATTTAGCCTGGTTAGCTAAAAAGAATTATACTCTCAATGTGTTGATTGAATTTTAATAGCTGTTGAAGATTTCCTTAAAACTTTCTAATTTAAGTATACATATATAATGTATGTAAATGAGTATATCTAAAATTTTAAATTGCTTCGTTGAAATAATATTTTAATGTTACTGATACATTGATTTTCTCTTAATAATAGTTTCATAATTGTTTGTAATTAAGATAAGAAAGTATGTTTTATTTCTATTTAGATAATAACTGTGTCATATGCAAATATGTATATATATGTTTTATATCATTTCAACAATAACAATTTATGGTTAAAGCCAATTAAAAAAAGACATCTATAATTTTTGTTTCTAGGAACATGATGTATACACTTAATGTAATGTTTAATTATATTTTCAATTGTTTAATTATATACAAATTGTATATATATTCAATATTTTAATGGATTCTGGATGAATTGGTAATGGACTTTATATACTTTTGTGGAAAATTTTATTTCGAAAAGTCATTTTAAAACTTATTTGGTGAATAATCATGATTGATTTAAATAATGTAATATAAGTAGTAAAAACAACTGCATATTCATGCTAAAACATTTTTTATATTTGATACATCAATATAAGTAATAGATCTTTTAATTATATCACCACAGACTATGCATCATCATGTTTTTTATTTCTGTTTTACAACTAATTAAAAACAACAACCATTTATAAAAAAGCGATGAATGTCCATTGCCAGCATTATCTATAACTGTAAACACTATTGTATGAGGATGGTTCATGTTGATGGTGCATCGACAGAAATATTAAAATATATTTTGAACAATTCAGGTGGCAGCATTAGGTCTGGATCCTAAAATACACCTCGGTATGACAATCAAGGAAATCCAGCCCCACCTTCTAGTCATGCAGGAGAAGTATGGACTCAATATCTGTGGTGAGGGCGGCGAGTATGAAACTTTTACCCTAGACTGCCCATTATTTAGAAAGAAACTAGTTATGTGAGTACATTTTATATTAGATATCAATGTAGTATATAAAAATCAGATCTTTCTTTGTTATCTATATTTTCATGTAGCTATACTATATACTGTGAGAAATATAAATAGTAATTATAGAATGCAAAGATTTAGTAAGAAATACCATAGACAGAAATTATTTTGTTTGTATTGAACATATAACTTTTTTTACCATAATTAAATTTAAAATTGGTAAAAATTCAAGCTTAAGATTAGTTTAATTAAAAAAAATCATAAGTATTTTGATAAATTGTTTAATGTGATGCTTTTTCTTTAAAGAGATGAAAAAGAATTGGTGATACACACCGAAGACCACGTGGCGTCGGTGGGGTATTTGAATTTAAAACTACATTTAGAACCTAAAAAAAATTGCGGTGGAACAATTAAACTACCTCCAACAGTGAAAAACTCATTAGATTTTATAAAAGATTTGAATGATACCGTGTTTAGCGATATAAGTGATATAGAACTAAGTGAAACAGAGTTAGAATCATTCGAGAAGTTAGAAAAAGAAGAGAAGATAAAGCAGAATGAACTGCACCCATTGCTCACTTACTCCGGGGACAATCCTGCTCCTCAAATCATCGATTCAGCTGACAGTAATGATTTAGTAGACGGCTATTACTACGATGAGATGCATGATCCAGACGATATGCATCCAGTTTTAGATCATAGATCAATATATGGTAACAAGCATGGATGGTATTTCATCGGAGGGATTGTCGGTGAAGGTGTCGATACAGCTGTAGCCACCGATGATGCTATGAAGAAACTCATTAGTAGGTAAACTTGTTCAGGAGCTTTTTCTGATAAATGTGCATTTTGTTTAATTGTTTTGCTAAAATGAACAGCCTGTATATGACCTACGGCTAAGACATCTTCCTTTGAGAAGGATGGTAGCTTATTCCATAACGCTGCTCCAAAGTGAGATGGTGAATACAAATAGCAGTTTAAACTGACACGTGAAGGTTTCCTCACAATGTTTTCCTTCCCCGAAAATGAATTATATACACATAAATAAGCACATAATAGTTCAGTGGTACTTGTCTGGTATTGTGTACACCCGTGTATGATTCGCGTGTTCCGACTATCTCGGCAATTTGAGCATGTCGTATAATAACAGAGACCATTTATTAAATTGATTGTGATGTATCTTATCTTTGACATTATTATCTTAATATTAACTTGAACATACAATCTGTACGTAATACGAATTTATCATTTAATTATGAATGATCACGTTTTAAATGAACTCCTAATAACTTACATAATTTGTTTTATAATTAGTACCGGGTAATTATATTTTTAATATATAAAATATAATGGTTTTTTGCTTATCTCAGAAGTAATTTATGTTTAAATTTAACACTGAATTACACTTATAGCATATAGCTAATGACATAAAAAAAAATAATAGTTATTTTTAAAATCATACGAGCTACTAATACATAATACAAAGATAATACCAATACATTATACAAAGAAATATTTTATACTAAAGTATGATTTGAGTTAAATCGAAATGAGTAACTATGCTAAATTTTAAGCCAGTAGTCTAATTTGGGAGATCTCGGTATCAGTCAGTCAGTGGTATTTCCCTATACATATATATATCTTTCTATATAGATTATGATTTAATAATATCACAACACAATTATAGGTTTACTCGAGTCGGAAGGCTTGACCTTGCCTGAAATATGTTCCGTAAACATATATATGCGAGATATGGAAGATTATGCGGCTCTGAACGCGATCTACGTGGAACATTTCTCATTTCCGAACCCTCCTACTAGAGTATGCGTACAGTGCCCTCTACCGAAGAACGTTGGTCTCATAATGGACGCGGTGAGTAAAGTTACATTGTTACATGAATTCAGAACGTAAATAAAATTAAAAAAAAAACAACAGCATATATATCATTTGGTGTTAACTGGTCCATTACCAATAAACATTGGTTTTGTAAAAGGTATAAACTGGATACCACTTGGTGGTAGGCCTTTTTGCAAGGCCATTAGGGTTGTTCTTAAGGCCGGTGGCGCATTATCGATGTACAGAATGGTAAATATTCACCATCGCCAATGTCTATCGGTGGTGACTTTTTACCGTCAGGTGGCCCATCTGACCTATATATTTCGTAAAAAAAAATACATCTTACATCCTTAGGCATCTGGTAATTGATATGATATGAATTACAAACACTATTGATTTTGTTTTAATAGTCTCATTAAAATAATCAATATTAAAAAAATAAATGTAAGTGTTCCATAGTAGATCTTTTGGAATGTTTGCGTTTTTTATAATGTTTTAAACTCGTTTATTAAGTCAATATTTGTATTGTATGTTAACAGGTTGCGTATAAACCAAGTAACAATAAAGATCAAGACTCAGACGGCTGTTCCAAAGAGCGTGTGACCATGCATGTTCAGGGTATATCGCACTGGGCGCCGGCCAATATCGGACCTTATAGTCAAGCCGTTAAGGTACGTTTGTACATAATTGACACATCAAGTTTATTATTGAATTGTATTTCACTCGTAAATAGTAACTTCCTAGACAAAAAACACATCCAAAGCAACTGATTATTAAGTTATTCAAGAGAGGAGATAACTTATGAGTTTTTTTTCACATATTATTGGTAGGCAGATGTCCAAATGTCATGTAAAGATTTCTTACACTGCCTATGCCAATCTAATAAGTGAGTACATAGTGATGACGCGTGTTCGGTCGTGCGGCAGGTGGGCGAGGTGGTGGGCACGTGCGGGCAGATCGCACTGGTGCCGGGCTGCATGCGGCTGGCGGAGGGCGGCGCCCGCACGCAGTGCGCGCTGGCGCTGCGGCACCTCACGCGCGTGCTGCGCGCCGCGCACCCGCGCGCGCACATCCGCAGCGTCGTGCAGGTACACGGACAGGATACACCCACCAGTGGACAAAGGGCGACTGGCGGCCGAGGTTATCGGCGGTGACCTGTGTTGATTTAAACCACTACGCTGCTCTAGTGCGGCTTAGTGGACACATGTGACAGATTTATTTTACACGAAAGTTTCCTCACCATGTTTTTCTTCAACTCGAGCACAAATTGAGCATCTGAAAATTCAGTAATGCGCTTGCGCCTGGAATTAAACTCATCGACAATCATGGGTGAGATGAATGTGTTCCCCCTCCCGGGTGATGTCGGCGTGTCGGTAACGTGCCGCGTGGCCGGCAGAGCGTGTGCTACGTGACGTCGCGCGGCGCGGCCCGCGAGGCGCGGCGGCAGCTGGAGCGTCGCACGGCGGGCGCCATCGTGCAGTGCGCCGTCGTGGAGGCGCTGCCGCGCGCCGCCGCCGTCGAGTGGCACGCCTGGGCGCACACCGACAACAACCGCTTCGAGTGTGAGTCGCACGCACGCACACGCACGCGTACACACACGTGTGCCTTTAACGCATGGTTTTACGAGTAAATACGAATAAAAATGCGTATAAAATTAGATTTATTTAATTTTAACTTCAAAGTGGATTAAAAATTCTTAAATTATATTTCTAGCGTGTTTGTTTAAGTAGATCTTTAAGATGTAGCTATAAATCTATTACTAATATATAAAGCTGAAGAGTTTGTTTGTTTGATCCGGCTAATCTCAGAAACTACTGGTTCGAATTTAAAATTTTTTTGGTGTTGTAGTCCTTTTATCTAGGAATGCTCTTGGCTTATTTTTATTCATTATATTTTTATTAATTATACGCGAGTGAAACCGTGGGGCACAGCTAGTAACATATATAATAGGCACCCCTCCCGTAAGGATTCCGTCTGATTTTCTAACCAATAAGATATAACCGTTCTCCGATTGTTGAACCGAGAGAGATTTCGGTAAAGGTTGAAATTTATTTATCTTAATCTATTAATCCAATTGTTACATTTGAAACGAAAAAAAAATACATTAATTTTATATATTTTTTACTTATTATAGATGAAGAGACCGGTTGCAGCGTTGGTGATTACAAGGTCGCTATAACGAGGAGATGGAATTACGAGAATACAGTCGCTGCTATTGTCTGCTATGTCGCTACTGGTATGTTCATATAAAGAAAGACCCATTGTCATACGATACGACCGTATCGAATGCATTTGACCAAGTGCGACAGACACAATATACGTAACAATATTGCCTTCGACAATCACGGAACTGAAGACGTTATGACTTATGACCCTCGTATGAGCAGAACTATACTCGACATTAGTTAAAATGCAATATCATGACGACATTTCGTTATTTATTTGTGTATTTGGTAATTAAATGATTCAGTTAATAGGACTTTTAATTATCATAGTTTTTTTTTAATTTAGCTTTATCCTTAATTCCAAATAAATAAGTCTTTAAATAACAAAGTAATTTAAGGTTTTTAGCAAAAAAATGTTGCAATAGGTGAATTATATTGTGTACATCATTATACACATACATTTCCACAATATAAAAAATACAAAATAACATCCTTCATGCTCTTAATAAAATGGGTTTTGTTTCCAGTGCACTGTTATTGCATAAATGCGTTACAGCGAGACCATAAAGATGTCGATGGATCTGATCAAATTTAGCTCCGTCGACTAAAGCGGGGTCGTCCTCCTCAGGCTCGTCGCCGTCGACGTGCCAGGTGTCGTTCCCGGACGCGGAGGCGTGCGCGCGCCACCGGCGCAGCGCGGCCGGCATGTCGGCGCCCGACCTGCGCGACGTGCTCGAGTACGCGCTGCGCAAGCTGCTCAACGACTGCACGCGCGACCCGCTGCCCGCGCTCTACGTGCGGATATTCTACCAGGTGCCGCGTGCCGTGCTAGGTGCACTTTATGTTACCGGTAGGCCGACGGCCGAATGATGCCCATAGACGTCGGCGATGTAAGAAGTATTAACGATTCATTACATCGCCAATGCGCCACCAACGCAACAATACTAAGTATAGCTGTTTGGTAGTATCTGATGAGGGGGATACCTACCTTGGGCTTGAACAGAGCCCTGCCACCTAGTACTACCTACTAATGTTTTATTTTTGAATGGATATGACTTGATCGGCCCGACCTGCGGCCTCATATCTAGCCAACCGTAAGACAACGCAGCTTGCACAGTGTATTAGAGCTCGTGGTCGGCAGGTGTGGGGCGCGCCGGCGCCGGCGGAGCTGCGCGCGGCGGCGCACGCGGCGGGCAGTCGCGTGGGCGCGCGCGTGGCGCTGTGCGCGGTGCCCGTGTCGGCGCTGCACAACGCCTTCACCTTCCTGTCCATCAGCGGCCTGCGCCTGCAGGAGTGAACGTTGACGCGTACGGTGCTCATTCTAGCTCATTGTTACTATACTTTCTGACCGTTCATTCCGTATAGTTAGTTGACATTTGCATTAATATGTTTATACAGGTGTCTAGGCGTTCTGTGACTAATATAAAATGTATTTTAAATCCATCATTTATATTTATAACGGCAATCTTTCTGCAATTTCCGATAATGAATATAGCTGTTTTAGAAACAGGAAAAATATTGTTTGTATAATTAATCAAATGTATATACAGTATTTATTTTATATTGAGTTAATTTCTCCAAAAATAGTATTTTTCTACCAAAGTATATTTGCAAATTATGTTTTACTTCATGAAAAATGCACTAGAGAACTATATTTTTGTAGAGTCCATTTTGGTGATAAATCTATACAAATAGTTTATTTTTTAAGTTTTTTGTATGCAATAAAATAGTACATACATTAATAAAAAATAACCGAAATTGCTTAATTCAAGGTTAATAGCCTGTTAATGTCCCACAGCCGGGCTAAGGCTTCATCCTTCTTTGAAGAGATTTGGAGTTTCTTCCACCACGCTGCGCATGACGCATGTGAACACACATGTGGTAGAATTTCATTGTAATTAGACACCTGCAGGTTTCCTCACGATGTTTTCCTTCACCGTCAAGCACGAGATGAATTATAACCACAAATTAAAGCACATGAAATTAAGTAGTGCTTGCCTGGGTTTGAACCCACGATCATCAGTTAAGAGTCACGCGTTCTTACCACTGGGCCATCTCGGCAATAAAAAATATACCAAGTGCTTGCGTTTCAAATTAATTAGTTCTAACCACTGGGCCATCTCGTTTCGGTGAAAGTAAAATCTTAACAGTAGAGTAGTAACCAGTAGTTGCTGGTTCTATAAATCCATTACAACAGTTTATTTATTATGTAAACAAGCCTTTTGTTTATATACTTACACATTCCGTGCGACGTATAGTTCTGCTTTACTTTAATTCTTCATAAATTGACGAACCGATAACATAAATCCTCTTTGAAGTCAATTTATAGTATCGTTAAAATATTTTAACTACTATTAAATTTATCTAAATAAATCAGTTTTTATTGGTTCATTTAATAAAAAAAATATTAATGATAATGATTAACTGCATAAAATTTAGCATGAATGAAATTTATTAATAATGTTTCGGATAAATATTTAATGTGTAAAGGACAATAAAATAAACAATTAGAATACTTTTCATCTTAAAAAAATAATTATGTAAATAAATAGAGAAAAGTAAAATAAAAAAATCTGCCAAAATTTTTTTAGAAAAACATTTATTCTTAGTAACTCATTTAGTTATTTCATTAGTTTTAATGTCATGACAATTCAAGGCCAACATTGTTGACTTTTTTCTATACTTATCTTTGAATATCAAAGATAAATATATTTTTAATGAATGATTTACCTTTTCTTTATATAGCAGCTTTTGATGAGATTTAGTGTTATCAATAAAAAAATCTTTTAATATGATAACTCAAGTGCTTTTGATTTTTTATTAGAATGGGCTGTAATGCAATTCCGTCGCTTCTATCATAAGCTCATTCTGCAAACATTGGTTTTAATAACTTTTCTAATTCAATAATTTGTTTTTTTTTTAAATATATATTCCGTGCTTTTGTTTCAGATTTCCAGCCCATAAAATACAAATGCAGATGCTTTATTGCCGTTTTAAAAATATATTTGCTGAATATTTTTCAGTGTTTATAAAATTTTGTTAATTATGCTACCGAGTTTACCATATTTTAAGTCAAATTATATAAATTATTTTTATTGCATATATTTGTGTTTGATTTTATCAACATAATAAAAACAAAGGGTCAAATTAAATTTACTTTATTTTTTTACAAAATTGACCGAACAGTGCGAGATTTCTAGAACGTTTACACTTGCATTAAGTAGACATAAAAGTTATAATTATTTCTCTTACAAGTAAGTCTTATTCACCTGTGTCAATAAAGCAATGCGGATTTATGGTGTCGAGACACCGAAACCAGTTGTGTATATCATAAAAAAGTTACATGATTTGATGAAATTATCAGTTGACATCATTTTTATCTTAAAATTGTCACTAAGTAAATTATGATTAATAATAAAGAAAGCATAATTATAAACTAAACTCGATACATTACACTTAATCAGTATTAGTTGAAGTTACTGATGATATTTCTAATACAAGTTATAATACACAACAAACTGGGGATAGATTGCACTCAGCAGTGGTTAAAAGACGATAGCGCGCAGAAAGTATCGTAAGTACAGAGAACGCATAAACTTTATAAAATGCTTCTAAATTCGTTTATGCTTCGATATTAATTAAATTTAAGTCAATGTTTTATAGAATTGTTTTGCAAAAAAACTTAAACATTTTTCTCACAAAAAAAAAGCAATAATAAATTTGCTGTCAAATTAGTAATAAAATCAACCAAAAAATAATCAACTTTATTTAAATGTCGAATAGCCTTATATATTTCAGTGGCAGAAGTTTTGTTAAAATTAAACTTTATTATTAAGATTGATTGAAAAACAAATTCTATAAAACGTGACTGACAACCGTACTACAGGATTAAGTCAATCCTTACATGTAATATAACAATGCAGATTCACAGGACATCGTTTCGAAAATATGTGTAGTAGTCTTGATAAATCTTGAGCATCGCCCGGGAAATTAATAATGCCTAATTCGTCTATTTAATACTATATAAATGGTTTGAATAAATAATTTTCTCATAATCAAAATAAACATACTATACTCTTTGCTATATAATTTATTTTTATTATAATCTTTAATCATCGGGCTGGTACAATTTCCGGGGCGAATGTTAATAAATTAGAAGATAAATGTAGCCTATGTTTTGTACTTTGAAATTAAGTCAAAATGCTAGCTAGGTACTGGAACTGAAAAAGAAGAGATTATGATTAGGTTTTATTTATATAAAGACTTACAATTTAATTTTTTCGTAACATAATTTTATTATTAAAATTAGAATAGCTTATTTCAGAACCGGAATAACTCGCTTTTTGTTATTCAACTAGCATTTTGTCTTAAGCGAAATAAATTGTCACTTGGAAGAAGAGCTGCTGGATTTCACTCATATAATTAAACTAAAAAAAAACCTAACGATCTAGTAATATAGTTTTTAATCAACAATGTTATAAACAGCTAAAATTAATCATTATGTATCGGGAATCGGATAAATTCTTTAAATTTTTATTTATAAGTAAATAAATTCATTTTTGACATCACAGTCATCCATCCTCAAGTGAATATTTTCATATTTTTCGTTTATGCTCGATTATAGTATATAATACATATAATTATATATATATATGAATATATGATTATCGGGTATAAGTTGTATACAGTTGTATCCATATAAAAGTAATAACTAAAATAAATACCTTATTAAGCAAAATTAACAATACCCTAAAATTAACCTAAAATCAAAAAGAAAATGCGCACTGTCTTCTTTTTTTAGATCATTTTTGAAATGATTTGCTATCTTTTTGCCAATCTCTAAACAAAGAATTTGCATTACAAATGCATTAAAAGGCAGATTTTTTATAATATACAGTTTATTTTCCAGTTTTCGAGAAATTATTTGCAGAGAAAACATTCTAATTAAGATACTTTCCTTTATATAAACCACACACATATAAACAATAATGTCAGAATCGATGAAATAATTTCCATAACAAAACAACGGCACATCACTCGATCTCTCGTACCCTATTCTCCTTCGACATAAATAACACGGGGACGCATACATGATCTGTCTCGCTAACATTAAAAAAAATATGAATATTAAAATAGTATGATTGCCCAGCTACCCATATAGTGAAGTTAGTATTAAATTACTGTACAGTTCATACGTCGCCACGCGGCACGTACACATAGCCTACGATCGAAGCGAACGAGAGTTAGACGTAACGGAGTACCTACGCTATACATATATTAGGAGGCGCCGTCGTCGGGGCGCAGACGGCTCTGCAGGTACTGGCGGTGCGCGTACTTGTTGAAGCGGCGCTTGGCCATGAACAGCGTGGCGATGGTGCGCGGCGCCAGGCGGACGGCGGCCGCGCGCGACGTGATGCCGCCGCGCCGGCACTCGCCGCACGTGTAGTCCAGCACGTGCAGCGCGCTGCCCGTCGCCCTAACGCACTCTGCACACAACACGCACGCTCAGTCGCCGCTCGCTACCGCCGCTCTATCTAACACGAGACTTAAGCGCGCACGCACTGAGTCGTGACCTCGAAGGTACCAAACTTCATCGGATACAGACTGATCGCCGAACTATTCACATCGAGAGTTAAAAAGCGAATATATGGTAAAAGCGTAGAATATAAACGTACATAAAAATCTTATATATAAAATGAATTCATGTAACCATGCGATGCATTATAAAATTGAAGCGTAAAGCGCAAACATTAGGATACAATCGTCAACTCCTCGGCGGACGTGTGACTGTATCCTCACGTTTGTCGAAAGAGAACAAGCTTAACCCCGGACATGATGCGGCCGGCGCGGTCAACGTCGCTCGTCGCAGAAGGTCCGGCGGGTTGCGGGAGGGTCGGGTGGTGGGGAAGGGGGTTTGGTCAGCTGGCGCGCTACGGCGGTGACGTACCTTGATGCAGTTGCCTATCGCAGAGCTTACAAATGACGAGCTGCATGGTCCCCTTTGGCCCGATGAAGGAGCGATCGCACAGCGGGCAGTAGCGACCGATGCGATACGCCCTACGTACGCACACACACATACGGACCGTACGCGCACAAGCACCGGAACACAGAAACACGCCATTAGTATCAGTCGAGACCTCGCCGCCTCCACTTTGTTACTTCTCATCCGATGGCTCGTTTTATTATTCGTTATATTTATATACGTGTTACTTTTGTGAGGGTAAAGTGTAAACGTTTTAATAGCAGGAGGAAAATTAATCAAAAGATAACAAACAGAGTAGCCCGTGTTACAAATAGATATTGGGACCCGGAGACTTTGAAAAACACACACATTCACAACCGATCTATCATACAGTTAATTATTTTAAATCACAAAAAAATATAAAATAATAATTAAGTCCATTATCTTCCAGTAAAAAAAATTTTTTTCGACAAAACAAATAATCTAATTTTAATCGAATATTTTTTATCTGTGTCAAGAGCCAGAAAAACAAGTAACAAAGTAATTTCAGTTAGTGATCGCTTCAATAATGACATTGATAATATTACGCCCGTGTTAGTTAAAAAAAGTATGGAATGATGTTAGTTGATGTTACAACGGCTGATGAGATGTCGACATCCATTGCCTAATGATAGAAATATTAATTGAGGCAACATTATAAAATTCTACTGTACATAAAAAAATATAATGACCGATAAAAAAGAATTGTTGCATCAATTAGATTCAAAGATTGAATAAAATTACCAATAATTTAAAAAAAATTAAATTAGACAGTAAAGTAGGTCATGAACTGACCGAACATTAACTATAATATATTGTAATTATAATTAGAATAAAATTATAAACTGTATTTTTTTCCATCAATGTCACTACTTTGCTGTCAAACAAAGATTGCTTGCCCAATAAACAATTTAAAATTTAAGCACAATCAAATAGTGCATATATAGTATATTAAAAAGTTCAAACAACCTCCGTTACTTAAGTAATCGTTGAAATAACTTATATGAAGAGATGTGGAGCATGCAACTTATTACTATTACCAAATTCTTCTAAGTAATAGACAACCCTCTTTTTTCTAAATATTTCATCTGTTCAGGATGACTTTTTATTTTATAACCTTATGTATTATTGTAAATTTATTACTCTATTATTATTATACTCAAAAAATTTAAAAGAATCCAAAAATCTAAATCGAAATCTGATCGTTATTATTTAGAAGAATTTAGTGGTGGGGGATATGTGCTGAGTAAGAACGCTGCTTGGAGTCATTAAAGAACATTATGCGGGGTCAAAAATGCTACAATATACCAGAGACAAAGCGGGTATCGACAGAGTGAGACAGGAATGGGAGAGCTTGTGTTAGTCAACATTGAACACGCATGAAATGACGTGAATACACAATGTCTACCAAGACCAGTTAACAAATTACACATAAATCATCGAAACTTTGTAAAAAATCTTTGTACTTTTCGTCTGCGTCCTTCGATGTTTATGCAACTATGGGTTCACGTTTTGTTGTTGCCCCTCTTGATTTTACTTGAAAAACAATATCGAATAACTTAAGTATGGTTACTCTCGAGTCTCAGATAAATATTATATTATAGGGAACTTCATTTTGTATATAATTAGTTTTATATATATTTGAGCTTGGTTTATCTTATTGACATATTGGTAAACAACAGAATCCTAACAGTTCTTAATAATGGGTAAAAGTTAAACAAGTCCTGTATCATTAATGACATGTAGCTTCCTCATAATTTATCACAAGAAATGACAAATATTTACTACAAAACATTTCCGATTCTCAATTCAAGTTTTATAAGCTAATTATCTATCTTTCGTTGTAATTCAAAACCTAATATTATTTATGTCAATAATTCCACCATTTTTGTTGAGGTAAATCATATTGATTTACTTTATAGAATTCGGATTGTAAGATAACACAAATACATTAAAAGGGAAAATGTTTAACAAGGATATTCGGAATTCGAATCTTTTTATCAGACTCCTTGATTATTCAAATTTTCACCTATTATATATTTTTAAGTCACATTTTAAATAGCAAAAATGTTTATAGTTTGTCTATATATTATTTAAAAATAACATATGATAAGAATATATATTTAATAGCTTTAAATTGTGCATCATTTTTGCCATTTAATATATGCTAAGGGACAGTATTTCATACGAGGCTATGTGTTATTTGAAAAGATATAAAATTAGGGCATAACTTTGAATGTTTTTTATTTAATTTTAACATTACTGATTCATGTATTTACTAAAATTCATATTCACATAACGTCGTGCGAAAACAATTGTATTGGTTTTCTATAAAACTACTTTATACACACATCCAACTCTAACTGTGTAGTTTGACGATCATACATATTAAATGTGATAATCGTGTTTGTTTAGTTAATAATCATGAAAATTTTCTAATTAGCTTTATTTTATAATTCGTCAGAATTTAAAATTTAGTTTTGAAGCACAAGTAACAATAACATTTAAATAGTATTTCGTCAACGATAAGTCGGACTATGTGGGCACAGTTAGAGCCGGTCGTGCGCGGTGTTCGCTGCGAGCGATAGAGACCTGGCGCAGGGCGTGCACAGCGAGTGCGAGTAGAGCTTGTGCCCGCCGGGGCCGCGCCGCGTCTGGTGGTGCCACTCCGCGTCCGGCCCGCCCGGCTCGCGCGCGCCGCACGACTTGCACACGGCGCACTCCACGCAGTGCCAGCGACCTGCGGACCGCGCGCGTCAGTGTGTGTCCGAGGGCGGCTGTGGGCGTGCCGGCCGAGCGCCGGGGCTCACCTGTGGGCACGGCTTGCAGGCCTACGCAGTAGATGTGGAAGCCGCGGTCGCAGAGGTCGCAGAACAGCATCTTGTCGTCGTCGGCGGGCCGTGCGCAGGAGCAGCAAGTCTTGCACTCGGCGCACTGCCACGCGTACTCGCGACACTTGCGGATCGTGTCCGCACTCAGATCCACGCACGACGGGTGCACTGGAAGTACATGTGCTGGTCTTACTCCAAAATAAATTAAATGTGAAATCACCTCGAAAATTATCTTTTTAGTAACTTATTAAAATTTGATTAACAAATGAATGCTTACACTGCATTTTCAAATCTTATGTAATAATTAGTACTAAAAAATGTGTGCCTCTCCGCCAACTTCTAAACACGCTAAAGATTTTGATAGTTTTCACTCATAAGAAGAATAGAAACAAAGAAAGTGTATATGTTTAATTTGCAAATATTGTACAAAATGTCTGAAATACGACGTTGTTTTTAACAAAAAATGACGCTGGTTAAATACATCAATACAATGATCTAAATTTATATGCATATTTCATAGAAGATATGTAGTTTTTGCAATATTTACCAAGTATTCAACCAATTAATTAATATTTGAGATTATGTCGCTATTTTCATTTTATCGTATTAATATAAAATTAAATGTCAAAAATATATATATAAATATACATAATATATATTTTTTACATTTCAAAATTATATTTCAAAGCGTGTAAAGGTCATATATAAACAAATAAGTCCATATAAGAGTCAGTGAGCGAGGTTTCGAGGAAGTCATAACAAATATTGTAAATGATTTTAGGAATAGAATATACAGTGCAAGTATTCAGCCATACTCACGCTTAGCGTTGCAGTTGGCGCAGACGAGGAAGCGCTCGTGCGTGTACTTGCGGTTGGCCTCGAGCCGCAACTTGCACACGCGGCACGTGTCCACTTCCTCTTCCTTGACGACCGCCGTGGAAGCCTCCGCTTGGCTGCTTCTTTTAGTTTTTGTCAATTTTTTTCGCTGCAAAAACGTTTATACTTATTAATCTAAAATAATCTAAAACGGATTTTCATACGGTTTTCACCAATGGACAAAGTGATTCAGGAGCTAATTTCGTATTTTTAATTAAACGGAGTCAACTGACGTTTACTGTGTTGTCAGTTTTTGATGAAATAAAAATAGTGTTGTGACAAAGTGAATGATTGAAAAAACTCCTGAATGATAAAATTGATTGTCTAGTGAATAGTTAGCGTGCCGAACTGCCAATATCGGGTACGGCTTAGTCGTGCTTTGTACAGTATCTACCTATACTGCATACCGAGTGTTTTAAACATTAAGGAAAACATTGCGAGGAAACTTGTAATTGTAACTATTGATTGTAGTTACATACTACTAGTAACTTATATCAGAGCACTTTTATACAATTATATCTATATAATAATATTCTTTTATATTGAAACGTTTAAAAGGAATTAAATATATCATTCCATACTTTATCAATTATTCAATGTCCATTCACTCAATTATTTTCTTCTCACTAAACTCATTCAAATGACATTTCAATTCAAGTTCAAAGTTGTTTGTTTACATTTATTTCTATTCTCATTGAAATAGAGTATATATATCTTATTGTTATTTATATTCAACGTTTATTAACGCCAAAAACAACTTATATTTAAAAATCCCCTGTCCCAGATCTACAGGTATCATGACGCTATCATCATCATTGTTCGGATGTCTTCGTACCATTCATTAAGGGCTGGCTCTGTGTGTTAGAACACTGGATAAACAAGCATTTGGTAGATTTTTACATCCATCCATTTACCTGGCGTCAGCCATCATGGGAATGCTTATGGGTTGTTTCGGCACCATGCGGGTGGTTGGTGGTTTGATGGTATTGATAGCCGAGTTTTACAATTATTTCTTTGGTCAGCTATAAAGACATCCACGGGTCGAGAGGGTGGAGTGTCTGCTCTACTGGAACCGATAGCAATGTCACGTTAAGTCATGCGCCTCACCTTGGCGCTCCTCATTATGTCGTGGTCCGAGTCCGACGAGGAACAGCGCGAGCCCCACTCCGCGTCGGACTCCGAGCTCGACTCCGGCGGGGAGGCGGGCGCCGGCGGGGCCGCCAGCGCCGTGTTCAGCGGGAAATATCTGGAAGCGGATATGGATCGGTGTCATCGCGGCAAGTGTACCACAAGTCGTTAAAAAAATATTAGTATTGCGTTGGGCGAGCCCGTATTAGACAACGCACGAGATTTAAAAAATCTGAAAAAAACTGAACAATTGAATTTATCTTGAGTTCCGACCTGAGGTCCTGCGGCGCGTAGACGCGGTAGCAGTGCTGGTACTGGCCGGGCAGCAGCGCGTGCGGGTAGAAGCCGTGCGGCGGGCGCACGCGCAGCGCGGGCGGCGCGGGCGGCGGGCGGCGGCGCTGCACCGTCAGCGACTGCAGGTCGGCGCACGCGGGCCGCCGCAGCGCGTTCAGCCGCGCGTTCCACTCGCTCGCCGACGCGATGGCTGCCGCCGCCATGTCCTGCGCGACACACACACTATAGCACACGACGGCCCCACCGACCTCACGTAGTGAGCTGTGTCGTTGCGGGCACGTGGCAGCATCATGTCTTATTTACCAATGTTTCGATCGTGCAGACATGATCAGATAACCATTAACTGTTTGGTTCATTGACTGTTTAATTTTTCATACGATGATACATCAAGTCAAATAATATGAAAACGCGAGCGACAGAGAAGAGACAGCTTTATGGGATAGAGCAGAAAAGCGAGCGCAACATCCACTCTTTCTACTACTCTCCTTAGCATCGCCTTAACAACGTTTTTAGAAACGCATTCTTGTATTATATTCTGCTAACTGTACCTGTCTTGTTTTCTCGGGATCAATCTTGGGCGGTTCCGGTTTCTGCTCAACGATTTTTTGTTCCTTAATATCTGACTTTTCAGTTTTAATCTCAACCTTTGCTTCTTCAATCGTGTCTTCTACCGGTTCAGCGAGTTGCTTCTCGCGTTGATGACTTCTGAATTCCTCATATTTGTGCGGATAATCAGAAAGCATTATATCTAAAACTTCGCTCGCATCTACTGCCGTTATACCTACGAAAAGAAAGTTTCATTATAACAAAACATCAAACAATGATTATATTAACAACATATAACAAAGAATATATACACCATTTTCAAAAAAAATATATTTTTTTCAATTTTAATTTACTTATCGTTCAGCAATGCTATTCTGTATATATATTCACCTGAAAATGTTGACAACCAGATTATGGTGTTATACTATTATGATGCGTGAATTGTTACAATTATTAACGGTCAATGTCGCATATTGATAAATTACGACCTTTTTCTGCGGTGAGTTTTGAGTTTGTTATTAAAGAAAAACCCCAATTGACATTAATAATATTACTTACCGAGATCACAGAGTGCTTCCGTGACTAGTCCCTTACTGAGCACGTAGTCCCTCTCTTCTCCCGTTATAGTCCGTCTTTTCAACTCTGGATATCGTCTCTTAAAACTCTTTACGCTCAGGAACATCGCAACTTGCTCTTGTATCATCATAACCTAAGAATATAGGAAAATAAGATATTAATATGTACATATACACAGTTGTCTGTCAATCTATTTCGTTATTATATTAGAATCTTTTAAATGTCGTATTTACTTGTTAATTCCATAAAAGCTTTACCTGAGGTTCCCCTTCCAATTTTTCAGGTGGCGGCCATGTGTATTCTTTAACATCGGCAGCCGTCCATACTTTATTACTGTAGAAAAAAATATATGTAATAAAAATATTTATCTTACTAACTACTCATCCGCATTTACACAGGTAAAATAAAGTTAAATACCTTTTTTTTTATATAGGGATAAGTAAATATATTAAACTTATGTTCACTCTATTAACGACGAAAGTGAGTCTGTTTACAGCTTAAATACGACCGCTCAATCATGAAATTTTAGGATACACGTCGTCGCGAGTACACAAATGGACAAAGGATACTATTCAAAGTATAAATATAGTTTTATCAATATTTTAATGTGAAATATATTAAATTTTCTTACCTATCAAACAAATCTGCAAATTTAGACTTCCTTATTTTACTACTATCGTTGGTCAAACTTTTTACAGAGCTCTGAGAATCTTCGTCGAGTAAGTGTGAGGGTCTGAAAATATTGTATTGTATTAGTTTATTGTCACAAAAAAACAACAAAAACAAACAGGAACAATTTATTATCTTAGCATACTTAGCGGGAGTAGCGTTGTCGTCCATCATACACGTCTCTTCTTCAAATAACTGAACAGTCGTTGTTGCTGGACCACATACTCTTCCATAAATCCCCATTGTTTCCTACCAAAATATATTGTTCATCACACATTTTTTGTAAGATTTTTATTTATATAACTTTCTATTCATCCTATATATAACTTATTTATAGGAAGAGTATATATTTGTTAATGTATATAATTTTGGTAAGATTATTAAGTTATATATATTACCTTCATGTACATGGCGCCCCTACCGCCACCTCGACCTCGGCCGCGCCCGCGCGGACTACGCGCTGCTGCGCGACCCCTTCCTCCGCGGCTACCTCGACCTCCTCTGCTTCCTCGACCTCTTCCCTCGCTTATAATCTCAGCCGATTTTAAAAATGGATCTTCCATTTTAGGTAGCGTCGTCTCCAAAACGACTTTTAAATCTGGGGAGCTACCAAAAAGCTGCAGCTCCGTCGAGGAATTTCGCCTTCTACTTGTCAGGGGTGTAGAACATACAGATGGCATTTTATCAAGCGCCTCCGTCATACGTGGCAATTTAATGCGCGAGCTCGTCGGATCTATTTCCTCTTCCTGTTTCTGCTCGATAAAGAATTTGTTTGCAGTCTCTACAACAGGCTCTGCTGTAGGCGTAGAACTCGGCTCCGTGTCTAATCGGCGGCCTCGTCCACGACCTCTGCCTCTCGGTTTCACAAGTATCACTGGACGATCCCTTTAATAGATGAAAAATATTTTTATTAACCAACTTTACATTACTTACCAACTTTACATCAAACATAAGATTTTAAACAGTGTATTTATATATTTTACCTAGATAATCGAAGTGATCGCTGGGGTCGCTCTTCGAGTGCTGTTACAGGAAGGCTGATGACCGTTTTCGAACCTTCTGAAACAGGTAATTTTCGGGGGCGTCCACGCTTTTTGGGTTGTGGTGTCATTTCTACAGGCTTAGGAATGTCGTGTAGGAAGTCATTCGTTTTTATACTGTCGACTTCTAGTGGATCCCGAGCGGTCTCCTCGGGCCCCATGCTAAAATCTCGAGATTCGGAGTTATCATTGAATATCATTTGAACCTCGGGTCTAGTTTTTTCAACTGATATACTGTCCGATAATAAATCTGGACTACAAGTGGAAGTACTCGACTTTAAATCAGGACTTAGACTTTGGTTGTTTTCAGAGTGATTAAGGTCACTAAAAGGCATGGCTTGTAACTGTTTGGCTTGCTTTGTTAAAATGTTATGTATTTCAGAGCTTCCATTTTTAGCACAATTTTCATTATTTAGAAGTGAATGATTTCTGCCTCCTTGTTTTATTTCTAAAGGTTTCCCGGGTGGCGATACCGGTGATGTTTTCGCAACCAAAGGTGTAATTGTTAATGATTTGTTTGACAAAAGTTGACCAAGCTTTATTCTTTTTATTTCAAGTACAGAATACTCAGATTCTTTACTTTGTGGGGGGCTTGTTTCCGTAGTTGAAGGTCTTTTGCCAATATTTCGCTTCGCCAAAGGAGACTTGTCTGAGGTCTGTAATATCCTTGAGCTTCTTAATCTTTTACCCATTGGCATTGGAGTGTCTACGTGAGGTTTTCTTCTGCTATTTATAAGGTTCTTTCTTTGATGTGCATCATTAATCATTTCATGAGTATTTTCAGGCGAATAAGATTGATCAGATTTTTTCGTTTCTTCCGTGATAATTTTTGCTGATGCTCCTTGATCAGTTTTATTAATTTTTAATATTATTCTTGGAGAATCTTGGTCAGGACTTTGATGTGAAATTTTATCCGAAATGTTAATTTCGAGAGGTTTCGTAACATTTTCATTTGCTTCTTTACAGAGTTCTTGCATAGAACGTACTTTTAAAGGCGCTATACTACAGCTTACATCATTGGTTCTTATGTCTTTCATTCGACTGCAGTCAGCTCTATCATTTTCTATTTCTAACTTATTTTTTTCTAAAAGTAAATCATTTTTAACATTTATATTTTTTGTGGGTGATTTAGGGGGATCTGTCAATAATGATGATGAAAACTTGGTAGCATTCATTTTATTCCCCACTTCTCCATCCAGACATTTTTCTTTTCTAGTTTCTAATAATTTTTTAAGTAATGTACAGTTTTGCCTCATAGGGCTGTGTTTTTGTTTAACTCTATCACCAGGAGTTTGTGAAATTGAAATAAAATCCGATTGTAAATTGATTGTATTATCATGTGTATTCCTATCTGCTCCTTCATTCTCTGAAGATTCTTTAGAATTTGTTGGCATGAGATGCGAGGAAAAATCAGCCATATTTGTCTTTGCTTCTTGTGAAAGAGGCTGGGTTTCAGTAACTACCTTTAATAAATTGTCACTTAAAAGAGGAATTAAAACTTGTTCTTTAGTACAAGGCAAGCTTTCTTCTTTCGTTTGAAGTGAAGTCATACAATTTTCGTTTGTTAGAGATGATCCTGAAGGACTCTCATTTGTACTCAGCTCACTGAACTTGCAATTTACATCTGGTTCATTTAATTCAGTGTTAATTTGATCTGACAGTAAACTGACTACAGGAATAGAGTCACTGATGTTATTACAATGTTCATGATCATTACTTTTATCAATACTATATTGACTTTCATTTACAACCGATTTTCTATTAAATTTCATTACTAATGGAGGATTTCTTGATGGAGTTTCTTCAATTTCATTTGATGTTGACGATTCTTTTTCTTTTATTTCCTCAGGTTTTAACACAGGTTTTATATTTAATTTGGTAATCGTAGTTGTTGTAGAAGTAACTTTTGAGATTTCTTTTTTAGGTGATAGAGGAGATATGTTGTCATCAGGTTTTATTAAAGGCTTAATATTTAATTTAGTAATCACTGGAATATTTTCTTCCTTCTTTACACTTGGTCCTGAATCTTCCATATCATTTGGTTTACATATAGGCTTAATATTAATTTTTGTAACTATAGGTATTTGATCAGCATTATCATCGCTTGAGTTTCCTGTTTCAGAGGATTGATTTCCAATATCTTTTAGAGAATCTTCATCTAATGGCTTAACAATAGGCTTAATATTAAGTTTAGTAATAACAGGTATACTATTTTCATCTACATCAGTTTTTAAAACATCACAGTCTTTTTCTTCAGAAGAATTTATTTCAGGGCTTTTTAAGGGTTTAATATTCAATTTTGTAATCTTAGGTACATCGTCTTTACTACAATCTATTTCACTATCTTTAGGTTTCACTATGGGTTTAATATTTAATTTCGAAACTACAGGAACTTTGTCATCCAAGCCCTCAGATAATGTAATATTGTCAGAAGGTTTTATAACAGGCTTAATATTTAATTTTGTTACTACGGGAAAATGCTCAGTGTTTTCATAAGGTAGCGACTTTTTACTTTTAGTTGAAACTTCAGGTTCAGGCTTAGAAACTGGCTTAATGGTTATTTTAGGTACATGAACTACATCTTTAACCTCAACACTGGTAGAAAGACTTTCTGTTGATATTTTGAGTTTTGGTATATCGGGAGGTCGGAAGTTTTCTGTATTTTCTGTTCCTGTTTCATCTAGAGGTTTTATTATAGGCTTTATAATCAGTTTGGGACTGAGAGGTTGGCCTTCACTTTTAGCTACTGTTTTAATTGTAAATTTTGGTATTTTATCGGTCTGTATATCTTCTGGCTGACTTAAAATAACTTTCATTTTCGTTGGAGAAGATTGTTCTTGAAGCTCACAATTTTGTACTGCTTTTATTGTGACTTTTGGTACATTCTTCTCTGTATAGAATTGTCCCTCAGATTCAGTGCCTGGTTTACCAAGTTTAATTGTTACCTTAGGCACTATTTCTGATGATCCTTGATCAGATGCAGATGCTTGGTCAGATGTACTTGTGCTCTCATCATTTTCAGAATACTCTGACTCTGATATCTCACTACTACTTGATTTTCGATGAATCTCATTTATTCTTTCTGGCTGTTTGATAAGAGGTTTTATATTTAATTTAGTTACGTGAGGTATTTGTTCTTTATCTTTAACATCTGGTTCACTGATACATTCTTTTGGAGGCCTTATTGGTTTTATTGTTAATTTTGGAACCGGGGTTTTGATTTCTTCTGTATGTTTGTTACTCAATTTAATTGTTAATTTAGGTACTTGTTTTGTTAAGTCCGACTCCTCTGAATTTACACTAACATCACCACTAGCAAGATTTTCTATTTCCTTAGTTTCACTAGTTGATTCTGTAGATTCTGAAGCATTTAATGTTGAAATATGAATTTTTAATGGTGGTAATCTTTTCTCAATTTCTAAACTATTTATTTCAGGTAAAACTTCCGTATGACTAATACATACTTGAGCTGCTTGTTCACTTTTTTGAGTTGTCTCTTTTGTGCTTTCTGGTAATACTTCCAATTCCTGTGGGGGAGATTTTTGAGAAATGTTTTCAGGAATAGTATCACAAGGAATTTCTGATTCTAATATCCTGTCTTCATTTACTGACTTAACACAAGGCTCTGTAGTTATCAATGTTTCAGATGAAGTTGATTGACATTGATCAATTTGTGCTTGTATCTGTTCCGTATCAAGTTTTTGATCAGTCAGTGTACCACTTGTTTGAGGAGTAATTTTTTGTCTAATAAGTTTAATTTTTTTAGTAGGACTGCTCGACGTTTCTGCTTTGCAGATACTAACTTCGCTTACACTTCTAATCTCTTCTGGCTTAACATTACCGTGTACAGAGGGCACAGCATCCGAAGAGCTAGATACATCTTTAATGATAGAATCACTTGCCTGTTCAGATGTGTTGACATTAATACTTGAGTCTACTGTGGACGATACAGTAGAATCTGGCCTGTTTGGCAAGGGACGCACAAGTCTACGTCGCAATGGTGATCTCGTTAAAGATTCCACTATAGGGACTTTTCCCTCACTAATACTATTGTCACTTGACGTTGATTCAGCACTTTCCACTATAACATTGTCTCGATTATCACTAGATGTCACACATTTCACTGTCCTTTCACAAGGTGAACTCTCAGTTTCTATTACACTTTGCACAGTCTGTACAATACTGCTGGAAGGAATATTTGGAACAGAAATGCTCTGAAGCTCTTCTGAACATGA
Organism: Nymphalis c-album; assembly: GCA_963151315.1. Taxonomy (NCBI): domain Eukaryota; kingdom Metazoa; phylum Arthropoda; class Insecta; order Lepidoptera; family Nymphalidae; genus Nymphalis; species Nymphalis c-album. The sequence goes on from OY720601.1 coordinate 4,167,812, forward strand.
TACTGCATATTTTTGAGTATCTATTGACACTTCCAAGTCATTACTGTTGAGTATGGATGAACTTGATTGTGGCAATTCTACACAACCCACTTTCACATCTGCCAAAACTTCACTTTGAGATGTCAGATCATTAGGCGAATTTATTTGTAAGTTTTGTTCTTCTTCGATTTTGGCACTTGTGGCAGGGGTTGAATTCTGGGATTTTAAAGAACTGTCATCACTGTTTATATTATGTACAGTTATATTTGAGTCTCCTCCACCGGCAAATCTACTGTCGGTGTCGTTTTCAAGGGAAAAAGGTAAACGCTTCGGTGCTCCGGGTCCATCAACAATCTCGTCTATCATATCCAAAATCGCTTCCGTGCTTGTGTTGACATCTTGCGTCGATGGGGACGGAACGCTGTCCCCATCAAAATTATCCTCCGACATTGCGGGGGTTTCACATGATGTTCTCGGTTCAGATGGGTCCTGCTGTAAACTACTAGTTGCATTGACGTCCTCAATCTGTCCAACGTCCTTTTCCCGCGCCGATACACGGCGGGAAGCGTTCGTCGCGGCGCCCGCATCGTCTTCTGAACTCTCCATTATCTACTATTTTGCGACGCTGTCATATCTGAAATATAAAACGCCCGCTAGGTGATATTTACGTTTCAAACGGGTAACCTGTCGACGTGCGAGCTTGACAAACCACAGGCACCATTCTAATTCACCATAACGCTAAAAAAATATGTTCACGGATCCATGGTGTAGATTATTGTACCTACACATGTACTTTATTCTCATATTCACGTTAACGTGTCGTTCAATCACGCACAGGGTCTCGGAAACTAATCATTCAACAGCGTAAACCGGCAAACAAAAAGCTTGTATACGCCATTTTTAAAACCAAAGACATGGCAGGTTTAGATGTATGAGCCAATAAAAAATATCTTATACGGACAATTCGGCCATTGTCGTGTTGGTAAACTGCAAGAAGCCCATAGATCGCTCCACTTGAGCTTTTAGCTTGTAAAAGAGTAATAAATATGCGTTTCGACATGTGGTAAAACGAGTAGGATAATAGTTATTTGAGAGTAGCCAAAATTATTTTGTATGGCAACAAATCGCTTTATTCATATTATTGTTTCAAAAACTCGGTTATTTTGTACTTAGAATAGAAGAATATTATGGTATAAACTATACTTTGAACAAGAGCCACTTTGATTGTTGATGTTTATAATATTAACTTTTATTCGATTGTACCGAAACTAACAATGCATCGTTGGTAGCTCAACCAGCTTCATCGGCATTGTGTTTTTATGAATGTTATAACTACTGTGAAATTACCATTGAGGCCAATAGTATAATATTAATTAATCACATCATTATACATATACACATATTTTAACAATATGAAAAGTAAATAATTATGATATCGATATTTACATTATGTTTTTATTGAGAATGTCCCCCGAAGTCATAAGATTTAACTCCTCATTAATTCCTATTTCTTTTCTTTTTTTTATTATTTCCAAGTTCTTAATTTATGTTTAAAGTTTACATTTAGCATATTAATAGTTAACAATATTTTACTTTAAATTAAATTGTATTTTTAATTGAGCTTCAATTAATGAATACATAAAACCAAGATATCAAATTAAAAAAATACGCATATTTATTTTAGATTTGGATTGGTTTCTTGTGTTTCACTTCAGCACTTTATAACTGCACTGCTGTTATTGAAAAAATTTTGTTTACCTATGTTTTTTGTATAAGGATAAAAATTAAAAACAAACCAATTGTCTATGTTTAAGGAAGACATGGTTAATAGGTTACAAAGAATTAAAATTTTAAAAAGCTCAAAAAAGGCTTTTGAATAGCACTTGAATTAGATTCTTTAAGAAATTCTCGAAATGACGACAATTAGGCCATTTACATGTGAAGATATGTTACATTTTAATAAGGTGTCGGTAACAATTTAATTACTATTAGAGCAATGTTAAGGTAAATGTTGATTTATATGATATAATTTTGTTTTTAGGAACCTTGACCCTTTAACGGAGACTTATGGTCTATCTTTTTATACCCAGTATTTAGCACACTGGCCTGAATTTTTCCTAGTTGCCGAATCGCCCTGTGGGGAAATTATGGGATACAGTAAGAAATTAAGATTTTTACATTATATTATAAAATTTGCCACTAACGCTTAATCCTAGGCGTGAAATACAACTTCAGCCATAGTAATGCATATTTCTGTTGATGACCTTTTATTATAGGTTTAAATGTTTAAATTAATTTCAGTCATGGGTAAAGCTGAAGGCCATGGAGAGAACTGGCATGGACATGTAACTGCCTTGACTGTCGGTCCAGATTATAGACGATTAGGCATTGCAGCTACATTGATGAATATATTAGAAGAAGTATCGGAAAAGTAAGTTAAAACTAACTTTTAAATCTGTCCTTTTATTCATGTCAATGAGTTATTGTAATATAAGAAAAATAAATAGTTCTTTGAAAGAATTGGTATGTTTTAAATGATATATAACTTGCTTTATTTGAATAGTATGTGTTTGTTACTACAATTATTATCTATACTTATTGAAAATAAAATATGTATATGCATACATATAGGAAAACTCTAATGATAAAATATAAGTATGGATTAAAAATATATTTTATCGATTGCAGGAAAAAAGCTTATTTCGTTGATTTGTTTGTAAGAGTAAGCAATAAAGTGGCAATAAATATGTACAAGAACTTGGGATATATAGTTTATAGAACGGTGCTTGAATACTACTCGGGAGACCCTGATGAAGATGCATATGGTACTAACATTTTTATTATGAATTAATTTAGTAAAATCTTATAATTATGTACTTTTTAATAGATTAATTGTAGTGTGGTTTTTATTTTACAGATATGAGAAAAGCATGTTCAAGAGATATCAATAAGAAATCAGTTGTACCTTTAACACATCCTGTACGGCCTGAAGAAGTTGATTGAACTTCTTTAAAATAAAAAGAGGAATAAATTTTTGATAAATTTTATTGTTGTTGTTTTTATCAAGGTTCAATCAATCAATACTAAATAAAATGTAGAAAAATAAATTTCAGTACATCAAGAAATTAAAATCAGTCAATTTCCATTTTATATAAAATTTATTATACATTTTCCATATTGTTCTCATTTTCTTCTATAGGGGTCCTGGGTGAATTTTCTTTTTCCTCTTCCGGGTTATCTCCCACTTCAGAGTTTTCTGGCAACACTTGTTTTTTCCGCCATTGTTTTGCAGCTGCTAGAAGTTTCAAGTTTGGCCTGACCATTTCATCTTCAGGGAAAATATAATCAAATACTTCTTCCCATCCTTCTTCCACACCACCCTCACTGACAACCTTCTGCCTCTTTTTCACTCTTCTAGGCATTTTAGCTAAAACTTTTTCAATTTTGTCTGCATCTCCTGCTTCTGTTTCAAAATCTTTCCATGCTTCTAAAAGAAGTACTCTGGATTCCTTTTCACCAGCGCTTCGAAGACTATCATTTGCTCTTTCATATACACGACGTGCTAAATCAATGTTAATATTATCAGCATTTTCTGAATTCAACTCAAATTTAGCATAAGACAGCCATACCTTTACATGAACAGTTCTCTCTAACAGTCTTTCATAGAGATGTCTTGCTTTGTCTGTTTCACCTTGAGAAACTTCAAAATCAATATAACTTTTCCACAATAACTCCGGCATATCAAGCCTAGGCTGTTTCACTGCAATCTCATAAATAGCTCTTGCTCTGTCTATATCACCAAGTAAAGTTTCTAGTTCTGCAAATTTTATCCATGTAACACAATTTTCAGGACCATATTCTAGAAATTTTTGATATAGAATTCTGCATCTATCAAATTCTCTCAGTTGAATTTCTAGATCTATATAACCTCTGTAAAGTTTATCTCTAGGACAGATTCCAAGTGCCATTCCTAATGTTTTTCTGGCTTGTTTTAAGTGTTTGCATCTTACTTCCAATTGAGCATACATTAGCCAAATTTTTGAAAATGTAAATATTTTATGTGGTATTAATTCTAAGCAAGTTTTGTAAACTTGCCTTGCACGATTTATATCTTCTGCTTCTAGTTCTTCATATAAGGCATAGTTGATCCATAAGTATATGTATCGCCTCCAGAATTGTTTATCTTTTGATGGTGGAACATTTGCAATAGCTCTCTCATAAGTGTCCCTTATATCATCTACATTTCCTTCATTTTCAACAAGTCTTATGTAATCAAACCAAGCATCATAGTTAGTAGGGTTTTCTATTACCTCTTGTTCATACATGTATTTTCTTTTATTAACAATAACATCTTCAATACCAGATCGATCGCCATATTTTTTCTCATGTATTGTATAAGCCTTGTACAATTCTTTATTTCTGTCCTTGGAAATATGATCAAGAGCATATTTATAAATAACTCTGGCTCTATCATGCTCCTTTTGGTTCTCTTCAAACTTCGCAAAGGCAATAAAAAGTCTTTCATCTAATTCTTCATCTCCAAAGAATTCTACAGCTCTTTCATATATTTTTCTAGCACTATTTATAAAACCATGGTTTTCTTCAAACCTTGCATATTTGATCCAATGTTTAACATCAGGATGTACCATAACAAACCTTTCATATATTTGTCTAGCTCTGTCCAGCTCTTTATAGCGCAGTTCAAAATTAATGTATGTTTGCCAAGCTTGTTCATCTGGTTGCCATTCCATCCATCGCTCAAAAACCTATGACATAATAAGCAATACGTTATGATTTCTTAAATAAAATAATTTGTATTCGGCATATTAGCCAATTAATAGAATGTGAATTGTTTTAAGCAGTTTTAAAAATATATTACATACTTGTCTTGCTCCAGCTACATTCTCTAGCATTTCTTCCATGTATGTATATTTGTACCAAAACTGGGACACTCTAGGGAGTATTGTAACTGCTCTGTCCCATAAGTTCCGGGAATGATTTACTTGTCTATTACGCATTTCCATTTCTGTATATTTTAGCCTGAAATAAGAATAGAATAGCTTTTTTATGTGTGCACAGCATAACTTTTATTTTATTTAAAGTAAATTGTTGAAAATGGAATTATATATGGAATAGTATTAATTACCAAAGGGTAACATTTCTGTGGTCCACATCCAAAGCTCTTTCATAGATTGAACGAGCTCTTTGAACTTGTTTTTGTGATTCTTCCCATTGCGCATATTTTAACCAATTTCCTATGACCTGCATACATATATTAAAAGTTATATTATTTTTTTTAGAAAAATATCTCATATATTTAAACAAAACAATTCAAATCAGAATATAAATAGTATATACAAGTCTGTTCTTGCGAATATTATCCTCGAAAGCTTTTCGTTTACGATGTTGGTAATCTCTAAGCTCTTCTGGATCAGAGATCTTCTGTTTTGGCGGCGGTGGTAAAATTTCCAAATCTCTCTCTTTAGCTTCACGTAAAAGCTGTTCAGCTGTAATTTGTATTTCAGCAGGAGCTTTATTTTTAACCTAAAACATAAAAACTTAAATTGTGGCTTTCGTTTAATTTATGATTTCATACATATTACTATAACAATTGTAAAATATTGTAAAATGAATAGTCAATATTCAATTTACCTTAGCCACTTTGGGCATTTTTGTAGTTTTTCCGTCCATAACTGTTGTTATTTAGATAAGCTGAAGTGTAATATCTTACAAACAACTAAATATGAATATTTTCAGTCTTAAAACCTGAAATATTATTGATATGGTGTAATAACAATTGTTGGTTAAAAACAATGATAGCATTAACGAATAAAATATGTACGCTTGTAATGTGTTGTGTGTAATAAATAGGAACTAGGAAGAATTGAAGAAAGCGTTTGACATAGGAGTGCACGATATATATCGATATTTCGTAAACTATCGATATAAGTAAGCGATATATCGATGCAACCCGATATTATCGAATCATCTAGTATCGATACGTTCAACCGATATATTTTATTCGATATATTAATTATCCGGAGAACATTCCATTTCTTTTTTTTTGTCTAAATGATTATACCTGTAATTAAGTTGTTCGCAATTACAAAATGCAGACACGAAATTCTTCTACTCTCTAAGAATTTGTAATTTGTAATCATTTATGTGTGTGAATACGCAGTATCTCTTTAAGAATGACACAAGACTTAGCTTCGGTCATAATTTAAAAAAAAAACATTAAAATGGAAAATACATACAACAGGCTATATGGGCAAGTACCCTTTGCCTGTCCTAAACTGGATTAAAAAAAAAACTTTAATTTGTGATCTGTGGCTTCGTACTATGTCTTTAATTAATCTGTGGTTAGTTATTACTCGCTTCGTTGACTTCGTTCTCAGTACAAAATAACCTATAAATAAAAGTTGTCTGTTTTTATTTTCAATACAGTTTACAAAATGTGTACACAGTTAATGTGCATTTAGGTATAAATAAAACGGCCACTATTCAGTTGTACAAAAGAAGCAAGCTGTGACAATTGTTATCTGTTTTGTTTACTACAGTTTACGATTCATACAGTATAGACTAGTTAAATACGAATCACTTACGATATATCGAAAATATCGATATATTTGTACGATATATCGCAGAGTATCGATAGAATACTACGATATATTATATCGACAAAAATATCGATATATTTTTTACATGAACATCCCTAGTTTGACATTGACAGTTTTGATTTTGATGATATTTAGCACAGACACAGAGTACGTAACCTATTGAGGGTAGAGGTAAGGAGAAACATCTTTATACAAGAAAAATGTCCGCCGAAAGCAGAAAATTAAGGTGGCGCTACATTAGCATCAGGTTAAATTTTAAAGGAAGCGCCAAATTCAAAATATAAACTTACTATTCACAGATCATGAAATAAAATCAATAATTCTTTAAATTTATATTTACTACGTTGTACTAAGCAAGGTAGTTGAAATTTTCAATAAGTAACTACTTTAGTCGACAATAATATTAAAACATTTCAACTCGGCATACTTCAGTTCGTTTACAATTATTGCTATATTCATACCATACCCTTCGTCTACACTAGCGCCAATTTGCAGCTAACAGCTGGACACTTTTTTAAGTTTTCGACCTTAAGAGATGGTTCTCCTTACCTCTACCCTCCATAACGTAACCACTGTTATATTATATACATTAAAAGCTTATACACTCTACGCCAGCGATACTCAACCTGCGGCCCGCGGGCCGCATGTGGCCCGCCGGGCTTTTTGGTTGGCCCGCGTGGGCCAACATTATTTTTAACCTATACGTACATTATTTTCAACTATTTTAAAGGATGATGCAAGGATTTGTATGAACTCTGGTCCTGCCTCTAAGAGCGACGTTTAATACATCGTTGGAAAGGTATTTTTAAGCTGAACAAAAGTTACTATAGCGCTAATGAGAGTTATGCATTACTAAACACACCAGTTTAACAATATTCAAAAATAATGGTATACCACAATACAGTGCATTCTGTCTATTATTTACCTACTTGGTGGTAACACTTTGTGCAAGCTCGCCTGTGTAGGTACCATTACTAACACGTGATTGTGGCCCCTATACGAAAAAGGTTGAGTACCGCTGCTCTACGCCATCGCCAGTGCTGCCAGCCTTAGTAAAACAAAAATAAACCAATCCGACTTAAAAAAACAGCAGACGCAAACAATAAACTTAGAAAAAGAAATTCTTCAAACCTTTCAACACTCATTCAGAAATACCGAGAAGATCTATAATGCTGTTTTCATCAATATAAGATTTTATTTATTTTTATATGAATATAAGAATATACGAGTTCGCAAACAACGACCGACGGCGTCGTCTCTTAGAAATCTATAACGAGTCCTTATATATTACCATGACAACGTTCACCCGTACGCGCTAGACCTTATTATTCTAAGAATAAACTTATTTTAAGAAAATAATATAATGTTAAATTCACTGCTGCCTAAAAATAGATAGTTTACTCTAAGTAAATAAAAATATTTAATTTAATTGACAATGCTTTCATCCTTTGGGTTCTTCCAAATTACTTTAGAAATCTTATTAAATAATATATATATGTATTTTAATTCTCAAACTCTCAAAATTAAAAATTAGTAAAAATTTTCAATGGGTTTTATTATTTTTTTACATACAATATATTTTTGATTTTTGATTGTAATAAACAATTTATTTATTTGTATAGTTCATTTTAATATATTGGTTTTTGTAAAAGGTATTGTTATTTTGTCATTTAAGTCTATTTTTATCTATGTTAATAACCTCGAAATTCAAATACCTGTCTTCCCGTCCTATAAAACTTTATAATATAAATATAGGTCTTTAATAAATAATTAAGTTGATTAAACTTAAAGAAAAAAAATGAGTTTAATTTTTAAAAATTTGATGTTATTTCGTAAAGGGTTTCAATTGAAAAGTTCATGTAAGTTGTATTTTGTGATTAATATTAAACTAAGTTGTTTTATTTAAAGTCATTAATTGTTTTCAACTTATAACTCATTGTATTTAATCATTTTAATCATAATATTATTTTTTACTTTTATGCAGATATCAATTTTGTTGCACGTTTTGCAAATCAACCACTTGTTAATCACAATGAACAAATAGAAATTCTGAACACGATATCAAGAAACACAAATTATAATTGGACTGAATTAAAAAAGAATGTGTTGTGCAAACAGGGTGTTTTGAACCAGAAGAATATTGATGCCGTTATATTAAAAGTTCTGGTTACTAATAAAAGATTTGACATTGCTATATCTTTTGCTAATTATTTGAAGTCCACAAAAGAAATTTCTTTGGGTGCAATGAACGGTCTTTTAAATCTTTATTATGAATATGCCAAAAATAATGACTTGTCAGATGAAGAAAAACAGTTTATTTTAGATGCATATCACAGTTTGTATGATAAATACAAGGTGCTAGATAGTTCTACTTGCGAAAAATTGCTTCATGCACTATGTTCTATAAATGAGTGGAAAAAATGTATGAAAGTCCTAGATGATATTTATCTAACTGGAACTCCAACTCATTCAGCTTATAGTTTTTTAGTAGCTACATTATTTAAAAATAACAAAAGAATCGAAGCTTTAAAACTCACTGAAAAATGTACACAAAATAATAGACCACTCCAAGATATTGCCTTTGATGAATGGATTAAGTATATATTTAGAAAATATAAGGATAAAGATATTTTATTGAAATATTTAAATGAATTATGTCTTTACATATCAAACAACATTGCAGTTGTATCTGTTGTAACAGCACAGAAGCTAAAAGAATCTTTTGAACATTTAGATTGGGATGGAAAATTGACAGAAATAAACCAACATAGGTATGGTAAACTTAGATGAACACATGTTTTTTTTTTTTATCGTATAGGAAGGCGGACGAGCGTATGGGCCACCTGATGGTAAGTGGTCACCAACGCCCATAGACAATGGCATTGTAAGAAATGTTAACCATCGCTTACATCGCCAATGCACCACCAACCTTGGGAACTAAGATGTTATGTCCCTTGTGCCTGTAATTACACTGGCTCACTCACCCTTCAAACCAGAACACAGCAATACAAAGTACTGCTGTTTTGCGGCAGAATATCTGATGAGTGGGTGGTACCTACCCAGATGAGCTAGCACAAAGCTCTACCACCAAGTAATGTGATAATATTTACTTTAAATAAATAAGGGTAGTTATTTTAACTGTAAATAAATAATATATTTTGTTAAGTGTTAATTGCAACATGTTTTCAAAATACTTAGAATAGTAAAGTTGCAATAATATTGACGAATGTGAGCCTTCACTCACTTGTTTTAAAGTTATGTTATTAATAATAAAAAGTTAATTTAAAGTGTCTGTTTTGTCTGATAATGTTGTTTTTTATAATTTATTTTTTTATTCAAATAAATTACAATTTTGACTAAATCTACTAATTTAATTGTTTTTGTACTTTTCAGTGGTATGTGTAAATACTGTAATGAAACATTAGACTGCCTGAAATTATCTGAAGAAGAATTTGATATGTTACAGAAGAATGTCAAAGAAAAATTAATAGTTGGTTCAGATCTGTTTCTAAAAACATCACCCGATGAATTAAAAAGATTTTTAAATTTTGTGGAAAAAACAGCTCCATATGATGTAGTTCTAGATGCTTTGAATATTGCTTATACTGTGGGTAAAGGCGACATCAATGATAGAATAAGAGTTCTTGGTACTGTAATAGACTATTTTGCACAGAAAAAAATGAGGATACTACTTCTTGGTAGAAAGCACATGCTGAAATGGAGAAAAATGAATTTTTTGATACGAAACACTGAAAGTTTCTTTATTGAAAATATGTAAGTTCAATTGGTGTCTCCAAATTTGACAATAACAGCTATACTATAACTACATTACCACCATTTTTCATATAATAGTAATTATAATTTTTTTATAGGTATACATAGTCTTATTATATTCTTAAATAATATAAATTGATGATGTTAATATTATTGTGGTTGCAAAAAATAACAAATATATTATTTATTTAAAATATATAACTTTTAAGATTGTAGTAATTGAATATACTATCGAAATAATTGAATTATGTGCCTAATGCTAGTTTTTTTGCTTATTAGATAGAACACTGTTTAGTTAAAGTAAGCACTCTGTTAATTGGACATTCTGTATATTGAAAAGATGGCTTAAATAATTGTAAAGTTTGGCATATGTCTCTTTTTTTTATAGGAAGGCGGACGAGCTGTTGGGCCACCTGATGGTTAGTGGTCACCAACCCCTATAAATGGCATTGTAAGAGATGTTAACCATCGCTTACATTAGCAATGCGCCACCAACCTTGGGAACTAAGATGTTATGTTCCTTGTGCCTGTAATTTCATTGGCTCACTCACCATTCAAACCTGAACACAACAGTATCAAGTACTGCTGTTTTGCGGTAGAATATCTGATGAATATGTATATTAGGTTGTGCTTACAATTCACATTTTCATCATCAGGATATTTTTTTCAAAATAATAAAACTTGCAGTAAGACCACTTCAGTTCCACCCCATTAGCTCATTGCAAGGTGTTTTGGATAATTTTCATAAAAAAATTACTTAACTTTTAATAATATAATTAAATTGTTAGGAAAGAAAATATTATGTTCATATTAGATAAAAATTATTATTTACAAATAAAGATAAGAGGCACCCTACCTCTAGAGGATCAATATTATTTATTAACAAGTTATATTATTTAGTCGTTTCTATCATAATATGTAAAAACCAATAACTTGACCATAAATTAATTTCAGTTCACAAGATGATCCGTATTTTATAACAGCAGCAATCTTAAGTGGTGCTCATACAGATATAGTTTCGCGGGATTTGCTCCGAGGTCACAGGTTTCTGATGAAGCAGGACCAGTTGAAGCATCTGTTTCAGAGGTGGCAGTGGCAACACCAGTGGATGGTATTTGTACCTTCGTATAAACCAGTGATTCAGGTAATTTATGAATCTACTCTGTGATTGGCAAATATTTTTTCAAGGTTTTATGCCAAATTCAAATACTAAACTTTTTACTTTTTTTAATTTATTACTAATTGTGTGTATCTTCGACAGTAACATCTGAGATTATTGTTAAATAAGTGTAAATTTTCTAGAATTTCAATTTTGGAACAAATGACTAAATTCTTGGTTTGTCTGTTTGTTGTTGTGCTTGTGTAGAAAGTGATGGTTATTACTTGCATATAATTGGGTAAAGAAAAATTGTCGCTTTCTGTAAAACTTCAAAAAAGTGTATTGTATTTTTAAATATATTTTTTTTAAATTCTAGGCACCTCTAAAGTTTACTCCCATTGCGCAGAAAAGTAAGAATGGGTGGCATTTACCATATACATCAGAAGTCGAAAAATCTTTTGGGCAAGTTAATAATGGAATTCCTGATTGTTCATCTTGGCTTTGTTTAAGAAAAAAATCGTAACGATTGATATATTTAGTTAATTATATTTGTTGTAACCTAGATTTGTAAATTTAAATGATATTGCTTTCCTTTTATTGGATGATTGGATCTTTATAAATCACTAAAAATAAAATAAACATTTCTTAATAGTCTTCTTGTCTTATTTAATTTACTTTTTTCAGTCTGTTTAAAAATAATATTATAAACTCAATTATATTCCACATGTAAAAAAAAAAACAAATTAAAGCTTTAAATGATGTAATTCTTGAAACCATTATATATTATGTTTTTTGCTATAATTATATTTTTTAGCATTAAATAGAAATGAGGTTATATGTAAATAGAGCCATTTGCATTGTTTAAAAGAAAATAAACGTCACATGTTCGTCAAATCCATTTTCATATGTATTAGGCAAAATCTATTTTTTTAATTATTTATACACATGCCATAAGGTAAATTAAAAAAATAAAATTGCTAGTGTTCTAAAGCAGTTAAAATGCCTAAGAATAAACAAGAACAACCTAGATCGAAAATGGACAGCCTTACTTCTAAGTCCGATCAAAATGTTAAGGTCCTGAAAGATGTTAACCCTGGTAAGTATAATCATAGAGATACATAGAGAAATGACATTAGTAGAACATCGTCGGTTGCTGTTTCATGATTGGTGCAGATTGGATTTTTCCCATTTTTTTTTTGAACACGCTCTCTGTTCTTTACATGCAAAACTATTGCCCGTATGAAAGTATAGTCCGTGTTTTAGCTTCTTTTTCAACAATAAGTCAAAAATAAGAGCTCTAACATTGGTAAAAATCGCCAAAGACAAGGCAAAAATCACATTGACGACAAACACTGAATATATACACTCCTTCTTTTTCAAAGTTGGTTAAAAACAAGAAATTTTAATAGAGTCTCCAATGAAAAAAGCGGGCTCACGCGTTCGACGTAACATGGAGCGAGTAGAGATGCTTGCCCGACCGACTGCTCGACGACTGCGTTCACTGTGGGATGAGAAATGCGCTATACTACCTCGTGACAGAAGGGACAAAATTAAAAGCGCACTAGAAGAAGATTACTTCCTTAGTCCAGAGTAAGAAAGATATTAAAACTAGCGAAGCGAAGCAATAAATGAACCAATTACTTTGATTCGTTTATTGCTTCGCGCATAACCAGCAAAGAATATCGAAAAAACTCGCTCATTTTCGCTTCGGTGGTCGTACATTACGCTTAAAGTAATTTACGCATTGAATTTATTGAGATTAAATAATAAAAATATTAGGTAAGCTGTTTACGCGCTATGGCGACACAAACATCCGAACATAAAACTTTTTATTTATTATAATAATTATATCTTTTTTCGTTCTAATTTCCATTTCACCTATTTGTTGTTTGTAGGCGTTTGACTATATGGTAAACTCAGTGTAGTCAAATATTATAAGAGCATAATATCTGTCATGGGATAATGGTTTTTTAAAATTTTTAATAGGTGGAGAATATGTAGAACGAATGGTAAAAATGTTCTAATATCTTTAAATAAATTAAAAATGAATACGTGTTTGTTTCTTCGTAGACAAACAGAGCAATATTTTCAAGCACTGAACGAGTCGTCGAAAATATGGTCCGGTCCTGGCGGGATGGTTAATCGGAAGGAGAATGTGGAGAGGTCCCGGGAACTGCGACAGAGGCAGAAGTGGCTCATTGATTTTAGTGCGCAGGTGCGCGTCTTTCATCATCAGTCTTATAATACTATTTAGGGAAACACGCTTTTTGATTCGGTTACTTTGTCAATTTTTTTTTTTTTTTAAATGAAATATCTTTATTCAATATAGAAGTGTTATTGACTGTCATAAATCTAGCACCGCTTCGGAAATAAACACCTCAGACCTGAGAAGAACCGGTGAAAGAAACTCAGCGGGGTTTTTTTTTATGTAACTCATCTTTACGATTTTTTTGAGTTCCGTAAAAATAATATTAATAATTATAACTATAATTTCAAATAGCAATTAAGCGCAAAAAGCGCATTTTTATTTATTTTTAAATCCTCTCTTTGACAGTTATTTAACCTCAGTTAAATACGTATGTTAATTTATATTTAAATAACCTTCAATTTATTTCACAATTGTTATTGTCTAGTTGTAGAAAATCATGTACATGCATATTTAATACACAATGATAAATTACTTATCAATGCCATAAACTGTAATAATTATATATTTAAATGTCTTCCTAGGTGGCGTACCGTCTCTGCGATTATATCGCTAAAGGACAAAAGGAAATGTTGGTTTCGAATAGATTGAGAAGTATTGCTGATGTCGTGTTAGAACGGGTGGCCGAAATATTAGGTTAGTGTATAACTATAAAAGGGTCTAATACTTATTATAAACATTCTATAGTAAACAACTTTCTTAATTACTGTCAGCCTATGAACGTCCCACTGCTACGCTAAGGCCGTCTTTCCCTTTTCCCTTTCTTTCACCACGCTGCTCCAATACGGGTTAGTGGATACAAGTGGCATATTTCCATACAACATATACAGGTTTCCTCTTTTTTTTTTTTTTTTTTATAGCATAGGAAGTCGGACGAGCATATGGGCCACCTGATGGTAAGTGATCACCATTCACTAATGCCCATAGACATTGGCGTTGTAAGAGATGTTAACCATCGCTCACATCGCCAATGCGCCACCAACCTTGGGAACTAAGATATTATGCCCCTGTGCCTGTAATTACACTGGCTCACTCACCCTTCAAACCGGAACACAACAGTGCCAAGTACTGCTGTTTTGCGGTAGAATATCTGATGAGTGGGTGGTACCTACCCAGGCGAGCTTGCACAAAGCTCTACCACCAAGTGAACGATGTCACGATGTTTTCCTTCACCGCCAAGCACGATGTCAATTATAAACACAAATGAAGCAGATACATATGTATGTTAATTAGTGGTGCTTTAATGTCTAATCATACATTAGAGTATACTTGTTTTCCATATAGGAGAACCGAAGCCATCCCGTACACACCCTGGTCGTCTCGCTCGCTTCATGGTCGCAATATCCGACCGTATCGCTGTTTGGATTGAGAATGCGGTGTATCGCGCTGATGCAATAGAACCTATCGAGTCCGGTGCGGACGAGCACATGCGTCTTGATACGGAAAAACCACTCATCTCTTAATTATGTAAGACTTTCTAGAGGAATTTCCTTTGCTTTTCTGTGTCAAATCTGTTATAACATGCTATATATACCTATGTATTCTACATCTGTACTTCCAGAAATAATAATTATTATTAAATTTTCTTTTAGGTTAGAAAACTTGTGACTGAATTTTTTTGAGCTATCTGACCAAAATAAAATATTTTGGTTTTAATATATCTGTATATAAAATAATTAAATGTGTTGTCGATATTACACATCATTATTTTATATTCAGATATGTATTACAGAAATGTTTTTTATATATATATGTAGTCCAAGGGTGGTCAGAATCACCTATAAACATTGGTACTGTACCATTGGCTCACCAACCTTGGGAACTGAAACATTATGTCCTTCGTGCCTGTATGGCGTATGTGAGCTTGTACTGGCGCACTCACTTGAAACTGGAACACAATACTAAGTAATGCTTTGACGGTGGAATATCTGATGACTGGTAATGCCTACCCAGAAGAGCTTACACAAAGTTTCACCACCAAGTAAAATTTCCGTGAAATATAAAAACATTATCATGTCATACTACGACTTTAATATTATATTGTAGTATTTTAAGCCGTAACAAATTAAAATGCCAAATAATCTGATCTGAATTAGAATACCTAAAACTTAGGATTCCTTAGCTTTTGGATCCTTTGTATTACATACCTATGATCATTGCTTGTTATACAACTCAGATTAATGTACGGATATTAAACACTGCATGTAACTAATTATTCAAAACCGAATTAGTATTCAGTGTTGATGGTAATGTAATTGTTAATGCGTACTATTTGTAAGATTTTAAGATAAGTACGTTAAAAGGGTCGGAGATTAAATAAATGATGCAACAGCATTTATTGAAACGGCTTAATTTTTTTATTAATTTAGCTGTGCCCCGCGGTTTCAGCCGCGTATAATTAATAGATATAAATATAATAAATAAAAATCAGCCTAGAACCTTCCTCGATAAAAGGACCAAGGACTTATACAACACAAAAATATTTTTTAAATTCGAACCAGATTAACCGAATCAAACATACAAACTTTTCAGCTTTATTTAAATTAAATTACATAAAATATACTAAGCTCGATATCATTTTGATTATGTACAACTATAATAATTAAAAGGAATTATATAAAATATACTTACAGTTACATAGCACAAATGATTTATGGCCTTATTCATGTAATTTATTTAAAAAAAAACAACAAGCGTTTTGTAAAAGGAATGAATTACATTTTTATACTAACGTTACATAATTGGTATTTCGTTCACATCGTCCGCAACGTGTTTGTTTTTTTTTCGGGATGATCACAGGCTCAAGGGACATACTTGTTACAGTAGTAAGTGGCGTATAGACATTGCTAGAAATGGTTCATACTTTTTCTAACTTAAGGACTGTGATCGAAAGTTACGACATTATAATTTGAACAGCCTATGAATAAACAAAAAAAAATCTAATGATAACGCCGATATACATATTACGCTGAGGACACGGGAAAGATAAGTAAGTGATTAAAAGAGATTTTTTTATATGCATTTGATTTTGACGATCGCAAAACAGCAGAAATAATGATTTGTAACAAATAAAACATGTTTTTTTTATAAATCTGAGTTATATATGCCTGCTTGCAAACGGAATAAGGTAAAGTGTTTTAATCTTGCGTTAATCTTCGCTTGTTACAGTAAAGACAGGTTAGGTATGTTAATAAGTTATGAGGTACGCCTACATTTCAATCTTGTTTTAAATAAGTATTTCTTAGACGCAAACAAAGACAATCATGTCAATGTGAACACCAATATTACAACGTGTATGATAATAATGTAAAAATAATGTTTTATGCAACTAGATTATTATTATAAAAGCTATTTTGTTCGATAGTTGATTATGAATAACTTAGATATAAAAGAAACAAGGTTTTGTTTTAT
The DNA here is from genome assembly GCA_963151315.1 of Nymphalis c-album. Taxonomy (NCBI): domain Eukaryota; kingdom Metazoa; phylum Arthropoda; class Insecta; order Lepidoptera; family Nymphalidae; genus Nymphalis; species Nymphalis c-album. The sequence continues at coordinate 4,184,901 of OY720601.1, forward strand.
TACATTTTTTGCAATAAACAGTTTTTCGAATACTTAGATTATGATTTTCAGCTGACGTTCGCTACCGCTGCTGAAATCTCATCATCGTTGTCAACTACATTTGCTTAATTAAAAAAGTTAGATTCGGTACGCTAATTTTTGAAAATACGAATTTTGAACAGGATATTTTGTTAATTTAAGTCGGTAAGAAATTAATAATTATATTTAAAAAAAAGTAACAATGCGTAAAGTCCCACGGCTTCTATACAGTATTTGGAGAGATTTTTCTCTTTTAAGCCTAGTCTTCGATGCTGATCTACTACTCGATGGTGAATGGTGGCTGGCAATATGTGATTTTAACGCCGACTTACTTTTTAATTCTTTTTTTAATAGATCGGCACATTGAACCGGGCGGTTGTAAAAAGTAATTAATATTTTCATGGCGCTCTATTATAATTTCGAGGGTAGTAAATTGATTATAATATGAGCGTCAGCTGCTCTAGGCGTGGTGGGTCTGGTTTGGAAAATTGTATTAAATTTTGAGCGGGATAATTTATGTGTTGTTTATTTGCTTATGTCTATTCCTGTCACTATTTTGACGACTGTCTCTTGTTCAGCTTATTAGTAAAATTTAAATTTACTTAAAATAAAAATAAGAATTGAGTTACTATCTGTGTGTGTCAGGTAATGCTGCGTTTTAGGTGGTAATTTCATTTTATTATGTACTATATATATTATATATAATATCATTTCACTATAACATTACTTATATCGATCTAATTTACGATCACAGTAAAATAATAGATATTAAATACCAAGAGAAAAGCAATTTACCTCTCCAAGTGAGAGGTAATATATATACTCGTAAATTACTATATCATGTTTTTATAATTGATTTACGTGCTGTATTTTCTAATTTCCAATCGATTGTCAATGTATTTTAATACAGATTATGCCATAGACATTGCCAGTGTTCATACTTCATATCCTGTGCTCAATACATCGATTACCAACCTGAAAGTCCTAAAGTAGGTAATCGAAATGTGTATTAGGTACTTTGTTACTTTAAACTTTGATTGATTGATTGATTTGATACCACAATTTTCTGAGCTATAAATCTAAGCTTATTTTTTTTCATTATTCAAGTTCGAATCGTTCATTACCTTAATGAGAAATTATGGTTATAACCCGAATACTAGTAACGAATGCGAACAGATGTTTATTCTGTCAAAGTTGATCTAATGAATTATATTATTGTAACCATATCTGTAACTGATTAGCAAGTACGAAGCGAGTGAACCATTTTTTTTCTTGAAGACAGGTATTTCATTAGCTATTCAGATCAGTGTTGACCTTAGGAGGTGGTTAGGGATACCTACTGTAGGACTGGTTCGCGACCTTCTAGGGCCCTATATAATGTGTCTGTCTTCCGCAGATCAGCATAGTTTGCACTCAGAAGGCCTTTGAGCAGTTCTAGTGAGATCTACCCAACTTATTCACTACCATCAAAATGAAATTCCTCGTACGTATAAATATTTTATTTAATCATTATATAATTAACATTATATTATTATTATTTTCTAAACGATTATTTATATTTAACTAAATAAATAACGGTAAAAAAGTGTAATTGATAATACCTATATATGTTTTTTTTTATTAGTAGTAAAAATTGCAATACTTACGACTTTTTCAAGTATGTACTTCTCACCTTTTTAGTAAATCAATGTAAATTAGATCTCTGGATCCAGTTAATGTTGGTATAATTTGTAGCCTATTAGAGCGACAATGTATTCTTCATAGCTATCGCAAACCGTTTATAGCCGCAATTAATTACACTTTAAATAATATAATTGTTAATTTAAGGAAATCTTGTTATCACAAGTCGTCTAAAATTGCGACGGTTTTATTTTTTTGAAAATTATCATGTACTTCTATATTTTATTTATGTCTTTATTTTTGAATAATTAATAAATATCATAAACAGTATATACAAAAGAACGCCCTCCAATTCGACATCACGTTTTTTTTCATTTTTGTTCATTTCACTAAATGCTTTAAACTGATTCATTTGAATGATATTATTGTTTTATTAGAATCAATAATAAAACTATAATAAGTGGCACATATGTCATATCGAATAATTGCTTCATTCATTTTAAAAATATTGTTGATATGTATTAATTATTTAATTGAATACCGCCGGGTATTTTGTTAGTAATTGATATATCCACATAAAAAAGTAAATGATTTCGTGTTTAATTGAATTTCTTCAAAATTAAATACAGCTTAAAAAGCCGAGTTGGCCCATTGGTAAGAACGCGTGAATCTTAACCGATGATCGTGGTTTTGAACCCGGGCAAGCACCACTGAATTTCATGTGCTTAATTTCATCTGATGATTCACCTTGTTTGACGGTGAAGGAAAACATCGCGAGGAAACCTGCATGTGTCAAATTTCATTGAAATTCTGCCACATATGTATTCCACCAACCCGAATTGGAGCAGCGTGGTGGAGTAAGCTCAAAATCTTCTCCTCACAAAGAGGAGAAGTAGCCTTAGCTCAGCAGAGGGACATTCACAGGCTTACTTTACTAAAAATATTGCTTTTACAGCTTAAATGTGTATTACGTATTAACATAAAATGGTATATTATTGTAAATTAGTAAAACCTTCTCGACTATTAAAGAATAGTTAAGTGAAAACCGCATCAAAAGCCAGCGTATCGTTAAAGAGTATTTAACGAACTATATAACGTGAAAAGTGACCATTATGATTTATATTATCCTAATAAAAGTGTTAATAAGTATGTATAAATGTTTTATAGGTGTTCTTCTTCCTCTGCTTCGTTGCGCTGACGGCTGCTGCCCCTCAGCTGCTCTGGCCCGGCTACGTTGCACCCGCTCTCGGTTCTCGGGTAAGATAGATATTTCTGAAGCACACATAACACATAATAACACAGCTATTGGCGAGTAAATTCGTTTGGATATAATAATAATACCTCATATAATGGTAAGCAATGTTACGTGTTTTCTAAATTATTGGACCAATGTTGGTTGCCAAAGGCAGTTCGTTCCAACGTTAGCACCTTATTGATAAAATTGGATAAGACGTAACGAATCATACCATGGTCACACCATTGAAAACAGCATTGAATGTTCTTCTTATTAACAAATAAATACCTACGAATAGATTTACGCTAACGTACTTACATACGTTTATGTATTTTGAACTGCTTATTTCAAAGGCTTATATTTATGTGTATCGATTAAAATTGCCTAATACTTGATTGTTACATATTTGACTCTCAGGGAGAGTCTCCATTTTTTTTGAGACAAGAGTTAGTTAATCATTGCCTAATGATATTACAGACCGTCGTAGCTGGACCGACTGTTGTGAACGGATTCGACGGATTGGGTCGCTTCGTTTCCCCCGGATATATCGGCGTCTACTAAACACCATGGCGTATTCTAAACAATTTATAGGCAACTAGACAACCAGCTTTACACCTGTCCGGACACTACCGAAGTTATTGGCATATCAAAATTGTTGTGTATACATAGTTCAATAAACGCACTCTCATTTTATTATTTTGTTTTATTGCTGACGTATTGCAAATTGTGATATCGATTCTGGGATAATCTTTATTTTTTTATGAATCAGGATTTCGTTCGGAAATTTCATTACTTTCTACTTTAATTTTGATTACTTTTTTACCTAGAAATAAAATTCAATTGAATTTATATTTACACATTAAAACTATATATCTAGTAACTTTGCAATGTGAACATTATACGTGAATAAAATGTATTTAATAACTATTTATCTGAGGAAAGAACAGTTAATTGAATTTCGATTAATAACAGAATACCATATCTATAGTACGAACAATCTGAGCTGCTTTAAATGTTCAAATACTAAGTGATCAATACGAAAACTCTGTACATTATAAAGTCATGATTTACTTTAAAAAAGAAGAATAAAAATGCAGTCTCTATATTTGCGGTGACCATTATGTAGGCAAAGCGTTGAGAAAGTATTTTATAGTAGAAATTGTCTCATCGTTGAGACATCGCCGTATATGGAGAATTTATTTACATAATAAGCGCTGATATAATATTTTATTAGATCTATAAATATATTTCATCACGTAAAAATACTATTCTATAATTTAATAGATGAAATTTCGGTCTTTTGAAATGAACCTGTTACCTAATCATATAAATTCATAAAAGGAAATGTTGTTATAAATTTTGTTTTACCATTTTTTACTCATATCTAAATACTCTCACAAAATAAGATAGTAAAGTTATAAAATATTGTTCACGATTCAGAAATTATGATAACATTAAAAAGTATGTACTAGCATTATTGTGAGCACTTGTAAGTAATTACGTTCCGCAACTCTTCGTAGACTTTTGATATGGAGAGAGCATTGCATAACCTATTTTTTTTATTTCCAAGATTCCTTTCATTCATTACAAATGTTATTAGGAATGAATTATATTATTTATGACGTCACGCCATTGTTTTAAAATATATCCTAAAGTTAGTTCCTGATGCGCGAAAAGGTCAAAGATAAAATAATAAACTGGTTAATATTATAAATGAGAAAGTTTGTGTTAGGATGTGAACTTGTGAACAAAGACGAAAACGTTTGTTAGTAATTAAGATAGTTATTAAATATTATAGCAGCCACGCTGTTATATAAGTTTTCATACGTTATATTAAATTAATTTGATGAATAATAGTTAAGAATGTAACCGGAACCATACAAAATCAACAGATATAAGACAAAAGGGGAAACTTAGAGATGCAAAAGTCTGCGGGGAAAAAATCTAGCTTGAAGGGCTGGTTGGATTCTAACTCGAATTTGAAAATTTGTTCTTCAACATAATCATCATCAATCATAAAAATTGATTATATTGAGCAACAAATCATAGGAATATTTATGCGTTTTGAAAGGATATTTTTTTAGTCAATTGGTCAACATTGTTATTATAAATATTTTCTGTAATTGTTACTTGACCTTTGTAAAAGTATTTCACGTGTAGAAATGGCTCCGTTACAATTTCGTTATGTATAGATTGCACGATTCCAATTTTCAAGTGATAGTAAAAGTGGTCAGTTGACTTTAATGGGAGTATAACAAACGCAACGTAATTTTGTAAATTGTTCGATATCATATGAAACATATATATTTGTAAATTTGTGATACAATTTCATAATTTTATTTGCAACAATAGTGCCGTGGTTTACTTTTTCTAAAAATAAGCAACAATATTACAAAACTATTAACAGATATCGGAAAACAAAATTATATTTCTTAATTTTAATCAAGCTTGATTTTAATTGATTTATTATTTTTTAATAATAAAATTCAAAATAAATATAATATTAACAAAGTTAGAAATAAAACATATGAACGGAAGCTCAGTTATTTAAAACACTTTTTAAAAGGTTTATATAATCTGTGCCGTAATTTAAAAATAAACAAATAGGTATAAAAAGCTGTGTAACTCGCTGTTAAGAATCGCAACATTAGATTACTTTCATATTGAACGAACGCGCGATTTACAATTTTATTAAAACTACGAGCGTTATCTCTTTGGTGTTAAAAGTATATGACTAATGTTTTTTTTAATGATTTCTGATGTTATTAAAAATATGATACCTTAAATTATAAAATTGTACGTGTGGAAATAATAAAATTATAATTTAACTTTAGCCTAACAGATCAATCAATCAGCAGCAAAAGAACTCGAGCAGACATCAAATACAAAGTATATAAAAGTAACTTTTATCCTATTTCATGATTGGTAAATAACTTCGTTTACACCGTAAGTTGTGATGAAATAAACATACAACACGTTTCTATAATTGTAAGTAAGAATTCATATTTAAAAATTAAAATCGATGTGCGCACATTAGTATGACAGCGCTCTAAAAATGTGAAGTAGCCCATTTTTTTACAATGACGGATGTAACAGAAAGATTTATATTTTATTGAGAACTAGTTTGGAGCGCTGTAAACGATAGAAGGGATAGTCATCCAGTTACGCAATACGCTGTGATAACCAATAGGAACAAAGTGAAGGAGACAGGACTTTTGGAAAGTCGAGGAAGTAGTTACACTATTATTCAATCGCCTTCGTACAATTGACTATAGTTTTAAATACACTTCGCCTTTCCGGGTTCAGATCACCGTGTGATTCCGGCCACTAAGATTTGCATATAATACTAAGATCTTACATAAACAATATATAAAAAAAAAAACAGTTACGGTAATTTAGAAGAATAATTTTCGCACTTTATAAAATGACGTCATTAGATTAAAAACCGGTTTACTTTGATTTTGTCTTCTACTAAGCTTTAGTAGGCTTCGCAGTATAAAAACTACTACTACTTGCGATATACCTATTATACATAATAATGATGAATAACAATGCTGTCAATGAATAACTACAATGACTTGATATAAGATATTCTAAATTCTGAGTTATATTATTATGCTTCATAATACGTGACATTAGCTAAATATTTTGTTTATAATTGCAGATTAATAAATAAGTATAACTATTAACATTATAACCTTAAATAAATACGAATAATAATATAAAATAATTACTATAGAAATCGCGACCGCGAACCGGAATGATGACAAGAAACTGGTGACAATGCTAGCAGTGTTTGTCCGTTTGAATCTCTGGGTGTAAAATGAACCCTCTTGTCACCAGTCAGAAATTTTAAATAAATAAGTTAATATAAATGGCTTGGCTAATTATTGTGATTCGCTAAAATCAATTGATGTTAATTGTTAAATCGTAGCCGCTACCATGTCGATTTTGTTAAGCCTTGTTAAATATAAGTGCATAAGTAATTTTAAATACCGTATTTTTTATCAGATTTAATCTGTTTGTATTTGTATAATACAAATAAAAACTAAAGAAATAACTGTATAACGATAGTAAATTATCGTAAATTTACTTTCGCTGTATTTAATTGTACGAATAGTTTACATAATGTCTTGAGATTTAATCTGTTAGATTCTTAGAAGAGTATTTCGAAATGTATTATTATCTCCTAAAAATAAATGGTTGAAAATGTTAGAAATATTTGATCAAAACGTAACCATTATTCTATAACACACGTAACGCTACCGCGAGCTATAATTTATTGAATTAATAAAATATTACACAATTTTTAATAATGACAATCTAAAATTAGTAAAAGTATACTGTTACTAGGTAGGTACACATACGTATTGTGTCTTTCATTTTCTTGTTCTACGTATATATGCTTAGTGTAAAATAACGAAAATATATATTTTCAATTTTGGTAAGTAACTGAATTCTATTTAGGTAATCTATTAGATTTCTTATACTGTTACTGTTTTGTTTTGTTAATTTAATATGAAATTTACGAGGTATAATATCAGTAGTACATATTATGTCTTTGAATAGCTCATTAATGCAGTCTGCGTGAAATTGTAAGTGACAAATTACTTATAACGAACAAAGTATGTAGTAAGCGTTAAGCATTATTAAATTGCACAGAAATAAAATAAAAATAAGTTACATCAAACCGACCGCAATAGAAAGTCGGCCAAATGACTGCTATTCCTATTACTAAAACTAGTTATAATCACCTCGGTTGTAACATGTGACTAACTTCTCTTAATTATTTTTATATGCATCATGACCGGATCAATATTTAATATTACTATGATAAAGAGTACATTATGCTACTATGTACAAAAACGATGTCCTAGTTGCTCATTACGTTGTAAGTATTCATACACGACATCCCAATTCTATTAATTTATAACGGTTACGTTACGTCCTCGATTTTATTCCTCACTTAAATCGTAACGGGTGACAATTCTACTAAATTGTATCGATTATGATACGTTCCTGTTTATTTACCGACCCAACTCCGACCGAACCGCAACAGGATTTTTCTATTAGAATAAGGAAACGACTATACGGCAATGATAACGTTTCGATTGGCTTGCGATTAAGTACAAATTGCTTAGTAGAATTAGCCCCCGAACGGACGGATGAACTACCGACAATCTAACATCTGCCGCTTGTAATGACTTCCTATATATAATGTGACATTAAAGTAAGACCTATGAGTTGTTCGAAATGAAATGTTTAGAATCCAAAGGTAATATACACTTCAACATATAAATAGTTAAGTACTTATAAAATGTATCAGTGCAAACCTATACATTTGTATCAGACGATGTTATTTAATTCATGTTATTTATGTAAGCGATATCACACAAATTGTAATTGTAAATGGAAACGTTGACAAGTTTCCAATTAAAGGTAACTGGTTTAATACCTTATAAATAATGGTCAATAAACAATATTGAGAATTATTTTTAATATTTATCAGCTTAGTAATAAATCTCGAATAAAAATATAAAAGGTTTTTGAAAATTGTCGATAATATACAAGTCGTTGCCATGATCACATTCATATTTGCGTCACATTTTTTCAAACTAAAATATAATTGTATTTTAATAACAAAATATTATGTTTTATCTGTAATTTGTGTTGTCATGATCATAATATTATCAATAAACTGAACGTATTATATAAATAACACGCATACAGAGAACTGTAGTAATTAATGTAGTTATAATTTTAAATTGACTGTTTATTCTAAGCTGTTTTTATTATAAGATATGTACATAAATATTGCAAATTGAGGAACACTTTTCTTTGTTGCTCAACTTCCTGGCGTCGTATCAAGATGAATCATGCCTCAGTTTCTTTTCGAGCACTCTGCAATAAAAACACACCTTAACTTATTCGCGTCAGTAAAGTTATTACGTGATCTGTATTTAAATTGAAAAATGTTTAAAATAGAGATTTACTAAATGCTTAGCTAATATTAAATTAACATACTAACTATCTGTTATGTACTCGCTTCGCTAGGCGTAATTTATAATGTAGAATTATTATTTTATGAATTGTAAGTAATTAACAATAACTTATTGGGCGGCAGCTAGATAAAAGCCACCTGTCTTCTTATGAAGATCGTTGAGAGCTTAGGTATTATAAGTTGCCTTTCAAAGATTGACCTTTACAAGGCATTACAAAAACAAATGGAGCAAGTTTGCGAACTTTATTTAAGATTCACGCGTTTTATCATCTTTATCGAACTTAGTACAAATTGATATATGGTCATGGTAAAATGAATCATTTGCTATGCCAAAGGTTATACAAATCCTCCAAGCTGTTTGAGTTAGCAATTAGCATTCTAATTAAGTAATCAATAATAGAGTATCAATTAATTTAATTATGAGAACTTGTTAATCACTAGAAAAGAAATATTTTTTTACAAGCTTAGATTTTTTTTTATTTTTTTTTATTGTATTTATTTTATTTATTTATTTAATTATTAGGTTTGCTAGCAGTTGTTACATTTTGATGATACAATTTATTAATTTACGTATGTAAATTAATAAATGTAAATTAATAAATTAGTATTAATTACTTTCTAAATGTACAACTATATTAAAGCAAACACGACATGTACGATTAATATATACATTCTGTTTAAGTGGTTCTAATTTGACAAAAATGTAAAAAATGATCACATGGTAGGAAAAATTAAAAATATTACAATTATAACAAATAAAATAAAGTTAAAACGATTTCTTACAATTTAAAATTTAAAATAAATTGGTTATTTAGATTACAATATCATCGATTTAATAATGGGTTAACAGTATTCAACAATCAATCCAGTCAACACTTAGTCTAATCATAAAATACATCAATAAAAATTTATAATATCTTAAAATTAAATTATATTATGGCATGCATTGATAACGAAAATAATTAAAATAATTTATCATTCAATTATAATTATACAATTCATCCTTTATCATCTAATAAGTTATAGAATTAAAAAAGTATTGTTGCATAAATCGAATAAAAAATTTAGTTTATTATAACGTAAAATTTTGTATAAATTAAATTAAAAATTTGAAATTTGGACATCAATATAGAATTAGACGTTTTTAATTCGGTCTATAACTAGATATCGGAACTTTGGGAGGCTTACACTGTTTAAATCTATTGAATCGCTGAAGTCATTGAGCAATTTGGACATTCGAGCAACTGCTGAGTGATTACCAAAAACTGTTTTCCGCCGTGGTGCGGAGAGAGGTTTTACTGGGTTACGAAGGTATCTGGATGGTGCTCTAAAGTTAAATTTGGATAGTAAATGGGGACAGTCCAGTTTGTTTCTAAAGATTTTATATAAGAATATTAGGTCTAATAAAGTTCTTCTGTTTTCCAAGGTCATCATGTTAAAATATTCGATTCTCTTTGCGTAAGACGAAATTTGTTTAGCAATACCCTCTGTGTATGCTAAGTGCCATAGGAAACGCCTCTGTATATGTTCTAGCCTCAACTGATGGGTAGCATAATGTGGTCGCCAGACCATACGGCAGTATTCCAAATTGCTACGTACAAGGCTGTTATACAAAATAATTTTGGTCTTTACGTGTTTGAAAATTCTACCATTCCTTAAAACAAAGCCAAGCATTTTTGTACTTTTATTAACGACATGATCAATGTGCAGGATATATGTTAATTTCTGATCCAAAAAAATGCCAAGATCCTTTATATGGGTTACTTCCGTTAATCTTTCGTGTTGAAGGTAATATTGTGTCGGGAAAATGTTGTGTTTGCGTGTAAATTTTATGTGCGAACATTTTTTTATATTAAGTGACATGCCATTAGTCTTAACCCATTCGACTATTCGATTAAAGTCCATTTATATAGGAATCCATATCCATATCCATGTATAGGAAGGCGGACGAGCATATGGGCCACCTGATGGTAAGTGGTCACCAACGCCCATAGACAATGGCATTGAAAGAATTGAAAATGTTACCCATCGCTTACATCGCCAATGCATCACCAACCTTGGGAACCAAGATGTTATGTCCCTTGTGCCTGTAATTACAATGGCTCACTCACCCTTCAAACCGGAACACAGCAATACAAAGTACTGCTGTTTTGCGGCAGAATATCTGATGAGTGGGTGGTACCTACCCAGACGAGCTTGCACAAAGCTCCACCACCAAGTAGAATTATTTAATTTATGTAATTATTTTTGTATTGAGTTACCGTGTTTGTTAATCGTAGTATAAATTAATGTATTAGGTAGATAAATGTATTAAATAATATGTATGTACATGTATATGATATCTGGTTTCCATAGTACAAGCTCTTCTTAGTTTGGGATCAGATGGTACGAATAATGTCCCAGGATATTATTATAATTATTTTCGAAAAGATCGATTTAAGGCCTATTACAGTTACTAAGTAAACAAAATGTGGACGCTTAACGCTATTTGCGCATAATTGGGCGGAAATACGTATTTACCTACTATTTACGTTGCGATTGCCATACTTGAGCAAATTACATAGGTATAATGAAATAGACCCTCTTTACATTAGTTAATATTTTTATGGTCTTGGGGTTCAAACCCGGGCAGGCACCACTGAATGACATGTACTTAATTTGTGATTATAATCAATCTCGTGCTTGACGGTGAAGGAAAAAATTGTGTGGAAACCTGCATGTGTCTAATTTCACTGAAATTCTGCGACACGTGTATTCCATCAACCCGCATTGAAGCAGTGTAGTGGAATAACTCAAACCTTCTCCTCAAAAGAGGAGAGGAGACCTTAGCTCAGCAGTGGGATCTTTACAGGCTGCTGTACTATTTTGACTACTACCGTTTTTGGACAAATAATGCAAACGTACGCGAACATTACTCCAAATTAAATGTCGTTCTAACTAGAACATTAGTGTCATGATTTTCTTGAATGTTACGTAATTTTATAAGAAAATGTTCTACACAATAATAAAAAGAACCTTATGATTCAACGTTTCTACATAATTCTGTCTCCAATTTCAAAAGGTATTTAATTGTATCTTAATTAAAGAGTTAGAAATAATCAAAATATCAATTTCAATAATTCTAAAATATAATCAGACACCAATGGTGTTCTAAAATTGCAAATTAAACCATAAAATCGACGTTAAAAACCCTTAAACTGTATGCCGCTACTAATGTTCTATTAAGTTTACCCCCTGCCGAGCAATGTCAGCGCTCTAGGGAAATAACTATGTATTAGAGGCGCCCATTGAAACAAATGTATATTACACGTGTAATGTGTCTTACATTATTTAGTTAGAATTTTTAAGTAAATTAAAATTAATATTATAACATTAATTTAATTAAATATATATTTTCATTAAATATTCATTTATTTAAATTTTATTTTATTTACAGTGACGTAAGTCCGATTTCAAAGTTTTTCAAACCGATGTGTAGAATAAAGCGTTGCGATTTTCTTACCAATTAAGTGACATCTAAGACGACGACATGATTTTTATTTTATTTGTGATTTACTAAGTTAATGCTAATTATTTTTAGGCAATAATCAAATATTAAAATAGTAAATAAATGTTGTAAAAGTTAATACAAACGTTTGATCCTATTTATAAATAAATGTTTTAGCTTGAATTTTTCGTAACATATAAGTAACAAGAAATACATTGTTTTATCTATCCTTAAAGAAAGGTATGGACGTATATTAGAACGAAACGAAATATACGAGTAGATAGACAATTAGATATAGAATAGACAACATGTATTATGGATTATATTCCTAACATATAATTGTGTCTACTTCAGATATCTTTAAGCCTGTTTGTCATTATTGCAGACTTGAATCATATTATTATATCTTCACGAACATCGTCAATACCTTGTTAATCTAGGTGCTAGCATATGGCGCTGGAGATCCTAAGGTCCTTAATTAAAACCATTGGAAGGATAAAAAAATATATTGAATTATTCTTTCAATAAATTCTCTGTAGCATCACGTAGTTTGGAAGCTAGCAGCTTACATTGCCGTCCCTCTAAAAGTACGCGAGCCTTTGGTGTCAAGCCTGATTGTATTCGATCGTGTCGGATCGGATTTTTTTTAAGATTGCGAATACTTTGCTCAATAAATTTTTTTCCCAATTTCATCTTCACAGTTGGCTGACTATGTAGGTCCAACTGTAGAATGACCATCTTCACCAGAATCGGGCAGAACGACTGATATTTTCTGATATTAAAAATGTCAATGGGCATCAAAGAATATGATCGAACGTAAAGTATTTATATTTAGCGCATAAAATTTAAATCGAACTTCCATTTAAACAAACATTAGAAAGATTTTTTTATTTTAACTATTTGCAATAGCGGAAAAAAGCTAGTAATAAAAAAGGAATTTATAAGACACGGCAATCTTTACTCATGGTTTTATTAAAATTTTATGTAATGTACTTTCCTAGCCGCCGAGCCACTGAGCTTGATAAACCGTCTATCCAATAAGAAAATAAGTATATAATTGCCGTGGAAAATACTTTTTACAAACGAGGCCTCAGGAAGCCACGGTAAATATTTTTATTTCAATTTGATAAATCACGGAACCTACAACAATATACATACATATATAGATACACAATTTATATATATACATAATTGCAGGCATGTCATTATATAAATACATACGTAGATATTGAGACTGTCACGGAGCATTAAAAGCAAATCAAAATATGTAAAACAAATTAGATCACAGGGTTCATAAATGTTTAGTTAGTAAAAAGATTTGATTTGTCAACTCTTAATGAAATTAAATTATTTTATTTTAAAAATAGAACATCAATTAAGACTTTTATTGCTAAAATATTTTATATTATAACCGTATGCACTATACATTTTAATGTTCTAATTTAGTGCCTTGACTAATAAATGTTATGTATATGTTTGTGGATAATTTAATTAATTTTCCATCAAAATTTTTAGTAAAGAGATTAATAACAAACAATTTAGAACAATTTATTTTATTTTTAATGTCAAGAAAGCCTTTTGTTTTGTGTTAATAATGTGTTGGTATAGATTCTGTAACAATGAAACGGTACGAATTTGGAATTTGATCAATGGAAGACAATGGTGTTATGTAATAAGTATTGTCTTTATAAATAAAAGTAGTTTATTGTACAATGGCTGTATTGGGAAGTCGTTGAACGTAAAATTCAAATTCATTTATATCTAGGTTAACATTTCAATTATTTTGACGTTGTCGTCTACATATGTAGTATAGTTATAGTGTACGTATATGATTCTAATTGACACTTTTGATTCTAATCTCTAAAAATGAATATATAAAAGAACTCTTTTTTATTGGCTGTGGATTACTCTCCTTTAAAGGAGTAGATAGGAATTTATTCCAACACGTTTTTCAATTCTTGGGTTTTATGGATACATTTATTTAGAATTTCATCCGACAGACAGATGTTTATGTTTTCCGCCAATCACATACATTCAGTATATAAAGCTCGTATAAGACGAACTGATACACGTAGTTGCGGTAAATAATAATTAGATCGCAGTATTACTTTCGCCGAAACGATCGACTTGTTTCATATTACATTGTTAATATAAAGATATAATATATAAAAGCCATTATGTATTATATCGCAACAATAAATTTGATTCATTTCAAGAAGGCTATTCAGGCGTTAATTTATTGTATAATAACTTGAGCGAGTTCAATGTAATGTTATCGCAGTTCTCGTAACTGATTACATTACTATAATGTAATGTTACAAATTAAATAGTAACAAGTTAACTTACACAACGAGTAATTTGCTATCCCAGTTCCGTTTTATATTATGAATGTAATTGATACGTTTCTTTTCCTAGCTTATATGATTTGCAACTTCAGACTGCTTCATATGTTATATGCTAAAACAATTTTGAGTATTGCATTTCTATCTATGTCATTTCAATACGCTATATTTTATGGAAAAAATATATTATGTATATTATTTATTGTTTAATAGACGTTTATGAATAATAAAAAAAGGCCGAGATGGCCAAGTGGTAAGAACGCGTTACCGATGATCGTAAGTAAGTTCAAACCTGGGCGAGCACCACTGAATTGCATGTGCTTAATTGGTGATTATAATTCATCTCATGTTTGACGGTGAAGGAAAAAATCGTGAGGAAATGCTGCTGCTGCATGTGTCAAAAGACGAGAGCTTAGCCCAGCAGTGGGATCTAAATAGGCTGTTACTGACTGATTATGAATAATAAAGTTAATTGATAATAATAAAGGCTTTATAGATAACTATAAATAAATACTTTTATTATCTTTCAATAAGAGTTAATAACAATAATTATAAACATAATTTCATTGATATTTCAATATTTACTATAGAATACCAGACGCTTTTGGCGTTGTAAGCCAGAATCAGGAAAGACAAATATATCTAGATAAGAATATTGTAGTTATATTTGTTTGTAAACTTGCACACTTTGATGCGAAGCGGCGAGTTAGTAATTTAAATCGCGATTTTTTATAGATACAGTTTAAAGGCACCGTTTTTTATTCTTGTTCGTCAACGTCAAATGTTTTTTTAATACAAAACATCTGTAGGCGTGTTCTTTGAAAAGAAAAATTACTTTGCTGTTCACGCCTCGTGATGTCAACAGTCACGAGAATGAAAGTGCATAAGAATATTACAAATTCTGTTCACATCACTAAGAGAATCTGCAGATTGGTTTAAAATCCAAAACAAAATAATCGGCGCAAAAGTACAAAAACTATTAATATAATCTTTATGTACGTAGGTACATACACCTGATATTTGTAAACTAGATTATTTTTGTCGTCATATCACGATTATACGATATGAATCATATTAGATACATAAGTAAAATGAAAATTATTAAAACCTCTACATTTCAGAAAATACACGTTATTTATTTATTATTATTATTATTTTATAAACATTTCTTTCCGACGTGACAACCCAGTGGTTAGAAGATGTCAATTTTAACCGATGACTTAAATGTGCTTAAGTTGTGTTTATATTATTCATCTCGTGCGATGAAGAAAAATATCGTGAGGAAACCTGTGTGCCTTATGAAAATCTGTCACGTTTATCTATCAACCTGCATTCGAATAGCGTGGTGGAGTAAACTCCAAACCTTCTCCTCGAGAGGATAGGAAGCCATAGTCCAGCTGCATTTAACAGCATGTTACATGTTTTTTTTTTACTTTTATACAAATGTTTTTATGTTCGAGTAAACGAGTATCGTAAAGTTTAGTACCGTATTCTTTATTTAGCAACAGGCAGCAACTTTATTTCTATATTTGGCTTAATATTTTAAAGTCTTAATTAGCTGTAAACTTGTTTATATTCCATAAGTGAACCGTACAGTTCGTCGATCTTGATATTTGACGAGTGCGTCACAATGTTCGAAAGACACTCAATAAATGCATCTAAGCGTGATCAGGTGACGTAACGCTTCCGGTCTCAAAGTATTACCTCATTGTTGGGCTCGGAAGCCCGATGGCTCGCTCCCATTCTTTCAGCCGGTTCAGTGAAAGGGTCCTCGGATACACTTTTACCCTCCCGAAGCGCCTGCGCACAAGCGGGTGCTGGCCACCAGTCGCTGTCTTATAAATTCGGTGAAAATACTGCGACATCACATTACAAATTCGGCGGCTGTAGTAGTCGGCCGTCCAATCAGTTTTATCAACGTTTTAGTGTTGTGTTCGAAAATAGTGATTTAGTTTCGTCAATTTGTCTAACTTTCTTATAAGCATACAAAATGAAATTCACGGTGAGTGCGTGTTTTGTGCTAATAAATATTTAGAGTCAAGTGCAATCGTAGGTTCTAATAAAAGGATTTATTAAAAGCTTCTTAAGAAAATATATGTCACATAAAATAATTATATTTTAAAATAATGTCATTTAAAAAGTTTGATCGTACGAGTACGTTACGAGTATAATGATAGAAAAAAATATTGTGTTTTATAATGTTGGCATTCCTATAGGTAGAAAGTTGTTATATATATAACATAAATTACTCGAGTTTCTAGTGTTATTACATGTCATCTTGTTAAAACAGCATTCATTATTACAAAATATTTTAAAAACACCTGCAACACATTTCTCAGCTTTAAATAAAATAAGCTTAATTTAAATTTTGTTATGAATCTTTTTGAATAATTTTTTTTCCTTATAAAAGTAATACACATATGTTTTAAACGGCTAATTTCACAATCGAAATTAAGGAAATTGCTTTCTATGCATATAATTCACACTTTGTTGATGAAGACGCATGCAAATTGACCCTGCATAAGCTTAGGTTATTTTTTATACGAAGTAAAAGCGGTAAAAGTGAAAATAAATTTATAATGGCAGTCATAATCTTGAACACCGCCATGCGGGCTGTTGTTTTGTATATGGTGGAAAACAAGTTTTTTGATACGTACCATATTTGCATTAATGAAAGTAAAATTGAATTTTATTGAAAATTAGTGAGCTTCCCATTATATTTCCGTTGTATTTTATCAATATATTTATGTTTAATTCTTCAAACTATTATATATTATTACTTACGAAATGTTTTTTTATTTTTGCAGGTAGCATTCTTAACTCTACTAACTATATCATCAACATGGGGTATAAAGGCAAAGATAGATGAACCAAAAGACAAAAGAGAAGCTTCCGGTAGTTATTTACCACCAAACAGCGGCCTCACTCATCATTACAATGCACCCGGTCATCAACTTGAAGCCAGCGCTGTAAGCATCGGAGCCGGATATAGCGTGGGTGGAGCTAAACCAAGTTACAGTTTCGGTGATCAAGGTTCAGGAGCAACATACCAATTACAACAAGATGGTCTGCCAGGCAGCGGTCATGCGACTATTCAACTTGCACCGATTACTTTACAACCAAATCACGGAGGTTTGGTTTCTAATGACCTATCTCAGCTCATGAGTCAATTATCCCACGGAATTAATTCTGGAGCAATCACCCTTCCATCATCAGATGGTCAAGGTCAATTATACCAGTTTGCTGGCCAAGGCGATCACGCTGGTCAAGATATTGCACTCTCTCAGTTGAGTTACGGTACCCCAAAATTCCAGCAATACAGCCTTGGTGAACAAAGCCAAGGTGGTGTTCCCGCTTATGCGCTCGGTACCAAAGGTCTCGGTACATTTGGTTCTACTGGTCCAGTTTTATTTTCTCCTCAATCCTCCGCTAATCAAGCCGCTTTCAGTTATGGGGCACCAGCATCTGGACATTCATTTGAAGGTGCTTCATTACCCTTAGGTGATTCAGGACATGCTTTCCCTGGTTTCTCCTTTGGAGGTTCTGGGCAATCATTAGGAGGATCTTTAAAGGGGATTAACAGTTATGCTGCACCTGGTAAATCAAGCTTTAAGCCATCCACATTCTTGGGTGCTTCCGTTCAAAGCGATGCCGGTCTCACGCAATCACATGGCGCACCCTCCTTTGCCAATTATCAATCTTCTGCTGGCGGTCATGGTGTTAGCTCACTCGGGTCTGCTGGACATGGTTTAAACTTTGGATCTTTAGCTGCCTACAGTGGTGGTTCTACCAAACAAGCTGGTCCTTCATATTTGCCTCCAAAATCTGAAGGCTATGGTTCTCTAGAGTCAATCGCATCGGCTTTTTCTGCTAGTGGTCAATTAGGATCTCCTCCTGGAACTACGTACGGAACACCATCAGGATCTTACTCATCAAGTAATGTACATTCGGCATCTGCCCCTAGCCCTGCTTACTACGTTACATCCCACAAGCACTCTTCACCTAGTTTCGGTTCAGGAAGCTCATCATACAAAGGTCCTCTATCTGGTCATAGCTCTTTTTCTTCCGGTCCTAAATACAGCTTCGGTGGACACAGCAGTACTCGTTATGCACCTCCGAAGGATATTCAAGGTTCTTTCAGTGAATCTTCATACAATACAATCAAATACAGCGAGGAACTAAAGCCCAGACATAACTAATTATAATTTATATAAAATTTATCTGAGTACATTACTGCTGTAAATAATAAAGCATCGTGTGTGAATAGATATCATGATAAAGAGTGTGATTGTGTGGATATAATTGTTATTCCATGAATGTGTTACAGTTTGTTTCGGACACTGTATTTGTGGTACAATTAATTAACAATATTTAAACGTTTACTGATTCATGCCGTCCGACTACATATTGAATACCGTAAGGAACCTTTCCAACGCCGCTATAATTATGCCATGTGTTTATGTAACATCCGCATCTTTGAAACTTGTTTTGATCTGGATGGAAATTGATTGAGTTCAATGACCATTATCAGATATTATCTTGTTACCTTTATACCGTGAATACGAAATGAATATCTGTAAATAAAATTAGTGTTAAGATTGTTTATTTATTGTTTACAAATTGACTAAGGATTGTTATTTTTGATTAAATAAATCGTTGTTAAATATATTTGATTGTTTTATTATACATTTAGATTAGATTAGAAAACAAATCTAATCTTAAGTATACAGGACACGTGATATAGAAGCTTAAGTAATCAACATCTGATATGCATCGCTAGTTTCACTCATAAGAAAGTTAGGGAAATTGTAACCGATCTTACTAAAACTAGTTGCTTTTATTCTTTACCGTTCATTTAAACCCATCAATAGAGTTCCTTAGATATTAGTTAATTTCACGTAAATTATGTGAACATGTGACATTTCAATGACACATAGTAATTATATGTTTTATTCGGCTTAGTGTCGGTAACATTTCAAATTAAATATTACAAAGCATATCAATTAAAATGATTATGGTATTCTTTCATTCATTTATGAAAAATAAAAATGTTTGATTGTTACCTGCATACGATAATACAACATTTTAATAACACATTTATCATCACCTGGTCAATTGTAATATCCTTAAGACCTAAATTGCAGTGTCAATGACTAATTATATTACAGAAAACACTAGAATAATATTATTTATTTCCATAACGATTCGTTCTGCGTGACAAATAAATCGAGCTCAAGTAACGTTATCGTTTATTTTTTATTTATCTGTTATAGTTTTTGAACTATATGGTTTTTAAATTGATATAATTTTATAATCTCATCTTACATAATAAGAATAACTTATACTTAATAATAAGCTTGAAACACTATAAAGTCTGTAAGTCCTAAAAACTTTATCATAGTACTGTGATGAAATTCATTTCAACCGGATTGCGTCAATTCCGGAATAACAAACAACACAAGTGCCTTTTTATAGTATTAGTATGATATAAGCAAATATTTTTGTTATATGGGCTAAGGTCCTTTATTTTATTCACTCGCAGTCCTTATGGGTATTCAGTTATTAGGCTTAGGTCTAGAGGAAATATAACATTATTTAATATAAACATTTAAAACTAAATTAACAACATCTATGTTTGACTTTGTATCAATTATATCGTTAAATAAAAAAAAAACGGTTTTCCAAAAACCCATACGGTACACTTATGTATGTGACACTAAAAAATGTATTATATAGAAGTAAATAAAAATTTCAGGAACAACGATGAATTATAGAATATCTTTAGTAAATTTATTTCTTGAGTATAATTTATCTAAAATCGTAGAATATAATAAAAGAAGATTTTTGTTTACTAATTATGAAATTGTTTAAGTAATATATTGTAGGAACAAAACAGGTGATTCACGCGATTCATGTCTCCACGGTTGACGGAGCATGTATCCCACTGACAAAATGCGTTCACTTCCGAATTCTCTGAAATCATTATGCAACTTGTTTCTTTAGTTAGCTTTTATTGATTTTATTTCATATAATGACTGACTATACATTTGAATGTAATCTAGTAACCGGAACTATGATATAAATTGTTACAAAAATAGTTTCTTTGCACAAATTTATAGGTTTTCTATTTTTTGGATATTATTTTTAAGAAATAAATATAAATCTAAAATAACTTGACGGTAGAGCTTTGTGCAAGCTCGTCTGGGTAGGTACCACCCACTCATCAGATATTCTGCCGCAAAACTGCAGTACTTTGTATTGCTGTGTTCCGGTTCGAAGGATGAGTGAGCCAGTGTAATTACAGGCACAAGGGACATAACATCTTAGTTCCAAAGGTTGGTGGCGCATTGGCGATGTAAGCGATGGTTAACATCACTTACAATGCCATTGTCTATGGGCGTTGGTGACCGCTTACCATCAGGGGGCCCAAATGCTCGTCCGCCTTCCTATACAAAAAAAAAACCGTTGTATTTTATTTGGTGATAGGGCTTTGTGCAACTCTTCATAGGTACTACTCACTAATCACATATTCAACGACCAAACAGGAATAGGTTTTGTTGTATTGTTGACATTATGATTAGATGACGGACGGACGAGTTGGTCACCAGGTAGCCTGGCCGACTTCCTATTTTAAAAAAAAGACCTCGTAGAATTAAAATTAAAAAAGGAATAGTAATTCTAATATTTTAAAATGTTTCTTGATGATTGACATCATGACATGTATCTTTTTCGTATTTATTATTATTTTATTATTAACATTCCTTTTCTATCCGCTGACACAAAAATTATAATTACTCCTCATATTATATATAATTATAAAAAAATAAGAACAGATAAATTTTAACTTTATAGAGTAACGAAAATGTAAAGATATTGAGTGTTAATTTTTTAATTAATCGAGTCTACACATTTAGCTTTTAATTAATAGTTAGGATAAAATATACTGATGAATACATTTGTAGAAATATAATCTCTATTTTGTGAATGTCCGTTACATTTCATTCACATTCTGTGTAGGTAAAAGGTAGGTGAGAGAATTAAGTTAATGTTAAACTGAGGTTAACATAATGTTAAGTTCCTTGTGTCTGTAATTTGGCTTACTTACCATAACACTTGAACTCAACAATTCTACTTGCTGTTTAGTGATAAATGATAAGATGGTACTACCCAGATGGATTTGCACAAAGCCTACCAAGTTAAATGTAAGATAGATCGTATTAGTTAAGTATGTATATTGGAATGTAATTTAGTAAAGTTGAGTAAAAGCCCGTGAATCTGTCTCATGATGCTGGGCGAATACGTTATGATTTATTAAGAACAGAGTTTATGCTTATTCTATCAAGCGTGTCCTATGTGAATTACGGGATATGTATACACATACTATGTTAGAATTTGTTTTTCACACATACTATTTTGTACATATTTTGACAATCCAGCAGAAATATCAGTTTGTTAAATATTAAGATGGCAGCCGATGGAGAAAAATGGTCTTAATAGGCCTAGCAAAGACTAGTCAATTTAGTGCTGGGCATTATACAAGAAATTGTTTAAAAGAGACCAAATATCCGATAATAAACCGGGTCTTTAGTTTATTACTTTTTTATCCCTCATGATAATTATTGCCAAATTGAAATTTTTAGGTAAAATGATTAACGACACAAGACATCATAAAGCAGATTACTCTAAACACGCATCTTCTTTTGCAGGTTCAAGGTAATTTGAAACCGAAATCTAAGCATTTCAACACGCATAGCGTGTCGCTATGGTAATTTTGTTCTTATTCATAGCACAGATGCGTAAACATTATTTGTAACAAGTTGTTAAAATGGAACCGCTTGCGCTAGTATAACTACAGGCATAAGAACATATCATCATAGAAACATAGGACCCAAAGGCGGTGGCATATTAAATATGTAATGTTTGACTGCCTCGTTGGTCATGTCAGGCCGCAGAAACGGTGGTACTAGTTTCAAATCCCAGTTCGGGCCAATAAAGTGTTACTGAGATTTTCTGTCATGTTCATTGAACAACATTCACCTTTATAAAAGTACTTACATGTGCTACTAGAATTAGCTCTTACAGTTAATGTAAAAAGAAAAAAGGAAGGACATCGTATCAGATTATATAAATGTATTTATTTAAAAATAACGGAGGATATTTATTTTTGTAATTCAAATAGAATGAAAAAAGACAGCGCCATCTATTACAACAACCGTGAACTATTTAGAGACGAGAGGAACGGTACATCTGCGTAGTTGCTTCTTAAAAATAAATGTAGATGTCGACAATATAATAAATGAAAAAATATTTAATTCAAAATAGACTATAATATCATTATGATTTATTTACTGGTTGATAAATAATATTAGTGCATTAAATGTCTAAAATGTACGGAAATAAAATATAATATGTATGTTCGAAAGGTATTCGAGCTTAGTTTGCGTTGATATCTTTTATACAAGATTTTTATTTAAACTTAAAAATGTTGAAAATTTATTTTTAATAATAATGAATGAAATGGATAGCTGTATAACAGTATTTTAGTTTAACAAGAACATTTAATAAAAATAAGAACAAATTTATATATGTACATATTTTATAGGGTAATGAAAATATAGAGATATTGCGTTTATTAATTTAATAAATCTATACTAAAGTGAATAAAATTGTTTGTAATTGTGAGGATAAAAAGATACCGATGTATACAACTGAAATAATCTTATCATTGTTTAGTGTATGTCAGTTTTTTATTAATATTTTAATTAAACATTACTTGGTGGTAAGACTTTGTACAAGGGACAAAATATCTTAATTCCGAAGGTTGGTGGCGCATTGGCGATGGTAGCGATGGTTAACATTTACCTCGTCTGCCTACCTATTCTATGAAAAATAATGAAAATCACCACCACCCACAACGCCCCTATACATCAGCTTTGTAAGTCATTTATCCTGTGCATCGCCAAAGAGCCACCAACCTTAAGAACTAAGATATTATGTTATATGTCCCGTGTGCTTGAGGTCAGTACAAATAACATTATTTTAGAAACCCTGTGAAAACATTTAATATCATTGGAATTTATTCATATTTATAGATTGACGTTAAAACGTAAAAAATATTTTTAATTACTTTCAGTAATTATAATGAATTTTTGAAAGTTTTAATTAAATATATAAATTTAACATTTACTTGACATTTTCAAGCCAATATTTTATGTTTTTAGCTAACGAAATTGAAGCATCTCAGTGGCCTTGTATATTTTATGAAATTGTTTTCACTGATATAATAAATTGGAATGTAGGCTGGGTATATATTGTTATGCATGCAAAAGGTAAAAAAATCGCTCATAGGTATTTTTTATTTACAAATGCTTAGTAATTATATATGTAATTTCAATTTTCTTTTCCGGGTGATAGATAATTATAGTGTTACGGATTTATTACTAGATCTTTTAATTTTCTGATTCTTCTTGGAAGAATCAGAAGTTTCAAATCGTATTTAAAAAATAGGAGTACTTTGTAAGAGCCAACTTCGCTAAAATATATTAAAATTGATTGATCTACAGTTTCCTGATAAAAAGATTAGCTATCTTATTTAGTTTATCTATATAAACTCTGATAAGTTTATTGGTTTTGCTACGGTTACATTCAATCCAAATTAATTGTGGTGTCACATGAAATTTCGACAACTTTGATTTCAGGTTTTAGTATTATTTTTTATTTTTATTGCTATTATTTTTTAATAAATTATTATATATATTAATATTGCGGTGGTGATCCGCATATAAATTGGTGATGAATGAAATATTAACTATAATGTGATAAGATATATGACCCTTGTGCCTGTAGTTACACTGGGTGGATGGCACCTACCAACACGGGCTTGTACAAAGCCTACGTGTAAGGTACTTACATATTACTAAGTACGTATTATATTTATAATAATATTAATTTATTTTAATTTTTATTAAAAAAGCCCACATCGTGCTGAGATAAAAAAACACGCACATTCAAGTTTTAAAGAAAAAACAACATATTATCATTTCCAGACTGTTCTCTTGATTTTGATGTTTTATCATTCTGGAAAATATGATAATTCATTCCGTATACACATTTTTCTCATATGTTATCTCATATTTTAGTAGGTATCAATTAAAAACAAACACATAAAAAGTGTTACTATGTACATTCTATTCTAAACAGACAAACATTTTTAAGAAAGGTATATAAATAGTTTATTCACTCATACCGACCGATTATAATCCATGTACCGACAGTTTACTATGTGATTATTGTATGAGAATTTTAAATTGGCATACGCAATTTAGAATGGTTGATGGGAAATAATCGCAACGGTGTAGTAAATGCGAGCAATGTGTTTCCGCAATGATGCAGGAAGCTATCGCTCTCACAGAAACTGGATCTGTTACGATACAGGACAAAGACCTATCGGTCACTTCCCTTAGTACTTCCATTTGGAACTAGAGGAAAGTTGCCCATAGCCGATCATATAAATACGTGAACTTGATAATTACTAACACTTTTCCGAGCACCAGTGAATAGAACACTTTTCATTTCATACGAGCTATGTAAATGAACACTATGGTGAACAAGGGACTCTTTGTAAGTACTTTTTTTTATTAGCAACATGTTAATTTCTTAGCACTACGTTACGTATTTCATCAGATTTGGATATTACAGTGGTTGTAAAAATTACAGTTATAAGGAGCTGATTGATCGCTCTCTACGCTTATTTTGAATTCACTATGACGAATTGTTAAAGTTGTCATTCGTTACAGATTTTTGTCGCTTTCGCCGCATTCACATTTGCCAGCGAGATTGAGGATGCCGAACAGAAAAAGAGGGGAGCGGGTAAAGCCAACGTATTGAATGCAATCCCAACAGGGGCTCAAAAGACTGATTATAATTACAATATTTATCCAAGCGGCCAGAACCCAAGTCAAACTTATCAAAGCCAAGTACCAAATTCTTTTTATCCTAGTCAGAGTGCAAGCCAGTACTATTCATCTTCAAATGCTCCTGAATCATCAATCTCCAGTGCACAGCACTCACAGGTATCACCACAAACAACTTCAGCACAATTTGTCCCTATTAACTTCGTACCCAACCCTGGTTATCAATCTAAATACCAACTTCTACCTCAAAAGTCAAATAGTAATGTACAGTTAGCCATTATTCAACAGCCCATATCACCAGCACCAATGATACAGTACCCTCAAACTTTCTTTGCGTCAAATCCTGCAACCCACATCGGTCAAAATACTTTATTCAGTTCTCTTGGTCAAGGACATTTTAGTTTTGCTCCAAGTTACCAACCACTACCATTTAGCAGCCACTTTTTGGGTCAACCTTCTGGAATGGTGGTTCTGCCACAGCCTCATCCAACTTTATATAATAACTTAGTGTATCCTAACCCCACTCAGAGCTTTTACAACTATTATCCTTCATCATCTCAAGCAAAGTATAGCTACGCCTCTGGAGCGTCGCCATCAAATGAATACGAAAAGCTGCAATCTTCAGTTCAACAAAGTGTTCCAAAGGAAGATAATGGCAATAATGTGCCGAGTACTGACTACGTAACGTCGTCGGATTCAAATTCTGGGTATAAAAGTGCGTATAATAGCCGCACTTCTTATGCGAAAATTTAAAAGATATTAATATTCAATACCAAATAGTTTTTTTTTTAATTGTTGCCATTTGTATAAATCAAATTATTTATTAGATCAATTTGTTCATATTGTTTTGTTGTTTTTAAGGTTTGTTATTGTTGATTTATGATAATGTTATACTCTTTATTAAAATGTATATCAATATTTGGTTTCTTATTTAATAAATAGCAGTTATTTTTTCATAAATTATCCTAAGGCGATTATTGCAACTACTTATCAATTTGATTTGAAAAGTAATTTCATGAACTTAGACTATTGCAAAAACACCACACCTACTTATTTTTCCAAAATGTTTTTGGGTCATCGGATTGCATGAACAATGAATGTAGTTTAGATGCAAAATATGCATACATTGACATATAATCGTGTTATGTATTTTATTACCAGTTGTTTATTTTTGTGTTATATCTTGAAGCTATATTGATGAGAATTCTTAATCAATTTAGTACATAAACCTTTTGGCGTTTTTATATCTTCTAAGTAAATCAAATCTGTACATATTATAATTTATTTTAAGATCACATTCTTACTAATAGAAAGAATAATATAAAAATAGTAGTAGTAACAGTTTTTGTACAGGAAGTACAATCTTACAATAATATTAAAATAATTTCCTTTGATGTGTAAAAGAAAAAAAATTTGCAAGTTTAAATAAAATTGCAGATTAAATAAATCAAGATATATCTAGAATAAAAAAATCACACTCGCAACTTCACATTCTTGAACACGTTGAGGAATATTTGAG
Organism: Nymphalis c-album; assembly: GCA_963151315.1. Classification (NCBI taxonomy): domain Eukaryota; kingdom Metazoa; phylum Arthropoda; class Insecta; order Lepidoptera; family Nymphalidae; genus Nymphalis; species Nymphalis c-album. The sequence continues at coordinate 4,212,035 of OY720601.1, forward strand.
ATATCTCATAATAGATATTTAGAAACATATTAATTTAGTTTATGTAATCATACATGTATGCCATTAAGATAATTCTAAATGACTCTTCTTTTAATGTGAAAATAAGTCCATCTAATTAATTATTTTAATAGACGTGTGGCTTGTCTGATAGTTGCTAATTATGTTAGTCCTATTTGTTAATAAAATATACTTGTATTTTATATAAGAAGGCCTTATCTGTAATCATGTGTGACGTATAGTGAATGATGAGTGCGTATATGAAAAAAGTTTATTTATATACTCTTTATTGCACACCAATATAGACAAAAATAATAGGAGTAAAACAAAAACAAAGAAAAGAAAAATGTACAATAGGCGGCCTTATCGCTAAAACAGCGATCTCTTCCAGGCAACCTTTGGTAGAGGAGAGAGATAGGATGGTAGGGGTGTACAAATTATTTAATACATAAAAAAAAATAGATACAATATATATATGTATATATACGATACATAAATAAATATTCCATAAATATATAATTATATAATAATATAATATACATACACATTATAAATATATACATTTACATACTATAGATACTTACATAATAAATAAAATATTTAATTGCAGTATTTCTTCATGAAGCAAGATAGTGCTCTTTTATCATTTTTTTAAAAGAAGTAATAGTTGGTGCACGTCTTGCTTCTAGTGGAAGAGAGTTCCAAAGACGAATTGAATGGACTGTAAATGAGTCACTATAAAAAGATGTTGTATGGGGTGGTATTTTTAAAACCAAATTCTCTTCAGAACGAAGATTATGGCTATGTGAAGAACTAAGAAATTGAAAACGTTCTTTTAGATATGAAGGAAAAGACGGATTGAACAGAATACAGTACAGAAGTTGAAGGATGTGAGTATTCCTGCGAAGCCGGATTGGGAGCCACTTGAGCTTTTTACGAAATTCAGAAACGTTATCATATTTACGAAGACCAAATATGAATCGGATGCAAAGATTTTGGAGACGCTCAAGTTTATTAAGTTGCTCCTCTTTTAGATCAAGATAACATGCGTCAGCATAATCGAGAATTGGTAGTAGGAGTGACTGTGCTAACATAATTTTGGTAGGGATGGGTAGAAAGTTGCGTAACCTTCGAAGGGAGCCAAAGGCTGCAAAAATTTTTTTACTCACTTCACTTATCTGTGGTTCCCAGGACAGGTGCTGGTCAAAGGCAATTCCCAAATTCCTAGCTGTAACACTGAACGGTATGTTAACACCGTTAAAGTGTACAACCGGGAGATCCGAAAAAGATATACGAGAAATTAATTTTGAACTACCAATAATCAGCACCTGTGTTTTATTTGGGTTTACTCGTAATCCAAATGCAGTAGACCACTTAGAAATATTTAATAAATCATTATTAACTAAATGTATAGTTTCAGGAAGGTTCGCAATTTTACTTTGTGAATAGATCTGAAGATCATCTGCATACAGGTGATAGAGAGAAGATATATGAGAAGTGATGGTACTTATAAAGACCGAAAACAAGAGGGGAGACAACACGCCACCTTGTGGAACGCCAGCAGTTATAGGAGCCCATTCTGAGAAAGAATCTTGAACTCTTATCCGTTGCCGGCGCCCATACAAGTAAGAATGAAACCAGTCAATTACTTTATTTATTTATTTATTTATTGGAAATAGTTACACCATCGACTTATCACTAACACATTCACTTAGCATTAGATACAGGGTATTAAATCTAGGTGAATAAATCATTACAGGTGTAAACAACATTGACCTTAAGATAAGACTATACTAACCTAATTATGTCTTAACTAAAAATTAAAAAAGATAAATAAATTATAGACAATTAAACAAAACATAAAATAAAATTTTAATACAACAACAAAAATCTACAAGGGTTGAAATAATTAATTTATGAATAAAATGGTTTTAAAGTTATACTATGAGATCTTTACAGAGCTTCACAAAAGTTGGCTTGCTTTGGGCAAAGATGTCGATATTGCCGTTAGAAGAATATTCATTATAAGAATTAATTATTCTGTTGAGGGGTGCATGTTTACCTAAATTTGTTTTAAAAGCTGTAGTTCTAAAAGGTTTTTTTATTGGGTGTCTAGGAATTTTGCGGGGAACAACTAAATTGATTTGCTGAAGTAGTTCGGATGACATTATTTGACCATGGATCAGTTTGTGTAGGGTCAAAACATCGCTGATTTCACGGCGACTTTTAAGTGATATAATTTTAAAATGTTTTAGCCTATTGTTGTAGTTAGCGCGATAAGGACAACTAGTATCCTTGTATGCAAGAAAACGGGTAAAATTTTGTTGTATTCGCTCTAGTCTTTCGATATGAGTGTTATAAAAAGGGTTCCATATATTTGATGCATACTCTAAATTGGAACGTACAAGAGAATTATAAATGCAGAGCAATGAGCGAGTATTCTTAAAATCCTTGCATGTTCGTTTTACAAATCCTAACATTTTCCAAGCTTTTGATATTATTTTGTCTAGATGATTAATAAAATTTAAATTGCTATCGATAAGTACACCTAGGTCTCGAATTGAATTAACCTCGGATAAAGGATCGCCAGATATAGAGTATTTAGATAATATTGGTTTTCTGCGTCTTGTAAACTTTATATGAAGACATTTTTTAACATTTAATTCCATGTTATTTTTATTACACCAGCTAGCGAGAGCGTCTATATCTGCTTGGAGAAGGTCAGAATCGGATAACGTTTTTATAGGTCTGTAGATTTTGAGATCGTCGGCGAATATTAAGCATTTGCTAAATTTAATGCTGTCTACTATATCATTAATAAAAACTAAAAAAAGAATTGGACCTAAATGGGATCCTTGGGGTACCCCGGATGTGGGAACAAATGCAAAAGATGAATAGCCGTGAGTAATCACCCGTTGAGATCGGTTATTTAAGTAGGATACTAACCAATTCAGCAAATTACCATGGATTCCGTAATACATAAGCTTAGATTGTATGATTGTATGGCTAACTTTGTCGAATGCGCTCGTAAAATCCGTGTAAATAGCATCAATTTGAGTCTTGTGGTCAACGTTTTCGGACAGGTCTATAACATAGTCTAATAAATTAGTCGATGTTGATTTATTTTGCATAAAGCCATGTTGTTGTGTAGAGAGGATATTTTTGAAATATTTGGTTACAATTGGGCAAATGAGCTTTTCGAAAAGTTTTGGAATAACGCTTAAAATTGAGATAGGTCGATAGTTTTTGATATTACGCTTGTCGCCTTTTTTGTAAATAGGAACAACATTGGCAGCTTTCCATATTGTAGGAAATTTAGCAGATTCGAGTGATTTTGAAAAAAGGATTTTTAAAGGAAGTGTTAAGTACTTACTAGTCATTTTAATAAATAATGGGGGAATTCCATCAGGACCAGGTCCTTTGCTAATATCAACGGATTTTAAGATTTTAGATATTTCACGTTCGGTCAAAGAAATTTTACTTAAGCAAAATTGGGGAAAACAATCTGCTGGATATGATATACGACCTTGATCATGTGGGGAATAGACTGACGCAAACTGTGAAGCAAAAAGATTACAAATATCTTCTCCTGTATTTGCTGTCATATTATTGAGGAACATTTCTCTAGGAAGATCTGAAGATTCACCACGATGATCCTTTACAAGAGACCAAAATTTCTTAGGATTTTTAAGAACCGATTCTTCTGTATTTAAGATATGCATACGATAACAAGAAGCTGTCAAAGACTCCACCCTATCATTGCTCAACTGAAGGTCTAATTGATCTCTAGGGTTTTTGTATAGTTTGTACCTTTTGAGAATTTTGTTGCGTTCAGCGATAAGTTTAATCAAGTTACGTGTAAACCAAGAAGGATATTTTAAATTACGAGGTTTTGTTTTGGGTACAGTAGATTGAATTATAATTTCCAGTAAGTCATAAAATTTTGCTACAGCCATATCGACATCTTTAAACGGAGATAGCTCCAATTCCCAATCAATTTGACATAACTTAGCATTAACTAAAGTATAGTCAGCTTTCCTAAAGTTATAAGACGCAAATTGTTTTCTAATAGTTGGTAAACGCTTATTTAATTTTAAGTCGATATCTAAAGCAGGATGATGTAAATCAATTTTACTAAGAGGTTTAATACTTTCTTCTATGGAAATATCCTCACAGGTACTTAAAACTAAATCTAGGATTCTGTTATTGTGGTTTTTTAAATAATTAAATTGTGACAGGCTATTGAAAGACATAAAGTCTACGAAATTACGCCCAAGATTACAATTATAATTACAGGGTGTCAGTGCGAGAATATCAGAGGTATCTCGTTTCCAGTCTATGAACCCTAGGTTGAAATCCCCTAGAATTATAATATCACCGGCGTGAGATTGCATAACATGACTAATATTCTCTAACATCGGGTCCAATGAAGCACTTGTCACTGGAGGAGGAAGATAAAGCAGACTTTAGCAGATATGTTAAGAGAACACAAAATAGCAAGAAGAATATCAAAGTCTACAGTGTTGAAAGCATTACTAAAATCTAATAATGTCAACACAGTAACCTGTTGATTATCCATTCCTAATCTAATGTCATCAGTTATTTTGATCAGAGCCGTAGTCTACTATGACCAGGACGAAAGCCAGATTGTAAAGGATTAAATAGGACATTTTTTGAAAGGTATTGGTTTAATTGATTGTGAATAAGGCGCTCAAGTACTTTAGACAGGAAAGGGAGAATGGATATAGGACGATAATCAGTGTAAGATGAAGGATTTGTTTTTTTGGGGAGGGGGATGACTTGTGCGTCTTTCCAGGATTCAGGGAATTCACAAAGGATAATGGATTGGTTTAAAATATGTGTGACTACAGGAATTATGATATCTAGGATAGGGAGGATCATCTTACGACTAATGCAATCCGAACCAATAGCATCAGAATTTATTGCTAAAATGTTCTTCTTAACATCACTATCAGTAAATTGACTAAAGAAAAAAGGAGAATTTTCAGGAGTTGATTTAGCAGAAATTTCTTTTAAAGTATTAGACTTCACAGCAGTGTCGAAAGTTTGAGAGGACGAAAAATGATTATTTAATTCATTTAAATTAATATTGTGAGTATTTATGTTTTTAGATGATTTTCCAACTCCTAAGGACTTGAGAAATTTCCAGACTCTAGCTGACTCCTCTTCCTCAGCTATAGATTTATGGATATGGCGTCGTTGACTATCTCTACATAGCCTGTTGCAGCGATTGCGAACCTTCAGATACTTGTCGCGATTGGTGTCAGTCGGATTACACCTATACTTAGCCTTGGCAATATTCTTTCTTACTTGGAGCTTCTTTATTTCTGGGGTGAGCCAAGGTGCAGGAAGGTGTTTTAGCCGGACAGGACGAATTGGTGCATGTAAATCATACAGTTGAGTTAATAGGGAATTAAAAACTGTAACTTGCTCATTGACTGTATCAACATTTAAAATAACACTCCAATCAATGTTGGCAGCATCCTCCCGCAGACTATTCAAATCCATTCCACCAAAATTACGCTGCAGAAGAATTCTCGATTTTGCTTTGGGTGGTTTGATTTTATAGGAGAGATAAAGAAGATCATGATATGAAAAAGCAAGGGCGGAGCACTGCCCATGCTTTTCAACATGATCAACGGAAGAGACCAAAATTAAGTCGAGAAGAGAAGGGATAGAGTTAGGGAAGGAATGAGTAGCAGATAGGGGTAAGATTTGTAAATCTGCTCTATTCAGTACAGATTTCAACAGACTAGAGCGATGGTCATTTTTTAAGAGACATGTATTAAAATCTCCCATAAGAATGGTATGGGCATACAACGGTTTAAATCGCTCTAGAAGGATTTCAAATGATGAAAAGTAATCGACCGTGAGGTTAGGACTATAGTAAACACCTAATAACATCTTAATATGACCAAAGATAAAAAGGTGTTCAGCCCCTTCAACGGACAGAGGTGTCGATTGACTTATAATTGAAAATGGAATGTGAGAACGGAGATAGATCGCCACTCCACCACCTGCCCGACCTACACGGTCGTTACGGATCAAATGAAATCCAGGAAGAGAGTAGGAAGTAGAAGGTAAGCAGGGTTTAAGCCAGGACTCAGATACGAGGATAGCATGTATTTTATTGCAATCGAATGATGATAACATATCAGGATAATGTGCAGGAATACTCTGAGCATTAATATGGATAACATTAAAATATTTCAGACAGTCTGAGAATAAAGAATTTATAGTTTCACCGAGCGAAGGGATACTATGAAAGCTGTCATTACTGCTCAATCCATCAGAAGAAAAAGAAAGAAAAGTTTCGTCCAAATCGTCATTGTTTCTAGACATTTTTAAATTAAATATTCAGCAAATAAAATAAGTAAAAATATAAAGATAAATATATAAAATATATATGTAAAATAATAATAGTATATATTAATTCTATAATTACAAAATAAAAATAGGTAAATGAATAATTATACGTTAATTAATTTCATATGAACACTCACCCGCCAGTTGCCTAGGAATAATCACTTAAACACAAACATAACAAAATAGAAACAATAATAACATTAAAAACTAATATTAACAAAAAAAAAAAACAGATATTTATCAGGCAGCCATAACAACAATTTTTACTAAAAAGGAATATTATTATATTATATCTATATTTATCTATTATCTATCTATATCGAATATGAAAATGAAGCAGAGTTTTATAAAAGTAATTGTTGACAAAATTACAATCTCCAAAGCTATAACTTCCTAAAAACAGTAATAATTGTCTTATAATATATAAGTACTGGTAAGTAAGCAAGGGCTTTTTAGTGCATAAGTATGTGCAAATGTGCATTTTTTATTTCTTTACCTTTTAATCCCATGGGACAGCAATCCTAATTGACCGCAGAGCTTTGAGGTGAAGGACCAACGACTTTTCGTGCTTTTCGACGCACGCTTTTTTTTGTTAAATTTTCATGTTAAAATCATAAATTCAATAATTTTCTTTGCTCCAATTCCTAATAATTTCTAATAGCTTGCCATTCAACGGTGAGAGAGTCATTCCTACGTGTAAAATTATTATCATTCGTAACAATTTTCTTGAAGACCTAATTGTATTTATAAATTAAATAAAAAAAGCCTTTTGCATAATGTACTTAAAAGGTGAGTGTTATTGAAACGTATAGTGAAACCTGTTTTGTTTAAATTAATTCAGACATTTTTTCTATGACTTATTTTATCGTCCAAAATTATAAATACACTTACCGAATCAATAAGTCATTTAAGTGGATCGATGACTCAATATTAATATATCAAATTAAGTAATCGTAAAAGCATCTTCAGCAGTGAAAGGAGTACATATGTGTTAATTGCTTCTCGTAATATTTGTATCATTCCTCAAATACGCAATCACAGATCAATCGAATATTAAACGTTTTCGTTACCATTGCTACTGATAACTGATTAAAAATTCGAATTGCCAATATAAAAACATGTATATATGTGCGTTGGTACTTAATGATACTCTTCTAATGTATAGATAAATAATAAATACAGCCAACCTTAATAGAAAAAAAAAATATTTAACCAAAACGAAGAATAGAGAGTTACGAAGAAGTAAATGCATATACATTGCAAATTCAGCTAAATCGGTTTGTGGGATTTCAGTTTTAAGAATTAAGCTTGATACGTTAAGCAGATTTGCTAGCAACTCGCGTGATAACCGAATCGACGATTGATTTAAAAAGAGGTTGATCGTGACCCTAATAGCCTTCTCCGTCAACATCTGCAATTATTTCAGTTTTATTAAACGATTGTGTCTACCGTGTTTATTTGAAAAACAAAATACGCTTGCATCGTTATTATTTTTGTAAATAAAGTGCCCTAAAGCACAACGAAACGATAAAAATACATCAATTATTTATTTTATGTAAGCGGTTTGTTTTAGTTTTGCAGTATAGGAATGTATTAAAGTGTATGTGCTTAAGACATCATTAGTATTAAATATGAAACCGGTTGAGATTTACTCATCATAAGCCTTCACGTAACACTCCATTAGTTGTGATAAATGATTTGATAACTGCTCTGGAATTTAAAAAAATCGCTTGATAATTGCGAACCAGATGCCCTTCTGCTTGTTATGACTTACATAATTATATTTGATACACATTTTTGTATTTCATTTAAAAACATACATAAAAGAATGTTACGACATGGCAACTGTACGTTTACGTACTTATACCTATTTATTAATGAACTGTTGTTAATAATTGTACGCCAATTTTATATTATTCACGTAATTAATTTAATGATTTGAGTGCTGGGTCTCGATGCCACCTGCGGTAGAATATCCGATAGAAATCTAAAGCAACTACATAACCTTCATGACCGTGCTTTCGGAGCTACACTGCTAATGTCCTAAACTCATACTCCTTTTCTACAGAAAAAAATATATTGTTATCTGATTTGGCCACTGTAAGTACTAGAGCCATATGCGCTGAGGTTACTTACGGTCATTCTATTAACTCGTCAGGTTTCCTAAAATAAAGTAATATAAATTTTATGTTACTTAAAAATGCGAAAATATTTTAATTTTTTAAACACTTATTTCAGTCCTCACGCGTTTTTATCTCAAACCGTTTCAAACGTCAAGACTCATTATATGAGAAAATATAATCTGTACAATTACAATGTATATTTCAACACAATGTGTTATATAACATCATTGTAGTAAATCATTCAAATAACCAATCTTCACTAAATCGACTTGAATGTATCATATTTATGTGATTGCCAAAAGTCGAGCGTTGGTTAATAATCGAGACAGTAAAAAAGAAAGTTTTCCTGAGTACGTTACAGTTTGTTTACTAATGATAAACTTGAATACCAATGTGTTATAATCGTCGTAATTAGTAGAGTGCAATAAAATAAAAAAAAACACTGATTGCCTTTGTGTGGTATACCAAATATTAAATACTCGATGTAGATGTATACCGTTATAAAGTGCACCAAGTATCCAACCAACCAGTCAGCTTAATAAGATGCACAAGGGACGTAATATATTATCGTTAGTTACCAAGTTTCGTGGCTTATTAGTGTAGTTAATAATGATCTATATTTCTATCACGGTCTATGACCGGGATGACCACTTACCGTCAGATCGTCCGTTTCTCAGTTCATCTACCGATATTAAGTATAAAAAATAATTGAAAAATGAGGAGGCACAAAAAAAATGGCTGTGGGGACTGGGAATATTATTAAAATAAAAAATAAATTGGGTTTAGATCAACTTTTTTATCAGATGATAAAAAGTGATTGTTTTAACATGACTTAAATTAATCTAACCTATGTTATTATAAGCCGCCTGATGCTTTTATTAGCAATTATGCTCAATCTGTAAGAGTATTTATAATGTTATAAATATATAAAAAAAAATCCAGAACCACATAATCCTATAATATGGCGATTTAAATAGATTTAAAGAATAGTACTGCCTTATCCGTTTGTTACACAGCATTCGTATTAAATTAAATGTCATTTATTGAAAGTACGGCCAGTACTCATAGCATATAAAAAAACGTCAATCGAACATTAAAGTGTAATCCAGTCATTTCACAGTTATAAAAAGTCGTTTAAAATTATGCTTCGGAATGCATTAGAGGAAAAACATTAAACGCGTTTTGATGTATTGGCGCTTCGGATGGAGATGGAGAGATTGCTTGATGCGGGATAATTATGATTGATTATAATGTTTACATTATATATTATATATTTTAGAATAATTATAACGTCTAAAATTATTCGACGTGTGTCAGTGTTCGACGTTTAAACTTAAAATCATCATAAATTATTGTATAAACCAAACGTGAAAGTGTTCCCGGAGATTTAATATAAGATGTAATCTTGAGTACGTACTCTAATAATTGTATTAGTTGAATTAAACAAATATATTAAATATTTAACGCATAGATATATACAGTTGCATAATTGTAAGTTTTTGTTTCGGGGTTGAGAAGAGAAGTTTTTTTTATTGCGTAGGAAGGCGGACGAGCGTATGGGCCACCTTATGGTAAGTGGTCACCAACGCCCATAGACATTGGCATTGTGAGAAATGTTAACTATCGCTTACATCGCCAATGCGCCACCAATCTTGGGAAATAAGATGTTATGTCCCTTGTGCCTGTAATTACACTGGCTCACTCACCCTTCAAACCGGAACACAACAATAGCAAGAACTGTTGTTTTGCGGTAGAATATCTGATGAGTGGGTGGTACCTACCCAGACGAGCTTGCACAAAGCTCTATCACCAAGTATATTGAGTTTGAATAATTTATAAAAGATATTGTACGTGTCTTTTTTCTCTGTTTGATAACCGAATTTTTGTTTGATATAGCTATTAAGTAACTTTTGTGACATCAACAAAAAAAATGAAAATAAGAGTAATAAAAATTAAATTTCGAAACATGCAAATTCATGTACGTTTATTCTTTTTTATTATAATTTTCAATAATAATAATTTCGACTACTGAGTGAACTAGTTACATTAATACGGCGATGATAGCTGTCGTGTTATAGATATAATGAATGTGAACGATTTATTACAGACTGTGTAACGAAACTAAAAGTGGTAATCAGTGAGACGGGAAGTGAAGTGAATCTTTCGGTATTGATATTTATGAATTAAGGTCAATAGTAGTATGAAGTTGTGTAATTCTAGAATATTTATATATAATAATGTCCTGGCATAATGTAGCCAACGATGACCAATCACAAGACAGTTCTTGTCTTTTATAATCTATTGAAAATGGGGAGATATCAGGCACTGAAACTGTTCCTGATGCTTTTCGAAGTACGAGCTTGTAATTTAAGAACTTCTTAACCTTCATAGAAAAAGTCAAAAACTTAAATTGCCTCTATTGACCCGGGATGATATTAACCGACTCCAGAAGATTGCATAGAGCTTATTTGAATAAAGTATATTTAGATTTTATATGAATTATTATTTTCAAAAGAAAACAGAATTATTTTAAATAACTTTTTACCTTATAAAAGCTTTTCTACGATTCTATCCGTAATAAAATTGTAGAGTTTTTGTGAAAGGTAATATTATGAACCTATCAGTCAAAGAAAACAATAGCATTTTTATTAATAAAGATATTTATTTAGATTAGAATGTAGCCGCAATATCAGAGTTTTCTGAAAGGAAATTGCTAAGGGAAACTTATAGGATTTATACAAAGAGAGATCGCTATATAGGATATCGGCTCCGCTTAGTTGGGTTAGAAAGTGTTGCAGTGAAACCGATACGTCTAGGGCGATGTCTTTATTCACTTTATAGCTTTATTTTCATTTATACGATGAACTACGTAATGATATGTTATAACTTTTACTAATGGAGTAAGTATTCGTTATAAAAAACCTTAAAAAAAATCTTAATTTAGTCATTGGAATGTTTGTATATGCTTTCTAGAGTGACAACCATATTTACTAACTTTATTTAAAATTCAAATATGTCTAGGTAGCAATAATTGTAATTTTTCTTTACTTCATATTTTAATGTTTTTTTTAAATGATTTTATTTATGCAGATGTTTTGTAAGTTTCAAGTTTTTGTAATGAGTGCTAGTGACGGTGTTATTTATCTGGAACTTTATCATTTATCTAACTAAATAAATAAACTAAGTCTTTAAGCATTTTCGCATTACCGTGCTAATGATTTATTTAATTTAAAGTGGTCTGCCACTATGGGCTATCGCAATCAATCACTGAGGCGAAGAACTACAAATACGTATCCGTAAAACAAAGTGAAAGCGTTTTCATTGTTTTAAGACTTAAAGAGATATGTCAAAAAAGATTAAAAATGCAAATCCGTTATATTCATTTTTGTGTTTGTTGAGCTTTACAATTTGTATAATGTGAACAGTGAAGCATGCATGTAGAGAAAATATTTAAATGTTTGACTGGTAAGTATTTAAGAATTATTATAAATAATAATAGATTGATGAGGTTGCCTTAGCCACAGCTCATATCGTCTTAATACTTCTACACACCATAGCTAAGCAACTGGACATTAACAGGCTCGTACTTTATAAATATATGTCATATTTTTATACTTATAGGAGTCGTTAGCTTTAGTTGGAAACATAAAAATCATTATTTTTTATATAGACATAAAAAAATCGAAAATAATGTGCATGATTTTCTTTTCGTTATCTAATAAATATTGTGAAAATTATTAGTGTGGGACATTAATAAATACAGTTTAAATATTTCAAATTATATCGAAATGATAACCTCAAGTTTTGAGAATCCTATCATTATTTTTGAAACCGAACGTTATCTTTTTCATAACCTTTAATATTACGAAGGGATATAATGATACCTGCCTGATTTATGGTGATACGATTTTAGTGTGGTACCACTTACCATGACGTGACCATTGATCGAAATTACAAAGTGGTAATTCTATTGTCATCCTATTATTCACGTCAAAAAAGCTTAACTTAACTTAAAACATTTCTTTCACCTTAGACCTTATAAGACTACAAATATCGACATATTGTTAACAATTCCTAAAAAACTGGTTTTCACTCAAGAAAAAACAACTTATTTAATAGAGTAAGGAAGTTGACACTCCCCTTGCCTTAGAAATCACGTAAACGCCTTCGTTCTACTTCTTTTCTCTGGTCTTACCATCGGTATATTGGAGTATACTATACGATACATAATTATATTCATATGCACTGTAATATATTCTTGCTTAGTAGTTGTACAGTTGGCTTTTATTTGTTTTTGTTATATTATGTAGCGTTGGTAAATATTCAAAGTTTATTTGTTATAAATCTACATTTGTAGATAAATGATTAATTCATTATATACCTACAGCTGCATTTCATATCAAATGTGCTAATTTTTATTTTGCTCGAGTTTTTCTACTTTGGCAATTGACGCATATGAAGTGATAGAATTATAATGATTTAGTATTGGTAATTTTACGGGTAGACGAAAATTGTTTTCACCCAACTGTATGGAGGGTAGAGGTAAGGAGAATCATCTCTTATAGTAAAAAACTTAAAAAAGTGTCCAGCTGTAAGCTGCAAATTGGCGCTAGTGTAGACAAAGGGTATGGTATGAATATAGCAATAATTGTCAACGAATTGAGGTATGCCGAGTTAAAAATTTTAATATTATTGTCGACTAAAGTAGTTACTTATTGAAAATTTCAACTACCTTGCGTAGTACAATGTAGTAAATATAACCTTAAATAATTATTGAATTTATTTCATGATCTGTGAATAGTAAGTTTATTTTTTAAATTTGGCGCTTCCTTTAATATTTACTCTGATGCTAATGTGGCGCCACCCTAATATACTGTTTTTGACGGACTTTTTTCATGTACACAGATGTTTCTCCTTTACCTCTACTCTCCATACCTAACTGGTGTTTTGAGAGTAAGAGACTGATCTATTTGTTTCAACTTCGGGAAATCTGTAGTGATGTACATATTTCTAAAATAGTGTCTTCATATTTTATAAGATGTATGGATTTCCAAAAACCTAGACCTTATAAGATAGCGTAGGTAGGTTGTTGTTACAACTATCACTTACACATGAAAAGTTTCAATGATCGATTTCATCAGGAATAACATATCATATTATATTATAATATATCTGGGTATCAACTTTACGCCTTTCTTACGCCGATATGTAGAATGTATTTAACAACGCCACAAGAGATACAAGCGTCCACTTAGGTACCAAACGAGTAGCCGGCCGAACGCCTTCTTTCTTAAAAAAAAGTAAAAACTTTTTATAATATATTTACGTTTCTTATCATCTTCAGCTGTCATTTGTTTTTTTTCTACACCAATACAAAATAAAGAAATGTTTTTTTAAATATGGACTTGTCAATTAAAATTGCTATATCATTATCGGGTGCAATGTAGTGAAATAAAAAAAGTAACGATCACTTTGTTAATATTATAGGGTTTCTAGTGGCTTCGCTTGGACAATCAGGCGGATATGAAGAAAGAGTGCAGTCCACACTTATGAATCAAGATGCGGTGACTGCCTGTGCTGCGGAAGTGCTTTGATGTGTCAATAAAACAATAAGTTCGCAAACTCGTGAAGTGTTTTATCAAAACGGTGTCATCATGTTATTATTAAAGGTGAGATTTTAAATTTCATACTTTCTTTACCTTATAAAACTGAAACTTCTTCGTTTGTATGAGGATCACGCAAAAACTATTGAACAGATTTTGTTATAACTGAACAGAAAATAATAAGTCGATTTAAAAACTGGGCTGTATTTTATCTCGCTACGATCTCGGGAGATATATAAATATAACTGATAACAAGAAAACATTTTTCAAAAACAAGTTTAACCAATATAAGATGAGGTTCCACTTCAATTATATTCATATCATAGGATAGATCAATTGACATTTAACCTTTATTTTACGTTACCTATTATCTTAAAGACTTTAATAAAAAAAATAAGCAATCGAAATTGAATACCATATATTAAAAAAGCAGTTTGAAAAGAGAATGTTTTGTTCGTACTCTTAGATTGTTTCAGTAGTCTATGCTTTTTTAATGAATTCAAACAATTTTATCAGTTACTAGCGGTTCAACCGCGGCTTTGCCAGCGACATAATTAAAATAACAAAAAGGCCAGAATATGTGAGTTATGTGTTATATTTTGGCTGTGAGAAGCTAGAATTTCAGTAGATTTTCGAAAACCCTGAAATACGTATTTCTTTATTACTAACCAGAAGCTAGTTTATAAACTTTCATGTTTCTTACTTCAAAAATGACGAACCCGCCATACAAACTTTCAACCCCTGTTTCACCCTCTTGGGGGGTAGATTTTCAAAAACCCCGAAATTTATATTTATTTATTTCTAATCAGAAGCTATCATATAACATTTCATGCTGTTTGAATAAAAAATGACGAAACTGTGTCGTTTAAGGTGTAAAAGTGAATTATTTATTAATTATAATTATAGTCGACCCAAAAAATTTATAAAATTGTAATACTTTTGGAGTAAGTTAAACCAAACTTAATTATTCAAATCCATTTGTCTTTCGAGATACTTTTAACTTTATTCCTGACGAATTGCTTTCAGTATACCTACTGGTGGTAGGACTTTGTAAAGCTCGTCTGGGTAGGTACCATACACTTATCAGACATTCTACCGCAAAACAACAGTACTTGGTAATGTTGTGTTTCTGTGTAAATGGCGAGTGAGCCAGTGTAATTACAGGCAATGGCAATGAAAGTGATTATTAGCATTTCCTACAATACCAATGTCTATGGGCGTTGGTGGCCCATAATATGCTCGTCCGCCTACCTATGCTACAAAAAATATATAAATGTTGCAATACAACAAAATACGGCAAGTTCTTTTTAAATTACTTCTTACATTTTTGGAATTTAGTTAATCGATTCCTGCAGTCTTTTAATTCCAATTACGACCGTAATGGGCCGTTAAATTCAAATTGAAATCGATTTAAAGATGCAATGCTCTTACAAGAATCGATGCGTAAAATCGTAATCGATTACTTTATTTAAATTTTAAAGGAATTTGTTATAGTTTGGCTACTATGGAAATTTATATTTGATTAACAATTATATTATATTAAATATCAATACATATGAGGGCTGTTTGCAGTGTACATATATTTATACACACAAACGCGTGATTTTCAATAGCACGTAACTATAATTTAAAATAATTTCAATTCGACGTTATAAAAATAGTATCAGTTAACAAAAAACATGTTTTGTTTATACACTGCATTATAAAAGAAATTCTCCGCGCGCGAAGCCGTTGTTTCAGTTAGTATTTTATATTTTAATTAAATAAATTACAAACCTTAGTTACATTTAGTATTAATGGTCTAAGTCACCAATTTATCGCTTCCATCGTTATATGGGAATGATTATGGCTTTCTTAACTATACGGGTATATATAAGGTATACCGTATTACATAAAGAAATCATACTCTTATATTTTTATTTGTTCTTATTTTAAAATAAATCGAACACAATTTTAATTATTCTTTAAACTGTAAACTTAAAACGATAATTACTTAAAAACTTTTTTATGATGAAACAATATTTTATGTTGAAATAAGAAGTGGTCGAAAAAATTACATTCGAAACGAACTTTTGTAATCTGTGGTGTAGTTAGGACTTGCTACATATGGTTCGGACCAGTTTAAGATTGTTTTCTTATTATTATTATTATTATACGTTCTGGCGAAATTCACGATTGGCTTAAGTTGTTTTAAAATTTATTTGAAATTTTGTCTATTTCAAGGCATTTTACCAATATGTATAAGGCCATATTAAAATATATAAATATATATTAAATATATAATGAGTGATTTAATTTGAATGATTATAATTGTGAAAATTATATTGCAATAGTATTTTATAATTGCTGATTAAATAACAAACTAGAACGACACAAAACTTTGTATTACAACAAGATATCGGCTCTTTTCAGTTGAATCCACTTTCCCCCTCGGTATAGCCTTAATGACGATCAAATATTTATTGGAAAAGTCTAATTGAATAAAGTAAATAAGATTTTAATTTTTATCTAGCAAAACTTACGTCTTCGCCAGCGTGGATTTCGGTATATGACGAATAACCATATATAATGCCTAATGGCTACGTATTATTAAATTGTTAAGTAGCACCGTAGCAGCGGTGGTCTAAAATAAAAAAGGGTTGTTTTGGTTTTGGTAACTCTCAAATAGCCAAATAAACTTTAAGTGAAGCAGTTATTTTGAAATCACAGATAGATACTTATTTTTTTAATTTGAATAGATTATAAATATTTTAGTCAGATACAATCCATTTTGTTTTTCTTATTATATATTGAAAATGATGGATGTTTGGTAATAGTCCAAAGCCAACAAAATTATTGAAAATGTTTACACGTACGATTTAGTTAACAAGGTATATAAGGCAATTGCCTGTTTTATATCATGTTGATATCCTTGCAGAGATGAAGTTTTTTTTAAAAAATAACTCAACAAGCTTCACCTAGATTTAACTTGATTTAACTTGTTGGTTAATTTGTAATTCATTTATGATGGCATAAGATATATGACCTAAATATAATATATTATTACGAAAAATTCAATATATAATTCCTTAGGTGAATATCATAAATAAAATGGGTTTCATATGCATTCGGTGAAAGCATTATTTGTATATAGCCAATGTTTAGCTAATCAGAATTACAAAGGTCAGATGGCTATCATTTCTTGTAAAAACTAGTAACATACGAATATCTGATGAACTAATCAATTTGATCTTTAATTTTACTCTTTATAAATAATAAAAGAAATATATGAATAGTAAATCGTCGTAGTAAATATTATACATTGAAAATACTATTTACATCCTCATGATCATTTTTTTATAATCGATCGTCGTAATATTTGAGATCGAACGCGGCGAGACATTACCGTAGTCAAGATCTCACTCAAGAAATTGGTGTCAGAACTTCCAGTAAAGTTAAAGTGGATATAATTAAACAAAAACTGTTTGTATTGCATAATATGGAGCTTTTAGCATTTAAATCTAAGGTTTGTTTATTATGTTATTCTTCTTCTATTGGGAGATGGTAGCGCGTTGAAGGCAAGTGGAGAAATATCTCTTCTAGCAATGTTAGTCAGGCAAGGAACCGTTTTCCATTAGAAGGTCAATGACCTTGTTAAAAAAGCTTACATTTGAAGATCTAATCTAAATCAGTGAAGCTATTTGTTACTATTATTTATCGATGAGCTTAATCGTATTACGTATTCGCCAGTTTGTACCTACGCATTTTGGTGTCTTTATTATATAAATATTAAATATGTATTTTAAAAAGCGTAGTTTTTTTCTGCAATACCGTTATCTAATTTCAACATTGTGATAGTTTTATTTTGATATTTTTTTATTGTTTCGTAAGAAAGCTTATATTAATATTTCTGTTTTTACGTTTTTTACGTAAGCAGTACTTGCAGTTGAACAGTTTAGATGTTACTATTGTTGTTTACTTGATAACTAACCCGTTCTGCTGTCACATGGATAAAATAATAATAAGACTTTGAGGTATACATAAAGATAATTATAAATAATATACACAGTGCCCAGTATACACAGTATATCCTCCTGTCAATCATCCGTTTATAAGATGAGTTGTAGAGAATTTTGCAAATTGTGACCTCTTGACATTTGTATTAATGTGATTCAAATTAATATGCTTAGTTACGACTAAATACATTTAAATCAACCGTAAGTGACGTGACTTATGTAATTTTAACGCCAGTAATTAAACGTTAATCTTTTTTAACCGACTTCAAAAAAGGAGGAGGTTATCAATTCGTCTGTATGTTTTTTAAATGAAAAATATGGTTATTTTGATTTAAGTATTTCCTATACTTCATTCAACATTCTTCTTTTATCTTCATTTTATCCGTGTAAAGTAAAGACGGGTTAGCTAGAGTAATATATAATTAATTTAATAATGTCTCACCACCGAGCTCGAAATGAGTAAGAAACAAATGAAGCACATGCACACTCAATCATCGGTAAAGACAGGTACTCTTGAATAGAAGCCAAATAGAGGAAAAGTTTTTATTTATTCTTTCTTATTTTAATTACAAAAAATAATCTAAACCAAGGTGTTACATCAAAATAATTCAAGAAATGTTTTTTTTATTATTATAAAACAATAACAAAGTAATGCAGATAAAGAAAAAGTACTTTCAAAATTACGTATCTTCAATCACTGCATGTGATGTGAAATTAAAAAAAAAACAAAGGAACGCGTAACGTAACGGTCTCTTTTATTTATAATTTTACATATCAATCTGTTTTTTCTTCTTGTTATGAATATAATTTGCATGTCCCGTTTCTTAATATCTTTATTAATCTATTACTGCTGAAGAATTTGTTTGTTTACTTTGTTGGAACGCTCTATTTGCAGCTCTACTTACAGTTAAATTCAAAATATTTTTTTTGAATTTATTAGTCCAATTATTGAGGAACATTATAGTCTATAAACGTCACGGGGCCGACGTAGTACAGTTTTGTCGCGGGTGAAACCACGCGTAGCAACTAGTAATTAATATATTTATGTAAAAAAATAAATGTTCTACTTTAAAACTTTTACTGCTTTTTACATTTTTAAAGTTTTATATTACAATTAAATATTTGCACTCGAATACAGCTCGAGTAATAATAAAATATCGACACAACTATTTATTGCTAGTGTGACTAAACCCTGCCTACCTAAATTGAAATGCAATTAAACATACTTATTTTTAATATTTAAATATTGTATTGGCTCGTGATTTCGTCTAGTTAGTTAGGATCCTAATAATGTTGTTTTCGTAATAACCGTATTCTTTTAGAGCGTCAGAGACCATATGTTCAACAAACCATAGAGGAGTCAAATAAAACCATGTTGATCTTTTAAATTCGTTTTTATTATAAAAATTTTGTTTCATGTAATTGGTTAATAAATGGAAATTAGTTTAATTGAGTGAAATTGTAAACAATTTCCGTTATGAGATCCCGGTCCCATTTCCTTTAGCACCTCTTACGAGTAGCTGAAGGATGTCGCTCCTTCCCATCTTTATATATTTAACTAATTTAGAAAAATATAAAAGGGGGAGGAGGCTGAAATTGGCCCCACACCCGCCATCAGCTATAGGCTCCGACCGCGCATCGGTGAACCTTCCTCGATCATGGGACATACAATTTTATAGTGCGCCCACAATAAGTTAATAATTTGTATGAAATGGCACTAAAGTCCATTAGGTATCACAGCCGTAGCTGAGGTGTATAAAAGACTAATAGTCTTATCAATAAATCAATAAACCAGACCGTAGTCCAGTAGGAAGCACAGTCGTAACTGCGGTGTTTATAAAGTAGCCGTAGCCACAACAATATTAATAAAAATAAGGAACAAAGTCCAAAGTTCAATCAGTCAAAGCTGAATAAAAGCCGAAGCCAAAGGGACAAGCCCTGGATTGTAATAATACAAATAAATCACTGGTTCTCATACCAGCCCAAGTGCACATCCGCCAGGCGGCCTAATGCAAGCAGAACGCTTTACGTTTATATCCACTGACGTGGAGCGCCGTTATTATAATAATAATATATTGATTCCAACCTCTGTGGAATAATATTCAATAATATAAATATTGCATCAAATGCGTAAATAGCATATAGGTACAGTTAGGTGCCACTCAAGTGGACTTAACATAATTTGTTATGTGCTCTACCTTTGTAGGCGTGCTTATTTTGGTGTTAAATATATCTTACTTATTTTGTAACCAATAAACGCAATACCCTACTTATAACTAAGGCTTATAACTAAATCTAACGTTTTCCTATCCTATTAATATACTTTTTATACGCTTTGCGTACTACGCTATACTTAAAACTATAACTCCATAGTGGATATAAAACTTAACGTTAGCCTACAACAAGCAACGCACCCGTTGGTAGATTACCTAGCCAGCACAAAACCCAGATCAATATTCGCATTTTACACAAAAGAGATAAATGCAGGCTGCACTTTCTATCGCTAGTATGTTGACTCATATAGAGAAACATAACTAGTTGGCCCTACTACTATGACATGCTACAATGTCACTTGTGATATCCCTAACACTAAGCTAAGGGGGCGTCCCTAATAAGGGCGAGTCATTTTGCTACAAACGACACTTCTCGCAAAACGATTAGTGCGTCAGATGAGCCTGGATGAAATCCATTGATTGATATTGTCCATCACTGCATGAACGTATCAGTTTAACAGTATTACTGCCTCCTCAACGCTCTGCAACATTCGGTCGTGATACCGGTACCACCGATCAACGAGAAACATCGCTAACGACATCATAACGCTAACCAGCAATAGCGCAATACCACATAGTACATACACTACTCCAGCAACCCAGCAAGACAGATTGGAGGACCTTACCATATCGCCAAAGACGTTATATAGTAACCTCAAACTCCAAAACCATCCCACGTAGGCACCCTCATCGGCAACAGAAGGAGGGACCCTACCGTATCGCCGAAGACGTTATACGGTAACATCAAACCCCGCAACTGCATCACCTAAGCAAATTCAAGACGACATCGCCATGAGGGACACTAATGCAGCGACCGAGATCAAGCCACCCAGCGCCTCGCCCCATGTCGAATCATCAAGAACCCGCCAGAGTATAATTCAGTACTGTACTCGCACTACGCAGTAACATTTTACTGAATAACATTATGAGTACTCGATAATGTAAAAGCACTTCTTGAGATCCTTTCTTATGTACTTAGTACAATTATTGTTATTTAACAATATTCTTAAAACATATTTTTCATCACACGGATTTAGAGTGATCGTACCAAAACAGCCTCCGTTTTTATCTGGTTGCTGCATAATAATATATGAGTTTTACAACGACCGCTTTACGAACTTTCGTCCGTCGATCGACACAGTTTTAGAAGTCACATAATCTTGCTTCTCTGACGATTAACAAGATTCTGCAACACGAAGATAAATTTGATAAGCTATATGCTTATATATTTTGCCCATCATTGTTATTGAAGTAACGCTTCAATCATTATATGTATTGTCATTCATTCATAAATTTTATTATAACATGAGATCATGTCTTATGTACTTAGTACAATTATTGTCATTTGACATTATTTTAATAATCTTAAAACATATTTATCATCACACCGATTTAATGTGATCGTACCAATACAGCTTCCATTTTTTATCTGGTTGCTGCATACTAATATATAAGAGTTTTCCAACGACCGCTTTACGAACTTTCGTCCGTCGATCGACACAGTTTTAGACGTCACATAATCTTGCTTCTCTGACGATTAACAAGATTCTGCAACACGAAGATAAATTTGATAAGCTATATGCTTATATATTTTGCCCATCATTGTTATTGAAGTAACGCTTCAATCATTATATGTATTGTCATTCATTCATAAATTTTATTATAACATGAGATCATGTCTTATGTACTTAGTACAATTATTGTCATTTGACATTATTTTAATAATCTTAAAACATATTTATCATCACACCGATTTAATGTGATCGTACCAATACAGCTTCCATTTTTATCTGGTTGCTGCATACTAATATATAAGAGTTTTCCAACGACCGCTTTACGAACTTTCGTCCGTCGATCGACACAGTTTTAGAAGTCACATAATCTTGCTTCTCTGACGATTAACAAGATTTGCAACATGAAGATAAATTTGATAAGCTATATGCTTATTTATTTTGCCCATTATTATTATTGAAGTAACACTTCAATCACTATTTATATTGTCTTTCATTCATATATTTTATTTTATTTTTATATTTAATAGTCCTCACGACTACTCGCAATCATCAGTTTGTACTGCCAGTACATACATATTTCCAATAAGATATTTCTGTTTACACGGCTACCACCTAACCGTAATTATATTTCATTATTAATTATATGTAATATATAATGCCTCATTGAAAACATTTATTCATTTGACGGCCCCACATACCGTCATTTAAAATAATAATTTATAGTTAATGTGCTTAAAGCACATCTCATGTATGTATACATTTTGCCATGAAACTTTGATATAAGAGTAAGCACTGTACCGACACACGGTTCCTTGCCACTCCCATATATATAAGGATTAACAACCAGAGCTAGCAGCCTCGCGGTGTCACACGCCCAGCTGCACCGCCCGGTGTCAAGTTTCATTATGTAACTGATAAGGATCTTAGCACGCGGCCGCGCGACGGCGCCATCGCCACGGTCCTCGCGGCCAAACACGTTACCATTACATACTCGGGCACATGGTACTGACTTTCTCTATGGAGTCGCCGATCACCATGCCCCTATATATGCCTACGGATGATTATGACATTCGGCGCGGGGTAACCTGTTTTAGTTACACGAACTAACTCCATGACGAGTAACCTATTAATTATACATGAACTAATTCAAAGACGAGTAACCTATTTTATTATACACGAACTAATTCAATGACGAGTAACCTATTTTATATACACGAACTAATTCAATGACGAGTAACCTATTTTATATACACGAACTAACTCGATGACGATTAACCTAACTATTATACACGAACTAATTCAATGACGAGTAACCTATTTCTTATACACGAACTAACTCGAAGACGATTAACCTAGCTATTATACACGAACTAATTCAATGACGAGTAACCTATTTCTTATACACGAACTAACTCGAAGACGATTAACCTAACTATTATACACGAACTATCGCGACGACGAGTAACCTATTTCTTATACACGAACTAACTGGATGACGATTAACCTAATTATTATACACGAACTATCGCGACGATGTACACCTATTTCTTATACACGAACTAACCCGAACGTTTACGGTATGTAATATATGTATATGTTTTACAAATCTTATCTACACTATTTTTGTATGTATTTTGTTTATATGTATGATATTTGTATATGTATGTATGTATGTATGTATGTATGTATATATGTTTGTTGCTGAGCAACTCCTATAGGTTGAAAACAAATTGGAAAATTATAAAAAAAAAAATTATTACCTTTATATAAATATATTTGTTATAAATATAGATTCAGTTCGTTACATCCAACCCCCTAAATTCTATGCAGTTTATCGGAATAGAATTTACTCCGAACATTATATTTATGTTTATATATATATATATTTATATATATATATATATATATATATTGACTATTAATATTAGATACTTCCAGTTATAACATCTATAACCTTAATTAATTATAACTAGAAATATATATTTGATTATTAAATTACTGTAATAAAATAATTATTAATCCTAACAAGATGGCCGCCCAACACCCCACCAACTAAATCTATTTAATCAAAACAAGTTAATTTATATTTATAGGTTTAATCATATTAACTAATATTTATTAATTAAGTTTTAACTGTTTTAGATTAATAAATGTAATTGAGCCATCACCGACCCGACCAAAATTAAATAGTTTCACATATTTATTAAAAATAAACACAATTCAATACAATTTAAAATCAATCAATTATAATAATCATTACTCCCTCTTAAATTATTGTAAATTATGTTATGACAACATCTGATTCACATCTTCACTACATCACTATTTTGTTAAAATATATATTTACCTTATTCATAAAATTAATTTAATCATTTCTGGAATACTCTTAAAATTAATAGTAAGTACGACTTATTTAGTATTGATTTTACTAATTGACACAAATATAAACACGATTATATTTTTGACATAGTTATATATATCAAGAGTAAGGTACAATAATGTTCTAATTGTAATATCTAGATAAATGAATCGCATTATAATTTCCACGAATTTCTTTAGTTTTTGGATCAATTAAAGTATAAACATTTTCAAAGGGAACAGCTGCGACTAAATATGGCCCCTCATATAATAATTCAAATTTACTTATTTCTTTCTTTTGAGCACTTGAACGAGTTGATCGCCTAATTTTCACTAAATTACCAATATGAAACTGAATAAGTTTATGTGTTTTATTGAACTTAACTTGTCTCATTTCACTTGATCTTTTAATGTTCATACGAACTTGTTCCCGAATTTTTTCGATGTTGATTATTGACATTGAATTGTACAATAACCTATCTATAGATAAGGTAGGTCTTTTCCCATATAACACTTCGTTTGGTGTAAACCCTGTACTATCATGATGTGCATTATTGTAAAGTTCTTCTACCTTTGGTAGTATTGTAACCCACGACTTATGATTTTTGTGACAATATGTACGAAAGAGTCTCCCTAGTTCTTTGTTAACTCTTTCAGTTGTGTTTGGTCTCGGATTACGTACAGTTGTATTAATTGTTTTTATATTGAGATCCTCAAGCCCCTTTTTAAATATCCTACTAATAAACTGTGACCCATTATCGGTCATAACGCTATTTATTTTTAAAATGTTATTAAACTGTTTCATTTTTGTTAAACATGAACGACCGGTGGCTTTACGGAGTGGATATAATTTTACATATTTATTAAAAGAATCTTGTACAACTAAAATATATGTATATCCAAAAGTTCCCGACGGTAAAGGACCATAGAGATCAGCCATTACTATTTCACCTACGTCATTTGTGATGATTGACCGACAAGGTCCAACATATTTTACGTTATTACTTTTTGAAAGCTGACATAAGTGACACTTTCGTATTATATCCTTTACTTGTTTAGATAAGTTTTTCCAGAACATCCTTTCTCTTATGTATTTTATAATTTTATATGCTCCTTGGTGACCCATTTCATCGTGAACCTGATTAACTATTTCCTCTCTCAATATGGCTGGCATATAAACTACATCATTGTTATTAGTTCTAAAATAATATATGTTATTTTTCATATTAATTCTATTTTTATATCGATGATTTTGACAATTAATGATTTCTCGAATCTCATTATCTTCATCCTGAAGCTTAGACAAATGTTTGAGCTTTAATAGAAGTGTTTTGTTATCTTTAACAAGATAGAATATCTCTGGTAAACTAGTTTTTGCCTCTTGAATTTTGTAAGTGTTTGGAAGATATCTGGATAAAATGTCAGCAACTAAGTTGCTTTTACCTGTTATGTACTCTATTTTATAATTAAATTGTTCTAAATAAAGTATCCACCGTGTAACTCTACTATTAAATAAATGCCAATTTTTTATAAATAATAATGCCTTGTGATCCGTTTTTATAATGACTCTACTTCCTCTTAAATAAGTTTCAAATTTCTTAAAGTTTGATATTACTGCAAAGAATTCCTGCTCGGTAACAGTCCAATTTAACTCAGCTCCTTTAAAAGCTCTACTATGAAAACCTAAGACCTTAATCTCATCATTATTTCCTATCTGATACAAAACACCTGCAAAACCGATTCCTGATGAGTCAGTTTGTAAATAATAAGGTTTTTGAAAATCTGGATGTTGAAGTTCGATTGTATTTATAAATTGCTTTTTAATAAACTCAAAAGCTTTTTGTTCTTTGTCTGTCCATAGCCACTTTTTATCTTTCTTAAGTAACTCGCATAAGGGTAACGTACATAACGAGTAATTAGGTATAAAGCGTCTATAAAAATTACATAACCCTAAGAAAGCCCGTAAATGCTTTATCTTTTTTGGAATCGGAAAATTTTGTATTGCCTTTACCTTATCAGGGTCGGTACGAATACCTTTTGTTGATATGATGTAACCAAGCATTTTGACTTCATCACAGAGAAACTCACATTTCTCTATATTGCATGTCAATCCGGCCTTTTCTAACTTCGACAAAACAATGTCTATATGGTTTATATGATTTTCTATAGAGCCAGTGGTTATTATAGCTAAATCGTCAAGATAGTTAACACAAAAATCCCGAACTTCCGGGCCTAATACTCTGTCCATTGCTCGACTAAAACTTCCGACTGAAGTTTTTAGACCTTGTGGTAACACATTGTATACGTAAGATTTCCCATTGAAAGAAAATCCTGTATATTTTCTACTATTAATGCTAATTGGTATTTGAAAATATGCATTGTTTAAGTCTATTGTGGTAATATAATTACACCCATGAAATGAATTTAAAACGTCCAATTGCAATGGCGGTTTTCAGTTTCCGCGATCATATGCTTATTTATTTCCCTAGCATCCAAGAGAACTCTTATAGTTCCATCACGCTTTAGTGTGAAAGTCAGAGGACTACTATAAGGCGTTGAAGCCCTCGAAATGATATTTAAATCCTCAAGTTCTTTAAGCTTGCCTTCCATTTTCCCTCTATAAGCGTAGGGTATAGGATATGATTTTTTTACAATGGGTTCACTATGAGTCATTACTATTTCATGCTCATAGCAATTACAACGTCCCAACCTTTTAGTAAAAAGGTTATTATGTTTGTATAAAATTTTTAAAAGTTTTTGCTTAACATCGTAAGAAATATCTGTGCCTAATTTAATTCTTTCCAATATAGTATCCAAACTATCATGAGAAATCTGCATTACATTTTTAATTAATCCTTTATTTCGATTCAAGATTGGTATAATGTGCTCTATATTGTTCTTCATTAATTTTATATTCATTTGATCTTTTCTAAAATTTAAAACAATTTCATTTTGTTTGATCCAATTGAATCCCAATATAACTGACCGAGTTAAATTAGGTACAATTAAATAACCTATGTCTAATGTTAAGCTTCCTAATTTTGTTGGTATCATTACCATTTGCTGTATTTTTGAACCTTTTAAACCTATTGCACCTTTAATTTGGATTGCTTTAACCGGCATTATAGGCAAATTAAAATGCTTAAGCTCAAGATAAATTAATTCGGATATACATGTGATATCGCTACCCGTATCAAGTAAAGCGTCAACCTTATAATTAAATAAATGAATAGGAATTTCACATCTTAAGTCCTTATTACTAATGTCTACATTTTCATAATCTTCAAATACGTTTAAAATTTCATGTTCGAGTAAACTGTTTTCTTTATTACAGTTCGATATAAGCAGTTGTATTACTTGTTTTGTAATGTCTTCTTTATTTAGCCAATTAGAATAGCCTAATCCAGCCCTATCACACTGACCAACAGCTTGCAATGGCTGGAGTATGCCTCTAGTATTAAATTTTATTCCTAGTGGTTGACCCGGCATCCATCCGGTATTTAACATCATACACAAAGCTTCATCCCTTGTTTTAACAGCTGAGACGGGGTTATTTTGTTCAACTTCATTTAGTTTAAATTATAATCATAGAAAGCATTATTATAATCATCGTAAATTTGTTCGAAGCCAGATTCATCGTTATAAATTAAATTAGTTTGGTGGTTTTGTTGATGACTATTTTTATTGTAATCTTGCTTTCGCCAATTTTTATAAGACTGTTGAATATCATTTCTATTACCACTACGTTCTTTGTTGTTGTTATTGTCTTTTGTAAACTTTGATTTGGTGTTATTTGATGTAAATCCATCGTCCTGTTTGTTAATGTCGTCGAGATTTCGTAGAAAATCTGTTAATTCAATTACTGTGTCCCCTTTCGACATTGCCCACATTTGCTGTATATGTCTTGGATAATGCCTAATCATATCTGAAACTAACTGTTTTTCCGGAATGGTAAATGACAACATTCGAACCTGGCTGGTTAAACTTAAAAAATGGCCTAACATGGTAGGGTGTTGTGCTTTGTTCCATTTGGCACAAACAATATCTCTCCTTATTTTATTTTGCTCTGACTCTCCCCAATATGTATGAAGAAAGTCAGCTTTAAAATCCTCCAAAGATCTCCATTGGGAAGAATATAATCTCGCCCAATCCCTAGTTTCACCTTGTAAACATTCGAACACCAGATCTAACTCTTTGCCTCTGCTGGGAATTTTTCTAATATATGATGTTAAATCTTCGAGAAATGTAATTGGATGGTTCTTATTTTTATCAAATTTTGGTTTTTCCGTAGCTATATTTAAAATATTGTACGAGGTATTTTCAATGTCCATACTCGGCGATGACACCGTTTGTTGTGACTCTATCGGAGTTCTCTCGTTTCTTTGTTGTAATTCTTTCTCTAATTTATTAATTTTCATCTCCATTATGCGAGATGTACGTCTCATTAATTTATAAAGAGTCATAAACTCTTGTCGTCTTCCAACAGAAGGCTGCATAGGCCGAACATTCCTAGATTCAGTTCTCTGAACAGGAATACGCGTAGCTGTTGTTCTTTGTGCGAGCCTGCGACGTTTTGCTAGCGGTTGGTTAACTTCGCTGTTGTCTGTTTGATTCCTTTTCCTACCCATTTTAAAAGCTGAATGTAAACTTAATTCAAAGTTAATATATTAATTTATATATATCTTTTTTTTTTTTTTTCACTCTTAATAACACTAGTCTGAAACAAAGTCACTGTACACAATCAACCTTAGTTCTAATCAGCACAAATATATTTTAAGCTGCATCTGTAACAATAGAAAAGTTTCGTACAACCCCCAGACTCCTCATACCTTACAACCCCCAGACTGTAAAGGTTACGAGTATAGCTCGTTTGAACACATAAATCTCTTTAGACTCTTTCCAATTCACGGACAACAAATTGTAGGCTTTCGCCTACTTTTTAAGGTTAAGTATAAGCCGATTTGACCATCCTGGTCACTACGGCACCAAATTGTGACTAAACCCTGCCTACCTAAATTGAAATGCAATTAAACATACTTATTTTTAATATTTAAATATTGTATTGGCTCGTGATTTCGTCTAGTTAGTTAGGATCCTAATAATGTTGTTTTCGTAATAACCGTATTCTTTTAGAGCGTCAGAGACCATATGTTCAACAAACCATAGAGGAGTCAAATAAAACCATGTTGATCTTTTAAATTCGTTTTTATTATAAAAATTTTGTTTCATGTAATTGGTTAATAAATGGAAATTAGTTTAATTGAGTGAAATTGTAAACAATTTCCGTTATGAGATCCCGGTCCCATTTCCTTTAGCACCTCTTACGAGTAGCTGAAGGATGTCGCTCCTTCCCATCTTTATATATTTAACTAATTTAGAAAAATATAAAAGGGGGAGGAGGCTGAAATTGGCCCCACACCCGCCATCAGCTATAGGCTCCGACCGCGCATCGGTGAACCTTCCTCGATCATGGGACATACAATTTTATAGTGCGCCCACAATAAGTTAATAATTTGTATGAAATGGCACTAAAGTCCATTAGGTATCACAGCCGTAGCTGAGGTGTATAAAAGACTAATAGTCTTATCAATAAATCAATAAACCAGACCGTAGTCCAGTAGGAAGCACAGTCGTAACTGCGGTGTTTATAAAGTAGCCGTAGCCACAACAATATTAATAAAAATAAGGAACAAAGTCCAAAGTTCAATCAGTCAAAGCTGAATAAAAGCCGAAGCCAAAGGGACAAGCCCTGGATTGTAATAATACAAATAAATCACTGGTTCTCATACCAGCCCAAGTGCACATCCGCCAGGCGGCCTAATGCAAGCAGAACGCTTTACGTTTATATCCACTGACGTGGAGCGCCGTTATTATAATAATAATATATTGATTCCAACCTCTGTGGAATAATATTCAATAATATAAATATTGCATCAAATGCGTAAATAGCATATAGGTACAGTTAGGTGCCACTCAAGTGGACTTAACATAATTTGTTATGTGCTCTACCTTTGTAGGCGTGCTTATTTTGGTGTTAAATATATCTTACTTATTTTGTAACCAATAAACGCAATACCCTACTTATAACTAAGGCTTATAACTAAATCTAACGTTTTCCTATCCTATTAATATACTTTTTATACGCTTTGCGTACTACGCTATACTTAAAACTATAACTCCATAGTGGATATAAAACTTAACGTTAGCCTACAACAAGCAACGCACCCGTTGGTAGATTACCTAGCCAGCACAAAACCCAGATCAATATTCGCATTTTACACAAAAGAGATAAATGCAGGCTGCACTTTCTATCGCTAGTATGTTGACTCATATAGAGAAACATAACTAGTTGGCCCTACTACTATGACATGCTACAATGTCACTTGTGATATCCCTAACACTAAGCTAAGGGGGCGTCCCTAATAAGGGCGAGTCATTTTGCTACAAACGACACTTCTCGCAAAACGATTAGTGCGTCAGATGAGCCTGGATGAAATCCATTGATTGATATTGTCCATCACTGCATGAACGTATCAGTTTAACAGTATTACTGCCTCCTCAACGCTCTGCAACATTCGGTCGTGATACCGGTACCACCGATCAACGAGAAACATCGCTAACGACATCATAACGCTAACCAGCAATAGCGCAATACCACATAGTACATACACTACTCCAGCAACCCAGCAAGACAGATTGGAGGACCTTACCATATCGCCAAAGACGTTATATAGTAACCTCAAACTCCAAAACCATCCCACGTAGGCACCCTCATCGGCAACAGAAGGAGGGACCCTACCGTATCGCCGAAGACGTTATACGGTAACATCAAACCCCGCAACTGCATCACCTAAGCAAATTCAAGACGACATCGCCATGAGGGACACTAATGCAGCGACCGAGATCAAGCCACCCAGCGCCTCGCCCCATGTCGAATCATCAAGAACCCGCCAGAGTATAATTCAGTACTGTACTCGCACTACGCAGTAACATTTTACTGAATAACATTATGAGTACTCGATAATGTAAAAGCACTTCTTGAGATCCTTTCTTATGTACTTAGTACAATTATTGTTATTTAACAATATTCTTAAAACATATTTTTCATCACACGGATTTAGAGTGATCGTACCAAAACAGCCTCCGTTTTTATCTGGTTGCTGCATAATAATATATGAGTTTTACAACGACCGCTTTACGAACTTTCGTCCGTCGATCGACACAGTTTTAGAAGTCACATAATCTTGCTTCTCTGACGATTAACAAGATTCTGCAACACGAAGATAAATTTGATAAGCTATATGCTTATATATTTTGCCCATCATTGTTATTGAAGTAACGCTTCAATCATTATATGTATTGTCATTCATTCATAAATTTTATTATAACATGAGATCATGTCTTATGTACTTAGTACAATTATTGTCATTTGACATTATTTTAATAATCTTAAAACATATTTATCATCACACCGATTTAATGTGATCGTACCAATACAGCTTCCATTTTTTATCTGGTTGCTGCATACTAATATATAAGAGTTTTCCAACGACCGCTTTACGAACTTTCGTCCGTCGATCGACACAGTTTTAGACGTCACATAATCTTGCTTCTCTGACGATTAACAAGATTCTGCAACACGAAGATAAATTTGATAAGCTATATGCTTATATATTTTGCCCATCATTGTTATTGAAGTAACGCTTCAATCATTATATGTATTGTCATTCATTCATAAATTTTATTATAACATGAGATCATGTCTTATGTACTTAGTACAATTATTGTCATTTGACATTATTTTAATAATCTTAAAACATATTTATCATCACACCGATTTAATGTGATCGTACCAATACAGCTTCCATTTTTATCTGGTTGCTGCATACTAATATATAAGAGTTTTCCAACGACCGCTTTACGAACTTTCGTCCGTCGATCGACACAGTTTTAGAAGTCACATAATCTTGCTTCTCTGACGATTAACAAGATTTGCAACATGAAGATAAATTTGATAAGCTATATGCTTATTTATTTTGCCCATTATTATTATTGAAGTAACACTTCAATCACTATTTATATTGTCTTTCATTCATATATTTTATTTTATTTTTATATTTAATAGTCCTCACGACTACTCGCAATCATCAGTTTGTACTGCCAGTACATACATATTTCCAATAAGATATTTCTGTTTACACGGCTACCACCTAACCGTAATTATATTTCATTATTAATTATATGTAATATATAATGCCTCATTGAAAACATTTATTCATTTGACGGCCCCACATACCGTCATTTAAAATAATAATTTATAGTTAATGTGCTTAAAGCACATCTCATGTATGTATACATTTTGCCATGAAACTTTGATATAAGAGTAAGCACTGTACCGACACACGGTTCCTTGCCACTCCCATATATATAAGGATTAACAACCAGAGCTAGCAGCCTCGCGGTGTCACACGCCCAGCTGCACCGCCCGGTGTCAAGTTTCATTATGTAACTGATAAGGATCTTAGCACGCGGCCGCGCGACGGCGCCATCGCCACGGTCCTCGCGGCCAAACACGTTACCATTACATACTCGGGCACATGGTACTGACTTTCTCTATGGAGTCGCCGATCACCATGCCCCTATATATGCCTACGGATGATTATGACATTCGGCGCGGGGTAACCTGTTTTAGTTACACGAACTAACTCCATGACGAGTAACCTATTAATTATACATGAACTAATTCAAAGACGAGTAACCTATTTTATTATACACGAACTAATTCAATGACGAGTAACCTATTTTATATACACGAACTAATTCAATGACGAGTAACCTATTTTATATACACGAACTAACTCGATGACGATTAACCTAACTATTATACACGAACTAATTCAATGACGAGTAACCTATTTCTTATACACGAACTAACTCGAAGACGATTAACCTAGCTATTATACACGAACTAATTCAATGACGAGTAACCTATTTCTTATACACGAACTAACTCGAAGACGATTAACCTAACTATTATACACGAACTATCGCGACGACGAGTAACCTATTTCTTATACACGAACTAACTGGATGACGATTAACCTAATTATTATACACGAACTATCGCGACGATGTACACCTATTTCTTATACACGAACTAACCCGAACGTTTACGGTATGTAATATATGTATATGTTTTACAAATCTTATCTACACTATTTTTGTATGTATTTTGTTTATATGTATGATATTTGTATATGTATGTATGTATGTATGTATGTATGTATATATGTTTGTTGCTGAGCAACTCCTATAGGTTGAAAACAAATTGGAAAATTATAAAAAAAAAATTATTACCTTTATATAAATATATTTGTTATAAATATAGATTCAGTTCGTTACACTAGTATTTTAAATAATTTTCCGTTTTTAAATTAGACTTTTTAAAATGATACAATAGTGGAACTAGTTTATAAAATGTATTCCAAAGTTAAATATTAACAGGTAAATAATTATTTACAGTTTACATATTACAAAAACTAAGTAAACATGTTATTATTATAGTGTATATAATACTTACTTGTCACTATAATAATGTTAATCAAGGAAACCACAAGTTACATCCACCAGAAAGTGGAATGCAATTAGATAACCACATAAATTGAGAGTAAAAGCTGGCACGCTCCCTTTTACAAGTGCGTTGCTATAGTAACCGGTTTCAAAATAAACTGTAGTATGTTTTTTTTCCATTCACCGGTTATGTTCGCTGTAATGATAGGATCTGGTTGTCCCGTGGCACACCTAATCGTGCCTTTTTTAGCGAATCAGTTCACTGACCATGGACATACCTTTCCACTTATTTTTTTATATTCAATTTCAATTCATGTGTTTTAACTTTCCAGATAGCACCAATATTACTTCTGGCTCTCGCAGTGGCAGCTGAGAAAAAGATAGAGTTGCAGGATATAGAAGAAGATAATTTGAGAAGTGAAAAGGAAAAACAGTATGAGAAGTCTGGAGGGCAACAGCAAGGATATGGTTCTTCAGCTCCTGGTTTGGTACCACTTGACTATCTCAAAAATAACTTCGTACACTACTATGAACCGACTCAAGCACCACAGCAGAATCGATATGTTCATCAATACGCTGTTACTGAACATCCAGAAAGACCTTCCGTTACTCAGAAACCTCAGTATGGACCACCAACTCAGCAAGCGATGGTCGGATATTTGACAAATGTACCAATGCAATTTTATTTAGTTCCTCAATACTACAATGAACCTACAGAGCAAGCCGCGCATCCTCGACCTGAGGTTCAACTACCTTCCCCAGCTGTAACCCAAGTGACTTATCAGGAACCACAAAATGTTCAACAACATGCTGGTTACATTCAAGTGCCCACATATGTGACACCAACGGCAAAAACCTATCTACAACCTTACAATGCTCCTGTATCGTATTATAGCTATACACAGCCGACAATAGCACCGGCGCAAGCCTCTGTTACACCAGTTTTAGCATATCAAATGCCAGTTGTTCACTATCCCACTGCTATTTCTGCACCACCACCAAAGGGTTATTACCAAAGTCATCAATACATAGACACGAATTCTGTTGATGAAAGTCAAAATAACGAATTAAATAATCATAAGTCTTACCCTAGTCACATCGAAGAACCATTACCAAAACCTTCGGGTTCAGGTTATCCAAGGTACTATAATTCTCGGACGCCTATAAGAGATGAATATAGACATCCTATAGAACTGCCCAGTCCAAGTCCACTTCTATTGAAGGCCCCACCGGCACATTTAGCACATATTCCAAAAGCTTTGCCAATTTACCGTCCTGCAACGAAACCGGCTTACCCAACTGGAGGAGGGTACGTATCAAGTACATTTACTCCAAGACCGAATGAAAATTACGCAATTCCTTTCAAAAGACGACCAGCATCATTATTGGATTCATATATCCCATCCAGTATTCAAATAGAATATATGAAAAGAGGTTATACGAAAGATTCATTATCTGCCTACGAAGCATTATCAAGTGGCAGACATTTATCACAGTTGCCCCAAACATCGATTATACCAAGACATTACGAGCGAGGATTTCTACCGAATCAAATGTATCATACCGCTGCAGGTGGTATTACATATGGACATCACAAAAGAGCTCCAAAACTGGAAAAAGTTTCACAAAAATAGCCTTTATTAGGCTTCTGTTTAGGCCAATAATAGGATATAATGATATCCTATTATAGGTTTAATTTTGTACGAATATATAATAAAAAAATAGAGTAATATTTATCACATTATTGTAATGTATCACAAATTGTTGTAAAGATAGGTATAAATAGCTTAATTTAATTGTTTTGTATCTCTTAATATATTCGATAACAAACATAGACAAAACTTCAATATTGTCCATATATATTTAAATAAAAAGATTTGGATAAGAAGCATTTAGAATAACAAAACATACAAAGGTCAAATACATTAAATATAAATATGTGCTTTATTGCTTATAAAATTAAGTTTAAACGTTCTTTAAAAAAAAAATTAATGCCTTAGACTTTAGTTATTTAATGAAATGTGCCTGAGTTTACTTTAAATTTAAATATCATGTTCTATGTATAAGGAATCACTTAACATATTTATTTAATTATTGTTACTAAATATTAAAACGCAAGGGAGAGTTTTAACGAGGCTTGTCATGTCTTTTTTTTAATATTTTTACTAATCAATAGGTCAGTATTTTCGTTCATCTATTATATTTATATAGTTCTAGTATATGTCAATTGTTAATAAAAATAAGTAAAATTAGTCTTTGTTATAAAAATGAGTATCTTATTTTTGAAAGTCCTTTTCAGGTTGAATTTTTCAAATGCACGTGTATTTCAAGCGTTTATCATTGGTCTTATTATCCTTATAAAAATCACATATTGGTAATTTCAAATTAGAAAAACGTGCTTTGGTAATTTCAAATGCGAGCGAGTATCTTTGTTTTTATATTTTGTCAGATATATGTACCTTCAAAAAAGAGTGAACAAAAGATATCAGTGATCACATGACGATAATGTGATGTATGAAACTGGATATATAAATTAATCTGTTGTAAATGAATAATTTTCTTAAGTAAGACGACACTATCGAATAACGCCATTATTATCATTAAAGTCTTAATTGAATGATGCATTTTCGCATATTAATTAATAAAAGATAAAACCAAATATTTTTTTCATAACACTTGTATTTGAAGATTATACAGTCGTGCATGGTAATAATTTAATATTTTAAACGTTTTTTAATTATAATACAGTACAAATATATATATTAAAGGAAACCGAAAATGCTTGCGTCGTAAGCGCAAAGGAACGTATAATAAAATTTTAAAGTAGAACGTTTCCTACATAGTTTTCCCACAGACCTGGTCTGAGGCTACAACATAATCGTATCAGACGATTATTGTTCACTTTGTTTGAATGTGTATTTAAGATAATTTTGTTCCGGCGTCTGCAAATACGAGTCACGAGTGTCGATTATCAACCTACTTTCTATGACGGAACAAGAGCACATAAATAGAATATATTTAAAATTAATTTGTTAACCTAAGTATACACACATTGATATTTTTCCGGTATTATTTAGATTCAACTTCCTATTGTTGATTATTCTGAGCCTTATATAATCTTATATGACTTCGTGTTTAGACTTTCCGGCTTCTTGCCTGTTATTAATTTGAAAATCTACTTGATATGCGAAAAGTTAGGTAATGATTGTGTAATTTTGTTGTTATTCGATAGCAAGAAAGACTAATAATTAGCTAAAAACTGCGGAGTAGTTTGTTTCATGTAGTCTTACGTGGCATACTGAAATTCGCATTTTCCACAAAAAGCACAATAACGTACTAGTGAGCCGTATCTAGGCTATCCATCCAAAACCTGCATGTGATGGATGAAATTCAGCACATCCAACACATTGAAGCTGAGGGCTGACGTAAGCTTCAATCCTTCGCCTCAAGATGAGGAGTGATTCTGAGTCAGCTAAAGCTTAAAGTTCTATGTTGCTATTTTTCTCTACTATTACAAAATTAAAAATAAACATTTTATTTATACGCGAATTCTTCAACAAGCGTGGATCGCCAAATCCAAAACAATGATGAATTACTAAAACTACTCGAAAGTATATTGGGTGGGAAAATTAAGTATAATTAATTATTCGATACTTGAAAAATCTATATTTCCAACCAGATCAATCTCGTTGATTGACGAAAGAAAACACATTCTATTTCATACAACATTCGATAAAGGTTAAATTCTGGGAATTAATAACAATACAACCGAGGGAAAATGAATACAACGCATTTAGCTTTTATATATTATTGATTCATACATTACCCCGTACCTTGTTCGAAATGAAGCTCAAATTTAATTTTTTTCAACACATACCCAACATGATCAACAATTTAAAATGTTTACTATCACTTCACGGTTAAAAGCGGATAAATTATGTTAATATGTAATAAGTACTCGAAAAGCAACTTTGAATAACTTGTTATATGAAAAATAGGAAGCGTAACATTGCGTGGGTGGTTTAATTTGTTGGCTCATAATTTGATTGTTTTATAACAAGTTGCGAACTGTATATTTTGGTAAAAGTATACTTTTAAAAATATTAGCAAATGGTGTGTAAATACAAAGGAATATTAGGGGTAAAAGAACAAAAATATGGTTTTATGTAATGTTGCTTTTTACTTTTAAGTTAACATATACGTTATCAGTTCAGTATACTTTTTAATGTATAATAATATCTAGACTGATTTCGGCCACTGCGGGCAATCTCAAGAGAGTTAAGCCAACTGTGCAGGAGATATTATAATGCACAAGTGTGTGCACTCTCTGTTCCCTAGCACTCATAATCCGATAGGACGGCAATCCGAAACGACCGGAAAGAGTTCAGGCGCAATATTGGCCTGAACTGGAAATTGAACTCACGACCTCCAGATCTGCGGCCGTACATCTCGCCGTCTAGCGGCGAGGCAGTAATTTTTTTAATGATTTTATGATTATTTCATAGTATTAATCATAAGTTACTCTACAGCGCCATCTATGAAACGTTTAAAGAACTTCGAAGTTCTTTCCTCCAATCATTCAAACTTTCTAAAATGCAAAGAGCATAATAAACAGTTATGGTTTCTTTAAGAGAAGTTCGTAACGATTGTTTTAGATGCCGCTAGTAAATAATATCGGTTCTTATGTATAAATTGTATTGCCGTCGTATGAAAGAAAGCTAGGAGTTTAATAGATCCATCCAGTTTAATGCATCCATGCTTACTCAAAGAAAGCAAGATCCGACATAACAGGGGATGAATATGCTTATGCAACGGCTTCATGTCCTTTCGATGCTCGAATGTAGCTGTTATTGTGCGTACCTATATAAATATGTTTAACGGCTCGACCTGGAAATCGAATCAGAGCCGTCATGCTCAGTAGCCTTATAAACTTGACTCAAGAGCAACGATGCACTTATAGTATAATGTATTATAGAATAGAACAAAGCTTACAAATTCCTTGTTTTTAGACTAGGATTTTTAATATCTCTTCTGTTATGGATCGAGTATTTCATATACCTCTAATACATATATATATAGCATTGGATAAAAAAATTGGTTTTCGTAAACCGCAGATGAAATAACCAAAATTGAGAACTACATATTATAACAATTAATTATAATTGTAATATTTAGAGTAAAATAATATTATTTTTAATATATTTTTATGCTAATTATAAACACATTAACCCAAACTGGAGCAACGTAGTGGACTGCGGATATCTTTTCATTGACAGAAGAGGATACCTTTGCTGAACAGAATATTTAAGACACGTTTCTTTATTTTGTGAATGTAATGTACGTTTAATACATACATTTACAATACATTTAAATATAAGAACAGTTTTCATACAAACTTTCATAGTCTTTATCTTACCTTAGGATCCTTGGTCCATACAACAACGTTGTTTAAAAAAAAAGAAGTGCGCTAATTTAAAAAGCCATCTTGTTAGTACATATAAAGGTAAAGTAATTAATACATTATTGGGGCGACTTGTGATTCAAACGTGGTATTTGGATTAATAGAGTAATTAAGTAATTAATTTACATTAATTTATGTGATTTGGTGTTCTATTATTGAATAGACCATATTGAGATATTAATAAAATCAATTTTCACTTCTGAATATATATGATGTATATATTTATATAAACAGATGTTATGTATAAAATATTATCATTGGTTAAATTGCTATTGAACCTTCAGTTGTAGAATAACAGATCTTGAATCGTTACGCAATGTTACCTCAGCATTAGCGTCATGAACATGATAGATAAGTGTTTAGCTATACAAAAGACAATTCATTCATTCAATTGATAGTTTATTATGTTTGTTATAAAAATTGTTATTAAATGACTAAACTCCAAAGGATAAAATTATTTCAATGTATTCGAAGCGTAATCATAAAATATCTATATAATGTATACTAATATATAAAGCTGAAGAGTTTGTTTGTTTGATCCGGCTAATCTCAGAAACTACTGGTTCGAATTTAAAAAATATTTTTGTGTTGCATGTTATCGAGGAAGGTTCTAGGCTGATTTTTATTCATTACATTTTTATTAATTATACGCGGGTGAAACCGCGGGCCACAGCGTGTTATAAATATAATAAGCAGTTACTAAAACAATTTTAATATTAGAACGGTTTAGATATATAGAATATATTTAAATTGTTTTTTTTTTTCATTTTTATTTTGTTGACTAATCAGCTTCATGGAATTTTAAAATATGCTTTCGTTAGATTCATTTTAAGTTTTGAGTTACATATGACTCAAGTGATATATAAATAATAAATATATAATATAATACTTATAATATAAACAAAACTTAATAAAAAAAATTAAATGCGACATATTAATCAATCAAAATAAAGCTATTCGAAATAGCCTTTAGAAAACATTAACTTGCTTGATTTTTAAACGCCTTATAACTTTTTGGATAGTATGTATTATATACTAGTATAAATAATATTTATATTTTAATTTATTTAAAAAATCTATATTCTCTTACATATAAATATATATATAGGTAATATATAAGTTTCTCTCTATTCAGTTTTATTCATCAGTGAGACTGACTTGTCGCTCGTGTGCGATGCTTCTTAGTGAGATTTGAACACGTGATCTCATAAATAATGCAAAGGCACAAGTCTACGGTTATTACACCCGAATTCATGCATTAGATAGTAGGAGATGTCTCAGCTTCGAGAAAAAAGTGAAAACATAAATGATACGCGCGTGTCAATACACGCACGTTGTGTTATTGATCTAATTAGAATGCTTTTACTTTTATTTTAGTTGTTATTATTTTTTGTCTATATTAAATATTTCTTTAATTTTTTTTTAATTTAATGTCCATTACATTCTATTAAACTGACACGGTCAACTGACAGATGTTTAGAATACGTGAATTTTAACCTATGATTACGGTTCCCCATCCAGGAAAGCACTAATGAATTTTCATGTATTTAATTTGTGCTGAATATTGATTTCAATCGTAGCGGCGTAAAACATCGTGAGGAAAACAACACGTGTCAGATGAAAAACTGACATTTATCCTTCAACCAATATTCGAGCAGCGCGCTGGATTAAACTTCAAACTTTCTCCTCGATCACTTATGTGTATTTTTCAAAACTGTACACGTATTAGGAAGCAAAATCTGATATGATGCAAACATTTTCCAATCGGGATGTAAATTTATGAATATTTCAAAGTAATACGTAATGATCGATGTTGAATAATGTTACATTTAACGAATCATTCTGTTGTTCACGTAATCTTCAAATCTTACGCGTGATGAGATATTATAAATCATAATCTGTACAATCGAAAACCAAATGTCCTATCTTACTGAAATAAGTATCCATAATACGACCTTTTGATTCTGCTTCAAGTAAATTAATGCAATATATTTTGAAATGATACTGTTTAACCTTATGAAAAATTTACATTTTATAACCATTATATAATTATATACCAATATTGATTTACTATAAAATGTATTGTATCATTACACTAAGAAATATGATATTAATATTTCGTAATACAAAATATTGGTCAGTTATTGTTTGCCTAGCACCGATTTCAATTGACTCAAGATACTTTGTTATATATCTTTAGTTTTATTATATACATTATTAATAAAATATATAAGATTATAATATGTCTAACAATTTTGTATATGAATATATTGATTTCTATAAACATTTAAAACATTTTTAATTTAATTATGTATGTATATATTTTCAAATATTACATTAATCGTCATAATTACGCACAAATTCTATGATTGTTTACGGCTTTAAGATGGACGAGTTATTACAAATGCGACTTCAAACTATGAAATATAGTTTCGGATTATCCATTACTGCTATCAAGATAAGTCAAATTATGTTAATTTTATAACTACGAATAAATCAACTTGTGAAGTGTTGATGAAGTTGGCTTCATAACGTAATATACTATGTGTAAGAAAATATGTAAGTATGATAAATGTTCTGAATTAAGCAATATATGTATGACGTTATGTATGAGAAAACTAATTTAGAAAAACTTTGATATCAATCAAGCTTGAAATATCTTCACAAATATAGGTTAATTTACATAATTAAACGAATAAAAGCAAGATGTTGTTACTAATCGGCAATCGCAACCAATCTTTATTTTGAAATGTTTGCGCTATAAAAAAGATGATAGAGCATATTCGGAATGTAATGTAAACCGAAAAAATAAACAAGTTATAATGACGCTTACAAAACATTGTTTTCCCGCTGTTACATTAGAAAATTGTACTAAAAAAATTACTTTGCACACACACACACACATACACACATTTGACGAATATTACGTCAGGAAATGAGCACCCAGATGAATACGATACGATGCGATGATAGTTAACCAATACTTGATCATGCTCTGGTCCAAATTCAACAATACGACATCATACAATAAATATATTACACATTTCATATATTGACTTGATATTGACTTGATACAGTGAATTTTTTTGATAAAATTATTATAAAAAGTCACGTGTTACAAAATATCAAAATATATTTCGGGCATTAAAATTGTTTATTCAATACATCATACATAGACTCTTTAATTTTTCTAAGCTGATTTCATTAAGGTTGTTGACATATAAATAAAAAAAAATAACAAACAGCAATGTAATGATCTTTGTGACTGCTTAGTTAATATGTTAAAGCATATCTTATTACATATGTTTCAAATTATTCACAAAATCAATCCTTTTGATGGTTATATAAACATTTCATATTGATTTTAGGAATATACGAATTTAATTATCAAAACAAGTTACGTTATAATTATACAGTTAAGCGTTATGTAGTGTTTTGCTTTCGCTTAGGACCTATTAGTTTTTTTTTTTTTATGTTGCGTGTGTCTGCCTTTTGTTGTTAAGCAAATATTGTGTTTACACAGTTTCATAACCTTTTTAGCTTACTTCTGCTTTCATTAAAAGAATAGAATAATTAGCAGTAAATATATATTTAAGACTAATATTTCTTTCTTTCCCTGCTATAAAGGATTACGCTTGTGCGAAGCTAAGGTAATAGCTCCAAACTCCAGACGATTGAACTAGCACATCATTAGACAATAATTATGTACGGCCTTCAAGGAAAGACATTACAATATGAAACGGAACTAAAAAAGTTTTTGTAAAATAAATTTTACTTTTATTTTCTGAGATAATACATATATTTAATATTATTCATTTGGTGTGTTTTTTGAAAATGGATTTTGTTTTATAAACGATACT
Organism: Nymphalis c-album; assembly: GCA_963151315.1. Classification (NCBI taxonomy): domain Eukaryota; kingdom Metazoa; phylum Arthropoda; class Insecta; order Lepidoptera; family Nymphalidae; genus Nymphalis; species Nymphalis c-album. The sequence goes on from OY720601.1 coordinate 4,255,176, forward strand.
AAAAATACTATTTTTAAATATTACCAATTCAAAATATCCTTATTTGAATTTCGAATTTCGTAATATTAAAAGAATATAAAAAAAAGAAATCTCTGTTTCTAATGACATTGTTTTCCAGTTATACTGATTTCCTTGAAAAGTTTAATAACAACATTTGTATTTAATAAAAGTTTATAAACATATAATCAGATAGCAATAACAACTTAGATTTTTCCAGAATTAGTTATTTAAAGACATGTTTCTTGGACTTATATTAATGTTATAGACATATAGGACAAACTACAAAACACGAATATATATTTGTTTTAAAATATAACACATTTTTACATAAGCAAAGTAGAAATAAAATGCTAATATATAACGATAAGCATTTAATTCACCATAATTGTTCCACTCGGGGTTACTGAACTCTGATACTAATATTTGTAGGTTTTACGAAACATACTTTTCTTTATCCCGAGCTTGAGATAATTGTGACCACAAATTTAAATTATAAAAATGTCTTGATCAGATTCGAACCTACCTCCGTTTACGATACGTATATACCCTAAGCCATCTCTATACTGACTTTTCGACATAAACGCATTGATTACGTTTTAGTTACTTAAATATTTCGTATTTTCAACAAACGTGAGAAATAGTCAGCGGTCGAACCATCAGGTTATATTTCCGCAGCGTGTAACTGTTTATGTGTATATCTGTAGTTGTTTCATCGACAACAGGATTAATTAAGTGGACATCGATTACATAATATTGCAAAATTATTTTCTACCGGATATTTAAAACGGAAGTTTTCGCCGCTTACGTATTGATTCATTTTAAATAGTTTTATGGATGTAATATACATGTTACGTTTTTATGTATGAAATTAGGTCAATGTTATATCTCGTATCTCTTTGACGCCTATCAGAATAATTGATTATACAATACTGACTATAATTATATTTGGAATGAACAATTACAATCATATTGAATTATAATTTAATTTTATCGTCGTGTAATCTTTTTTAATTACATTAATTAATCTATTTAGTAATTGGGTTCTTGTAAAGATTTCCGCAAAATCATAATGGTGTACGAACTCCGAAAGCTACATACAGTACATTACTAGTATGTTTGTAGTACTGTGTATGTATAAGCATTGTATAAAATATATGTACTGTATAATCTTTTATTAGTTGGGTATTGGGGTTTAGTAATCTTGATAGTTTTTATAAAATTCAAGGAAAAGTTTACATGACACAAGGAATTTTGCATCGTCGACGTCATTTTCTTATTGACTTCTCAACAATTAGAATTTCCCTATCACCTAGCTTAGTTTTATGCTAATTTTCTTTCAAGTTTTCACATAGACTCTTCACGTCATTCCATCTAATTGTTTTGCGTATTTTATGTCTGTTCTCTATTTTCTATGCTAGCTTTTTTCTACATAAGCATCGAGAATTTGGAGATATATTCTTCACTCTACTTTCTTTTTAAAAATGACGTGGAAGAAATAATAAATAAAAATTGTTTTTGTGTTTTCCTCATATTCTTTTGTCTGTGACATTTTTTTCTGTTTCGGGCATGCTGTAAGTATATCTGTGTTCGTTGATGTGCGTCGCTTGAGTTATATGAGTTACTATTATATATAAATGTTTTATGTAGACTCGTAGACCGGTAACTAGTATAAATACTTAATTATTTATCTGTGGAAGTGGATGTATAACGTAGAACCATATAAAGTTTATAAAGTGAAGTAATTTGCATGTCAAAATAGGCACCAGGAACATAACACCTATATTCCCAAGGTTGGTGGCGCATTGGCGATGTAAGGAATGGTTCATATTTCTTGCATCGCCAATGTTTATGGGTAGTGGTGAACACTTAACATCAGGTGGCATATTGGCTTATCCGATAACATAAAAAAATGTTTGTTATCGCCCGCAACTAGCTTCACTATAAAATTAGAAATAAGACCATTACATACATTTTAAATGTTTATTTAACTTTTTTATTGGTTGGATCCAAGTTTGTACGTATAGTTGCTTAAACTATTTCATAAGCAAGATATATAGTATATGTGACGTGACCTATAAATCAATTAAAGTTACGTATTCTAATGATACAATTTTTCGCAAGACGATTAATGAAAGAGTATTAACTATTGCGGTCAAGTTATTGAGTTTGATGATGATCTATTAATCTCGCTACTCTAACATTGTTATCATTCGCTTTGGGTCTTAGCTTTGTTAGTGGATCTTTTTTATGTTATAGAAATTATAACGTGCTAATATTAATGTACTCAATTGTTTTATTAGAACACTTTTGTAAAGTTCAAAGTTCATAGGTCTATAAACATTTAAAAGACTTAAGAGTTATATTTTTTAATGCTTTGAATTTTCGTTTTAGGGGGCTACTCTTATTGTACAATAAAAAAAAAACTCATGACGGTCTTGTTATATTCACCGCGTTGTTTCCTAAATAAACACATCGAAACTCGTTACAATGCTTCTTTATGTATTTTTTTTTAACATATCCGATAAGACTTGCGTGCGCCCGTTATTTGTTGATGTTAATACCAAAAAAGTTCTTACAAGTATCAACAAAAACGTTGAAACTCAATAACTATATTAGAACATATAATATCATACATCATTAGGTAACATAATCATTAAGCATGTGTTGCAAAACAAATTTAGTTTACACGAAAAGAAAAACAAATTAAATGTTTTTAATGACCGAACAGGAATGCATAGCATCTGGAAACCACACTAATGAAAATTTATTAGCACCGTTTCTTATTCGCTACCTTGGGTTATAATACACTTGCAAGCTATCTCGTTCAATTTGAACCGCATCACCAAAAATATTACCTCAAAACACATCTTAAAGTTAAAACAAGTGAAAGTTTTATTCATGAAAACAATTAAAAGGTGAATAATAAGTTTGTAATCTTAGAAACTATTACTTCATCTAATTAGTTAAAAATAAACGATTGCATAACATTAATTTAGTTACAAGAAACTGTCTCTTTTCTCTACTATAATAATGTAATCACTTTGACTTGAAACAAAAGTTCCCATCTTTGTTTTAAAAGTAGGTAATGGTAAGTGCATATTCTAGATAGAAAAAAATATTACTTTCATAGCGAAGATTTCGTTTATTTATTTCGGATTGGAAAAATTACTTCATTGAATATCATTAATTAATCTATTACACTACGACTACTGTATAAGATTAATTAAATGTAAAGTTCAAATAATAAGCATTTTAAATAAAATTAAGTATTTTCGAACTGACACTTTTTATAGTGACGTCAGTAAAGATGAATAAAATTTCAAAGTTGAATTTGAATGCAATGTTTGTGTAAATTTGAAGAGGAAATATTGTCGACGAAAGAAGTTTTAATTTTATTCTATCACGTGTACGTTCTGGGTAGCAAGCGCCTTAATCTTTTATTGTTATTTATATAAAATATTGTATATAAATCGTAATGTTATAGCAATTATATTCAATATTTAGTTTTATAAAAATATGCGTTCATTTGTTAATTGCATTATATATATGTTTGCAAGCTAGATTGATACACTATTTATCAAGATAGTATTATCCATTGTTTTAAGTATTTCAAATACTATGAAAGAATGGTTGTATCATTCTTTAATTAGAAAAAATACTAATTATTTTACGAAAGTATAAGTAACTTTTTGCGGTTCAGTCATTAAAAAAATTCGCACTTAAAACAAAGAAAAATTATGGACTTTATAATTAACACTACATATATATTGTGTATATTTATATAAGTAGTATATTGTATAATTAAAATAAAAGTGTTGTATTTCATTTATGTGAACGTTTGTACAAACTTATCTGTTTATTTTGTTTTTATTATTTAGCGTGCAATGAAATATACTTGTATATGTGATTATTTTTAACACAAGTATATGCGTTGGCTCTTATGTTTCTTGAATAGCGGGACCGTTAACGTGACGTAGATTGACTGATCGAAACGCATCCTTATTCTAGTTCAACGTATTTTTCGACCTGCAATACGTACCTACGATGTTTTCGTGTATTCTGAATTTGAATTTAGATTTCGTAAATGTCGAAAGATGACAAATTCATTTTGGTACGTCATAATTCAATTTCCTGTGATAATGATTATGTCAGAATTTGGTCACAGCGGAAATTCTCATGGTATACGAAACAACTACGCGAGAGAAATCTTATTCTTGTAATCATTGGATTATTGATAATAATAAAATAGCTATGGCATTGGACAAGCGGAAAGTTTTTAAACTTTCAGCTGCGACTGGTTTTTTTCCGAAATGGAACCTACTAACTAATGGCCCAACATAAGATTTAAACCCAGAACCTCGGGATCTTCACTTTGATAAGCCAATCACTAGACCAAAAAGGTAGAGGCATATTTATTAAGTACAGGAATATAGTCGAGCCACTCACCGCCGGGTAACTAACCCGGCGGTGAGTGGCCACCAGCACCCATAGGTCGAATGCAGCAGATATAATGAATTATTAACTTCCTTTGCTAATTTAAAGTTGTCACTTGCTTTTCAAACTGGAAAAAACTATAGTAATACATAATAACAAGCCGAGATGGCCCAAGGGTAAGAACGAGTGGATCAGTTCAGTTCAAGCGTTCAAACCTGGGCAAGCACCACTGAATTTCAAGTGCTTAATTTGACGGTGAAGGAAAACATCGTGAGGAAACCTGCATGTGTCAAATTTCACTGAAATTCTGCCACATATGTAATTCACCAACCTGCATTGTACCAGCGTGCTGGTATAAGCTCCAAGCCTTCTCCTCAAAAAGGGGAGAAGAGGCCTTAGCCTAGGAGTGGGACATTCACAGGCTGCTACTGACTGACTGATAATTATAATCGAATAGTTGATGAAAGAGATCCAATTTACTTAGACGAGTTTACAAAGTTTTTCCATTTGAATAATTATGCCTTTCGCCATGTGTAAAGAAGAATTTCTTCCTGGATTTTTGATGCGTCACATGTTACACAGATCAGTTTAAAGGTGATAGCAACTAACGAGTGATGAGTGCTTTATAACAGAAAGGGAAAACTTACGATAAATTCACTATTTCTTGCGAAAATTCAATACATTATTTTCACATTACGATGTCGCTATATAACTATTTATTACTCAACTTAAAGTGCGATTTATATCGTTAATGTATTGAAACAGGAGTTACTGACTTTTTCCTGGCTTTTAATGTTGTATTTAAAGATATGCTTTGTAGTTTTTCTAACCAATAAAAGTGATGGATTGCTTAGTGATTTTTGTTCTGAATCTTTTGAAAATAAAGCAATATGTATAAGTTATTTGTAGGAAATTAGTTGAAATAAATGTTGTAAACAGTTGCTTCAACTCTACTTATATGCAAATAACTTGAAAGCGCCACTGGTCGCGCACTATAGCCCATACAACAAATAACGGTGCTTATTTTCTATTTTGTGAACCCAGAAATAGAAATACATTATTTATAAAATAAATTATTTAATTATTATTAAAATATTTCAAATAATAAATTTATTAAAAAAAACATTAAATAATTTAATGATTTTTAATAAATAATATTCCTTACTTTATCGACATACATTGGTATTGTGTGCAAAAAATGCCATGTATATTATTTTGTGAATAGGATAAATACGCGTTTTTTTACATCATACATTTTACAGAGACATGCTATGTTCTGTATTGTTCAATATACGAATGCGAATAATTTTGCTATAACTTATTTATGTAAGCTTGTTATAGTCACAGGATATACTTAAGTGAAAGTGTGCAATCAAGTTTATCGCACGCACCATAGTTGCCGCGTGCTTTCGGACAAGCAGAGACTCAGCGCATCTCGAACTCTTCCGAGGTATATAAGAACGTAACATAGTGATTCACAGACCCATTGCTTTGCACGTACTCGTCCACTGGAACACGATAACAGGTACGGTTGACCAAATGCATAAAAAAAGCTCATACAATATTGACATCTAGCAAAATATAATAAGTTCCATTCTGGCTTGTATGTTTAAAGAGTTATGTTGTATGTTCTTAATGTAAAGTGCAGATTAGTGTCGTGTTGTGAGGTGTAGTGTTGTGATTGATAAGGATTTTTTTTCTTTTGACAGAAAGTGGAGCGGCATTATACTTCGCAGTTTGAAAATGCGGTGGTTTTCAGTGGTAAATATTTTTTAATGTTTTATTGTTTATTTATAAAAGTATATTAAACGAAATATTTTCACACCCTTATCGAAAACGTTAACACTATGTACTTTTTGTTACATAAATAGATTCAATTCAATGATCGATTATTCTATTATATACTTAATGGTCAATTTTCAAGTGAACCATTATCATTATTGAAAAGAAGAAAAATAAATCAATTTGTATATTTCCATAATAGTCAATAGATTTTAGTAGCAAAAAAAAAATCAGAAGCGTTTGATAAACTCAGGAGAAGCAGGTACTGAACTATTTTGTCTTACCTATTTATATACATGTGGAGATATACTAACGTGACATTATAATTTCCTTATAATCACAAAATGCAAATTTGATCTTCATATACTAAGTTGTGTTTTATGTAATATATTAAACACTTGATTACTATTATAAACTATTTGATTACTTGACTAATATAACAAGTCATTACTTGATACTCTGAGTATCTAATTTACGTGAATATTAAACGATGGTTGCGTGATCGGCGATATTGGCGCATTTCCACCAACCCACATCGAAGAAGCGTGGTGGAACAATCTTGATCTTCCTAAGCAGGAGACAAAGCTTTAACCCAGCATTTACTTGGTTATTTTAAGATAATGTTTGCCTCTAGTATATGTATTTGTTACTAGATATGTTTCTTGAAGTTCCGCTGGATTAAGATTTGATCGCAAGTAAAATTTCAGTAGTTTCAAATTATAACCCTCTTTTTTTCTTCATGTTAAAAAAAGATATAAACAAGTCTTAATGACGATTACATTTATGGTAGGTAAATGCCTAAAAGTATTATGTAATTCATTGTAATATGTAAATTTTCCATAGATTTTTTTTATATTGTATAGGAAGTTGGACGAGCATATGGGCCACTTGATGTTAAGTGGTCACCAACGCCCATAGACCATTTAATATCTGTTTTAAATATTGCTAGAAAAGTTATCAGTATAAACTAAGAGTTTGAAAGTGAATAATGTTTACAATCCCTTGCCACACAATAATACTAAATATAAAAAATAAATATTTCTGTTTGAGATACACTCGCATAAAGCCGTACCAAGTTCTTCCAAGCACCAAGAATCGAATTATTTAGACATATTACAATATCTAAATAATCTCTTTCATTAAATATTTTTCATAAAAGTTTAAACTAAATATTAATATAATGTACCAAAAAATATTAATACGGTTGTATTTTATTAATATGAAAGTATTTTGTTTTTTGAAAATTATCACGATAAATTGACTATAAAAAATTTGGAATTCGAAACGAGAGGTGCTATTTTTATCGAATATTTTTATTTGAATAAAACATAAAAACATACCGGGCATATTACTTTCTATTTGCAAAACTAAAAGGTTACACAAGAAGTAGAGAAATTATAAAAAAAGTTTCGAAATTACAAATATAAGAAATTTTTTAAACGTTTTAAAATCAATGACCTATATTAGAATTGATTTGTACTATATTCGATTTTATTTACTTAATAAATTACAAACATTTCCTTATGTATTATTAGGCGAAAGTTGTAATGTAATATTAATTTAATTGATTATTAACATTTTGTGACTGGTTTGTTGACCTGACCCAGTTATTACTTTTCGATATAAGTATAGTATACCTCGTTGGTCTAGTGGCTAGGTGATAAGGCTCTAGATCCTGGGTTTAAACTCTAGGCGGATCAACGAAGTTTTTTTCAATAAATTATCAATAGCAGCTGAAGTTGTAAGCTGGCATTTGGGTAAGGCTTTCGTCCAGCTGTGGACGGCGATAAGCTGAAAAAAATATGTTTTTTTGGTGTATAGTTCACCAATATGATAGGAAAAGAGGCGTAATCATTGAATCATGTTAAAATTAAAATCTTTTATACGCTAGCTATTTATATCTCATTCAGTTACGTATTGTAATCGCATTTCAAAAGATTAACCATTATTTCGATTTTCAAAAGATTAAATTTTACAAAGAAGGTATTTGTTTTTAGCAGTAGGTATAATTTAATAACGTAATATATTTTATTTACTGACATATATTATTACATTTGTTTAAACATTTTTTTAAATATTTTGCATTAATAGTATTTCACTTGTCGGTAGAGCTTTGTACAAGCTCATCTGATTATTACATTTGGTATTGTTATGTTCCGTTTTGAAAGGTGAGTGAGCCAGTGTAGTTACAGGCACAAGGGGCATAATATCTTAGTTCCCAGCAGTGGTGGCACATTGGCGAAGTTGTTTTCTTAAAGAAATATACAATGCCTTTGTCTATGGGCGTTGATGCCCCATATACACACGTTGGTGGTACATTTTATAGTATCTAGTTATCTATAATAGTTATCTTTTAAAATATATAAATAATTACTTATTTTCATTGGATAGTTTGTTGTCTTTTTTAACCTATATAACATTATAACATATATTATTTAATTATACTTGTTTTGATAACAAAAGACATAGCGGTATGTTAACAGTTATTTGGCAAATGATCGAGAACGTACGTGTTGTTGCCTAGATTTTAGTATGCACTGTAATACCTAACTCTCGTTTGCAATGTGCTCATTCTTTTATCTGTAGTCGTTATAATGAACACACTTTCCCGTTGCATTCATAGAAATACATAATATTTAATATTCTCGACCGCACACAAGCTTAAAATTAATAATTCATTTGCTAAATATTTAATTTCATATAAATATTTTACTTTTATTAATATGAGTTTAACAACAAATGAGTTAAAACAATCTATTGACAGTCTTCAAATAATATATGTGTATTTAAATAATAGAATAAAAATATTATCGATAAATGATTTATTAAGTCTCAACTCTTAAAGGACGTTTAAAGCGTCGTAAACATTTATATGAATTATTACGTTTCGTGTATTTGACCAATTTCTATAGAATAACGATGTCTGTCATTATCGTGTAATTGTGCATAAATATGAGATATATGTTAATAAATAACGATAATCGTTGTACCATAAAAATAATTGAACGATTCGATCAATCGTATAAAAAGTTATATTGTATGTTATCACGATACACAACGAGATGTTTGTTTATGAATTAGTGTACCGATATTATTTTGATAGGTTTTTGTGTGTTTACATATATTTTAATTTGATATGATAGTTGTTACATTACATAAATATAAATGATCATTTTATTTTACTATTTAACCATTTATTATTATTATTTGACTTATGTTATATTCAGTTATTTTTGTTTAGCTTATTTTTTATATTATCGTTAAGGTTCATTTCTTCGGGGATATATTAATGTGATTAACGTAAAATAATATTCGTTATTAGATATATGGAAATAATGAGTGGATGGACGAAGTGTTAGCGGCACTAGTTATTAAAAATATGTACATTTATAAAGATAAAATCAAATCATCTGAATATTACGGAAAAATTAAGTTCATTTTAACTTTATAAATAATTGCTAATAATTAAATATAATTGCATAAGCCAGTTCAACAAAGTTAACCATTATAAAAACTATTTAAAGGGTTTGTTATACGTCTTTAGGTATCTATATCTCAACAAGACAGAATGTCATAATATGTTAGAAGTAAATTATGAGGTTTATTTCCGAACCGGTGGTAGATTTATGACAATCAATAAGAAAGTGTAACACTTCGACATTGAATAAAGATATTTGATTTGATTTGATATGCAGGAAATTTAATCTTTATTTAAATTTAGATGGAAATAGGAAGGAAAAAAAAATCGCTCGTAATAATTCAATATACACATATACATAGGTCCGTTATACTATGAATGTTTTGTATTAATAATGTAGTTTCACATAATCTAACCATTTCATTAAATTTTTGATGAGTCGAAAGATCTTAGATAATGCTCTACGATTTTAATAGTAGGGTAAGTACCCTACTATTAAAGTTTACGATCATTAAGAATTCATCGTTGAACGCTTAATCATCTGTAAGTCACGTGCGACCTAAAAACCCTTTTTTGAACATATTCTGCAATAATTTATGTCGTTCTTGGTTATTTATGAATTCAACCATGTTGTTTATTTACTAAACGTATTGATGCTTATCAAATAAATAGATGTATGATCAATTAATATTAATAATCCATTTGTGTGTGTGTGCTTAGTGTAGTTTACGTCGCTTCAATTACTGTTGTAAAACAGAGCTTACATAGTCGGGTTCGTTACTAAGTGGCTAAATAAGCTATAGGTTGTCAAGCGTTTACGTTAATGGTGATCATCTGAGCGTTAGTTTATTTATTTTCAATTAGGATGACTATATTTTCTATTTGACACATTGAACAAGTTCCTCATTTCATAATGTGAGTTATAGCAAATATACGAAGTAATCTTCTAACACAAAGTTATGTTGGGTATTCTCAACTAATGTCATAATTTGACCTGGATTCGAACTAAAATCACTTTTACAAGTCATCGTGATTGCGCACACGCTGTTATAGCTGGGTCATTTAATCTTCGAATACATTTCGACTAGTAATTTACTGATCAGTTAAATACTGTAGTCATTATTTATTTAGTTATTTATTTATTTGTAAATCTTCGAATACATTTCGACTAGTAATTTACTGATCAGTTAAATACAGTAGTCATTATTTATTTATTTGTAAATCTTCGAATACATTTCGACTAGTAATTTACTGATCAGTTACCTACTGTAGTCATTATTTATTTATTTATTTATTTATTTATATATTCTGATGGTTATTTACTGCCACAAAAGCTAAGAAGTTTTCAATTTTATTGTTTTTAATATTCTTAGTATTAGACTACCTTGTGGTATCCTATTTATTTCTCATAAGGAAAGCTAAACACACGTAATATGTTAGATAATAGTATGTATAGATGTATATAGATGATAGGGAGACAGGTCATTGTTTCGTCCGGAAAATCGTAATTGCGATTTAACTAGTAGTCCAGACAATCCCACGTGTGTAAATAACTCTTATGAAATAAATACATACATGTATAAAGTTGGCGATCGATTTAATACTAAGTTATTTTTACTCAAATTATCAGGATTATAGAGCGGAAAATGTTAGTTGATATTTAGCAATCCCATTGGACGCTATTTGACTTTCACTTTTTATTGTCGATTAAATCCACTATTCTCACTTTCGTCTCGCGTTACTCCGACAACACGTAATGCGCTTCATCTTTGCATGCGTGCAGTCAGATTATGACAATTTGTACGTGTTTCAGCGAAAGCTTGTTAATAATTGTTTGTTTGTAGTTTGGATCATTAATTATTTTTAATTGAACAAAAGTATGTTATAATGACTGTGAATGTTTTTCTATTTAGATAAAATAAATCTAGCCTGAGCTTAATATTTTATAATTTGAATTTTTGTGTTAATGTTATAGCTGTACTTTGCTACACGCGTAGTTTCATTAGCATTTTTTGTTTTTTGTGAAAGAGATATTTAGCAAAAGAGTAAAAAGGTTAGTATGTATATTATCGCGGAAATATAAAGTTGAATAACACATTACCGTAACATCAATAATAATCTTTCTTTCCGCTATGCTTAAATTAAAAATACGTAATTAAAAAGTTGAACTCGTTGCATCATAGTTGGATTATTCATGGAATAACAGTGAAATTTATATAATTTTTAATTATGCGATAAATATATGCGTCGAGGTCATGGAAAGCTAACATTGCGTGTCGGAGGATGTTGCAGATGTTTAAGAAAATTGATGTTATGTAAAACGTAAATTATGAACCAAGATTATTTATTTGTCGGACAGTTTATAAGCTTCTTATGCGTTAAACGTAATCATTCATGGGAGTCGATTTGTCTTTCATAGTTTTCCTTATATATTACGTTGTTTTTAAATTTACATTCAAATATATTTATTTTTGCAATATGCATAACATTCAATGATACAAGCGCTATGTAACCTACTTTTAATCAAGTAATGATATATTCTAAAAATATATTTTGTTGCATTAGTTAGGAACACATTTTTAAATATAAAACACTAAACATTTTTTTTTTCAATTTCAGGTGATTTTTTGTCTGGCGCTGACAGCAACTATAGCGGATCCAGATCCGAAGAAATTTAAAAATGAGTCTAATGAAAAGGATAAAAAGACAGAAGCTTTAACAAATGACGAAAAAAAATTTTTAAGAGAGGTTGAAGAAAAATTTGGCGTTAAATCAGAATTTCCAGTGCAAAGTGAAAAGAAAGAACCCAAAACTAAAGTGGATGAAAATAATAAAGACACTTCATCGTCACAACAAAAACCAGCGTTTCCAGCTGTCATTGCAATAGAGATCGTGAATGATACTGATTCAAAATTAAAGGGCAAGCGTACTATCGATGCTAACCTTGGTTATGGATATAGGACTAATAATGGTTATTCTTACACTTATTTTGGGAAATCTAATCAAGACAAGGGCAAATTCATGATCTATCCTTATTCGCAAGAAGATTTACCATCAAATCAAAATTCACAAGGTTCTAAATACAGTTCCTTCTCAAAATCAAAATACTCATCTTCTTCTACAGATGTTGAAATTCAACCTTCACAAGCTTATGAATTGGTTCCTTTAAAGAACGAAGAAACATCTTATGAATACAAAAAACCTGCCGTTGAATTTAAGGATAACTATGAAAAGAATTCAGAAACACCTTCTTTAGGATACTCCGGAGGAAAAGCCGCTCAAACATTATACACCACTTACAATGGTCAAGAATTTTCAGGCTTAAGTGGTCAATTTCCAACGGTGATGCCTAACTACTTTGTCAATCCTACACAGCTTCTTAATAATCCTTATTACCAGAACGCTGGTTTGACCCAAGATCATTTGCGCACTCAAAATTCATACTTAAATCAAAACAAAGGTATTGTACCTGTATTAGTTTTAAGGGTCCCCAGTTCTTACTTGAAAAATCCAACAGCTGAACTGTATCCTGATTTACCAAATAATTATCCTCTATCGCAACATTTAAATAGTGTAAATCTCCAAGAATTAGTTAATCAATATTTCAAGAAAAATGGATTTTCATCTGCACCACAGATAATGTCTTATCAAAGCCAATCCGTATCTTCACCTGAAACCATTCAACAACATTACTCGAATCCTTATGTCAAACCTACATATACTCAAGCCGATTATTCTGGTATTCAATATTCTGCAGTAAAACCAGTTATGGCGAGATATCCTTTGACATATACACAGCAGAAATATCTAGTCCCACAACCACAATCACTCTATCAAAGTCCAGTCTCACAGCAGTACCGTCAACAACAACAACAACCCCAACAACAGTATGAATATGAATATAGATATGTTCCTCAAACAGAAGTTAAAATGCGTTCTTATTATATTCAACCACAGTACCAACAGAGCGCACAGGCTGGTGCTATTTCTAATGAATATCAGCAATACGATCAATCAGTAGCTTACCAAAAGCCAAGTTCAGAAGATTCTTTATCAAATATTGAATATAGAACCCCACAGTATTCTAGCAGCCAACAAACTGAAGAGGCTTCAGTGGAATATGATACCCAAAATGCTGCACAGGTTTCTGCCCAGCCAGATGTATCGCAATATGTATCTGCAAATTCTGAAGCTAGCGGTTATGACTTAACTAAACAAAATGTTGATTATACAAAACAATCCGAATCATCCGGATACGATACTGCGTCTCTTCCTGCTTATAGTTCTTCATCCGATTATTATTCAACACAAGCCGGGCAGAAAAGTTCTGTTTCCATACTTCCATCTAAACTGATACATACTGAACAGTACCAAGATAACACTGGATCTAATGAACCCCAACAATATGTTTACCAAAGTGAAAAAGTTGGAGATTCTAAATCGTATGTGCTTTCTGAAAACTATCCCACCAAAGATCACACAATTGCTACCGTCCTACCTTACTCTTACAACTCAAATACAAAACCGTCGCAATCAAGTATTCAAACCGTAAGTTACGTAACGCCAATGCCTTCAGCCAAATACCAATCTCAGTATAATGTAATGGTACCACAGACGGTGTTAAAGAATCCCAACAATGAGAAAGTATCTTATGTTAACTCTCAATCGTTGCATTACTTGCAAGCGGGACAGTACACTGATTCTAATTCTGAAAGTGATTATACGGTAAGTAGTCAGTACGTACAACAAGCAAACAAGCCATCATATCCTAGGAATTATCACGCGCACCCAAAAAGAATGGCAAAGCCACCGGTCAAAACTGAAGCTTCATCTAAACTATCACCCAGGAAAATAAATGAAAGAAGCGAAAAGAAAAAGTCAACGTAAATTTGTTACCGTCTTAATAAATAATAATAAGTATTAAAATGAAGATATCTTTTACGTTTTGTAAATATGATAAAAATGATATACTTAAAACAATTTATATTATATTTCGTGTTGTATATGTGAGGCTAAAGAAATGAAAAATTTATAGATAGGTATTTAGTTTCATACACAAATATATTTTACATTTTATACATTATGTCTGTGTTTTAACCACGATCATAATTTTTTCATTCAGCTTTTTGTGAAACCAAGTTATGATCGCGGCTACAACCTTCATTTAATATATAAATTTATTCATACACAGTATCTGTGTATAAGTTCCATTTATGTTATATACATGCTCTATCTATAACATATTTAAAACCCACTTTGTTAAGTATGCCAACTATTATTTACTCAATATATAATTGCCATCATTACTTATTTATTGCTTATAATACTTCCAATAAGACGAAATATTGTATTTTATTGATCCTACAAAACTGTAATATTTCTTATTATTATCAGCTATGATTCGGCTGTTTTTATGTGCAATATTTTTAGATGTTTAAGTGAGGAATGTTACTATTATTTCATTGTAATAAATATGTTTGTTAATTTTATACTCATTTTTGTGTATACAAATTATGTTGTTGAAATAAATATCTTTAAGCTGACCTTTTTATTAGTATTTTTTTATTGTATATGTAGGCGGACGAGCATATGGGCCACCTGATGGTAAGTGGTCACCAATGCCCATAGACAATGGCATTGTAAGAAGTGTTAAGCATCGCTTACATCGCCAATGCGCCACCAACCTTAGGAACTAAGATATTATGTCCCTGTAATTACATTGGCTCATTCACCCTTCAAACCGGAATACAACTATATAAAATACTGCTGTTTCGCGGTAGCGTATCTGATGAGTGGGTGGTACCTACACAGACGAGCACAGAGCTCTACTACCGAGTATCCTTAAACAAAGAATAAACATAAGAATAATCAAATCAGAATTATATATTCAACATATAAACATTACACTTATTGATTGTCAAAATAGAAACTACCACCGGTTCGGAAAATAAACCCCTTACTGTAGAAGAACCGGCGAAAGAAACAAAGCCGATTTTGCTTAAACTCAACTAAAAATGGTAAATATAGGATTTTAATTAGGCGTGTAAGTTTTCGTCATATATTAATAATAATATAAAACAATTTGTTACGTAGACTGGGCCTAGTACGTGTCTTCGGCCCTCCTATTTACACATCTTTCTTAGGTTACCTGTTGCTGAAAGAACCAGGGACGTCCACCCTTATATATGTATATGATGAATAAACACAGGCTCACAGAGAGCACCGTTTTTTTTATGAAAGTGCGGAAAATATCGACCAGTTGGTTCGGATATCGACAAAAAGAGAAGTTCAACGCATATGGCGCTGTAGTCGCGCGTCTAACCAATAGGAACCAATCTATCCCATTATTATGAATGAAGAAAATTCTCAAATTCATTTCCAAAAAAGAAATAAAAGACTAGCTGTTTTATAAATTGAAACAAAAACGTTAATTAAATTTGTAGTTTAAATTTTTCTAAGAAATGAATTTCTAAATTGTGATAAGAAACTAATTTTATATATGTATATACTTTACATTGGAAATGAAGTATATACTTTACATTGAAAACTTTTGATTTTATGACGATTTGGGTCGAATTTTGTATTCGCTTTTTAAGGTCATATCATCTTAAATCACATCGAGATTATAACTACAAACTGTAATGTAAAACATATATTTTTATGCAAGTAACAGATATTTAAAAAATATATATAAATTGCTTTTTCGATTGCAAAGTAAAATCACCAAAATTTAGGAATACCTACTACAGTTTCCCATCATTACGCGGCACACTTTATACGTTACAGCCGAAATATTTAAAAATATAAAAATATTTCTTAAATACAAAATTATATTGTTTATCTTTAATCTGCATATAATGCCATTCAGTGATGAGTTATTTGAAAGTCGAATTAAAACTTCATTAAATGATATAAAAAGCTGAGCGAAGCCTAGTGGTTGGAACGCGTGAATCGTAACCGATGATCGAGGGTATAAACCCGGGCAAGCACCACTGAATATTCATGTGCTTGATTTGTGTTTTTATATTCATCTCGTATGAATGATGAATTTATATTCATCTCGTGCTTAACGGTGAAGGAATACATCGTGAGGAAACGTGCAAGTGTCTAATATCACTGAAATGCTGCCACAAGTGTATTCCACCAACCCGCATTCGCAAGCGTGGTGAAATAAGCTCCAAACCTTCTCCACTAAAAAAAAGAAAAGGCCTTAGCCCAGCAGTGAGACATTCACAGGCTGTTCCTGTAAAATGATATAATTAATATATTGTCTATTAGGACGTCTACATTTAGTTACATCGTTATAATGCCTTTAATGTTAATATAGTCAGTATTCCCCTTTTTATAGGATACGATTTCACATCCGTTTATATGATGATAATAATGATAATATCCTGCAGGCTGATTGAAACCTCGGCGTACATTCTCAAATTCGCAATGGATACTAGCCGACTATTATTATAAGCTATTATGTTACAGCGTAAAATCAAACAAAATAGTCAGCTAATAATAGTCTTGTATTCCGAGGTAAGCGAATTTAAGCACCGCTAACTTCCAAACATAGGACTGTTACTGAGATTTTATAGATTGAAAAACTCTATAAAGTTTGGCTTTTCACGAGATTCGAAACTATAACTTTATACTTAGTCTGGCCATAAATACTGTTACAATTAAAAATAAACAAAATATTACGTTTGAATTTGGAATCTGTCATTTTTTTATGATTGTTCATTTAGTTTTCTCATTTTGGCGCCAATACATTGTACAATATTTTGCGATATTAAAATGGAGTGAGGTGATAAAGAGAACCGAATCGCTGTGATTGCATTACACAAAGTAGGAATGAAACCAAATGCAGTTTTTAAAACTCTCCAAACGCTTGGTATTAGTAAAATGTTTGTGTACCGGGCTATTAATAGGTACAATGAGACCTCCTCTATTTGTGACAGAAAAAGATCTGGCCGTCCACGTAGTTTTCGTACGCCTTTATTTACACCTAGCTTTTATTTTGTTTTGTTTTGTTTTGGTTTTGTACTGTTTAGTCGATATTTAATAGCATCATGTAATCGCACACAAACAAATGCCAACAATGTTGTATACACCTGTAAAGGCAAATCATACTGGATTGTATATTTAGTGCATTATAATATTGTGTTAGTTATTATGATAAGTCGGGGTGTATCTTAATAATAAATAATAAAAAGGTGGTCAAAACAGTAAGGGAAAAAATTCGAAGAAATCCTGCCCGAATGCAAAATATTTTATCTCGGGAGATGAAGATAGCACCTAGAACCATGTCGTGTATTTTAAAAGATGACTTAGGACTTGCAGCCTATAAGAGACGTACTGGTCATTTCTTAACTGATAATTTAAAGAAGTATAGGGTGGTAAAATCGAAACAAATACTGAAGCGGTACGCAAAGGGAGGTCACAGAAAATTTTTGTTTATGGATGAGAATTTTTTTGACAATTGAGCAACATTTTAACAAACAAAATGGCCGTATTTATGCTCAAAGCTATAAGGAAGCTTCCCAATTAGTCGACAAAGTGCAACGTGGGCCCTATCCGACTTCAGTGATGGTTTGGTGGGGTATTAGCTATGAAGGAGTGACTGAGCCATACTTTTGTGAAAAAGGTATCAAAACATCGGCACAAATGTATGAAGATACCAATCTTGAGAAGGTAGTGAAGCCCCTTAACAACACCATGTTGAAAAACCAAGAATGGTCTATCCAGCAAGACTCGGCGCCGGGTCATAAAGCTCGGTCTACGCAGTCTTGGTTAGAAACGAATGTTTCGGACTTCAACAGAGCTCAAGATTGGCCGTCGTCTAGTCCCGATCTTAATCCGCTGGATTATGATTTATGGCCAGTTTTAGACAGTACGGCCTGCTCTAAGCGCCATGATAATTTGGAGTTCCTAAAACAATCCGTACGATTGGCAGTGAAGAATTTTCCCATGGAAAGAGTGCGTGCTTCTATTGATACCTGACCTCCACGCTTAAGCGACTGTATTGCAGCCAATGGAGACCACTTCGAATAAACTTTTTATATTTTAAACTTTTTTATATTTATGTATTAAACTAACACACTGTAAAAGTAATAAATGTTATTTGCAATAGAAAAATTTTTTTTTTCCTTCTGTCAGTATTTATGGCAAGACTAGGTAGTTTCCGATCTGTAGCGTTATGAGCTAGCTACTAGATCAACGATAAAAAGGTAAAATATTGATTATAATGAAGAAAATAATAAATAAATTTAATTTAAAGAGTAATATTGTAACAATAATGTATTGATATTTTATTTAAGGCCAACATTTGCCTATTCAAAGGGCGTTTGATCGTTGATAATTTCAACTTTGAACTTTGTAATGTACGTGGCATTAAACACTCCCATAATATTGTTTATTCGAAACAATGAAACATTATATAATAATACCAAAGTTCTTTGAATAACAAAGAATTGGCTTTCGCTGGATAAAAGAAACAGAATTATAATCTCTAATACAATAAATAGGTATAATGACAGTTTTCGTGTGGTGACTGATTTATTATCCATAAGAAATGCAAGAACTTACAACAAATAAACATAATTATTTTTGTCGTATTACGTAGTATTACATTTATTACCTTTGATAAAACTGTGGAATATTAAAAACGCCGTCATTGATTAAAGAAAAATTCTTCATTAATACTTCAAAGAATTGATAGTTACAAAATACATTATTTATCCTGATAATCCAAATAAAGAAATTATGGCAATACATAAAGTTCCTGTTGTTAGACATCCTGTATTGGTTATATAATTGATTAATTTATTTCAATTCCTATATTTTTTAACTACATACAAGCTTAGCAAACGTCTAACGCCTGATAATTTTATATAGCACCTCTACACAAATGACTCGAAAATATGTTTTTTGTTTCAAAATTTGAAGATTATTTATTGCATTGATTTGTTAGTCCATCTCGATAGATTTAATCATCAGTAAAATTGCTGTTTTATAGTTTGAATCAAAAGCTTTTACAGGCACAGGGAAAGGGTCTTAGATCCGGTACAAAGTATACATTGTGTTTCCACTTCTTAAAATTTGAATATCTATAGGCGGAGAACCATCAGCTAGCATCGGATGTCCCATATCCTCTCAACCTTAATTTTTTTTCCTGATTTACTTCAAACTTTTATGCTTAAAAATTTTCATGTTTAATATTGCAAAATTGTTGCAAAAAAAGTTCTAGGATTTTCAGTCTCCAAATATATTTAAAAAATATATATAGAAAAACGACCATATGTGTTGTTTGATCATAGCGACCGTGTATCACATAGATTTTGTAACAGGCCACCGGAATAACACGTGTCTCAGCTTTTCCTATTCCTGCTCGGTCTGGTGCGGAGCCGGTATTGCAGAAAATGCGGAAGGGTATAGTGAGAGAGAAAACAGCCCTACCCAGTGCTTGAATTTTTATGTGTCATGTTGCTATTTATATAAAACTTACTATGCATATTTCAGATCAATTTATTATAAAACTATTATTTATTATTTGCAATAATACCTAAGAGTAACAATGGAAGTGTAAAGGAGGGCATTACTTTCAAAATATGTTTTTTTCCGAAAGTTAAGCGTCAATAGCATAGCGGTTTACGTGCCGCCTAGAAATGTAAAAGTCCCAGGTTCAATCAAGAGAAGTGTACAGGAATTCGTTAAAAACGAGGATTTTTGTGATTGATTTTGTAGTAAATTAAATAAACACAGTTGTTATAGCCACAGCAGCTTTAATAATTATGTTTATTTATAAACAGTAACTGTTGTGCTCTCTATATTTTCTATAATAAAAAACAGATGACAAAAACAGGTGAACAGCACGATATATTTAAAAAATATACTCGTAAATTTATAAAAATAGTTAAGGTAATTGAAACTGTGATACAAGACTTTATAAGGAACCTTTTTCCTATTATTCAAACATTAAATTAACAGGCACTGTCTACTCGAATGAGTTAAAATTTTTTAGTAACCGTCATGTTTGAAAATTTGAACTTAGCTTTTCACGTGCCTTATTTTTATAATTATGTGCTTTAAAGCTTTTCAGAATAAGATCCAAATTTACTTTTTGGAAGATTTGACGAACTATTTATAAAAATTGCATATTAATTGTAAATATTTATGCATTTAATGCATGTAATTCCTCAAACAGATAATTAATTAAAAGGCAGAAGTCAGACAGCCCAAAATAAATACATTAATAGTTCGTGTATCAAATTTTGTTTCGTTTGTGTTATCTATTAAGTTGCGTTAATTAACGCAATTTATCAGAGCCTATGCACTTGTAAGACCTTTACCAGCTATGCTCAGAACGTTATCTTTATTGTAGCATATTTGCAATGTCATTTATTTAACAAGCACCTATCTGGCAAGCTTAGAAAGCAAGCCATTTTCTGTGCCTATTCATTTATAAGAGAGACGCCCAAGGAATATCTAAAACCATCAAACTCATAAACAAGGGGCAGGTGTGTTCCTCCTAAGGCGTTAGTATTGTTGCGATCGTAGCGCTGTAATAACACTGGTCGTTTTTCGAAGCAATTTAACTAAAGCGCTTTTAAGCACTTTAAAATGTCACTGATAGTATGATTAAGTTAATCGTAACTTAATACTAGGAAGTGATCGTTAATCAATTTGATTTCGATCACTGTTATTGGACTGCTTGTAGCCTTTGGGTATTATTACTGATAATGAAGTTTGACATTGTATCTAAGTGTAATGGCGACATTTTGTTATATGTTTTACGAGAGTTTGTAGCGCATACCTTATTCGTTAACGTAACTTATTTCTTTAGGGTACTTTGAATAACTTAATATATTTTAATTAGGTATAAAACAATGTATATTGTTTTATACTGCACGATATTTTATATGTAATATATCGATATTTTACTTGACTTATTACAAAATGAATATAATTATTATAATGATTGTACCATTGCATGCGTTGCATTGCGTAATCATGCAGTCGAGTAAGTTGCTTTGATGAGAACTTTCTTCACTTATTCAATTGTCTTTATAAAGTTATAACAAGACATAAATTGATACTTATTTATAGATATAGAAATACTGAAAGCGTTGAATAGGAGAAGGGTATGCTGGATGTTTAGACGTTGGCGATAAATAAAGAACAATGGTCCTAAAACTTTGCATGTTGTCATAAAGAAAATAAATCGATTTATTACAAAATAAATAAATATGTTAAGTAGAAACAACTGTGCAACAAAAATAAAAACACTGTATTTATTATTTATTTCAAATTACATCAGTTAAAGGTTTGTATTAAAATCAAAATATAATCCTTGATGTCGAAATCAATTGATCAATTTGATGTTACACCATTGTACTACAGAACAAATGAAATTTATCAAACACTAATTAAAATCTTTAAAGTTTGAGAAGTTGTAGTCGATGTGCATGTGTGCAGTCACTTGCATTTATCTCTATGCACCCACCGTTGCACACAAACGCATTACCACGCTCCGCTACCCCCGTATATAAACCTAAGATTACCTATCCTTGAACTTCATTTCACCACTGCTAAGGCAACATAACAAACCCTTGACAATTTAAAAATACACCAGGCAATATTATAGTGCAAGGATTTTAGTGTATGTGTAAAATGTTGTGATTATATCATTTAAAAAAACTGTGCTTGTTGGTGTTCCTTTAAATTAAATAAAAAATGAAGACTATAATGCAAACGGTTAGTAATTTTACTTCTGTATATAATATAACGTATTTTATATATCATATATCAATTAACCTTTTAACTTGTATCATTTTTCATTTAACGTTTTTTTACTATATAGTTAGTTACCAATTGATTCAGAATGATATATGATAAGTTAATAAATTTGTTTATATAAAAACAAAGATTAATAATATGAAAATACATATAATTAAAATGATTTTAATTTTAACAAGAATAATATGCGTACGTGTTTCAACGTTGTAAATGATTATTTTCGATGTTGTTAATAAAATTAATGACATGTTAATTAAATTTCTAGCGATCGTTAGATAATATTCAATTCACGTTGAAAAGGTAAATTAATTAGAGACATCGTGACACCGATTAATGTTGGATACTTCTTGTACTCCTTTTATATTTTGTAGGTTATTTACCCGCAAAAAAAGGTAAATAATTAAGACATATGAAATTATTAATGACTTTCGGTGTGCTCAGAAAATCATTTATGAAAGTATAGCTTTCATTCATATACTGCACTAAATTGTTGAGCTCTATTTATATTGCTTTACTCTATAAACCTATTATTATATAATGAATATAAAAAGTTGAAGTGAAAATAAATATTTTTTAAAGAATACATAAAGATATACAATTTTAAAATAATTACAGTAAAAATAATGACCGCATGGAATTCTGGAAAGAATGTAAGCACCATTTCTCGTTGAACATAATTAAATAACTAATTATATTTATATGACTGTGTTGTAATTAAATATGTTGAAAATTTTAAAGGAATTTATATTTCGGCAACTATATCGAGACATAGTCTATATGTCTATATAAAAAAACACATTGAGATATGATTGTAATTTACTAAATATATCCTTATTTGAAAATATCAGTTCAGTATCAGACTCTCAAGAATTAGTACAACTTCAATAGGAAGTTAAGAATCATCTTAATTTCAGAGAGCTGTTAAAAGTTAATTGTATTAATTAGCGAGTATTTTTTATCTACTTCGGAGCGGAAGGATTAAAACAATAGACGGATATAAAAGTGGACGTCTAGCAAGTTATTCAATCTGATTATATTGTATACGTAAAATAACAGTGTTTTGTTTAGTAGGAAAAACGAGTTTAACTTTATACTTACGCAAAGTAATAGTACAGTCAGTAACATTCTGTGGAAGTCCCATTGTTAGGCTGTCACCTCTCTTTTTTTGAGGAGAAGGTTTGGACCTTATTCCATCACGCTGCTCCAATGCGGTGGATTACACGTGGGGCAGAATTTCAGTGAAATTAGACCTTTAACGGCAAGCGCGAGATTAATTATAAACACAAATTAAGTACATCAAATTACAGTGGAGCTTGCCCGGGTTTAAACCTACGATCATCGGTTAAGATACACGCGTTCTAATCACTGAGCCATCTCGGCTTTTACGCCAAAGGAACGATAATTTACCATTTGAATGCGTACTGTATACAAATAATGCATTAATTACCTCGTTAGTCTAGTGGCTAGATTACAATGCTCCTGACCCGTAGGATCCGAGTTCAAGTCTTATGTCGATCTAATGAAAAGTTTCTCAGTTATGGAGTGTTTGTTTGATTCAACGCATTCTAAAGTACTAGACCTGTTCTATTCGTTTTTTTTTTTGCTTAAATAAGTCAATTTATTAATAATATTACAGATGCAGATTATATAACTTCAAGTTGTACAACGAAATATTTAATGAATAAAACTTAATGCGGATATAACTGTAGACCAGTATTAGTTTGTACTATAATTAAAATTTTTGATTAAATGCAGTTAAAACACTGGTACAAATACATTATTAATAACACATAAGATATTAACAAATATTAAAATGGTAATAATGTTTTCCAGCTGTGTTTTTAATTCGTTAAAACATTCCATCATTAAGTAAAGTCACATTACGTCACGACCTGTCTATCCTATCTTTATCGATGATTGGAAAATAGATAATGTATACGCATTTGCAACGTTAAGAAACAAGTCGAGGCTGTAATGATACACAAAGTTTGTTCGGAAGTAGCACTGGAGATAAATTCTTGTTTATTTTTTATCTGTCCTATCTAACACTGCACATTTATTTTAAGTATATATTTTAAGTGAAAACTGATTTCATAGAAACCTCGAATTGTTTTTTTTTAAATAGAACAATACATCTGAATTGATGTAAAGTACTCACTAAATTATTCTTAAAAATTCAAATACCACATTTGAACACTTTGTAAATAACGCGCTTCTTTTTTTAACAACGCTCCTAACAATTTAAATAGACTTCAGTTTCCTTCAGTTCCATAATTGATTTAAACTTAATAATATGATTCAAGTGAAAATATATGTCGTATTAATATCATGATATATAAATAATTTATATTATTTCAATGAAAATATAAAAATGTTATTTAGAAAAGTTTGAAATGACATTTTAGTACCTTTAAATTAGGTTGTTAAGAAATTAATATTACTTATAATGTATGTACTATATATTATAATTTCGCATGATATGTCAATTTTACATTGCTACTAAATATCTTGGTATTAATTACGTATTGCCATAGGTAAAGAAAAATAAATGTACAACTAAATAATCTTACTTTAAATATGAAACTATAGTATATTTTATATTATTTGTCAAACTAAGTAAGAAAATGTTGCTTACCATTAAAATAAATCATTTACCATTAAAAAACGTTAAAACCCAGGTGGAAAATTGATGCATATACTTTCACTATATTACGCGTCACCATTATGCAACTTACCAAATTAGGCATAATGTTTTGTCCCGATTAGGAACAACACTATAAATCTTAGTTTTTATATAACAGTGCATTGTTCTCAAATGTCTCTACTTAAATATTTTAAATATTATTTTAACACAACAAAGACAACTTTCATTATTATATGGAATAAATAATAGAATACTTTTCGAAATTATTTACGTAATTTTTTTTGATTATCCTAGCCTTATTAAAATCGCTAACTTAAACACTTAAAACAACGAAACCAACAAAAAAGCGAAAAAATAAAAATGACAGAAAATGTAAAGTTAGAATTAAATATTCATATTAGTTGGCTGTATTTTATAAATGGTATATGAAAATGAAAAGTTTTTAAATTTTCCACGTCATACTGCTCACAACATGATTTTACAGTGTCACAACTTTCTTAAGAAATAGAGATTTATGTCATGTCATGAATCTTAAACTAGATAATATATACGCAATATTCATACATAATATATTTTCCATCCCATAGATCGTTATGTTGTTATTCATATTTGCGTAAGAATTTATAATGGTTGGTAAATTTTTAATATTTTATGGTAAACAGCTGGCTTAGTTATTTGCAATTCGGATCAAATTTGTAAAAAAATACAAAGATACTAAACCATTCACGCGTGCTGCACTATCATGTTACGTGGTTGTAAAAATTTAGATTTCATTTGCTTGATTAAAATTTCACTTAGTCCTATTGTTTTATTCCTAAAGTAAGAAATAAAGTAACAGTAATTTTCTCGTTGTTTTCGTGCCTTATGTTTTTTTTGCTCAAGAAATAGTTAGTATTTTCATTAATTGTAAATAGTTAATCGATTATTACTAAATGTATTACTAAAATATTTATGCGCAGTTCGTTAAAAGAATTATTAATTTTATTTGTGTGCTAACATTAATTACTTATTTAATAATACTATACTATTCTTTCTATTATTAGCGCAAATATTTCTATAAGATATTTCAACTTAAATTCATAAAACTAATCATTCTATGTAAGTGATAATTCAGCAACTTCGTTTTCTAAAAGTTATAATTGCTGTAAACATTCCACACATCGATATAATAAAATGAACAATTAATATAAGACACAATTAATTTTCGAAAAATATAAATTCAATAATTGCTATATAATATTTTAACAGACTAATATTCGAAGTTACTAAAATGCGGTATACGGTTTTTATAAGCAAACTTTATTCTTATAAGAAATCTTAACCAATAAATAATAAATATAGTATACATGTATATAAAACTTTTAACTTGTAAGGCGTTTCCAAGCAAGCTTTAGTATGAAATTATATATTATACCACATAGTAGCAGCGCTTCGCTGTTTCACCCGTTTCAAAATTCAACTAGTGATGTAACACAGCGTGGTTGTCATGTTCTTGTATAATATAAATTATGATAATTCAGTTGCATATTATGTCGCGTTAAAGTAGTTGTAAATTATAAACGCTTTCCCTGTGTCCCGGTCGTGACCAGTTGAACCAGCAATGGCTAGAGAAAACGATTCCACATAGTGTATATATCAGATCCACTCGTCGCAACGCCCTTTGACTCCGGATTGTTTATCCTTCAATAGGCTTGCGAATTTGACCTTTGTACTTTCTATGGGAAATTTACTGTGGGATGTATCGGATGAAAGCAATATTGTTACATCGATTAAGAAATATACTCACTGTGAATATTATTACTAAGACGTTGGTTCAATTGTTATTAATAATACGGGTAGAGTAAGGATTTGCATAAGAGGTTTATATTGAAGGACAATTTATTGACGAAAAAAAAATCGGACCATAGCCTTTGCTAGCTTACGCAGAACATCGCCATCACAGTCAGATGAATAGTCTAGCATAGATGATTAAAAAATAAACACGAAAATATTAATATGCGATTAATGTGTCAATGTACTGATTTAAAGTACAATAACTTATGTTAATTGTATTTATTAAAATATAAATGAATATTATTTTAATATTTAAAAAAATCTACCTCCTTTATTTGTAGTTGGATATATTTTTGGGAAAAATGACGTATAGTAATTGTTGCACCTTTTATATTAGTTTATTTTATATGTTTTATATGCTCAGTATCCACCTACATAAACAAATAGGTGGATTGGTATGGTAATCAATAAATTAGGATTCAGTTAAATTAGATGAATAACAATATCACATTAATAAGATTTTCTTTCCAAATAAAAATAAATGATCTTTTAATAATCGCTTTATTCCGCGTAAATAATACCACATATGACAATTAAAATTAATAAATATAAAATAATTGAAACTTATAAACGAAAATAATTATGTAATTTGAAATTTAGTTTTGAAATAATGCATAAACGAGTGTTATTTATAGTATGAGAACAGCTGCTGTTTGTATAAACATGTATGTATAAGATATTATGACATAACTTTCATATTAAGCCATAAATCTAAAATAAAATATGCGGCGTAAAATATTCCTATATACTTACTAAGATAAATTTAATAACTTAACATAAATAGTAGGTACTAGTTGAAAAATATATTGCCATTAATTAATATATTCTTCGTATACAGACGTCCATACATCTTCGGTAATTCTCACGATGTCTTCAGCCATCGATAACGGTACTTAAAAGGCAGTATCCAAAGGAAATATTTATTATTATACACTAGCCGTGCGATTCTCGAAGGTTATCTGCTGCCCTTTCGCTTTCTTCATGAACACCGTAACTAATGGCCGCTAAAGGAAATAATTTGATTTTCAGTAGTTTCACTTGATGTCTTGATCATGATAGTTTGATTGATAAACGATTTAATATACATATAGTTTTACTTCATTACTTACATAACTGATGTTGTTTTTGTTTTAAAAGTAGAAGATTGGATGTTGTTTTTTTTTTTTGTTTTGAAACTACAAAATTATTGCGTATGTTTTAGTTTTGTTTTTTGCGTATACCTTAGGATTGCCTGCTTGGGAACACTTTTAGTATAAAGCACAATTGTGTCTATATATATAAATAAAAATAGCTTGCTTTTGTTAACTTATAGTTAATGATTATGTATTTATTTATAAAGCTTAGTATGATTTTAATTGTAGATTTCTTAAATAAGCATTATTGTGAATTGTTCGTCATATGTCACAATATAACACTGATACTACTTCTATGATTCTTGTAGGATTCTTTATTTATATATAGTATTGAGGAATATAGTAAAAAAACTTTCTACTACAATTATAACAAGACAATCGAATAACGTTGACGCATTAAGAGACCAACTACTTGTATTATAATCATTAAATATTTTTAATATCTGTTTCAGATATGGCTGCTAGTCACAATTGTGATTATTAATAGAGTTTACTGTCAAGATGGATACAGTGACCAAGACTATTATCGGCTACAGCAATACTCTAATAATAATGCTCAGTCTGAGGCTGTCACCGGTTATAATACTAATATTATGCAAAGAGAACCGCACAGTCATTCAATGACTTCTACTGGTGTACAATATATAAGCGACGAGAACAACAATGGTGATTACAGTCGAGGAGATCGTAGTAAAGGTAGAAAAGTTTACAGGATAAAAAATCCATTTCAACAACAACAAGAGGAAGACAAGCCTTCTCAAGATACCGATAGCCAAGACAGCGAAACCGGAGCTAGTAACCAGTATACGGGTATGCAATATTCCTTACCACCTGAGGATTTCTTGCAAAGAATGCGAGCGGAAAATCAATACCACAATCAACAACAGTTAAGTACTCCAGTCTCTGCGTCACCGTATACGGCTACTCCACAACCGCAATATCAATACTCGACAATTCAGCCTTCGAATTATGATATAAATCAACAATCTAATCAGATATCATCCTTAGAGCCGAAAGCATATACACCAGTGTATCAACCGAATATAAATACATTTCAGTATGGTAATCAAAATTTATATAATTTGGATAATGCACACAGCACACCCATTCCACCTTACATGTCTACTCCGTTACCGAATACTCAATATTTAGGGACGCCAGTAAATACCTATGTTTCTAGTTCCTCTCCAATATATCTGTCTAGCCCTCAAAATGTTCAACAGTATGTTTCTTCGCCTAACACAAACACTCAAGCTGGGGTTGTGGATTACAATAATAACAGAGTAACTACTATAGGAAGCAACTATGAAACTAATAATGATGTAAATAAAAGAAGGCAAATTGATCATTATGACAATTCTAACAATGGAGTAAGATATCCTACAGTTCAAAATCAATATCAAAATGATTATACGCCATCAACAGTCTCACCTACTTTATCGACTTATTCTGATTCTTGGCAAAATTCTTTGAACACCGGCTATAACGCATTGTCGAAATCTGAAAATGAGTACCTGCAAACGCAATATCAAAATTTAAGATATAATAATAACCAGAAAGACAGGCAAGAAACAACCGCCGATGTTTCTAATGGTGATACACATCGTATCGGCAGTATGACCTCAGCCAATAATGTATTTTTGAATTATATTCAACCTGATTATCAATTTTACAGCAACGTTAAAAGCCAAAGTAGGGATTCTGAACCAGAAACAAGTCAATCAGAAGTTTACTCACACGGTGACTATGGATGGAAATTATCGGATAAAAAATCTTCGTACGAGCCAGAAATATCTAATAAAAATAATTATTTTAAATATCAAATACATAGTGTGCAACCGGACTCTGGAGCGGTAAGCCAAGTGAGTTTTCAAATGGATTCTAGCAAACCATATAATTATGAACCAAATGCCAAGCCAGTGACAGAAAATAAAATAGAAGCAGAAGAGTTTGCTAGAGCTGCAGCAAAAGCACACGAGAAATATAAACAACAAATAGAAGCTGGTAAATATCTTTCAAACTCCCAATATAACAGTAATGTTTTAAGCAATTCATTCGGTGTCGATTCGTATTATAATAATGATAATACGAAACAAAGTAACAAATTGTATAATTCTAATGTTTATGGAAATTCACAATCCGAGGCCGTTACTTCATCTCCATTTTATTACATAAATTCAAGGGATACCTTAGATAGTAGAACAAAACAACCTTTTGATCACGATAAAGCTTTAAAAAATATCGTCTCCATTGACATGTCCAATGTTGTTCAAAATTCAGATACATCTGTAAAGACTGATACAGATCCAAGTAACAGATTTAATTTTTATGGACACAATAAAGACGCTGAAGAACAAAACTTTAAACAGTATTCAAGACCGGCCGATTCGTTTTACGGCGATAAAAATAGTCTTTACGCAATAAAATCAAAACCAGATGATTATATAAGTTTGGATAAACTGAAACAGTTAGAATATGGAAAGCATCAGTTACCCGAATCGTTTTATAACCTTGGTTCAGGAAACAAACGTTTTATAGATGAAATGACACAAAACTTTGCAAAGCAAATATCAAATAATCAACAGGACAACGGCCAATCATCAGCAAGTATTAATCAACAAGGAGTACAGCACTCTCAAATATCATCCGATATTGCCAATATATTAAAATTTAATGATATACCCTACCGCCTAACACAAAGCTTTAATTCTAACTCTCAATATCTCAGGAACAACAACTTTGATCAGGGTAGTGTTCCATCACCTTTACCTGTACGAATCAATCAAAACGTGGACGATCATCACATAGATGTTACAGCAGAAATTCTTAGTAAATTGATGGCAAATAATAAACCAACTAATTTTAAAATTAATAGACCTGATACCGACTCACAGTCTGGTAATTTAATATCAACGATAAATGGTTATAAGGTTGCTAATCCATTCAACGTAGACCTTAAATTGGTTGCAGACATGTTAAAAGGGAAAGCAGCCGTTGATGAGAGTCAGATGACTTCATTTAATAATAAGCCTTTACCTATGAAATTAGATATTTCGCAATTACAGCAACTTCTTCAGCTTAAAAACGAAAATAACGCTCTGGCCCTTAACAATGGTCTTAGTTCATTGACTAATTCCTTTTTTGATATTTATAATAGTGGGCGATCTCCTTACCAAGGAGTTAAATACTCACGTAGTGAAGAAGAACCAGAAAACATTCCAATAGCAGACTCTTCAAATAATCATCCAATAGGAGCAGTTATAGAACAAGAGGGTGTAGTTGATGGAGAGATAATATCCGATGGATCTGAATCGGCTGAGGATAATATATCATCAAATTTAGATAATGATAGACCGAAAAACGCTCTTAACTCTGGTCAAAGAGGTTTAGGGGACAGGCATAGGCAAATGAGTACATACTCTAGTCGTTATTTCTATAAAAGGAAATATCCTAAGTCAGAATTTGAGGAACCTTACCCACTTCTTAAGCCCCCACCTCCTCACTCTTCACGCCATCGTCAAGTACAGAAAGGGGAAAAAAGCAGACGACGACGAGTGACAAAACCGAAAATGCTAAGAGTTTTTAAAACTGAACCTTTATACGAAGCTGGTACATCTATAGACGATGATATAAAGACAACGCATTTGAAACATGTACATGTAATGGCAGAGGATAAATCAGATACAGTCAATGAAGAAGAGACGATCTAGGTCGTATTTTTTGTTTTAAGAATTTCTAAAAAACTTGGATAGTTTATGTGTAGCTAGAATTTCTGTTTTCTTTATTATATTTAGAATATTTTAACATGTAATTACTTTGTTTTGAAAAAAAAACTTGATAATTGAAGTTTTGAACCAAATTTCAGTAGGCATGATCGGAGAGAAAAGTAGTAGTGCAAATCTATAAAATGTTTTTGTAAGCTTATCACTGTTATATAATTGCATTTTTTTCTTTAAAAATATTTTAAGGCATTTTAGTATATTATTAAATTTAAATATAAGCTATTTGGTGCTACAAATATAACAATAGCAACTCATAATGGCATTTATTGATTTATCGACACCGTTTTTGATGTAAATACGTAGAATGTAAGCTTAGATTATAATACATTTATAAAAAATATAAATTTTAAATTTACCATAATGTAAATATTTAAAATGATTAATGTATAAAATATATTTTAATTGTTATTGTGATGAATTAAATTGTTATACGTTAATGTTTATATTAAGTTGTTATTAGTATTAAAAATATGAAATCACCATTAAGCTATTTTATTATAATTGAATGAGTCTAAACAAAAATTAATCACACTTTATAATATCAGTTTTAGTAGAATAATTAATTAAATTAATACACATACTTTCCCATATATCACGCAAGATATTAATCGTTAGCTAATAGCTGCGCTTGCGCAGGCTGAAAAACGTGACAGCACGATGTCCATCATTTTCTCTTCTAAACATTTCATAGATTTCACTTAATTCTATCGGTCAATTATAAAGATTAATATTCCAAGATCATTGTTACGTCATTAAAACGTAACATGTGATGGCAATATTTAGGATTATGGAAATATTTTTGACGATTCAAATATAAAAGATATAACGTTAAATATATATGTTTTGTTCAAAATGCTTAATTTCAAATTATGTATTAGCTCTCTCTCGTTAATATTTTAGCAGATGTTTATTTATTTTATTGGGAATATAATATCCGCTATTTAGTTATTAAAATAATTAAAAAATATTGTGTACTTTAATTTCCATTTATATTTAAGGTTATTTGAATCCATGATTCATATATTCTGTAATACTTATTACAGTACATACTCAATCACATCTTAGAGTATATTAAGACGCTATGTAATAAAGTGCGTGTGTCGTCTCGCTTTCTTAATGCATGTACTGCAGTTGAATGCGTTAGCCACTAAATATATTTGCTCTTATTAAGACAGCTCATTTATGAAACTGTCTGAAAAGTATTTATTCAAACGTTGTGATAAGTAAACTAGATTTAGATCATATCTTAATTTTCTTAGAATGTTTTTTGTTTCAATTAAGGATATTCAGTAATTAATAAATATTTCTTAAGTCATATTTTCAACTACAAAATAATAAGCTACAAACAGAAACATGTTCTGACTGAAATGTAATATATTTTAAGTATATACGTGGATAAAATAAAAAAATGAGTCATCAATAGACATCATTCGTACTTGGTCACTCTTCATGTATTTGTTATTTATAAAAAGAAAGCTAAACTAAAGCTAAACTAGAGCATTAACTTCAGTTCAATTATGTAACTCATAATTCCAATCATATCAAAAGTGTGTGTCATGCGGGAAAAGATGTTAAGGCTTTGGAATGTGGTGGCCGGTAAGAAACTTACAAACTCGTTATTCATAATATTTTCTATCGTTTGCATAATAAGTAGTAAATATTCTTAAAATTCTGTAAAAAGCATATTATACCTACCGATACTTAACGTATTTTTATCATTTAAAGCACACTGGTTTATTTATTTACATTAATCGCACGCGCTTTCCTCACCTAGTTAACTTATTAAGCAATAGATATGACACTGATGCGCCTATGCTTTTTTTTGGGGCACACGTTAAGTAACCGGTAATAGAATTAATTTAGATAATTTTATATCCGTTAGAAAAGGAAAGACGATCGTAACCTGTTCTTTGCACTCGATTTCTATCATTTTAAAACAAGATATAAACGACTCAACTATATAAATATGATGGAAATAGCCGAAACTACGCAAACAAGCCCAGCTTGTTGTGGAATACACAACTTTATTAGTGGCCAGCTGTTAGCTAAACAATATGGCTACCCTTGTGAGTCTATATAAAAGCTTATGATGATTTTATATATATTTATTTTTTAATTTTGATCGTTAATTATTTATTATCTTTTTTACAGACGAAATTGACAGCCTTAGCTATCCTTGTGAATAGCTGCTATGCAGGATTTTTACATGGACACAATCATCATGAAGAACATAACCATGGTTACCCAGCGGCGCAACTTTCTAGCTTATTTTCAGCATCTTCTTCAAATTCCTTAGCATCATCAAGCTTTTCTCCTAGTTCATTCCCAGTTGGATCTCTACCATCTGCTACTTATTCTGGTGACAGTTTCATAGGAAGTGGTCCCTCGGACCATAGTGGACTCGGACATGTAGAAAGTGGTCACTCAAGTGGATTAGATGCTGGTCTTATAGGTCATTCAAGTGGATTAGATGCTGGCCATATAGGCAGTGGTTACTCCAATGGATATGACACTGGCCTTATCGGAAGTGGTCACTCAAGTGGACTCATTACTAGTCTTGGCGGCAGTGGTCATTCAAGTGGATTCAGTACTAGTCTTGGCGGAAGTGGTCACTCAAGTGGATTCAGTACTAGTATTGGCGGAAGTGGTCAATTAAGTGGATTCGGTGGTGTTAATACTGGTTTTGGTACAGCGGGACTTACTGATGTTTCTGTTGGCAGCAATGGATTTGGATCAGGTTTGGGTGGTGCCAATTTTGCTGCACCAATTGCGGCTGGAGCTGCTCTTCCAGGATCAGCAATTTTTGGAAATGATGCACCTCCTGCAGGACCAAAAGCTCCGGTTATCACTGAGATTCATGGTCTAGCCAATAATAATGGTGCTCCCACAAAATACCGTGTTCGCGATGAACCTTACCAAGTATATCGTGAGGTAACACACAGAGTTCCCAAACCCGTTCCCGTACCAGTACCTCAAACTGTTCAAATTCCTGTACCACAGCCCTACCCCGTCCAGGTTCCTGTTGTGAGAAACGTCCCAGTTCCAGTTGTTAAAATCCAGCACGTGAAAGTTGACAAGCCCGTACCTTACCCTGTAGAAAAAATTGTAAAAGTTCCAGTCGAGAAAGTGGTTCATGTGCAAGTTGACCACCCCGTGCCAGTTGAGAAAGTCGTCGAAGTACCCATTGTAAAACTGGTCAAAGTGCCAGTTCATGTCACGAAACATTACCCAGTGCCCGTTTTCAAGACTGTTCATCACAAGGCCCATGCCAGCCACGGGCACAGTCACGGCCCCAGCTACGGA
This sequence comes from Nymphalis c-album, assembly GCA_963151315.1. Lineage (NCBI taxonomy): Eukaryota > Metazoa > Arthropoda > Insecta > Lepidoptera > Nymphalidae > Nymphalis > Nymphalis c-album. Next base: position 4,290,291 of record OY720601.1, read on the forward strand.
CATGGCCACAGTTACGGCTACGGTCATGGCCACGGACACGGATTGTCCCTCTGGTAAACCAATAGTAAGAGTTATTAAATACAAATGTACATATCTCATTCGCAATGCAACCAACTGTGGTTTACTTGTAAATATACGTCATGTCGTTAGCTCATCGAGAGGCTGCATCGTAGGGTGATAACTAAGTCATTAATTTAGGTAAATGAATTGTGGGTTTAATTTTTCGTTTTGTAAATAGTAATATAGGTTTTATTACTTTATTAAAACGATAATCCAAAGATCCAAAGCTTTTATTTATCCCTTATTATATTTTATACTATCCTTTATCATGTTTTAATTATTCAAGTTTGCAAAATGGTATTTATTTTCTCAAATATTTTAATAAATATTACAATATATTTTACATACTAGTAGTAAAGAAATTATTTTATAGTTGCCTTATAATTGCAAAGTTTCGAATTTACTTGTTTCGCTATTTGTGTGACAATATTTTGAAAAGATATCTATAAGCTAAACTAAATTAACATATGCAGGTTTGACAATACTCATATTCCAGGACTTTATATGACACAACTAGCTGGTAGGGCTTTATGCAAGTCTAAGTAAGTACCATCAGACATGCTACTGCTAAACACCACAAGCAATACTAAGTATTGTTGCGTTCCAGTTTGATGGTCGAGTAATTCATTGTATTTACAGTAACAAGGGACAAAACATTTTTGTTCACAAGGATGGTGGCCTACCTTTAACATAAAACACAATAGTGCAGTAATTTTCGAGCATAAAATGAAATGTAAACATAAATCAATCTCACGAAACAGAACTTCTGTATAAATTATAAAAACCTTGATCAATTTTAAATTATGATAAAATTATGATTTATCATTGAAAGACCTGCAAGCACTAAAAATGAAATAATCATAATTATTATACGTATACAAAGTTTTTGAAGTTCATATATACATATTATAATAAAATGTCATAGCAATACATTGAACATTTTTGAATGGGATTTAAAATAAATTTATATTTTAACAATTCTATTATTTTTCACTTACAAACATTCATACTATTTATTATTATTTATAAATAGCATACAAGACTATAACTCCATAATTAAACAGTAAAAGAGGAAGTTTTAATACTGGGCATCAAGAGGAAGATATGCTTATATATTATTCATCATAATATGAATATAATCATTGTAAATGTAAAGTATGTATCCTTAAAGAAATAAATAAAAATATTGATTTTATTAATACATCTATAGGTACACACAGGGCCGGACCGTGAGTTTAGGGGGCCCTGGGCTAATACTACTTAGAGCCCATCTAGTTACTCAAAATATAGAAAAAAATGAGACAGTAGACTTGATTAAATGAATTGAATGGGTTTGATTGATCGCAGGATTCGTAGGGCTGCAAACCATACGAACTGTCACACAATGTCACACACACTTCACTTGGTGGTAGAGCTTTGTGCAAGCTCGTCTGGGTAGGTACCACCCACTCATCAGATATTTTACCGCAAAACAGCAGTACTTGTTATTGCTGTGTTCCGGTTTAAAGGGTGAGTGAGCCAGTGTAATTACAGGCACAAGGGACATAACATCTTAGTTCCCAAGGTTGGTGGCGCATTGGCGATGTAAGAGATGGTTAACAGCTCTTACAACGTCAATGTCTATGGGCGTTGGTGACCACTTACCATCAGGTGGCCCATATGCTCGTCCGCCTTCCTATGCAATAAAAAAAAAAACTGTTTAATTGAATAAAATTATCGATTATTTTGCATTATTGTCTATATTTTAGTTTGGCTTGACTTAGTTGGGGACCCTTGAATCCACTGGGCCCTGGGCTGAAGCCCAAAAAGCCATACGTCCCTGGGTACACAGCAACAGCGGCTACACACCTTGAAAGCTTTCTAACATGACAATTCAAAATAACACACAGGCTTTTACTGGAGTAAATAATTTTCAAATAAAAAAAATATTTTTTATTTATTTTTGTATCCTTATTTTATTTCACAGTATTAATATATTTTTAGTTTGGCTGAAAAAATCAGTTCGAGTTATTAGCAAGACTGATGCTTTATTTTCTTTAGACAGTATACACTGTTTATATTACTATTATATAAATTATTTATCTAAAAAGTAAACTAAAGTGGTAGTCCGTATATACCGTATTGCTCGACCAAGAAATTTTCTCCTCATACGGAGATATTTTGAAGCTTATATTATACTACCTCTGCTCCAATGATGCTGAATGATGATTATGATGATGATGATGTGTAAGCAATTAAGTCTTAATAAATAAAAAGTATTGATTGTATTAGCATCTCTAAAAAATAAATTACGATAATCCCAAAACGAGACGCTTATTAAGAAAAAAAATCCGCTAAATTGTATTACAAAATATGTGATTTCCCTTCTAACATATGATTAAGTGCAAAAAACCTCGTAGCATTATATAATATTAATTGATGATAAAAGTTATTTAGGACAATTATTTTAATAACTTTGTAATTACATTCATTTCCTTTTTTAAGATATATTAATATATTTTTTTCGTATATATGTTCTACGTTTTTATTCAATAAATAATGAGAGTTTAAAAATTATTATCATGTTAAAAGTTTAACAAAACACAGCTTTCTATTTTTATTTTTTTACCCTTAATAGCTCAGCGTTTGATCGTTGTCTTCGACACGGTCTAAGATTTAGAATGCTTGCCTAGAAGACACCTGATTACTCTAAATTCGAAGCCACTGACGTTGTTCCTATCGGGATATACAGACTCAGGCAAATTTCACAGTTTAGCAGTAAGAATGATAAAGGTGGATTCGACGTTCGTAGCCGGGGACTATTCACTGTGTACCAATGGCGCTTTGGTCACATTTACCCTGGCCTTTCGATAGTAAAAGTTTATAGTAAATTAATGCATTTTTATTTATATATTTTTTTATTTATATATGTAAACGTGTTCTGGAGTGGAGACCACGCCTTGGCAAGCGAAGCGTAGGATGCCCTCCGGCTAGGTGCAGTGACGATATACGCAAAGTGCTGGCAGTTGATGGTGATTGAGTGCTGAAGATCGAGCTCAGTGGCATTCCATTGGAGGGGCCTATGTCCAGCAGTGGATAACAAAGATATGATGATGATCATAATATCTAAACAAACTAACGGGAAAAATAAACACCAGTACTAGGTTATGCTTGCAATGTCAAAGGCTTTCATATGAATTATATATGCATCATTAATATCAAGATTAGCTTAAAAACTTCTTAAAAATTGAATATTATTCGAAATAGATAGAATGCAAATGTATAGTTTTCCACTACGCTTTTCCTTTGAAGGTTCATTTAATCATTTAATCATTTATTTAAGCATCATATTATTGTAACATTAACAAGAAGTGAACGATAATAACTGCTATAGTGTAAAACTGTGGTGCAGTTATTAACGCCCGCCAACAAAGCGACATTGCTCTATTTTTAAAAATTAAGTTGCACAAATTAATTTAAATTAACAAAATATATATAAAAAATTAAATACAAAATAGAATTAAAATTAACAGATTACAGATTAATAATATTTCAAACAAATTCAACAAATAATAATCTCTGATCTAGGCAAAAAACATTGTAAGGATGAAAATGTATTACTATTTGTGTATGTACTTAATTTAATAAGTTACATTATTAAACAAATAAAATAATATTTATTGTAAAAAATAATAATAATAATAATAAAAGAATAATAATAATGAAGCAAAATGATTTCAAATTCAAAAAATATATAATCATGTTATTGTAATATTAATAAATAAATAAAATAAGGGAAGGTAGGGGGTAAAACTTCAGATTAAAGGTTTAATTAAATTTTCAGTCTCATCATAACTTAAATTAAGGAGCCACTTAATTACTTGAATTTTACATTGAAAAAGGTTTAGTGAATAAATATTTATCTCTTTATTTATTCTATTGTACAATACTGAACTGAGGTAGATGTATTGTTGGCCTGTCAAGAGAGATACGCGTGATATAGTCTTGCAAACTCGATCAGCTCTACGCTTATTGTGAGCAAGTCTAGGATCGAAGGACATATGTGCATGCTTCCGCAGAATAGTCATAAGAATATAAGTTTGACGCACAGTATGCACCTTGCATATGCGGTACAGAGTCGAAGTGGGAAAACGCATAGGTTTTGCAATCATAACCTTAAGGATTAATCTCTGTGCTCTTTCCAAACGAAGCATTATTGTCTTGGCAGCACCACCCCACACTGTAATGCAGTAAGAAGTCACCGATTGAACAAGGGCGAAGTAAATTGACTTCAGAGTGTTAAAACCAACAGATGTTCTCAGTCTCCTAAACACATAAGTAATCTTCCTCACACGTGATATCAGAGATTCAATATGTTCATTCCAACTAAGATTTTCATCAATTGTCACTCCTAAATACTTAATATTTTTAGTACGAGACACATATTCACAGCTACAGGGAACATTGTACTGGAATTCAGAGCATTTGTGAGCAATTAATGAAAAAGTTAAATCTAAATTAAGTGTTAGTAAATTACAGGATAGCCAATTCATTACCACAGCAAGAGCGGATTCAGCCCTCTCTCGTGCCTCAACCCAAGTGTCACCATGAACAAGTAGAGATGTGTCATCGGCATACATAAGATTTTACAATTAGGTATTTTAAGCCTGCATAAGTCATTGACATAAACTATAAACAAAGTTGGCCCTAATACACTGCCTTGGGGGACACCAAAAGGTTGATGAATAGGTTTTTTTTTTTTGCATAGGAAAGCGGACGAGCATGTGGGCCACCTGATGGTAAGTGGTCACCAACGCCCCTAGACATTGGCGTTGTAAGAGATGTTACTATCGCTTACATTGCCAATGCGCCACCTACCTTGGGAACGAAGATGTTATGTCCCTTGTGCCTGTAATTACACCGGCTCACTCACCCTTCATACCGGAACACAACAATAGCAAGTACTGCTGTTTTGCGGTAGAATATCTGATGAGTGGGTGGTACCTACCCAGACGAGCTCGCTCAAAGCTCTACCACCAAGTACACATGTGGCACAATTTTATCCATAATTTTCAGGGTTCTTCGCAATGTTTTCCGATGCTTATCCGGCTTGAACCCGATAAATCTTTATTTTATAAAAAAAAATGCTTGTATTTATACATGTATTTTAACAAATTGAACTTTCGTGTTTATCGATAAAGAAATTAATAAAGGTCTAACGACGAAATATTTCATACAATTTATACATTATACATATAATACATTTTCCAATTAATTGTTTTCAAAGAATGTGTATTGTCTTAAAAGAGTAAACTTTTTTAGAATCGTACTTTTCATTTTATGTTTACTAGTTTTCTCTGAATTTTATGAGACAATTTATTTGTGTATATATGTTATAAAGTGTTTGTTGAGATGGTCGAGATCTATTATCTATGAAATACTTAAAACTGGTCGAACAGGCTTATTATTACGAAACTTTCTTAGGACCGCGATATAAAAATATATTCTCGTTACAATTACGTAAAGCTAGTGACACAGAACTTCTCCGGAAATAACTCCAAATATCGGTTAGATTATCCACAGACCAGGTGAAACTATTTGGAACCAGTTTTCATAAATTATACTTAAGTTATGTAAGAAAGGTATGAAGGTCGGAAATTGGTTACATCACGAAATATGCCATCAGACGTGAAATCAATTAAAATGTAATTCAATGAATATAGGTTAAATGTTAATTTTATAGCATGTTACTGAAATGACAATAATTTATGCAATCTTCTTAGAATGTAATATAATAAAGGGCCACGGGCAAAGTTAAAAGATTTTTAAGTTAATAATTTTGGAACTCACATATTTTAGAGTTCAATCACAATAAATATAGTAGCGAATTAATGATTAATTATGGAACTTATCTTAACATCTTAACAAAAGTTATTATAGTTTTACTATTTATATTTATTTTTGTTTCCGATGAATATTTGTAATACGTATTTTTTAAGTTTTTTATTTCCTATTTTGATTTAGCATATTATAAATATAGATAACATATGACGCTACGACACACGTTCGACTAATTTATTCATAGGCGTTGTACCAAAATGGCGACGTCTATGACCACTATAAATATGTGGTTACGTTACGGTATCAAATCACAAACTTTCCGAAGTCGGAACAAACAACAACAACCTTTTTTTGGCTGGCTTTAAGCGTTTAGCTAATAGCCATGGTGTATGTTGTAAGTACTTCAGATTATTTAGCAAGTATATACAACAATGTAACTGAAAACGTTGGGTTTAATTTTATATATAATTGTTTCAGGTCAAAGCAGTTTTCCTGTCAGCACTAGTGTATAGTGCTGCAGCTGGTATATTGACTGGTAAACACGATCATGATTCATATGTAGAATCAGCACTTGGTGCACCATCTGCCTCTTACGGTGCACCCTCGAATTCTTATGGGCCACCTAAGTTATCAGGATCTGACTTCAGTGCAACAAATAATGGCGGTGGTTTCCATGAACATCACGTTAGCGGACACATTGGTGACAGCGCTTCATTCGGCGGCAGTGGATCTGCCATATCAAGTGGACCTTCTTTTAACAGCGCCGATTTTATCAACAGTGGCTCATTTTCAAGTGGTACAGGCAGTGGCAGTTCCGCTTTAATCAATGATATTGGAAGCTCCGGCTCACTTGTAAGCGGTGGAGATTTAGGTGGCCCCGCTTTTACTGGAGCGTCAGGTTTGGATAATAGTGGAACTAGTTACAACGACGCTGGATTGAATGGTCCTTCTTTTACTGGGCCAGCTATTGATGGAGGATCAGTCGGTAGTTTGGGTGGTTCAAGCCTATCAGGTGGAGACCTTGGCGGCATCGGAGGTGGACTAAATGGTGGTGCACTTGCTGTATCTGGAGAACCTAGAGTTATTGGAACTTCGGTTTCAGTAGGCCGCCCTATAGCTCAGGCTTCAAGATATGAATTGCAATCTGTTGTGCAAAATGTCGTCCGTCGCATTCCAGTCGAAGTAACACGTCACATTCAAGTTTCTGTGCCCCAACCTGTCCCAGTTCCCGTGCGCCAAGAAGTTAAAGTTCCCGTTCCACAGCCCTACCCTGTCCACGTTGATGTCGTCAAACACGTACCGTATCCAGTATACAAAACTAAACATGTTGAGGTAGAGAGGCCAGTCCCCGTTGAGGTTGTAAAACATGTACCATTTGAAGTTATTAAAAAGGTTCACGTACCAGTTGAGAGACCTGTAGAAGTAATAAAGAAAATCCATGTACCAGTCGAGAAACATGTTGAGGTCCCAGTAGCGGTTTGGAAACCTTATCCGATCCACATCATCAAACACGTCACTCATTACAAAAAGAAGAGCTGCTGTTGGTGAAATAAGTCATGATCGTGCCAAATAGTCAAATATAGTTGTAAATACATTAGTCATTAGATGTACATATGTATAATAGGTAAAATAAATGTCATATTTTTAAATAATTATTTTATTTTATTTTATACTTTTAACAATAAAACTTTCTAAAACCTAACAATATTAAAAGCAAAACAAAGCCTTATATAATATCCCGGGAATATTGAAAAACCTTGAATTCGTTTTTTAATGATGATTTCCTATTTGTTACCTCAGATAGCGGTAAAACTTATGAAAAGTTTAAATGATTTTGAAAAAATAAAGAACAAATTATACATTGAAACACTACCCTAAAATAAACACAATGCTTCCTTTTATATTTTTTGCTATCTTTTAAAGATTTACCGTAAAATATACGAAGAAAAATAAAAATAGTTTTGGTTTTGAAAACAAATAGTGCGAATAATAACTAAAAAAACGCAGTTATTTTGAAATCACAGACAGATAATTTATTTTAATTTATTTTTATAGATAAACATGATATGTAACACAAGATTAACATAAAACTTCAATCAATGAACACCATTATGCGGATATATTATCATCCTACATAAAAGTAAAAGTATTCATAATATTTATGGTAATGCCCTCTGAGAGTTATTAATCGGTAATTTTTTATGACAATATTGTCTAAAGATTATTTAATCATACGAATTATTGTCCGTGTAGGGCTTATATAATTTACTTTTTCTATAAATTAGAACTTATCTAATATTTAAATAATACAAAACAGTGTTATGTAATAATTGATTTTAAAAATTCAAATTGATAATAATTGTCACAGAAGGAAGAATTTATCACATAATAGATATAATCTACTTTATATATAAAGCTTTTGGGCTAAACTTTTTTTTTATAGTAAAGGTAGGCGGACGAGCATAGGCCACCTGATGGTAAGTGATCACCATCGCCCATAAACAGTGGCATTGTCATTTCTTAACAAAAAACATTGTCAATCTGCCACCAACATTGGCCTTAGATGTTATATCCCTTGTTCCTGTAATGACACTGGCTCAATCACCCTTCAAACCGGAACACAACAATACCAAGAACTGTTTTGCGGTAGAATAACTAACTACATCACCCTTATTGTTATCTGTGTTAAAAAGTAAAATAAATGTTTTATTTTGAGTCAATAGAATTCAACGTTTGTTAACTCACTAACTCTTGTAACTACTTAAGTTACAAGAACATGAAATTCATGCTGGTTTTACATCAATGAAATGGTCTAAATTTAAAGCGGGTTTAACAACGAAGCGCAACTACTTACGAGAATATAATAAGTCAATATTAAAAGCTTCTCGTTTTAATTGACAGCTGCGCTGTATCTTTTGGTGTAAGTTTTACGTAGATTGTTTTATTAGTTGTTTTTAGTTATGCGTGTTAAGCAAATATTAAACAAAACAGGCATAATAAATGTTGGTTAGAAAGTAAGTTCAGCGTTAATAACTCGTAGGAAAGGACTTCTGAACATCATTTTATGAATTGCTTTCTGTACCTTCTCTACGCTGCCTGACTGACTACGCTAACATCTCAAGCAACAAATATCAATCAATTAATAAAGGTAACCTTATATATTATAATGATTGTAAGTATTGTGCAGAAATGATCCAATCCACAGTAACAATTACAAAAATTAAGATTTAAAAGCGAGGACCATATTTGTACATTGTGCATATAATTTTAGATCTTTAGAGACTTTTCATAACAATACTTACTGTTACATTATTGTCAATATAAAATTGTTTTATACTTTTAAATCTTAATAACATTTAACCTTTTTCTGTGTGTTTGATTAAAATATATTTTTTTCTTTTAGCTTAAGTTTCACAACACATTTAACATTATTATTGATAAAAAATTATTAAAAGGCGCCTATTAATTTTAATATCTATATACAAATTATTTATTTGTCCCATACTTTTATACGAGATATCCGATTACCACGAAATGTTGGTGCTATACGCCTGCGTGTAATGACATTTGACCTGGCAATACCACGCTAAAGAAGTCGGGCATTACTAGTTTAATATAATAGTCACTCTATGTAAAATAAATAATGAAATGATATATAATACGATGATTTCCTCCTGGCTGATTTCGGCGACGGCGGCCAATCTCAAGAGAAATAAATTAATATGTAGAGTAATAAGCAACTGCGCAGGACATATTAAAATCCCTAACTCTCAAAATCCAATGGTACGGTAATCCAACATGACCGGAATAGATAGGTCAGGCGCAGGACTAATGGCTTCATGACACTTAATGCTTTCCAAGGTAAAGGTGCATTACACACTCGACAGAAAAAAAAACGATAACGTTCGAGAATTGCTGCCTCATATATACATTATAGCCATTAGTGACTTGACCAACGAAGAAGTCACATAATAAATATGTAGCTTGAGACTGTATGTATTGCAGTGTATCTTTAATATTTAGATATTCATTCTTCGTATAGTATATTGTTGATGACATGATTACTATGTCAGAATACTATCAAGCACATACTATCAAAATCTATTTTTTCGGTTATACAATAGGATCCACAAAACGCTCAATATGTCCTTGTAGCTAAATTTTACAAAAATGATATAATTACACGCGTGGGAATTATACAATTAGTGAGTTTACCGATGATAACATACCTTGCAAATAAAATATCCGCCTTATGTTTCTTTGTTGTAATAAAAAAATAAAAACAAATATTCTATTTATATTAAGAAGTAACTGATACCCGCGACTTCGTCCGCGTTGCTTGATATATTAACAAAGTTTTCTTATGTACGAAGGAAAAAACATCAAAAAGATAGCAAGCAAAAATATACTTTGCTTAAACATACGTCGCTGAACACGCAGTGTATATACAAGTCGTTGTTTCTTGAAACTTTAATAACTTTTTATTAAATGAAGATATCGCAGTATTTTTTTTTATAAGATCCAAGTGTCTATGAAATAAAATTTTGAAAATTACATTGAAATCTATCCAGTAGTGCAGACCTCTATAATTTTATTTATATAGATGTAATCCAGTAATCTTTATTATAAATAATTTCATTAGAAACTGAATTGATAACTCAAATTAGTAATATTATAAAAAAGGTTTATCTTCCGTGTATTACGAAAATCAAAATTTGTATATTTTAATATGGAGTTTTGAATCGAAAAATATTCATTTGCATATGCGGCCGCTGTTAGTTAATTCATAACATATAATATCTTAAAATTAGTTACATATAATACAGATGCGAATTCGATATAAAATTGGATTTTTTCTTTGATAATCATTAGAAGGTCGTCTGCGTTGGTTGAAGACTGGTCGATAGTTTATAATAATGGATTTTCGTGTAAGTCTACTTATATTACCAATAATATATAAACACCTATATCAACACGGTTTTTCCATACTTAGATAGGTTTTGCTTAGGGATCGAGTACATGCCCCTGTACCTGTACCTATACCTGTACCTGTACCAGGTACCAACTCATAGCCTATTTTACCGCTAAATAACAATATTTAGCATGGTTGTGTATCTGTTGGAAGAGTTATTAAGCCAGTGTAAGTTTCTGGTGCATTGGCGATATATAAAATTATTATATCTTACGCCGGTGACCTATTAGGATTACTTTATTTTATTACTTAGTAATAGGTGGCCTATTAGGCAGTTACCTACCTATTAAAAGAAACAGTTTTATATTCTATTACTTACTATTCTTCCACATTTGTTATTATTAATAATAAGCCTAAACATTATATTATTGTTTATTTTTTTTATAATTGTATATTTCCACGACCACAATAAAAATATTTTTTATATTATTATTTTGATTTCAGGCAATATATCTTGCACTATTGTTCGCATTGACAGAAATACAAGCGAAACAATTAGACCCTGGTCCACAAGCTATCAAAGATTCATTATCTACTTCAAACTCATCGCTGACATCAACACAAAAGTCACAAAAACGTTACGCAACTAAAGAAATAATATTGTATCTAACACCAAGTCAAATCAAAGCGTTGCGAGATGGAAAGGGACTAGTGAGTCCTCAACCTATTTCTCAACCTACAGAGACACAAGGACAAAATGACCAACGCCTAACTATCCAAGAACATGAAGAAATTGTTCGTCAGCAATTTGAAAATATAAAAGCAGCACAAATATCTCAGTTGGAAAAACCACAATACGATAATTTAGAATTGGTTGCACATGGTCCTTCTTATAACAAAGAAGAGTTGCCTAATCAAAATCAGCAAAAGTATTTAGATTTGATAGAAATTTGGAAGCAAGATCAAGATGGAATCGAAGAACAAGTAAAACCACAATACTTGTTTTCTCAGTCTGGTAAGGATAAACAATTAGAGCAATGGAGCTTACAAAATGAACGAGATTCCGAAAATGAAAGAAACGCATGGATTTTAGGATATGGATCAGTTTCAGAAAAAAAACAGGAAGAACTTTCATTACACGAACAACTGAAACAGCAGTGGAACCGTATTTTAGAACAAAATCGTAACCAATTAAAGACATTGTCATCAAAATCAGCTGAAAAAGAAAATTCTGCATCACTGGCACCTCAAACAGAGAAACCTTTGTTACAGTTGCAATATGCCCCGAGATATAACGATCAGAAAAACGCAATAGAAATTGAAAATATTTTAAGAAGCCGTCATCGACAAGAATTAGAAAAAGAAAGTGCTCTTGCAAAGGCAGAGGCTATTGCAAATTCTCCTCCCATTCTCATTCACCAAGAAATCAGAGTTATAAAACACCGTCCCGTACCCGTGGTTAAACACGTAAAGATTCAAGTCCCAACGCCTGTTCTAATTCCAGTGCCGGAACCATTCGAGGTTAAAGTTCCACACCCTTATCCAGTACCCTTAGAGATTATAAAACCAATTCCTGTACCGATTTTAAAAACTGAAAAAGTTGAAGTGGAGAGGCCTGTTGAAGTAGAAAAACAAATTAAGGTGCCATATACCAAGAAGGTATTTGTAAGTGTGGATAGACCATATTATGTCCAAAAATTTGTACCTGTAGAAGTTAAGAAAGAGGTGCCTGTCGAAATTCCTATCCGTAAAGCGGAAAAAGTGACAATTCTCCGACACGTTTGGCAAAACTAAACAGTTCTTCAATGACTGATCTAATTTTTGATTATATTTTAGTTTGTTACTAGATATTTAATAAATAATATATTACAAAATAGTTTTTTTTGCAAACTACCATCGAAACCAGACCCATTACCTCTCTAAAATATGCTATACTACTTAAGCTGTACTTTAGATTAGAATTAAAAGTCTCTTTTTTTACTTCCTTAAATGAACTACTAGAACTTATTAAATAAATAAATAAATATTTAATGTTTAAGGGAAATTAAACGCCTGATGATATTGAATAGTCATTTTATCAATAAGTGGAATAATTTAAGAAATTGTCTTGTATTTTTTTAATATTAGTTTTGAGCAAATGAAGAAAAACTGCAAATAAAAATTTATATATTAATAAAATGAATTTCTATATTCATAATATGAATCAAAAATAATATAACCCTTCTTATAAGTCAATATTCTTATGGTATTGTTATTTATTATCTTTTATTTATAATGGCCTCAGTCACGAAGTCTCAATATATATAATAATATAAAGTATTTTAATAACCGTCGTAGTCTTAATACTTAAAGCTTCATTTCTAGCTCAGAATCTTTAATGCGTACAGTATAATACAGTTACATTTCAATAAAATCTAGTTTATTTCGAGAAAATATGAGTAAAAACTAACCAATTAGTAAAATATTTTTCTATTGTTCAAAGTCGTATTACTCTCCCTGGTCTAATAAAATTGTTGTAAAACTAAAATGTTATTTTTTAACGACTCAATTGTTTTAATGATTGAGAGCTTTGTGATTCCTTATCAAATACGTTGATTTATTGTACCAGAGTGTTTTTGCTATACGACATGAGTGTGAATTTGATTTGTGTTTTAATTTTATTCTTTATTTCTATCGCATCTTGCGGTTATCAACCTGTTAGTAAGAATTAAAATTTATTTTTAAAGATAGTGACATATGTATGACCTACATTTACTTTCATTTATTTTCACTTCTTAAGTCTCAATCTAATATAAAGTAAATATGTTAACTAATAGGCATCTCTCTCTAAGAAGTATTACGTATTCACCGCTTTGTTTCTACTCTGCCACCTATGCAAACAACAAATATATTATATAATTATTATTTATGGTTATATTAACGTACATATTGTTAGCATATACTATTCTTTTTTAAAATAAAACAATATATACACGTCACCGAGTATATTTAAATTTAACAATCCACATTTAAACATTATCACATTTTAACATAATACAATAAATAACATAATCAGTACAATAGCCTCACCTATTAGATCTCGCTATCAAAGCACCAAACAAAACTGAGAACCAATCTATTCGCACAGCCCTTTTAAAGTCCTTAACCCTACTTACAATTATAATTTATTTGACTACCCGCCTTGTTGACTTTCTTACATCTTTAATAAATATAGTCAAATTGAATCCAAATTTATGTAAATATATCTTTCTTATTTTAATATAGCTTACAACTCGTCCATCCTGACAAACCACTCACGTCCTCGTGAGCACAATTATTAAAATATCGTATTACATTTTCAATTGTTTTTATATATCTTACTTTATTTACTGGTAACAGTTCGAAAATTCTATAAAATCAATTTAGTACAATTTAAATTATAATAATATAACTATATTATTCGTTTTATTCATTCATAAATCACATCTCATCAAAATCAAATTATCCTATATGTCATATACATATTATCATATAACATTACATAGTTTTATACCACAAATTATATTTTACCCCTAAAATATACCATCTCCTCATATACCATATCATATCATCACATCGCAGCAAATCTCTTCACGTCGCAGCAAATCTCTTCACGTCGCAGCAAATCTCTTCACGTCGCAGCAAATCTCTTCTCGTCGCAGCAAATCTCTTCTCGTCGCAGCAAATCTCTTCACGTCGCAGCAAATCTCTTCACGTCGCAGCAAATCTCTTCACATCGCAGCAAATCTTCTCACATCGCAGCAAATTTTCTCACATCGCAGCAAATCTCTTCACATCGTATCGTATCATATCATCATATCATATCATATCATATCCCGTCGTGTCATATAATATCAGGTCATGTCATATTATCATCTCGTCGTGTCATATCATATCCCGTCGTGTCATATCATATCATATCCCGTCGTGTCATATCATATCATACCCCGTCGTGTCATATCATAGCATATCTCGTCGTGTCATATCATAGCATATCTCGTAGTGTCATATCATATCTCGTAGTGTCATATCATATCTCGTAGTGTCATATCATATCTCGTAGTGTCATATCATATCTCGTAGTGCCATATGATATCTCGTAGTGTCATATGATATCTTGTCGTGTCATATCATATCATATCGTATCGTGTCGTGTCATATCATATCGTATCGTGTCGTGTCATATCATATCTCGTCGTGTCATATCATAGCATATTTCATCGTGTCATATCATATCATATCTCGTCGTGTCATATCATAGCATATCTCGTAGTGTCATATCATATCATATCGTATCGTGTCGTGTCGTGTCATATCATATCATATCGTGTCATATTATATCGTATCGTGTCGTGTCATATTATATCGTATCGTGTCGTGTCATATTATATCGTATCGTGTCGTGTCATATCATATCATATCGTGTCGTGTCGTGTCATATCATACGGTATCGTGTCGTATCATATCATATCGTATCGTGTCGTATCATATCATATCGTATCGTGTCATATCATATCGTATAATTATCATATCATATCCCTTTGTATATTATATCCTTCCAAATCATAGATTTATATCATATCTCATCGTATATCGTGAAACATAATATTCATCTGTTGTTTATTATTCAGAGTACAAATACAATATTAATCAAAATTTTCTTACTTTTCATTACCATTACAACTACTATTACTTCTACCATTTTTTATCATCATCATTAGCACTTCAAGCTTAGACATGGATATATACGTTTTACTGGATATATGCCTTCATATACTGCTTTACCCATTCAATTAGTTATTGAAATATCACCTATCAAATACCTATTATGTGGAAAAACTTTAAATATTCTGTAAAGAACAGAGCACTTAGATATTAATTTTCCTGCTTTCCCTATAATTCACCAAAACAAAATCGTCGTGGCTTATATTTTGATTTATCAAATCTTCCGACCGATTTTTTTAACAAATATGTATCATCTATATTATTATCATTATCCAAAATAGACCAATATACTATCTCATATCCCTATTAATCTTTCACCAAACAATACTTCTGCTCGAGAAAAACCAACACTCATTTAATCGTATTATTAAGACAACCATTGCACATCTAAAATTTTATTATCATAATGTTTCGTCATGCCCACGATCCATAGCAGTTAAAAGCGTCAAGAACAGTAGTAATAATATAGTAATGGTATTATATTTTTTTCTTCCCCCGTGAAACTTGAATACATATCAGTTATCAATTGTTAAAAAAAAAAAAAAAAAAAAAATCTCATACAACCGTCTACTAATATAGACACAATTACAAGCAATACAAACGTCTATTATGTTGACGATCAATACCGTTACAATTTTATTTAAAACTTGCCACCGAACAGTTTTAGTAACTAATCATTTAAGACCATCGTCAGGTATTTTGAACACACTATCATTCTTAAGACAGTAATTATTTTCCTTTATGATAAGAAATAAATAATCATTTTATTTATAATCATTTCATTTCATTTTTGTTATTTATTATATCGTTACGTTTTGAGTCGAGTTATAATTTTGCTATCACATGATTATAAACAGTCTTTAACCAATTATATTATCATCAATAGAAGGTAAGTTAATATTTATTTCAACATTTGTGTTTGGCATAGAGCCTCTGCTCAGTGTGTCGACGTGACACGCTTTTAAGCCAGATTTATAAATGATAATGCAATCGAATTCTTGAATAAGAGTCCATCAACCGGCAACCCTCGCAATTATATCTCTTTTTTTATTGTTCTCTGTTCTTACACCTAAAGATATTATTTCTAATCCTAAATAATCAATAGAAGTACTAAAGACTTCGATCAACAATACTACTAGCTAACGCGAACATGAACAAAACAACAGTCAAATGTGGCACCGACCATAAAATAAAGAAAACGATGTAAAGGTTTAATAATTTTTAACCTAAACTTTGCCTTGTTCCCGAGCAATAAAATGCGGCTTAGATTGTGTTGACATTCACTCACGATCTTACGCCATGAATGACGGAAAGACATAGGAAATTCACAATAACGGTTATTCCACACACAACCCTATTTCCTTAGCAATAAGTTATGAGTGGACCATACTAATTTGAAATAACCTCACAAACGTCATTGTGCTCTTACTTGCAAAGTACCGCTTCGGCCGCCCATCGCTAATCTAGTATACAATTGATCGACGGCCAAAGAACAAACATTCTGATAATTTTAATATCAAATTTGGATCTAAAACTGTTTTCCAATCATTCATCGACAGTTACAGATGGTATTCGCAAAATATCATCAATGTACAATATGGCAGTATTGAACCTTGTAACCACTAGCTAAATCGAGCGTCGAATAGCACCAACATTAAAGTGAGGTGATTACCCCTCAATACACCCCTCAATGTTGCTTAATAGTTCTTCTATATAAAGCGCGGAAATCAACAGTCGCTTATTGTTTTTTTCGCACAATTTGATTCGAACTCTAGACATCATTACAACTCGAAAAGTGTTCCTTAATGTGACTACTATTTATACTCTGAATAATATCGGTAAATTTTGAGATAACTCACTGTATATCAGCTGTATCCATGCACCCTCCAAGAGTATGAGATAGATTTCTTGTTGCTGGTCTGGGTGAATGATATCGCTCCCTACATACGCGATCAGGGGCCGCTACAACGGCCTCGGTCCCGGCTCCAGCTGAGACTTCGACCTCGTCCTCGTCCTCGAAGATCGATATCTTCTTTGGCGACTACGGCGCGGCGGCGTGCAAGCAAATCTGCTACAGGCCTCCCAGCTTCGATGTCGTTTGGCAATGCTTATTACTGGAGATCTTGACCTCCGATTCCGTTCCATTGCGTCATTCACAATTCTTGCTGAAATATATTTGAAATACTCGGACATAATTTGTTACATAATAACACATTAAAAACCATTAACAATTATGAGCGTGAAAAGCCATCCCGCTTCTGAATTTGTTAGCATATACTATTCTTTTTTAAAATAAAACAATATATACACGTCACCGAGTATATTTAAATTTAACAATCCACATTTAAACATTATCACATTTTAACATAATACAATAAATAACATAATCAGTACAATAGCCTCACCTATTAGATCTCGCTATCAAAGCACCAAACAAAACTGAGAACCAATCTATTCGCACAGCCCTTTTAAAGTCCTTAACCCTACTTACAATTATAATTTATTTGACTACCCGCCTTGTTGACTTTCTTACATCTTTAATAAATATAGTCAAATTGAATCCAAATTTATGTAAATATATCTTTCTTATTTTAATATAGCTTACAATATATTGCACATATAATATTTAGTGGATAGCTGAGTAAAATGGCTAATGAGAGACTGTAGAGTACAGTGTCTTTGTAAAAAGACATATTTTATTAATTAGGATCTTTTATTATATAAATGAAAATTGTCTAACTAATTCAAAAACTGTAATAATGAAAATATTACTAACTTTACTCTAATATTACTAACTACTTATTTACTTGGTGGTAGAGCTTTGTGCAAGCTCGTCTTAGTTACCACCCACTCATTAGATATTCTACCGCAAAACAGCAGTACTTGCTATTGTTGTGTTCCCTGTTTGAAGGGTGAGTGAGCCAGTGTAGTTATAGGCACAAGGGACATAACTTCTTAGTTCACAAGGTTGGTGGCGCATTGGTGATGTAAGTGAGTCGAAATATTGGTAAATAACGGTTAAAATTTAACGCAGTGGATATTATACACCATTACAATTTTTACAAAGAAAGATTTTGTTACATATTCAATTGAAATTTTAATATAAGAGGTACAAGATTATAAAGCAGCTGGTTTAGTCGTGTTTTTTTGTAATTTTAGACAGGAGATGAAGTACAACCTGGTAGTGTTTTGTTACCAGCGACGAGACGAGGGAGATATTTAGCGAACATAGTGAGAAGACAAGCTGTCGTAAGTATTGTTCAATAACAAACTGGGATGCTACATCAAAAGTATAATATATTTTTACCTTTTTTTAAGGATGGAACAGGAATCAAGTTCAATAAGGATGCCGATAGAGTAAGTTCTTATTTGTAATTTTGCGGTATGAACTATATGACTTTCTCTTTCTTATTCTGGACTATGCAAATGTTTACTAATTTCATGTTAACGAGGAATTGCTTAACAAATTAGAATGTTTTTATATTCATAATGTACCATGCATTATAAATATAAAAACTGCATGCATAATAATAAGTAAAAATATCTAGATACACAGTTCTAACTTGCAATATCACTGTAGCAGTTATCATAAAATAAGTTGATGGAATTGCTAACAATCATATACGAGTATTTTACCTGACGTTTCAGGAAAGCTGATCAAAGTCAGATTAAACTAGTTGACCTTAATGACAGTTAATGACTTAACAGGCGATCAATTAGTGTTCAGTATTTAGTCACTTTGATCAGCGTTTCAGAAACCGAAAGTTAATTTTTGGTGGTTGGTAGCCGTTTGGCGGTGTAAGATCTTTCTAACATCGCTAATGTATTTGGGCGTCACTTAACATCTAGTGGCTTGTTTGCCCATCAACCTATAACAAAAGGCTAGACATCAGTACGGTTATATTGACAGATGAACGCAGAAGCAAAGAAAAAAGTTGACGTATTATCGGAAGAGCTCTTGCCATATATAATAGCGGAACAAGAAAGACGTACGACTCTCTACAAAAGAATTATGACAGCTATACAAAACGGAGAAAAGGGTGTCACTATCGCAGAGATGAGGAGTAAACCTCCCCTTATAATAAGAAAAGGTTAGTTAACTAAGCAATAGGAAGAATAACATTTTGATAATTACCAATAAGCATTTTAAAACGTTGTTAGAATATTTTCTTACATTTGTATTATTTATAATATTTCATTTAATATTATGGCCAGCTCTAATAAAAAAAACCTTTTATGACCATTCATCATATCTCCAGGGTCCCTTGGGTACTAAGATATGTGCCTCACCCTAAAAATCGGAGCTCAGCAATCCTAAATGTTACTTTTTGGTGGTAGAATATAATTGAGGTGAATGAAGTACACCTACACAGTCGGGCTTGCACAAAGTCTACATTAAATAGTAATTTATCAGTTGGCATATATTTGTATTAATCTTAAGATTAATTCATGGTGATTTATTACTAAAATTAATGGGTTTTTTTTAACTTGTAAATAAATAATCTTGGTCATAGGATTGCTTTACCGCTGTCCCACTAACCTGTTGCCCAAAGAGCCAGATGGTTCTGGTTTAATAATGTGCGAAGATGAGATCGAGCCGACGCAAATTATGTATGATTCCTGCCTCAGTGCCGAGGATAAAGAACTATATGTTGCTGAGAATAAATATTTCTTCTGTAATCGTAAGTTACGTTACGTTAACCATCCCATTTATTATTGTATTTTTTTTTAAATAATAACTGTTTGTCCCTCTACTGGTAGCGGTTTTTATTCTTGGCTTACAGTTTTACAATGACGTAAACGTAATAAAAAAAAGAGTGTGTGTACTTATGTACACGCGTTAGAAGTTATACTTCTTTGGCGTATGGAAAAAAAATAACTAAAATGCAGTAGTGATTAACGATAAATATTAAAATTGATAAAAAAGATTTTATTTAAATAAAAATACTAGAATATACAACTTGAACATAGTTATCGATTTTCATGCCACCTAGGACTAACTTCACGATGTAGAATTCAGGTGTCGGTGTGCGCGCGCATCGTAAAAATTCACTCTCATCAGTTTTCTCCATCGCGCCAAAAGTATAACTTCAAAAAATATATATTTCTTTATTATCATTGTATTATAGATTTCCTGGTGGATTATAGCATTAGTAAGACTAGTTAGCATTTTGTTTTCAGGTCATAAAATAGAAGGTCCGGACTTACCCCGTAACGGGTCTACTGTAATTGGTTGTGCACCGATTGAGAGAACTTCCCTTAATTATACCACCAGTCGATGTGCGTTAGAAGCAACAGATGACGTCGTTGTCCATTATCGTTACTATCCGGATAGAGTAAGATATTTTTTTTCTAGTTTACCCGCAATAAGCTCGACCAATGAGATTTCCGATAACGCCAATAGTTTACCTTAATAGTTAATATAATTAATTATTATTCTTTCAAGTAACGTTACTGTTTTCTTCTAAGTTTTATATGCATCTATAAATCAAAGTTATAGTATATTATATATTCATAGTTTTGAAATGATCTTATAAATATCTTCAATTTGATATCTCGCTTGATAGGTTTTGGTTATTTTGTTTTATTAGTAGATATATAATACGACTGAGATAAATCTCACTAAATGTTTTAATATCAATTAACGAATTATTCTTGAGACCATGCCAGAAATATAGTTAAACATACGAACTCGAAATATACCTGCCACCCCACTATAATAGAATTAGTCTGGTAAAAACATTACCCATCAATTAACTGTTACATAAAAATGATTCAAAGTATAAAGATTCTAAACTATTACGAAAAATGTAAAACAAATTATTATATATATTATGTTCAAGTACGTGATTGCATCAATTTATTTATAGACTTATAAATTCGTCACGGAATTGGATCCAGATAAAGAAGTATGCGATCATTGGAATCCTTGCCAAATTGGATACATTTTCAGTCTACCTTCACCAGATCAAGCTATGCTAGCTAGTGAATTGTGGCGTAAGTAATTTTCTATATTGTGGAAAAATAGGGGAAATCAAATCCAGGGTTAATTATGTAAATAGTTCCTTTTCATACTTGCTTATGTTCTACTATTAAAACAATTTAAATTTTGAACAATGGCCATTTATTTATTTATTTGATTTTGCAACATAAAAATACGTTTTTGTTACGAAGTATAATTGGGCTATAAAACTAACGCGTGAGTAATATCTAGGTACCTAACATACTCGTAAATGTTTGGACTAAATAAACACCGTATCTGACTCACTGCTCTATTAAGGCTTTCGCTCCAATTAAGGAAGTTTGGATTAATTCTGTCATGCTTTTCCAGGAATCTGTCATCTGAAAGAATTTAATCGGCCACTTGCATGTAAATCTTATAAACGCCGAACTAAAACTCATACAGCCAGTTGTGTTTATACTGATTTGTAGCCCCGATCTTCGTTTAGAATCCAAGTCCTTTATCTACTAGGCCATCTCGGCTAGACCTACACGTAACTTTAGAAAGCTTAAAGTACCTTTTTGATTTCTGATTTAATTCCTATACATTCTAAACTAAATTATTTAAAATTTATTACAGATAACTTTGGTAAGTTTCATTTTTTTATTACATCTTGTTATGTGCTTTGATAAGGCTTTTTAATAAATGGGTGTACCGTTATTTTTTTACAGTTGAAGGTAAGTCGTGATTTTAATAAAATCTATAAAAAATAAATCATTTCATATATAAATTATTATTATTTTATTTACTTTGTGGTAGAACTTTGTGCAAGCTCGACTGGGTAGGTACCACCCACTGATCAGATATTCTACCTCAAAATAGCAGTACTTTTGTATTGTTGTGTTCCAGTTTGAAGCGCGAGTGAGCCAGTGTAATTACAAGCACAAGGACCAATAACATCTTAGTTCCCAAGGTTGGTGGCGCATTGGCGATGTTAGCGATGGTTAACATTTCTTACAATGCCATTGTCTATGGGCGTTGGTGACCACTTACCATCAGGTGGCCCACATGCTCGTTCGCCTACCTATAAAATAAAATAATAAATAAAACAAAAATACAAATTAGTATCAATGTATCCTATATTCTTTAAAAAACACATTTATAATAATAAAAATAATAGCATTTTAATTAATATTTCAGATCACGACGGTAAGATAATATATAAACATATACTCGTATATATATACATTACATACGTCATGATAATAATCATATAAAAAATTGTTTTTGTTTTAGAATATGAACGTAAGTTTATTTCGTCTACCTGTAAAATGATTCAAATATTTTAATAATATTTTTTTAAATATATAAATAATCTTGTCTGTTTTATTATTGACTAAAATAAATATTAATTATTGTTATCGATATTTCAAAAAAAAGTTTGTAGTGTAATATTATAAATATTGGAACATATTTGTAGGTAGTTGTTTTGTTTCATGTATTTTTTTTTTATTTACAGGTGATGGTAATTATCTTACAGTTACACATTTTAATGCATTTTCGATTAATTTTTGATCACCAGTTAAATTAAATATTTTCTTATGGTTATAGAATTTGTACCACGTAAGTATATAAATAGATCTTTTTAAATTTCTGTTTACGGGACTTCGAAATTTTCTTTTTTTATGTTTTTTTTTAAAGTTCTGAAAAAGTATTATTAACTATATCATTCTATACTAAAAACTCCTTTTAGCCGACTTATAAAAATTAATGAGGATATCGATTCGATATTATTTATCTTTTTTTCCTCGATACCTTCGCCTATTATTAATAAATAAAAACAAATATATAATAATATTATGTACACTTAATTGAAAATATCAAAATCATGTTTTTAATTCTCTCGTTTAAATGTTAAAACTACTGTTATTGTTTGAAATATTTACACTATGTTTTCATATTATTGAAAGGAAAAAAGATAGTTTTTTTTATATTCATTAAAATTTTTTTTTTAATTTTATTAGCTATACCAAGTAAGTATATTTTTTACATTTAAACCTAGGTAAATACAATCGAAGCTTACGCTATGGTATCCCTAGGGTAAGTGAATCTTAACTTTGATTGAGGTCGTGGAATCAAATCCAAAATGTATCATTGACTTTTTAATGAGAGAGAATAATTAACCTCTCGCAATCAAAAAATATTTTATTTTAAATAAAACATGAAAACCTGTATATCCACTTACTTATTAATTATTATTGTAATATCTATGTATATTCACATAATAATATAAAATTAATGTTCATCTGTTAGTCTGTCTGTTTGTTACAGTTTTAAAGCTAAGCCAGTGTACCATATTTGGACATAGATTACTTTTTATATCTAAGACCTGTCTATTTTTCCCCCTAATAAGCGCATGAGACGCGGGTAGAAACTAGTATTTTATAACATCATTATTATGACACTTAATAAGCAAGCATTTTTTATTGAAATCTTTATATTTCCAATATATATTTGGCCTATATCCATAAAGTATATTTAGGTTATAATAAAACCCATTTGTTTTATTTAATTATATTTATTAAAGGTGACAGAAACGAGGAATATGTTTCGCAGAAGTCTAAGAATTATACAAGTAGTACTAAAAAAGTTGTCATTCCCGAGGGATACAAATACAACGATGTAGTTTTCACCAAGAAAGGAGCTACAGTAAGTTCTTGCTTGTTTATTATATGAATATATTATTTTATTTATATACAAAATACTATGACGAGTCACCATTTTTAATTGTAAGGCAAATATTATAAATAATCGGATTATATATTCGTATAAACAGATTTATTTTTTCAATTTTAAGAAATATTATCACGATTTATGAACTATTTGATGAGCCGGTTGGCGTGGTTGGTAAGACACTTGCCTTACATGCCGCAGGTCGTGGGTCGATTCCCACCCAAGACAGACATTTGTGTGCATGATCATGTCTGTTTGTACTGAGTATGGTTGTAACTATCTATATAAGTATGTATTTAGAAAAAAAAGTAGTATATGTAGTATATCAGTTGTCTGGTAACCATAGTACAAGCTCTGCTTAGTTTATAAATGTGAATAATGTCCCAAGATATTTATATATTTAGGATATTTATTTTATTTATGTAAAAGGATATTTTTTGTACGAGCTATGACTATACTTATTAATTCAATAATCTTATTTTACAGAGAAAAACACATTCAACTCAGACACGGGTAAGTTAGTTTACAATTAAAAAAAACACGATTTCGAAATATCGTTTCCACTTATATGAGTTCGTTCTTTGGTTACCAATTAAAAATTATAATCAACGAGGCGAAACGAAATATTAGCGAAAAATAGTGCACGAATACAAGTGTGTTCTCTATAGGGAATAGAGAATCCTCATAATGCGTTGGGATGGCAATCTAACTCCAGGTTTTCCAAGGAACAAGAATGCAACACTATCGGTCTGAGCTTCAGCAGTGTATTTCTTGAGATATGCGGCCCTATAAACTAGGCCGTATAATTAGCTTTAAATTTTATATTACTGAGTTAACAAGTGAGAATTTAATGTACTTTTTTCAAATTGAATAATGATCTATTGTAGGTTCCTCTTGACCAATCATTATACACCGCAAAGGTTAGCAAATGTGGCAGATTTGTGAAATTAATATTACATTTTTTGGATTGGTCCAATGACTATTACGGCAATTATGAAGTTGAAGCTGTAAAGAAAACTGGGAAGGATACGCCCCTTTATCTTAAAGCGTTTTATCTAAGTAAGTTTTTTATTCTATATATTTTTGTTGTATGTAAACAAATAAAAATATTTTATACTTTAGATAATTCAATTATCAAGAGGTTAAGAATGATTATTATTACTGATTTTATAGCGGTGCCAGTTGGATCAGTAATTCCTTTTACCTTGCAAAATTGCTTAATTTCCAAATACCGTTCGAAAATTAAGCAAACAATTGCAAGGTAAATGTTTTCATATTTAAAGTTTTCTTAGTTAAACTCATGAAATATATCAAAGATAATTTTTTTAAAGCTTAATTTACTTCCAGCTCAAAGTTCAATTTCGATCCAAGCGCGATCAATGGAAGTCCACCTGGGCCAGAAAGCCAACGCTACTGCTATTCCGATGCGTTGCAGTCGATGTCAGTTCGGTTCTATTATGGTGCGAGCGAATGATGGCAGCATCTACGTGTTGGACACATCCAAATATCGTAAAAGACATTATACTGACAAGTAATTAAAATTTTCTTTCGAACCTCCCTTATGTTAGACGCCATTTGAATTCCGAGTTGATTAAATTATTTTTGTTGATAAAATACTTAATACAATAAAACAAACATGATAATAAAGGTGATCAATTGTTTTGTGGTAAGTAGTAAATCAGACAAACAAATGAGCAACTTTTTGGATACCATCGTCCACAGACAATGCTCCACTATTTATGCTAATGACAAGCTAACCAAGATCCTATGTCTCCTGTGTTCACTTTAACGTATGACTAATAGCAACAGTAAGAAATATACACCTGGTTCCAGCTACCTAACACCTCTCACACGCGCTATTTTATGATGATCGGTAGAGAAGTTCATCATATTTGTAATATAATATTAGTAAGGATTATGCCCTTTGAGGTTATAGTTACACAAGATCATATAGTACATTTCCAATCGGAAAACAGTAATACAAATTATTGATGATCTTATTTATTTTTACAGACAAGGAAAACGGTATGTATATTTTATAATAAGAAACAGAATAATACGAGTACGATTATTTTTTAATTCAAGTATCAGCATTAAAAAAAATCGTACTGGTTAATAATTTAAAATTTTCCCACTGTTTTAGTCAACTGATATTAGAAATTGAAGTTGAAGGCAATTCTCCGCAAGGTTTTGGCGATTACTTTGCGCTTATGTATAATGGGGATGGTTATGAAGAAAAAGTACGACTTTTGACTGTTTTGTGTAAGTAAATTAATATATGTGTATATTTATTTGTGAACTAGATATGTGGCAAGAAATATATATTATATATACTTTCACTTAATTTTTTAATAGATTAAAAAAAAACTACATGATATAAATCGATTATTCTTTTCAATTTATAGCTCCAGGTAAATAAAATTATTACGCAAATTATGTTGTTACTTTTAACTTAAAGAAGAAACAAAATTGTAAATAAAAAAATTGAGGAAATAAGTTGAGAACACATTAATTTAATCACTTTTAATTTAAATAAATAAACTCGTCTTATCTAATAATAATATGACTAAAGTAAGCTCCCAATAATAGTACAAAAAAAATCTTCTTTCCAGAAAAAGGTAACGCAAACTATATTTCTTTTTAATTATATAAATATAAGCCCTTACACGCTAATTACTTATGTACTAATGTTTTTGCAACTGCCGAATAAATTTCGGATTCAGTTAAAATAAGTTATAAAATATTAACATCAATTTCATTTTCAGATCAATAACATCTAAGTTTTTGACTGAATTATGTAACTAGCCACAGGCCATAGTGTACTTTAAATAGATACCATTTCCGATGTTAGCATTAAGAAAAGGACTTTTAATTTTCAATTGTAAAATGAAAGTTCAATAAATATATACTTATACTGAAACTTTGCTACTACTCTAAAACTGCTAAATTTGCCACATTAGAATAAAGAAACGTATTTGTATTACATTTGCCTGTTATTCTCAGAAATACATCAGGTATATCTTTCGTTGTCGTGCTAGCATTAATAAATAAGTTTATTGCTTGAATGGATTACATTTATGATTTACAAAATCGGAACATTTTCGATCTTCGATTAGAGAATTGAAGTTAGGCCGTTACTTTTTTTACTACTAATTAAATATATTAATATTGAAGGCTTTTCTAATATTTTCATTTTCTTTGACAGATACGGGTAATTATACATTTTTATTTTTATTTCCATGTATTTATGTATTAACATTGTGATTAGTAATTATAGGTTAAAACTACTGCGATTTTAATGATTTTTGTTTAAATGTCAGGTATTAAAAATATATCAACCTTTATAGTTAAAAAATAATAATAAATGAATACCTTCGATCAATAATGTTCTAGATTGGGGGTAAGCGCTTCAAAAACGGCCCGAAAAGTAAGAACACAATGACGTTTGTGAGGTTATTTCAAATTAGTATGGTCCAATAATTACTTATTGCTAAGGAAACAAGGTTGAATATGGAACGACCGTTATTGTAAATTTCCTATATCTTTCTGTCATTCATGGTGTAAGATCGTAAATGAATGTCAATACAATCTAAACCGCACTTTATTGCTCGGGAACAAGGGATAGTTTAGGTTGAGATTATTAAACCTTTACATTGTTTTCTTCATTTTATGGTTGGTGCCACATTTGAGTATTGTTTTTGTTCGTGACGCATTCTCTAGTACTATTATATAATATCTAGTAGTATTGTTGATCGAAGATGAATACAGAATTATATTTTTTCAAAGTTCCTCTGTTATGTATATATGTATATTGTAAATGATGCTATTTATTAATGATAAAATTTTTTTTTTTAGAAAACGGTAAGTGATAATGCATTATTATTTATTAATTTAATGATGAAATATTAAAGGGTTCAATATTGTTATTTATATAAAGCTTGCATCATGTATTTATTGCAAAATTTAACATGGTATTTCAACTTATAAAAAAATAAGCACACACATTTAAAAAAATAACATTTGTTAAAATTTATTCCAATAAATACATTAATTTATTTGTATATTATTATAATAATATACCATAATATTATTATTATAATAATATGTATATTATACATGATTTATTCTCAGCGCAGACTAATGACTGCACAAGAGATATTATACTGTCAAAATCTCCGCAAAATTTTATGTATAGTCTTTTACACTACTGTCTTAGTCTTGATAGTAAACGCAGACCAAAAAGCGTTAAGCGCAGGCTAAGACTAGCTGACTAAGCTACCCACACCTGGACTGCACCTGATTTTTTTTGTTCATATCTTGACTTATATTACGAAATGTTGACGTACAACAAAGGACACCATGTCATATCAAACGGCCAAATTATAATAAGACAAAATATATTTTATTTTCATAAGAATAAAATTCGTTATTTTTTAATTATGTTTTTTCAGTGATACAATCTAGCCGTTTAACCGCCTCATACGAAGTGGGTAAACACCTCGAGCTGTCCATGAACTATTCCTGTCAAACCTGTGAGCTGTCCGATGTTCTTTGCAATGGGGAGAGTATGCTACCTACTGATAATGTTCACATCATAGCTTCAAAAAATACGATCAATTTCAACTTTCCTAGGTAATAAAAGGGTTATGTTTTATTTTTTAATATTGCAAATAGGAGACTGAAAATAGGTGTAGCCACCTGATGGTAATTCCTAACATCGCCAATACGCCTAGTGGCATACCTTGGGATCTAAAATGTTATGTTCTTTGTGCTTGTAAATACACTGGCATCCATCCTTTAAATCGAAACACAGCAGTACTTAGTATTGCTGCTAGTTACTTAGTTAGGCTTGCACAAATCCCAACCATCATGTGAAATATATAGATATTACGAAGAAGGTATTATATTTATAAATAGAGTTCACGTTTCACTTGTGAATTGTTGAAAATTACAAATTTCCGTTTTAGTCCATGTATCTTTAAAATTTATGATTATTTATTTATTACAATAGATTCAATAATTTTTATAGTTAAGTTATTCCTGAATATTATACTCGGCTTATGTTATAGGTTCGAAGACACTGTGTCCTGTGTTTACATGGGATCTTTTAATGATAGTGGAAAAGTGATTACAAAAGTTTTGGCTGTTATCGAAAGTGAGTTGTTTTTTATTTGTGAGATTATACATTTTAATCAAAGTACTTGATTAATTGTTATTCTTATTTTTCTAGACAATTGTGAGTACAACATATTTTTATTAGTATTATGAATGAAGAACAAAATAATTATTGTCGTTAAAAAAATATTTTCATATTTTTCATTTTAGCGCCTGGTACGTATTATATTTGTTCACTTTTACTTTGAAAGGTTCAGTTCGCTATATTTTGCGTATTAGAATAAACAAAAGGAAGTAAATAGATTACTCTAATAACGTCTTAAGAATAATAAGTTTACGCACTTTGTTTTATAGTAGGTAGTTTTCCTATTTATGATTTTGTGTATGAGGAGTTTTTGTAATAAGGTTTGATTTATACATCATACATTTTATTTATATATCTACCTGTTATTTAAAAACTACCTAAAATTATTTTATTTCTTAAAATTGGCCTTGTTATTTTAGCACTTTAAATAAACATATTTCTATTTATTAATGTCATAATAAAAATAATGTTATGTTCGTGTACTTAAGCTACTAGCAGCAGCAACATTTTGACGCTCACGAATAAAATGAATTGATTTAAACAAAATGGTCAGATGAATTCATTCGACAAACTTATTGTTTTTGGAACATTTAAAAATCGACTTTTCTATTAATACTAACGATAGTCGTTGATAAGCCTGACTGACTTCAAACTTCGGTTTACTTGGTTTTTCGTTATTTTATGGCAATTTTAGCAGAAGTTGATGCTTAAATGTTTGCTAATATTTTCAGCCGTTACAATACCAAAAGTAGATGTTATAAAAGCGCCAAATGACGGAGAGCAATTCGAACATGAAGTTCAGTACAGTTGTGACAATTGTCTTGTTGATAAGGTAATTTTTAAGTTTTTCTTTATTAAAATATATAAAAACTTTATTTTTTATAATTTCTTAATCGAAACATTTTTTAAGGTTTCATTCTTTACCAAAATTTGTTACCCTGGATAACTTAGTGTACAAGTAAAATAGCGAACAGAGAAAGCCCAGCTCTTCTTGTAACTTTACTTAAGTTGCAAGAACAGCTGAGCTTTACTTACTTATTTTACTATTAAGACGAGTTTGTTGTCTAAGTGCTTCAAAACTATCCTAATATTTATTTTCACAGGTGAACGTCAACGGTATACCTCTAGAAACTTCAACTAGAAGAAGTTCACTAAATTCGATAGCATTTTATGTCGTAAGTAGAAATATCTAATAACGTCTAATATTATATTACCAAAAATCGATCCTTGTATCGCTTTATTACGTACAATCGCGATTCTCATTATAAAATTTTAATGGGCCAAGGGTACTTTATTTATAGAAACACTTTTTAGTACTTTTAATAATTCAACTATGTACTTACTAGTACTATATAGTATTATATAGTATTATATCCACCAACCCGCATTGGAGCAGCTTATGGAATAAGCTCCAAACCTTCTCCTCACAAAGAGGAGAAGAGGCCTTAGCCAAGCAATGGGACATTCAAAGGCTGTTACTTTACTTTTTTTATATAGATCTGTGTAGAAAGTTCAATAGAAATCTGTGTACGGTTTTGATAGATCTCATTTTTGTAATTTAGATATGTTAACGTAAGGAAAATTTACATTTTCAGACTTCGTCATCAGCAATAACAATTCGTATTACGGAGTACACACCCACATTCGAAGGGGTGTTTCAAGCAGTTTTTAGTGTTGACGATGAGAAGATCACTAAGACTATTATGGAGATACAGTGTGTATTTGTATTAAATTACCCAACATTAACCCTTATATACATGTAACTAAGAGTTAATTTAGTGAACAAACCCTCCCGCCCTCAATTTAATTATTATGTAATTATAACGGTATCTAAGATCAAAGGAGACTACCTAACTGTGCAGGATATAATATCATATTACAGTAGTATGTATAGATTCAACTGTGTGCCCGATATATCAAAAGAAGCAGCAGTTAAAACTGGTCTTGACCGATGATTTTATGTTTTTTTCCGAAGCACGGAATTCTAAGCACTGCCAATTTCAAACTTCGGGCTACATGAAATAGCTGGACAGAAAAATAACTTTTTATATGCACGAAGGCCGGGGTTTTGAATGCAGTACATCAGTGTAGGTATATGGCTAAATAACTGCTTTGCAAACTCCTAGCACGTGGGGCGTTCATAACATTTATAAAATTATGTGAAAATAATTTGGGGTAGAATTATTAATCTCAAGCGATTACAATGAAATTTCCGCGGCTCTATATGTTTTTACACTATTTCAGATCGGAGTCTGAAATAGTCACGGATGCTACCACTGCAGCTACAAGTCAAGGTGAACTATTCCATTTTTTTGCTTGTATTAATTTTTATAATATAATTACTAATCAATATTTTATTTAAAAGCTTTTTCGAAATATTAAAAAAAAAACAATACATTTGTTTTTTTTATTATTGTAATTAAAAAGTTCATGGTGTCTGGCTCATTTAATAGTTGGCCTAAGTAGTTGCTAAGTGCTGTGCTTCTAGTCAACTTGATAAACAAGTAAAAAAAGCATGATAAGGATATATTAATAATACTTATAATACTGAATTCATCAATAACTTAACGATGTAAAAGTCGCAGATTCTGATCCCTTTGATTCCCTTTTTCTAGTATTATTTAAAAGAAAAAAAAATAATACCATTATTTTGTTACAATGTGTAATATAAAATGTAAATAGTTTCAGACGTAAATTCCAACCAAGATGATTCGACTACAGGTAAGTTAATCAACAATTTTACCAACATTACAAATTTACGAATGTCACAGACAATGATATTAACGAAGTTACCGTTTTCGGATTTATCATATAAAATTTATTATCTTGTCTATATTTTTAATTATTAATAGACGTTTACATTGCGTTAAGAATTAAGTTTATTTGTTGAAAAAATATCAAATTTTAATTGTTATTCTTTTATTTTAGCGGCTTTACCTAATACAAGTTTACCAGACACTGCAAATACTACGAGTCCAACCACAGCAGCTGCAGCCTAATTACTAAATTCATAAGGTAAATAATACTTTAATTAATGGTAAAAGTTCTTATTTTATTAAAAGTAAAAAAAATAATCAGTTATAAATTAACTACATGGTTATCATTTTCAGATAAGATTAAGGTATATGCATATTTTAGTAGGTAGTGGTAAAAGTTCATAATTATTTATGACTAGTTACGCAGTGGTAACAAACTTATATCTTATACGCCAATGCACTATGGGACGAAACGGTCTTTTCTATCTCAAAAATCTATAACTTCAGTATTACTTGACATTTTGAATTGAAATTTTGTATACGTATTTCTGAATACTTATGCTATTGGATAATTTGAACACCGTCACTATAAAAAATATACTTATTTAGAAAAAAAATGTCAATAAAAAAAATAAGTTTTTTAAGCAAAAATTAAAATAAATTATTTAAAATTATTTTATTGCTTACATCAGGGTAAATTAAAATTTTTATAAGTTTTAATTATTTTAGGTTAAAATCATGTAACTACATGATTAAAAATAAAATATACTAATAAAAAAAAACATTATTTTACTACATGAAATAAATACTTATGTGAAAATATTTTTCAAATTCCTATTATATATTTAGGCCATTTTATGCCTACTTGTTAAATGAAAGTATTATATTGTAAACAAACAATAACGAGTATTTTTTTGTATCCACTAATGCCATCGTAAGGTGCAAATAACAAAAATCATCAATTTATCCATCGCGATATTTCTGCTTATAGCTCGAAAAGGCGCAATAATGACGCAGGTTTTTTTTATTTGCCTGTATTAATGAATAGTTAAGGAATCAAAAAATGTCATTAACTCGACATCGGCAGCTATCGGTAAAAAGGAAACCTCAATTTGAAAATAAAAAATAACAACTTATAAAACATAACTTACTTGTAAACTAGAGATCCTAAGCAATCGAAATCTGTATAATACTTATACATTTCCTAAGATAATTTACAAAATATCTTAAGTTGAACTTTCATAATAGTAATCTAGTTAATATTAAATTATAAAAGTTTAAAGTTTCAGCCTCATTTTATATATTTAAAACTGATTATTAATTTTGATTTACTATTATATCGGATACCTCTACTATCTGAGAATAAAAACGGTACAAAACGGTTACAGAAACGCGATTTAGTCCAAACAATTTTTGAGATGGAAAAGACCGTTTCGTCGCATAGTTGCAATGGCGCAACCATTGTTGCCTTATTGAATATGAAATAAAAAGATAGATCACCGATTCTGTGCAGGGCGACTGGGTGGGCCGCCGAACAAATAAGCCTGTGTATTTAGGCACAAGGGACTAACCATCTTAGATCTTAAGGTTGATAGCGCGTTGAAGGTGTAAGGAAGCTATACTAACAGTATAAATGCAAAAGGAACTATCTGTCTGTAAGGCTTTCCAGGCTAAATCACTGAATCGATTTTGATGAAATTTGGTATGAAACAAGCTTGAAATCGGATGAAGGACATAGGCTACTTTTGTATACATAACGTACATAACTAACTTTAATTAAATCTCCCATGAAGGTACTACCTCTTGGTAAAAAAACATAAAAAATATATCGACCCTCGACAGTAAAATTATAATTATTTAGAAAAATCAGACTGTACACGAAATTTTTTTTAAAGATGAAATAGCTATCGCTTTAGGTAGGTATAAGAAACAATGTCTATAGAATATTAATTATGGAATCTATTTTATATAAAATTTATTTTAAGTCCATAACACATTAATTATCGATTTCGTTCAATGCCCAAATAAAGCCGAGTGATAAACCAAATGGCTAATAAAATTAAAAGAAATCACAGAAATAATAATTTATAACATTAGTGATTTTATTTTATGTAGTTATGAAATTTAAATGAGTGAGAAATCGTTCGGAATCTATATTAGGTTTAATGATTTTAATATTATTTCATTTCACTACTAGGAGAAAAAAGAAATATTATTAATATTAAGGGAAAGTTGAATAAGATTCGTTTCAAGATAAATAAAAATTTTAACAAAACAAAAACCGACTTCATAAGAAAAACAAATTAATATGCACTAAAAAGTAAAAAAATAATAGCGTATTCTTCTATAATTTGTTAAATAACTAATTATTTTCTACTCATGAATATGTAGATACGAATCTGTTGTGTGGTTGATAATGTATTTACAATTATTGTTACTTTTGGAGTCGATGTCAGCCAAGGTGGGTTTATAACTACATACATAGTTAGTTATAGGTGAGATGTGATTGTGTCGCACGCGCAACTTTACGAGGCGAATGAAAGTCAATCTGTAATGTGTATGTTTTTGTTTGTTTTTAGAAGATTCCCGTATTGCTAGGTATATTAAGTGTTTCCTTAGCTGACATCGACTCCAAAAATAACAATAATTGTAAATACATTATCAACCACACAACAGATTCGTATCTACATATTCATGAGTAGAAAATAATTAGTTATTTAACAAATTATAGAAGAATACGCTATTATTTTTTTACTTTTTAGTGCATATTAATTTGTTTTTCTTATGAAGTCGGTTTTTGTTTTGTTAAAATTTTTATTTATTTTTCGATTTTTAGTGAATCTGAAGTATACTCACTAATTTGTAGAATATGGGTAGACCTACTAAACGTGCAGCTCATATGAGACAGCGCCGTTTATATTATTATTTAAATATATTAATCTTAAACAGTAAAACGTAGAGAAAAATGCATTTTGGTACTTAATTAATAAATATTAGATAATATGGTTAAATGTATGAATATCAATTAACACGTTTTGATTAAATAGATTTAGTTGGTGGGGTGTTGGGCAGCCATAACATAATCAAATAATTATTTCTAGTAATAATTAAATAAACTGTATGTTTATAGATGTTGTGTTATACCATTCTTCGACATAAAATATGACGGAATGTCTGTATATTAAAAAAAGGGGAAGTATCTGTATTATCCTAACTAATATTATAAATGCGAAAGTAAGTCTGTTGTGACGCTTTCACGCATAAACTACTAAGCCGATTTAAAAAAATCTTTCGCCAATGGAAAGCTACATTATCAGGGAGTAACATAGGCTACATTTTGTCCCCATTTTCCCACGGGAACGGGAACTACTTGGGTTAAACCGCGAGAAAAACACTAGTAATTAATATTATATAAATATAACATGTATATAAGAGTACTTATACGATTCTATATATATATATATAATTTTCGAAATTGGTCTCAACTTTTAGGAGATGTTCAAATATGTTTCAATTACAAACATATACATATATACAATGCTTACATGCATAACTCATATTTTAAAGCGGAAAGATTTGATTTTTGTTTGATTTTGTATTACGATTTAACTCAAAAACTACTCGACCGATTTTAAAAATTCTTTCACCCTTAGAAAGCTACGTCTTTACCGAGTAATATAGGCTTTATTACATTTTCAAAAACTTATAGATCTCTACTTAAAATGGAGCAATGTAACCCAAACGTATGAAACTGTTGCCTATAAAAGTTATTATTTCGCGTGCGCTGCGAAAACTATTGACGGTATATAAAGAAGTGTTTTATACAATATTACTAGAATTACTTTATCATAACGATGTTATGGTAGGTGAATGATAAATCTAGATAGCCTATAAAAGATTCGGCCGCGTATCGTTAATTGTCTACGAAGAATTGAATATTTCCGTTACTTTGTCATGGATCCTATAATCAGAATCTAACCAAACTATCATCAAATAACCCTTGAAGTATACTCTTTCAAATAAAAAAAAAATCATCGAAATCGGTTGGCGCGCTATTGAGTTATTCGTCCATTTGTCGCGCACATACCTCATGCAAATTTACGACTTATATGGTTTTCTCATGGATTCCACTGTCAAACCTGGACCAAAAAAAAATGGGACCCCATGGGAAGCAACTCCTTTCAAATAAAAAAAAAATCATCAAAATCGATTCACCCAGTAGAAAGTTATGAGGTAACAAACACAAAAAAAAAAAAAAAAAAAAAAAAAAAAAAACATACAGACGAATTGATAACCTCCTCCTTTTTTTGAAGTCGGTTAAAAATAAAATGTATTAATTTTATAATTTAACATTTCTTTTTTCTTTTTAACAGTTTAAATTCGTCGAGAGACTTCAGGAGCTGCTGATATTTATTGGAAAATAAATAATTTATTGTATATGATCGTTTAATTTTTTTTTGTTGACAATTTTCATAATATTCGAAAATTTAAGTTGTTAAATTTGTATGTGAATTAAGAGTTGTTAGTTTTGAATTAATTTGGAGATAATTTAATGTTTCGCCCAGTAAAATAAATAAAATAGTGCCTAAAACAACGGCTAAGATAAAGAATTACATATGATTTTGTTTAAATAACGTTATGCTAATACGGCCTTGTTTTCGTTATTGGGCACAAAATGTAAAACTATATAGTTATATGCAAATATATTTAAAATAAATACTGATTTAAAAATTGAACATACAAATATATATGAATTGTAGATAGTACTGATATTTACAGTTCATTGTTAATTACCAACGGGGTAATTAATAATTATTATTTTAGTATCAATTAGAAATATGAAATTAATAAATAAAAAAGCATAAGAAAATCTATTACATTTTCGTAATTTGTTAAATGTCATTAATTAGTCAAAATATGAACAAAATAGCACTAATGATAAGACTATTCATACTTCAATAATAATAGAATGGTAAATTTCCATGAACGTCACGCAGATATAAATTAATATATGTAATAAAATTTAAAAATTAAACCTGAATGAATCTATTTGAATAGTTCTTGAATGATATTTGTTTGTCCGTTTGTTGAACTTTCTACGTAATGTAAATTTAGTTATAGTTTTGCGAGTCTAATATTGAAAATTTTATTTGGTAAACTTTATAATGAGTGTTCTTTTGTGGACTTACAAAGTTGAATATTGAACTAAGTGTATAAACAGTGATGTTGACCATATATATTACCACATCAACAGAATCATTCTTGATATATCGGTAAGAGTACTTGTTAAACCCTTAATAGTTAGGACGATTAAATTGAATTGTCATAGAGATTCATTGTTATATGCTTTAGGTTTCCAATAATTAGTAAAGATGAAGTCAATAACAGAATAAATACATAAAAACTATATATTAATAAAGACCTTTTATACATATTTAATATGTATTAATTTATTTCAAATTTCTAATAGTATAAACTTAAATCACTTAGCCTCTTCCGCTAATTTCGAAAACCAATATAATTTATTCAAAATCAAATGTGTTCTTATGAAAATTTTTATTTTGGCGAGTATAAAATAGTTGTATTTTCGATTTTTTTTAACAGTTACCTACCTGTTCTGATCGAAGACTGTCGTAAGCTACTTCGAGATGCAGTCAACTGTAAGTTTTGAACTGATTTTTTTTTAAATGATTATAAAATTAAAATAATTTAGTATTGTTTATACATTTTCCACTACTGATATTTTATTCAATAATAATTAAAACTTATTTTGATGCGAACGGTACACTAATTTTATTTAAGGAATTTTGTATTATACTTTTTATAGCCTGCTATATATAATCTTTATAAGACATTGTCTCGACTTTAATACCTTGTTTTTGTACTTTTAATATTGTAACTAGTTTGCTTTATATATTATACTCTATATTTTTATATCTTACTTTCAGATATGTTTCATGTTAGCCATACTGGCACTAACCGCAGCAAAGCAGTTAAATCCTGGACCGCAAACATTCAGTGAATCATCTCCAACGTCAAAATCAAACGATAAGAGATATGTAACTCAAGAAATAACATTGTTTCTCACACCGAGCCAAATTAAATCTTTGAATGGAGCCAGAAATTCTGCGAAAAAGGAAGCCGAGGCTCAATCCCTTAAAGATAACCAACAATATGTTCTTCAGAGCTACGGTCAACAATCAGAGCAAAGTGTGTGGCCAAAATATACCAGGGTAGCACCAGTTGAACAGCCTCAAGAGGAAGGTCAAGATTTCATTTCCCAAGACCCATTCTTATTCAAGACTAAGCCTGTCTTTGAAAACCAAGAAGGAAGTTTTGAT
Organism: Nymphalis c-album; assembly: GCA_963151315.1. Taxonomy (NCBI): domain Eukaryota; kingdom Metazoa; phylum Arthropoda; class Insecta; order Lepidoptera; family Nymphalidae; genus Nymphalis; species Nymphalis c-album. Next base: position 4,328,797 of record OY720601.1, read on the forward strand.
CCTTTCAACTTGTATCAAGAGCAAAAACTTGGAGGACAGCAAATACAAACACAAATTGAACAAGGAGGCGAAAACAAAGAGGCAAAATTTTTCAATTCATACAATCCTATTTCCGATAAAGCTCAAGAAGAAGCAAGTTTACATGATGAGTTACAACAACACTGGAATCGTATTTTAGAGCACAACCGCGGCCAGCTTAAGGCTCTGTCTGCCAATGAAAAACAAAATTCTGAAGAGGTAAAGGCCAACAAAGAATCAAACGAGCAGTGGGGATCTCAGTGGGAATCCAACTCTAAAGAAGAAGAAACAAGGTCTGAAATCGAAAAAGAAATTCAATTTGCTTTGAGGAACAATCAAGGCTATGACTTCGGCCAAGAGAACTCTCGCGCAGAAGAACAATCAAATGACCAAAGATCACCAATACTTATTCACAAAGAAGTGAGGGTAACTAAACATCTCCCAGTACGAGTTGTACAAAAAGTAAAGGTATCAGTGCCTACCCCTGTTCTCGTACCAGTACCTGAACCTTATGAAGTTAAAGTACCCCACCCATACCCTGTGCCTTACGAGATCATAAAGCACATCCCGGTACCAGTAATCAGGAAACATTGAAATGATATGCCAATTAATTAATACCTTTTAAAAACATGAGGCTGATATACATGTTTATTTCATGTAAAATTGTTGTTAAAATTAAAGATATTGTTGACTGTTTTAAATTGTTATATAGGTCATTATGTAATACAAATAAAAATTAAAATATTCATGATCTTTACTTTATTTGCACCCAATTCGATCTAACAAGTTTTTCAAAAAGATAAATATACTATTGTAATGTTGTAAATGCGTTGATAATCCTTACATTTTTGTGGCAAATAATTGGGCCAAGTAATTTGACATATAAACGTCTCTAAAAGGTCACATTCAGCATAATGGATTTTATTGAAACATCCTAAGGAAAATTCTGTCTTGTTTGAGACGACTTTAGGTAATATTTTTGAAAGGATTTTTGTAATAGATATTGTTAGTCAAATTCAAAGTCAAAACTAACTTTTATTTTTTAAAAGACTTAAAAAAGGAGTAGGTTCTCAATCGTCTGTATATTTTTTTATAACAAAAGTATTTAAAGTTACTTTTGTGATCTCACTCAGCCACAACTAAAAATACAATGTACATATTATATAAATGTAATAAATGTATAGTTGTAGTGAATAAACTTTTATTTCTTTATCAAACATTATTAATGAATTATTAGTTAAGTTAAATATTGAGCTGTTTATCTGGTTTAAGTCATTTCATAAATATATTGGGAACAATCTAGGAATACGTGCATCAATGTATTCTATATGGTCTATCAAAGGCAATTTTAATAAAAATATATGGGTTTATTTTCTGATTACTAAAGTAGTTTTTTTTTTACCACTTTTTAAAACTAGAAAAAAAAGCAAGATTCCATGACAATAAAAAAATTATTTCTATACGTCGTTCGCTAATCTGACACAATCTAAGTGCGATCTAGCGCAGAAATAAGTTATTTCCAAGGCTTATTATTTTTATATTTTTGGAAAATGTGCCTCAACCTTACAGAAAATAGGCAGTTATTTTTTAATTAGTAGTCTAATAGTTATTGTTAATTTAATTAATAATTATTTCTTTTAATTACTGTTGATGTCATTTAATTTGTGGAGATGAGCAACGAGTTTCTTGGTAATCTATATGCCGTACCTACCTTTAGTTTAGCTTTCATTTTATTGAATCCTGTAAAAATCTATTTAAAAGTGCTTGAGCGAACTCAAGTAACGACTCATTTTATTTAGACCAATAATTATAAATGTGTTAGCTTCAAAATGTACGCTATTATTTTCGAAAAAAATATAATCAGCAAAATTATAACTAAGTTTAGCTAAATGTCACAGATAAGTCACAGACAAAAATTAGATTGTTATTTAGATTACCTTAAATCCAAAATAATAGCATGCAAGTCTTATCGCTGAAGTAGTTTTTTTTTATTGCACAGGAAGGCGGACGAGCATATGAGTTTCCCGATGGTAAAATGGCCACCAACGCCCATATACATTGACGATGTAATAGATGTTAATCATCGCTTACATCGCCAATGCGCCACCAATCTTGCGAACTACAAGGTTATGTCCCTTGTGCCTGTAATTACACTGGCTCACTCACCCTTTAAACCGGAACACAACAATACCAAGTACTGCTGTTTTGCGGTAGAATATCTGATGAGTGGGTGGTACCTATGGGATTATAACGACCATTAAATTACAATATATTAGTTTTATTTTACCTTCAAGTAACTGGTATCACACGGTAATTACAATAAAGATTAAATTATGATAATTAACAGTGAATGGAATTTTGTCCTTCTATTACCTCTTTATACCTTATATCTATATTCCTTATTATATATAATATATATATATATATATATATATATATAATATAATAATAATAATGAAAGTATATATAAACAATTATAATCGATCAAAATGATCGATTTTATGATGCACTAAGTATTAAGTGTTATAATCAGTAGTTGTTGTATAAGTGTATAACACTAACATTATGCGAGTTATAAGCACCTACCATTTGTGTTTAGTTATATATATTAAATTATTATAATTGTATCTTGTAATTATTGAAAAGCATGAATGTTTTCTGATTACGATAATGATTTTTCGAAATAAAAAAAAGAATGACTTCAGCTATGGTTAGGAACAGAATATTAAACATACCTACCAACTAATACATGATTCATTGAATAGATCTAACAAATAATACAACACGGGTACTGCGTGCTGCTATAAATCAAACTGTCGATACTATTTTTTAATCTAAATTACCAACATACAACAAGAACTTTTTATAAATCTTTTGATTTAAATTCGAAAACTGTTAAAGAACAATTCATGAAATTATTCATAAATGCCGCTCTAAATGCATTGTTAAATTGGTTTGATAAGATGCCTTGAAGATTATGAATAATGATAATAATGGTCCTCCTGACCGATTTCGGTCACGGCGGCCAATCTCAAGAGAAATTATGAATATATGTAATATATAAAAAATATAAAATTGAGTGTTCTTTAAAAAAAAAAGTTATGGGTCTTTCAATGTATTCATACTCTAATAATAAAATGTTACCAAGATATGATTTAGTTCACATTTTCGATGCGTGTGTTTGTTAGAAGTTATTTGTGTTATTTTATAATATCCTATTATGTATTTTTTATTGTATAGGGAAGCGGACGAACGTATGGGCCACCTGATGGTAAATGGTCACCAACACCCATTGAGAATGGCATTGAATGCAATATTAACCATCGTTTTCAGCGCCAATGCGCCACCAACCTTGGGAACTGTGATGTTAGTTCTCTTGTGCCTGTAATTACACTGGTTCGCTCACCCTTCAAACTGGAACACAACAATTACTACTGTTTTGCGGTAGAATATCTGATGAGTGGGTGATACCACAAGGTGGTGGTTGCACAAAGCCCTACCACCGAGTAAAGATTTGAGATTGTATTCTACTATGATTAATAAAAAGTAGATCAAAATTATAAAATATTAAAAAAATATAATGCCATATTTTGCAACAAACATATACATTTAAAGAATACAGACGAGTTATATTTCCTAAAATATTTCATAATTTTTCAAATTTAGAAATTGGACCATCCATGAAGTCGTTTCGAACATGTTTTAACGCATATACACATACATAGTTTTACATATTTAACACAGAAAACGACATTTATTTTCATTTAACCCAATATTTATGTACTTTTCAAATTCATCGATGCTTCCGGTTAATTATAAAATCAAAACGTAATTTATTCAAAATTATTCCAAAACGACTTCCATTATATTTTTTTTGAGCATGCGAGTATAAAAAAGGATGTCCTTTCTCGATCTTCACCAGAGTTCTTCTGATCTCGTCGACAGCAGCAATCATGACAAAGTTGCTAGCGTCTGTAAGTAAATATATTATAGTTATTTACAAAATACACAATACTATCACTTAAGTAACAGTTTTGTTATCAACATCATTTGGATTATACATTTCCTAAATGTATATATATTGTACCTATATGTTTTGTAAAAGTAAAACATTTTAAATTTTTGTTTCTTTTAGTTTTAGTTTGGGTCAATAATTATTTATCTTTTTTCAGATATTTTGCATTTTAGCCCTTGTGGCGCTCAGCAAATCAAAGCAACTGAAAACTGGTCCAAAACCAATAGAAGAATCAGATACATCATCAACGGCACAAAAGTTTGATAAAAGATATACCACTCAAGAGTTTACATTATATCTGACTGAAAAAGAGATTACGGATTTAAAAAATGGTAAAGTACCCGCCTCTGAAATAATTCAAAAATCAGGCTTACAAAACTATAATCAACAAGAAAATTTCAAAGCTTATAATCAGTACAACAAAATTATCTCGCAACATGTAGAACCTAAAGTAGAACTTCGTCTCAGTCAACAACAAAAACAGAAAGAGCTTAATGAATATAATAAAGCTATCTCACAAACTGAAAAATCCCAGCCAGAATTAAGAGGATTTCTGTCACGTAAGAATCAAGAACAACAACAACTGAAAGAATATAATGAATATAACAAAGCTATCTCACAAATCGAAGAATCCCAGCCAGTATTCCGTGGATTTTTGTCAAGTAACAATCAAGAACAACAACAACTGAAAGAATACAATGAATACAACAAAGCTATCTCACAAATTAAAGAATCCCAGCCAGAATTACGTGGACTTCAATCACGTAACAATCAAGAACAACCACAACTGAAAGAATATAATGAATACAACAAAGCTATCTCACAAATCGAGGAATCCCAGCCAGAATTCCGTGGATTTTTGTCCAGTAACAATCAAGAACAACAACAACAACAACTGAAAGAATACAATGAATACAACAAAGCTATCTCACAAATTGAAGAATCCCAGCCAGAATTACGTGGACTTCTATCACGTAACAATCAAGAACAACCGCAACTGAAAGAATATAATGAATATAATAAAGCTATCTCACAAATCGAAGAATCCCAGCCAGAATTCCGTGGATTTCTGTCAAGTAACAATCAAGAACAACAGCAACTAAAAGACTATAATGAATACAACAAAGCTATCTCACAAATTGAAGATTCCCAGCCAGAACTTCGTGGTTTTTTTACACGTACAAATCAACAACAACATCTTAAAGAATATAATGAATATAACAAAGCTCTTTCACAAATTGAAGAATCCCAGGCCAAACTTGTTTCAAGTAACAGTCAACAACAACAACTAAAAGAATATAAACAGAACAACAATATTTTCTCACAAGTTGAACAACCACAGGCAAAACTTCCTTCAATTTTATCGAAAGACAATAAACAACAAGAACAATTGAAAACATATAATCAATACAACAAGGTTTTCTCAAAAACTCAAGAGCCCCAGATAGAGCTCAGAGGGCTTTTATCGCATGACAATCAACAACAACAACAACAATTAAAAACATATAACCAATACAACAAGATTATCTCGAAAATTCAAGAGCCCCAGATAGAACTTAGAGGACTTTTATCGCATGACAATCAACAACAACAACAATTAAAAACATACAATCAATATAATAAGTTACCAGTTAAACCAGTTAAAGAACCCCAGGCAGAAATTCGTGAAACTCTCTCACAACATTCATTTTATCCTAAAACGACTTTTGAAAACCAACAAAATAATTATGATTTTACGACTTTGTATTCAGAGCAAAAGTCAAAGGAAGAACAGAGTCAAAATGTTTTCACAGACACTTCTAGAAATGAACCACAGAACAAAATGAATTCCCAAAAAGAAAGAAAAACACAACAAGAGAGTGTCTTACAGAAAGGGTCTGATTGGATACCATTTACTCCAGAATCTGCTAAGCAAGAAAATGTCTTATCGTATGAACAGCTAAAACAACAATGGGAAGGTATTTTAAGACAAAATCGTTTTCAATGGCAAGATTTATCAAACATTCAAAAGGAAAACCAAAATTACCAAAAAGAAATAAACGGTGACGGAAATGGAGCGAAACAAATTAAACCAAATTCTAAATCTGAACAAAAAACTGAAGTTGAAAAACAAATAGAATCAATCTTTAGACAACAACAAGCCTTCGAAGATGAAAGAAAAAGTGATCAAGCAAAAGCTGTTAATCAAAGGCCACCAATAATTATCCATAAAGAGGTTAGTGTGACAAGACATCTTCCCGTGCCTGTGGTAAGAAAAGTCAAAGTTGCAGTTCCTACACCAGTACTAGTTCCTGTTCCCGAGCCTTACGAGGTTAAAATACCACATCCTTATCCGGTACCTTTAGAAATTGTCAAGCATATCCCTGTAGCGGTAGTCAAACACTACTAAAATAGAGATACTACTAATACTTAATACCAAAACAGTATCTTATGTGTGAAAAATTAGTTTACACGACAAAATTTATATTCGTACCTTGTCCTAAACCCTAGTCCTAATACCATACTCCTTAAAATGAACGCTTTATTCATATGAATAGTTAAACACGTTTTTCATTTAGTGTAAGTATTTGTTGTCTAATTTTAAGGCTCTTGTTATATTGTTATTAAACGAAATGTATCATTGATTATATGTTTTATTTTTATATCGTCTGGTAAAACTTATTTTTAATCTTTGAGTCTTATTTGTCAATCTATTCTACATTTCATATCTTGGTAATATTTTTATTTATAGAGTACAAGAGACATGAAACTAAAATGTTTATTATTTTATTATAATGAAATTACTTAAGCGCTTGGCTTAAAACCAATACATTTTAAGATTTTTATGTAATATATTTAATATGGGTTAAACAAAGCACGTATTTTAAAACCGAGTATATTTTGGGAAATAGTTAAAGAATATTTAAGTAGTTAACGTGTTTTCGTTTAGAAAGCCGGAGGCGTAGGCTTTGAATACAAAATCATCTAAGTAGTTGAACATAAGGAAGGAGAAACTAAATAGTTTATTATTTAGATTAGATTGCGCAAACATCTTCGAAATTAGAAGCTTCCCAGTAACTAGCTTAGTCGTAATCCTTAGCCATATTTAAAAATAATCATAAATAAAAAATAACAATAAATGTTGCAAACAAAATTAATCAATCAAGGATAACAACTAATCAATATCCTTAAAGAATAATTCATTTAATTTAATCATAATTATTTCCTACTGTAGTGTATTTTGTGCTTATGATTGATCCAAATTACGAGCATATCTATTCATATTTTATCACAGATTTTCTGCTTACACAACATCGTTATATTTTAAAAAGACTTTAAAGCGTATGCAAAATAATGCATAACGATATGACTACCATGAAACATAAGTAATTATAATAACCCGTTCGTCGTCAGTCAGTTAATTCGATTTTGATATTAATCACGTAACATCGATTTGACGAATTAGAGCAATAATGACCATTATAACGCGTTATTTATGGCATAGATTAATACGAGGCTGGCGTTAAATTGCATAAACTTCTGGTTACATTATCCAACTGAATAAATAAGAATTAAGGAATAGGAATCAAGTTCCTTACTATAAAAATAATGATCAGATGATTCCACTTTTGACCACCAGATGGTGTAATTATCGAATGATACAATAATAATAATAGCAAACTGCAATAATCATAACAGTCATCCCGCAGACAATACATTAGACACTGCATAGCCATCATACATAGACTATACATAAAAATCTTACGCTTTTTTTTAACGTTACGGACGTTTTTTGCCGGCTAAGGTACCCCTCCGCAACGCCCCATAAGGAGCTCCGTTCCAAAAACATCCTCTCTGAAAAGAGAGATATTTCGACAGATTCATTAATAATTTTTATTTTTCATTATAGTTAGACTTAACAAAATGTAACACATCGTTTGAAATATAACTGTGGCTCAATTACTGATTTAAATCTTTGTTACTGAGTGGAAGTTTGCAAAGTAAATTACTATTACAAAATTAATTTGTCTTCTATCTATAGCGAGTGCATTACACACAATACATTAATATAACAATCATATGAAAAACATAATTCTCAAATCGAACATTCCTTAAGTCAATATTGCACAAGTAATTGGTTCACAAATTACGCATCGTGACTTTATCTAACAGCATATCAATTAGAGACAATCTATTGAGTATCAGTGAAATTATTGTGACTACCGATTTGCGCAATCCCCACCCGCTTGTTGCATATTGACTCACTTTTATGCCGTTTCAAAATCTGTTATGTTCGAGGAAATCGAAACTGGACCATCATTGCTAAAATAATAATTAAATTAATTGTATACGTTACTTCAGAGTATGTATTTTAATTATCTTACGATTATTATTAAGATATAAACATTCCAAAAGCCTAATATTGAATTTGTGGACGAAATCCAATATTATGCAACGAGATTTATATTGTTAAGCTCGACAAGCTACGAACGTAATAGCGATGTTTGAATCACCGCGTGTTATTTAACTGGACACCTACTTATTAGTTATTAACATAACATTGTTATGCAAATGCGTGCTCATTCTCAAAGATTTGGCGCAAAATCTGTTACCTGCTATTGATTGAAACTTTCCTGACTATGAAATATTAGTATTTTAAATATTGTCACACAAAAATAAACAATTGTTTTGTAACGGTAAATTAATTAAATACTAATAATAGATTTATTACATTCAAATAAGGTTTAAATTCGTTTGTGTACGGTTTAGGATTAAATAATTAAACTTGATATAGTTAAAATTCAACATTTTATTAATATCACAATTTCACTGGGACTCATCATACGCCCTTAATTATAATCATAATAATACTATACAGAAACAAGCAAGGACGACACACCATAAAGGAATACAATATATATAATACCATAATTCAAGTGCCGACACACATTTTACTCAACATTTACACCACTAAAAGAATTCACGGGTTATTTAATAATTTTACTTTTAACCTATGTATGTCAGGTACATTTTTATCAAATTTTGAAGCATTAAGAATCACAAAGCCTCTGAGCAGCAAATCGTATGTGCTGTAAATTATGCTTATTCAACAGGCAAGAAGAATATCTTATAATAATTTGAGACGGTGAAGAATTCTTCACACTGGTACGCCCGTAGGATATAAGTTAAATGCGATTAATAGTGCTCAAATTTGTAACCCTCTCCACTGGCGCCTGAAAGCCCTTGAGAGTGTTCGGGATAGAAATGACCCTGACCTTCAGACTCTTGTGATCCAGCGTATGCTTTTAAACCTTCGCCGCCTTCGTAACTGCCAGCGTAATGTTCAAAACCTCCCTGTTGTTCAAAACCACCGTGCTGAAGACCAGCATGTTCTAAGCTTCCTTGTTCCAAAGATCCTTGCTCAAAGCCGGCATACTCGAAACCTCCATGACCGAGGCTAGCGGCTAAGTGCTCAGTGTCCAGTCTGTGGTCTTCCAAGACAAGACCACCACCGTGGCTGTGCTGAGTTTCAGGGTGAATCTGTTTCAAGTTTTGTTCAGATTTTCCCTTTTCAAGAGGGTGCTTGAGAAGATGGCTGTGTTCTTTCTTGACATACACTGGAACTGGATGGAAGTGCTCGAATTTGATAGATTGGTGTGACTTTGCGTGCTCGTGTTGTACTTGATGATGGTGTCCTGACTCGCCAATAAGGCCTTGATGGTCGTAGCTCTCTGCATGTTGTGGTGCTTCCTGGTGGATAATGCCTGGATAGGCAGCTGCCACGGCGAAGAGTCCCAAGAAAATCTGAAAAATAAGTTAAGATAATGATCATTCATTTACACATTATTTATATAGAGTTTTAAAAGTAGTTTTAATGAGTAAAATTATATTTTTCTTAATATCTATTCAAGTGAAGTTGGTGCTATTAAATATATATATATATTGGAGGAACAATATTTTCTGAAATGAATATGAGGAACCCAACGTCCTTACGTAAGAGAAAGGCTTCCTATAACAGAGTTATTACAATAGTTAACCGATATACCAGGAAGAAAGTATTCTCATTAGCGGTTCATTAACTCTACATAAATTAATATCATAAATACACTTAACAATTACAATTAACCACTAATAATAATATTCCTCATATTTATCCAAATTCACCATAATATTGTATTAATTAAAATCACAAGCACAAAAAACACATTACGCACATGGTACTTCATTGCGGTAGGTTCAGTACTGGTCACGACTCCACGAAAAGGTGGTAGATAATGCAAGCAAATGCTATTTGCATCGCTTATATACTCAGTTTCTCTGACATTCGCGTGTGTGAGTGCTCTGCTTTGATATTACGTGTACTTGCAAACGGTACATTGGCATTTCGTCCGCGTCTTAAGAACAATAGATAGAAATTTATCTAGAGATACGAGAAAAAGTCGATCAAAGAACTACACTATTTAAATATTTAGTATCATTATTATGCGGCTCCGAAAAAATCTACCTACCTTTTAATCGCCATTAAAGATTTATTTTATATGCAAATTACCGATCAAAGCGTATGAGGAATCAGCATTATATTTAATTAATATAGATATTTCTGTTAATCACTTGTAATGTATGAATAGAATACATAAAAATTAAAAATAGATAATTTATCCTATCGAATCAAATTTCATAACAACGTGCAGAACATAATTACCATTACTAGCTTTTGTAATCCTGCTAATGATCTGCTTATAAAAAACAACATTTCCAGTAAATTAATTATTGGATAAATTTGTTGCTTGGTTAATTAAAAAAATAACCGTATACCGTATATCCGATTAAATTGTGTATCCACTATATATCAATGATTTCATTATGAAGCAATTTCCTTTAAAAATAAAAAGACTCAAAAGAGCAATAGTATTGAGTAGATTGATGACCAGTAAGGCGTTGATGGCAAAATAGACGTACGTACATGATATCACACATTGATATTAATATAAATCCGTTCTCATAAATATTACCTTTGTACAAGTAAGCCGACAAAAAAGAAAAAATATATTTTCAATTCTCAACACGCAATTCATTATCATTTATGAAAGGCTTAAGTGTTATAAAAATAAAAGCATTACATTATATCGTAATAAAATAACGACAAACTAAATTAAGGCCGACAAAGATTGAACTAGATTGTTTTTTTAAAGATTGTCTGTATTCTGTAAATATTTTTTTTAAGCAACAATATTATAATATCCTACTCAATTATCAACTCTTAAGAAATATTGCAAGTTAATTTCTGAATAATTTCTTCTAGCCAGAAGTATGGCATGTTCAACAAAAGTTAACATTTGAAAATCGAACCGCCAACATATAAGTAAAGTATATATTTTTATGTATGACCAAAAAGTTTTTATATAAATCTTCAGTATTACTTTTTCAATGTTATCTTAACGCAACGGCAATAACTAAAAAATACAATAAGTACTTAAAAAAATTTATGATTAAAAATAACAAATCCTGATCCCACGTCTTATAAATAAATATATAGCATAAAACCCAAATTATGTTATAGTGCTGTTATTAATATAATATTATGATGAGACTGATATATCAAAATAATTTACTTATAGTTTTGATAACTTTTTTCTACTTACTAATTTTTCCATGAATTATCAGGATATTTATTTTATTATAGCGGAACTAAATATCATCAGAGTAGTGTTGAAATAGAATGAGATTTAATGACTTCGTTAACAGCTAAAAGTGAATGCGCCTTATAACAATACAACTCTATTCCTCTTTATATAAAGGTTGTTTTTCTATAATATTTTAATAAATTCAGCATTACTATATATTACTACAAAGACGCTATGATAATATCATTAATCATACTTTTGAAAAAAAAATACATTGCAAACGTTTTGATTAACTATGCCAAACTTTATATGTACTTAATTAAAAGTAATTCATATCAGAAGTAAAGACACGGTGTAAATTATAAGTTGCAATAATCAGCAACTCAACCGAAGTAATACCATGCTAGGTATTTTATGGCTACAAAATAAAAAGTGATTTATTTATTTATAATAAATATCTCTATATTTATGAAATTTATACAGCTTATGTCTTTATTAAAAGTAAAAATCCTTATTACCGATTTTTACTCATATTTATTATTTATTGTAACGTAAATGTTGTTTTTTTTAAAGGAATAATTACGTAAATGAGGCAAACGTTTAAACAACATATTCCTTATTACACTGAGCAACGCGCAACGGAGCAGTAAAGTAATCTTTTCGGACTCTACACAGATCTTTGAAATTTCGCCATCGTCCGCAAATTAAACTGCCAAGTCTAATCACCATTAAAATTTAAACTGTTGAATATATAGTATAACTTGGTTTAATTTGACTTTAATGTTTTATTTGATACATCACTAATCGAATTGTATTTCCTTTATATCGCCGATGATACCTACATTCAGTAAAAACATTTTTTTATAAAAAAAATTACAGTATTATAAATTTTCTTTTATAATTCTCTCGAGTTAAACTTATAGAGTCGCATTTAATATTTGGTACAACAAAGTCTTGCATTCTTATTTTAAATTATTTTATAAGTGACAGGATGTACTTCCATGTTAAGAAATTGAGAAACGAACTTAATTTTGTCTTATTGTATTATGCTATAAAGAGCTCGTTTCGTTTCTTTAGAAAATATTAAAATGCAAATTCAAATGCATTAAAAGTTTTATAATTTTTAATGAACTATTAAATATAAATGGATATATGGAAAAAGAAAGTAAAATAAATCTTCGTCAAATATAAAAACTTTATTTGTTTCTAAAATATCAAAACCACAATGATTAGATAAAATAACTCATATATATATATTTTTCGAATAGATTAAGAGCAACATTCCAAAGTGAATTGAGCTTATGCAAACAATATTTTCGAAACAGAAAATTACAGTACTTTTTATCATTTCTGTCTATTTTAAATTCATAATTATCTAGGAATTAGAACAAGTAAGGCAGACACTCGATATTACAGACGACATTACGTAAATCAAACCTAAGGTTGACTAGGAAACCGTATCACACTCACTGTTTGAAATTCGAATCCCAATGCTGTTCCACCTTGAGTAATATATATCGATTGCAAGTTTAGTATCGATAACACTTTTTTTTAATTATATACATCCACGAAAATAATTTGAGTTAAAAATTTGGTGACTGGTATTAAACAAATAAATTGTGAAGTGAATTGCGAAATCACTTTAGATTTGGTTATGTAATTCGAACAGGTAATGAAACAGCAATGAATGTCTGCACATTTAGATAAACAGTGACGAAAATTTTAATCCATTGTGTATTCTTTCACACGTACATTCAATGTTGTATTTATTATTACGTTTTTTTATCATTTAAACATGGAACAATTATAATGATTTCCTGATCAAGTGAAGTTATTAAAAAATATTTTCTAGATCTTGTCAAAATGTCGCCAGGGTATATAATTGTTATTTCTACATTCAAGTTTATTTATGACGATATAATAATATATTATTAGGTATGACATTTCGAACGGTATGTATTACTTGGATACTATGGCAGATACATAATTGCGGTTATTGTAGCTGTATTTTTTTATTTTTTTCTAATATATAGGTAGGGGGTCGAGCATATGGGCCAAGTGATGGTAAGTGGTCACCAACGCCCATAGACATTGGCATTGTAAGAAATGTTAACCATCGCTTACATCGCCAATGCACCACCAACCTTGGGAACTAAGATGTTAAGTCCCTTGTGCCTGTATTTACACTGGCTCACTCACCCTTCAAACCAGAACACAACAATACAGAGTACTGCTGTTTTGCGGTAGAATATCTGATGAGTGGGTGGTACCTACCCAGACGAGCTTGCACAAAGCTTTACCAACGAGTGAAAGTATAAATACATAAGTATTAAATGTATCAATTCTTAAAGCCCATCTAAAATGTTAAAATAATTTGATATAAATGGTTAATTATGACATTCCTATACAAATATTACGTGAAATCAACGATCAATATTAATAATAATTGTTCTACAACTAGTGCCTTGTTTGTATGTTGTTGTTTGTATGTTGTAGCTGTAGGTGTATAAATAATAATTAAGTAGGTACTTTCGTTACATACACGCGATGTAATAAATACGCAATTAATTAGAATCGATTTTGACAAATTGTACTAGAAGAATTTACATACTCAACTCAACTAAAAAGAAACAATTTTTGTTTTATAATAAATATTAATTTGTAAAAACTAGTTTACTCTGTTATAATGACGTGTTATGTCATTTAATTACTTACATTTAAACGCTTCCATTAAGTAACAATATTCACACATATTATAAGCTATTTTGTATCGTTACACTCAATAATGTGTGACGTGACGAGATTTTGATTCGTTGGGTAACATTGACTTGTAACCACTCCGATCTCTAATAATTTACATTTTATCGTTATCATTTAAATATTGTGCTACATTAAACTTTCCGTGACGTATAAAATATTCAATAAAAAATATAGTTTCCTTTTATAGAAGCGGATATTTTTTTTTTGGAATATATTTTCTGTGCATGCAACAGAAAAAAAAGAACTGTCAATTGATGGGTTCAATGCACCTTGGCCGGTGGCCCGCTGATTCCTAGTTTGTAGATCAGCGTTTCATATAATATTGGACTCAGCGTTTTATATATTCAAAACTATTATATATAAATACACAATAAATATATATGTATACATATTTTTAATATTTACAGATCGAACCACACCGCTCGTTCCGTCTGCATTCCGTTCAACTATTTCGGTTCAAAAATAATAACTTAAAAATAACATTTATATAATAATTGGTTGAGCAAATTATTTAAAATTTCTAACGTCCATCTTCCGTGATCGGGCGATCACGCCCTACTTTCATTCGATCATATAACACAAACTTCAATAATCATAATATTATTCCAACATGACCTTGACATTGTAACTGTGTTTTCTTTAAAAAATTTACATATTATGTATATATATTTTTATTAGATGATAAGGTCATGGTAGGCATATTATTAAACACACTAACAGAACCGTTGCCTTTAGATACTTTTTTATAGGTACCTTTTTAAACACATCTAGTAAATTGATTTAATAGGTACTTATTTCTAATTGTCTTATTGATTTTAAACATATGTATCGAATGACAATACAACAATTTGGTATTATCGACAGTCATCAATGGTTAATTGTAATCATTGAAATACTATGTACATAGGTACTCAGTTATTGTAAGCTCCTCAAAATTTGCCTTATTTTTTAATTACAAAAATATTTTATGTTCCTTATTTTTAAAGTATAATTCATTAGGTAAAAGTGAATCGTAAAATATTTAAAAAATAATGTAGTAATCCCAAATCATGCCTGCTTACAATATGAACATAAAAGCATATTAATTTATATGGTATGGTATCATACAAAATATGTCAACAAAGGAAGTGTCTTCGCAATTTCCACGTCGGAAATGTCTTAACAGGGTTAGCTAATGCTTAACAGAAAATTGTGTTAGATGACAAGGGCATTGGCGTGCTACTTATTTAATATAGTCTGATATAAAAGTTATTGTACAGCAAGCTTGAAACCCAAGAGAAAAGAATGACATTTTTTTTATAATTGTAATCTAATATTTTGTAATTGTATATGATTTCATAAAAATATAATCGATTTTATAATGTTATTTGTATTGATTTGTTAGTAAAAAATAAATATATAAGAAACAATTATCCACTAGTGTTTTGATTAATAACATTAATAAAAATTACATTATTTTTATTACTTAAGTGTACATGTCTTATCAAACTATTGTCAATCTTAACAGTTTTATAGAGGTATCCAAAGGGGAATTTATGTATTGATGCAAACATAAAGCATATAAAATACATAATGTCTATTAACTGCTATTCCAATCGATGAAAGTTGGTTTTATAGGATATTTTACTCTGAGAAAATAGTTGCGTAACTACTTGTAGTTTATTTCGCACGCTGTCGTAAGATATAATTCAATAACGCATTACGTTTTGTTGTTTATTTGGTTAATTTTGAAAGTAAGTTGGTATAATACTTTCGTTTCATATTCGATGCGTTGATAATTTATTCATATACCTAATGTGTGTTTTTAATTGCGAAATAGCTAAGCATGATCTGCATTGTTTCAATTTGTTCTGTGCATTTAGCATTAGACTGCCGTAAAAGTTACCTGAAGGAACCATTAATGATAATTAATTTTCGTTAGTAACATATTTTATTTCAAATCTTAAACTGGTTCTCGCTTCAACGCTGACATCGATGTTGTAAGTCAAATAGTAAAAATATTCATATTTTTTGGTTATTCTAAGGGCCCGCGCGCACGGGTGTCGGGTAACTTAAAAGTTTTTGTCACCATCACGTCACCTCTCCAAAGCGGAATGTGCTCATGAAGGCTGACAGTGACAAAACATTTTTGAAATCAAAGCGTGATTCGTCGTTATGGACACGATCTATACGAACGTGATTATGGATTTACAAGAGACGGTCGTTGTCTACTTTTAAATAAATAAATATTTTTTTTTACTTTTTTTAAATCCGGTTATATTATTTCACACAAAGGTCACAAGAGTATTTATTATTTTTTATTAGGTCACAAAAAGACATGGAACGGATGTCTTTCGCTTCTTAAAACAACTAGCTTAGACTTTGGCAACACCGTAAACCGCGATAAAACCAAAGTGATTGTGGTGAATCGTCAACCGACAACCAAAAAAACCAACAATAGACCCGACTTACACGAAATAGTGCTAAATGCGAAGTTGTCCTGAGCTACACCTATCTGAGTTCCACAATCACAAATACTGGAAGTTGCGAAGAAGAAATTAAAAGACAGTGTGCCATGACACGATCAGCCGTGGAAAAGTTCACGAAAATATGGAAAGATCGCTGCATAACCAAAAACACCAAGGTTCGCTTATTGAGATGCTTAATATTTCCTATTTTTCTGTATGGAACTGAAACATGGACGATCCATCCAAAAAATCCAAAAAAGATTGACGCCCTTGAGATGTGGTGCTGGAGACGGCTGCTGTGAATAAAATGGACTGCTGAACGCACTAACGTTTCTATTCTTAAAGAGCTTCGCATCATACAAAGACTCGTCGATTGTACAATTGCGAATACTCACGATGCTTGGACATATCATCCGCAATGAAAGCTCCTTGGAACGTTTGGTGGTACAAAGAAGAGTAGAAGGCCAACGTTCTCGCGGCCGATCATCCACAAGATGGACAGACAACATTAAATTGTCTACGAAGTGTTCCCTTGTACACGCAGTGCCATCAATAGTCTCTCTATTGAGAGGCCGCAACCAACTCATCAGACCGTGCTTTCAAGCACGATCTTATACACAAGTCTATCAACTACAGTAGTAGGGTTTACTTCGGCTTAATGATTGATGTTCTGTTCAATTTACGGCCGTAAGAGGCATGACGATAGATGGATGTTTTTCGAACACCTTTTTAAATCCAACAAAACAGTTAAATAACAACAAATCCGCAATACTCAACAAAACGATATAGCAATGATTAAATAACACAATACCGTACTTCGCTGGTTGGCTGACAGAAATGTCACCCAGTTGTTTTGTCGTAGGGTGTGTGCATATTCATACATGTCCACAAAGTTGATAAGAGTGACGAAACTGTCACTGTGACAAGTTACCTAGACGCGCCCGGGTTAAGATACACATAGAATTGAAAATTCAATAACAAACTCAGAAAGTAAAGTGCCTTTGATATTTTATTATAAGTATTTAAAATATGGAAGCATGTGCCGAGCATGGTAAAAAAACTCGGTTTCCTTTTTAAAACTATACTAGCGACCTGCCCTGGCTTCGCCCGAGTAGCAGAGTAAATTTTCCTAAAAAAATATTTCGTAGTATTGTATAAGCTTTTAGCCACAGTGGGCGACAGCGGGACGTGGGGGCGCGCAGGTGGTTGCATCACGCGTTAGTATGATCGGTGTGGGACCGCTTGAATTTATTTAGTGCGCGATAGTTTTAAAGTTACGACAACTCCTAAGATATTAATTTAAATTGGGTGATGAAAAAGGACAATTATAATATACATGAAATGCTTCAAGTAAATAACGTATTTAATTTGATAAGGATTAATATCATATCCGTTTTTATAGCTTTCCAATTATAACATTATTATGTAAACATAACCTTTCTATTGAAACACTTTATCTATTGGTGAAAACCGTATGAAAATCCGTTCAGTAGTTTTTTAGTTTATCGCGTTCATACAGACAGACAGGAACCGCGGGGGACTTTGTTTTATAATATGTAGTGATGTATCATCACTACATCACTATCACAGTGATGTAGTGATAGTGATGTAGTGATGATAGTAATAGTGATCAGATTAATCAGAATATTTACGTATTTATTTATATTTAGTGGATATAACAACACATTGACAAACATCAAACAGGTATAAATAAACTATAGTAAAATAATATTATGTTATAGATAAAATGTCTTACTAAATTGATTCGTAGAAAATGTATGTAGTCCAAACGATTGGATTTATTTTTATTGTACTTATTTATTTTTTACAACCGTTTTTTGCCTTGCAGTCTGATCAGGTAATTAATTATAAATATTCTTAATATTAATGCGTACATTACGTATTACGACTTCTACGTAATAGTAATAGTACTTATCCAAACTTTATCAAAATTATTTACCAGTCAAAAGGCAAATTACTAATAAAATTTGGGTTTAATATACTACGAATAAAATATGTATATATTTTTATAATATTATTTAATTGTTTTATAAAGTACTTCGTGTAAAATAACATTGATATTTATAATACGTTAAATGCTCACAAGAGACATAAATAATAAGTAGAGTGTGTGTAAACCGTAATCTCTATGGCATCTGCACTAATGGCGGCAAGGGCCAATCACATCAAAGCATTGGACGTTTTGTTTGTAACGTATTGAATTTTGAAAACTTCAAACGATCGAGTCTCCTTACAAAACCAGTGTCGTATCATATTTTGAAAATTTGATTTCGTTAAATAATAACGTAAGATTTAGGTTTAAGTGGTTAGTGTGTTAAAAGGAGTGAATTTTAAGACATTACTTAGAGAGTTTTTCGTTAAAATGATTGCGTTAACTGAGGACGTCGGCAAACTATTGTAAGTTTTTCTTAAATTTTGTATGAACAAAAATGGTTTAAAAATCATCTATTTCACATTGTTTAGATTATCACAATTGATACATTATTTTTATTCTTTAAGTTTATGTATAGAATACTTTGTGGCAGGGAGAATCATCATGTTTTTAAGTAACGATTTTTACCTGAGAAATTTAGCTAGTCAGAGTAACTATCTAATAAAAAGTAGTAGTTTCTTTAATTCCGTGTTTGTGAATGTAAGAACTTAATTGCAGCAATGAAGTTCTTCAAGAAATTTCTCAGAATATTCGTCACATGATGGAAGAACTTTGGCTCAACTGGTCTCATTTGGGCGTGGATGACAATACTAAAGTTAGCAATATAATTAAATTGAAACAGATTGAAAAGGAGTTCCATAAAGATGTTATATCTGAGACCAGACAAAAACTTATAATTATGCAAAGTCAAGTAGACAGTAAGTATGAATTTCAAAAATATAATTTCTAAAAGTTAAAAACAGTATGGATATTATAAAATACCAAAACTGTCTCTAGAAACGACCTTCAAAGATTTTTATGGATTATCTTACATTCTGTATTTTACTGTATTGATTTTAAAGTAATGCCCTTATCGCTATTAATAGGAATATATTAGTCCAAATTACTACACTTCAAATTTAACTACATATTTTTGAGGAAAATCTCATACTATATTGTAACAAGCTGTTGACAACATTCATTTTAAAAGTTACTATAGTTATATATATCGCAATACTTTCTAAGAAGGTGTTAGTGTTTCTATTAAGTGTGTTTCTAAGAAAATTATATCAATTCAAACTAAAGTTAAATTTTAGAGCTAAAAGAGGAAACAGAAGAACTAAGCCGATGTCTATCGGTGGATATAACAATATTGGACTTCAAAGAAGATATGATGTTAGTTGAATATAAGAGAGAATTGGAAGAGCAGATAGCTGGGTAAAATACATTTTACATTATTTGAAAGATTATCTCTAAGCTGTGTGTTAAAAGTAATTCCAGAGAGCAACATTACAAGCTTAAACATATTGCTTATTAACTATTGTTATAACTATATTGTTGATTTGAAGTTTGTATTAAAAATTACATGTTTGAAAATTTATGTGTGATATTTGCATTTAGGCTTATATAAAATAAACGCTTTTGTTAAAACACTATCTAATAACATAGATATAGAGAGCAAATGGAACAGCGCCGCAAGAAGATGAAAAGGCTCGTTGAGTGGCAGAGAGATCTTACTGAAAAGCTTGGTGTCACAACACATGAGCTACAAGAAATACCTCTACCAGCTGAAGAAGAATTGGATAAGCTCAAGGATCACTTAGAAGTCCTCCAAGCTGAGAGAGATAAGAGAGCAGAATTATTTCTAAACACACAAGCTGAAATTAAGGATATAATGGGTATGAATAAATATTATGTAATTAATTTAAATATGGTTTTGAATTTTGCGTGATTAAATGTTCATATACATGAATTGTTATTTGCCACTTGTAATTATTTGTAATTATTTTAACAATAATTTGTCACCATCGACAAAATGATTTTTACTGGAATGAATAATTAAATAAGTCATTATTCTCTGTTTATCTTTAGACAAGTTGCAAATTAAGCCCCAGAGTAAGTTTGAGCAAACAGTTGTATCATCTCTATCAGTAGACTTTAAGGTTACTGACTATAACATGGATCGTCTGGCTAAGTTGAAACAAGATCTGCAAGAGAAGTACGATCAAACTAATAACCGCGTAAGTAAAAAAACGAATTCATTGTTGTTTTATTTGATTGAAAAATCAAATGTCTCAAAATAAAATTGTTATATTTAAAGAGCTGTTCATCAGTGAACTATTGAAACATTTTATTATTTTATATTTAACATTTGTTACTGAGATTGAAATATTTGAAAATTCATTTAAACATGTTATTTATACAGGTTTTGGAATTGCGTGAGAGACTAACTAAACTCTGGGACTGTTTGGAGGAAGACTATATTTATCGTGATAATTTCCTACAAGCACATCCTGGTTGTCACCCTGCAACGGAAACAGCACTCAAAGAGGAAATAAAGAGATGTGATCAAATTAAAAGACAAAAGATTGCGGTAATTATTAATCATTTTCTATTGTTTCCAATTATTTCCTCCTATTGCAATAAAACTTACCAGAAGTAACTTGTACATTGCTTTAGTTACATGTCACAATTCATATAATTACTATATAGATTGATTTCTTTGTTTACCTTATAATTTATAATAATAATGTTATGCTAATTCTATAATGTTTTAAATATAGGAATTATTTGAACTCAAAATGAGGGCAAATTATAGAATTGTGAGAATCTGGAATCATAAAATTATAATAAAAAATAAAATAAATTTAAGAAACAATAATGTGTTCGAATATGTAAAAATATTATCAATTTCTTCCATATAACCTTTGGAATATATTTGAAAATAACCTAGAGTCAGGTTTAAGATATAATGACCAATTTTGATGTTTTCAGTTCGTTAAAAAAAAACTGCAAACTGATAAATAATGTGAATAGGTACTCTAAATTTGCTCCTATTAACCTTCATGGCATCTCAAAACATTTTTAAATGATTTAAAAGACTAATATATTATTATATCTAAACAAATACATAAAATTAAAGTGTGTTGCA
Organism: Nymphalis c-album; assembly: GCA_963151315.1. Lineage (NCBI taxonomy): Eukaryota > Metazoa > Arthropoda > Insecta > Lepidoptera > Nymphalidae > Nymphalis > Nymphalis c-album. Next base: position 4,350,725 of record OY720601.1, read on the forward strand.
ATCACAGACAATTTCCAAATATATGCTTCGATATGGCTATTTGCAAAAACCATAATTTTTATTTTAGACTTCTGTTGCTACCTAGTGCCTAATAATTTAAATATTTCATATCTATAAATTCAAATAGGCATTATGTACGATAAAATATCCTTATATGTTGAATTTTCGTCACAAACACATTCCACAATTCCACATTTGAAATAAACATCAAGTAAGTAATTAAAACCTCGATTCTCAGGTGTTTGTTGCAAATGTCCGTACAAAGATAAAGTTGATGTGGGACAATGTTATGTACTCAACTCAAGAGAGAGAAGAATTTCTGCACTACTTCCAGGATATATTCACGGAAGACACCCTAACATTGCATGAACTGTATTTGGATAGAATTACCAAATATTACAATGATAACAAGTAAGTTGATGTTTTTATTATTAATAATTATTATAGGTAGGTGAATTTGCAAATGAGCCTTCTCATCATAAGTGGTGCTTATTCACCTTTTAAACCAATCACAATATTAAGTTATACAACACAATACTATGTGAGAGGTTGGTGCGTACCAAGCTTAAAAAACCAAGTAAACTTGTTATTTTATGATATCAAGATTAATTGAATCTGTTACTATCCCTATTAATATTGTATTTGTCCTTTCAGGCAGTAGATTGTGTTAAGTCCTGTGTTAGATAGGCCATAGGCATAGTTAACAATATTTATATTCCTACAGGCACATCTTTGAGCTGGTAGTCACCCGCAAAAATCTATGGTTGAAAATGACGGAACTGGAAGCGCGTGCATCTGAACCTGGCCGATACCACAACCGTGGAGGACAACTGCTGCGAGAAGAGAAGGAACGAAAGTCGATAGCTAGCAATGTACTTTGCTTTATATATTTATTTTGTACTTCTAAAGACTAAGCGCCGAGATAGCCAATATGTGGATCTTAACCGAAGATTACTGGTTCAAATCATTTGTGTTTATAATTCATTTCGTGCGCGGCGGTGAATAAAGGTTTAGACTAGTATCATAGAAAAGGTCCCAAATACTTCTCCTCACAAGAAGTGTCAGACCTTCACAATGGGAATAGGCTGTTATTTTAAAGTTTTTAAAGAACAAAAGAAAAATGTTTTATTTAAGACAATTTCAATCATTGCCTTAAATCTTCTTTACATGGTGTAATTCGTATCTTCCAAGTATTTCATTGTTAGTTGTCATTTCATTGTTTTAAACATGTTAGTATTTAATAATAATTTATTTATTACAGTTACCCAAAATCGAAGCACAAATTAGGGACCTGGTCACTGAATATGAGTCTAAGACAGGCAACACCTTCACTGTGGATGGAAAACCACTTTTGCAGTTGATACAAGATGAGTGGGAGATTAGAAAAGCGGTAAGTTGAAAATGCTTATTTATTATTTATTTGTATTGCATAGGAAGGACGAGCATATGGGCCGCCTTATGGTAAGTAGTCACCACCGCCCATAGACATTTACAAGAGATGTTAACCATCGCTTACATCGCCAATGCGCCACCAACCTTGGGAACTAAGATGTTATGTCCCTTGTGCTTCTAATTACACTGGCTCACTCACCCTTCAAACCAGAACACAACAATAGCAAGTACTGCTGTTTTGCTGTAGAATATCTGATGAGTGGGTGGTACCTACCCACACGAGCTTGCAGTATATAAAATTGACACATAAATACAGAATGTTCAATAAATTTGTTTCAAGAAATAAATCTGGATACAAATGTAGACTGCCAAACAGTTTACAAATTTTGATAATTTAAATAAAAATCATTGTATATCTTTATAGGAGCGTCATAACAAGCTATCGGCTCGCAAGCAGGCACTAACACCTACCACCCCACTGTTCCGCTCGCTCGCAACTTCACCACTCGGCAAACGAAATCGCACAGCGGCTGGTTTAGCGGCCACCGCTGAGAAGAACAGGTATATAATTAACATGCCACTTTGTCTGTCTATACAACATAATTTTTTTAATCGATCTTAACCTATCTCGTCGGTCTGTTATGCATTCACGGCTAAACAACTGAACTGATTTTGATAAAGTTTGTTACATAACATTAATACGCTTCTTTTGTCTAACATCTGAAACCCTCTTACTCCTTCACACGCGGGTGAAGCCATAGGTGAAAGTTAGTAATATATATAACTTCGAAAAAATAACTCCAAAGGCAATTAATAGATATTTTGCTTCACATATTTATATGATTTAGTTAAATTACTGTTATGAACTGTTACGAACTATTAAGTGAGTCCTCTCAGTAATAGCTATTATATAATATTATCCATTTTAGTAGTTCCAATTGAAGGAACTAATTAAATAATAAAACCTCTCGTTATCCATGCACGTTAAAATTACAAGTGTGTAGTCAGTGTAAGCAGTTCTTTTGACTTCTAGACCACCCAGCAAGCGTCAACTCATCACGGGCAGCGCAACGAAGGCCGTCACCACTCTTACCTCCAACCTGTCGGCGCTCAAGAGGTCAGCTATATCGACTGTTAAGAGGTGAGCAATTGATATTTAAATTAAGATTTAAGAAACACCGAATTATATTAACCATCATCAATGTTCGTATTAATTAATTAATAACTATAAATAAATAATAACTTATTTTCATAAACATCAAATATTTATGCTATAAAATACCCTGTGCAGTTTGTGGCAGATAAATTGTGGTGTATAGTTAAAAATATAAAATTCTTAATGTTGCTTAATGATAAGGTATTTGCTACTTATGTTAAGTTTTGCCCTAAGTTTTTATTTTTAATATTTTTGAATAATTAAGGTACTAGTTTTATACAAAAAAGACCCACATTTTTTTTTATCAGTCATCATTCAATATCTACAAAAGTATGAAAAATATAAAGCTATGAATGATCGCAGCTTTTGTATATTGTTTATTTCTAACAATGATATAATATTAAGTTTTAGTGTACTATCTGTTATAGTTTTTCCAGTGTTCACCAGCCAAGTGTCCGTGCAAATGGTGTTCAATCAGAGTATGTTGACATATGCATATAGCTCCTTTCTCAAACTATGTACAACATATGAACCTCCATATCCTTAGTGATGTACTTATGTGTAAAAAGGAACATTAGTTATTGCACGATTCTGAATAATAAATACTATTTATTATTATTTAATATTTATGTCAGTTTACTGTAGATGATCCAACTATTTTGTTCTTATACAAAAATACTTGTCATCCCTTCTACTATTTCAGCGCTCGTTTGTAACTAAATGAAGTGAAAATATTCGCGTCATGCAGGCAAGTTTGATTATTGACACGTAGTTAAAAAGTTAATTATTGTCGATTACATAAGTAGAGGGAATGAGAAGTGTTGTTTATGTAGTAACTAGTTGCTGACCAATTAAATTGATTAATTATAGTGTAATTATTTAGTTGCTCTATTTAGTAATTATTGTAGTGAAGTGTATTATGTAATTAGTGAACTGGAATTTAGATCTTATCTTGTATTATTGATTCGTTAATGTTCTGAATTAAAAAGTACTGCTCGTCAAAATGAATTAACGATAGGCAAATTAAATTGCATAATCTTTGATTTTATTTTTTCATATAAATAGTTGGTTCTTTGCCCGGAATCCAGTCTGAAAGTACATACTTTGGCCAAAGTCATGTGGGTGAACAAACAAATAATACTGATTGAAACAAGCACGAATTTAATTTTAATCATCATTTAATAAAAAAAGATAAATCAATAAAAACACGAAATAAATTTATATTGTTAATTATTTAATAATTTTGTAATTAGTAGTTATTTTATTTTTTTTAAATAGTATTGGATAATCTGCATTAATATATACCGTAACACTTGCAGACGTATCAGCGGGCGGCTGGCGGCGCGCGCGGTGGCGGAGGGCAAGGGGGAGCTCGCCAAGCGGAAACTGGACTACGGCGGAGAGGGTAAGAAGACTCCGAAGGCCACCGTCAATGGCAGCATTCTCAAACACAAGCGGACCGTAAGTTAATAATGTTAAACTTATTTCATAAGTTAATGATTATGTATTATAGTTGCATTTCTTTATCGTATTTGTAATATTTTTCGTAGATGTAGCGTAGAGTAGTGTACAATTTATTTTTTATTAAAATATAATTTTAGTGTAATGTAAACAATAAAATTAATAGTCTATAAAAGTGTCCTTGTTTTGTATGGATGAAGATGATTCTTACTAAAACTAAAAACTCCAGAAACACGTTTATGAACTGATTATTATTTATATCCAAATTATTATATATTTATATACATCCAAAACGTTCGATTGAAACTGATATTCCTATTAACATTTTTTTTATTTTTAGTAATAATATGAACAAACCCTAACTAAGAGCAGCATTTCATTAAAATATTTTAGACCAATATCCGCATTAGAAATGGTTGTTACTATGTTTGTGCATACGTCTGTTCCCTCAGTCGCACGGTCGGCGTCGCAGCGGCGGGCGGCTCTCGACGGGCGGCGCGCTGTCGGGCGACTCCCGCGCCACCGACCCGCTCATGGAGACCACGCTGCTCACCACATACACTGACTTCAAGGTGACTGGATAGCTCTGATTAATCTTATATGTATCTTGTATCCCGCTTTTGTCTGTTGGCCCCTGTTTCATCGAGGAAGAAGGACATGTTAGGGGACTTGTATTTATTAATTAGGTTAAGAAATATGTATAGTTTAATATAGTTTTTTTATGAGTAGTAGTAGTACTGAGTTAGACTTAGTGGTTAGAAGAAATTTATTATATTTAGTTTTAATGATTAAATTGTTTGCACACTAACCCCTATTAAATCATAGTAATTGTTTTTATAGAGGAGGCTTGGAAGAAACTGCTGTAAGAGATATGGACGCCTGTGCATCACTATATGTACTACTTGTTCTTTTATATGTTTGTAAATTGTGTGCAATAAAGGATTAATAAGTAAATAAATATAATTGACGATTAGTCCGTAGATATAAATTAACATAATATTCATTTACCATATAACTAGGAAAATGGATTCGATGAAACATACAAATGATGCAATCTTAATTAATCTTTTAATTTTATTATCAACAGGACGGCATTAACGAGAAACAGATCAGTCGAAGCTCAATGGCAAACAACAAAGCCCACGAAGTAAATCTACCGACCATCGTCTTTCAAACATTAGAAGAGAGAAAAGAGACCCCAAAAAAAACTTCGAAAACGAATCCCACTCCTCTGACGCCGAAAATCGGAAAGGAGAATATACAACACGTGAATATGCCCATGACGCCTAAGAGTAATCTCCTCTGTACGCCCACGAGACTGACTCGATCCGCCTTGAAGTTGAATAACGATGGTTTCGCGACCCCGCGGGCTCCCCTCAGCGCGAACAAAGTGAACCTCCAGAGACAAAACACAGTCACCAGTATGTCCCTAAAGACGACTCCGAACAACGTTAGCCGGTCTAAATCGCATTCGCACTTAATGCGAGCAAAAAACTTCCCGCCCCTCATATAAACACTTCGACATGATGTTTGCATATTTTAATACAATACTGTGCTCATTTTATTACCAATAGTAATGTACTAAGATGTGTGAACAATCAATGACATAAGTGAGATTTTTAGAACAAAAATCAAATGTTAATTTATGACATACCTGTTAAAATATTCCATTTGTGTGTCTCAATTATTATTATTATTTTTGATAGGTTTAATTGACATTGTATTGAGGTAATTTAATATGTTAATAGATTATGTTATGAATATGTAGTATATTTTTTACGTAGTTTCATATGTTTTTGAGGATTTTCAGTTGGATATAATTTTCGTTTTAGTTGTGTTTTATATAGTATCATAGTTTAGAATAACTGGCTCTATAACAGTTTTTAATTCAATGATTGAAGTTACGACGAAATACCATCAAATATAATTTTTTTTTTATTCATACTATTTACGTGATAATACTCAGTAATAATCGTCCTGGCAGCTTTAAAGGTTCGTTTGTGAGATGTACTTAATACTGGTCAGTATTGTATGATTTGAAGAATTCATAGCACGTGTGGTTCACTATTTTCATGCACATTAATATATGATAATTTTCGATATAATGTAATTTTGAATAATTTGAATTTGTAAATTATGGTTGTAATATATTATTCATAGTTTTATTTGGCGTTTTATTGAATTCATAACCAACTAGAAACTAAATATTTGGTCAATATAATATAATTCAAGCGTTCAATACGAGCGTTAGTCAATATGTCGATATATTTCGACTTCAAAGTAGGACCAAATGGTAGGAGATTCAGAAGAGCTGTAGAAGGTGATAAACACGATATAGACTTGATAATAAATCTCAAACATACTGAACACCTGTTTGGTAATATTGATATAGGAAAATTGATGTAAGTGGAATTTGAATGTTATTTTTAATTGAATCAAATCGTCTTTTTATAAGTAAAAATGAAATGGAAGTATTGAATCTTCAAAAGCAGTTGCTGATTTATAATGTATTACTATTGATAAAAGCTGATATGTAATTCATTAGTAACTCTCTGTTTTAAAATAGCAAAAATTAAACAAGATAAAATTGCATTACTAAAACACTTAAGATTAAATGGTACTGTTTTTAATATTAGGTACCTATTTAAGATTTTATAACTATTCCAGAGAAGTATCAACTTTATCGATATGCATGATAAATAATAAAAAGGAAGTAATAGGATTCATGGCACTCTGCGATCATCCAAATATAAATGGCGTCGATCCTTCGGATTGGGAAAATTGGATACGCAACCTGTTTCAGTTTGTTTCTTTATATACCGTCAATCATCTATATATACTCTATCTTATATGCTATCTTTACAATTACAAAATTATTCCACAGCGCATTCAATTGTCACTACGGTGTTTCACATTAGTTAATATTTTTTTATATTAAAACTTGTGTTTGCTTATATAGGTTGTAACAAAAGTCCGACCCGTGAAGTGGTTATTAGGTATCGTTAGCCGGTTTTATTTATGTAATACGTACAGGACATAATTGTGCTAGTTAATTTGTGAACGTTATCTTAGAAGGCTCAGTCAAGTAGCAAAACAACAAATATTGTTGCTTTCTGATATAATAAAATGGTATTCTTTTAGGAAATATTATTTGTCAAGAAATACTTTGTTCATACATTTTATGTGTTGCATTGATGCTGTCACGGATATATTCATCGAGGAAGCTTTTGTGTCGGTTTTCCGTAATGACGCTTATCTTTTGAACATTGTGTTGGTCGTGCCGCCTGGTTGTCCGGAAGGTATTTCGGTATTTATTATACAAATAAATATTTATCATATTGACGTTACATTTAAAATTGAAAATTGATGTGTTACACAGCGGGGTAGGTTATAATTAATGTATTCACTATTATAATGTTCTTATTAAAATATTTATAAAATTAATTATTTGTATAATAATTTATTTAATATATTTATAAAATAATTTATGATAGAGTAGAACGAGTGAACATGAACGAGTTTTAATTAAAATAATCTGCATGGCGTTATTTTCAAGCGTTTAAGCGGACTATAAATTATAACAACAATTAGGCATTTCTTATCATTATCTTATATGATATGTAATATGTATAATATATTGTATCTGTAGCTATATGAACGTTGTTCACTAATTCATAGTAAGTTTCATATATATATAATAATTATAATAATTAATATAATTCATAGTAGTTTTTTTTGAATAAATAAAATTAGTCTATGTTGTTGTCAGTGTTCCATTAAAATGTATTGTTGCTATTAAATATTGTTATATATTTGAATTGTTATAAATGTATACACAGGTTGGATGACCAGATATAAAACCTTTACGAAACGTACTATACACAAATTCAAGCCAAAACAAAACAATGGTTCTGAAGACCTCATGTACCTTTACACTGCGATACGAAATGACTTTTGTCCTAAACTTAAAATACGTCGAGCAGTGTTAGTTTTTTTAATTCTTTCTAATATGTAGGATTTCTAGGACAAAATATGTAAATTCCAAATGGATGGGCTGGTAGCCTAATATGGAGAACACATTAATTTTATCCGATAATTGCTGGTTTCAATAGCCCCCCATAATTATTTTTATCTCATGTTTGACGGCTCAGAAACCATTTAGTAGAAACCAGCACTGTCGAATAAAGAAGTGTGGTCAATAATAAGCCTTAATAACGCTATGATTTACGGGCGGCCTAGCTATTTAAAGTCGCAGGTTCTATACTGACACCTTGGGCTATTCCTCCCTAACGCAAGTTGTACGTTTAATAGGAGGGGTAAATAAGAAGATGAGTAATTCCTTAAAAACGACCAGTATTCTATATTTTTTTAACATTAAAGTCGTCTTCTTAAATGGTTAAGACTTTTACATGACCGTAAGTCATATATGGGCTAATACCTGAAAGTTAATTTTGAGTGGTATGAATACATAAAGTCTGTTCTAAACCTTTCATGTATATTCATTAAATAATTATATTTTATTTACATTATCATATAGAGAGGAAGATAATGATGATATCGTAAGATTGCTAGAAAAAAATTGCCCCCGATTACAGGAAATGTATGGTGACTTTTATATAAGTGAAATTATCGGGCGCCATCCAGAAATTGATAGAACAATCATTGTAGCTGATGTAAGTCTGAGTAAATAGACATATTTTATACTAAACTAGCTGTGCACCGCGGTTTCACTCGTGTATAATTAATAAAAATTTAATAAATAAAAATAATACTAACAGCCTGTATATAGCCTTCTTCGATAAAAGGACTATCCAACACAAGGAGAATTTTTTACATCGAACCAGTTGTTCCTGAGATTAGCCGAATCAGACAAACTCATCAGCTTTATATTATATTAGTATAGATAAGAACCTACTTCGGCTAGTTCAAAGTTTTAGTTGGTTGGTTTTCTTATACTTAAGGATATTTTTATATAGTATCAAGATCAAGCAGTTGGAGTAATGTGCCTGAACACTAAGATCAATTACGACATGCTGCAAAATACTTATAAACTTGCTCAACTTCATGGTCTACGAAAAGCAACAGCTTTAGAAAAAGAAAAATATAAACGATCGAATACTTTGCTAAATGCTTTTGGGTATGATTTCATGTCAACGTTTTTGTATTAAGTAAGATTTTATCCACTGAAGAATATACAAAGACATATATGTATATTATATACCTGTACATAGTAAAGGGATATTTAATTATTTTGTTTAATATTTTATAGAGAGCCAATAATGCTTGGAAAATGGAGTCCATTTCATGAACTACAGCAAGAAAATGGAGAAGTTAACGATGTAAATATAGTATAGAACTTATCTTTTGCAATTTATTTAATATCCTATAATATTTTTTTGGAAGAATTTCCAAATCTGTATTTGGGATTTGAACCCAATAAAAACCCTAAGATTGTATACTTATTATAATATTAGATCAAAATTAATTTCAAACATTTTTAATCTAGCTTTTGTCAAAATATCGCCTTTGTGGCAAAATTTTTACCTAATTACATGTAATTCACAAGTGTTTAGGTATATATAGTGTTTGATTTGCCCAACAGGCACCATCGATAAAAAAGGAACCCGGAAAAAGAATGAAAACACATAGTAAAGTAAATTTCGACCGCAAATCAGCTATGCGGAAAAGTTTCGATCATTTTTATTACAGCAAACAATATTCTGAAGACAGCGAAAGGGATTTCAATTCACCCACTCCGTCAAATGCAACCAATCTATCATTTGTGAATTGCCTCCTAGAAGACGATCCTTTTGATTATGAAATCGTTAATATCGACAATCGTCTTTTGACTTTACCACAAGTACTTTCTTCTGAATTCTTATTGTAAGTTTATTATTTTCAAATTTAAAAAAAAAACGTAATCCATACTAAACAATAAGAGCAATAGACCATATAAAAAATAGCACAATTCCATTAACTTGCTGTAATTGTAAGTCGATAACAATGACAGTAAAATGCTTATTTATTAATTTTATTATTTCGTTCTTTAATGAAATACAGACCTAATCTAAGAAATCAAGAACCTCGGCATTCTCGAACAATGCAGATTCAAGACAGAGTGAACCGTAAATACATAATAATTTCTTAATAAATGTTTTCATATCTATTGGCATTTTTGTCTATTGTTTAATGACCATGAATTACAGGAAGAACTTCTATATTTAGAAATAAAAACAACGAAAAGAACAGAAGCATATATACTGGTGATCCAAATGCTTTTATGATAGAATTGTTTGGATTTCGAGAAGATGTGGATGATACGTAAATATTTAATAATTTGTACATGAAATAATATTTTTCACAAAGACCCCCTTGTGACTAGCTTATAAAGCGGCAGATCGGACTCGGGGCTTAAAAGTCCTGTTCGTCTGAAAGTACGTAAAACTGTAGATTCTGCACCTTACCTCTTTGTAGTCGTATCGCATTTTATGCTCCGTTTTATTATGAGAGTGAAAGAATATAAATCTCAATGAGGAATTACTCTAGTTACTCGACTGCATAGAGTCAGTAACTCTTTTGTGGGGCAATGTGTACGTTTCTACAACAGGATCCCAGAAAGCGTTCAAAATACTTCAGTTGCTAAATTTAAAAATGGATGCTACCTTGGGAATGATACGATCGCCGCATCGCAACGAATTAGAATTAGAATTTGAAAAAATAGAGAACTCATTTTTGTTTGAGCACAAAATTGTGAACTACAGTTTGAGTCCTGAACCGTTGGCTAGTTCCTTTTGCAAATAGCCGCCATGACTGAACTAACCATGAGAACATTAACATTACCATTATATTTTTATAAACAAGTAAAGAAAAAAAAATCAAAATATGTAAAACATATTTTGTTAAGAAATGTCAACCTTTTGTAGAGCTTTAGTAAACAATGACAACAAATTGCTTTGAAATAAGTATTCCTTAGTAAAAAAATTTTTATTTTCAGACAAGCCTTTCATTTGCTAGAAGCAGCGTTTGAAGTTATGAAGAATTACGATTATTGCATTATTCGCGTGCCTTGCAAAGACAAAAGCTTTCATTTACTTGAACATTTCTGTGTAATTATTTCTTACTTTGTTAATTATATTTTAACATATTCCATATAGTATAAAGTTTTGGCCTAGTAAAAGAATAAAAGGTGGATCTCGTATTAATTTAGTTAGTTTAAGTATACAAATAATTTTATGAATCGTATCTAAGGCAAATATAGTCAGAAATTTCCTACGTGTTTTGTTATTTACCCCAAAAAATTAAGGCAACAAATGTTTTACAGTTTGTTCCCACTAAAGAAGAAACCTCAACAGACTATGCTCTTTATGTTGCTCATCGAAGCTCGGTGCTCAGGTATGTTTATATATATATATCATTTATTAAGTAGAAATTAAAAAAATAAAACAATCCGGCTTGTATTTTTATAACACAAGAACCTACTCCGCAGTTCTTTAAATTTATAAATTAAATTACTATGTCACTTAATGTAAAAAGGTAACAGGCTATAAGTGTCCCACTGCTGGGCAAGTGCCTTCTTTCCTGTTGAGGAGAGATAATGTATCCTAAGGATCTTAACAAGACTTTTAAAATATTATCATACTTTTAGAACAACAGAAGTTCTCCAGACTTGACAACTTAAAATCAAGTTATTAAATAATAAAATCAGACGATAAAAATCACAGACCTTTGAAATATATATGGATATAATAAGTAATTCCGCTTTTATTTTGTAGTAAGCTTAGGGTTCGGAGGGCAGAGTTAATGGACATACCTCAAATTGCTCATCTCTTAAGGAGCTTAGACGGGAAGGAGACATTATGGACTGTAGAAAATACTATTATAAATAAAAGTGACTTACAATGCTACGTGTTTCTGAGTGGTTTTACACTTATTGGTGTTGGTATATTAGAGTGAGTACATATCAATATATAATGTTATTAACTATTAAATATATAAGAACAAAATATTCATATGTTAATATTGGAAAAAATAGAAGGAACAGAAATATAAAAAAATATATTTCACTTGGTGGTAGAACTTTGTGCAAGCGTCTGGCTAGGTACCACTCAGTCGTCAGATGTCAACCGCAAAACAGCAGTGTTCCGGTTTGAAGGGTGAATGAGCCAGTGTAACTACAGGCACAAGAGACATAACATCTTAATTCCCAAGGTTGGCCCATTGGTGATGTAGGTAAGCGATGGTTTACATATTTTACAATGCCAATGTCTATGGGCGTTGGTGATCCCTTATCATCAGGTGGCCCAAATGCTCGACCGCCTACCTAGGCTTTAACAGAAAAACAAGTTCACTTATTTTCCCGGAACTCATGTCTTGCTTGATCACTGCTTAAATTTTTAGGAAACCAGAACAAATAGACTTCATTCGCATTAAGTTCAACCTGGATTCGCATCGGATCCACAAATACCATACCAGTCAAGGCTTGGACTGCGGCTTAGCCACACTTAAAGCTGTTTTAGTGTATCCCGTATTCGAGCCACATTACAGGTTCTTCGCCAGAGATATGATAAGACTCTCTGGCTCCAACGCTATAATGTGGTTAACTGCGTATCGAAATAAATGGGTTAGTAAAAAGCATACAGTCTTATAGTAATTCCATATTTTGATGTATACTAATTCTATATAATTCAAGGTAACTCATAAAGCGAATTCATTAGCTGTTTCTATGGTACCTCTGATGCCAAGAAGTTCAAAAATTAGTTATGTATCTACACCAGAGCTGAGACGAGTCCGCAAACTTTCTAATACTGTGTAAGATTTGCATAACAATATTAAAGTATTATATAGGTATTTGTAATTTTGTATTTATAAGCTATAAGTCCAATTTAGTATAATAATTAATTAAGCAAGATTAATTTCAGTACACCTTTGTCAAGATATTGTTTAATAAATTTAATATAGGATATCGTTCAAATAGTACTGCAATCCGACGTGATCAAAGACTTTACATACTTTCCGTGTAGTATAAACACTACCAACTTCTATACTAAGAACTATTACTGAGAATTTCTTGATTAAAAACCACATAATATTTTGATGACCCAACCCAGGGCTTAAACCCAGGTCGGGTCGTCACGGTAGTATGCACAAGCGATCACGTGCCGCTCCACCAAAGACGATCAAGGTACACTGGGTTTTTAGTGGGTATTCCGGAGCCTTCAGCACCGGCGAGCCCCACATACCCCTCACTCCATGTGGAGAAAATGCGTAAATGCATTTTTCCAGTGAAAAAAAAGGCAGGATGCTATATAAGCTAGCGACTAGCTAGACCATCGAGGCAGTTAATAATAGTATATAAGTTTATATTGATCAGACGGAAAGATGCATTAATGTGGTCTGAAGATAATATATATTTTTTAACAGAATGTCATTTAGTACCTGGTTTATAAGCAAGAAGTTAACAAGTGTTCCTAAAGTCAATATTAACGCTAGGATTCTTGTCGTTGGAGCTTCGAGAACTGCTATGGCCTTTCTTAATACGTTGCTTTTCAGGTAGTTCAAATTTTATTGTATACTAGCTGTACCCGCGACTTCGTCCGCGTAGAATTTAACAAAAAAGTTAATCATTTTTATTTTTATTATCATTTTTTTTCTAAAATAAAAGTAGCGTAAGTTACTCCTTATTACATCAGCTACCTGCCAATAAAAGTCCCGTCAAAATCGGTCCATTTCAGAGATTAGCCGGAACAAACAGACAGACAGACAAAAATTGTAAAAAATGTTATTTCGGTGTACCTTATATATATTCATGTGCATGTGGTAAAAAGCGGTTATTTCGATATTAAAAACAGACACTCCAATTGTATTTATATGTATAGATATATATACCTTTACTTTTTATAGAAAAGCAAAATAATTTACATAACAATTTAGATAGATTAGGAAATAGCGCTGTAAAATTTTATAAGATATATATCTTATATATTTTTATGTAAAAATAAATTTTTATATAGATTCTAAATGTGATGTTTTGTCGACTATGGTTTGGGTATGTTTTACAATACATACATATATGCTTACAAACTATACTATCTTGTAATGATGAAATACTTGGTGGGAATGAAATATTTCTTTTTCATTTTAACATTCATGTGATTTTCAGCGATTCTTGTTCTTATTTATTCTTCACTAATGTGACTCTAGTGTCGCCAAATGGCCTACCATATACGAAAAGAACAAATCCACTATCTGAAATGATGTTCCAAAAACATTACACAAATTCCGAAAAATATCTTAAAAGCGTTCCATATACGTATTATGTGAATGTTATTCAAGGGACAATGGTCGAGATTGATAAGTAAGAATATTATTGGTATTGACTTCATCTATGAACTTAAGTATTTAATATGCACACCGTGCAAGCCCCCGAAACAGCGTAAATGCGTGACTTTTGACGCATGTCTATTATAAATTCCTTATTTCTATTTATGCAACCTGGCGCGAATGTTAATTATCTTACATAACTTTCTATATGTGACGAATACATCAAACAAAAAAACGATAAAAGATATATATTTATGTTGTAGACGTAAAAAACACATATATCTATCAAATGGTCGCAAATGTGATTATGACCTTCTATTTTTATTATTTGGAAAGCAATATCAGCATCCGGACTATTTAAAGTCTATATTAAAAAGAAAAAAAGATGTGAGGTATGAGAATTTAAATATATTTCAATGACTATCCGATAAAAGTTTTTCTGTAATATTAACATAATAATGGTAATAGTTATATAATAATATCCTCGGGCATTATTCACACAAGGCCAAGGCTTATCTGATCCCAAACTAAGCAGAGCTCGTACCATACAACTGATATAGATAATTACACCCAGACTCAAGTCAAACATACATGTTCATGCTCACAAATGTCTGTCCTGGGTGGGAATCGAACCCACGACCTGCGAAGGCAAATATTTATATATATTTAATAATATATTGATATACTCGATTTCATATTATTCATAAATATTTAATAATATTCATTGAGAAGCGGCAGGCGAAAAACATAGTTATGTAATTATTTTCTTTAATTCAGGAGCGGCAAACTCCCTCAATATACACCTCTTGACAAACCTCAGCCTAGATTAGAACCAGTTATTAACTATACTCCGGCTAACGTGTTCATTATAAACACGATGACTGATGCTAATAAGGCACTTGGTTTTGTTCGGGCATTAAATTTGCAGGATACGGACCGTGAGTTTTTAAATGATATTTTATGGTTAAAATATATTTTGGCATCGAAATGGTGAATTAAATAGCAAACGTCGAATTCCGATGGTTTAGAGTGAAATATAATTCAAGTTAGAAAATATGCTTCTTTTACTAATAAGTTTTAAGATGGCTTATATAAAAAATCGATCATCTTGTTATATTTTTTTTATTTTATTTATTTATTAATTTTTACTAGCTATGTTTACACTAATTATTTTTACATACATACAATTATAATATATCCACAGATTATGTAAAATAATTTGAAAGCAAACAGTAGAAATACTTAAATATTATAGACTAAAATCTAAGTAAAGTAATTGGGATTTCAGATAAAATACTCGTATACGGTGCTTCGAAACACGTTTACTGTTGTTTGGCAACTTTAATTGAAATGAAAATATCGCCTGAACACATCATTTTTATTGAACCTTTTCCACCTTTGAATATTAATAAAATGAGAGTGTCGTTATTCTGTAATGCTTATGTAAGTTTTATTTCACTTCAAATAGATATCTATCATCATCATCATTATCAACCTTTTCTCGTCCACTGTTGGACATAGGTCTCTCCAATGGCACGCCACTGAGCTCGATCTTCAGCTCTCGATTTCCAACCGATATCAGAGGCCCTAGCCAAGTTGACATTCTACAATTGTAAACGCTAATAGGAAACTGAAAATTGTATGTAAATGACCACGTGACTTTTCGTTGAGAGATGTCATTCTCATACATTTGTTTAGTTTTCTATTAGCGTTTACGATTGTAGAATGTCAACTTGGCTAGGGCCTCAATATCTAGCGATCCCGTGGCGCTCCACTTAAGACGAGAAGGGTACCGTGGTGGTTTTAGTCGGTAAGAGTCCGACATAACCCTCCTTCAGAGGGTACCCAAAAAAAAAGGGCCTCAATATCTATACGTTATCGAATCATAAAAAAAATATTTTGAAGTTACATACATACATTTAAACCAATTAATATATTTATTTCTTTTTGAATGTATAATGTTTTTGCATAATCGGCTTTTGATTATTTTTCCTTTAATTAGATAATATTTATATCACTGATTTTTAATTTTGTTTTTTAGGTAGATAAATCTGTGTGTGAGCTTTTAAAAAATCTGAAAATCAAAATTTATCGGTCGTATTATTTTCACACCTGGCATATGGATGTTGACAATCGAGTTACTCAAGTTGATTTTCTCTCGCAATTTCATCTATTACAACTAAAGTGCTCTGCCCTTTTTTATTATGGGACTCGTGGTGTTAATGAGCAAGCGTTTTTTGGTATGGATTATTATATATTCTTTATGTATTATTACGTTGTTAAATTTTCATTTAAGTGATGATTCGATGATAGATTAGATGAAATATGTTCTCCCAATAGAAAATACACAATAAAATATAAATATAACGAAACACTTGAAGCAGTATGGTGGAGCTTCAACCCTTCTCTTTAAAAGGAGAGGAAGCCTAAGCCTAGCAATGGGATGTTAACAATCTGTAACTTTGCTCTAATTTGTTTTTAATGTTAAATTATAGCAATTAATAAAAGCGGTATGGCATATGATGGTGGAATTCTGATAGACCATCAGTTTAGGACTAAGGATCCCTCAATTTATGCCGCCGGAACAGCCACTAGATATTATAGAAGGTACTACGCTGATACAATGCGCCAAAAATATTACGACGCCTACGAAGTTGGAGCCAAGGTGATTTCTTTAATTTATTTAGAAGTTTCTTAAATGTTTAATCCATTGACAAAATTAATAAGAACTGAAACTTAATCTTAAAACAATAATAATAATAATAATAATAAGGGGGGTAAGGGAGTGCTCTTCCATCTAAGCATTCCAAGCCAACCTCACCTGCTCGTGGTACCCCCTGCTAAATAACAAACGAGGCAATGGCAACCGTCTGGTGGCGGTATATTCACCAACCAATGCTGTCTCATGGCTCAAGAACGTGGATGTTCTAATGAGGCTGAGACAGAACAGTCGACATCAGTGTAGGATGTTCACTTAGGGCACCGGCGACAACGTATCAAGTATACCAACGGTGGTGCCCATAGAGCTTAACGTCCTTGTTAGGTTCACTACACACTCTCGTGTTTTGGACATGCACGATGGGTTTAAATGTCCAATTTAAACTATGTAGATGCAAACAAAAACACATCCCCAAGTACCCGGCGACCCTGAGAGGGACTCTGATGATGGTGAGGAAGTATCTCGAGGGGTCAGGGGAGAGAAGAATCTCCGGGTGGCGGTCTCAAACCATCAAACAACGCGCGATTTTCTTTTGGACCACGATACAAATAAGATAAGGAAAAAGAAAACGGAAACGTCGATAAACCACAAGACAAAGTATTTTCTAAGGTCTACTAAAAGTATACAAAATGCAGCAAGAACTTCAAAACAGCACCAGACACCACCTTTATCCCCATCATCCACAAGTAGTTTATTCGAATCTCTAGCTTCATCACCACACTCATTTGAATTACTAGATAAATCTAGCTCTTCATCTTCATCGTCTAACTCATCAAACCCAGAGGATGTTGTGCAGGTGGTACCCGCCTCAAACACTGCACCCACCGCTGGTCATAAAAGTGTGCGAAAGAAGTGGACTGTTGAAATGAACGAATTTATTTGGCGCACATATCTCATAGTCAGTGAATTAGAAACTAAACCTCATTACTTAGACTTATTACACGCAAAATTTATAGATAAATTCAAGAACTTTAATGTGTCAAAACAACGGATAGGTGACCAAAGAAGAGCTATTATAAGGAATAAATTTTTACAGCAACAAACTTTAGATAACATTAGAAAAGATGTCGAAAAAGAACTACAAAACAAAAATCAATCCCTAACTCAATCTAATTCAGACAGATTTCCTACAAGACTACGATGGACTGATGATATTAATGAAGCAATTATACGAGAATACTTTAAAATTACTCAATGCGAATCAAATAGAACAGCTTATAGAGAACCATTGCATGCTGCTATTACATCAAAATTCCCACATATATCACATGTATCTCAACAACGAATTGCAGATCAACGAAGAGTTATAGTTAACAATAACCGCCTAACACCAGAAAGAATACAAGAAATACGTAGTGAAGTACAACAGACATTGATAACTACGCCGACAGAGACTTACACCAGTACCAATGAAGATGGTAATCATAGTCCTACGCCTAATGAATTACCATCAAATGATAACCGTTATGGCCCAACCTCAAATGTAACTGAATGTAACCGGGACACAAATAAAAACGTCAAAGAGTGCACACAAGCTACTAAAGATTGTATAAGTAAAATTCAACTAACTTTTGAAACGACATATGAGAAATACAAAAATAGTGATCCAACCCAAAGACCATTTATTCCAAAACAGAATACTTCAAAAAAGCTAGCTCATATAGTAAGTTGCTTAGATAAAAATATTTTGCCGCAATACATTTCTACTGATCTTGATTTTATAACAATACAAACATTAATATACTGTGCTGCATTCACTGCAGCTACCTGCAATGGCACTAAAATTAGAGATACACAGAACGATAACTACCCCACGCATCGAATTAAATTAAATACACCACCATGGCAAAAAAGACTTATCAAAAAGAAAGAATCACTTAGGAAAGATATTGGTAGAATGACACAGTACATTAGAGGAAATAGAAGTAATAGGCTTATGTCACAAATAGCAGCAATCAAAGATAAATATAAAGTTCATTCGCAGTATGAGGAAAATAATATAAGTAACGAGCAATACCTAGATAGCATAAAACAAAGGCTTTCAGCCACAAGCAGTAGACTTAGAAGATATGAGAATTGTACATTAAAGAAAAAACAAAATACACACTTCGCAAATAACGAAAAATTATTTTACAGGAAATTGAATCAAAAAACAAACAATACTCCACAAACATTAGACACTACACTCCGAAAACCATTACCATTCCTTAATGAACTAAAAGATTATTGGTCTAGTATTTGGGCTAACCCTGTACAACACAATGACCAAGCAGAATGGATTTTACTTCAATCAGAAATTAAATGTAAAACGCCACAAATGGTATTTGAAAATATCCCGGTAGACACATTTTTAAATGTTCTGAAAAATACACACAATTGGAAAACGCCTGGCTCTGATCACATTCATAATTATTGGTATAAAAAATTTACTTCTACACACCCTTCATTACATAAGCATTTAAATACGTTTATCCAAAATCCAAATTCAATGCCATTATATATAACACAAGGAACCACTTTTATGGTTCCAAAAGATAATGCCGATACACACAATCCAGCAAAATACCGACCCATAACCTGCTTACAAACTATTTACAAAATACTCACCGCATGTATTACACAACTTATAGACACACATATAACTAATAATAATATACTCGCCCAGGAACAGAAAGGATGCCGTAAACGTAGTCAAGGTTGTAAAGAACAGCTTATAATAGATTCAGTAATAATGAAAAAAGCATATACACAGAAACAAGATATTTGTACCATGTACGTTGATTATCGTAAAGCTTTCGATTCTGTACCTCATAGTTGGTTAATCAAAATTTTAAATATTTACAATATCCACCCGAACCTGGTACATTTTCTTACATACACAATGCAGTCCTGGAGAACTAAGCTTAAGGTGGGAATTGGAATTGAAACATTAGAAACAAACGAAATACCAATAAGACGAGGTATATTCCAAGGAGATGCTTTAAGTCCCATTTGGTTTTGCCTCGCATTAAATCCTCTTTCATATCTCTTAAATAAATGTAATTTCGATTTAAATGTACACAATAATCAATTGCTATCTGATACTACAATCACACATCTTTTATACATGGACGACATTAAATTATACAGTAACAATATAACATCCCTCCATAAACTTGCAGACATAACTCAACAGTTTTCAAAAGACATACATATGGAATTTGGCGTTGATAAAGGCAAAACATTTTCATTTATAGAAGGTAAATTACAATTAAATGATTATACACTAAGTACAGGGGAAAAAATGGATGGTTTAGATCAAACTGATTTCTACAAATATTTAGGTTTTCAACAGAATCGACAAATATGTCAAAAAGAAACAAAATTAGATCTTACACATAATTTCACACACAGAATCAACTCAATACTTAAAACAAAACTTAACTCTCGGAACTTGATAAAAGCTATAAACTCATATGCTATTCCTATACTAACGTACTCTTTTGGAGTAATAAAGTGGTCACAGACTGATCTGAAAAAGCTGCAACGCATAATCAATACTTCAATGACAAAGCAACGCAAACATCATCCACGTTCATGTATAGAAAGATTAACACTCCCAAGGGACGAAGGCGGCAGAGGCCTAATAGACATAACCAACCTTCATAACAGACAAATAAATACACTTAGAAGATTATTTCATGAACGGGCTGTAAATTCTGAAATTCATAAGGCAATAGTAAACGCTGATAAAAAGTTTTCACCCCTTAATCTTTTAGATAGGACGACACAACCAAACGAAAATATAATTGAAAACAAAGACAAGATAGAGGCATGGAACCTAAAGCCTCTACATGGAAGACACCGCAGCGACCTAAAGCAAAAACATGTCGACATGGAAGCGTCGAACGCGTGGCTGAGACGAGGCGATCTTTTCCCTGAAACTGAGGGTTTCATGTTGGCTATCCAAGACCAAGTTGTTGAAACTAAAAACTACCAAAAACACATAATCCGTAGACCAAACATCAACGACAACTGTAGACATTGCCACAGCAGCCCAGAAACTATACAGCATATAACCAGCGCGTGCAAATCCATCGCACAAACTGATTACAAACACCGCCATGATCAAGTTGCAGCCATAATTCACCAAAATCTAGCTTATCAATATAAATTAATTTCTGAAAAAGTACCATATTACAAGTATAAGCCACAATCAGTTCTCGAGAACAACAGCTATAGAATTTACTGGGATAGAACTATAGTTACCGATAAAACCATTTACAACAATAGACCAGACATTACAGTATTAGATAAACAAAACAGTTCAGTTTATTTAATAGACATAGCAATTTGCAACACACATAACTTAACTAATACCTTCACCGAAAAAATATCCAAATACACCGATTTATCAATCGAAATAAAAACTCAATGGAAAGTTAAAAAGACTAAAATGGTGCCCATAGTTCTATCCTCTACAGGAGTTATACCTCACAGTCTCCATGGCAGTTTAAAAAGTCTCAATATCCATAAATCCACCTATACACTTTTACAGAAGGCTACAATTTTAAATACGTGTCGCCTAGTCAGAAAATTCCTAAGTTAATATCATAACTCCCCTAGCTATGCACTTGGCTCAGGCCCGTGCATAGTTATGTAAACCTTCTTACTTAAAAAGAAGAGAAACATTAATGTTTAAAAAAATCATAATAATAATGATACAATAATAGAAATCTTGGCACTTCGTTTTTACAGCTTGGTTCTCAAATTAGGGACCAGTTAGACCCACTCTTCAAAGAAACATCTAAGGAGTTTGAAAAATCAGGAAAAGACTCGAGAAAGTGCGTTAGTTTTGATTCATCGTCTATTATTACGAAAGATAATGCTGATATTTCGGAATCAATGAATACTAAAACATCGTAAGTAACTTTTCGAACATTTTTTTTCTGTTTTTGATCATGCTTTTTCGAAACGCTTGTTACGCGACATAATATAAAAAGTATTAAAACGGATCTATCATTAATTCATTTTCTAATTTATATGTAGGTGTCAGTCTTGCGATTCGGAAGATGTTCGAAAAATCATTACTTTTAAAAAGCCACATGTAACACATTTCGTACTTCCTGGCGGTCTTAAGTATCTAGAGGTGCGATCGCCAGGGATGAAGGTTCCTCATCATTATGTACAATCCTTACGGTATAATGTGGGTTATATTCCGTATTTTTTACTATAATTTTAAAGCACAATACGCTGTCCTATTTCAGACCTGAAATATTGTGATGATATTTTTAAATCCAATGATAATATATATATGAGGATAATTGCAATAAGTAAAAAACATATTACAAATATTCGTTTTTTAAAAAGATTATTTAATATTTTTAGTATAATATTTTAGGGTATTGTAATGGAAACCTTTAAAAGTGGGTATTTCAAACTTCGCATGACTAACGATCTTATCGTCGATGGAATTACGTGTTTGACTCTCGAACAAATTTCGCTCGAAAATTTTAAGAATCTTTATGGACTTTCTTCCACCGTCCTTAATAATGTTCATTTGCGATATACTGTAAGCATTTTTTCTGTTAATTAAAACGCTGACTCTTTTATAGTACTTTAAATATGGAAGGAAATAAATGTACATATATTATGATTCAAATAATATGAGTACTACCTTCATATTCATACAATCATATTCATATACTCATAAAGTCAATGGGTCCTCAACCTTTACGGTTAAGGACTACGCAGTCCTGGTACCACCCACTTACTAATTATTCTTCTACCAATCAGTAATTATATTGGTATTGCTGTTACAATATAAATGGTGAGTGAGTGATTTTCATTACAGGAACAAGCCTATCGACTATCGATGGCATGCATCATGCTAAATTAAAAATTTGTAATTGTTCAGAAAAAACAGTTTTTGTAGATTTCTGCTTAAGTTTCTGAAATTAAATATTTTATTTAGGGAATTGAAGGTTCCTACTTCTATATTTACCAGCAGTCCAGCATATATAGGTGGAAATTATGCTAATAAGTATAAATTATGTAGAATCATAATCATAATAATATATGTATTTTTAGGCAAAAAAGTTGGATAATTTCTACGAATTTTTCCGAGACCCTTGGGCTTGCTTTTTATATCATGACCAAACTGACGAGCTGTTTGCGATGATTAAAGAAATACTTCCTAAGGTATTTTTTTCTATCATTAATAATATTTGTATTGATCAAATAAAACTTGGTTGTTATGTTGTGACATTATCTAACTTTATTTTAGGGACAAAAACAGGGGGAAACTTTGGCAGAAACTATGAGGAATGTAGGAGATGTTTCGAGTAATCAGGTATTTTGTGTCACTTTTTATATTTTTGTGTATTGGAATCTTATAACTTATTACTGTATTTTGATTACTAGGTACGTATGATGCCTGAAAAAAATAGTGTTTAGTTTAAAATCATTAGTAATTATTTCTGAGTTATCGATGAGTATTTTTTTTAATTTCAGTCATTTAAATCCCATACTAAGATGAATATTCGATCCAGCTTCGAAAAGTCGCCTCACGTGGAAGCTGTAACTGATTACGTCTTAGAATGGTTATCAGAAAACGACATCCTATTACCTATGTACCTTCAGCCTTGGCAAACGGGACAATACAGTTATGATTTAGATCAAAATCCAGCTTTTAGGAACAGAAAAAACACAATTGTCAAAATGTTATCTAAGATTTTTTGATTCACGGCTTTGTTGAATATATATTTGTTTTTATTTAACATTATTATGTTACTAACTATTACAAATCACTGCTAATATTTAGTAGGTATTGGTTAATTTGTTATATGTATATTGCACTATTTTTGTCACGCGGATAAACCCAAGCTACACGTTACTGTTCCGCTTCTGTGGGACATAGCGAGATGATGATTTTCTCATAATTTTAAAAGTTTCTCAATAAATGATTTATCTAGTGCAAATGTTTTTCATTAAAGCAGACTAGTAGATATCGACATTAATATTTTGTGGCACCATAATTATAACGGTATTAATTAACCATACACATAATCACACATTGCGTACTAACACATGCACTCACCTTTATAATAAAAACTAGCGTTTTGCCTACCCGTAGTTCTCGTTCCCGTATGAATACGGGAACATAATCTAGTCTTTGTTACTCGCTGATAATGTAGCTTTCCATTGGTGAAAGATTTTTTAAAATCGGTTTAGTGGTTTAGGCGTGAAAGGGTAACAAACTAACAAACTCACATTCGCATTTATAATATTAGTTAGAATGGTCAGTGAGATATATGATATATGAGATTTATGAGATTGCTCATATCATTGCGTCTGCAATAAAACCTTTAAAGAGATATATCGAAAGATTTGTTTTCTATATAACGCTTGTCATTACTGTCTGTCATTAGATTTTAATCATTATTATTTTTGTAACCTATACTTTTATATTTATTAATTGAAACCATGGCAAAAGTAAAGGCCAGAGAGCCACTCGTCCTCAACGATCTGCTTATACAGAATGTGAACACATGGGGTAACGTATACTACAACATTCCCTTAAGGCTCTCCAACAATGAAACCAGATCGGGGACAAGTATAGCGCATCGATACATACCAGCGATACCGCATAGCTTGGATTGCGTAAGTTTTTGTTAAATGTTTAATCATAAAAAAGCCGAGATGGCCCAGCGGCAAGAACGTGTGAATCTTAACCGATGATCGTGGGTGAACACCACTGAATTTAATTTGCTTAATTTGTCATTACAATTCATTTCGTGCTTGACGGTGAAAGAAAACATTGTGAGGAAACCTACATGTATCTAATTTCACTGAAATCCTGCCACATGTGTATTCCACCAACCCGCATTGAAGCAGCCTGGTGGAATAAGCTCTTTTTCTCTTCAAAAAAGAAAAGGAGGCCTTAGCCCAGCAGTAGGTCATTCACGGGTTGTTAGTGTTCGATCAAACTTTCATTAGTTTTTAATGTATTACATTAAAAGTTTTTTCTATTCTTAATTAATTACCGTACTGTTAATGCAGCGAGACCATGAAACTTACTGCCGCACTCTATTCGCACTCTATTCGCTCTTTCCATTAAAAAAATATAAAAGAGCATTTTTTTTTATCCTAGTGCTGTGTCTTTTTTTCTGGTATATACAATAGTGTTTAATAGATAAAATGTACATATTAAACATTGAACATGTATATATTAATAGAATGAGGTATTAAATTGTCGAGCTGTTACTACAATTACTAGGTGCTCTGCGCGTTTCGTTCGCCAGTTGCTAATAGCGTAGTGTTTGATAGTTTGAAACGTTTCTCTATAAATTCATACGTTCAAACAAACTTTTTAACTTTATAATAATAGTAATTAAACATTTTATGATGTTATAATTTTCAGAAAATTGATGACCCACTGCCCGAGAGAGTGACCGGACGAGATATGGTGGTTGAGAAGGAATCATACAAAACTACCACTGGTGAATATTGCGTGAAACCTAACCCAAATAAGGCGATGGAGAGATCTGACTGCGCCATCAACTGTCGAAGAGTGATTTTCATGACTGGAGTTGAGAAAAAGGTGTTTATTTGCGTCGGTTTATATTAAACTTATAATTAATCAGTGTTAATGCTGTTAGCCAAAAATTAACAGAGATCTATTTTGGACGACTCACCATTTTATGGAAGTTTTTAATGTTTTCTTTTTTGTGCAGATGTTTTGTGTTTTATAATATTAGTATCAAATTATGGCCTATTATTTATAGTACATATTTTTATATAACTATAATTAGCATTCTCACGTTTATTAACAGTTTGTATCGTAATTTTTTTTTCAGATACAAAGTAAGAACATTGTACAACCAACTATGATATCGGAAATGAAAGATAATTTTAGAGGCATCGTTGCACCGCCCACTGCGCCTCCAGAGATCGATGTCAAGGCTCCAGATCCTGAGTATATTTTTGACGTAAATCAATTGTATAATATTTTTGTCTTGATAAACCAAAACAGCATACATGATCATCAATCAGCATAATTTAAATATACTTTATTCAAATAATCATTTGACAAGATTTAATTTAATGTAAAGCTAACCGGTTAGGAATTAACATTCTATCTAGAATTACCAGTAAAAGGTATACCCTGTATGAAAATCAACGATTATATATACAAACTCATATATATTTTCATATATAACTACTAAAATTTAAACTTGAGCTATATTTTTATTAATTGGTAAATAGTTAATTAGTGAAATATTTTAATATATTAATTGTACAAGAAAAAAATACTAATTTTCACATATTTCAGGTGGTTGCATCTGGTCGAAACGAGGTTCCTGTTATATCAGACAGTGATGGTGGATTCCGTAAACTTCTAGATCCTTACGTGTCAACCTACAGATCTTGCAACAGACCTTTCACCGTAGACGAACAATACGGAGTCGGGGCTAAGGATCAGATCACGTTTTATTCAGAATTTAACGTACCTAAGGTATTTATTTTATTTGGTTCTTCAACGTGTACGTACACAGATCAAAATAAAATAATATAACAAAAGTAGATTCTATTCTATGTGTCACAATTGCTGTTAGCATTTAATTATATAAGGAGTGGTAAATAAAGTCTTGTATTAATGAATACGAGTGTAATATCTTTTATTACCCGTATTTAAGGTACGAGGCTTTGGTCCAAGACATAAGGAAATATGGATGCCCTTAACCGCTAAGGTACACAGAGCTGTATATGATAGAATTCACGTGAAGAAAGAATGTAAGGAAGTGGCTGCTTGTCATAATCCTGTTAATAATATTCAAGGGTATTATCAGTTTTTCATTTTTATATAATACATAATATTAATTTCGCGCTTGTTATGTCAGTTGTGGTTGAAATTATGAAACACAGCTGCTTATATAATAATATCATACACTTAATCTTCTCTGAAAGGCGCTGCATCTACTCATATAAGTTTTATGCATATTGGCATAGTCGTTTTTTCAGTTAGGGATACCAAAAAAGTTATCACTTATTAATATCTATATATTATAGATATCTACCTATTATGTAGACACTTGGTTGGACAGAAATATATTGGTTATCTATAATGATTATTGGCAAAAGATTTGTATATATATATCATACACATCTGAATTTTGTTTTTTTAATTTTCAGAGTTTTTGAATCGGAAATGAAAAAGAAATACAAAGTACCGTTTGCGTATTCTTCTCTCGCTTCCTGGGACCATGGAGAGATGTTCGACTTGGCACCGTTCCCCCCTAACCCTTATCAAACAAATATGGCACCTTTCATGTATTGCAGTGATTACTGCCATATTGCTCAAGGCACTCCGCCGTATATGGTGATCGACCAATATAAACATTATAGGCAAGCACATAAGCCATGTGTTAAGAGATTTGTCGTGTCAAGAGATTTTGTACCTTGAAAATTTTATTTTTGTAAATTATATGCTTTTTATTATGATGATATGACTGTTTTTTTGCCAATCCGACAATTATAAACGTCTACTAAATGAATGTGATTATTTTTTACCTTAACAACACGACACTGAAGTAATCCGAAATAAATTAAACATCCTAGTGTTTGCGTAATTACAAGGGAAAATTATGGGATCTATGTAAAAAACATGTGTGCAATTCACACGTGGTAGAAGTGAAACCTTCAAAAATTTTGGCTTCAAGATATTGAGACGGTACGACGCTGAGCACAAAGAGAACCACGATCGTAAGAAACACTGTATAATGCTGCCTATCTCATTTTCTCCCACGTTAAATATTATGAATTTATATGTCTCTTTTTCCTGTCGCTTTTTCGTTTCAACGACTTTCAAATCACAACGATGCTAAAGAAGTTTTCACTTCAAAAGTGAGTCGCAAGTTTTGTATTTAAATAAGTAAAGAATTGCCAATTAAATAATAGAAAATATTGTTTTAAAAAAACGACTTGTAGCTTAATTCATTTCGTTTAATTAGAAAAATCAATCAATGTCATAATTTAATAGTATGATGCTATTGTTACCTGTAACGAGAAAAAAAAATTTAAAATCACATACATCCGATTCTTTGTCAATAAAATTCTCCAGAGGCCCTAGCTAAGTTGACATTCTACAAAATTGTAAATGCTAATAGAGTAGTAGTATCGTTGAGAAATGTCATTCTCATTTATTTGTTTAGTTTTATATTAGCACTGACATGTTCATGATCATGTCTTCTCTATATTTTCTAGATTACTCATTTAAATAAACAAGTCTTAAAGTTTACTAAAAACATTAATATAAATAGTAATACATAATTTACCCCACGCTTCTCTTGATGCAGGTAATCTCAATGTCTGCTGTTAAAAATTTAACACACATCGCGTACGTCTTTAATTTTTGAGTAAAGTTTCATCTGACTTAGAAGTTTTAACCTACAATAAAAATATTTTATTTTATTGGAGTCAAAAGTCATTGGCGTCCTGACCACTAAACTACACCAAATAACTGTTTCTTTATATTGGCTATACGGGCACTAAATATGATTTGAGACATTTTTAGCCGATTTTTTTGGTGAATTTAGTATGCGAAATTTGAAATTAATGGCAGTCCAAATAATTAAGTCCCACTTCATATTTGAATGACGTTTCACTATTCGGCCGTTTGAGTTCCATTTGATTCCATTTGACACATTTTGAGTTTTCTATTTTGTTATACACGTATTATGACGTAAAAGTTGTATTTAAAAAATATATTTGATATTATACCTTAGGCTTCTTAACGAAACAATTCGAACACATAGGTGAGTCACATTCGCATTGAGATATTTTATTTCTTTTCTGTTGAGGACAAGTCTGTTATTAATAGGACTATAGGAATAGTTTTGATTTTAGGTAGGCTGGTAGGTAGGTCGGTTGGGTCACATGGATCATAACCGAAGGGCGAGAGTTCAAATCCTTAGTTCCCTGCTAAATGTTCATCTTTGAATCATACTCGGCGTTAAACTAATACATTATGAGGAAATCTGCATGTATTGTATAAAGTATAGCCACAGCTGTATAAACATAATTAAAAATATTTAAATTGTAATTAAGTGGGAGAGGGACTGTTTACGGGCTGTTATTTCATTAATTTGATTATAAAATAAATTTAAGAAATGTAAATTGAATTCACCTTAGGTAACTTTTTAGTCTTTTTATTATTATAAATTGATTTCAAGGAAACTTTTTCAATTGTCTGAAACAAATATGTCGTGCATGTTGTAAAATGTAGAACAAAAATCACTCCAAGTTATAAAACAAAGTCTCTTTCGCCTTGTCTGTCCGCCTGAACGCGATAAACTCAAAACTACCTTCCTTACAGTTTCTACCAATGGACGGAGATTTGGCCGAAAGAAGACAATGATTGTTGAATTTGTCGGAAAAAAATATTCCGACTGCGAGTATACTGTGAGTGTACAGTGGCACTTAAATCTATATAGTTAGATGAGTGGGTACAACTATATACCTAAACGGGTTATGTAGATGCATTAGTATATATATAATATCGTACGATAGTATGTTGTAAATAAACAAGTTACCCCTATACACGAACAAGAGCGTTGGAGTTCTGGCGTTTTAACCATTATATATTCACTTCTTTTCTCCAAATCTACTCTCAATTGCTGATCTTGTCAATGGATTATTCTAGAAATAACAAAATATTAAATAACAAGTCAACTCCAAGCGCTAGTTTGAAATTCTGATATAAAGTATACAAAAAAAAATGGTTGCCTGTAAAGTCGGTATACGGGCGAAAGTTTTACGTGACAACGACTTTGAGTGGTAAAATAATTTTAATGTGAATATTCATTCGTATAGTAGGAAGAAGGATGAAATAATAGTAACAATTTAAAACATTTATTTATACAAAGAATTATATTTAAAACATTAATTTATACAAAGAATCTCGCACTGAATTTCATATTAACAAAATTTTATTTTTTATGTCTGTCTCTCTCGCTCTTAGGCGGGCTAACCATGCCCGAGTGGAAGGGACGCGTGCCTCTCACTCGCTCTCATTGTGAGCGCATAACGTGAGCGGAGCGTAACGCAGTTTCTTGAAGTGTCACCCGGCAAACCAATTTATAAGACGTTGTCACGTCAAAAGATATAACCAATATAATAAGCATTTTAACAGCTTTTTAAAATAAAATGTCCTAATAAATAATAAAGTTAACTCACCCCAAGGCAAGATAGATTTTCACATTTAGTGTTCTTCGATTCATCGAGACATTTACCAGTCTAAAAGTATTTTATAAAAATAATAAATTAAAAAAGATATAAAAGATTTTTACAAATACACTATAAAATGTAAAACAAAATAGCCTTCATCATCATCAGCATCCCAAATCATTGATACGATAAGATAATCTTGTGTCTGACTAAAAAGATACTCAGTACTCACTATAGGACATTGTTCTTCAGGCGGAATTGTACACTTTCTTCTCCTTGGTGCTCTACAGGGTGGGTTATGGAAACATCGCGAGGGGTCGTTACAAGGTGCTCCAGCTCGTGATGGCCAGTAGCACGGCATTAGATAAGGAAAGCAGGAAGAAGGAGGAAGACATTGCGGAAAATGGTGACAAGACCTAGCGGCCATTGGCTGAAAAAGATATCATAATGTGTATAAGTAACCTACAAAACGAACACAATTATTTAGTGATGATATGATATTCAGAAATCACCTTTTGTAAAACGCAACTAGATCGAGGCGTTAACTCCAGCTAAAACAAACCAGGATGATTAATAAATATAATTAGGTATTAAATAATTTATTTTGTTCAATGTGATTAAAATAACTTACAGGGGATGGATCAAATTTAGGTTTCCTTTTAAATGATATCTGAAATTCAGAACATAATTAATCAAAACAGGAAAAACAAATAATTGAAGAGATTGTCATAAGGTCTTATTCTGCCCGTGGTCCAGCTATCAAAAGTTGGAGTTGTTTTGGAGAACCAGATCCTGATCCGTGAGATCAGACGAGAGCTCTGTAATGTGCAATCCTATTGACCATGCTCCACGATGTTTTACTTCGCGGAGAAGATTTTTATAATAATATATAGCCCCTTTATTGTAACCAGAAGCTCGTGAAGCTGCAGGGCTTCAATTGTTAAGCTGTTTACAATCGAGACAACGTCAGTCTTGTTTTTTTTTTGGTGATTATAATTATGATAATTATCAGAATGATTACCTTCAAGCCATAACAGTTATTGCAATCGAGTCTACATTTCGAAGGTTGACACATTGACTGAAATGTAAGAGGAATAGAAGTTT
Organism: Nymphalis c-album; assembly: GCA_963151315.1. Taxonomy (NCBI): domain Eukaryota; kingdom Metazoa; phylum Arthropoda; class Insecta; order Lepidoptera; family Nymphalidae; genus Nymphalis; species Nymphalis c-album. Next base: position 4,382,083 of record OY720601.1, read on the forward strand.
AACGTTCGAGTTATTCATTTTTGATTGGTTAATATTTCAGGAAGACAGACTAGCAATAGGACTCCTGATGATGTATTAACTTTTCATAGATTCTGGCATATAATAAATATAAACCAGTTCTTACATTGTCAAAGCGTCGCTAACCAAATAATCTAAGATGTTATGTCCCTTAAATCTGTGATAACACCGGCAAATTCAACCTGGAATATAGCTACATAAATCAGCCTATATAACTTTATGAGACAAATTATAATAATCGAGTGAGTAGTATGAGTTATCCAAACAGATGAGCGAGCATAAAGCCCATCTATAAAATGTTTTATGAGATTAAAAAAAATAGGTATCAGGATATTTCTTTTAACAGATACTTTGCTTAAGTATTTTTTTGTATACGTATATGTTTATTTGTATAAAAGTAATACCTTACAACTGCATTTCGCTCTTGGAATTTCACTGCACTGAAATACAAGTTTTTTCCACTTAAAAAAAAAAATTACTTACAACCATTTTAGACCAAAATAAAATGAGGTTATCTTACAAGTGATGGGCAGGGAGGATCATCCTGCAAATAAAAATATGTGTTATTCTTGTCGCGTTAATGAATTATTTTATTACTAAATGAACTAAAAGTTTTTATAATATTATTATTTATTAATCCAATTCTCTTAGGTTATTACTAGTAATCATAAAGTGGACGCATTGGAATCACGACCAACTGATGAAACGCATTATGTAACGGAAGTATTTATCGAAAATATCAGTGAAACCGGATCGTAGTACTATTTTGTAAGATCTCATTTCGTATAACAATTGTGAAATAATGAAAACTGTGACACATTTCGTGTTGAGTATCATTTAAATGATACATGAAGAAGAAGAAGAACTATTCAATTCAGAAATTTCAGGATCGTGTTGATCTGCGGTGAGCTGTATTTTTAACAGAATAGCTCTATAATTAATAACAATTTTGATATAATATATATTTTGAATATTAATTTGGTGGAAACTTGTAAATGAACGATTAAAAACTTTTGTCATTGATACGTACACATGGCGGGTCGCAAGGTCCTACGCAAATTTGGCAACATGGATCAAAACAGCAACTACGACATCCGCCACACTGAAAATGTTATTTGTTTAAATACATTTATTGTCCTGTATATTTATTATGAATTATTCTTCATTTTCTTAAATAAGGTAAATAAGATGGCTTAATGGGGCAAGTAACACTCAACTATAATCAAACATTATGTTTATCTACTGCAATACAGTTTGATCATATTGTCATATGTGTTCATTCCACTATATTCGGTTTGTGTTTTTTTCGTCTCGGGTAAAATTATTTATTAAAACATCCATGTATTTATGAAATTGATAATTAAGCTTCTAATTTCCTAACACATAGGAAGCCCCTTATTATGAAATATTTAAAGATTTCTACTGAATATCTTACCTTTAAAGAAATGGGTAGATCAGTATTGCTCTGTAAATAAATATTTATAAGTTAATTTTCTATATTATTTTATAAACATGAATGGTTTTTTATGATATAAAAATATAGCATTCTGATTAGAACAGTGAGCTGATGTAGTTACTGTTACATTTTAGATCTCATAGTGAGCGCTGCATGACCATGACCTACAACGGTAGTGTAAGTAAAAGTTAATATCTTATATACTTGTTTTTATAATTGACTTCATATTAAGGAAATGAAACAGCGTCATATATATACATTATACATACATATATTACAAAACGTCTTTACGCTGACAATAATACACAACATTCGTCTTATGTACAAATATAAAGCTAATAAAAAAGCAGATTCTAATCAAAGCAAAACAAATTTGTATTCGTCTTTCTCAATGACTCTTTCTAATGAAGATCTTGAGATTAGCGCATCCAAATAAACAAACATTTCAGTTTTATAGAATATAAATAGATAATATATATCTAATAATAAGCAGATAAAATAATATGATCTAGTAAAAATTACCATAACATATTAGTTAAATGTAGTTACGATGTAGTAGTAAGCGATGGTTACATTTTTCTTACAACGTCTATGGTGGCCTTAACACCATCAGATAGCCCATTTACTCGTCCGCCAGCCTATACTATGAAAAGAAAAAAATAAGTTACGAGCCTTGTTCCTGCAGCAGCCCTTTGCGCAACATATCTGTATTATAGCTGTCTGAGGAAACGCTGGTTTAACGTCTTCCTTGCGTATTTTTTTGGATGTTTTTTTCCCAACTATCGTTATATTCGATAACCCGAACATATTGTGTTCTCTGTCTAATTTAAGTATTGTTGATAAACACTTTTCTCCGAAACTTAAACGATGATCTATTCTGTCATTAGATTCTCGGCTACAAGTTGAATTAGCTGAACCGCTTGTTGTCAATGATTGTGAACTAAAATAAAATGACAATATTATTTTACAAGCAAAGGATTTGTGTATATGTTTAAATTTAAAATACACGGCAAGCTGAAAAGTAATCCAGTGTCTTCAAGTTTCTCTTCATGGAGTATTAACTTCGTACAAAAGAAAAACACGTAAAGGAAGTAATAATACAGTGTTAAATTTAAATTACATTTAAAATTATTTTTTCAACTACAAAAAGATACAATTTTCAACAATTACGATACATTGTTGTTGTATATATTGTTTTAAGAGCGCGTCTAAAGCCAGCAAATTCATCTCGATAGAATTTTATTTCTGTTATTCTATCTATAACGACATGTTTTATTCTATTATAATATTCTGATGATATGATAAAGTATATCATTAACAATAATATATTAATTAATATTTGTATTTTTTTTCTTTTGAGTAAATTTCATGATTTATATTTTTGATTTCACAACCCTTGAAAATATAATGAAAAACTACAGTATATTTTCTACACTCAATATTTGTATTTTTAACTTTAACTTGATTTACCCACACAAAATCAAATAATAAATTAGCAATTTTTCTCTTCTCTTAAATCCTTCTGCAAATATTTCTTACCTATTTTAGTTTAAATTATGTTGAAATCCTCTTCGTTTACGTCTTATGTTAGCGCCTGTTAAGGCATTCAACTTTCTGGAAGGACAGCGAATCTGAACACCGAAAAATAAATAACAAGAATCTAAAGATTAATTATATTATACCTGGAATCTATTGACCCTTCTCTGCCTTCAGATAACCATTTCATTTTTGTCAACTTCAGTTTTTTGGGGTTTACATATTGATTATATTCTTCAGTGTCAGAAATATCGCTGTCATCTTCATAATAACTCTAAAATATTTATTAAAATTCCATATTTCTAATACATAGTAAATGTATTGATTTCAAATATATTACACAAAACACTTACTTCACATTTTCGCTCTAATTCAAATTCAGAAGTGGTTTTGTGTGGATTGGTTTCAATGAGTTCATAGTGTGCTTTCGTTCTCTCTACTTTTATTGGATTTTCTTGAACGAACTGAAAAAAATAATTACTTAAAATCTAAGTTTTGAGGCAGGTGTAAAATTAATTCCCAATTCAGGCCATGACTTAGCCTTCAACACTCAGCAGAGTAGAATAAAGCCATCCCATTTCAAGCCATAGTTCTAGTAAAAACCGACTTAAGTGACATGTTAAGGGCATGCCTCAATCAACCACGTAAGTGCTACAACACAACACAACATCCGTGCAGTATCGGAAAACCAGCAAAATCAATTTCAAGGTATGTCGTCGCCAGGCAGGCGTTCAGCCGTAAAAGTTTTTCAATATCTATTCATATAATGCGTCGACCCAATTAAATGGAAGAAAACCAAGGGAATGATTACATAAAATATTGATATTGATGATGTGAGATTAACAGTACTAAAGTCGATTTCAATGGCAGGAGTAGTGAAGATAATTAAACTTTGACCTTGAATTGACAAAACATTATTTGGCGAGATCTTAAAATCTTATAATAGACGTTGTTATGAAAAAGGATCTCAATAGTTAAGTGGAATAGTTTTGAATTATAAATAAGAGATATAATCATAAAAAATGGTTGTAGTGCATAATATAGCAGTGTTATTACCAAATCGTCTGGTATATCTAGGTGTAAGGTTTGTTTATGTTTACTCCTCCTGCCATTGAAATATAGCTTACTAACTTCGTCAGAGTTCATAACATGTAACGATCTCTTTTGTCTTCGGTCCATTGAGTTCATGTCATTATTATTTCCACTTAATGATGGTTTTACTTCATTGATCAGGCATACATAAGTGAATACATTCTGGTCTGATGCACTCCTTGCCAGTTTCATTGGGGATATGTGGTTCATGTTGTCGTATTGTCTGTTGTATTGGTTGGCGAGAAGCATTGTTTATAATTATTATAATAACTGGTAAATTTTTTAGTTAGCCATTTTGTTGGCTATTGGATAAATATTTTATTTGATTTTGATTTTCTACGCCATAGCTTTGGAAACTTCTAATATGAATTTGAATTAATCATCGATCAGTCATTGTTTTGTTTTCGTAGACAATGACTGCCAAGAATCATTTTAAAAAGAATTTATTTAGTTGCGAAGCATGCGATCTTCTTTAAACGTTTTTATTTCATCATGTTTATTTAAAACACAGATTGAATTCAAAATGATGATAGAATTAATCCACAGACAAAAGTAATAATAATATCATGTGATTTTGTGATTTGAATAATTTAGAGGTATCTTTATCGGATTAGGAAGTAATTTGTGTCAAGCGCGTTAATAATGTTCGCTCTATGAATAGCAAATTGAGGCTTTTGAACTTAAATGCGGAAGTGTAATTTGATAATTTCAAAAGTGACCTGTTTTAAAACTATATCTATACTAATATATAAAGCTGAAGTTTGTTTGTTTGATCCGGCTAATCTCAGGAACTACTGGTTCGAATTCAAATATTATTTTTGTGTTGTATAGTAATTTTATCGAGAAAGGTTCTAGGCTGATTTTTATTCATTACATTTTTATTACTTATACGCGGGTGTAACCGCAGGGCACAGCTAGTGAATTATATTTGTAAGGAGTTAATTTAATATTTTATAATAAAGCAAAGGTTACTTGAAAGAGCAATTACTCATAACTTGCTCCGTCAAAATATAATCGTTACTGCGTTGATGCTTCGATTTCCATGAACTAGAAATATATTTTAATTTAAAATGAACAGTAGAAGTACACCTGGTTCAGTGTCCAGTGACCCAGTGTGAATGACATCGGGTCGCGCAAAAACCGACTTTAACAATGGGGTAACAAAAAAAACCTGATTTTCACTCAAGATTAGCGGCCACGCTCCGATCGTCGTGTTGAATTCCGAGTCTTTTTTTTATGAAACAACAATTTCGGTGTGAATTAAAATACATTATCAAAGTAATAGACGCTACGAAATGCGAATTACAATAACATAATTGTATCCGTATCTATATAAATAAAATACTCATTACATTATTATTTTTAATGTAACGTAGTATTACAACAAGAAATATTTTGGCAAATATATGCTTGACAGTCTAATATAATTATGTAATTGGTTGATATCTCAAATGAGAGTGTCGGAAGGTACTGAATATGTGAATTAAACACAGCACTATAGACAAAATTTTATTTACATGGATAGTAGTCATAAGATAAAATCTGCGCAACCACATTGAGTTTTCTTCTCCTTCGTTTGTTCATTATACACTTTTGTTTGATGGTAAAGGAAAAAAATGAGAAAATTTGCATCCGTATATATTTAATTCCGACACTTGTACCTAATACACATGAAGTACAACTGTAGTGCAATGAGCTCTCTTTAAAAGAGTAGGCCTTTGCCTAACAGCGACACTTTTAATTATATATATATAAACATTCATATTATATATATATATATATATATATATATATATATATATATATATGAATGTTTACCTGTATATCCTTTATACAATCGTAAACTATGCATTAGATAATGTCATGATCTTCAGCAAAGTGTTGTGCACACAAATCCCACAAAGGTTTCTGATATGGTACGACCAATCTTTTTATAATTAAAAAGTAGCGTAGCAACGCGCGCAGGGTACAGCTAGTTATATAATTATAATTTGTCACTGTCGTAATTGCATAACATTTCACCCGTGGCTTTGCTTGTGTGTTATTACGCACAGTAGGAATGACTTGAGAATCATAGAAATACAAAGCATTATGTTCTGTAAATATGATCAAATAAAGCAATAAACGGTAAACTAAGAATATTAACTCGTTAGTACCTATTGTTATAATAAAAATGTAAATGATCGCTGTTTGTACATGGAAGATATATGAGTCAAACTATTATTGGTAGCATTCACAACACAATAAAACCCATAAGAATTATTGTTAGATTTTTGTCTGTTTGTCCGTGCGTTTGTGCCCTGTGAATGTCTCAGGTACTAGATTGTTTTATTGTATGTACAATGTATATGTTTTATCTTTTTACATTCTTAGATAGAACGTTTATTAAAATTCTAAACTAATAAATTGCCACCTGATGGTAAGTGGTACCAACGCCCGTAGATATTGGCATTGTAAGAGATGTTAAACATCGCATATATCGCCAATGCGCCACCAACCTAGGGACCTAAGATGTTATGTCCCTTGTGCCTGTAATTACACTGGCTCACTGACCCATCAAAACGGGACACAACAATACCGAGTGCTACTTTGCGGTAGAATATCTGATGAGTGTGTTGCACCTACCCAAACGAGCTTGCACAGACCTCTACCAAACAAGCAACCAAGTGCATTCGTAGATCCGAATTTAAGGCAGATGAAACCGCGGGTCACTAGAAATACATACATAAATTACATAAATACATAAATTCATCTTTCAGGTAGATATTTAAGATATGGAATCGTTAATAGCGGTTCTTTAAATTACATGTGATAAAAAACATTTTCAAATGATATTGTTGTAAATTTAACAGCGATATAATATGTTGGACACGATCACACTAAATGGTTGTAATATTCGCTTAATAAATCTGAAGCAGCGCATAGCGGTGATTCACAGCTCAGAAATCGTAAACGATTTGTAACGATTGTATTTTTTTTGTAAGATCTTAATTAATATTTATGGTAACGAAATTAAAATACAACCTATTATTCATTGTAAAAACATGTTAAGTACATTTCGTTTTACAGATTAAAAAAAAAATAAAACAAGGAGATCCTTGAAGTAACCGTCCTACGTTAATGCCTTAATTGGATAACTTATTTTCGTAAATAATATTTTTAATATATTTAACTAAAATATTTGTTATAACAGATTAAAAATATTCTATAAAATTATATTTTATTTCTATTAATATCAAAAATTGTTTATAATTATGAGTGTGAAGTTATATTAATACTCAAAGTATTAAATTGTTGAGCATTCCTGCATCACGTCAGTCGAAACGGAGGCTTCGTACCGTGTCATTTCTGTTGTGATCATGCTGTCGGTCTACAATGAAAAACATATTAACTGCATCTTAAAAATATATTATTTGTAACAAAAAAGTAAAAACATAATTTAAAAAACCGTGAATAGTATTTAATTATGAACATATGAGCTGTGATTTAATTAGTGAAAATGACTGTTTTTCCTGTAATATTTTTTGTGTTTATTTTTAAGTTAACAGTTAACGCGCAATTTGGAAGTAAGTTACAACCGATATATTTTTTTTATTAATTATTGTTATTACATGGTTGGTATTTGTCTGGCATTATGTTAAAATAGTAGCAAATCCTGATAAACTTTATTTGTTAGTGCTTAAAAGTACTTTGTGATCAACTTTTCACTTTTATTTAAAAACTAGCTGATACCCGCGACTTCGTCCGCGTTGCTTGATATATTAACAAAGTTTTCTTATATACGAAGGAAAAAACATCAAAAAGATCGCAAGCAAAAATATTCTTTGTTTAAACATACATCACTGAACACGCAGTGCATATACAAATAGTTGTTTCTTGAAACTTTAATAACTTTTTATTAAATGAAGATACCGAATGATTGATTTGATAAGGGCCAAGAAATAAAATTTAGAAAATTTCATTGAAATCTATCCAGTACTTTTTCCGTGATTCGCGCACAACTGCAGTTCAAAAGTACCAGTTCTGAATATAAATTTCAACCGCGAAAATTCGGTAAAAAAATCAGTAGTAAGTTTTTGTATAAGTTAAGATGTAGGTTATTTATAATAAAAATAATAATATTCTTTTATAAGTTGTGTAAAGTGTGATTATTTAATTCTGAAGAGCTTAATATATCCCCTTTTAATATATGCACATTTGGTTACCGTCTCATAAACTAATAATTTCCAAGTAATCTATATGTAACCGCTTTGTTTTTTTTAATGATAGATTATTTTGATCGTAATATCAATCATGATGTGCATCAAACATACATAATCATTACTGTAACCTCGATGTTATAATTTCTATTGTGTTCGATTTCAGGGTTATTTGTAATGACAACTGTAATCACACATGCAATATTGATGAATGATCTTAGTTTTCTCACAACAATTTTATTCAATGTGTTCTTTTTTCAAATTAATTTTAATAATAATATCTATAAAAGTTTAAAAATATAGGATGTTGCTTGGGCACTTCCTTGACTTGCTTTTCTTGATGTACTTCCATGTTATTATTTCTATACATAAAGCTTGACTTGATAGCTGATAGATTTTGTACTCGTTTCGCAATATATAGTGCTCGCATACAAATGATATTTTCAATACGTAGACATAACAAACTGTTGGAAGAAAAAGAAAACTGGTGTTTATTTTGTTTCGCCTTCAATTTTGAAAGATTTTTGTGGTTATATAAAAAATAATAATATTAGCGGTTAGAGGATTTCATACTTTTTTCTTTCAAAAGAGTTTTTTTTTAATATTTTGTATATGTGTTGAAATAATTTCTTAATTATTATTTAAATTTTCCAGCTGTATCTCTTAGCATTGATATGAACCCACGTGCCGAAAATACGTTATCTCACGTAAGTTTATAGTACTTTTAACTAAGTAAAGTGAATGAAAAAACAACGTTATGGTAAGTTTAATAATACATTACGTTTTTTTTTTATTTTCATTGCAGAGTCGATGTCCGGTCAATATGTCCTGCGTGCCAATTAGTGCATGTCCATTATTAGAAGATCTCTTGGATTTTTCATGTTTTTCTTCAGACAGGTAATTTATCTATAAAGTGGATATTTAATGTCAAATAACTACATACTATAATTTTATGTATCTTATAAGGTATTTTCACCGTCTAAATTCATTGACGTGCGGTAATATGAATAACGAAGACTACGTGTGCTGTCCGTCGTGTGATTGTGCGCATCTGTATGCGCCGGGCACCCGGGAATGCGGCAAGAGTATGGTGAATGGAGTAGACAGCGGAATCGGTGCTCATCCATGGGTTGCAAGAATTGGATTTACAAGTAAGTTATATGACGCTGGTCTAATGCATATGTACTTTTAAATAGACGACAGATTGACAATGAATGAATATAATGCTACAAACTCCGAGGTTCTGCTTTCAAACTACCGACACGGTGCAATAAAAAGTTGTTGGTATTCCATTCTTTTTTTTTTCTCGCTGGAAAAACGCTTTTTCCCCACATAGGGTAGAGGGGTATGTAAGGCTCGTCGGTGCTGAAGACGCCGGAATACCCACTAAAAACTAGCGTACCTGCATCGTCTCAGTGGAGCAGCACGGGATCGCTGGTGCATACTACCGCGACGCCCCGATGGCTGGCCCGATTACGCGGGCCTCTTTTCTTAGTTGGGTTCCTGGAATACAGAGAACCTAACTAGCCCTGGCGACGCTTACGACGGGAGGAGGTGCGCGTAGCGCCGGCGCCTCCTCCCCGGTCTTCGTCGGCGGAGAGGGTCAGCAGAGGCAGACGCCTCACGCTTACGCCCGGCGGCCTCTTTCTGCGACATGACACTCTCGCTAATTCCTCTATTTGCATCTAACTCGTTTGTTTTTATATGATTATTTAATTGGTCAATATAAAATATGGTCGATTAATAATTTCTTATAAATGTAAATATTTGGACGATTTATACAAAAATAGGATAGATAACTTTATTTTATTATATCATTGTGATAAATGTTTGTTTTTTTTTGTAATAAATTTTCAGATAAAGACACTGGCAACGTACGGTTTGCTTGCAGCGGCTCCATTATAGCTAAACGCGTTGTTCTAACGGCTGCTCATTGCGCCTTAGCCAAGCCTGAAGGATATAAGCTGTAAGAATATCCTACTTCATACATAATCAACAATAATAGTATCCAATTGTTTACTTGATTCATTACATTTCTTGTCAATAGGTCAACTGTTGTTATTGGTGAATGGGATATAAGCCGGAGTCCTGACTGTAACGAATACTTCTGCGCTCCAGCAACTCAGGCGATAAAGGTAGAGAGTGTCTCAGTTCATCCTGGGTATGAGCAAAAGATATTCAGACACGATATTGCCATGATTATACTGAAAGACGAGATCAAATACTCTGGTAAGTTTTGTAGACCTTATAGATTTATAATTATTTAGTTCCATAAAAGTTCAAACAACGGGAAATAAAAACATGGAAAAAGTGCATTTATAAAATAAAAAAAACAACACGATACATGTTGTTGTGGTTCCTTCTTTTATTTAAAATAGGTAGGCGGACTGCCAAACGGGCCACCTAGTAAGCGGTTACCAACGGCCATAAACATTGGCACTGTTGGCGATATCTATCTCTTAAGTGATATTCAAGTGTTAGTGGTTCTTTATTTCAGACAGATTGCCACATGGGCGACCTAATAGTAAGTGGTCCCCACCATCATACATATCATACATTTGCACTGTCAGTGATATCTATATGTTGAGTGATACTCACTGCTTATTACAGAATCAATGAATGTATTAATATAATTATACCTATGCGAAGTTGGGAATGGAAGGAAATTATTGAAAATTACATTGTACAGTACAATGATGAGTGATTTCAGATTTGCCCTCGTACAAGGTTAACTTATTATGTCAGCTGATAGCTAATCTTGACACTAATTTGCTTTGCTTTTATTTCAGTGACAGCCGCTCCGATCTGTTTGAATGATAAGCCGGAAATAGTGATCAACGAACGCGCTTCGCTGGTCGGCTGGGGAAAACTCTCAGGACAAAACAATTTGGTACAATTTGTCTAACATTTGTAGTTTTATAGCCTTGCATTCGAAAATTTCTATATGGATTATTATTTTTTACATAGTTTGTATATTTACTAGTATTCATTTAGTATTAAAATGTTATCTTAGCATCATTTTCACACGAAATATATATGATATCTGTTATGTATGTGTATAAGAGACGGTATATTGGAATAGAAGACGATTTAAGTATTTGACTAAAAAAAGTATTTTAAGTAAATATTTAAAAAAAAAACTATTTTTTCATGATTTATTTCGTTGTTCAGTCGATTAATATTATCTTAAAGGTCATTTTATTTACTTTCAAGTATTATTTCATCAAAGAACAAATAGTTAAAATTTCATTGTATATAATAACTTTGTTTAAATAGAAATTTGTATTACATTGTATTGTGGTTACGTTTATTTATTCATTTCATAATAATATTTTTGAATACTTAGAAGTAAAATATAATATTAAATTTAAAAATGGGGTAAATAGTTTCAGTGGGGTAATTTGCAACATTTTTTACATATTACACAGATGCATGGTCAGTGTGTGCGACACAAGATTACTCACAATTTTGTAAATGATACTTTCATCCATTGAAATTTGTGAAACGTGTCTCCTTTTTTCTCTAAATACTCTTATTTAATATTTTTGTATTATATAATATGTAGTTTTTTTTATCAATATTTAAAGATTAGGAAATGAAATACAATGTTATTTACATAAATAATAATGCGTTTTAATAAATTAGATTTTAGTAACATTTAGTAATCCCGTTTACGTTTCTGTTTTAGATTGGACGCCAACAACAGTTGGATGTGCCGTTAGTGTCTCTAGAGACATGTGAGCGTATATTTGGTGAATCGGTTCCCATCCACGAAGGCCAGCTGTGTGCAGGGGGAGAAGAAGGGAAAGACGCTTGTTCCGGGTTTGGCGGAGCGCCTCTATTACTGAAGAGAGACGGACAATATGTTCAAGTATGTAAATTCGTAGCTTAAAAATACTATTAAATATTGACTGTATTTTATAGTATCAAAAAATATAAAACATTTGATTTGCATGTGAACTTAGCCTATAATAATTGGTAAATAATTTTTTACACTATTTTCATATACGCGTAAAGGAAATATATTTCTTAGCATATAAAGTTGCTAATAAATATACTGATATTTTAAAAGAGAAGAGTTACATAGCTGTAGACAGAAATTTGCCAATTTACTAAATTTCTATCTAAATTCAAGATCTAATCAATAGAATAGCTGACAATATTATCATAAAATAAAGATGCATTCTCTGTTTTTTCTCGCCTACTATCCCATGGAAGGAAAATTAAATATGATGGAAAGACAAATCAGGCGAATCAAATTAGCCTATTTAAATTCAATCATGTAAGGTACTAAAATTGCCTTTAAAAATATTTATCAAGAAAAATAATATAAAATGATATCATTACAAAATGTAAATAATGTATGAATTTATGTTATGGTTATATGTAATATCTAATTCTATTTCCAAATATTTGAAAAAGTATAGTATAGCGCTTTAGGTGTATAAAACTATTTTTTAAATATTTTTAGGTTAATATTTACGAAAATAACAGCCATGATGTAATGTGGTGCCTTTTTTCAGGTCGGTATTGTGTCATTTGGTTCAGAAAACTGCGGCAGTGAGGGCGTTCCGAGTGTATACACTAACATTGCTCATTATTACAATTGGGTAGTGGATAATATGCCATCTTGAGTCTATACATATTATTAATACATATTGCCAGTGTAATTAATTCAAATAAATTAGAGAGTCCAATAAGCATTTTTATTTAATGTCTTTAATTGAATAATAATAATAATAAAGTTGGTTCAATAATATTTGGTACTAATAAATTAGATAAATTTATTTATATATTCTGTGATTTACTTCAATTCCCATTTCTAGGACTCATATTCATAAGGCTATTGAAAGCAATGTAGTTGTAATATCGCCCACATGGTTGAGAATCAATTAGCATGGAGCAGAGAGTGCCGATGAGATCTACTTGAGCGTGGTCCTGAATATCTTGGTTGAATTCCTGAAAAAGAACATAACATGATGTACGATATGTCTTATTTAAAATAACCACCAAATATGATCGTGATAGATACATAAATATTACAATAATATATATTTACTTAAGCATAATAAATAAGTAAATACAATATTTTTCATTAATGATTCAAAGCGCTTGCTGGATTAGAACCACTGAATATTCATGTACTCAATTTGTGTTTATAATTCATCTCGAGCTTGATGGTGAAGGAAAACATCGTGAGGAAAACTTCATGCGTCTAACTGCACGATATTCTGCCGCATGTGTATTCCACCAAACCACATTGAAGCAGCGTAATGAAATAATACTGCTTTTACTGTGTGCGGCTGTGCTGTTACTGTTATCAAAATATATTTAATAAACTAAAATATAAGATAACGTTCATATAAATAAATGATATTATTTTATGATTTTTATAATATGTATTTAAGTTATATTATATGTTATGTTATGTATTGAATAATATCAATGAAACACTAATTTGACTCATCCAATATTCGACATAATAGAGTGTAGCGGTTCAGTTGTTTCCTGGCAAGCGGCGATTATTCCTAAGGTACGAAAATTATTTTTATATTGCATTATATTATTATTGCGTGGCTGTTATATTGTTTTACTATAGTGTAATTAAGTAGTTATATATATTTATATATACACTAAATATAGTAAGTAAATAATTGTGGTATTAATTAATAATATTTAATTTGTACGTAAGCTATTAGAAAAATATTACATTATGTGAGATTAATTAGATAAGCTGTATAATCAGAACATAAGTATTAATTTTACTTTAATTTTTATGTATTACGTTATTAATACATGCGTTTTTACATAGAAAATATCTGACAAAATTCACAATGAAGTTTTCACTGATATCAATTTATTTTTACTTTACTAAAATTAAGACCACTTAAAAATACTAACTTATTGTAGTATTTTTATTTTAATAATTCATTGTCTGTGATTTATTTTTATTTTACTTTTTTTCCTAACCTAATTTTAATTATTGTTTTTTTATTCGTTAAAATTTTAGCAATGCATTAGTTATTAATTTAGTAATATTGTATGTCTTCATCGATAAAAAAAGTCTTACTTTATTTATTGTCACGGTTGGCACAAACTGCGGGTTTACTAAGCTAGTATAGTATTCGGATTCGAGCTGCAGAATTATTCCTTCGTCCGACGTCGCACAGCGCTCCACATTTTCAGTCGATAGATTTGATTTCTTTACGCACTGTAAAATAATAAGAATAAGTAAAACAATAAATAAGAATTGCTCGTTTAATAGCACATGAGAAATTCTTGTATACGCGTATCCGATGATCTTTCAAAAACATTGACATCGATTCGTTAGCGCTTGTCAAAACTGTAACTTGGCTACAATACTCAAATGTGGCACCGATCATAAAATGAAGAAAACGATGTAAAGGTTCAATAATTTTTAACCGAAACGATGCCTTGATCCAGAGCAATCAAGTGTGGTTTAGATTGTATTGACATTCACTTACGATCTTACGCCATGAATGACGGAAAATCATAGGAAATGTACAATAACGGTTGTTCCATATTCAACCTTATTTCCTTAGCAATAAGTATGATTGGACCATACTAATTTGAAATAACCTCACAAACGTCATTGTGTTCTTATTTTTGGAGCGCTTAACGCTAATCTAGTACATTATTGATCGAAGGAGCAGGCGATCGAAATTGCAAACACGATTACATTCCATTCTATAACTTTGAACGATTGTCAACATGTCTACAACTTTTCTATTCGTTTGTTTTGGCCACGTCACTTAACGTTAAGATGATGTCATACCCATACATTTGCTTTGCGTTTACAATTGTAGTGTCAACTTGGCTAACGTGGCTGGCTCCAATTTAGATAAGGTTTTGCTATTAAACTTTATCTATTTAGGTGTATTTCTTGAAAAAACGCAAATTAAATAAATTATATCTAATAATAATGAAGATAAATAATTTCAAATTAAAAGGATTTTTATATAAGTTATCATGACAATTTAATTAATTAATTAATATAATATAATTGTTTAAATAATATATTAGTATACTGTCACGTGTTAGATTCACATGTTTTCTAAATTCACATTCAAATCTTTTCCAATACAATTGTAGTTACGATCCCTATAAATAAAAAAAACATACAGACGAATTGATAACCTCCTCCTTTTTTTGAAGTCGGTTAAAAATGATAGAGGTCTGCAGTTGTGCGCGCATCACGAAAAAACTACTGGATAGATTTCCATGAAATTTGATTTGTTAGACACTTGGCCCTTATCAAAAAAAAAAAAAATAATAAAAAGTTATTAAAGTTTCAAGAAACAACGATTTGTATATGCACTGCGTGTTCAGTGATGTATGTTTAAACAAAATATATTTTTGCTTGCGATTTTCCTTCGTACATAAGCTAATATATCAAGCAACGCGGACGAAGTGGCAGGTATCAGCTAGTATAATATAAATTGTTTAAATAATATATTAGTATACTGTCACGCATAACACATGATACATACATAATTATATAAAACTAAATAAATTAGATTCACATGTTTTCTAAATTCACATTCAAATCTTTTTCAATACAATTGTAGTTACAATATATTATAAAAAGATTATGAAGGCTGCTAAAATCTCACGGTAATCTATTTTCTTTTATTGTATAGAAATACATACCTACTCATTCTATTATAATACGAACTGACACTAGCTCGCTTTGCAAAGCGTAAGTTAACATAATTTTACGTATAAATTTCCACATTCCATTAAATGGTATTATTTTCTTATTAACGAGTGACAGTATATGATGTTAATGTCGTCCTGATTGATTTCGGTAGTCAATCTCAAGGGTGACTAGCCAACTGCGCAGAAACTATTATAATGCACAAGTTTGTGCGCTAACACAGGTGCACTTTATATTCCCTACTTTTCAGATGCCGATGGAACAGCAAAACTGACACGAATGGAAAGAGTGCAGGTGTAATACCAACGGCTTACTTGTTTCCAGACTGCAACTGAGAATTTTATTGCCCTGGGATTTGAACCCTTACAACCCTTGGGTTTTACTGCCTTATATTGAGCCACAAGATCAACGAGGCAGACATTATATAATAACCGTCGAAACATGTAATGTCGCTTATAAAATATCAGTCTCTTTTTTACTCGGTGGTAGAGCTTTGTGCAAACTCGTCTGGGTAGGTACCACCCACTCATCAGATATTCTACCGCAAAACAGCAGTACATAATATTGTGGTGATCCGGTTTGAATGGTGAGTGAGCCAGTGTAATTACAGGCACAAGGGACATAACACCTTAGTTCCCAAGGTTGGTGGCGCATTGGCGATGTAAGCGATGATTCACATCTCTTACATCGCCAATGCCTATGGGCGTTGGTGACCACTTACAATCAGGTGGCCCATATGGGCAAAAAAAAGTCATTTAAATCTTACATCAAATCTTCCCTGTGAACCAGCCTCGGTTTGCATTTCGCATGCAACATATGCCAATTTCTTTTTGTCGCTTTGACTCTTCATCTGATGCAAGCTGCAGTCTTGTACCATGTTCCCTAAACATTCTGCTGAACCGTGCTGACATTCGAACCCTTCATCGCCGTAGTTAATGCTCTGAAATGTTAATAAATTATAACAGTGAATAATAATTTTATTTGTACATAGCCTTACTTATTGTATATGAAAATATAAGAAAAGTAAATGCTTTAATTTTTTTTTCCGCAAGAGTCTGCTACCATAATCTAATTTATTACTCCTCAAAGAAACATTGATACACTGAATATAGATAATTAAAATTAAACAATAAGAATTTTACTTATGTTTAATAAAATTCGTTCAGAATAACTTGACATCAAAATAGTGCAGTTACAATTTCTGATAAATAACCATAAATAGTAGTGTTTTATTACCCTAGATTTTCCAAACGGAATCAAGCTTAGCTTCAAATGTTCATGCAGTAGATGAAAGGCTGGTAGCAATTGTTTTAAAATGAAGGATTTACTGTCAGGGCAGTTGCTCTCATAGTAAACCGACAAATGTATCTGGAAAATAAAACATAGGTTGCGTTAGAAATAGTTTTTTAAACTTGCAATACTGAGAGTAAAAATACAATACTGGATATTATATCGTTTTGTACTTTAATTAAGCTTTGTTAAATATTATCGATAGATGAATCCAGTCATATTTACCTATTGACCAGAGAAACAAACATTTAAGGTCAGTAACCTCAAATCACTATTTAAGTGAAATATTTTTTTTTAAAGAAATTAAGAATTAAAAAGATATTTTTTTAAATTATTAACACTTTCTACGACGAAAGCGTCAACCAAGATATGTAAAAAAAAACATAAAAACAATTTTTTTTTTAAATTATAACGCCAATTTCAATTAAATTATTACCACTAAACCATTATAAGTTATCGATTTTTTGTGCGTTTTATTGTCAAATAATTGCTCTGTTCACAACTCGACAGTTTACATTGTGTTTAGATTTATTACTCGTATAAGCTAACGGTTCTTACGATTTCACGGCGAAATATACTCGCACATATACAAATGGTATGTCTGGCCAATAATATACGTTATTAGTTGTTGAGGCAGGACAACTTTTACTGCTCTACTTACATATGTCGACCTCGCCTGCGGGAGGGACTATGCGACATTGAGTGAAATTTATGTATATATTTAGATAAAAAACAAGTCATGTTTGAATATTATTCGCGGCTATTTATTTTATAATCCATCTGTATATTTATAAATATTATACTGTATTTTGATTTTACATAGAACCTTATATAATTTTACATACAGGAGCTATATTAACTTTACAATTACTTATTATTAAAAAAACTGAGTTAACTGCCTCGTTGGTCTGCTCTAGGGACTGAATAAGCCGCAAACCCCAGGTCGGACCAATAAAAAAGTTATATTGTAAGTTATAATAAATTATATTGTAATATAAAAAACTTATACCACTGGAAACAATGGAACGAGAAAATTTTCTTATTTTTTCACCAAAGTTTGAAAGAAATTCAAGTCCGTGCACGATCGTGAAAAAATATGCAATTTTGTTCCTTCGAGATGTTTCATCAATTTTCTCAATAACCAAAATGTATAAGAAAAAATGGACCAAGATCTTAAAAGTAAAAGAATGAAGATCCAAATTGCTATATTTTTTTTGATATGACAATTTTTCATCGAGATACAGCTTTCCAAACATTGGTGAAAAAATGAGGAAAATAGGGTTTTTCTGCCGACAGTTCTTCGTAGCAGGCCAGAAAGAGCCTGTATATTGGGAGTTTGGAAACTCCCGTGCCACGGAAAGCACGTACAGCCACTGGTCCTGCCCCTGAACTCTTTCCGGTCAAATCGGATACACTGTGACACTGAGAGTGAGTATCTATTTGAGGACTCACTTGTGCACCATAATATGTCCGGCGGATTTTGCTAATCGCTCTGGTCTTGATTGGATGAGATTGGCCTTGGCCGTACACGCTCAGTAGCATTTCATGATCTTATCATTAAATAAAAAAGTATAGAAAGAAATTTTTAAATGGCCGTTTGTAAAATCTCTTTACGGCAAGCTCGTTTTCGTCATAGCTAAAATCCTTCAGAAAATAAACACACCTGACACTTGACAAGGTAATAAAATTATATCACCATAACTTAAAATGAAGTATTTTACAAATGGCAAACCTTCATGGGTAATTTGGATAAATGTATTCATTTTCACTCTAGTGGGTCCGTCACGGCGATTAGTACTATTAACCGTGCGGATGATGACTGTTAATACATATTATACACATATTTGTATGTACAAAACATACATATTATATATAAACCTATATAGAAAGCGGTATGTTAAAATATACGTGAATATAAGAATAAAGGCTACGATATTTTTATAAATACCTACAGATACAGTTTGGCAAAAATAATCTGATATATATTTTTTATATTTCCGTTATATTTTTGTTCTTTATTTAAATTATAGAAGACCGATTCTAGAATTAACTCCATGTTGACTTAAATAATAATCGTTAAAATAAAAATATCATACATTTTTATTGTATAAATAAATAATCATATAAATATAAATTATTTTAATAATAGACTTGCGTTATCATTATGAAGACAAATTATAAGTATAAATAAAACTGTTGACTTACCTTTTGTGGTGCGGAAAAAGTAAAATGGTTCAAAGTAATTAGTAGCAATAAAAACTGTAACTTTAGATGCACCATTTTCTTAATCACAAAAAATATTGACCAAAAATAAATTATGACACGTCGTACCGAAATTATATATTTTCAATTGTGCAAACACGAGTGTATGGTTCAATTACTGTGCCAGTTGTTGCGCGAACGCAGCTGGTTGCTCCGACTGATCACTCACCACTATATTAGAGTTAATATAATATTAAACAATTGTAATACAAAATACTTATACTGTACTTTATGATATTAAAGTACTATTATTATAAATTCTATCGCAAAACAGCAGTAGGTATTCTTGTGTTCCGGTTTGAAGGGTGAGTGAGCCAGTGTAATTACGGGCACAAGGGACATAAAGGCGATGTAAGCGATGGTTAATCTCTTACAATGCTATTGTCTATGGGCGTTGTTTACCACTTACCATCAGGTGGCCCATATGCTTGTCCGCCTACCTATGCTATATAAAGAAAAGTAATATGGCGTGCCACATTTAATGAATTTATTATAAGGAAACCTTTTAATATAAATAAATTAATGTAGATCCTTTCTCTTAAAAGTAACTTAAGTGAACTTAACTTTAGTATCTTATTCAGCAAAATATACCGATACTAATATATAAAGCGTGAAGAGTTTGTTTGTTTCATCCGGCTAATCTCAGGAACTACTGGTTCATGCTAATGGTACATTATATTTTTATTAATTATACGCCGGTGACCCCGCGAGGCACAGCTAGTATACTATATGAATATATTATTTCACTTACTTGTAAAAATATTAATGGATTTTATAATTTTCAAAATATCATTCCAATTTGACTGTACAGAGCATACACGAATGCAATAGATAGAATCAATATCCAATAAGGCTGTATAAGATATAATATGAAGAACACCAAACCTATTACTATAAAAAAATAAATTATTTCCATCTAATTTTTGAATGCATTTTGTTGTCATGAGTGAATTACGTAAACCATATCTAAATGACGTTTCAATGACGTCGCACGTAAAAACAGTTTTTAATTTCAATATAGGCACGATATTATCAGTCCGGAAATTGAAAGAAAATAATGTTAATAATGATTACGTAAATAATGTCTTGATAATTTTCAATTTAATAGTACCTATCCGATACACCGACAGATTCCTCTTAAAAAGACACATTAAATACGAAAGTAATTTATACACAAAATACTGTTATTACTTTCAAAACGTAACTTACGTTAATGATTATGAAAATATAAGCATATATTTCATTTAAATATCGTATTTCATAATTTTATAAATGCTGACATGAGTTTCTTTGTGTTTTCGTTGTTATCATCATGACATTTTCCATACACCTTGGCTTAGGTACAGAAAGGGATACAGAAAAGAGCAGCCCCCCTCCCCCCGAATCAAACGTAGGCGGAAACTAGTATTTGAACTCAATTGAGATTGTTATTATTAGGTAAAATTATCATAAATTGTAAAAACAAATCCATATCTAGTTTAAATAAATATCTGTCGTAAAGTATCCGTGTCGATGATTAGCGTATCCGTCTCACGCGCTGCGATGTGCTCCGGAACGTTGACCTTGGTGAGAGATTAGAGCAGTGAGGAGTGCGAGGGACGAGAGGAGCTCAGCATAAGAGGGACGGTTGATGCATTATATCGACCAATCCGACCACTCTCCGTCCGTCTCCATGCTGAGGACGGCCATCACAGTGGTTTTTGGTGGGTAAAAATTTCACATAACCCTGTGTAATTTCTTAAACTACTGTTTGAAAAAGGTGAGATTACCTCCAGGAATTTTAGCATCAAAAACGCGTTAACTCCGCTACAATAAAATAAAATCCTGCTACTCTATTTTTTGAATGCATTATGTTAAGGGTGCCCCCTAAGTATAAAACCGAGTTGTTGGGATCCTAGACCGCGAGCGTCAGCCGCCATCTTGAAAATCGTCTCTTGGCAAATATCTCAGAAACGGTGTTTTATGTTAAAAATAGACCTTTTTTTGTAGATGATTTGAAGAAACTTATTTCTCTATTATTAATATCTTCAGAGTTAATTAAAGATGGTTTGGTAAAATATCTTCACCATTTTTGGTAATACGAAAAAAAAATTTTATAATAGAAATTGGAGAACATAATATTTCCTACAATTTTTAAAGAAAATATTTTCGGTTCGTTTAAAAAAAAATTGAGTAGAAGGACTTACGCAGAGCGAACGCGTTTTTGGTGCCAAAAATCTTTATCAAGGCTAGAACAAAAGGCTTCAAACAGCTATTATCCGTGCGATGAAACTTCAAAAGGCAATGACTTTATCCGTAATAATTCATAGCTTATTGTATGTAATATATTTCAACCTTACAAATCACGCAATCTCGATATATAGGTACAGCAGATTTAATAATATCTTGCATACGAGCTAGCGACACACGGATTTATGCACTGCAAGTGGCAGTTACGTATATGTACAGGAAACAATTGATAACGTACGACAATAAGCGTTGTCCAATAGGGTATCTTAACGAGATCCTGTAACACAACATTGCCGAGGGATCGTCCGTTCACTCCGTTTTTTGTTTGCAAGTTTAACGTAATAATTTATTGGGAAATGACATATTGCAAATATTTTTTTGTAATTAGCTCGCTATAAAACTCAGTATTTAAAAAATTGTCATGCTATGTGTACATTGTCACTTTAAGAAAAAACTACACACTTGGCTAATTGTTAAAAAAATCTATTCTGTATCTGACTTTTTAAATTTTAATAAAGTAATAATTTAAGGATGAAATTGTTAATGATGAAATTGTAATGATAATTTTGAAACATTTTTGTGAATTGGACATGTATTAATTGCATGCTACTATGTGGTTATATTGTGTTATCATTATTGTATTTCTTGTACACAATAATTAATGCAAATAAAGACTTTTTTATTATTTATTATTATTAAAACATAAACATCTTCTAGTGTGAATACATACATGCACTTATGCCTTATAATATTCAGTTGGCTATGCAATATGCATACATGTTAAAAGTGTCATATCTTACCAGGTAGTAGGGCTATATGCAAGCTCGTCTGGGTAGGCACCAACCTCATAATTCAGATTCTACCGCCAAATAGCAATACTTGATATTTTCGTGTTCCGGTTGATAGGTTGAGTGAGCCAGTACAACATGGGATGTAAGGAATGGCTTCTACTTACGGCGCGTATGTCTATTTTTACAATCAAATTAATTATAATATTGTTGAACTGATCATATTTAAAAAGTTTTTTCTACTTTGTAAATCGGCTAGCTATAAAATCATGTTTTCTACTATTTTGAAACTATTATTTATTTTCTCTTTTCGTCAACTTTTTATTCTTCTCGAAATATTGATCTATTCTTGAACATATCGGTCTTCCAGAACCGATGTGAGAGTTTTCTGTCGTATATAAATATTTAATAGCAGATTGTTGTTGTTGCGTGCTCGTTTGTAAATTGGCGATCGAACGTTGATATTCAGATCTGACTTCCTCTTCGTAGTTATGTATTCGAGACTCGGGACGCGAAGTTTGTTGTGTATAGTTATCTCTTGTTTCTGAACAGAATGTTCTGGGAATAATGTTCAGAAAATAATTATTACAAAATTATTAAAAGGTATATATTACCTTAAATACTAATTTCAGCGTTCTGATTTCACAATCAGTCACAATATTGTTGTCTGTAAGACAAGGTATAAAAATGATAACTAAATTTATTATTTAACTAAAGTTCATAACTTATTTATGTTATAAGTAAAATTTTTAAATTTCTAAAATTATTTTTTTAAATGATAGTTTAAAAATAAGATTGTGATATGTCTTAATCAATGAACGCTTGTTTTATATTGTTGCGATTTATTTTTTTACTTAAGAGGTTCCCATTAACAGATATATTTTTAATTGATTTATTAAATCTTACCTGGGTACCCAATTTAACTTATTGTGAGTTCTAACTTCACGAAAGTCATCTTTGAATTTTTCTTTATCGCAAAGCGGTTTAGGCTTGCTTAGTGGAAGTCGCCTTTCTTCGATATTCGGTTTTCGTGAACGCACCTAAACTTAAAAATATATATTTGTACTTTAGGTAAATATTTTATTAATTGTATGTGTTTATTTTTATCTCGCTGATCCAATGGCTAGCTAGATGACCGCTCCTGAGGGTGAGGTCCCATTTCGAGCCAATAAAAGTTTTTAGTTTAGTTCGTTAGTTTGTGTTACGACAATAGCCATCATGATCAGTAAGGTGCTTGGTAAGGAATATAAACACACATTGTATGTTCCCACATATAAATTAAGAAAAAAAAACATTATTTTTATTGGCTGTAACGTTCGAATTTGGAATCAGAATAATAGCTAAACAAAGCACAAACAAAAGTTCTTAAAATTCCGGATTGGAAAAAAGGTAATCCACTAAACTGAGTAATTAATATCATTTATACATAATCAAGTCAACTTACCCAAGGAGTATTCGAATAAATATAATATGTGAGAATGTCCTTTGAGTTCGATGACCTCTTTAACACATCAGATGTAAACGGTCTATGATGTAACCTATTAGTGGTTAAATAAGGATCCAAATATTTTTCAAATCCATCGTACGTAGTGTCCAATTGCTCTATTTCTTTATAAAAAGGTTCTACTTTTGGCTGGAAAAATATCGATAAAATACGTTTATTGTATGATATTAAAAAAGTGATAATATAGCCAAAAACATTATCGGTCTCTTATAAATCTTGTTTAGCGAGTAATTAGTATAACAATGCTGTCTTATTTTTTCGAATGTCAAAACAATAATGACAGAAAGAGAAAGATCAGCGTTTCACTTGGTAATCAATCACTAACCAAGGTTTATAAGTCAGTAGTCAGTAACTAGCATAGATGGTCGCTATCAATTTCGAATTTCAATAATATTTTGAAATCATTTGCAAGGTTTTTATGATAAGAAAGTCACCGTTGTAAAGTAAATAAGTATCTAAATGGTAAAACATTATTTAATAAAATTTTATTTAAACATCTTTTTCTCTAGAGTTTATTCAATTATCTGTTTTATTCTCTTACCAGTTCTAGCGGCAAGGAAGCAGGATGCTTGAACTGATCCTTGTCGGTAGCCAATCGAGATGGTTTGATGGGTTCTGTATATGAACTCTTCATCTCTGTTGTGCCATGTACTTTTTGGGCTGGTGTCCTATCAGCGAGCTATTTAAATTTTGAAATTAAATGATTTACTAAATTACATATTGCAAATACTATCAAGCATTATTTATTAGATCAAGTTTGGAAATGTTTTAAGCTTTTTAATTTCATTTTAGGTTACAATTTATATATAAATTATTATGTAACGTTATCTGAATAATGTAAATATTAGATCGCCATAAACATGTTTGACGAACATACGATGATGTTTGTCGTAGTGTAAGAAGTGGTACGCACATCAAACTAAGTAGTGACGTCATGAAACACAACATCTTTTTCGTACGTGTTTTGCGTTGGTTTATGATAAATTAGTTCTTCAACAACATGTCGTACTATTGAGCTGTGATCTAAGTAAATACTATTGTACAGTTACCTTCTTACTAGGCGGGTAGATAAAAAAGTTTTTATTGCAAGAAGTATGCTTGTTAAATCTACACGCTTCAGGTATTTTGTATCTATAGTCCAGATTTGTTTGTGTGCGTAATAGATCGTGTGTTATATTGTAGTCTCTGTTGTATTCATTTTCTTCATCGACTGGTGATTTCTGTTAAATCAAATAGATCTGTTAATATGTACAGTCAACAACAAAAATATGTATCGTTGACGATACAGTTTTATATTAAATATTTATGTTTTAGCTTAACTTTTATAAATGTTAATAGCCTCGCTCTTGAGCCTTTTCTTTACCGAAATATAGGTTAAAGTAGAGCATATCGTTATGTAAAGATCACGTCGATTCGTCTGTCTAGATAACAGACAATTATATAGTAACAAAATAATAAGTAATAGTAAATGCTTTAATTAATAATTATTTTAAGTACATATTATAAATTCAGTTGTGTTCAGGTTTTAAACCCGCGATTTCCGGTTAAGATTCACGCTTTCTAACAACAGGATCAGTTCTATATCTATAATAGGTATATATCAAGATCAACGACATATATTTAATTTAATATTTTGTGTTTTTGGAATATGCTGCTTACAACGAAACAGCTTAAAAAAAAAGTAATCTATAGATATTAGATATAATAAAAATGTAACTGGTCGCTGTACGTACATGGAAGACATGTATATGATATTAACTATTATTGGGGATCTCTATCATTGTAATATTGTAGTTTTATATCTGTTTGTGGCAGTCAAATAAATGTAGCGTTTGTTTTACTTATTTCAATTTGTTTAAAAATAACAAAAAGTTATGTTACTGTAAAGTCATGTCGAACATTTATTCCATAAAATGCTATAAAATACTGAAATGTTATAAGTCTACTCCTAGTGATTTCTTTAAGTTATAGACAAGACATTAAAATATTTCAACTTACTAGCGCTTTCAATATATCGGGCGGTGGTCTCCATTGTCTTCCCAATGTTTCACTTGAAATTCCAGTTTCGGAGAATTTATTTATTGGATAATTAATATGTACCGTATCCCAGGAGGTCGGAGGCAGTTTATTTGGATAATTCGCTTGCATATTAATTATGAAATGGTGCGATTTAAATTAAAAAACAATTAAGTTCGTTCTAAGTAGCACAGTGTCTTGTAGGTATTAAACTTTTGTTGCCATGAGAACCCTTAAACTAATTCCTCAAACTTATATTGATTAAACACTGCTAAGCTACCAGTTAAATTATTTTGCGTCTTTATATTTCAATTGTTTGTTATTTTATAGGACCGAAAGTTATCCATCATTTTAAATAAATGCCTGTAATCGATTTATATTTTCCTATCGTATTTTTTATTTCATTTTGTAACAATGATGGCGAATTTTCTGTCTGTCTGCCTAGTGCTTGTTTTATTACTATTATTCGATAGAACTACGATTTGTATTGAATGCTGATTAATGTCGCTAGATGGCGCTATTTTTATTCCATTTCATTATTCTATTATGTTCTATAATTTAGAAAGATGCATGTATTAAAAAAAAAATACAAATTTATTGTTTGGTAAAAATTGTTTTTATTTTTCACAAATGACTGAAATTGTTATCAAAACACAATATACGTGTTAGCTAACCTTAAAATACAAGACTGCAATAAATACAAAATCGTACTTAACATAGTATTACGGCGAATTGATAAACCACATCTCATTGTTTCCAATTAAACATCTTAGACAAAACTTTTGTATTCATTATACGTTATAGGTAGGTAACCTATTATACGTACCTACCTATGAAATATATTTTTATCAAAGGCGATTTATTTGTATCGTGATAAATGATTCGCTATAATACTATGTTTGATATTCAGATATGTGGCATTAATCTTATTTATTAACAAACATATTAATAAGATAATTCTAATTGCAATACGTAGTAAAATATTAATAAGCTGAATTTACGTATTAATAATATTTGTCTATTAATCATTAAAACCTAGTGAATATATTTCCTATAGAATAAAAAGGAAGTGAACTGTATATTTGGTAACACTCAATTGCTAAATGTATTGTTCATAATTATTTATGTATTTGTATTAAGAATATTATACAAAAACATTCAAACTTTATACTCTTTATTAGCAAACGTTTATGAATGATATTTCTATATCTCTTTCTCTCAAGTTATACTTATCCTTGAAATGACTAAACATATTTTAGTTAAAAAGTACAAGACTAAGACCGTAATAACTTTCCCGCGGTTTATTTGAATTACAAGGTTATATGATAATCACACGTCACAATTACACGTCATAAACGATTATTATGAAAGATCAACCGACTTTTCAACACAGAACATAAAAAAGTTTTTTTTTTTAATATTAAATAACATTCTGTCAGTCACTGAAGTTACAGTTGAAATTTTAAACATATTTTGAACATTTCGAAAGTATTTGGACTTGTCCATTTTTATTCGAACTATGTATATTAATAATTACATTATTGGTTATACAGAGTATTCTAATATAGGTTATATATTCAAAAATCGAAACAATAAAAAAAAATTGCTTACTTTGACGAAATGTTTATGTTGTTTGTACCTGAAATGTTATCTGTTTTCCTTCAATGATGAATGTTGAATTTTTAAAAAAAGTTATATTTCAAGTATGAATGTTTCGTATTAATATTCTTTTTAAGGCATATAAAATAGTTTAATGATGTTAAACACGATAGAAATTATGTTTGAAATAAAAAAAATGCCACAATATCTGAATATATTAGTGATGAATAAATGTTAGCTGTTTAATTGTTATATTTATGGCGTTTTTAAAACATTTTGATCATTGTTTTTAGTGTTAAATATTTCACTTGACTTGTTAAACTTTTTTTATTTTTTAAACCATATTTAGTCCCAGTCAATTAGAAGTAGTTAATGGTTTTAACTATCGTTAAAATTATCAGTGACATTATTCTCTGCCAAAATTTATTCATCATTCCCCTGAGCCGTACACTTCCTTAAACTATACATAAATAAATTATATTAAGAAAATCCTCTACGAATATACAAAATTAATACAAACTTACATTACTAATACAAATTACATCACAGTTCAATAAACAAGTTAGCGTTTTTAAAAGTTAGAATAGACGTTCAAACGAAATTTAGAACTAGAAAAACTTTCAGATATACTAAAAACTAAAAACAACAATTTGGTGAGTTTTTTTCAGTGTACATTTTGTAATTTAGGAACATATACATACATACACCCGAATAAACAGCTACCTTTTTAAGGTAACGACCGTCGGTTTAAGTTAATTATAAAATAAAACAACTTATTATAAAACTTACACCACACGAACTTAATAAAAACACGCGTAATACAAATGTACAAAACATTTGAGAGGATCATGATTATTCAGTCGAAGTATATAAAATGTTAAACACTAATGGGGTAAAAAAGCTACATGGAAAATACATTAATTAGTACGCGAATACGAGAAGCGGTAGCAAGGCTTGAAAAATACTGCCTAGACGCAATGTACTTATACAAGACTACAATAATGGTAGATACAGTTGGCTAATATCGTCGAAAATATCACTATTAGATGACAAAAATATATTTTCCAGTGTCAAATATAATATATTTTTTAGTAATGAGCACGTCGACAACCTTAATACTTATCGTCGTAGTAGACGACAGCATTTATAGTCGTTCAAAACTTTTGTAACATTATTGAGAAGTTTGTTCCGCACCTTATCCGTTTCCAATGAGTGAGATTTCTGCTTACGACGCTAGTGAGAGTCATTTACGGATAAGACAGCAGAGCCTGCTGAGGCCACGCGATTTTGGCGTCTATCCTCTTATATGCAAGAATGAAGTTCTGACCACTTTTTTCGGACATTACCTCTTGTGGGCAATCATTTTCATTCAACATTGTTTCTGGAAAAAAAATATATAAAAAATTAAGAAACATGTTAATTACTATAATAAAAATTAAAATTAAATTTCTAATTTCGCTTACAGTATTATTTGTAACGGGGTACTTTTTTTAAATTAGATCCACAGGCACTTATATAGCAAATAGGAAATTAAATCTTTATACGCATAGCATGTGGGTTTTTATGACAAAGTCGCTCACCCTGTCCGTCGTGCAGCGCGAAGAGCGCGTAGTCCTGCGGGTTGGTGATGTGCGCGGCGTGCGCCAGCGCGCGGCACAGGTCGCGCGCGCGCGCGCCCGGGCGGCACGGCAGCGCCACGCGCCGGATGGACCCGCGGCACTCGTCCGGCAGCGCCACGCGCACCACGGCCACGCCGCAGCCCTCGCGCGCGCTCTCCGCCGACCCGCGCCGCCACTGCCACACACAACCATTGATAGCCCACCGACTGCGACATAGTGCGTCCTCATCCGGAGCCCGAGAAGGCTCAATTTTTAATGACTAGTAGAGCAAACAGCATTTACACAATAAAAAAACTTATTACGGCACTACTCTCCATTCCACGATAAGTACCCTAATAGTTTTTTTTTCCAGACAACTGGACAATTAGAAATTAGTTTAGTAAGAAACGTGCTAAAGTAAGTACACTACTTTAAATGCGTTCAATTCGATAGAATTATCTAGAAAATTCAAATTTATAATCATATATTACGTACATGTTTGTATATGTACAAATTTTATCTGTCAACTTACAGGAGTCGTACTATCCGGTCCAGTATCCGGTGCCAATCGCTTCAACACCGCAACAGCAGAGAACAGGGCCGTGAGATAGTAGCCACCCTCGCCGGCGAGTAAGGCGGCCGGCAACAAACCCGCCATCAGCTCTGCTTCCAGCTCTGCGCAGACAAGCCGACAACGTGCAACCGTCCACGCGAGAACGGGGAGCAGATCATCAGCACCGAGCGTCCGTTCACCACGGATCTAAAATATTTTAGGGAAATACGTTATTACCTTACTTTTCAGACAGAGATTTTATGGAATAATTATATAATTAACATGAAGGTATATCAAATTAAATTATCAAAACATTCACTCATTATTTTATAAAAAGTCTAAAATATAATCACCGCATTAAACATGACGGATATAGCTGCCAGAAGGTTTTCAAGTTTGTCCAACGGTGAATCAGCTTCTTGCATCTTCAGGAAATGTTTTGAGATGACTGCTAAGACTGCTGATGATGGTATCTTAGTGGATTCCTGACAAATTTATGATTTACTTTGTTATGTTTACAAAAAAAAACAATAATTTTATCTAATGATAGATGTTAGTTATTAACTATTTAAATAAAAAATTATTTGTTAGATATTTTAATGTTTTAAATATATAAACGTATCACAATTTATATATTCTTTTTTTGAAATAATTAATTTATGATAAAAAAACGTAAGTCCCTTACTTTAATTCCTAACTGCAGGGGCGTAGCGTGTTGCGCTCTCTCGATAGCGGAATGCAACTGACGTACATCAGCGGAGTGCCACGAAGCGAGTAACGTGTAAAGCTTCGACCGCAAAGGTCGCACGACCAGTCTGTGCATCACGCCTTCCAATATCGCGTCCAAGTTCAGGAATTCGGTTGGTTTCAACTGCAAACAAATTTTGTCATGTAAAAAAATCCTTCGAATCGGATTTGAGCAAAATGTATGTATAAAGCATTTTCGTGTTATTGAATATTTTTTTAAAGCTTAAGTATTTTAGAAAAAAAGCTTATTTTACAATCTGAGTTCGATCCTTCTTAATAGAAAATGAGACAGGATGATTTGAGTTCGATCTTTCTCCTTAAAAGGAAGGTTTTTGTCTTTTTGCAGAATATTTATTTGTAAACGTAATTTGTAGTAAGTCGCGTTAAAATATGGAATATTATAAGAGCTGAAATTTCTGCAATCATAAGATCTCACCTTAAGCCTTTCTTTCTCTACCTCCTTTTCAAACTCTCTCTCACCATGTTTGACGAGATAATTCTTCATTCCGGACATAAATTGTCGCATATTGCGCATCATTATCTGCAATACAATAAAGCTTTCAAGTTTTAAACGTTTCAAACAAAACAAATAAAAACATTTTATTGTTTTAATTAAATAATATAAAGTTAATATATAAAATAAATAGACTAAAATAAAATTATCAGCAGGGTTCTGAACGTACTTATGTTAGTATTTGACTCGACTGCTGCACGTGCATGCATATTTGCCCTTTGATTAGGACTACTGAGATAAGTAATTGTAACATGAATGATCTCATTACTCTAGAGCCACGTGTTACTTACGTGTTGAGGTCGTGTCTACACATAACACGACATAACTGAACTTAAACTGGTACAGTACCGATTTTTAGTAACGACATTGTTTTTTACTTTCAGTGATTTTTTCTACATAGTGTAAATTTGTATGTTTAATTTTAGTTCAAATCCATTTCAAATTTTCTATAGTAATAATTAATTATCATTAATAAAGTTCACAATTAATTAAAACTCTATATCAGGGTTTAATTTGAGTTTGTCTCACGGACTTTCCTTGGCACAAATCGCTAATTGAATTGCGCATTGCGCTAACTAAATGCAGGTAAAACTATAATTGATTAAGATTTGATATTGATTATATTGAACTGTAGATTAAGCATGATAACTATTTATAATTTTTCCCATCCCGAAAAATATTAAGAGAAAAATAAAGTATTTTTTTCATATATTATTGGAAGTAAATGATAAAACCATTTCACTTATGATACATAATGAATGAATATTTATATATAAGAGTTTAGGTTGAACGTTATTGTTACTTTGTTTAAATACCTGAGGGCAAGTTTCTTTGGAATCCAGCGTGCAGGCGATGAAGTTGTCAACATTCTGTGCGAACGTTGTACTCTTGTCCTGCGCGAGGTGTAGCGCGTACGCCCGCAGCGCTGCGCCGGCGCCCCGCGTCGTACGTCCGCCGCGCAGGGCGCGCACACGACCCGCTGCTGCTCGGACAAGATAATGCAAACATATTTAACAACTGGTTGTTGCGCCCGTCAAAGGGTTTCCGTTAAATTTCCTTTCCTTTTTAATATGTTTATTCAGGGGTTATCTACATTTGATAGGTGCGTAGGCAAACCGACGTTTGTATCGATTATGTATATTACATTCAGTATCGATTCGATTCGATATATCTTAGTCAAACACACACACACAGAATGTATTATAGATTTATTATTCGTTTCGACCTGACAAGAGTCGCAATGGCCTAGTGGTTAGGTAACGACATGAATAATAACCGAAAA
This sequence comes from Nymphalis c-album, assembly GCA_963151315.1. Lineage (NCBI taxonomy): Eukaryota > Metazoa > Arthropoda > Insecta > Lepidoptera > Nymphalidae > Nymphalis > Nymphalis c-album. Next base: position 4,414,444 of record OY720601.1, read on the forward strand.
TTGCGTGTTCAAATCCGGAGGGCAGTTTTAATGTGTTTATAATTTATATCGTGCTTGGTGGTGATGAAGCAACCTGATACAAAGAAATTCTGTCACGTGTACTATCAACCCTCATTGGAATAACATCCAGCCCGTTTTATAAGTTGGAAATTATGGTTTTTCAACATTTTTTTTAATCCAGCTGATGGTAAGTGCTCACCAACGTCCATAGACATTGGCATTGTAAGAGATGTTAACCATCGCTTACATTACCAATGCGCCACCGACATTGGGAACTAACATTTTATGTCCCTTGTGCCTGTAATAACGCTGGCTCATTCACCCTTCAAAACGGAACACAACAGTACCAAGTATTGCTGTTTTGCGGTAGAATATCTAATGAGTGGGTGGCATCTACCCAGACGAACTTGCACAAAGCTCTTCCACCAAGTAAAGTCAAAATGACAGGATACCTTTGCCGAGCAGAGGGACATTTGCAGGATATTAATTTACTAGTACTAGTGATATTACATTACACTTAAATTAAAATAATTTGTAAATTTAATTTATTGACTCTTATAAAATGGAAAGAATCATTACCTACACAGATACGAATTCGTGATATCCAAATGTTGTTCCTCAACAACAGAAGAATCACGTTTTATTTTACATAAGCACTTTTTAATTCTACTATAAAGGCGTTTCCATACACTAACAACTGCTTTCAAAATTCTTTGAACGGGATTTCCATAGAAATCTTTTTTTTCACAGTTTTGTTCCGCATTTAGATCATTGCAGTGGCAAGCTGGTGGCCTCACTGTTACCATTGCCTTTTTCTTATGACCACTCCTTTCCGCTAACTTTTTACACAAATTTGTTAAGGAATCGGTTTTAGTTAAATGCTGCTGGAACCTCGGCTCCAATAGCTTTTCACGAGACACAAACACCCATTCACTTTCGAAAACGTATTCGTTTATAGAATCACAGCGAAAATTTTTTATCGTCGTCAGTGCGAAAACACCATCCGTCACCAGCTCCGATGCATTCTGTAATTCAGGTACTTTCTTATTTTCTATTGAGTTTAATTTTCTCAACGTAGGTTGAGTTTTGCACGATTTAATCTCAGTCTGTTTCACGGACTTTCCTTGGAACAACTTTTTGAACCACCTCATGACCGATCACTCTGCGGTTACGTCCCGCTTGCACGAAAGATTTAAAGCGATGATTTCTCATTCAAACAACGTTAGTCGCGTTGCAGATACGAGCGTCGGCTAACGACTGCGCGTTTGATAGCGTCGTAAGTAATTCACGGCACGCGCAGACCTTTACCCTTTAATCATAATTAACTATTTACTCAGCTAATATATTTATTGATAACAGATGTGCGTTGCGGCCCCATTGTTTATATCATCGTTCTGATTGATTTTAATATAATGATGCGGAATGACTCATTAAAATGTTATCGCTACGAGAACACGCTCGTACGAAAGGCGGTCACAATTATCGTTTGTAGTATTCAATTTAATAACAGGACATAAAATATTAAGTACAATGAAAACTTTCACACTCATGTTTTATATCTGCTTCATACTAGCTTGTGATAATCTTTATTTGTATATAAATCGTAAAATCGCAACAAACAAGTCATTGCCTATTACCGTTCTAAATACAACGTCGTATAATTATATCAATACTTTAATGATTATTATGATGATATTAATTTAAGTAGTAAGATACAAGCTATATTTATCTCGTTTTAGAATGCAGTTATTTGTATTCAGTTACACGAGTTTTTAGCGTCAATGACACAACTATTTAAAACGTTTCTGTGTCAACATTGTAAATAATTGTTTTGAATGTTTTCCATCATTGTATAACCAATTATAGCATCAGGTAGTAGTGAGTAGTGATGACTATTGAAATAGAAATATAGATTTAGGTCATGTCTATCCCTAAAATAGATCGAGACTACAGATAAGATGCTTCAAAATAACCACTTAAAACTAAGTGTTATATTGTTACAATATTCCGTTACGATAAAGGAATACAAATGATTATAATAACTTCGTTTTGATTATCGTTTTTGAAGTGCAAATTTGGAAGTAATGAGACTATAATATTAATGACGAATTCGAGAAGCATTTATACGTGTAAAGCATTTCTAATATAAAAATATGTTTTACCATAATAATATTATAATAATAAATAAGACGAGTATTACATAGACGAGTATTTCGGCGTGTTCAAGCCGCCGCTTTAATACCGCTTTTAAAAACGCTACTTGCTAACCTAATCATCCCCTCTCGCATTACGAATGCCGTCATAGCCTCATTTAAAATATAATCATGATTTATATATATTTAAGTAAAGCGACTCAATTGTTGATTTGTAATTGAGTTCCACTATTTTGGACCAAAAAGTAGATCGATTGGTGCGTGACTGGGGATTATTCACACGTGGCCGATGACCACGGACAGGCACGCACGGTCCATGTCAGTCTGTATCGGTCTTTCGATTCAAACCTTCTTACGCACCAAAACGGACTTATCTGCGATTTCACAAGCGGTACTCTTCCCACGGTGCGTTGCTGTCGGTTAATGACATGTACCGTGGAAAGCCACCTTTACATAAGTTGTTTTATTATTGCATTATATGCATTCAGTTTTATTTTGCTCAAGCTTACTATTAAAATGATCTAACAGATCTATCTTTTACAGTCCATAGTGAAATTTGTCTGGTATGTATGGTATACATATATGCTGTTCTTACCGAGTAATGGATCTAATCTGTCCCGGAAACTCTTAGCTCGCGTGACTGCGGCTGGTCCACGACGTGGTATTGGTGACTCCCACTCACACGGTTCATCCTAGTGGAAGTAAGAAAATCAGTTATGTATGTAAAATAATCAGTAATAATCAGCAATGTAAAATGCATACACAAAACCTTGAACCACAAAAAGGCCTGAATAGTCTATCTGATATAAGTAGTATCTTTAAACATAAATAATATAAAGATATAAGCCTCAAATTATAATATCCATTATAAACTTACCGCTTCGTAACTCTGCTGGACGTTTGTAGGTGGTATAAGTCCATCCCATTGTGAACTGTCCCATGGCTCAGAAAAGACCGTACCATCGTCGCTTGCCTGATAAATGAATATTTAATAAATGTATATATATATATATACCATTTTTTAAAATTATTTAAAAACACTATTTCTCTATTGTTTTAAATAAAATTGAAAAATATCAACGAACCATGGTAAATATGTGTGCAACTGGATCGAACTTGGAGCCAATTGTGACCTTTTTCGCATAATTTATATAATCAGGTGGTAAAAGGCTTTCGTTCCACAATTCAAATTTTCACCAAATGAGAGTAGTTAATCATAGCTTTATCTTTTCGATATTATACATAAACTATATATTTTACAAAAAAAAACGGTTGCCTATAAATGCATTAAGTTAAAATTTAGGAAAAAAAGGAAAAGTATGTCTGAAAGTTATTACTGTGAAGTAAAATATTTTTAAGTATGAAACATTTCCGAATTCAACCGTCAGGCGTAATAAAATGTCTATATAGGTAATATAGAAATTTTCACACAAATGAAATTTGTAAAACCAAAAAAAATACTATCATCCCGTGTAAACAACTTTTACTATAAAAAATGCCTTTAAATAACTTACTTGTTCAGATAGAGGTCTTAAATCATGAACGTTATCATAGCAAGATGCACGAGGTGGAGATCGCACCTCTTCTGGTAGAGCTGCCGGTTCTGCGTTCAAACGAAGCTCCGGGAAGCTAAACAATTTATCAAATAATAATATTATTACATAAGAATTATTAACTTTGAAGACTGAAATAAGTATATAGAAGAATCGTGAAATGAATCCTAGCGTTTTTGAATTTATTAACTAAAAAAATTGAGGCACAGGAGTCAGGACCAACGATTGTACGTGACACGGGAAGTTCAAAATAAGGATATGTTAACACAGCTAACTTCGGTACGCTACTGAGGAATTCCTAAAATAAAAACTCTACAACCTCGGCTCAAAGTTCAAACCCAGGATATCGGGATCTGCAGCCTTAAAAGCTGTTGCCAACTAGAGTTAGACCAGTGAGGCAGTAGTTAGTCTAAAGTTGCTATTAGTCCGTTTCGATGGGTGAAAATTAAATGATCATATATTTTTTCTAATTTAAATACTTAAAATTTGATAATTCTATTTACTTATTTATTATGATATTTAACCCTGACTGCAAGCAGTCTGGATATTCGGTTTGCAGTCTTGATGCAGTTATGTCAACTACACTTAAATACTTCAAGCTGTAATTTTGCAGCTGGCGTGCAGTTGTAATGCAGACCACGTGCTTAGACACTTAGTGTAATTAAGTATCAAAAGATCCACCAAAATAAAGGTAATACTGTTGCATTTATAATATTATTAAGGTATATGTTTAAAGTTACCGCTGTGCGACTACTTGGTGCACGGTCAGGTGCTGCACGCCGTCGTCGACTCCACTCAACCGACTCTCTTGTTCGACAAGTGAAGGAAACGTCCCGCTCTCGCTATTAGAGCACTCGTCATTCTTATCTATAAAAATATTAGAAGCATTAAATATTTACTTATAAAGTTAATATTTATTTGAGTTTTAAATTTTTATATTTACAAACTAGCGTTTTGCCGTCGATTTCAACCTTGTAGTTCCCAATCCCGTGGGAATAAGAACACAAAATGTATCTTATGTTACTCGCTCATAATGTAGCTTCCCATAGATTGATGAAAGCATTTTTAAAATCGACTTAAATCAACGTGGTTTGGGCGTGAAAACGTAACCAACAAACAAAAAAGTCACTTTTGCATTTATAATATATAAGGATAATTAGAAAATGTATCCTTGGTAATATCTAGTAAATAAAGTATAAAGGTATATTGATCAGTACTCATTCGCGTAACTGTTATTCATTAACAAACTTACTGATGAATTGCCAACTGGAGTCGACAGCCCAAGTGTTTTCGTTCCTGCCGCTGGGCGGCTTTGCGGCAACGCGCGGCGGCTCCACCGCCTTCATCTTGGGCTTGCTCCTTAGCGACACTAGATTGTCCACTGACGTTGAAGTATTTGGAGACGATGCTGGAAATATCATGAGCAAAAACAATATTTAGTAATAGAAGTTATAGTAAATGGTAACATCTGCCCGCATATTGCTAACAAAAAGAATCAATCTTTTAATTTGTTGTTATGTATACTAATTTTCTCACCCATGTATCAGTTATAGTACAAAGTTTTGCTTTTTGGCAGTAGATTTTAGATCATTCTTAAGTTAATATATTATCTCATAAAAACTTACGTGAAAGTTCTTCGATACTATGCATATCTCGAAGAGGATAATAAGGATGATTCTGAGACGGCGGTTCGGAATATCTCTGTGAGAGATTCACACCAGATCTTAATAACTTTCGTCGTTGAACAGGGAGTAGAGCGGCCTGGGAACAGGAATATTGTGTTTAACAATTTCATAATTAACTATGAATTTTATTAGTGAAACGTTGATCAACATCTGCTTACTTCTTTAATTGCATCTACGGGATCAGCATAGAAAGGGCTGCCTGCGTGCTCTTTCTCAGAGTCATCACGTTTGATACAGTCGTCTTCTATCTTAACCGTTTCCATACTCTCTATGTTATGATTTTCTCTCATTTTCAAAGTAGCTTCAATTTCTTCGGTCAACTTTTTATTCATATTCATAACAATGTTAAGTTTGTCGGGTCGCTTGGCTACAACGTCACCTTTACTGTTTGTGGTTGCTATAATTTCATTAGAACCGTTAAAGCTTTTCTTGAGAGAATTGTCTGAGAGATTTCGTTTTTCATTTAGACTTTCTACTGAATTGAGCAGTATCATATTTTCCTTTTCTAATATTGACTGAGTGCTCTTCGCTGCATTCAGTTTTGCTAAAATTCGAATGACGAATTAAAAACTTAGATTAATTTCAATTTACATTTAGCATTTAGTTCTCTAGGTTTCACCTTTAAATAATAATTTATTATTTCAATTAAAACTGGTACTTATTTTTTTTTCCCAACCCACTGATCAGTGATAAAAATCATATTATTTACTTACGCAGTGTATCTGGTAGAAGATCCGGTCTCTTACTTTTCATAATACCGCTATTTAAGTTATTATTATCATTTTCAGACTTAGGTGGTTTAAATGTTGAGCAGTTATTACTTTCTGGTCCCCAAATATCTTCATAATCGCTCACTTTATCCATTAAAGAACTTCTGTAATATACCCCTGGTGATTCAAGGATATCCGATTCCTAGAAATCAATGTGTTTTATATTATTTTTTTGCATTGTTGTTTTTAATAAAAAATCGAGATTATTTACTTTTACAAGTTCTTTCTGTCAATGATTCTTCAGTTTATTATTTTACAAAGGTGATCATAATATGTGCCATGCTGTTAACATATGGTTTGCAGTTTGACTATATGCGATATTTTATGTATGTATATATGTAACATAATACGCATGCTTGTGGCTCTTAAAAACGCAACGATAAATGGCAATTTATACAGCAAATTGGAGCGCCAATATACAACAAATGAACCGATAACCCTACCTGATAATGTCTGGACTCCTTGCGCATGGAGTGTTTACTCCTCCTCGATCGACCAGAAGGCGTAGTACTTGTAGTATTAGTAGAAGGAGTTAATACTTTTTCTCTGTCTTTGCCAGTCATAGGTGAAGTAATAGAATTATTTGAAGAAGGAGAAAAAACATTTTTATTAGATACAGGTGAGCTTCGAGATATAGGAGAAAATACTTCACTTTTATTAGTCTGACTTATTGGTGAAAATATCCCACTTTTAGATGAAATAGTATCGTTAGACACTGGTGAATTTATTTGACTTGTCGGAGAGAAAATGCCACTTGTAACAGAATTGGTCCCATTCGGAGATACTAATTGATTCGATTGGAAAGGAATACTTGACTTTGTTAAAGTATTCACAATGGGATCGACCGATTCAGATGTATTTGTGTGAGACTGGGATTCTAATGGAGATCCAGCTTCGGTGCTATTTTGTTCAATAATCTGCCTTTTAAAGCTGCCGTGTAAACTAGCTGACATTGTACTTATACATTCTCCTTCTGGTGTCAGACGGTGCATCATATTCTATATAAGAACAGTAACAATTTTAGTGAGAATTTGTACAATATATTATTATGGGTTAGAAACAAAAACATATAGCAAATAGGCTATATTTACAACAAAAAAAAATAACCATGCAAATCTTTATATGCAAGCCATGCCGTATTATTTAAAACTTCTCACCTGCAATTCTCCGTTAGATTCATTTAAGCTTTTCGCTCCGTCCATTATGCTGAATACACCATCAGAACTATTATTATTTAGGCTATTAGATGCAAGCGTTAGTTGCAACCGGTCACTTTGAATGCTCTCGTTAATTTGATGATTGTGTATTTGTGTATTATTAACACTAAAAGTTACTGTTGTCGTTACAATTATATTCCCACTCGAAGCTTTGTTATTTGGACTAAAAGCCTCTGATTTAGGGGACAAGGATATCTTTGGAAAAGGTGGTTTAGCCCACCGGGGAGGAGGTGGCGGCGGAGTCGTTTTGATGTTATTGGAATGAGTCGGGGAATGTGGCGCGTTCGTAGTAGGAAATGTGTGAGGATGTGTTATATGCGCCTGAAAATATTTATCGAACTTGTTAATAGTCAATTAATTTTTAAAGATAATAATAAAAGCAGTTATTTTTTAGATAATTTTAAAATACTTACAGTGCTGGATATTAGATTTAAAGTATTCGGTGGGGTAGGTCGCGGTGCTCTGACAAATGTCCCAGTCGGTTTCGCTGGTGGAGATGGGGCTGTTCTCCCTTTAAATGTACTTAGGCTCTGGCTTTGACTCGGTGGGGAGCCCGAAGTGTCTACGGGTGACATTTTTAAAACTACATTCAGATCCTTTTCTGGACTTAAAATTTGTTCTCGAGAGTTAGCTACTGTACCTTAAAACATAACAATGCTTTCATTACTACATTTTTTCTCGATTTTAGTTACGATGAGTCTACTATATGCGAATTTCAAACGTGCTGATATGTTTTTATTTTATCAAAATAACAAAATAATTAAAATTTTATTTAAATAAAAAAGTACTAACTTGCATTAAAACTGCTTAGACTAGATCCAGTATCTGAGGGTGTAACAGCCATAGGTATCGATCCATTTGGCAGCTGACTGGGTGAGAGTAGGTTATTCGGGTTGTTTTTTGGATTTGCCATTGGATATCCCCAAAACTCTTGGCCAAGCAGAGCCAGGGAACTTAACTGGTGACGACTCTTTGCTTCTCGAAGCGGCCTTGGGAGTTGTAGTTGCACTGGGAGCTCGTCGCTATAACGATTGTAAAATCATAACATGTTTTTAGTTAATTTGCAACACACAAAAACAATTATTACTAATAATTGTAAGGTAAGTGTAACCAGTCTTAAATTATATACATATATTATTACAAACATATTAGGTAAAAAAAAAACAAAGCTATTAATAGTAAAAAAAAATCAAATAGCTTACCAGCACTGAGAATAATGTGCGATCAGTTCAGGTATATTGTCGAAGCGATTGTGTGAAGTTTCGAGACCAATGCGGCCGTTCGATGCTTGTATCAGATAGTGCTCTATATACGGCCCTTTATCTGCGGGTAGCCGGACGCTGATCGCCATCGTGTCAGGCTGACTTGATTGGCGAACTACGAAGTTCTGAAAAATAGTATGAATTTCTAAGGTTAGTTTAACTTTGATTATAATCTATATTATGTTCATTTTGAGTAGTTATTATATCATTTCCATGAGAGAAGAAAAGTAAATAATGCAAGCGATACCGTATATTTAGATATTTGAAATTAGTAACTGGCGATAAGTTTATAGATTTGAAAATAATTAAGTTTCTAAAAGAAAGCGGTTTCTTTGAATTTTCTTATGCACTTACTCCTTCTTCTTTTCCTTGTAAAAGGTGAAAGGCCCCAGCACGCTGAATCCCCGGAAGAAACCACACCGGGTGTGTTCTGATTAGCCTCTCCAGCAAACCGATGTCGCATGGTGGCTGCTCTTCAGACTCCGATCCTGAAGATCCCACCGAAGAACAATCCCCTTTGGCTCCTTCACCGTCTGATGACAGACTTTCTCGACTCTAAAAATAAGTAAAATATTTTGTAATAGTTAACATAGTAAATATATATATAGTAGTAGTAAAATCGATATAATAATAATAATAACCAAATTAATATAAAAACATATATATTTAATGTGAAATGGCAAATAAATGTTTTTATCTGTGTTATAAATAAATATATAAGAGTATATAAGACCATTAATAAGTTGCAATACTAATAAACGTACATCGACGCTATTTTGAAATCAATTAACGATTAATAAGATTACAAAAGTAGCTTGTTAGATTTCCGATTACGACAAATGTTTGCATGAGTTGGTAATGGATATTTGTTTACGTCGCTGTCTGGTCGTATTATATACTAGCTACAGTCGTTTTACAAACATGAATCACCCAGTGCCGACCGTATATCAAAATGGCTGTAAGAATTATAGTTTTATATAATCATTTTTCAAATATCTTCTAAGCATATTTTATTCTTTTCATTCAAATAGCTAACGAAAATAAGCCGGGAAGTAACGTAAGTATTTATATTATACGAATAACAACATTTTAGTAGATAACGAAAATAAAAGAAATTCTGTCTGGATACAAGGAATATTTTTGTAGTAAAGTCTGGCTTTGTACCTATTAAAGCAAGTCCTCACTTCGTGACGACGCATCCGAATGTGTCATAATATTATCCACACGCTAACAAAGCCTACACAGGCGAAGCAAAAGAATAATCCTTTATTCTTGTGTCTCATTAGTATCAGAGTGTAGAACGAAACATTACGCTAATTGCTTTTGGTGCTTTTATGGAGCTAACGCATAAGAGGTTCTATACCAGCTTAATATCGCCTAATGCAGTACATATCTAAAATTTACAATTATCTGTTCAAGCAATTGTAGACTTTATCTCTAATTAATATAGTGTTAAATAGCTTGCTCCTATTATTGTTCTTGGAGTGTGTGTGGAGATTAATGGGCTACGTGATGATTTATATTTGCATTATTATGATCTATGTGTAATTTATGAAATTTAATTAAACAAAGAAATGTGAGAATTGTCAATTCAAATTATGATTATAAACAATTAGAAATAAGAAAATTCTGACCAACAATATTTAATGTATCGTAAATGACATATTTTTAAAACTTTTGCTTTTGTTTATGTGGAAATATAATTAGTAATAAACAAAGAGTACGATAAGATATTTCAAATAATACTTCGGGCAAAATGCCAAATTTCTAGCAACTAGATAGTGTCGTAAGTCGGGAATTAGGTTCTACTTCCCAGACTTCCTACATTTTCTTTTGATTGCTACAGTTATATATGGTCCCACAGACCAGGATTAAAGTTATCCAGAAGAATGGAAACTACCTTTATGGAACAAATAGACGTTTCGAAAATATATAATCATTGTAATGGCTTAAAATATTATAGAATTTAATAAAATTCTAAACTTATATACTGCGTTTTTTAAATGTTTCTTATTTATATATCTTGCGAATTAAAAGCAAACTTACATTAATTATTACTACGTATCTCCATCCTTATTTTACTTTGACTAAATAGCTTCAACATGAATTTAAATACATTCGGTATGCGAAATGTAAAGACGGCTGGGAATGAACGAGTAAATTAACTAATTAAATTACCTAGACGTCAAAGTTTCTATGTATATACGTACGTATATATAGCTGTATAAAAAAGTAATGTTAGAAAAGATTTTAGTATAATTATTAATGCTTTGTTAAGGATTATATCTTCGAGTACATCTTAGAGGAGTACTGTTTATATGTCCCCAGATAAAATTATGAGACGCCTTCGCCAAAATGTATTACAATTTTTCTTTATATAACCAACACTGGAAATGAGGAAAGCAATTTCATATATTAAATCATGTAATTTTTGTAGATTTTGAGTATTCTTTATAAAACAAAAAAAAATATAAGAGTATGTTAGTCCTAATATTATACATTTTTATCAGTACAGAATTTTATAACTGCGATAGGAAGTATATATTTATACACATTATCTTTTTTAAATTGTATTAGGTAGGCAGACTGGCAAGTGAGTCGTGTCATGGTAAGTGTTCACCACCGACTATAGATATTAACACTGCAACAATATTACCGTTGCATGTAAATCATGCACCAGAAACCTTGAGAATAAAGATAATATGGTAGGTACACTGGCTCTCTCACCCTTTAAAGCGGAACCCAACAATACTAAGTATTGCTGGTTCAGATCTAAAGGTTTTTCGTCAAAATATCAAACTAGTTCGTACTTTGAATGTTGGCAATAGCTACCCTCATCGGGTATACAACATCAATACTCGCCTCGGAAAGCACGTAAAGCCGGTGTTCCTACGTCTGTACTTTCGCTAGTCATGTCGGATTACCTTCGCATCGGATAACGAGAGTAGGCGAATAGAAAACGAATCTGTGTTTACGGACATACTTGTGTACATATCTATATCTTCTTTGCGAACAAATAGAATTGTTATGACGAAAAAATAATTAAAAAGTTTATAATTAAAACAAACCTCGCAATTCATCGTGCGAACTGTCACAGCATCTAATTGAGACAAAGCCGCCTGCACAACATTGCATATTAAATGGTGTTGTTTGAAATTTAAATCACGAGCATTTGTAACAATTAGTGGCTTCGCAGAGAACGCAATGTAATGTGCGCTAATGAAATGACTTTAATACACAAATGACGTATGATGGTATTACTATGACCAAATCCTGTCTTTGGTGGAATCCTGACATTTATTTTTTAATATACTAATGATATAGTAAGGACTGTTATCTCCATTTAACCAATATTTTTTAAGCTCCATGTTTCAAAGGTGCGCTTATGTATTATTAAAATATATATTATTAAAACGTAACAAAAAATGCAATAGGCACCCGACTAAAATATTATAATATTATTATTATATATATATTATGAATCGTTGGTAGAGAAGAGTCCATACATCTCCTGGAATAAACTGTTTTGGCCCTGGCTATTTATATATTATAGACAAGTTTATATATATATTATATAACATTCATAGATCAGCATATAATTTGGTATGAAGGATATTCCTAGATTTACTTGCTATAATAATAAAATAGCATTTCTCGTAATCACTGAACTAATTTAATTCTAGCTTTTTCGTACTTATTTTTGTTAAAAAACCTTTTCAACTATTACAATTTCGTGGAAAAAGTTACCAACAGCCGCTAGCATTTTTAAGCAACCAGTTTTATTTCGCATGAGCTGATGTCTGATTTCAATTTCCAATCAATTATGAACCTTAAAATTTACGTGTTAAGAATCTTTTTTCAACTGAGCCGCTAGCTTACATTCTATAGACCTTAAACATTACTGTCTGAGCCTAAAATAAACCTGAAAATATTTCAATAAAACTTAAGCTTTTAAAAGAGCTATGTACAAATCGTTGACCCTGCAGTGAAAACTTATCTCGACGACGTGTTCCAACTAGGCAGAACGAGTTATCGTTTCATACTCACTTTCTTTTATCTATGAACTTGTATTAAATAACACATACATTGTCACCCGCAGCTTGCTTCACACCCATCAAATTCGGTTCTTTAATTTAAATGATGTATTTTAATTTTTGTTATTATAACAATAATAATTAATATAATAATTGTAATGTAATTGTTGTTTATTTGGTTTGAAGAGTGATTGAGCAAGCGTACCTAATTAAATGTGCAAGTGATATAAACTTTTAAGTTACGAAGTTGGTGGCACATTGGCGATGTAAGAAATGGCTAATATTTCCTACAACGCCAATGTATGTGTATAGGTGATGATGGCCACGGCGATTGCCATTTGTCAGTCCATCTACCTATTAAAAATAATAAAATGTAAATCATATGAAAATATTGATCTCAACGACTTCAAATGAAGAAATAATGTTTCAGCTCTCACAAAAGAGAAATAAAAAAAACATTATTGCAGTTTATAGTACGGAACTGTAAAACGTTTAATATAAAATCCACGGGCTATTATGTACGGTGTAAAGGCCTCCCGTAATGAGAGGATTTGGAGCGAAACACGACGCTACTTCAGCAGACATGTAAGTATATGAACATAGTGCAGCAGTTTTTAAAATTCAGTAACGATGTTGACTTTTGAAAATGTTTTAAAATATAATTTTAAAAAGGCTTGATTAAATAGAAACATATAGATACAGTCATGTTATGATGTATGTATATGTATATATGGTGCGTACCTAATTCATCATGTGCGGTGATGTAAGTGGTATTCCCTAATTATTAAATTCTGGAGGAGCACTGTTTCACATTGCTGCTTCGTTCGGATAAAATAAAGGTTTATATTATAGGACAAACATACAAAAACATGTTTTTATTGGGTCTAGAAACTTCGCAGGCGTACTCAAAGTTATTTATAACAAAATTTGATATAATAACTTTATTTTTAATTATGTAAAATTAATAAAGTAAAAAAAAGTTTGTATAATAAATTGAGCTAGCGATGTAAAAACTAAGCGGTAAACCGAATACCGACCACAGACTGCAAAATAAATAAAAATCGTATCAGCCAGTGTTATAGGTCTGTAAATTAATGGTCTGTGGCAAATAAACGATACAGTTCCGACATCTGCACACGGTGAACTGCAGGTTGAATATCAAATTTAAATATACCATACATAATACTTTGAAAAACGAGATCGGAAGTTAAAATATTCACAAAGAACTATTAATGACGTTTATTTTCAATACAAATATTAATTAATTTTTCTTTTATAAATGTATTAATTGTTTTAAAATACCTAGAAAATATAGTTGTTTAGAATGTATTGTTTTTTTTAATAAGCAACATCAACACACAGAATTTGTTCAAACGGTGAAATTTATTTGATTCAACAATAAAATGTACACAATTAAACAATTATCATAAAAAAAATAAAAAAAACAATATTATAACTAATTGCTATTATTTAATGTAACATAACAATCTTAAACAGTAATGTATTTTAGACTGTTACACAGTCTAAAATTAATATGCAACAATTTGCGGTGTCCAAATGCCAGTGTTACAAGCCGAAAACGCGACAATCTGGCGGGAAAATTAATTTTGCAATCGGTAACAATAATGGCTTTCGCGATAGCGCTATGAATCATACAACAATACAATAATGGTCTCGACACCCGTCGCGGGGAGGTGTTAACAAAGGTAACTCAGCTCGTCCAGGCTTATATTGCAGCTTCTCCAGTGTGAACATAGATTTATTAGGAAAGTTGGATAACAATTAGTTTTGTATGGAATTAAACGACCGCGTAATATTCGCGTTTAATTAATTTTGTTGGATTATACCCTCGTTTTGTTACGGAAGGGTATAATTCGTCGAATTATTATATATTTTTTTGTCATGTTGTTACAGATAAATAATAATCTCACATTTTAAAGATAAAGTTATTTGTGAGTTGTAACCGATCCTAAAGTCATTATTTTGAAACTGTATAAAATACAATTGTATAAATATGTGACTACTGTTTTTTCGTGTGTCATTATCTCAAAAACGTTTAATTTCAGAACATTAGACGGGACAACAGTATTATTGTATCTAAAAAAAGGTTTTATTTCATAAATTCATATCGGATTCATATGAGCTTGAAGAACAATAAATTAACTTCACAGTGTAAAATCGTCAAACATTTAAAGACCCATTTAAAAATAAATTCATATTAACGCGGCTATTTATCCTGAAGTTAATAGACGTGCAATACACTCAAATCCACTCTCAAGCTTGTCCCCAATCTCTTAAGAATCAGCTGTGTCGCAACACGAGGAGTCATAAAAATACACATCCTAGCATCGCATAACAGTTCACTTTTACTCGACTTTGGAGTGCGAAGTGGTCACACGTGCTGCTACATTGTAAATGGGTATGTCGCTTAAGGAGTGAACGTATAGCACCTGCTACCGAACTTTTAGAATGGGGTACTTTTAATTAGGTTAATAGTTACCGTTACTGTCCGTTGGAACGCTGAGAAACTTTGGCAGCGATATTGAATAAGAATTTCTAGGACATGAGTCATATTCGATTACTCGTATTTTCTAGAAATAAACTGAAACAAATACATGTTATTTGTATGTAATTGGAAGATTTACGATGTTTGAAAATATTGAATTAATGGGACACTATTAATTTTATTAAAAAGGTTTTCTTTTTAAATTCGATTTCAAGTATCACACTAATAAAACTACCTATGGGTAATTTATGTGTTATGGCGAAGCGCAAAATATTTTAATAATCAGACCTGTTATAAATTTGGAACCTCGATATCATATAAAAAAACGATAACGATCGCCGAGACTTTTAAAATAAACCCCACTAGCGATATTTATTGGAACGTGCTGAGAAAATTGTCGAAGCGACCAACTTTTAACGAGCTGAAATCGAACACAGACGACGGGTAAAAAAAAATCAAACCAAACAGGATGCAAAACGCAGCGGGTCCGAGTAAAAGAGTTATAACTTCACAAACAAACTTACAGCGACCCTTTAGTTTTCTTCAAGTTCAATCAAAGAGAGCAAACAGCGTTTGTGGTCCAGGCGGGGATGCAGGGAGGCAGCGTTTGTGGGGGAAATGCAGCGGCAGATGACTCACACTGGGTGGTTAAAATCAATAAGTCGCCGCGCTGTGCGTATATGGAAATGTCACCTTTATGAGCGAACTTATATTAATTGACTTCTTTTTATAACTTTATTAACCAATAATTATTTTTTAATAGTTATAGATAACTTATATTTATTTATTACGGATTTTTTGTTCTTGATATGATTAATAATATTGACATCACCTACGTTAATTAATTTAAATATTACATAAATATAACACAGTTATTGTACATTGATTTTAAATATCATAATAATGTTACATAGAGAATATAAAGATTTTATACGCTTTTGAGCTATCCGCCCTAAGAAAGGCGTTCAACTCCTTAATTCTATTCAATATCGTATTCTCGTTTTTTGATATTCGAATTAAATCAAGCCTTGACTTGCTGTCAGCAAAAATCATATTATCGAAAGAAGTTTGAATGTAAATCAACCTCCTTACTCCTATCGATAAATTTATATCAATTACAAAAGGTGTACATTTTTCTATTGAGAATTTATTAATTTTACGAAATTAATTTATTAAAATATCGATATTATATATGCATACGGCATAAACGGAAAGTGATTGTAATGTTCTGGAATCAGATCATTAACCGCGAGTGAACTGAATAGTAACGTCTTAATTAATGACTAAGCCAAAATATACTTGAATGAATAAGGTAGCGCAAAAGGCATACCGAACTCACTAGCCCGCACTTTAGTCATGACTCATGATTTATATCAATGGATTTCTATAGTTACGATTATATTTCGTATGATATATTTAAATCTATCAGAATTCATATTAAAAAAAATGTTTTATGATACATACGTAGGTATTCTTCAATTTCATGCTTGATTTTTTTATAGCATAGGTAGGCGATGGCATGGGTCACCTGATGGTAAGTCTCTTAAAATATGTAAGAGATGGTTAACATCTCGTACAATGTCATTGTCTATGGGTGTTGGTGACCATTTACCATACCATTTAAATTACCATACTAAACTAAGTACTATAAAAAAAGTGGTCACCAACGCCCAAAGATATTGGCATTGTAAGAAATGTTAACCATCGCTTACATTGCCAATGCGCCACCGACCTTAGGAACTAAGATGTTATGTCCCTGTAATTACACTGGTTCACTGACCCTTCAAACCGGAACACAACAATACAAAGTACTGCTGTTCTGCGTTAGAATATCTGATGAGTGGGTGGTACCTACCCAGACGAGCTCACGAAGCCCTACCACCAGTAGTTATTTCAATTCAAAAATGTAATTAAATTTAATTGATATTTTTTAAGCATTGGTAGAATGAGTAACTACTGAGTATGTTGCTGGTAGAATCTACATAGCAAACCGATGGTAGATTTACACTTAAAGAAATATTGTGACATTACGATACGTGTATTTGAATAGAGAATATTTTGAATTTTATTTTGGTTAATAAAATAATACAGTCACAATATTTGTCTACAACATACAAACAGTGCCTTGATATCTCAAACATATTACATTTAGTAATTAATTTCCTCTCTCAATCAAGTAAAGCTACGTAAGTAGATAGTGCATATATGACGTATGCTAAAATGTTAGAATCAAACTTGTAGCGTTTACATCTTTAGGCGAAAAGACCCATTTACTATTAAAAGTAAATTAAAAATCTACAATGGTAAACTAAGTAAAAAGTAAAGTAAAATTCATGACTTGTTTTGTTTATGCACAATGATCATGATATTAATATTATATAGTTAGGACTCCTTGGTCCATACAACAGCGTTATTAAAAAAAAAGAAGCGCGGCATTGAACGCGCTAATTTTAATCTTGTGAGTGCATATAAAAATGTAAAGTAATTAATTAATTATTGGCGCGACAAATTATTTGTAATATGTTCAAATGTGTTATTTGGATTTATAAAGTAATTGAGTGAGTAATTAACATTAATTTATATGATTTGGTGTTTGATTTACGAATAAATTAATTCGAGGTCCTTATAAAATCAACTTTCCCTTCTGGATGCTAAATAAATTATATAAAAAAAAAATCACAAATATTTTTTCACATCAGATCTCGGTTCAATAAAATAAGTTGTTTTTATAATTAACATCTTTATATATCATGTCCTGGTCATACGCAAGGGCTCAGTACAATCAAAAACAGAAGGCACTCAAGTGCCACACAAGTATATACAAGTATATAATTTGTGTGAGTGCAAGTGTATCTAAGAGTGGTAATTTTTTCGTGCTATTTATGAGATTTTCAGACATTTATTCGTCGTAAATATAAATTGTAAAAAAATTACATCACAAAATTTCTAAAGTATCGAATAACAAATGCGAACATAATGCGAACATTTTACGTAGATAAATAATTCTATAGCAGAAACGTTGATATACATAGTACTTTATTACAAAAAATAAATATTTAGAAATATTATGTTTATAAAACAAAGTGCAGATCATACGGAAAGTATTCTACGAGTTTTTCACCGCAATTAAAACTGCAGCGCGTACCGGAAGCACTGAATCGACTTCACTGCAGTGGATGCAAATTATGGTGAGTTATTTTTTTTCCGTCAAGTCAGTCAGGGGGCGACAGCGTACACGGAAGTGACGGGGCAGACCGATAATCGTCCGCTGTTGACAATGGTGCAAATTATACAGCTTTTAACATTTCATCTCACCAAAAAGTTTTATTTTATATCCCAAAGTAGTCGGTATTTTTTTATTATTTTTATTATTTATATGTAGGTATTTCAAATACAAGTAATGCAATGAAGTTAATAGCTTAAAAACAACTATATGTCTTATAAGAATCCGTTCAGCTCCGTTTTAACTAGAGCGTTTTAAGACCTATAAGGTTAAAAATCCTTAAATATAAGTTCGAATCCAGCGTCCGGACAATATAAAGTTATGAGAATGGATACAGTGGCCGTGATCAATCAACAGTTACACTAAAAGGTTATTTTATATGACCTATGTAGTATTGTAATGTATCAAACGATACTTAATAGTTCCTTTATACGCAAAAAAGGGACGAATGGTTACTACGTGTGAATGCCTATCTGCAATTCTAAGCATTCAGAGTGTCATTTATGACCCACAAAAGACAGTTAACCGGGGACAAGGGGCACTAATCTGAGGGTTAATTGTCGATCCAATGGTTCAGTAAGTGTGGTCTAATGATTATTATTTCCAACCCCTAAATTTCGATGTTAAATATAACATAATATTACATTTATTTTACGAAGGAATGGAAGGAAGGTTAGGAAGTTATTTTTTTTATAAACCAAGCTAGATTGTAAAATATTACAAAACGAATGTTTACTCTCATCGCACGTTAAAAGTTTCGAAAGTATTTTTTGTAAGAAAATATGTCAGATAATGTACTTTAATTCATTGCAGTCGCTATTAGCGATGTTTCAAAGCTTCATTAATTTATTCAACATTTTCAACCAAGATTAGCCGTCGTCATTTCACCAACGTATAAAACATGACTTATTCTCATATTTCAAAAGCGGTCGGAAGGGTCTAGTGGGCTCGAGTATAAAGCTACCTACAATTGACTGGAGTAACACCTCAAGTGCTTTTGTCGCGCGCTAAGTGTGGTGCAGGCACGTTTGTGTGTAAATATTGTCACGGCGTATCTGCTCTGTAATGGACAACTTGTATAATACTTGTAGATATATTAGTAGGTAATGCCTTTTGTATTGTATTGGTTGCTATACATAAGCAAAAAATTGAGTAAAACAGATCATAAGCAGACTGGGAAATAATATTACCGTCAGCTGATTATTTCTTTAACGTTTAAATATTTTAAAGGGTGACAAATTTTAATGTGGTCTGGAGCGAGCATCTCGGCTTATAATCAACTTCTAAAAGGCGAAGTAAAACATAAAAATCATGTCTTCAATAGAAGCCTGAAAAATTAATTAGTACAGTATTATTTAAGAATTAAGTTATATATGCATTGTTAAGTGTTGAGTAGATTATAGTATTTAATAAAATATTTTGTTCGAATATAGTAATTTTATCACGTTTCGATTTATATATTTTATATGTATTTATTCTAATAAATGTGCCTTTATGATGTAAATTTAATTTTGAACGGTAAATTAGAGAGACGAAGCTACAATGTAACATTACGCTCTAAGTATTGAAATGGTAATGGAAGCGAAATTGAAGGTAAGCGAATATTCTGAAAACTCATTCAATACTGCATTTGAATGTTTTACAAATAGACGACAAATGTATTTCGATATTTCATACACACTGCAACAGAGTCCTGGGTAATTTTGCATGTAAATAAAGACTGAGACGAAAATAAAGCTAAATAAAAAGTTAGTAAAATTGAAACAACGCAGTGGCGTTCATTAGTGGTTAGTTGTTTGGGACAAAGTTTCCCAAAATTCTGATTAAACTTTGCTGTGTAATAAACAAACAACATACCTGACTTAGGCTATCTCCGAGGCTGCCTTCGGCGTCCAGAGGTCGGAATAGATGATTTGATTCTTTGAGTTCTCGTTTCTGTTTTCTATCTTGGGCTTCTTTCATCGCTTGGCTTTGCAATCTTTCAAAGAACTCGCGAGGTTTCATCGGCGGGGGCTCGTCGTCTGGCGGTGGGGGCGGAGGAGGCGGTAGCCTTGTTCGTGGTGAGCTGCGAATGAGCGATCGTTCGTCATCTTCAGTTGATCTCTCATCGTGTTCGGAGTCGGAGCTTCGACTATCACGCCGCCTCACCCCTTGAAGGTGCGGCTCCAGGAACGTCGCATTTCTGAAAAGAAAATGTTAAAATAAATAACGATGAAGATTAAACACAAAATTCACAACAAAAACTATTACTCATATGCAATGTTCAAGCCGAAACTTGTGGCGAGATATCAATATATTTTGCAGCACATGTTCTGAGCATTTACTGCAATTGCCGCCGGTTGGCACCATAACACAATCGATTCACGTATCTATATCCGACCACCCACATGGGGTACCACTGACCAGACTAAAGGGACATTAAGTAAGATTTATTTCCCCGAGCCCGGCCGCTAGCGTATTAATTAAAAACCTCTACAGGGCGCGAGAATGTGAACTGGGTGCCGGCTGTACTGGACATATTTTCCGATTACTTATTAACAGCGAGCTTGTTTGTTTTATTGCATTTTAATTGAAATAAATATTTACTGGAGAACATGATGCAAGCAAAGCCAGCAAGACTTAGATAGTAGCATTTTTTATATATACTGGCGCTTTATCTACGGCTTCGCTTGAGTAATAGTCCTAGTCATTTATAATTGCTGTTTCTTCAGAAACGAAGAACATGTCATACAAATTTTCGTCCCCTTCATCACTACCTCTACATTTAGGGGTTAAATTTCAAAAAACTTTTTTTAGTGCTAACCTTCTGTGTACTAATTATCCGTTTGCGAATTTTCGTGGAATTACCCCAATTGTTTGGACTGTGCACACCACGTGAAGAATTGATTGCATTCAAGTGCATTGATTTGTCTTTATTACAAATAGATAATATACTGATCTAGCTTAATGAAGATAGCGATACGGACAATAAATTAAAGAGGGTAGTGCAACAATCTCGTTAGCTTAGGATCAAAATTTTAATAACTTTGTTCTGCGATGACACGGAGGTGACACTCAATTTGTTTTTGACGGCGGCCGACACAACAACAATGTATCGGGTGAACCACAATATAAATTGCTTAAGGGATGGAATTGTAATTATACGTGAAACTGATTAACGATGCAAATTGAGTATGATTTCTTATCAACACAGATGATTTAGTAGACTGTTAAACCATTGCAGGACTTATATGATATATAAAAATGGTATTGTATTAATTCGTGATAAAAATAAATTGCGTATGATGTAGTTTATATGGAAATTAACTATTTATATTTTTACATTTGAACAATGGGATAACATTAATAATACTTATATACCCGGTCAAAAAATACCCGTTTTTAAAAATAGAACAACAGTTGTCAGACAACATTTAAATTTATATTTAAAAAAGCAATTTCTTTTTTTAAATAAACAAGTGATAGTATGCGCAAATGTTTGTCTCAGTTCAGGCCAACTTAAATATCGCGTATTTCTCAGTGACGTCTATAGCACGTGCCATATATTACCCCTTTTAATTATTCATCATACTGAAATGACACCGCTTGATGAGCTCCGTCATTAATTACTAACCCGTCATTATTCTACGCCTTGTTTGCCCCAGGTGGGCTGACGAAAGCCGTAATATATTTTATTATGGCGTTAACGATTTGTGCACCCTATTAGTTTTGTATGCGGTTTAGACATAAACTTGACTTTAAATGATTACACCAATTAGCGTATAATATATGGCTGTATGAATGCCGTTTATAAATAATACTATTATAAAGTTATTTATAATCTATTAAAAAATATTTTCAAACAGAAATTATTCTCCCAATTTTATTTGAATATTTACCGGTAAAAAATATTTAATTAATTTAATTTAATCAGCGTGTCTCCTCATAATAATGGTATGATAAACTTTTATCTGGTATATATAGCAAATGGCTTTTGAGTTCAAATTAAGGAAATATCTTCATAAATGTTCTCTCTATATATGTATGTATAAGTGGCGAAACTAGTATTCAACTTGAAAAAATAATAAAAAAGTTTTGTTCTATAATTAACACTACTTTCAACGGTTTGATTTTTGCATTGCTCGATGTTTATATGTACATAAATGATTTATTGAATCCTAGTCTTCGATTACAGCACATACAGATAAAAATATTACATTTAATCTACTATAACATGTAACAAAATTATTTTATTAACCAAATGATTAAAACTATTAATTGATTTCATCAGTAGATTGCACTTTAAAAGAAGACATCAGAAAATACATACCTAAGAACTTGAAATATTATAAATATAAAAATAAGTTCTTCTAGATAATGTTATTAATTCGTGATCGGCTGGTTATTATTAATAGAAGTGTCAATACAATGCTTCGGATAGGTCCCAGGTGATGACGAAATTGATAATTAATTGAAATGAATCAATTAATCACCGCAATCAATGAAGATCCGGTGGAACTAGTGGCTAAGAATTGTGAATCTTAACCGAAGTTTGTGGGTTATAATACGGGCAAGCACCACAAGTTTTTATGTACGAGTGCGAGTATTCATGTGCTTTATATGTTTTTATAGTTCACCGAATGCTATAATAATAATCAAATATTTTATATTGATATTACAACAACTGGATCACATTATAAACGAGAGTTTTTAGTTACAATAAACACTTTATAACATTCTTTTACATATTTTTTTTAAATGCCGTCTCTAAATTTTTGTTGGATTTTTTGTGATACAGATTCAAAACCTGCACACACAACACACTTGGTATATGAAAACGATTGATCATTAAAAAAAAACAATCTTAGTATAGCTAGCTTTTCTTTAATTTTCGATAACATAGATAAAATATTTTTTACGTTGAGTTAGATATTCGAGTAACATTAATTACCCGCCTAATTAGTTTTATGATTGTCTGTGGTATTATTTGTCATGGGGATCCGTAATATACCCGCTGTTTTTCGTGGCTGTTTTGTTACAAATATATTCTTTTTCCTGTATAGCTTTCGGCTGTTGGTTTATACAAGTGTTGACTTTTGTTTGAGTAATAGTGGTGTATCTTATTTATTTAAGAACAATATATTTCTATCTTGTAAATAAAAGGAAACGTAATTTATCCAACACAATTGTGAATATACTTATTTTAAAATATAAGTTACACGGTAAGTATTATATTATGTTTTCCTAAATGATATGTGTTAGTATTAGAGTCGTTACTTACAATAAATCAAAAACTTAGGAAAAACAAACAAGTTCTTGTTTCTACTAAAATATTTCGGTTTTATCTTAATAGTCGAGACAGCGAACTGATGAAGTAAGTAAACAGGTGTGCTTTGCAAAGCCATAGGGGGTTCATTTTATTTGGAATGGTTCTGAATTGTTAAAAACTGTCGCGCACTGACGCGTTAACTGCATTTCATGTCACAAAGAAATAAGTCGAATGAGAATGATTCAAATTGAAGAACGAAATTTCACACCTTATAGGCAAAAACACACAAAATATCTTTCAACTATAAAATATATATATATATATAACTATGTTCAATATAAACATTAATATCAAATGCTAATCAAATATAAAATAAAAATGAAATCTTTGTTCTAACACTATTTGTGTTCCCGATACGCGTAGTTTATCTTTATATACTTGTATTTGTATAATAAATATACATTAGTTTAACGATAAATACATTTATGCTCAACTAACCGAAACATTTGGCTTAAAACGTTTAATTAGCAAACTGTTCAAATGTATGTCTATAAAAGTACTATTAGTTAAATGTTTTAAAAAAATACTTTTTTAAATATATCGGAATTAATCTGCAAATCGTTTTGAAAATAGAACACTATTACAAGGAATGAATAAAAATAATACTATACTGAACAGTACCTACATATGTATGTTCACAGCTTTAAAATTTCCAATATACTCTAGTCCTTTGTATGGACATACGTATGCTATACTTGTGTGTATGTCTGACACCCACCTCACTAGCGCCAGTGAATCATACAAAATGCTTTCACTTGAATTCAAGTATTTAATGCGTTTCCGATGAAAGTGCCAAGATGGGGTGCAGTTGACGGAGGAGCATTTTTTCGTATTTTATCATAATTAATACAACATATAGACACTGCTTTCCAAACATTACTCGCGTAGTGTTGCCGGTAATTGTTAACTTATACGTTAATTATAAAACATGAAAAGTTAATTGCAAGTTATAATTACTTAATGATGAACAGTACTACAAATACAGATATCTAAACGATTCAATTACAAGGCCAAATGCGCAGACTACCAATACCTCACCACCTACGACCATTGAGTAGTTTTCATTTCCTCTATAATTAATTAAATATTCATAAGATTGTATAACATTACAAGCTTAAATAGATTGTAGAATATGTATAAGACTATAGTAAGCAAGTAAGGAGTTTTTACTGAGCTTGATTTTAGTAATAAAATTAACTTAACATTTAAAGTTAAAGAAAATATTGCAGATTGATTTCGTCTGATATCTTAAGACTTATCCGATGATCTTTAATCATGTAGTGGAATTGATTTATCTTCTTCTATCTTATTAATAGATAATTCGCTTAATAATGAAATAAGTACGTGTCTCAATTTAAAGAGTTTTTTTTTTCTTTTCTTTGATCAAATGAAGTCAGATTTCAACGTCCAATTCTTCTTCGGCCTACATACTCAGTTAAACAGAGCTTATATACTCTTAAAGACGTCGAATAAGGCAAATCTTATTATTCTAATAAACCAATTAAATACGAAACCATGGCATAATCAATTTACATGAACTGTCCCATTCTCTGTTAACTGTATTCGCTCAGGTAACCCACGCTTATGTAAATCGTATCTTGTATTGAATTATAATTCTGACGGGTAAGGTTCAATTAGAATATTAGATGAATATTTGAAAATGGAACCATGATCATGTTAGTTTTAACCAAATTTTAACAATCAAATTTTACCTATTTGATTTTATTATTATACATAATATTATATATTACAATACATAATATTTGTAACCTAAATACACATATGAGTAAGTTTAGGTAGTTACAACCGTCCCCATTGGTACTGTTCAGAAGTTTTACCCACTTCTTACTGTTCTCCGGGAACTATGGGATCTAAGACGTTATGTCCTTTATGACTGTAATTATACTGGCTCACTCGCCCTTTAAAACGGAACAAAGCAATATAAAGAATTGCTGCGTAGCGGTAGTAACTGAGTATCCGCTTAGCGCGAGCAGTTACACAAAGTTCTGCTACCAATAAAAGCAAATTAAATTACTTCAGAATATTTATTAAATGCATATAAGAAAATTAAATTTATTAATGACCTACACAAAAAGCTTCTACTAAAAAGTTAGATACTCGTTAAAAAGATACGAGGGAACATTTTAGACGACCATCCTAGACTTTAAGAAGAAGTGCACTTGAAATATGAACGGGGAACTTGTAACTTAAATGAGTCTAACGGTCTATTTTCTACGGACACGGACACTAAGATAACTTTGTAAAAAATTCTATAATTTTCTAATTGAGTATATTGTAGGCTCATTTTAGTACTAACATAACAGAATAAACACTAAAAAATAAACAATAAACACTAAATGTGAGATTTAAAAACTTTTATTGTTTAGGAAGTAGAACATATATTCATTTATTTAGTGGATTATTAGTTTACTAAATCCCGCCCGCGAGTGCCCTTCACTCCGAAGGTGTTATGACCCTTTTTCTGTATCTCAGACAACGTATATACATAATTTCATGATGATCGATTGAGTAGCTTAGTCGTGATAGCATAAGAAACAAATATACTGCTTTTTACAATTATTATATTAGTAAGCCTTACAACGTACTTATGTGGGTTGAACACACAGGTGACTGATTTCTCTATAAACACAATTACTACGACTATAAGTCCCACTCGCTATTCCCTTTGAACGCATTATAATAACATATATGCAAGTTAACCAGATTTCACAGCGAACTTACATAACACACTTTACATAACATCTGTCAGGACGCGACGCCTCCGCTAATAGGATTATAAGTGTACCTAGTGCTTATGTACCGTATACACCGCGCGACACTTTTAGTCTCTGGACATTTTAGCTTTTTTTTGTTTTAGCTTTCTAACAAAATAACGTGGAAAATTAAATTGCGCGGAAGATGCTGTTTATATTTATAGAGGACGTCTGGGGAGTGGAGACTCGATCTTAGTGGTATTAACGTAGCTTTTGAGAATAATTTGTTATGGAACTATGGAACTCTTGGCTTGTTTATTTAGACTTAGTTACAGTTTCACTTCTTGTTTACAGTTCTTGTTTATAAAACATGACATTCGATACTTGACTTGTTTGATTTTACTTTAATATTTTATCTCATATTAATTTCGTTTACAACAAAATAAATATTAACATATTGTACAGGAAGGCGGACGAGCATATGGGGCACCTGATGGTAAATGGTCACCAACGCCCTTAGATAATGACATTGTAAGAAATGTTAACTATCGCTTATATTGCCAATGCGCCACCAACCTTGGGAACTAAAATGTTATGTCCCTTGTGCCTGTAATTACAATGGCTCACTCACAATTTAAACCGAAACACAACCGAAATACAAAGTATTTCTGTTTTGCGGTAGAATATCTGATTAGTGGGTGGTATCTACTCAGACGAGCTTGAACAAAGCTCTACCACCAAGTAAAAAAATGTAGTTCGGATAACAAAACTCAATTATATTATTATCTTATATAAAACCTTATTCATATATAAATAAATTAACATTTACTATTTAAATTAACTCGTTCTAATATAACAAGTAATCAAACTAAGTAATATAACAATTACATCAAGAATTCATTTAATAAAACCCCAAAATTTCATCAAACAAAGGTACGTATTTGTTTCGAATTTCATTTTCATAAATACGCTTTGCCTATTACGCGGTATTATTTTATCAAGAGTCAAGAATCGTTCTCTTATTTAATCTCGGCATTCTTGAGTAAATCCATTGGCTCCGACGTCGGCTAAATTAAGCTGAAGCTCCTTACGCTGTAGGAAATTATATTACAGAGTATATGTATGTATATTATATAAAGTGATGTCGATGGAATCAACTGTATCTATAAAGTTTAATTGATTATGAAATGTTAATAAAGAGCAAGTAGTGCTTCCATAAATGTTTGTGCTAAACGATTTAGTTCAATTAAAAGTTATCGTAAGATAAATTTCTCGACGATGAAAATTCTTGTTTATTTTAAAACTTCAAACGTCTCCTTTATTTTAACTTACATTAATAACTATAAGGTCCTCCAGACCGATTTCGGCCACGGCGGCCAATCTCAAGAGAGATTAGCCAACTGCGCAGGAGATATTATGTGCACTCTCTTTTCCTTAGCTCTCATAATCCGATGGGACGGCAATCCGACACGACCGGAAAGAGTTCAGGCGCAGGACCAACGGCTTAACGTGCTTTCCGAGGCACGGGAGTGTACACACTTCCAACTTCCAGACTCCGGGCTGCTACTGAGAATTTTCTGATAGAAAACCCCAATAACTATATATTGGCCCGACCTGGGAATTGAACCCAGGACCACCGCGTCTGCGGCCTTATATCAAGCCACTAGACCAACGAGGCAGTCAATTTAATTAATAACTATACTAATAACTATATTATATGCTCAAATAACTATATTAATAACTATATTATATACTCAAATACTAATAACTTTTAATACAGGTATAATTAGGTCGACTTTTGCTTAAATATTTATTATATACAAAATGTATCTACAGGCGCAGGATGTGAATCGCTAAAATAATGTCCGCAATGACCTGTGAGAGACGATTTTAACCCTTTTAGCGTTGATGTCTGCAAGCGGAAGCTTTCAGAGAGTACGAAAGGAAGATTATAGTGATGGGTGCTGTTTTACTTATTACAACCGTAATATTAAAAGTTACAACAAAATTAAAATGAATGTAATCGAGTAAAAACTTATTAAAGAAATGATTAATAAAAAAATATATATTTTCAATAAACACTTAATTTCTTTTTTTTTATTTCTATATTGAGCTCACAACACAACGTTTCAAAATAAAACGAATTCGTCGCCTTTATGCGAGTTTCACTTTAGTTAAGTTTATTGAGCTCCGAACGCAGTTTCGTAGTTTTACGGCGGTTACCTATAAATTTTATATAAGGGTGACAAGTTACGGAATAATTTGTCTTCTCCTTTCAAATGTCACATCAATGATGAAAGAACGAGATGAATTAATAATTTAACTCAACACACGCGAAACAAGACAACAACATTATAAGGACGATAATTTTTTACCCATTATTGGCTAGCGTTTGACCGTTTAACTAATACCTATATCAGTCTAAGTTGTTACATTTATAATTGATAATTAATTTGTTTAAAAACGAAATGTGAAGTAAAGTTGAACAGATTTCGTAAATATATTAAGATATTTATTTCTTGCTATTTATGATAAACTTTACCTTACTTAAGCGTACCGCGTTATCGTGACACCTCGTTAACCTTTGGGGATTTAAAATATTTTATCAAGTTGCAGCACGCGTTTTTGCCGGACCATATAAAGTATGTCGTAAAATATTTTCGTATTTTATTAATAGAATCATATTTACAAAATATATTTTATTTAATAATGTATATTTTTTTCTTTAATAAGGGATATTTTTAGACGTCTTTCTCTAAGGTGAAATGACTGATCGATTGATATATGTAAGTACATGTAATATAATTATGTAATTTTTAATATTTGTTTAAATACATATCTATATAAACATAAAACATCCAGACTAGGAATTTGAAGATACTACGCTATTCCACACTGGAGATCATTTCTTTTTTAATATCTTTCGCACTTATGTTGACAATACAATCAATCCAAAACTTTCAAAATTTGTTGCTCTTTTGTTTTTTAATTCTTAATAATCGTTTTCGTAACAAAAGCGAGCAAAATAACTAAGTACATCGGGAATGCGGCTTATCACTGTCAGACCTTCGCGGTTAATCTGTTTTAATGTGTCGTTTCGACCGTAAATAATTGCTTTCAGCGTGTCAGGTCATTGCGTAAATTAGCTACATGGAGACATGCGAGTGTTAAACTATACGGAAATGTGTTAATCATTGGTTGTTATACGTTTAAGCCTATTTGAACAAACAGTAGACAGGAAAGGACAAGTGCGGGTTAAGCACGAAGTAGTAGTAATATTCGGGTTATTGCTACATTACATTCGTATGTATGGGTGAATAAATGTAATGTATGACATCACATGCCTTACTATATATATTTTTATGTAAGAGGGGGCGAACGAGTAGGACGGGCACCTGATGCAAAGTAACTACCACCGCCAATAGACATCAGCATCATCCGAGGACTTGCAGGTGCGTAGCCGGCCTTTGAGGAAAGTGTATGCTCTCTTCTTGAAGGTTTTTATGTCATATCGGTTCGGAAAAGTCGCCGGCGAAAGCTGGTTCCACAGACTGATTGTGCGAGGCAGGAAATAACTTAAGAATCGCGCTGTTGTGGATTTCCAGACATCGAGGTATAATAAGATAGAAATCATCATTTACTATGTTAATATTCAATCCCCATACAATATTCATTACTTAAGCCATAAAATACGATAAAATAAAGGAAATTAACAACCTATTACCTATTAGGTACCTATATATAAACGAATATAAATAGCAACAAAACAATACCATGTTTAAGTCAAATTTACTGTTTCCTAATAATTAAAAATAAATTATGCTAATGGATATGTATCAATATATGTACATTATAATATAATTAAAATTTAATATGTCCCAAGTTTGCTAATTGACATAAGTAAGTTTAATTATGAATGAGTTGATTGTATGGCTTGTATGTCGAGGTCAATAATTAACATAATGTACTCGACGAATTCATTATTACTATGATATATATAAATTACTCGCTGTCCATTCCGACCTCATGTGGCTGAAACAAGAATTATATTTATTTAATAACAATTTAATCTTTTTCGCACCCGATCGTTGCGCCACCTACTTGGTCCGATCTTAACCATCCATACGTACATAAAAAAAAATTCTCGATTGTAGAGCTTTGTGCAAGCTCATCTGGGTAGGTACCACCCACTCATCAGATATTCTACCGCAAAACAGTGCTCTGTACTGTTGTGTTCCGGTTTAAAGGTTGAGTGAACCAGTGCTATGTCCCTTGTGCCTGTAGGCACAAGGGACATAACATCTTAGTTCTCAAGGCAAGTTTCAAGCAAGCTGGCTATTTCATTTCTACTACTCTTATATTAATATTATTACTCCAAAATGTTTTTCGGATATTCAACAATCGCGTAGCAACAAAGAAACGAGTTTTAGTGATTTTTTGTTGCGAGATAAAATTATGAGAACAAAATACCTTAAACATGATTTTTACATAACAGTAAAAGTTACAGCCTGAGAATGTCCCACTGCTGGGCTAACGCCTCTTCACCTCTTCTGGAGGAGAAGGTTTGGAGCTTATTCCACCACGCTGCTCCAATGAGGGTTGGTGGAATACACATGTGAAAGAATTTCAGAGAAATTGACACATGCAGGTTTTCCTTGGCACGAGATGAAATACAATCACTAATTAAGCACATGAAATTCAGTGGTGCTGGCCTGGGTTTGAACCCATAATCATCGGTTAAGATTCACGCGTTCTTACCACTGGGCCATCTGTACTGTACTGTTACTTATAAACGCTGTATAGCAGCTTTTGTGAAACTCAAATTTGCCCTTTCTGTCATTATCAATTTGAAATTCGAACGAAGTTTTATTCCCCGCTAAAATTTAAAATAAGAATATTATAAACAGAATCAGTCACGGTATAAACGTAGCACACTCATCTCAATAACCGCTGATCGGAGATTTCTAACCGTTAATAAGAAAATTTTCACTTTCTACAGGAAATGTAAGTTACAATGACAGGTTTCAATACACCGTGCTCGTTCAAATGTGAATTACAAGTGAGAGTTTACGCGTATAATGATAAAATTTATACGTTTCACTAAATAATGGATTATTTGATTTAATGTAAATACCGAGCGACGACTCAATACATAATATATAAATGCTCAATTACCGCTACGATACAGAATTACCTAGCACGGACACGACACGGTAGTTGTTCTTTGTTAAACAAATCATTATATTTCAGAACGCTGAAAACTTCTAATTTCGATAATAATTATATGTAAGTATCCAAGTATACAACATTTTTAAATATTATTAATTTTTTTTTTGGAGGAAGGCGGGCTACATCCACCACATGGGCCCCACCACCTCTCAGGCATTGCCAATGTAAGAAACATTAATCATTCCGTTTACCGTAAATGTACAGCAAACTATGGGAACTAGATGTTACATCCCTTGTGCCTGTAATTACACTGGCTCACTCATTCAAACTAGAACACAGTAATTCAATTATAGTAATTTAGAGTTAGAATAATTGATAAGTGCGTAGTACTAGACGGGTTTCGAACAAAGTCTTAACGCTAACGTATCTGATACATTGATTAATTAAATAATATTGATTAATTAAATTATACTTTACAATCATTTGCTTTTGCAATCATAATTTTATGTCTATGTCAATTAAACTCCAAACTTTAAATAATATATAATTAATAAAGAGTTATGTTACTTACATCATAAACATTAATATCCAATACATAAAGATAGACCTATGTTTAACATGAGTTGATTACATTTTTAAATAATGCCAAAATAAAAGATACGTTTAAAATTTAAATATATACAATAATATAAGAAAACATTTTGAAATTGAGGTTGAAAGCATTAATTAACATTTGAAAACAAATTGTTATTTAGTTTAATATAATTTGCTTACTAGCCATCACAGCACATCACAACAGCTTTGCAACAAATTTTATTGCTGTAAAATGTATCCGTAATTTATAGCCACGCGCCTGAGCTAAATTTGAATAATAAATATCGTCTCACGGGCACAAATTGATTTTTTATACTAATATTGAGTATAATTATGCAAACGTGAGACTTGGTAGCTGCTTAATCCTCAGTTTAGAGGGGCGAGGGGGCGATCAAAGAGCGGTTACATCCCTCTGGTTAATACATAATAGACCTTCACTTTGAACGGCATGTTTACATTAATTTGCTGAATATTTAAGCCATTTCTCATTAACCAGAAATATCCTTTGACTTTTTGTTTATATTAACAAAAAGTTAGCATTTAAAAAGATAATGTAAGGTAGAAGATATATATGTATTAATGATGGTAGTCTAGAAAGTTCTTTTAAAAGAACACAATGTAAAGAAACCAAAATTTCAGAACAAAACAATGCTATATTGTGGTACAAGTCTAAAATATAATGTTGGTTTTATGAAACTTAAAGAAGAATAGTCGTTTTAGAATTTGACATTGGAATTTCAATATCACTTAACTTATCTATACCTACCGCTTACCTAAGAACTGCTACCATTCTTGTAAGTACACAATATCTCCGTAAGTCCAAAAATCAGACTAACTATTGCTATCTCTTTGACGAACCCGATGGCGTGGTTGGTAAGACACTTGCTTTTCACGCCGCAGGTCGTGGGTTCGATTCCCACCCAGGACAGACATTTGTGTGCATGAACATGTCTGTTTGTCCTGAGTCTGGGTGTTATTATCTATATAAGTATGTATTTACAAAAGAAAAGTAGTATATGTAAGTATATCAGTTGTCTGGTTTCCATAGTACAAGCTCTGCTTAGTTTGGGATCAGATGGCCGTGTGTGAATAATGTCCCATGATATATATCTCTTTCTCTTGTGTGAAATTAAGGAGGATAAACGGTCTTTCACTAATTCTAATCCTGATAAATTAGCGATTATCTACAAGAAATTCAGTACCGCTATAGATGTAACTATAACTAACGTCTAAAGCAACTGGGAACTGACAGGTCAATAAAAAGTTTAACGTGCGAGTATCATAGGCTATACGAGGCTATCTAAACTTTGAAACGTTGGACGATAGCCAACATATTGTAAAACCCGATAAGGCGCCTATTATAAAACATCTACGGAATACACTATCTTAAAGAATTAGTAACCCATTCTTTAGTATTATTTTAAAACAATCACAATAAACCTATAAGTAATAAAAAAATATATAAAAAATGGAATAGTAATTTTTGTGGTTGAACGCACTAATCTGCGGAACTAAAAATCTTTATAATTCTTGAGCAATTTATCAATTACCGACACACAAAATGTAGGACGAAAGGTTAGCAGTGAATTGGTAAATTATAACTTATACCCTTACAATACTGATGTCCACGAGTAAAGATACGTTCTGAATAGACTATTTGTACGTCTATCATCATGTCATTATTAAACAGTATCGACTGCTGTTGTATGTATTTTTTTTTTTTTATATATTAAGAGGGGGCAAACGAGCAGGAGGCTCACCTGATGGAAAGTGACTACCACCGCCCATGGACATCTGCAACATCCGAGGACTTGCAGGTTCGTTGCCGGCCTTTGAGGAAAGAGTACGCTCTCTTCTTGAAGGTTTTCATGTCGTATCGGTTCGGAAAAGTCGCCGGCGAAAGCTGGTTCCACAGAGTTATTGTACGAGGCAAGAAATGCCTTAGAAAACGGGCTGTTGTGGACTTCCAGACATCGAGATGGTGAGGATGGAATTTTGAGTTCTGGCGCGATGTCCGGTGGTGAAACTCAGCGGCCGGGACTAAACCAAACAACTCCTCAGAACACTCCCCGTGATATATGCGATAGAGGATGCAGAGTGACCCAACATCTCTACGCAAATCCAAAGAATCAAGCCGGTCGGTAATAACTTGATCGTCGACAATTCGAACTGCTCTACGTTGAATGCGGTCAAAAGGAAGAAGCTGGTACTGTGGAGCTCCCGCCCAGAGGTGAGAGCAGTACTCCATGTGGGGCCGAATTTGCGCCTTGTAAAGTTTTAGGCGATGGGCCGACGTGAAGTACCGTCTCGCCTTGTTGAGCACTCCAAGCTTTTTGGAAGCCAATTTGGCTTTAACTTCCAGTTGACCACGGAACTGAACAACGTTCGAAATTCCGACGCCAAGTACCCCGATACTGGCTGTGGCAGTGAGGGGAGTATTCTCGAAGTGAGGGGATACGACAAAAGGAGATTTTTATAATTATTAGACGAATTTAAAAACGTTCAAAGCATACTTTTTCCAGTATTTTATGGGGAATTTGACTACACAGAAGCCATGTAAGTATTATAATGAAGATAATTGGCATCTCGAGAATATATTCCCGTTTTTTTACATATTTTACTCTTTTTTTGATAATACGTTATCACACCAGCAACAGATAGGTTTTATGTTTTTAGTTAATAATATTTGTTATTAATTGATAAAATTTTTGTTTAGCTTCAAACCAATTTAGTTAGCATTTAAAACCTAATTCAAACAACTTAACTAAGTAGTAACTTAGGTTCTAACTTCTTCAAGTACACATTGTACAGAATATAATCCAATCGAATTAAAATATTCAAGATATGAACAAAATTTATCCCTTATTCCTCAAACTTTCAAGACATTAAAATCTATTTGAGTCTCCCGAACTTTTGGTGAAAATAGTTCGTCGCATGCCATATCTTCGAATTAAGATAAACAGATAGCTTCAGGGATTTTGAGCCTTATTCCATTGTGATAAGAATTGAGTCGCATGTTAGAAGTTGTTTGATAGCGATTCTGAAGAGTCGGTCTGAGATAGTGCTCGAAGCATTTACGGAGCATTTTATTGATGCAATAAGCACTTGACGACGATTGGGACGAGACCATTCAGTTGCACAATCTCTTAACAAGGGGATTGAATTTAAGAAACATAATAATGATGTTCTCGTGTAGAATATTTCACTTTTAATATGTATATATATACACATTATATTACTCTTTGATTTCAGATAATCGCGGCTATTTCATTTCATTAGTTATTATTTAATATTTTAATATTATCAACTAAGTTGATCGTTAAAACGATGTCATAATGTCATAGTTTTAAATTAATTTAATAACAATAAATTTAAAAATTATTCAACATAAATTCAATTAGTTCATTTAATAAACGTTATTGTAATATAAGAGACATAACCTGGATAAATTGAATAAATCAAATACCAGCCTTCCATCCATTATTCATCTAGCAACACTTGTATTCGATTTGTTGTCGCTTGATTGACCTAAAAACGGTAAACATTAACATTATTCATTGTCGACCCACAATAAATACATAGATACTAATAAGGCGTTTTTTGTCTTTATTATATCGTAAAAATAGTGAAGCTATAAAATCTATAAATAAGCATCGTTATATTAAAGGAAATATATAACGAAACTAAGGGAAGTGATAGCGTTCATGCTTTTTTGCGATATGAAATCTGTGAAGTAGCGTGTAATATTTTATAATAAGTGGATTATAATATTACTGTTTTAACATTACATAACATTGCAGTGGGCAGTAAAATTATTAATGAATATTAATGAAATCGCTGTTTTGTTAATTCAAATCGGTAATCAAATATTAATATATTTTATCTTCAAAATATATTTAGTTGTTATTTGTTACGTATGTTGTAACGTAGATTTTTTACATTAACTTATAAAAAAATGTCATAATTAATTATATTTTTATTATAATATATAATAAGGAATCGCTTAACGAAAACCTTGATTTGGAATCACCAACATATAATAAAAAAATAAAAAGATTAAAAAAAAAAATTAAAAAAATAAAGTGAAATAAGTAGCGATTCTTATAAGTTACGAAACTTTGTAATACCGTATACTAAATCCTTGTACAAGCCGGTAGTAGAATATCGTTAATATAATTTAAAACTAAATCCCTAGCGCACTTGACTCCCTCCTTTAACTATATTAAAATTTCCGCTAAAATCTTTTAGCTCTCAAGACTTTACCGCAGTCCATTTTGGCCGGCATAGAGCTTACCGCCCACAAAATTAGTAAAGCGATGCATCTCTATTCTATACTATTTATGATTACAATGGAAAAAAAATTAGAAACTTTAACAAGAAGTATCAAATTACAATTGGAGTAATTAATAATAATCATCTTATCCGTAAATAAAAATCATTTTAATTATTATTATAGGTAACTATGAAATGATTGCAAATTAATTTTTAAATTGTTCCTAATTATTACTTAATGTATCTATGGAGTCAATGAACTCACTCAAATTCAGGTTAATCTAATAATTAATTAATTAAATAAATATTGAATTAAACGAACTTAGTAAGTAGAAAAGTAAGTTTGTAAATTATCCCACTACCCTTTCACCTAGGTTTCGAGCTTATATTTTCCATTTCACTGGTCCACTGGTTTTTATGTGATATATAGAGATTTCTTCACATGCCTTCTCCGCTAAGCACGACGTACATTATAGAAACAAATATTAAAAATGAAAATTATATAGTACACATCCTCGTCGAACCCAAAATCATCG
This sequence comes from Nymphalis c-album, assembly GCA_963151315.1. NCBI lineage: Eukaryota > Metazoa > Arthropoda > Insecta > Lepidoptera > Nymphalidae > Nymphalis > Nymphalis c-album. Next base: position 4,451,440 of record OY720601.1, read on the forward strand.
GTTAAGATTCAATGTCCTTAACCACTGAGCCATCTTGGCTTGAAAGTAACATACATCGTAATGTTGACGTAAATGTACATGCATGTGTTAAGCTGTATTACGTGTATGGTCAGCTTTATGCATTAAACAACACGGTTACCGCCATTATCCTTTATTAAAACGGATCGCGGATTTTTATTCTAATTTTAGTCGGTGCATGGAGTTCATTGAAATTCTTCAGGCATTGTTTCTGTAGTTCACCACGATTTGGTTTATGTTATTACGAGCACCGGCAACGTTTAATTAAAAAAAACTTTCCACCGTCCCGTTTTGTTTTTTAATTTGGAAAGCAATTTGTAACATTCTGGCAATGCTCTGATTTTAATGCTTAATAAATGCAGCCGAGATGGCCCGATGGTTAGAACAGGAGAATTTTAATCGATGATTGCGGATACAAACCCAGGCAAGTAACATCTTCATATCACAGCAATTTTCATGTGTTCAATTTGAGTCATTTACTGTAGACCACGTTCAATCTTTTAACACGTGGTCTACGGCAAAGAAAAGCTTCGTGAGGATACCTGCATGTGTTGGGGTCATATGTGTATTAATTAGTAAAGGAACAGCATGGTAGAAGATCCAAACCCTATCCTCAGAACAAGAGTCCTAGCCCAGAAGTACATTTACAGCAAATTATACTCACAAGGATGTTTGAACTTTAAATTGTTCTGAGCACTGCCAATGGAATTAACAAAATATTCCCACGTGTATTCTGATATATCAAAGTTTTTTGTGATAATTTTGCTAATGTAGGTGGCATTTGCGGAACATGTGTAGTTTTATTGAATGGCAAAGTGGGTTAAGACAACATTTTGTGTCTAGTTTACGACCAGATGTACCTATGCTAGGAAATGAGAAATCGGAACGCTGAATAATTTTTATTTACATTTGCAAATTTTATCATAACAACATTTTTGGTAATCATTAAACAGCATGTCGAATACCTTAATATGTTTATGTAAGTATTTCATAAACGTGTAACATAGAACTTATTTATTAAGTTATTTTAACGTCATATAAATAATAATTTAGACAGATTTTATTAGATATAATATTATTAATGTTTATTAAATATCCTGCTTATAGTCTAATATTAATTCCTAGTTAATTTACTATTAAAATATATATACATAATAAAATAGTTTACATTTTACGTAGATAAAATATTTATCGATAACGATGAAAAGGTACAAAATAATGTCAATTACTCTTCGTCGATTTTCGTCACATCCTTCTCAATATCATCGTCAACATTTTATTATAATATTTTTAGCTAATATCCATTAATAATTAATCAAAGGTTAAATTTAAATTTTCATTTTAAAAATTATAAAATCTCTAGAACAATTAAAAAGCACTTTTTCAATACATACTTTAATTACGTGGTTCATGTGTAGGATCAAAAAATAATGTATACTTAAAATAAAGTTTTACAATTCATATACAGACTCGACCTGATTACATTAGATATGAAAACAATAATAATTATTATTTATCAACCTTGTTGACATGTCCTTAAATCAAACTTCATTGATTTTAACAAGCAGACTAAACAACCAATAAATAGTACTGTTCCGCGAGTTTATGACTCACCGCCTGCAATCGATTTCGTATTTCATTGACTGATAAATGTTGCTACTACAAAATAAATATGTCGAATATGAGTTTACAATACGAGTTAATAGTAATTTTTAGAAATATAAAATTTATAAGAAATATTGAACATAAATGAAATATGGTTTAAATAAAAGACGGGTTTTCGAATACGTAAAATTCAAATGACTACGTAAATTAATGAAGTAAAATAAAAAAATATATATTTATTTATTTCTCGTAGAAAAAATTTTCTTTGATAAAAACTAATATTTCTACAGAAAATCGTACTTTATTTATTCACAAATCTATAAAAAAAATGATTGCGATGTTTGTACAGCCATTGTGAATATACACTTCAGGTCATTATTATCTTAACAGCCAATATACCGTGGTCTTCATAATATTTTATTAGATATAATATTATTTAAGCCGACATTAATGGTGTTAATAATATGGGTTTTATATTATAGATTAAGCGGTAGAATATGAGTGCACGAACCCTCCAATAATAATAATTCAGATTCACAGGAAAAAAAGTGTTTTCTTTTTTTTAACTAGGTTTGTTTCATTTTATTATAAATATAAAATAAACAATTTGTTTTAATTAATATTGTTCGGTTTACTGTGAAAGCTTCACGTTACATTCGCTTAATGTATTTTTATGTATCTCAGACTAGTGATAGCTTATATTCGTATCCATTACCATTAGAAGCGTTCCCACGGGTGATTAACATCCTTTGGTCGATGCTATTTTGTTTTTTATAATTATAAACATTCTTCTAGTTGGTTGGTTGTATTGTAAAAATATTAAAAACGAAATGAAACAGAAAAATTGAAGATGAGAGATTTAAATTTAGTTTTCTAAAATAACAGATTATAGTAAATTATAACTAATTATATTTTTCTCCTTCTTTTAATAAATTTTTAATAGTGGATCGTTTCATATAAAGTAAAATTGATACCCTTTACTAAGCTACATAATGTCGAAACGCAGAGATCAAAAGTCTACATTTCCGGCGAATAAATCTAAACATCTGACACGAAACAAGAAAGAGCCAACGTCCTATAACTCAACATTAAAACAAAGGGCAGATATTATTTTACAAAAATCACTAATTTTGCTATTAAATTAAAAGGATATAATTTAGCAACTAAAATGCGACTTTATTTTAATTAAAGACAAAATTATACAATATAAAATATGTACGAATGTGTGTAATGTGTTAAAATTTTAATACAATTCTGTATCATTATTGACGTAATTTGATTAAAATTGCCGACAAAAACATTTAAGTAGTAAAATTGATAAATATTATTTATTTAATATGTGTACTAACAAGAAACGCTAAAACAAATCTTCTTTAAATAAATTTTCATTTTTATTCGTAACGTAAAACAATTTTGTACAGTTTCGAGTTTTCTAAGCTGGCAATAAATTACTAGTATTATTACAGCTTGGTAGTCTTATTGTAGCTAATATAGATTGTAACCTTCTAAAAAAATATTTTTCTTATTTTTTAGGTTACTTTACTTTTATCTAATGACTTATTTTTGAATAATATCGAAAGGAAACATTGTTGTTTCTAGTTGCGTTACTCTTATTAATTACTGCATTTATCTGAAAGTAGGTTTCACTAAGAAATATACTAAGCTAGTTCGTGCAATGAACCAAATAAAACATTTTGCGTTGCGATTGCGTAGCTCCGAACTATCTCAAGCAAAGAATTCATATTATTGTACTTATATCTTCCAAAATGTTTGTGGAGTTATCATCAGAACAAACACGTGGACAATCAGCCATTGTTTGGAACTAGGCCAGTGATAACGCACGGATTAATTTGACTATTTCATTGATTAAAGCAAGTTGCGACATTCAGATTCCGACCGAAACAAAACAGGCCATAACTGTGACGAAAATGTTTATGAAAAGTTTTTTAAGTTATATTACAGAGGTTTTTGGCACGACTCTTATTTGTTACTAAACATAACACCAAAATAATCTCAGTGGGTTTCTGTCTTGTATATGAGTATCAATTTTTGACGTGACAACGTCTTATAAATTGGTTTGCCGGGTGACACTTCAAGAAACTGCGTTACGCTCCGCTCACGTTATGCGCTCACAATGAGAGCGAGTGAGAGGCACGCTTCCCTTCCACTCGGGCATGGTTAGCCCGCCTAAGAGCGAGAGAGACAGACATAAAAATTCACATTAAAATTATTTTACCACTCAAAGTCGTTGTCACGTAAAACTTTCGCCCGTATACCGACTTTACAGGCAACCAATTTTTTATTTGTATTTTATTGCTTCTACATATCCTATTATTAATAGAACTTATAAGAATGTTATAAAGCTAGTTTTATTTTGTTTTTTTTATTGCTTAAATTAATCTTAGAAACTATCAGACACCTTTTGCCTTCATAGCCCAATTCTTGATGAATATTATGTTAATTAGCAAACTGCTTCGACCCACGGGGGTCGCTAGATCCTCTAGTCAGAACGTTTGACGCGGTAAAAGCCGCGTGAAGCCGCTAGTCTTTTCATAAAATACTTTTTGTATCCTACGGTTACATCTGCGTTAAATTAAGATCATACATGCATGCTTGATATAGTTTGTCAAATCGCAAAATCAAAATCTGTACAATACGTTTGATTACGAATAATTTATTCGAAATTAATAATAATTAACATCGAGTAAATTCTTTATAAGATATTCATTTATATTCAATTAAAGTCGAATAGAATTTACATTTACTTTGATATAATAAACTAAGGTAGTGTATACAATTAATAAATGTATGGAAAATGTCTAGAATACTAATCAAATGCAGCTTCAGATTGAAACAGCAAATTGACCCAATTTCTTAACTAACCTGACAACTTGCATAGCAATTTTCTTCAGTAAGTTTCCCGTTAGCAGAATATTCTAGTTCAATATAAAATCACAACTATGCATATGTAAATATGATTTCTACCATCCTTTTGATATTTGACTTTATCTTTGATATGAGAGTTTTAGAGACAATTTTATTAATATTATAAATATAACTGCTTGTGTCTTTGTTTGTTATTCAATTAGGCACAGATTTGTAATTTAGAGAGAGAAATAAAAAAATATAGAAATAATTTATATATTTTTATATTCTAAGCATAACTTTATTTTAAACAAAAGATAATACAACGTTGTCTAATTGCAATGCAACCCGAAAACTGGAAAATCTCTTCTAGAAAGAGACATAAAGGGGTATCAACCCTATGACGCAGTGTCAAATCTTCACAGTACATAAATCGTCGCGCCTCATTGATTCGACAGAATGTCTTAACTTCCTGCAGAATCAACCTTTCTGTAGGGATGAAGGGATTTGCAACTGTCCCGATAACTCAGGGTAACGGTCGATTTATTTGACCTTCATTTGTCTATTCTGGTAATGTTGGTATTGTCTAAATATTTTAATTAACAAATTAAACGCACCGTAATAAATATATTTCCTTTTTAAGACCCGAGATAGCTTAGCTTTTAGAACACGTAACTCTTGTCCGAAGATTCATGTGCTAAAAAGGTCCGTGGATGAAAACTTGGTAAAACACTTCAATTAGTCGAATGAAATTCTGCCAGATGTGTTATTTCCATCACGCCGCTTTGGAATACAGTAATGGAATTAATTAGTTCTAAGTTTTCTCCTCACGATATGTACAGATTATAGCATTAAGTTATTTATAGACGGTTTATTAACATTTACTACTTTTTTGCGTTCTTCATGTAGTTAAAAATGTCTTTTTCGCTTCGATTTATTTTCTAACAAATATTACAATTTATATTTTTGGCACATGTTCCATATTATGTTTACGTCACTTTTTTTGTCCTATCTTCCCTTTGTTGTGTAGCAATTACTTTCTCGTAGAATAATTGGGTACACTGAGAAATTCGTCGTCCCTTCATTTCTTCGCGAATAGAATAACACTTTGTGCTTATTTCCTGCACAAGATGTACTGCGGGGGATTCATTATCCACCCTCAACAAATCCCTGGATTCTCGAGAAGCCATTGAGGTACTAAGAAATTTAATATGTTATTATAGAATTTGCGAAATTTTGTCGTGTAATCGATTCCTAATATATATTTTTATATAGTTTTAAATAATTCCTATCTACGATTCTTATCCTAACATATATATATAAGAATTTGAAATATGATCTCATTCAGTATTGAAAGATTGAAGTTAATAATGTTATATGTATATATATTCTATATAATATAAAATAGAGGCAGATATATATATAAACAATAGCTTTGAAGGTTGCCCTGTAAAAATTGTCTTTTAGATATTAACTTAAAACCATTATTAGTATTTTCGCTGTCTATAACACTATTAAACATAAAAATATATTACAAATAGATTATTCGGTTAGACGGTTTTCAACATTTTACGAGAGTGAAGTACAAAATGAGATCTTACATACAAATACTTTTCATATTTATGTCATATCACTCACTATCACAATCACTATCTATACATAAACATCTTATAATAAATTGTGTACTTTAACTTTACTTAAAAAAGAATAACTAATTTACATGTCGTTTTTTTAAGAACTTAATTCAATGAAATATGTATATTTTGATTCGTAACATTCATTACAATATTACCGTTTTCACTTGGAAAGCATTAAACAAGTGACCTTTACACAATCCAGTTGTTTTATCTTTGTACTATTAAACTTATTTGCAACCCATTAAAATTGAACTACATAATCTCAGGTGCTTAAGTGTTAGCTATTACCTGACTAATGGAAACGAGATTGACGGCTTAACACATTCTCTAGGGCGTGTATGCCAATATTTAGAGCTCACAAAACCATCCATGTTGTTACTTTGTGCTTAGTACACCATCTACTTATGTTAACTCCATAATTTAACAACTGTTTATATGCCAGAAGTAATTCGTACAGCCCTACAGAAATTTAAATTAGATATTTTTATTTATAAAAAAATAAATCGTGTTGATGAAAATTTTCTTTTTGTAGCGCATTTTTATATGTAAATGTTTGGTTGCTACGTGGCTTTTTATGTGTACAGTAGTGTACAGGGGGAAATATAAATGAATGTATTGAACTGAACAAACAGAATTCGTCCTTTTTAAATAGCATACTCGCTATTTGTAATAAACTTGTATATTGCGCGGGATTGCTGAATGTCAATACTGCATACTGGACGTAAAGGGCTCAAAGGGATTCATGAATACGTCAAAAGGAATTTCAAATATGAATATCCGTAGTATGCACATGATTGTATTGGTTTATGTAAAAATGAACAAATAATCGGTCAGCTTTAGTTCTGGTAAATTTTGTGATACGATTAAATATAAAAAATATAAAACTCAGTGAATTGCGATTTTTATTTTGTAAAGATAATAGAATGTTGCGCCTCTTCCCGTTCGATGAGTATACTAAAGCTTTTATTTGGTTAAAAATATATAACCATTTAAAAAAGTACCTTCCTGATAATTGTAAATGTCAATAAATTTAAATAGTGACTAAAAAAAAAAAAAAAAAAGACTAGAACGTTCCAATAATGCAACGTACAAATAACAGTAAAATTCGTTATATAGATTATGAAAGGATAAAATTATTAAGATTTTGTGATTAGTCATAAAAATTATATCTATGATTTTTAATAAATTATGTCAAACCTCTTTATAACACAAATTTTACAAGCTTTTATGTTATGTTTATGTTATTTCTTTCTACACAGATAAAAAATATTCTAGCTTGCTGGAGTGTTCTTTCTAATGATAATGTTTCGCATCCATAAGTTTTGTAACTCGGTGTTCTTTAGTAAGAACGTAGGGTTTAAAAGGTGTACTGCGAATAGGCTTTGAAGTCAATAGGCGATTATTGCGGTACAAATCTGTTTTCGGGTCCGTTGACTTAATGAAATGTTCTTGATGTTCGTTTTCAAGTCGGTAATAAAGCTTTGATCTTTTCTATGGGCCTTTTGAAATAGGAATCGATCGATAGTCGGAGCTATATGGATGTACTTAAACGAATACACATGTGTAGAGTAAGTATACTTAATAAAAAATAAAATATATGTTTAAAATACAATCAAAACAAAATAATAATGCTTTGTGCTTTGTTATCAATAAACTTATATTAATTACGAACTTAATATCTGAGAGATCCGACCTAAGATAGCGATTTTTCAAAACTGGTTTTTCTCAAAATAAAAACATTTGTTACGATAGACTAGTTTAGGAGAGGGACAAGTGTTATGTACTAAAATATTCATGATGTTCGATTGAGTTCAGCCGTAAAAATTTTTTTTTTTTTTATTGTATAGGAAGGCGGACGAGCATATGGGCCACCTGATGGTAAGTGGTCACCAACGCCCATAGACAATGAGATTGTAAGAAATGTTAACCATCGCTTACATCGCCAATGCGCCACCAACCTTGGGAACTAAGATGTTGTGTCCCTTGTGCCTGTAATTACACTGGCTCACTCACCCTTCAAACCGGAACACAGCAATACAAAGTACTGCTGTTTTGCGGCAGAATATCTGATGAGTGGGTGGTACCTACCCAGACGAGCTTGCACAAAGCTCTACCACCAAGGAAACAACAAACTCACATAAGCATATCATATTAGTTGGGAGAACCTGTAGCGATGATGTTCCATTACTTTATAACAATAACAACAAAATATCAGCGTATTACGTCAAAGTAGATTGGTTTTGTTTACAGAGTTAATATAAAAAAGTAATGTTCATATTTTGCTGTATGTTGTTGCACATACATACATATATTGACATAAGTATTACTTGTATACCCTTTATACGGAGTCGCTATCAATATATTGCGTTAAAAATATTTAATCGATTTTATTGATCAGGATATTTCTTTTACAAATCCACGATTATTTCTAGAATGCTCGACATAACTTGAACTTTTTTTATCCAGTTTACACAATAATAAATCACTCCGATTGAAAATACTTCGCAAGCTATCAAACATTATGAAATTCTGAAGTAGCTATTAAATCGTAAAAAAGTTATAACGTACACAAACTTTGAACGAGAGGATTTGTTTGTAAACAGACATCGTAAGAGAAAAACAGCTACCGATAACAAATGACGCTTACATTTTGAGATTATGTAATCGAATTGTTTTTTTTGTTTTTTGCCAATCGCCTTTTGAGAGTAATGTTTCTAAACATATTTAAATTATCTTTTCGATTTTATTTCTTCCAAATTGCATAATTTTCAAAATAACTTTTCAAGGACAGAAAATATTTTTTTGAATTTTTGTAATACCGTATTATTTATTTAATATGTGTAATTAATTAATATAGTTTTCATATCTGAATATATACAGATTATATAACTTTATAGTTATTACGATATAACTAGTAGTATACGTAGTATTACCTAGTTCCCAAGGTTGGTGGCGCATTGGCGATGTAAGTTTTGTTTTACATCTCTTACAATGCCAAATGCCAATGTCTACGGGCATTGGTCACCGCTTACCATTAGATGGCCCATATGCTCGTCCTACCTATGCTATAAAAAAAAACTATACTTATTGTTGTGTATGACGTAAGACTAAAAGGTTTAAGGTCTGATTTATTGCGCTATAAAATAATATTACATTAAGAGTGGCTATAACTGAAACTAATCTTGACCGAATTTGCGCTTCGAATACCAATATCATTAAACAATTAGCCATCAGTCAAAGCTGGAGATTATAATGTACGCGCGAACACAGGTGCAATCCCTATTCCTATACTCAATTCAAGAGGACATCAATCCGACATTTGCGGAGAGAGATTAGTTAGAGAACATTCCTTTTTTTTCCGTGCACTGCAAACTTCCAAGCTTTGCTACTGCTACTGAGAGATATCTAATAGAAAAGGCAAATATTTTATAAAGGTTCGATTAAGGATTTTAGCTCAAATACAAGTTCTACTACAGCTCTAAAAGCTAGCCGTTAGAACAACAGTTAAAAGAAAGTAAGCTGAATTTTATATAGATATAATCGAGTCACGTGGACGAGCAGTGGACCTAATTCTGTAGATATTATTAGCCTTCCTAGTACAAAATGTTGTTTCTCACAACTACGAGTCACGAGGTCGTTAAACTTTAATGTAATCTTAGACATCATAAGCATCATTGTAATGGTTATTTGGTATTTTATTGACCATCGGCACGTCCGGATTTCAATAAGGTTAACGTGTATCAATTTCTGTTTATCAACCGTTTTGCTTCTAACTTCTTTACAAGGAATCGAGAATTATTTCAAAATTAAGACAAATAATAATTAAATAGAATGTTTAACTTTCCTTTTCTTTAAATGTACGTTATAAATAAACTCACGGTAATTAATTAGTCAGAGTACAATACACAATAACTTGTATGGGTTTATAAGATTATATAAAGCCACAAAAAACTTAAATCAAAATTTACATATATTTGAAAATAGGTATTTAGAAATTTTCAATAATTGAAAAAATGTTCTATTCTACATTTTCTGAGTTTATAAATGAATGTCTGTCTCTAGGAAAAAATCAACTAACATCAAAACCGCTTCGCTTGTTATGAAGAGAAGTGGTTGTATTTTTTTGCAAAATTCAAAAGCTTAACGTAGTTTACAGGTTTAGCTCAGGCTCGTTTCGTTCATTCCCTTCGCAGTTATATCGCTCCACTTGAAATACCAAGGATTTTCCCGTAGCTCGTGGTAAAAAAACGAAAAATGAACCCTGAAACTCAACTAGAATACTAGGTTGCAAACGGTAAGATATTTTTTGCTCACTATAATTGTTTTTTAATTAAACTGTGTAACTGTATAACACACACAAAAAAGAATTTAAATTTTAATTCACTATATACGTTCGTTAAGAAATATGAAAAAATCTCTTCATTAGCCAACTAACCTAATTTTATTTCCTTTAACTAAATATAATAAATTTTATTTATAGATATTATTAAATGTTAATTAAAATATGAAAGCAGTTTTTATTTCGGCGTCAAAACATCCGTTGCTCGTCCAATAGTTTAGTCATAAGCTTTTTGATATTCAAAACTTATCTATAATGTTTAGCCATCGCTTATTTAATTAGGTACTTTATGTCTTACAGTTCAATATTTATATCCGCCTAACTACCATAACCAAAAAAAAATCACTCATATATTGCATTTTACTTTTTTGAGTGGAAATCATTGAATCGATTAATTTTGATAACCACAAAGATTTTTTTAAAGTTACGTACGTACATACTAATACGTTTGTTTATAAAATGCACTAAACATATATATCAAATTCGGTTTTTTGGAAAAATAATGAGATTACGGATATGTGTAACGATATTTGAAGTATAACATAAGTATCTAGTACGTTTCAATGTTATTTTTAAGCGACAATATTAAGTATATAAAAAATACACACTAAGCTCATAGTCTGTGTAGTCGAGCTGTCTAGGTCTCATTAAAACTTCTTTATGCCTCTGGATTTCATTTTAAATCTGAGTATAACAAAAGAAAGAGTTATTAAATAACAAATAAGTTTACATTTTATAAATTATTATTTCATTCTATATCTTAATTCTTGGTAAAACACCGTAAATACTTATATTTTGATACAAATAAAAACCTAACTTTTGATCGACTGATCGTGTGATTTAGATATAACAATATCAAAGTAATAAACTAAAATCCATAAGCCTACACATAAATAGAACGCTTGGACGCGAATGAATTCGGCCCAAAATATTTGTCTGTCGTGATATCCATGGTCCTGGCGCAATGCCAGTGGGATCACTTTCGCTAAACTAAATGTTGATAAAATATAATGCGGATAATAATAAAATACCTCGGGGTAAGGTATGCTGTGCCGTTTGGGAGTCATTAGCTGGAGTAATGGTTTGTTTATTTGATAAACATTAAGTAACAACGTGGTTTTGTGTTCATTAAAACGATATGGGTTAAATTATATGAGAATATATTAATATGATAACCGAGAACGAATTATTATTAAGATATAGTATATTTATTTTTATGGTCAACGCATAATGGTTTTAAGCAACAACTTTGTCAAATTAAAATAGTGTAATATAGGCATATTACATAACATAGGATATAAAGGATTATCAGACACGCTATCTGTTTGAGATTAATAGACTTCGATACGGAAACCATTACTATGAAAGTTAGCACGTTTGTGTACATTTTCATGAAAAAGTTATTACACTTTTCAAGTGTCATACGGCCGAATACTGAAACGTCATTCAAAATGAAGTGGGATTTAATTATTTGGAACGTCATTAATTTCAAATTTAGTATGCGAAATTTCAAAATTAATGGCGTTACAAAGAATTAAGTCCCACTTCATATTTGAATGACGTTTCAGTATTCGGCCGTTAAACATATATACTAACATATATTTTGATATCTAAAATTAATAAAAAATATACTTTATTTTGTTTTGAAATGTGATAAAACAAAACACTACAGCTGTTGTCGTGTCTAGGAAACATCAATCAGTCACAATACATCTGACCACGAGTGTCATATATCGTAGCCGCAAATCGACCTTGTCACACATTCAGTGATATTTAGTATCTATTAAGATTGGCGAATGTAAACATTCCTTTTGTTTTAAACCACTTAAGAAGTACGTTACGTTACAATTTAGTTATCCTTGAAAATTATTTGGCAATTATAGGATTTGGCTCTACGGTTCAATTAAGTGATTATTTACTAACAAATCAATGGTTCTTTTTTTCATATTCCTTCTGCTTAAAATTTGTTAATCGCCTCGTCTACGCATCATGAGGTCTGTATGAAACATTTATATTGAAGGACAAACCTACAAATGAAATGACGTCGCGTCACATATACAAAATAACCCTTTTTCATCGTAATCTAATCGTATTAATGGGTAGGACAAATAAATAAACATCCACTTTTATTTATTTATTATTTCGTTACAATTATTTATTTTAATTAAGATTAAACATTTTTACTACAAACGTATTTTAGTACGTACGTATTGCCACGATAGGAGCCGAGAGAAATCAGTCTGAAAAGCGATAACAAATCAGTCTATTCAGTGGAATTCCTGCAACATACATTTGCAACTACATTCACGCTTTACGACCCCTTTACAAGCGAAATGAGCCAAGACCGTGCTGAATCTTCGTTTATTCTTTGAATCATGTATAGCATAGATTGTATTATCTTGGTTTTATTTACTTTTTTTATTTAAACAAGGTCAATTCTTATAAATACCGGATTTTTTTATTCTTTTATAATTATAATATGCACTTGAAGTTTGTTTAAACGGCCGTAGAGGCTCTAGTACCAATAAAAACATATTTTAAATAATAAAAATATGTACCGAGTTTTATTATACTTGTATTTTTATACAAGGATATATTTTTGTACATACAGTTTAAAACTTTATGTTATCTTCTTCTACAGAAAAAGAAAACCAAATAAAAAACATTCTTATGCAAATATAGTAGATATATACATTGTTGTATACTATAGTACTTTGCTTACTACTTGCCAGTTACTTTTGTGAAGAAATTTTTTTTTCAATATGTGTAAAGGACGTGAAAATACCTGATAATTTAATTACTGATTTTATCGACTGAGTTTATGATACGTACATACTTACGTTCTACGTACAAATAAATGCCATAAATGGCAGTCTTATCAAAGAAAAAAATATTTACTAATTACATTCGTGACTCTTATTTAAGGATATTATGAAACTGCTTTGTATTCTGGAAAATAATGGAAACATGCTCGTATAAAGCATAGTAGCTGCACTTGCAGTTTTTCTTTGTCAACACGCCCCGGGGCAGGCAGCTAGACAAAACGCATTCTTCTTAAGCTTGGTCGTCTGGAAAATTTCATGCATTTAGAAATTTCTTATGAACCAGTCTCTCCATCTGCATGCTTCAGTTTTGCATATTTTTGTCATAAATTTATCTTATGTTTTAAAATAAAAGAGTTACTTAAAACGCAGCTATTACAAAGGTCACAAAATGGCATTAAAGTTTCAATACAAAAATGTGAAAGTTTTAAAAGACAATCGTCGTAAGAGTGACTCACGTAACCTCTTATCGATGTCGGTCTGGAGCAATGACCTATTGATAATGAGGTAAACGATACACGGTCAACTCGTCCTAGCTTATCTTTTCATAGAACACTTGAGTCAATGTTAATATTGTCTCAACATTTTATATTTACTTAACTTTTTTTATTTATATAAATACAATATTTATGAATACTGTTCATATATGAACTGCCCTTTAAAATATTAGCCCTTTTAGCTGATAAAATATATACTAGGTATATTAGTGTTGTCATTATTTTAGTCGACGTATTATAATAGCAATTTAAGTTTTTTTATTTAATTACTTGCCCGGTTTTAAGCCATTTGTTTAAGATTCACGATTTCTAACCACTTAGCCATCTCGACTCAAAATCTTTTAATTTATTATACAAATCGACTAATGAAAAGTTATTCTCTAAATTGGGGCAAGTCGAGATTTTTACGCTCCCTCTACGCGAGGTGAGTTGCCGGCTCAGCCACTTGAAGTACATCTCATACTAAGCTTCAAAGCTGTTTGTAATTTCTATTTATGAGAAATAAAAAAGTAAAGAATAAATTTATTTGCCTGAAAAAGATTGCTAACAATTTAAATTCACTAAGCAAATAATTAGTCATTATGTCAAGCAGTTGAACTTACGTCGAGAAAAAAAACATCTTATTTTAAAAAGGAATTGAACATGTAAATTCTTCGTACATGTTTGTACACGACTAACTTTCTGAGAATAACTTAGCACGTGTTGAAAGTGTCTACGCGTGATTAGTATTACCACAGAAATTGCGCAAGTGTACCCTCTTCAAGGAGAAACTTTTGTCTTCCTAAACCACGAAGTCTCGAAGCATTAGCGAGGCATCCGAGGAGAATGCATCGAAGGGGTTGCACGGGATACTAAATATGGGAAATACTAAAGACGCTGAAGGGTTAACCGAAATCCTCGAGACGATGTGAAATAGTCCTCTTGGCTACAATAAATAAGGATGCGAGGGACTACCATTGTTATTTCCTTAACGGGCCGTCTTATGGCCCTCTTAATTAATTTGGAACTTTCTGAGGTCTCCTGTGGTGTGCAATTTGAATAATAGCACGGATAGGGCGCTGATGCTTAATTTTAATTGCAAATATTTATGTTAAACGAGCCACCCGACGGAGTCGAATGTCCTTCCACGATATTGCGAAGTATGATATATTGTTTGACATTGTTTTATAAGAGTTGAAATTCGGAAAGCCTTTCGGAATTATTTAGTAAAATTAGGGACTTACTGTTTTGTTGAAGTTTTAGAACGTACCTGAAAATAGAAATAAATATTATTAATAATGTCAATTATATTTAATATTCAGTTATATTATTTACAAACATATTTATATACATGGTTATAACGCACGTTATTAAAATTATATTACGAAATTTTAAGACGAAATGATTTTATTAAGCCATGTCTATGTATTTCCAAACCAACACTCTCATAGCTTAAAAAGATAGATTGGAAAAAATTACAAATTATTATGCACGTTTGGAATAGCGTTTAGAATATTTATAAAATTCCCCAACGGAATCGAAATTCAAATAAAATTCTTTTCTCGAAAAAATTCGAATAAAGAATGCAAAATCTAAAATTTTATATTTTATCTATTACTCAAATTTAGCTTCAAGGACTTCACAACTCATTGCATGGGGCACGTCCCGTCGATCTATAACACTAGACCGCTCGTTAGCCAGGCGGCACTCGCGTAGGTATAGGACGTGTGCCACAATGCCTTCGAGAACATAAACTAAATTACTAAGGTTTCACACTAGTTTAAAAATCGAATCATTATTATTATTATCTACATTATCTTTCATAGTATTTTTATAAATAAACTGCAAAATATAAAAAGCATTTCAATACGTTAGCTCGCTTAGATACGTTTAACAAATTAATTTTATTTGAACTTTTATAATATATACCATTATTATATAATATTACTTACCAGGTACAATACTCGCCGATGTATATAACAAGTAAGCACAATTTTGAATTTTTAAATAAATAGTCAATTTTTTATGATTTCACAATAACAATAATTATTAACTAATCGGATTCGTTTGTACAATACTTTTAAACGCAAAATATAGACTATATCACCGTAGTAACAATTACCGTTGACTGTAAAAGATTTCATAGGAATTTCGCAACACGCAGCTTCTATTCGTCACTGTCGAGTAATTAAGCGAGTCGCACGAATAAACATACGTGTACACACGATTATAAACTCTATTATTAGAGCTAAAAGATGGTTATTTCCTTAAGTAGGAAATAGTGTTGTTTAGAATAGAAATAAAGGCGTACTACCGACTCCCGGGACGGTCTCACGCAATGTCTACTGTTTAATGCGGATTTGAAAATCTACATGAAAATACCGAATAGGAACATAAACAGAACACAGTGATGACTTAGTTCTACTGTAAGTGTATGGTATTAAATAAATAGTAATACAACCGATATTGAGGTTATTATATAAATTGTTTTCTGCCCAATTGGAGCAGCGTGGTGGAATGAGCTACAAACATTAACCTCTAAAAAGTTATACCTTAGCCCACTAAGTAATTTTTTATAGGCTGTTAATATATAGTTATAGTAAAATAACAGATGATTATATAATTATATTTTTGAAGAATAGCTTCATGATGATTATCTGATAATTTCTTATATATATTCATATTTCATATCATAAATTTGGAAGCATATAACAGTATAATCAAATTTGACTGCCTCGTTGGTCTAGTGGCTTGATATAAGGCCGCAGAGTCGATGGTCCTGGGTTCAATTCCCAGGTTGGGTCAATAAATAGTTATTGGGGTTTTCTGTCAAAAAAATTTTCAGTAGCAGCCCGGAGTCTGGAAGTAGGAAGTGTGTACACTCCCGTGCCTCGGAAAGCACGTTAAGCCGTTGGTCCTGCGCCTGAACTCTTTCCGATCGTGTCGGATTGCCGTCCCATCGGATTATGAGAGTTAAGGAAAAGAGAGTGCACCTGTGTTTGCGCACACACTTGTGCACTATAATATATCCTGCGCAGTTGGCTAATCTCTCTGGAGATTGGCCGCCGTGGCCGAAATCGGTCTGGAGGACCTTATAATCAAATGATCCTTAAGGTAGGTCTGCAGTCTTCCAAATGGGCCACACGATGGTAAATGATCATCACGGCCCATAAACATTGGCTCTGTACGAAATATTAACAATCGCGTTAATTGTCAATGCACCATCAATCCCGTGGAATATTATGTCACACTGGCTCACACACCCTTCAAACCGGAACACAGCTATACTACTTTTATTTGGCAGTTGATACGGAAACAGTTGAAACTATACAAGTAAAACACAGTGCATCGATCATATTGCACATGGTGCATGAACTAGCCATGTGCAAGACTGCGTTAACGCCAGGTGGCAGCCCCTATCGTCCGTAACCCGACCGTGACCACTGGCTTTCGAATACATTACATTCTAGTATCACATTGCGTTCGATAATTGTGGTCGCACGTGGTCACTTCCGTACGGCTTCTGTGTTTACTGAAGTTTGTACAATACTTAATTCTTCACGAATATTTGATCAAGTAGTCGTTATTATTATACTTCAGATATTAACAGAGAATATACGACTTTAACTTCGATAATAGCGAACTCTCATATTCAATTACTTAAAATTTTCAAAGAAAATAGTTATTTTTTAAATTAAAAAGGCTCGAAGCTAAAAGTCAAACGCGGCTGTATAACAAGAACAATTTTTATGCGGATTTTTCGTTTGTAGCCTACATTTTCTCATTCATTCCAGCGCCTCATAAAAGATCAAGGAATAATTACTAGCAGACTTTGTGAGGAAAAAACTCGAGTACGAACAAAAGCACTACGCTGTTAATAACAGAAAAAACAATGGGTTACGAAACAGCTAGGTCAATGAACCAGCACCATAATGCTACGTGATGAAAATGTCTGACCTGGATAAAAAAATAGTGCTAAATTCTTAAGCAAGCATAATATTACAAATAACATAAGCTGACACCCAAACAATGATAAAAATATATAATTAATACCGAATATAAAAGTTGAATAAAAGACTCATTGTTTTATAAAAAATATAAATTAATTCCTATATATTACTATGTGAAGTGTTACTATATGTTAATGATTATTTAAATGGTGACACTTTATAAAGTCCGTACCTATGCTCGTCCAATTTAAACTGCTATATTCAATTTCACTTACTCAATGTGATTTATCTTCTAACATTGTAAAATATACAATAAAGAAGTTAAATATTAATGATATATAAAATTTATATATACCAAAAACAATAACATTTTTCTTTCTTTGTATATTATTTCAAATAATTAACCTTGTAAAGTTTAGTAGTAACTATGATGGTTTAGTTCTGAATGTTTACGAGATGTATACAAATTAGTCATACTTTAGTAACATCATAATTGTTATCGCGAATTTCTCCCACAAATGTTTGTTTTCACAAATAATAATGAATAAGCGCAGTCATTAAAACACGTGCGTTGTTTTGGTTATTATAGTTATTATTAAAATGATTACTCCATTAACGTACTAATATTATTTCGGGGCTATTATGTTATAGTATAAATTTGATATTAATACATAACCTTTATCGCTTCTCTATGTATATATGGGCAGTTTCGGTTATATAACATTCTCATTGTAATTGTAAATGTAGACATATTTTGATATTCTGCAAAACAACTTAGTCGGCTCGAACACAATAGTGAATGAATGTCATCATCATCACATTTTTGTCGTAAACTGTTGAAAATATTTTCCAATGGACGCCACTGAGCTTCATCTCTATCCGCTATATAGGTATAGGTACACCCATAAATAGAAAGATGGTATAGTTTAGACTATTGAGCTTTGGAGCATCTTGGTAGAATCAACAGCAAACGTTCTCCTTACAAGAAGAATAGACATAATCTCAGTAACTTATACTGTTTGTATTGATACTTTACAAAGCAAAAAAGTAATTATTTATAGAACAATAAGAATCATTTTAGTCTGGCCAGACAACATTAACAAATTAAGAAAATAAAATGAAGAACGGGTCATACTAGCAACCTATAGGCTATATATAAATGTTGGCAGAATATTTATGAGCTGTGGAAGATAAGAGTGCAAGCGATGAAAACGCGGAGATGCGGACGTGATTTTTAAAATTCATCTTACGTATTGTATGAACATATAAGGAAGTACATTGGAGATGAATTATGTATTTCATTATGCTGTTCTCCGTTTCGCTGAAATGAGAACAGAATTGTGATTTTATTTTTAAAATGTTATTATCAATGTTACAAGACGATTGCTTCATATTAGCTAGCATAATAAGTATTTTGATAAGAATGAATATGATAATATTAATTAAAGTTTTTTTCTTCTTCAAGTACTCTCTCCGACTAGCGAGGGTTGGCAGTCAGCTTCGCACACTCCCTCTTGTTCTTCGCGAGGTAGAAAAGTTCGGCGGCAATTCCCGTCCATTCTCGGATGTTGCACAACCAAGACCTTTTCCTGCGACCAACGCCACAACCTTTCCCATAAAAAATAGTTGCAAAAGTTGGTTACCCACGTTTTGTTTGTATAAACGTATACAATGTTAATAAATTCAAACATAATAAAGCGACGTTTTTATTAAACGATGGCAGTTGTAGATCCACCCTTGTATTAAAAACTTTTACTTACTTTTAACTAATAAATAAAATAAATAATAAAAATAAAACTAGAACCCCATAGGACCGGCTACATAATTATATCTTTATATTTTAATTGAATGTTTCAATAGTAAATTACCAAAAAGTATACGTCAAATAATAACATAATTATGTTACCAACGTTATCAACTCATTAAATCGAATTCATGAATCGTTACTCGCACATTCACATGAATGAAGTATTTCGCAAAGTTTGTTTTTATTCTTACAAATTATGCAAGCTGCATAGCGTTATCAATGTTTGCGTGCTATCGACATTCACCTTGAAGATTATTAGAGCGCTTCGACCACGGGTTTGGCAACATTCGAGGTTGCGGGTTAACAAACAACTAAGTTGGTACCTGTTTCTCGCCAACTATACTTCTGTTAAGACCTATACTTATACTATAATATATAACTGCATTTACTTTACTGAAACTATGATACCATACATATACTAAATACATTATGAGATATCAATGGAGTCTTTGAAAGTACTTCAAGTAAAAAAAAAAAAAATGAAGTACGTAACTAAAATATTTATATATATTCGTCTCAAAATATCTTCCGACAAAGATTTCTTCACGTTTCAATTCGCCGACGACGTAACGCATTATATACAAAACGCGCAGGAAGATCTTATTAATCTGTGCTTGGTAATCTATCGTCTGAGCCATCTTGAAGCATCAATACGGCATTGGTTTACGAGCCGCCTAGCAATGTAATAGTCGCACTCTTTAATCTTAATAGGATGGGTAAAAAGGCATATTAGTAGTTCTCTAAAAACGGACATGGGTAATGAATGGTCTTTTAAAAAATAGTAATTTTTCACTAGGCTTTAAAAATGTATACATCGCTAAAAGTAACAGCTGCGACATTGGTGACCACCAGTAGGAAAAGTCCTCCTTCTTAGCTTAATTAAATGTACTCATTTCATATGAAACATGCACTTGTCTTCGCAATGTATCCTTCTCTAATACCTAAATTGATAACAAAGAGCTAATACATATAGTCAAAATGTTATATTTCAATAACTATTCGAAATTCGAATGAATTTGCCAATTAAGCGATTGAACATTTCCGAAATAGAATGAAAACTATTTAAATTGCGTTTTCATTATTACAACGAAAATTGAAATAATATACACATATACTATACATGCTATAATCGTATTGTTTAAACCAAATGAATATAATACGTATAGGTATACGATTTAATTAAATTATCTCGTCAGTACAATCCGATCAAACGAGAGGTAATATGATTAATAAACAATATTGAATTAGTGTTATATATAAACCTTGAGAATGAAGCGAATAAATCAGCTGATTCTATTTCAATTCAAGAGCTTTGTGAAATTAATAATCTATTTTATATTTATATTTGAACCAGCTGTGCCCTGCGGTTTCACCCGCGTATAAATAATTAATAAAATATAGTAATATTCATTCATAAAAATCAGCTTAGAACCTTCCTCGATAAAATGACTATACTACAACACAAAAATAATTTTGAAATTCGAACCAGTAGTTCCTCAGATTAGCCGGATCAAACAAACATAGTCTTCAGTTTTATATCTAATATATAAAATTCTCGTGTCACAGTTTTCGTTGCCATACTCATCCGAAACGGCTTGACCGATTTTGATGAAATTTTTTGTGCTTATCCGGTATCTATGAGAATCGGCCAACATCTATTTTTCATCCCCCTAAATGTTAGGGGTAGTCCACCCCTAAATTTTTTATTTTTATTTTTTAGACAAAATTTTTAATTTCTATTTTTTTATGATACAACATACAAAAATACATACAATCCTCAATTTTCACCCTTCTACGATCAACCCTTATTTTTTAATAGCCATTTTAGTAATTTAATCATTTTTCCTCTCCGGTCGAAAACTGATCAATCGTCATTTAATTAGTTATCCCCGCCGATAGTGTTAACAAGTAGCACATAGGTGCCCAGCTTTGTGTAGCAGTACGCCGTTCCCACGACGCATGCTGACGCCATCACTTAAAATACGAACAACTAACAACTAAGATGTGTTGCGCGTCAGGAAAAGTGCAACTACCTGAAATTGAAACACCACCTGAACCATTGAACGGCTTACTTATCGGCACGGATCCAGATTCTAACGTGTTCCTGAAGTCAATTCGAAGATTCAATTCATGCTTTCAAATGACATTGTTCGGAGCAACAGAAATAGTTCGAAATACTAATGCAAATGGTCAACAATTCAATTCTACATTCAAAATCAGAGGCCAAGTTTATCATAAAATGGGCTCACTGCTGCCAATGCCAAACGAACCACATAAATTCTTACAAATCTACTTTATGGGCGGCGAGGATTTCGGAAGCGCACTTGCCAATCGCGTGAATGCACGTTGTGATTATAATAACCTTGATTCACTTTATGCCAGGCGCATCGTCAGCGAGCTAGATGCTCTTTTGAACGAGCACAACGAGTTGTTGAAAATATTCAAATCACATATGCACCAATTACAAAGCGATAATCACGCTATTAAAGGATTATTATGCGTACCGATTAATGATTAGACGTGGCCTGGACAACGTCATTTTACGATGTCGTGAGCTTTGTCAACAATTCATGGTCGACATGTACGCGAAGATTGAGAGCGAACGACTACGATACTTACGATATAATCAACAAAAGCAGCGCGCGGAAGAGTACATTCATTTCGACGCTATCAACAACAACGCCGACGTCGCCGAAATTGGTAACCATGTCAATTTCCCATCATCGTACGTAGGCAGTCCACGTCATATGCAAGAATATATACAGGATGCTCTGACTTTCGTGCGCGAATATGGACGACCATGTTTATTTTTTCACGTTCACATGTAATCCAAAATGGCCAGAGATTACATCTTTGCTACTGCCTGGCCAAAATGCAATACATCGCCATGACATTACAGCACGTGTGTTCAGACAAAAGTTGAAGTCTTTAATAAGTTTCATTACTAAATCACATGTATTTGGTCCCACACGTTGCTGGATGTATTCGGTTGAGTGGCAAAAGCGAGGATTACCTCATGCACACATTTTGGTTTGGTTCATCGACAAAATCCCTCCTGAAGAAATCGATAGTATCATTTCTGCGGAAATTCCAGATCCATCCACTGACCAACTGCTGTTTGATATTGTTACAACAAACGTGATTCATGGTCCATGTGGTACTCTTAATAGTTCATCGCCTTGCATGGCTGATGGAAAATGTACTAAAAATTTCCCTGAAGATTTTACCAATGATACGGTCACAAATGTCGACGGATACCCAATATATCGTCGAAGAAATCCTGAAAATGGCGGACAATAATTTATTAAAAATATCATCAACACAGACATTGATATTGACAATCGTTGGGTGGTGCCATATTTGCCTCTGCTGAGCAAGACATATATTGCTTATATTAATGTTGAGTTCTGCAGTTCTGTGAAGAGCATCAAATACATTTGCAAGTATGTCCATAAAGGCAGTGATATGGCTGTGTTTAGAGTGGAAAATACTAATGTGAATGCTCCTCCAGTGAATAAAAACAATGAAATAACGCTCTACCAAATTGGTCGGTACATCAGCTCCAATGAAGCTGCTTGGCGTATCTTTGGTTTTCCAATTCATGAACGGGATCCAGCAGTTGTTCAGTTAGCCATCCATCTTGAAAACGGTCAGCGCGTATTTTTCACGGACGAGACAGCGATTGATCGTGCAATAAATCCACCTAAAACTACACTCACTGCATTTTTTGAATTGTGTAATCGTGCGGATGATTTTGGTGCCTTTGCACGAACATTACTCTATTCACAAGTACCACGCTATTTCACATGGACTCAAACAAAAACATGGATGCCCCGCAAGCGAGGCTCACCAGTTGCTGCATGTCTCAATTTATTTAAATCAAACGCCTTGGGGCGATTATTTACAGTCAATCCAAGACACACGGAGTGCTTTTATCTTCGACTGTTGTTGGTTAATGTTACTGGCCCATTATCATTTCAAGATATACGTATTTGACAATTATACGTGGCATGCTCTCGAGTGGGTAAACCATCCAGTTTGTTTGTGTTAGCTAAAGATGGACTAACAAAAAATATTGTTCACGCTATAGCATTAAGAGATTGATATTGTTTAATAGTGTAACTGTCGTAATTGTTTAATTAATTATATATAATTTTAAGGAATAAATTATAATAACTTAAAAATAATGTTTGCCTTTTGTTATTTTTATATTCCCTCATCGTTCACAGCGCTCCATGCTTATTTCACGCATATACCACATTCTTACATACATACAATATACACATTCTAACATACATACATACTTACAATAAGTAAGCTATTTTTTGTCTACACTAGAAATTACTAGGAAATTATTTATATGGCAAAACAACGTTTGCCGGGTCAGCTAGTATTAGTATAGATTTATAAAAGAGACGTGACAGATCACGTATCAACAACACAAGTTATTTTAAAACAGGATTCTTTAAATGTTTTTCATTTATTTAAGTTAACAATACTTCAACTTCTTATTTAATAAATAATAAATTATTTATTATAGAAATAGAGAAATAAGTATTTATAGTTAAGCACACGCTAAACGACGTTAATAGTTAAAGTCGTGGATGGATATGAAGTGTTAATTGATTTATCACGTCGGAATTCTGACATTAAAGCTTTCTTCGACTACAATATGGTAATCTGAAGTATTATAAGGGCTATGAGTTTGTTTGTCCTCCGCGTCTTAGGCTTTAGAAAAACACCCTAGGGATATGGCGCACAAGGCAAGGTGTAGTCTTGGTTCGCCAATTAGGTTATATGACAGGAAATCTTCTTATAGTCTACAAATTTTGCCGGAAACAGTTTCATTCAATAATATCAAACGTAATTTTTTTTTTCTAAATTTGGCCTTGAAAATGATTTTCAAGGTCAACAACAATTTGCATATCGTAATCGTTATCAGCGTGTCGGAATAAATATCGATACGAAAATTCAGACCAATCGGAGATATGAGCTTTTCAGAAGTTAATTCGTGTTTATTCACAAATATTGAAGTTAATAAGTAATCCACCAATTCGTTTTCTTTTAAAAACAAACAACATACATATGTACATAGCCAAAGTGCAGTATTTTAGCTTTATTAAATAAAATATATTAACTATAAACTCTGTCCAACTCCACATGGCTTCATTTAAAGTTTTTTAGGAAATACTTTGTTGAAACTGTAATTTTGAACTCGCGCCAAGAAATTGCCGTAACCACCCAGCGACTATCATTCAGCGTGATTGCATCGCACTGCACGCCCTTCGCCATTTTTCTTATGTTCTTTCAAATATCTTTTATATTTTATGACTCTAATCGTCCAAATAATAAAATTGAAATCTTATAACAAAAGTTTATCGAAAAAAATGGGTAATAAGTTTAACGTTTAATTAAAAAAAACTAACTATTAATAAAATACATAAAAACAAAACATATTAAAGATGTATTTGACCCGTAACAATAAACAAATTTATAATGTACAATAGTAGGTAGGTATTATTGAAAAAACATACTTGTAAATAAATAAATAAAGTCATTTAGCACGTTTGGAAATTATAAAACTAAATACAGAACACTTTAACTTTTACCTTAAACAAACAATAATTGCAATGGTGACTTTTTCAAAACAAGCCGCTTTTTTCCTAAATGTCAATGATTTCAATTACTTTCGGCTTTTTTTTATCATACGCATTCTTTTAATAAAATACATATTATAAATTAAATTCGTTTTAAAACCATTCTACGTTCAATTCCAAATTTAAAATCGTCTTGCTCCTACGAAAGCAAAACTAAAACCATTTCAGAATTTGTATTACGAAAGCAAGAGTATAAAAATATGAGAAATAAATCAATCTGAGAAGTTTATTTTATTTAGACGAGTTATTAATGTTGTTTGTTTTAGTTAGTACGAAGCTCGTCCTTCCATTAGGGAAGCATCAACAGTACTTATTGTGAAGCGTAAACTGTGAAGCAGTCGCTATAACAATAAGCTACATCTTTCAAATAAATCAAACTGAATCACATTCTTAATGTTATTGTAGTTAGACGCGTTAAGTCAACGGAAACGTACCAATAATTTGTTTATTTATAACAATTTTATACTCACTGGCAATTTATATGAATAAACTAATAATATAGAAATGTTTTACACTTTTTATAGTTCACCTTTATAAATTTAGTACAAATTACATAAAAAAAACTCCGACAACTGTGCTGTGTACTAAAATAGCACGTAATGACCTACATATGCGCGGGCGCAACAATGTTAACGACCGCAAGTGTAAACAGCAAAAAAGACATTAACTTGTCTCATTCATTTCTATTGGTAAACGAATTTAAGTGAATATACTATAAGTCAATGATTACACTTTATGTAAAATAATTAGGCGACAAAGTAAAAATTATCTTAATTTAACTAGTACATTGTTAACACTTTTACATCGTCATGTTACAGAACTAAATAGAACGTAAATACACCAATAGTTAAACTGTTTTTTTTTTTATATGAATGATTGTTTTCATCCACCAGCACGAGATAATAATAAATTATAAAAATATAAAATTTTTATATCATTAATATTTTGTACTAAATTGAAAGAAATAATAATATATGAGAATTTCGCATTCATGTTCCTAATACAATACACCCTACATTACAAAAAAGATTATTCAAATACTTTACAAAGAGCTTTGATAAAAAACACTGTAGATGTCGATGGGGTACGATCTGCCCCCGGGAATAAAAACCGCTGCGTTGCTACCGTAGACGAAAATTATATATTCGTCGTCTTTCAAATAGATTCTAAAAGGTATCGAAATGTGTAACTTGTCAAACGTGTGCGAGGGTTATAAAGACCTTCAGGCGATGTGCATAAATAAATCTGTTCCTCAGTATATAGTACCTACAGACAGCAAAATAAAAGTAGAGATATACCGGTGCTCGCAACTTCAAATAAATGAAATAATTTGTATAATAAACAAATTTATTTTATCTATTGTGATATTTTTGCGGCATTATTTTTCTATTGTTCTATCAACATTTTAAGAAAACACATTTATTACTCGAAGCGAAGAAAGAAAAAAAAAAAAGTTAAGATAGTTTAATAGAATAAAAAAACGTTCATTATAAATAGCAAAAAAATATCAAAGGCGGCTAAATAATTAAGGATTTCTAATTTACTAATTAAGGATTTATAATTTAATTTAATTTACGATATTACAAAACCTATTATCCAGTAATACCTACTTTTTTATTGCATAGGAAGGCGGACGAGCATATGGGCCACCTGATGGTAAGTAGTCACCAACGCCCATAGACGTTGGCATTGTAAGAGATGTTACCATCGCTTACTACGCCAATGCGCCACCAACCTTATGAACTAAGATGTTATATCCCTTGTGCCTGTAATAACACTGGCTCACTCACCCTTCATACCGGAACACAACAATACCAAGTACTGCTGTTTTGCGGTAGAATATCTGATGAGTGGGTGGTACCTACCCAGACGAGCTCGCACAAAGCCCTCTCACCAAGTAAATCAGAGTATATACCTAAGATTTATTATTACATAGTCGTTTACATACTACGATAAGATCTTGCAAAAATAAATGTACAGTTATAATAAACGATAAATAAAAAACACGGCAAATGGAAAAAACATTTTAGGCAACATATTTGTATATGATAAAATTTCCACAAGTGCGGGTCAAAAACTACTGCTATATTTTCTAAAAGTTACTCAATTTATAGCGACAGCGAAACAAACAAACAATGTAAATATTGGATGAATCCTCAGAAAGAGTTTGCTTCTCAATATGTTAACTGTCCAGTGTTGAGGGGAAAATTTTGGAGCAAAGGCCCTTTGAAAGACCGGAACGTCCCTCCGGATATAGCACAATATGTATTATCATAATAATGAGAGGCCTTTTTGACCCATTCTTACGCTAACCGATGGGATTGTACGACGTAATAACAAAGCAGCGTTGACAGTGTTTTATTTAGAAATAGCAAACCTAATAATTCTGATATTACACATAAATATAAACTGAATAGAATTACAATAAAACTTTATAAGGATTTGTTTAGTTCAGAAATATAATAAATGTACAAATATAATGTTAAATATGTATTACAATAAAACAAAAGTCAAAGAATGGATCGCGGTGCTTCAATTAAATCAAAATATAACATCAGTATTATAATATAGACTATAAAACAAAACAAAATAAAGATTTTATTATAAGAAAAGATTAAGACCCGCATAGTATTATGCCACTTTTCTTGGAGATAATCTTAGAAATTCCTTCTACTGGAAGTATATCAGAGTAATTATTTATCTACAGACCACTTGTTTGTGTTTTGTTTTATTTTGAACCTTAAGCTCTAAGACAAAAGGGTGATATAATCATAAAGCGTAAGTATTACGCATACTCGTACTATAAGTTCATGGAACTCGAAGTGTTACAAGCTATTTGTTGACATAAATACTTTTTCTAAATATGTTGTTAAATACTTGCAATACTTCGTTGACGGTACAGTGTTGATAGGCGTTTTTCGTAAAGCCAAACATAGTTTTAAGTTTGTATTACTTTTATTTTTAATTTAAGTCAAATTGTAATAAAACACTACTCATATCAAACAGGAATCGTTTTAAAACTGAAATATGATAACAAATGTTTGTCTAAATACAAGTCACAAGTGTCTAAAAAAATATAAAAGAGAAGTTTAAATAATTCATGAAATGAATTAAATGTTGTCAAAAAAGCCATCGTTTTGTATCCAATTAAAAATAGTCGGACATCAAAACAAGCAAATCAAGTTGCAGCCATTGTACTCATTAAGAAAATAAAAATTGGAGAATCGACTGCTTTTTGTTTTGTCGGGACATTTTTAAATTACTCGAAGCGTTCTTAATTGGTTGATTAAGGAAAAAGCTTTAGTAGAAAGTACGAATGGTAGTTGCAATGCTTGGAAATGTAGGAATAAAGACATTGGTTTCAACACAGAAATTTGTTTAATCATAAAAATATTTAAGAAGTGAAAAATTAAATGCTATTCTGTGGAGGTAATATAATATGAAACAGTTAACTGATTAAGTAAACAATGCAATATTATAACTAACTGTCTAGTAGCTCCATAGTGATATAAACTACATAAAATATTCAGCGAATCGAATTAGTTGAATTAATCGAATTATAATTAATCAAATTAATCTTTTCTCGTACAAATGTAATTAAATATAATATTTATAAAAGCTACGGAACCGTTTACCTATTAACATCATCCTCACACTTGGCTAAATATATTCTTAATAAATAACTTATTTGTATAAGAAACATAAAAGTTATAATTCTATACATTGTATCACATAACTTAAGAAACATAACGTTGAATTCGCTGCACGTTTGTAGTTATAAATTAATAATAAACGGCAGTCCAAATGTATCGATCTCGTAAAGTACACTTCCTACATAACGTTGGGACATCAGAGGGCTTATTTTAGGCACTTTATGTGAAGAGAGCCAGTCTGTGACATTAGATACGACAAGTTGCGACACTTGTATTGCAGACAACAAGCCATTTAGAAAACACGACTTTAATAACATGTTCTTAGAGTTGAATATTAAATGCACTGATGACATACTGAAATTTATGTAAAAATACACTCATTTAATACATGAATACTGGGGCATTTGATATTATCGATTATATTAATAACGGTTTTAAATCCATAAACTTAATTATTATTAGAAGACACTTAATACAGATAAAAAATACAAAGCATCATTCCAAAGCTTTGAATTCAAACATATTTGCTTACAATATATATTGCCTAAATGACACTAGACACCAATCATATGGCGTCAACACCTTAAAAATCAAAATAGTGTTTATTCAAGCAGGCTGTTACAAGCGCCCTATTATATAAAATGGAAAACTATCTAGCAAAGCTTTCCTAGATAGTTTGGTTCGGAATGTAATTTCTACCGAAAGGAACAGGCAAAAAACTTTAGTGTTAATCATTTTCAAATGATTTCCAACATCGTTTTCTATGTGATCTGAACGAAAAAGCGAGGAGTATTTACTTAAAACATAATTAATTTGACATTTAGAATAAAATAAAACCTTGTACACACTTTCATTACTTTACCTTCAATATTTGTGTCAAACAGCCTTGTCCAAAAATATTTTAAATGTTTATCTCGTTTATTACCTGAAACAACAAAAAAACGTAAATTAATTAATATTAAGATAATTCTGATTAGGTTACGTGAGTTTATTTGCCGAGTATGTCGTTATATGGGCGGTGTAAACGTATTTTCTCGGACCCGCCGCATATTTCCACCAATGGAAAGGACAGGTTGCTCTCAACAATTTGTCAGTATTTTTTTTTTTAATATTCATTTTACAGTTTAAAGGATGAATGGGCCAATATAATTACAGTGAGACAAATAATAATTTCATTCAATTTGAAGAAGAACCGGTTGTAGCTTTAGAGTAGAGTTTAATAGAACAATAACACGAAAGTGTATATGAGCGGAATTGAATAACAAATATTATTAGTGATTTAGTCTTGAGTTTTGATTTTTCTACTTTTGACAAGCCTCTGTAAAGGATTTGAGCGGTAGTTTTAACCCGATACAACATTCATAATAAAAACATTCAAAAAGTTTGCTAATAAATAATACTATAAAAATCCACGTCGTTCGATGTACTATAAAATTCCACTTGCTAATAATATCATCTAGTCTATGGTAAAGCCTACTATTTATATGTAACACGTTTGTCCGACGATCTTTGCTGTTGCTTTGTTTTATTTAAACTCAGACATTTCGTCTTTAACGTGAATCCTTTTGAGTCCCAAGAGACTGACTCTCAACAGGTAACTTCCCTAAAATTATTACGGTCAAAGCAATTTGGGTAATGCAGACTTATCATACTAATATCTTGCTCGAGGGAAGCGAAAATCTAATTTCTATTGTTGAAGAAAATTTTATTTTCTTTATATACTTTTCAAGTACTTTCACTCAATTAATTTAACCGTAAATAAAACGTTAGCTAGAATATTAAGCAGTATATTAATTCGAACACAAATACTAAGCGAAATAATAATATTATATTTTTTTTTATAAAAAAACAACTATCAATGTATAAAATCAGTAAAAATAATTAGTTTTAAATTAGTAACTATATTGAAGAGGTCATTCAGAGGTGAAACTAACGCAATTTATACGTAATGATGCAATTTCATCATTTCATTAAATATCAATACACGATATTTCTTAACCGATAGAAGTAATGTAATTATTTATGTGTAAATAAATCCAGTAATCGGTCGTAAGGGACGAATAGACATCAATAAATAAGTAAAGATAAACTTTGTTTGCGAATATAACAAAGGTATTTTAACATAACCGAGGCAGTAATAATATAATATAGATAATAAAAATCATTACATTGTATGTAATGATGTTTATTATAAAAATGTTGGCGTTATTAATATTTATCACACTATAGAAAGATATTACATTTGTTTTTTATTATTCTGGTTAAAGTAGTCAGAAAGAAAATAATTTGAAATTGCAAATTTTGTTTACGTATATACAAATAAAAATAACTTGTGTGCGATTCAATTATTATTTTGGGTTATTTTATTTTACATACCTATTACGTGTGGCGGAATCTAAAAAATAGATGTCATTAGATATTTATTATATTATTTATTTTTATTTTATTATTCGTTTTTATACAAATGTAAGTTACAAAAGAAACGGTGATTACTACGTAAAGAAATAAAAATGTATACACAGACCCAAAATCATACATACGTTTGTCGTGATTTTTTCCTCACTTCGTGTCTATTTTTTTCTTTGTCGAATATTACACAAGAAAATGACGAAACAAAACTTGGTAAGGCGTAACAGCGGCGATCAAGCGTGAAACGTTGTTCGGGAGATTTATCTTCGATCAAACTAACGTATGGTAGGAACTTGATTCTAAGGAAAACAGTTTATTTATAATTCTTTTAATAGGGCAAGTGTATTGAGTGTATATATATCCTTATTATTATTAATGTATATATTCCCTTTCGATATGATTTTGATAGCCTTTAAGCATCATTTTGTTTTTTATTACTTTCGCATATGTCTATAGTATAACATATAAGTTGTATGAACAAAGTCGCTATCCGCGTCTGATCTGTTTGTCGGCTAAGTTCTAAAGTATGCACGGGAAATTCGATGCGGGTTTTACTTTCATTTAAAGAATTCCTTCAGAAAAGCCTTAAATTGGGAAGATATTTTTATTAATCTGTGACGTAAAAAAAGGAAACGGTAATTTTACTTACATACGATAAAATAAATATCACATTAATATGAAATATTTTGTGTTAATAAAAATAAAATTTCACAATTTGTAATTTGAACGAGTAATTTATCGATAGTGTAATATATTTGTATAAGAGCGTGGACGTGGAAAGTGCGGTTAAAGTTATTAACGGAACACGGACTGGTCCCTTATTCCGATACTGATTATATCATAATAATTTTATGGCATTATAAAAAGAACGTCAAGCTGTGGAACCCAATTTATTTTTCTCATATTAAGTCGGGGCTGATAACCAATATATAATACATAGAATATACGCATACAAGATATAGAAATATATTTTACAAAGTATGCAACATATAAAGGTATGTCATATATCATATAGTCTATGTCCATCGGCAATAAAATGTCATCATTAGAAAGTTTCTTGTTAAATAATGATGTTGATCGCTGATGGAGAGTTTATGCGTAACTTCAAACAAAATGTAACTTAATCTCTTTGTAATGTAAGTATTATTCAATTCATGATATAATTAATTGCCTTAATAGTTTTGTTTCTAGAAGTTTCGAAGAATAGTTATTGGGTTTTTGTCTCGGAATACGTAGTTTGACAATCTTATTATAAGATAATGATGGAATAGAGTACAGCTGTGCGCAAGTACTCAATAATATTTCTCCTGCGCAGTTGGCTAATCTTTGAAGTTGGCCGCCGTGGCCGAAATACAGGCGACATTATTATTATTAAGTAACCAATGAGTATCATATGCAACTAAAGGTAAAAGTGATTAACCTTATCACATTAACAAACACAAACATTTCAACATTTATTTATAAACATTGATAAATACGGATCAAGTAGCAAATCACGAACTTGAAGGTAATAACAAATGACCTGTGAATTAAACACCTTTAAACATTAATTAAAAGACAATTATCTCTACTTTAATAATAACTTGTATATTGCTTGACGACAGAGATACGATTCATACGAAAATAGACTTATTTAATATATACATTATAGTTCAATTTACCTTGATATATATCTTTAAAATAACAACTTGTAGTTTATCTTTATTACAGTGATACATTTGTGGAAGAAAAATATTTTGTAATAATTGTCGATCTGATATTTATAAAGAAACTGCATAACTCTGAGCACATTAAATATACCTACTTCACTAATTCTCAATTTAACTCCAAACATCACGTGACCCTATGAGTTAACATGTCCTGTTCTTATTTAAAATCTTACTTTGACCTAAAAGCGTAAAACTTTATACTCAAATACTTTTATTATTGTATGGCAATGGATCCTTTCTTGTTTACAGTATGAAAAAAGTCACGAATAGTTCTGTTATTTACTATAACTCGTGTTCCTTTACCCTTTTCGTCCCATCTTCCGAGTATCAAAGACAAGTGACGTCCGATTAATGTCCCCGACGGCTACCGAATTCGGAGCCCGCATCGCTTGGGGTCGCCGACCTTTGTATGCCGTGTGCACACCATCTTAAATATCGGCGACGATTCGATACACTCCGTGGAACATGGATTAGGATAGCGTGATCAATACACATAGTTTGTTACTATTAGTTGGGCTACTTCAGTCTATAAATACGCGTATCCGACACTTTATACACGAACAAACGCGAATGTGTTTATATCATCAATGATGTGAACATTGACTTGGAAATACGTGTTTTTGAATAAGGAAGATCAGATATGATAAGTAATAATTAAGTCATTATATTTTTTTTATATTTAAGGACTGCAGATAATAAATTAATATTGATAGTACATAATTTTTAACTGTTTTCAGATGTCCAATATTTTAAAATAATGATGTATTAATTCTATTTATTTCGACAGCAAATGTTTTGATTTAATTTCAAAAATAGTTGTTATATAAATAAATGATAATTAATTTATTTTTATGTGTGTATGTCTCGCTTAAAACTCGGTGTGTCTACAACTATTTACGAAATAGAAATACTTATAACGGTGTGACATAAGAAGGTCGTTATTCGCATTTCTAGACGTGCTTTTTATAGAAATGAATTCCGAAACTATTGTGACATTTGACAAAAAGACCAATTCGTTTCAAGATTTAGATGGAATGTCATTTACTTTCTGCCTTTTATATTAAAATAAATACGTGTCGTTCTTGGCTCCAATTTTTGAAATGATAAATAAACAAATTTAACTGAAAATAAACTTATATAAGTTTTCAATATAAACGCTTGTTTTATATATTTTTTAGCTGATTTCAAAAATGGAAGAGGTTCTGAATTTGTATTTAAAAAAATCGAACTACCTAATGGTTAGATCGATTTTGATGATTTTTCTGTATTTATGCGGATACTCAGGTGGTTTTCATTGAATCCGGAGCAGGATTGGAGGAATTATCGGATTCCAAGATATTTTCAACAAGAAAAAACCGTACGAAATCGAGTGCGGCATTGACAGCTAGGAATATACCTATGTTTTATGCATTATAGATTATTTTGTTTATGAACCTATGAATTGATATTCATCTCAATGTCATTGTTGAATTTTGAATTACATATAAAATATAAAAACATATTCACGTTAATTTTGAAATCAGTTTTTAAAGATATTTTTTTTATATTCGTTATGTATGTACCTATGTATCATTATAGATTCACGTATATTCTAAAAACACCTACTTAATTGATTCCTTTGATTACAATGTAATATCACTGATATTTCGAGAAGGTTTAGTATTAATTAAATCTTTATTATCTGTAATCGACGATTGACTTATTTTCATACACATTATGCTAATAAAGGAAATCACGTCGCATAAAACTAAATGGACAGGATGTATGCTATCGCACGAAGCTACTCCAAATGACACGGTTATAAATAAAAACAGGCAAGCAACATAAAATCGTCAAATTTACCCAAACATTCTATCGTAGCCTAGTATTTAAAATTCAATGAAGCACTAAATATTAACGAAAAAAAAACTCCGCTTAAAAGACAGGCAAAAAACGCTAAGCGCGAATTTAAATTCCCAAAACGTTTTGAGAGATTGAAGAGGCTTTTATGGAAATGGACTGCGTGCATCAAGCGATAGGCGCACGCCCTGCCGTATTACACTACCGATTTAAATATTAACGCCTCCACCCACAATTTAGATACACCTGCCGTGCGATTTATTCGTGCCGTATAGCACGCACCAGCTATTCTCGGTATGCAAATTCTTGTTAAACAGATTTCAACTATGCAATTTAAAGATATACTCGTACTTTAACTTTATCGGCACAATTACTTTAAGATATGTATAATAAAAAAAAAACAATTAAGTTCACAATTAATCGAAAAAAAAACATATTCTCTATTTAAAATTTTAAAATATATATTAAAAAGTCGAACTAGTTAAGCCGATTGTAGCCCCTTAAAGCAATGAATATTTTTGTTCAACTGTTTTGAAGCGACTCATGTTCTTAGTCTTTTACAATATGAAAACAAAATTAATGTAGTTAGCCATATTATGCTAAATAGCATTATTTCACGAATGCCATTTACATATGAACATACGTTTAACGAAATCGAATTATTAAACGATAGCATTCGATGTCGAAATGTTCGAGCTAAATTCAATTAAAATGAAAGTGTACTCATGTTACATGACGCCATTAGTATGCACAATTTTTCACCAGCCCCGTCAATGGATGTATAAATTATTTATGAGAAGCAAACTGATATTATTGGAGCATTTACATTTGTTACGTAAATTAATATAAACGAAATTTATTGAGAAATAAAACATAAAAGTGGAGAAAGCTAAATAAAATTATTTATTAAGAGTCGATAAGAAATGTATCATGCGTCTTCAAACGTTATCATCATCAAATAAAAGTATATTGATAAAACTATATATTTTTATAGTGGTTTACTAATTCTGTTATAAAAATACAACAAATCACCAGCAAATCCGCTTAGTTTCCAATACCATTATATATTAAAATATGCGCTTTCCCCGTATGGAAATCATAGGCATTGGCGCCATGTTTGATTTAGAATGGTGACTTCCGAAGGGATAGGAGTATAAATTAAGGATATCTGCTGCGGAAGGCTCGCTATTGAAACTTCGATCGCAATAGCAATAAATTTAGATTGTATTAGCAGTTGAAAATTATAATCTACAGCCTGATCTTGGCAAGGAATTGCGTTAGTTGGATTATATACAGGTTGATTTAAATAGTGTTGTTATTGTTATGTCTGGGAATTCGTCTATAATTTAAATTTCAGGTATGATTCTTTATTGAAAGCACTAGAAGTGTGTAGGTGTAAAATTCGTTCTCAATAAGTTTATTAAAATAATCTTATTGTATTATGATCCTCACCTGCATACGACTTATACTTTTGAACGGAAAATTCTTAATTACTTACATATTTATTATGTTAGTAATTAACAAACATAATAAATATGTAAGCAAGTTAATTAAATTACGGGTATGTTTGTTTTACGCAGCAACGGCATAATGAATTGGCTTGATAGTGAATTGGCCGCAGAATGACATAGACTTTTATTTATTCTGAAAAAATGGATGCTTTAGTCGCTTAAAAACTATTTGATTATAAAAACACACCCAATACTTTTAAATAGAAATTTAAATAAAACTTATAAAGTTTATAATGTATTTGTTTAATAAATCGCCAATTATGTTTTCATTCATTTTGTATTATATCTATATAAATAAAATGATAGAGGTCTGCAGTTGTGCGCGCATCACATCACAAAAACTACTGAATAGATTTCAAGGAAATTTTCTAAATTTTATTTCGTAGACACTTGGCCCTTATCAAAACAAAAAATGATTGCGATATCTTCATTTAATAAAAAGTTATTAAAGTTTCAAGAAAAAACGATTTGTATATGCACTGCGTGTTCATTGATGTTTAAACAAAGTATATTTTTGCTTGCGATCTTTTTGATGTTTTTTCCTTCGTACATAAGAAAACTTTGTTAGTATGTATATCAAGCAACGTGGACGAAGTCGCGGTTATCAGCTAGTTGTAAATATAACCAGAGTGGTATGTTGGCTATATTGTAACTGTCAATTATACCTACATAGTTGAGCTCATAATCGATTCTCCGTCGACGACGTTCAAGATAATAAGGATTATTCGACACCCAATTAATATGCACACCGTGGTAATACAATGGTCGTACAATGATAGCTATGTCTGGAAGAGCTTTATACAAAATTACCTTGATAGCTTTTACACATTTTCAGGCCATATTTAGTATTATCTACGTAGAATAAACATAAAAGTATCCCAACGTAGGACTTGATATTAGGAGGATTCATAGTATCAAGTCCTAAGTTCAATAATTTGATATTACTGAAGTCGACGTTTTCTTTTATATCATTATGTACTTACACATCTAATGACTGCATGATATAAAACTGTAATATATACTTGGTGGTAGAGCTTTGTGCAAGCTCGTCTGGGTAGGTACCACCCACCCATCAGATATTCTACCGCAAAACAGCAGTACTTGGTATTGTTGTGTTTCGGTTTGAAGGGTGAGTGAGCCAGTGTAATTACAGGCACAAGGGACAAATCATCTTAGTTTCCGAGGTTGGTGGCGCATTGGCGATGTAAGCGATGGTTAACATTTCTTGCAAAGCTATTGTCTATGGGCGTTGGTGACCACTTACCATCAGGTGGCCCAAATGCTCGTCCGCTTACCTATACAATAAAAAAAATTGCAAATATATAGTATAGACCAGAATATATTTGTTTGACAAATCTAAGTTATTTACATATAAGCTGGATAATATTTTATGTTATCATTAAATAACAACTATATTCAAAAATTTTAATCCCTACAGAGTAATAGCTAATCAAAACATAGTCATTTATACTTGAATTAGTATCTGTCAGTCAAATTACAGCCAATTTTAACGGTTAATTTGCACCAGAAGCCCCAATACAAATATGTCAATACGAGTACATTACATACAAACATTGTTCTAGCATTAATACAATGATATCAAAACAATTGAGAAAAGTTTGAAGGCTTGTCACTGATTCGGAAATTAACAACATTAATATTCTTGTAAAACTTACTAACTAGAACAGAAACATGTAGGTTCAAATAAAGAAAGTTCATGTGGAGTTCGTGACGTGCTCTCGATAATAAGTAAAGATGAAAGAGATTCGTATGCTCGGGGAATTCAAGCGAGCATGTATTCAATTCTTTATAATTGTTTAGCTTGTTATTGTTGACTGTTGGCCCACAAACATTTCCAACATTATAAATAATTACAATAGAAGAACAACTTTATAAAATTTCGAGGACGGTATTGTTATAGTTCACTGGATATAAACATTTTAGGCTATTTTATTTTCAGTAACAAAAAAATAATATGGTTACGTAATGAATTTATTTTAACACAAACTTAAATGTAAAATATAAAAACTCTTTGGTGTTAGTATAAAGGTAATAGAAAAAGAAATCAAATACCTCGCACTAATAAATTGTAACGTAACAAAGCAACAGGGAAACGGAATGATAATATCAATTTGCAAAATATGAACCCATGATTTAATAATCAAAATCACTGCAGCATTCAAACTGCAATTTCGTTACGGGGGGCAGATATTGGATTTCTCTGTGGAATGTGTTTGGGAATACTCGAGGGATATAATACGGCAAACCGAATCAACTTTCCGCCCGTATCCATTGTAAAGCGGAGTCAGCGTTGCGTTTTAGCTTTATTTCAATCATCTCATAAGTGGATGAGTTATATATTGCTCTCGAATATTTCAAAATACATGTATTTTAAACTTGGGTTATTACTTATATCATTCGCTCCAACAGATCCTTACTAATGAATAAACTTATATTTTTGAGAATAATTCACAAAGGAACTAGTAATACAATTGATACAAAACTTTTATATTATTATAGTTTACAATTAGAGGACGTATAAAGGCTGTATGTCATGTGTATTATATTTATTTATCACATAGTATACATTCTAGTCAAAATGATACATTCAATTAAAGCGTTGGCGTACTCGTATATTATCGTTTCAACTTGTAAGGAGATATTTTACGTTGCTTAAAAAACGCC
Source organism: Nymphalis c-album (assembly GCA_963151315.1). Lineage (NCBI taxonomy): Eukaryota > Metazoa > Arthropoda > Insecta > Lepidoptera > Nymphalidae > Nymphalis > Nymphalis c-album. The sequence continues at coordinate 4,490,422 of OY720601.1, forward strand.
ATAAGAAAGAGAGACATGGTGCGTGCGGTAAAATATTAGCCCAGGCCAAGCGGAAAGATCGCTTGGCACGATAAAAATTGTTTTATAATATTTTCGCATAGCTAATAAATATAAGTATCACGGGTAAAAATAAAGTAGTAAAGTGCAACACGGAACTTTTGCTAAACATGAAAATGAATAAAAAAAAAACATACTGCTGTATTTTTTTGCTGGGCTAAAATCTCTTCTTTACGAGAAGATTGGGAGTCTATACATCACGACAACTCAATATGAGAATAATAATAATAATAAGAATAAAGAAGATAATAATATATATAATATGTATTTGTAAAACTATTATGTACCGTCCGTTAAAAGATATTGATCCAGATCATATAACTTCAACGCTTAATTTAGTAAATTGGCAAGCCATTTCCGGAATCAAAGATATCAATGATATGGTGGATGAGTTTACTGGGTGCTTGCAATGGGTATTCGATGTGCTCGCTCCAAAAAAGATTATTTGCATTAAGGAAACACATTACCCTTGGATTACTTATAATGTAAAATTGTTGATGACCAGGAGGGATGAAGCCCAGGCTCGTGCTAGGAGGTCAAAGTTAGTATCGCAAATTAGTTATTATAAGGATCTAAAGCTACAGGTAGTACAAGCAATACACAGAGAGAAATCGGCATATTTTAATTTGCACATAAATGCAAATATTAAAAACTCAAGCGTGCTCTGGAATAATTTGAAAAATACATTAATATAAAACAGAAACATAACCATGTTATACCACAAAACCTTAATGATCCCAAACTGATAAACACTTACTTTCTTAATGTACCCGGTAGCAACTACATTTCACAATCTCTCAATGATTATTATGAATCGCACAATCATGGTACTGCAGTTTTCACGTTATCGCCTTCTAATGAAATTGAAGTACAAAAAATACTGCGCTCACTAAAATCTAACGCTATTGGTGTTGACGGCATTTCGTTGGATATGATTTTGTTGACGCTGTCAAGTACATTATCAGTGGTTACTAGAATTGTGAACACGTCCATTATGACCAATATATTTCCTACCCAATGGCAGACCGCACTAGTGAGACCCATTCCCAAAAAAGACAATATAAGTGAACTAAAGGATTTACGCCCCATAAGCATATTACCTTGCATATCAAAGATTTTAGAAAAGATTGTTTGTAACCAACTGTCAGCGTATTTAGAATCTAACAATATTCTACCATCTCTGCAGTCAGGGTTTCGTAAGCATCATAGCACCACGACTGCTTTATTAGATGTAATAGATAACATTTTATGCGCTCAAGACGTAGGTGAGATTACAATTCTTATATTATTGGACTTTTCTCGGGCCTTTGATACAATAAATAGATCATTATTTTTAGCAAAATTAAAATATTACGGATTCACCATTGATACAATAAAGTGGTTTACAAGTTATCTAGCTCATCGGAAGCAAATTGTGGAGGTGCTGAATGATAATGGCTCAAGAGCTATTTCCGACTGTTGCCCCGTTAACAGAGGCGTTCCTCAAGGTTCCATACTAGGGCCAATTATCTTCGCACTATATTGTGCCGATATAGTTAATAGTATTAAATATTGCAAATACCACATTTATGCTGATGATATACAGATGTATATATCATTTAAGCCTGCGGAATTACATTTAGCTATTCTAAAATTAAATGAGGATCTAAACCGTATATCGGAATGGTCAGACTCACATAACCTAATACTAAATCCAACCAAAACTAAATACATTATACTAGGAACAAAAAAACAAATTAACCGAATCAGACATTTAAATCCACACATACAGATCAATGGTGAACAAATTCAACGCGTCACAGAGGCACGAAACTTAGGTTTATTGTTTGATGAGAATTTACGATTTGAGAAGCATGTGGTTAATACAGCGCGTAACTGCTTCTATAGGCTTAAAGTATTATACAAAATAAGAGATGTACTTAGTGTGGACATGCGAATTAAGCTATGCGATTCTTTAGTGCTGTCTAAATTTAACTATGCTGATGTTGTTATTGGGCCAAGACTACTTGCACGAACAAAGAATATTATTCAGCGTGTACAAAATGCCTGTGTCAGGTATTGCTTTAAAATACCGCCCCGCACTCACGTAACCCCTTTCCTTAATGACGCACGAATGATCAGGATGGAATATCGCAGACAACTACATCTTGCAACCTTACTTTTTGGCATTGTTCAACATAAAGCCCCTATATATCTTTACAATAAATTGATCTGGTTAAAAGAAACAAATAAACTGTATCCTACAAGAGCGTCATCGTATATGCTAAGTGTGCCACCACATCGAACAGCAAACTTTCGTGGTAGTTTTCGATATGCAGCGACGAAGTGTTGGAATAACTTACCACCTCCCCTTTTGATATTAAAAACCTTGTACACGTTTCGCATTAAATACAAGTTATATTTATATAATTTACAACTACAATCGTCATAAATGGGTATTTTTCCTTTTTTTTTTTTTCTCTACTTTTACTACTCGCCATTTCGTGCTATTAATGCTATATTTTGTGTATATTATATTAAAAATATTATTTTATTATTGTTGCAGTTTGTTTTGCATTTACTTTTGAAACTTTGCATTTATTTATTACAATTTAATTACTAATAACATAATATTTGTAACGATAAGTATGTATCGCATATATATATATATATATATATTGTATTATTATTATTTTATATAACTAATTTATAATTATCACTTTGTTACGGCCCGTCACAGCCACAAGGGTACCATTGAAAATCAGCGTTGGGTTCTAACCCAACATAAAAGCTGAATGGTATACCTCTTCAGGACACATCACGGTTGCAGACATTATATGATAAGATTGTGTTTGTGTATGTTTATAAATTTGTTGCTTTTTTTGTAATTATTCTATATAAGGTTTTTTTTTTTTTTTGTTGTTTTCTTAGTCATAAGTTAATGTTTAATTTCTTGTTGTTTTTATTTTTGGTTATGTTTGCAATGTATGTTTGTCCTGAATAAATGTGTGTTCTTATTTGAAATTTCTATGAACTCATGCATGTTTCTTCGCGTTACCTTCTTTCAGCGCTGAGCACGGAGTAAATACACATAAATTACAAACGAGGCACATTAAACTCTGTCCTGCTTACCTCTTGTATCTACAATCTTCGGCTAATATCTCGGATTTCTAACTACACTAATATAACAGAACACCGTGTAATTATAATTATACCAGCTGAGATTACATACAGTTAAGCTCAAACACGGAAGCCTACAAGGCTATGGAATATAACCGTCACTAGCCAGTTCACATTTAATCGGCTTATGTATTCTATATTATTGATCGTCCATTAACATACTACAGATTTATATTAATATACTTAATATTAATAGATTTCATTTCGACCCTTTGTGCAATTTCAATTAGTACAGTTAATTCATATTACAAACAACGTAGTTAAAGTGCGTGGAGCAATGTTTATTAAATCTGCCGTAATATGAGGGTGACCAGACAATTAGGGTTGTCCAGGGAATATAGCTGTCAATCAGTTCCGTAGTAGTTATGTGATATGGGACGTAAGTTCATTTACGTTTGGGACTTAGTACTACAAATAACGATATAAATGTATCGTTTCATCGAATTGAGTGTTGCCATTTTTTATTTATATAATTGCTTGAATTTTTAGCAATATACGATTAATACGATGACATTGAGCTCTATTTACATTTGTTTTATCGTCGTAATCGTAGTAAAATGGCGTATCTTGTTAATTTTGAAATTAGTTAATTGTCATAATTCCTTAACGAATTTTCGTACTGTATTCTGTCATTTAAATTAGTTTATGTTTTTTTAATTAGATTTATATTAAGTAGTATTATTTTTAGAATAATTTTATTTTCTTTAAACACGTTAAGAATAGTTTTAAACCGACTTCAAAAAAAGGAGGAGGTTATCAATTCGTCTGTATGTTTTTTTTGTTTTTTTTTTTTTATAAATGAAGATTTAAAAAAGGAATTGTTCCTTTTTCAATTAACAAAAAATGGTCCGATGATTTTCTATTTTAGATTGTACATCAATAGAAAATAATCATTTTTAAAAACAAATAACACCAAAGTTAGTAAAATTTTCGTTATTTTATTTGAACTGGTTATTATTAAGTAATTTATTACATCGTTAATTATTCTATAACTTAGCTTAACAGCGCTGGTGTCATCAATTAAGTCACAACCGATAAAAATAAACGTAATAAAACTTGTCTAGCCTTCGGTGTTCGGAAATCTAATACTGAAATGTACGAACGAGATCGTCGAAGCGCTGTGATAGCGCTGCAAACTTGTTTATCGTTTAGGATCGTTATGTACGGACACGCTACAGCGCTGCACTTGTAGAAATTTAGTTCGACTGCAGAGGTTTCTATAATAAACTAAACTTTAAGTTACGGGCGTTTACTGTGAATGGTGGGGTAGTTCTGATCGGCTTTGCAGCCTTCGAGTAAAATGCATTGCTTTTATTGCCTGCATCTTTTTGAAACGCATCTCTATTTTACAAACTGGTTATACGTCGCAGAGGATTTATCACAATGCGGTTTTCTTTGTAATTTAAAAACAATTTACCTTTTAAAATTACAGAGATAATAAAATAGAATGAATTAAAACAATTATCTATGCATAAGAATAGAGTTTTAACGTTAAAACTTAAATTACATCACGTCGTAAAGAGGTCATAGATAAGATTGTGTTCAAACATTGAATTTCAATGGAGTTTTATTAGCCTTGTATTTTGCTTTTAACTTAAACAAATGACTGTCGTATCCTTTGTATAATATAATGTCTTTTAAATCGAACTTGTTCGCGTATAAGTATGAAAAGGAAGGAGAAAACAAAGGCTTATTTCCGCGACATAAACAAATCGGAAGCTTCGATTCTTTTAATAAATCAGCCCCAGTCCGTAAAAGGCTTCGAGGCAGTAATTTGATGGCCTCTTCAAATTAGCCCCTCAGGCGTTTGAACAACAAGGGATTGAGTAAAAGCAAAAGCGCGTTTCATTGGTAACAAAAAACAGAAATGTTAACGAAAACATGGATTAATTAGGCAATTTAATTATGTTGCCTTTTAAACATTTACCGTTAAATGTTTTGATCTCTATTTACATAATATTATTAAGCTATATAAATATATTTTGTTAATGAAGCTGTTCATAAAAAAATGATATAATTCCTATGTTAATAAAAATGCTAAGATAGTAAGTTATGTAAGAAACAAGATATTTCAATTTACAATAAGAGTAAACGAGTTTGTAATGGAGGTTTTTAATTTATTAAAATGTGCTTCTAAGTGCCAGGCACTAGGCTTAGTTCAAAATTACCGACGGTTCGAAATGTATCAAACAAAAAAAACGGCATACAAATATCAAAAATATCAAACAAAAATGCTGACTGCGAACATAAAAACGCTTAATTAATTTAATTTCATACAAGGTGTGTTTGATTTTTTTATTAATTAAATTTAGTGGTTCGAGTATGAAGATCCAAAATGAAGATCTTGTGTTCACATCCGCCAGCAAGCATCATTAAATTTTCATATGCTTTGTATTATCTATGATGTGCTCCGTGGAAGAAATTCTATTAAATACTTATCACAAAGAATAAACAAAAATTTTAACAAAACAAAAGCCGACTTCAACGTAAAAGCAAATTAATAAGCACTAAAAAGTAAAAAAAATAATTGCGTATTCTTCTATAATTTGATAATTAACTTACTGTTTTCTACTCATCAATATGTAGGTATGATTGTGTTTTGTGGTTGATAATGTACTTACAATTATTGTTATTTTTGGAGTCGATGTTGTTAAAAAACAAATTTAATCAAGAATTTTATAAATTGAAGTAAATACTTTTTCTATGAAAGCTGTTATAAATTTATAAGCAATACCAGTCTACTTCTATTGTTCATGCAGCTCTCGCGAGCACCTGGGAATGTAAACTTATCGTATTATCTGTTTTCGTATCATTATGCATTCAGAACGCTTTGGAATATGTGCGGAATTCAAGGTCATTAACCTAAAGCATAATTCTAACAAAAAAAACACAAATATTAATTCTATGCTAAAATTCATAGAATATATCGTAATTACAAAAGTCAGTTCAAATTATATTAACTTAAATATAAATGATAGGTTATTACTAGAACAAAGTAATTTTTATGTTAGTCTGCAATCATAATATCACGTTAAACTTGTTTAATAAAGTCTCTGATTATTGATTCAATGATCATTTACTTAAAAATAATCTACTGTTTGGTCCTTGAAGGATATGTAGGTAATAGGGTTCAGACCAATAAAGATATCTACTTATTAAAATATGTTCCAAATCGGTCACTAAAGTTCAAATCCAAGAAACTGAATTAAAATATAAATAAATAGAGAAACCACCACAACGATAAATTAAAGTCATTAAGAAATACTAGACAAAACACTCACTGTATAATTACAGACTCCCACGTGAGATGACAACTGTATCCACATTTCAACTGCAGTACGAGAAATTCCAGCATAAGTAAGAGGCATGTTGCCAATTCTCTAACAAGATCGACAGTAAATTGAAGTGCATGCAAACAAGGAGTTGATTCAATAACGATGACGGACAGACAAACTTAAACGGCGATAAATTGAAACCAACTGACATAAATATAGTCAATGAAGGGACTTTAATATTGACATTGGTATTTGTGGTTAGGAAAGTCAATTTAATTGAATGCAATAATTATTATTTATATTAATTTCTTTATTCTGTAATATAACAAAGTCTGACTAATTAAAAGACTTCAAAACAATAAAAAATTAAGAATACATTTAATTATTTATTTATTCAATCAGTAGTTGCATTCAAATAGATGCACGACGCATATTGATATCACAATATGATACGAATACGACGATACGATACGAAATATATATGCAATTATTATCATAAAACATATTTACAAACAAAATTTGTTCACGTATAATATACTTATCTTTTTGGATTTATCTAAATACAATTGTTCTAAATATTCCAGCTATCTTTTTGATAATCTTTAACTTTCGTCAAAAAATGTGTTAATAATTCGATAAAGGACGTGTCCTTAATATGTTAATGCGATTGATTTATAGATAATTTAATAATAAGCTTGATTACAATAACTTTTTTGCCTTGAATAAATAATTAAAATAAACATCTTAATTATTTATTTTGATAATAAGTGAATGTTTTGATAATTTTTTTCAAAAAAAAATACCATATAGGTACCGTTTCACAGAATTTACCTTTAGGTAAGTATGACTATTTTTCCCTGTCAATTTTGTTATTTGTATGTTCTATAGATTGCATTTTACTTTTCCAACCAATCAAGAGTCGAAACGGCGCATATTACATGAACGCATATAAAAAGTAAGCATTTATGGTCCGCCAATATGTATAAACAAACTCAATTATGTAAAACGTCACTCAGGCGACAATACTAAAGCAATGTTCTATTAATCTATCCTGGCGCCGATCCGCTTATATCGGTCTTAATTAATGCCTGCAGCGATTGAAGCCCCGGGCCTTTATCTTTTGATTGACCTGTCGTTCCATACATTATATCAGTGAACAACAGAGTGTGTCTATCGAAAATTGCGCATGCAACTTTAGTTCTATTGTCTTCCCCGTAAACACTATATTCGCAAACATATATGAATAATGGAGTTATTTTGTACGACCGTACAGTTGAATGTTGGTGAACGAAAAGGTATAAATCGTTTGACTAGAAAATGAAACGCACACCATTTGATTGGAAATTGGCGAACATTGTTTTCGAGTTGGAAGGGTTTCTTTTATGAATACAGCCCGCAATTCAGGCAATATAAAATTGACTAACTTCCACGTTGCGAAAATTTCTATTGATGCAAATTCATAACAGTAACGTAGCAAAAACATTCTGCTGTCGCGTCATTTGTTTTCGCGAATTGATGAATCCTTATCCGTGCTCGGAGTGAAAATGAGTCATACAAGCTTATAAAAGTTGAGTGGTTTCGGTTTTCCTGTATATCCTATTTGCATAAACATATTTTTATGAAACAAAACTCTCTCAAACATTCTCAATTTTTTTTAAATATAATTTTTTTAAATATATTTGTTTGTACATTTTCATATTTGCATAAATAACAAATGGGATCTGTGTATAACGGATAAAATCCAATTAATAAATTATTCAACTACCAAACATCGATATTCTGAGGTGTTGTGTTTCGATTATAACGGTGTGCACTAAAGTAATTACAGGCACAGGGGATGTAACATCTCAGATTCCATGGTTGAGTGCGCAAGGTGTAAGGTGTAGGTGCAACTGACAGAGCTATATGCGACGACGATAACCTACTATGAGATACGCTATAGCGTAGGTTATCGTCGTATAACATCCATAAAATAAAAAATAAAACCAAGCCTGTAATTTCTAGTTTGGTTAATATAAAGAATATAATAATGAGTACTCTAAATTACACTGTGCTGAATTGTAAAAAACGAAACTGAAGTAATGATACTGCTCACTTCAGAGAGTTGTGAATGTCAATGGTATTGTAACGAGCGAAATAGGGCAGCGGCATTAAGCTCGTTAAGTGGCCATTCATACGTGCAGTTAACCACTTCGAAACAATTAGCGATGGCGCCAATTGTGTAGTCAATGAACACTTACAGACTAACAACATTGCTTATATTCAGCAGACAGAAAAATAGAAAGCCGCCGACTGGAAACCACCCACTTCGTATGGTCGTTAGGGTTTATAAAGTTTGAAAACTTAAATGAACGTTCGGAACAAAAACCCATCAATTTATATCAAACATTAAAAACATAGCTAGCTACACAAGTTATTTTTAACCGACTTCAAAAAAAGAAGGAGGTTATCAATTCGTCTGTATGTTTTTTTTTATTAATATTGTTGAAAGACCTGTCTTTATTAAAACTATTACATTTTAATCTTTTAATTTTCATGGATAAATGTTTGTATTATTATTTTGACTAAAATTGCTCGTCACTTAAACATATTTTAAGACGTATAATATGGCGCATAAAGCTGCTTTTTAATATTGATGGAAAGCTACATAAGACATTACTCATTTTCAAACAATTGAAGCGAAAAATTATGGAGTATATACGTAGAATAACAGTATAGTTCCATTTTCATAGAAATGTCAAGTAAAAAGTGAAGCTTAACCTGAAATTATAACAAGATCGTACATGAAGGAGTTATTTGTGTTTGCAGTACAGTGTAATAAGTGTTAATCTCGTTATGAATAATACATAACTGGTCAAGAACAGTTTTAAGCCGCACTCATTTTTTTATTACCATTTCTAACTTGAGCTCTGATAATATAAAAACAAAAAATCATCTAATGACATAATGCATTTTAACGTTTTTTTTTATTTCATAGGAAGGCGGACGAGCATATGGGCCACCTGATGGTAAGTGATCACCAACGCCCATAGACAATGGCATTGTAAGATATGTTTACCATCGCTTACATCGCCAATGCGCCACCAACCTTGGGAACTAAGATGTTATGTCCCTTGTGCCTGTAATTACACTGGCTCACTCACCCTTCAACCCGGAACACAACAGTATCAAGTACTGCTGTTTTGCGGAAGAATATCTGATGAGTGGGTGGTACCTACCCAGACGAGCCTGCACAAAGCTCTACCACCAAGTAAACTATATTTACTATTAAGTATAAAGAAATTGCAGTATATTACTATGATATATAATGACAGTAATACCAGTTACTTTTACTTGAACTTAAAAGAAACCGGCTTTCGTCAACGTCAGGAAACAAGACGTCGTTATGATGTAATTACTTATTTTACATTACTAATTGGACAAGACGTATTTAAACGTATAATTTTTACATGACATTACATTAAAAATCTTACATTTACTTGTGATAATGTCAAAGGTATTATTTAAATGAGAAATTACGTAATTAGGTCACAATTGATTACAATCAAACATTACTATGCAACAAGTACAATAATATAAGGGATGAATGTGAAATATTCTTGAGTAATATAAATCTACGCAATTGTCAAAACTGTTGTTTGTTATCTTTGATTATTTTAACTTGATATAATTAAAGGATTTTATTATAATAATAATGTAATAATATCCTGGGAAATTATTCACACAGGGCCATCTGATCTCAAGCTAAGCAGAGCTCGTACTATGAAAACCATAATAAACAATTTTTGTTTTGTAAATACATACTTATATAGATAATTAAACCAAGACTCAGGACAAATAGACATATTCATGCACACAAATGTCTGTCTTTGGTGGGAATCGAACCCACGATCTGTGACGCGAAAGGCAAGTATCCTACCAACCACGCCACCAGGCTCGTCGAAGGTTTTTGTAAGTTGTATGTATTGAAATGCATTAAGAGTTGAATTTAAAAAATACATTTTATTTTCTTACTGAATCTAGTAAGCTGAAATTTGGAACATAGGTAGGTATATATTATAATGTAAGCATCTCTTAAAAAACATTTATGGTAATTCCAAGGTAATGAGACCGGTGACTTTGTGAGAATTTTACACGTATGAAGGACGGATAAGTCGCTTGGGTTGGTACTGCTTATAGTCGGTAGCATTATAAGATTATTTTACAACTCATCTTAAAAATATCATGAACAAAACCTTAATTGTTCAAAATGTCCCACTTCTGGAGTACGGCTTTCCACCAGTCTGGACTAATACGCATTGACGGATAAATCACCTTGCCTTACCTTTACCCAAAAGCACGAGATGGATTATAAGCACAAATTAAGTATATGAAAATTCACTGATAAAACTCCACTGAATTTTTGAACGCCGTTGTGAATAGACAATCTTTTATACAGGTGTTCTCACTAATGTGCTATTTCAGCTTTATACGGAAAGTCTATCGTTATTAACAACTAGCTGGCCAAAATAGAAAACAATTTCAGTGAAGAAATAAAGCACTGTGTCTTCATAACAAATGTCAATGCGAACAAAGTCATGGACAACGGTTAATAGTAAAACATGAGACAAAAGTTTATCGCAGGCACGTAAACTTCATGCTCGGAATACATTTATCACATGTTACTATGTAATGTGTAGCAGTAAGCTACTACAAATACTACTATCATATAACTTTACAATATTATGATGAGATTAGCATTTTTCCTATTGTATGAGTAGGTGGACGAGCATATAGGCCACCTGATGGTAAGTGGTCACCACCGCCCACAGACAATGGTATTGTATGAAAAGGTAACCATCACTTACACCGCCAATGCGCCACCAACCTCAGGAACTAAGATGGTATATTCCCTGTGCCTGTAATTACACTGGGTGACTCACCCTGCAAACCGGAACACAACAATACAAAGTACTGCTTGCAGTAGAATATCTAATGAGTGGGTGGTACCTACCCAGAGGAGCTCGCACAAAGCCCTACCACCAAGTAATACATCATCTGAGTTTTAAAGTATCGTCATAAAAATTACCTGATAATACGAACAACACCTCATATACCAGCCTGGCCATCTGTGCGAATATTATGTCATCACTCTCATAATTTGCCAAGACCGTACCTTGATCTTGATCTCTATCAGACACAGACTGCTTTACGTGCTTTCCAGAGCATTGGAAATAATATATATCATTGCTCATTTCACTCCAAGTTGCATTGATAATTACTTGACTGAAAAATTGTTTCGGAATTTAAAAACAGAATTTTAGTATCTAAAACATTAAAAACTATCCAATAAACCGACGAAGAATCAAAACTAAAAAGTAGTCCAGTACACACACATCCCGAAAGTAAAAAATCACTAGAATCGTAAAGTATTTAGTCACCATTGTGTACTTGAGCTTGACGACGAGGTTGCAACATCACAATTTTATTCAAAAGTTTAATACATTTAAATCTGTATGTAATATAAAATGTCTGACCTGACCACGAAATCACCGCAAAAATAGTCATTACTACGTTTCGTACGATTATTTTATTGTTACTGAACAACTGCAATCATATTATGGTGTGGTATAAGCTCACTACTATTATGTTCAAACAGACAAAACGAAGTGTATTAATTATTTTATGACAGTGATATCTCGTTACAAGAATCGTTGTTTTATTTTAAAATGTTTCAATAATACCTAAATCTTTATTAGGATTTAAGCATGTTCATAAATGAAACAAACGATTGTCAATTGCGTTATTTTAAAATAAATTTTTATTTTTAAAAAAAAATTTGTTCTCAACTTCAAACATTAAAAACACACGATTGAATTGACTACAAGTAGACATAAAGGCAGTCAATTTCGTTTCACAAATTCAGGGTCTCGTAACCAAACTAATCCGGAACAATTTACCCAATAACAGATTAACTGTCCACAGCTGGTACAAATAGAAATTCTTCACTTCGTTGCTCCTTTGACAGAAAGCGAAATGAGTCACGCTCATGAATTCAATACTTGTGTTAGACAGATTGCTATAACATAACGTAAATATATTTTTATCACAAATAATTTTCTTGTTGTCGCGTAAATGAGCTGAAAAATCATAAGTTGTAACAACCTGTTAATGCCCCACAGCTGGGCAATGGTATCCTCTCCTTTTTTAAGGAGAAGGTATGGAGCTTATCCCACCACCCTGCTCCAATGCGGGTTGGTGGAATACACATGTGGCAGAATTTCAGTGAAATTAGACACATTCAAGGTTATCTCGCGATGTTTTCCGTCACCGTAAAGCACGAGATAAATTATAAGCACAAATTCAGCGGTGCTTGCTCGGATTTGAACCCACGATCATAGGTTAAGATTCACGCGACTAAATAAACAGAATAATGACCTTGAGATTGACATTGTAATAAAATTACGTATAACTCCATTAGATCACGTGGTGCACGCCAGCTCCTAACACGAAACCATGAAAACTTTCTCCAAGAAAAAAATGTCATAATTATACATATACATAATATTATATGTGATAGTTCAAACAATGTCGAAGTATTTTACAAACATAATATATTAATATCGTCAACGGTTTTACATTTACCTTATAATATATACATTTACTATATTATATTCTTAATAATATTATTGCAAGCGATAGAAGCATACCCTAAATCGTGAATTTTTCGCGTAATTTTAGTGAAAGCGTTCCAAGAAAAACAATGCCATTTTCGGTTATTACAGTGTTATTGCGGAGCTTGTTTGTGAAGACAGTTGTATGTAATTGGTTACCTGTCACTGCTTATCAGATTTAAGATAAGGATAATTCAGGTTATTTAACGAATGCCCGATCAGATAGACTTGACCTTTTAAGTGATTTTATAACTTTAAATGACATTACAAAACTGTATTGAGGACGCGAATAAAGAAACGTCGAGGTCGTCGATGACAAAAATATTTTTTCGTAAGAATTGAGTTTTTTTTTGTATTTTTCAGTAAATAATTAGGACGGTCAATTTATTTCATTCGATAAATTACATGACAAAGGACAAATATAAAGTCCGAAAAGGGACAATGGGTAAAATAATATTTACTGGTCGCTATATTAAAACTGTGCGCCAAGAATAAAAGACTTGTGAAAAATCATTTTCTTCCCCAGACGGAACAACTCACACCATTGTGAAAGGATTTGAAAGACCCTTTTCATGGAGGCTATTAAATTCCTTCACTGCCATAAAGGCCTGTGGACTCCTTTATTTCTGGGTGATATACTTTTTTCATTGCAACCAGTTACATATACATATAATATGAAGATATTTTATATCACATTGACTACATATATAATGCTTATATTCTTACCCGTGATTTTATCTTAATATGAAAAATAGTCTAATCAATCATATTGTGGGGTTCCTAGCTGATAGAAATAGAAATAGAATGGTTTTCTGCTACATATTTAATTGTAAGCTTATCTAAATATATATCATTCTTATATATGTCTGTTTGTCACGTAACACCTCCTAAACGGCTGGACCGATTTTGATGAAATTTTGTGTGGATATTTTAATTGCTGGATGGTTTGAAAACACAATTGCATCCGTTAGGTGGTGCTGCTGTCGATATATCACCATCAATGAAATATATCTGTATGGCAAGATGACTGCTGCCGGGTCCTCTGGTTTAATATATTTAATTATTATTAAATACTTTTTGTTATTTTACTTTTAATCAAACTTAATATAAAACATCATTACATAAAGATACAAAAGTGTAGCAATTCCTTATTGAATATATTTTTTGGACATACACCAAATCGAATCTTTGGCAATTGAAAAAAAAATATAATACACTGACGACAAAGTTTAAATTTGTTACAGACAATGTTCTTGTAAAGCGTTCGATGATAGTCGATCGCAAAATTGAATCCGCTCGCGTCTTGTTTAAGGTTCTTTAACCATTTATTGCGTATTCAAGACGCATGGCGAAGCATAAATATCCCTGTCGTGCTCATTACAATAACTCGGTCTCGAGAATGGACGTCCCGGGAGAGCGGAACGAATGTTTCATCCCATGGGATTTACTTATTTAGGTAATGGATTTCAGACTCGTTTTTATTCAATTAATATTTTATATAGAATTTATTTTATGAGGAAACGAATTCATCCATTCCCTATCTGTTATTTTATCTTAACTTTTCTACATAAGTTCTATAGTTTTTTCACAAAATCACCCACAAGCAAACCGTATGTAATACGGTATGAGGAACAGACAAACGTCTATTTTGAAGTCAATTAATGAATTAAAGGTACAATAACAAATGTAACTTCAATGATTTTAATAAAAGAATGAGTAAATTTTTCTTAAAAGCCCAAAATCAAAATCGGCTAACGCATTGGAAAGTCGAGTGGATCTGAAAGGCCACGGTCTGGCGAGCACGACGCGTATGAACGTGTGGCAGATACCAAGCAACCCCGCCTGGGCTAGACCGGGCGAAAGTGCCCGTGCATATCTGTTTGTTATGCTAATTGCACGTGATATATAGGTACTGGATGTCCGCGTTATTACTTTTTGAATGACGGAATATACGTGCACTTCAAACACAAAATAAAAACAACTGAAGTTTGAAAATTAAAATAAATGAAATAACACCATGTCACAAAAGTAGTACCTTTTTGTTTCAGTAACGTTAAATTGAGTTGTCGTGCTAAGAAGCTTCACTTCTAAATTTATATTGAACCTATACCTCAAGGTTATTTACTATTACTAACGTGTTGTACTTGTTATATTATACATTACATTACATAATAATACGTGAAGAGGAAACTATAACCCTTTTTAAGCATATTGCGCGCGAATGGCTGTGACATTTGGCACTGCTAAAGTTTATATGGAGAAGTATAGGAAGTGAAATTGATATATATTTGTGATATAAATGTACATCAAATAAAATGACACTCATAGTGTACGTTCATAGGGTTGTTAAACGTTTTTTGACATTTCACTGGGTTTATTTTTTTGTTGCCTTACAAAAGTTTTGCCAACTGTATTCTCTTTTTTATGCATTTTCATTGAAAATAAATTACGGTCGAATTTTGACCACTGCAGGACCTATAGTATTTATTAACTCTTAATTCATTAGTTGCACGACAGCATATGCAATAGTTAAAAGTATTATCTAAGAGTTAACCTAAGGAAAGACCGTCTGTAAAAAAATTATAACTTAAATACATTAAACTATCATGATCTTTCATAATTTACCTACATTTAAATATACATATACCACATATATATATCTATATAGGAATAAGCTCTAAACCTTCTCCTCAAAAAAAGGAGAAGAGGCCTTAGCTCAGCAGTGGGACATTCATAGGCTGTTACTTTACTTACTACTACATATATATGAAATACCCTTTAAATATAAATACATAAAATATTGGTTGACTTAAATTATCTCATTTAAAAACGTCAATTTATCTTGGAATTGTATGGGTGTTTTTACTCTGAGAAAACCCAGCGTTGTGCGATAAAAAAATTAAAATCTAAGTGAAAACAAGTACTGATATTTAAGACAAGTTAAAGGAAATAGAATCAGTAAATAAAAGAGCATGCTCTAACGAGTACGTTACATATAGACGTGTTGCTGATACTAAAGAGACTGCTCGGAACAGACTGGGCGGGACTGTTCGTGTCTGACTGTTTGTTATGTTAATTCCACGTCACATCATTAACGTTTTTCACTGAATTCCATCTACTGTGTAAAGTTTGGACAATTTTAGCATTCGCGTTATTCCATTTAATTCGTTATTCATATTCTAAATTGCAATCGTCAAAAGCAACTAGCCTTTCAACTATTATATTAGTATAGTATCGTTGCAGATTGCAGCTCGTTAATTATTTTGCAGTAATAAAAATAGTTAATATTATTATTTATATTGATTTGAACAGCAACTTTCCAATCCATTCGTATTGTATCGCGTAGCGTATATTTTAATAAAAAATTCTAGTTACTATCTAATCATATTTTTATCAAGCTGATAATTACTTGTGCTAATTAACATTTACTAAACAGTTAGTCGTTGGAGCAATGTACTAGGTAAATTAACATTAAATTAGTAGCCATTTGATTTCTATGCGATAATATGTGTTTCTATGTAAACTTATATGTTTAAACTGCCACTAATTTTTTTTTAAAGTAAATTGTCAAAAAAAAATGTACACTACTATATACATTGTACAAACAATATGCAGTATAATGTATGTACAATGTAATTGTGGAATAATGCATTTCCTACTTTCTTAGTCCTTCCGCGATCATGTCATTTTGTCGACCTTCGAAATTAATTCTACGAATTTATTTCTCTTAGAAAATAAGTGAAAATCAAACTTATAGTAAAATGTATGGTTCACATCTAAGAACTTTTTTATTTGTAAATATAATAAAAGAATAAAAAGACAATCATTCTATAAAAGCACACATCATAATATTCCAAATATGTGAATTTCAATGCAATTTGACATAAAGCCTTATGAAATGCAATTTGCATCAGTCTCTTGAGATGAAATTGAGCACAATGGCGTCTCGAGGAATGACATCACAATTCTACCAGTTTAATATGAGAGTCCTCAAATTTCTTCGTCATTTTTATGGCTTAAACTGAGGTATAATTTTAAATGCACGAATTTTGAGTTGAAATTACTAAAATGCTGAAATAACTGCTCACAGATGAGAGTTATTTAACAATTCTAATACAATTTACGTATTATACAAAATTTGCGCTCGTTATCAAACACAGATCAAAGTAATAAGACTGTCTGGAACAGTAACTTGAATGGTGAAGCGTTCGAAGCTAAAATATAACAAAATACCAAAACCTTATATATCGTACTTTCTTATCAGATTATTGTTTTGATGATATGATAGATGTTATTGATAGCTACATACTTTCAACTTTTATATGTATTATATATAACAAAGCATGTTATTTTTGCAAAAACACATGGAATAAATAGCACGCAAGAAAATGAATCGATGAGCGAAAGTTGGAACATAACTTTACGGCGCCGTGATTATGCCTTTGCAATAGTTTTACTATTAAGATACCACCAGATAAACATTTGTAATTTTATTTGTTTTAATACAGTCCTTATGCTCAACGTGTTAAGGAATACAATGAAATATATATCATGTAATGGAACATTAGTGACTATCATCATTTTTCCAGACCAATTACCTTACACTGGTAATGTATTTGGTCTAAATAATTATAAGCATGGTCGATTTGTTCCGTGATATTACCCAACAATACCTAAAGCTTTTATACTATAAATATAAACGTATACTAAAATTTATTTAATGCCTACTATTATAAACTCATAAGGTAAAAGGAGTTCGAGATCTAAATTGGAAGATCTAAATTGAAATCTGAAAACGAGGTTTGTTTTCAAGTTCACATTTAAGAGAATAATATTGCAAAATATAATAGCATTAAACATTATTAAACAAAGTTAATTGTTATCGAAACTTAAAAAGGTTTATATAAAAATAATTACAAACTTATTTACACTAAAAATATTGCTACTGCCTAGAAATATTTCTAGTTCAAGCTTTTAATGCAAAATTTTATGATTTGATTTGTTAATGCATTACTTAGTATTATATTTTCTTAAAGATGGTTTTGGATATACATAAATTAAATAGTTGATCTCTTTGGAAGTTATAAGTAAACTGGATAAAAACTTTTGAATAGGTACATGCTCAGCATAGCGTGGAAATTACGTACATCAACCTTGACTCGTTCTTTGCTAGGTGAATAATAATTTGCTGAGAACAGCTATTGTTATAAGCACCAAACTTATATACATTTATTTAACATTGATATAATATAGCAAACTCAAAACAAAATACTAACAAAATAAAATACTTGAGTATATTTATGTTAGGGAATTGATTGTGTGAGACTTCGTAAGTTTACTAGCTAAAGTTAAAGAAAAAAAATATCGACAAGAGAACAGTCAGGGTAAGCTATATCTTAATGTTTATTGGTGTGATTAAAATAAACATAAACGATAGAAGTGAAAGCGAAAGAGGGACGATAATGTCAGTGTTGGTGTCGGCGAATCATGACACGATAACGTCAACCCCTAATAAAAAGGCCAAGTATTTAAGAGTCAGATTATTGGACATAGTCTTATCGAGCTACTAACTTCCCCCCAAATTAAGTGGATGAGAATTATGGACGAACTTTCTACTCGCCACTAATAAAGATAATGAGGATTCTGATTAGATAAATACGGTGCCATTCGGCTGGGCTCCAATGAACTATTGACTAACAAACTTACGTAATATAATGATTCACAGTAAACTAGTTTACTGTGAAATTGACTGCTCTTAATATAAATAGGTTGAATGCCAACTATAATCGAAAATGATATATTTTGAGTAGCTTACAGAAATAATAGTTTTAAACATTCAGTACAACATTTTCCAGAATCTTTTGTATTTGCGGAATTATACGTCTATTGAAATAAAATTCAATCTTTATTAGATTCTCAAACCAATGTTTGTTAAACGTTGTGAGCTAATAAAAGTAATATTACGGGAGCGGGATCCACCGAACGGGAGGAAATGAAAGCGACGAGAGAATGAAATTGGAAAACTTGTTACAAAATTACTTAAGATGAAAAAGAAAATAAATAAGGCTGGGTTCCGTAAGGATACGGTGGAGCTGTACCTACTACGCTTATTTTTATTACTATTTTGATTTTGTTTTAATAATCTATATTACAAAAGATAGACGAAGATTTAAACTCCTACTTGGCCAATTAACATAACAATCATTAATATTCATGGAGGAATTGAATTTAAAAATATGGTGTTGATATTAAGTCATAGCATATTAAAGGCGATAAGTTCGGTGTATAAGTTTTATTCGCTTACTCTTTTATATTCATATTTTTATAACTTTGAGTCGTCTTAACGTACCTTTTGCTCCAGTTTCCGATCTCAGCGTAGCGTCGGCCGTTAGAGCATCCGCTCCTCCTCACTTCATTTCCTTTGAGCGTTTGCACCGAGTTCCCGTTAGGTGTTAATATTCCGTTGGAGGCACTGTTATTGTTCCGTTCCCGGTTTCTGGGGAAAGTTCCTGTCCCGGAGCGAAAAGTCCCAAGCTTCGGCGCCGGTTCATCCAGAGCATACTGTTGAAGCGGAAGAGTTACGTTTCCACTCCAACTCTTGCGATTGACTGAGAAAGTTTTAAACGTTCTGTTGCCATTCGTTGGCGATGGAGTCACACCGCAGAAACTGCTCCTATTGTGACTGTTCTTTATAAATGCACTGTTTTGCAATGCTATCTGAGGCTTGATGGGCACCAGTGGTGATGCCTGGTCAATAGACATCGTACTTTTTAATAAAAGTAGACGTTACCTACTTTCACCAATCTACATTTTTGTCTGTAAAGGAAGGAAATTGGTTGTATTAAAATCCGGCGTTTTGGTGACCTTGATTCGATGAAATCACCAACATAGTTGCTTGTAAAAAAATATTGAGTATAAAAAGTGGCCAAAGCCGAGGGACAGCAAAAATCAATTCACGATGGACATAAAACACCAATTACGCTTAAATGTCGCAATGTTCAATCAACGAACTGTTCCTGATAGGCTGGCAACAATAGGCGAAGTTTTACAAATATAGCATTGAGTAATAAATGAACTCTTAATGTAGGTTAATGAAAAAAAATATCATGCGAACGAATTATTAAGAAAAACAATGCGTAAGCAGCATTTTTAAATATTTTTTATTCTTCACGAGTTAATTTACGCTTTAAATGTATTACACGAAGGGCAAACTCTTTACATTTCGTATATCTGTAGGATGTTTTATAATAACCGGACGTAGTTATTGCATCGGGTTCTTGCAAATCGTCAACGAGCAGCATCACTTACTGTTAAACATACGTTTTAACTTCCGCTTGTCTTAAGAAACTACTATTCAATAGATAAATAACGGATACTACATAATAAACTACTGTGTAAAATTGTCTCACAGTTGAATGGCCATTACTTGCATCAAGTATTCGACCTTGGTTGTGATTGTTAATGTGTATACATATGATTCAACTTGCATAGCTACAAGGTTTAATGTATTTTTTTCATATAAAATAGACGGACCGGCAAATGAGGCACCTGATAAATAGTATTTTTTACAATTACAAGAATTGGCAGTTTTTCAATTGTGAAAATTTATTTATAAATCGATATCTTTTTAAAAATTAAAACTGTTCTAAATGTATGTTCAGTATAGTAGTATATATTCATAGTATAATATTTACATCAAAACTTTTAAAAATAAAATTTGTTATAAACTTAAAACAATTTTCAGAATATTTTTGCAATCATCAATAGACGCTAGTGATTTAAAAAATGTTTGTTATTATTACATAGTCATGATAACAGTTTATTAACTGCCTGCTGCTCAGTTGGCCTACATCACGCTATGACTTTCACAATCAGTTTGTTTTCTTTTACGTTTTATTTGTATTATTCTTATATGGTCACGAAATATCAACAAGATCTACCTGACCCAGTGCTGTCCGGACATGAACGATTTGTGTACCAGTGACCACTCATTCGTAACCATCTTTAGCATTATGTAAGTGTTGTGTAATGTTACTAGTTGCATAATGTCTCATTTAATCTGGTGTCTTTTTAAATTTATAGGATTATCTATTTTAATAGCGAAGACAAAATTTAAATTACAATTTTCTGATAACAAGACAATTAGAATGAAATAGGAAAATTGTAGTTTTGTTATACTTTCTACTAGTAATTACTAACAAGCACTTTTGAATTGTGATATTATATGAAAAATTAAATGTTGAAATCAAAGTTAGAAGAAACTTTACTCTACTTTTATTTATTTTTTTAAATGCACTGCGTCGTACATCATTATTAAGCTGTCTATTAAATTATAATGAATATTTTTAACTACTGACATAAAATTCAGCCCGTCTATGTTAAAAAGTTTAGAAGTTTTAATATGCATGGAAATTTTCTCTTAGTTGCATTTTTTAAGCAGGCTTGAATATTCTATAGATGGAAAATTTGAATATTCTATAGAGGACAGAGATACTTAAACTGCGATTATTAACTAGAATTTTAAGATAAGAAAAATTAGTATGAAATTAAATATCAATTTCGAGAAATAACATAGGAAAAGCTATTTATTATGAATTATTTCTATAAATAATCCACCAGTTTATAATATAAGCTTTTTTTTATAAATAAAATTATAAGCACAAGATATATTACAAAACAAACATTTTATAACTCTTTAACAACAAAACGACCTTAATTTTTAAAATTCAAAGGTGTATTAAGTCGAATGCAAAAAAATGCTCTCGTAACCATCTGCCGATCGATTTATGCAAGCAGGTGCCTCAGACATTTTTTTTTTCTACCATCTCAATACAAAAAACTGGCAGGTATCAATTCGAATATATATTTTTAAAAATGAAAAAATACTAACATTTTGTTGTATTATGCAAGAAATAATCTCATGAATGAATCATTATCGTCGTCTTCAGAATACTAATCATTGTTTTGACTATTGAAAATCAAAGCTTAGTGTACTTATACACAACGAAATGTTACAGAACATCATAAAAACCTAACAGTTAAAGCATCGAATCAAATAGCCCTTACTCAAGTAGGCTCTTGGAAGGACTTTTAAAATCGTTTTTTTTAAATATTAATTAAGTGCGAAGCTAGCAGCCGAGAGAAACAGACAAAAAGTCAGAAGTATTTTTACTGATTATACATTAATTAATATCTTATAGTTTAATGGTGCGCCGAACTAAGTCAAGAAATTCTGAACTAAGTCAAGAAATTATTAACTAATTCACTGCTAATTTTGTAATTCATCTAAAATATATAAGTATTTCATATACATTATATTCATTTACATTGATTACATAATGAGTTCAATGTTAACATATTATGTTCATCGTGCTATTGTCAATTGAAAATGATTAATACAAGGGACATAAGAAAGATGTACGTAGTGACTATTCTATAAGTGGATATTGTTTTACATTCTCATAAATATTATTATGATTACTATATGTGTAACAGTTTTATTTTAAACAAAGAATAAATCTATTTTAAACATAGATTATAGTTGTTTGACATTGTCAATCAAATCTACCATCGGTTTGGATAAATACCTATTTCAGACCTAAGAAGAATAATCGTAGAAGTTTAAATCAAATAAGAAAATGGGAAATTTTATAAATAATATATTTGACGTAAATACAAAAAAATCGACCCAATAATTGCCCTACAACATAAAAAAATATCTACGTTATTTAAAAATAGAATATGGCGATTGAATTACACATGGCAAATTTATTCGTTTTTGGTCTACCACTTTTTTTTTTAATCGATCGAACCAATAAATCAATTTAATCGCCTGACTAATTCAATATTCAGCACAAATAATCCAGTTGAAAAGTTGCACGATTCTGACAACTATATGGAACTAGAAGAAACCACTTTACCTAAGTGTGGAATATCAAATAAGGGAGTTGAAGAACCGATATGTATTCAAGACGCGGCTCACGCAGGAAGGCAAAAGCCACAATGTGTCTCGGAACATCCGACTCATGTCCAATATTTCTATTATTGATACCGGTTACATCGTAAACCTGCTTTATTAGGCCATTGACAAGAAAAATATATCTAATAGCAGAATCTTGAATTTCTTGCCATTGATCGTTTATACATAAAATTTCTATGAAATCGTTGCTAAGTTATTCATGATGTAATAAAATACATCATTTAAAATCAGGTCTCTCTTCAGGTTCTCTGGTATCTGGTATAGAGTATATCGATATTTAGTTACTGTTCAAAGATCATACTTAAGACGACCAATACGGACCTATCGGATTAAGTAAAGGACTGATCAAGATCTTTGACGGGTATCAATATCTAAAGGATACAAATTCAAATTCCATTGCAATTTTGAGATAAATTTTAAATTTAAAAACATTTATAGTTACATTAACTGTTGGGTAAAGTAAAAAAGTAAATTGAAAAAAATAGTATCTTTAAATATCACATTGGTGGACTAAAGACCTTCCCTTCTCACGAGCTTCGATATTTATCTCGACTTTAAATTTCAATCTTTGGTTAAGATTAACACGTTCTAACCGCTTAATCATTTCGGTTCTGTTATGTCTGATATGTCTAAATGTTATGACCAATAATAAATACACGGTAACGGTAGATATGAGGCAGTAATTAATGTGGGTGCATGGGAATATCGCAGATATTCATAGACGGGTAACGGAATTTAATCAATTTAACTCTTCAAGTTCTGTACTCGTAAGTTACGTAATTGGCAGCGGGATGCGGGCGACATGAATGATGGCTGAGATTGATGATGTTGCGAATAGATCGTTGAATGAGTGATGGTAATAATCAATATTGCTTTAAGGATATTGACATACTAGTAAGGCCATTAAAACAGCAAACAGCAAATGCATTTTTTCGTTTCGATGTTGCCATTACAAAATAATGTTGCAAATAAATCGGTGAATGAGTGATGGTAAAAATTAATGTTGCAAGGATAAGACAAGGCTATTATAACTTCAAACAAGAAATTGCATATGTATTTCTTAATTTGTGATTAAGTGTAACACTTCCAATCGTTTACATAATTTATGTTATCTCAACAACTTTCGTTTATCACAATGATGATCAATGGATTTCTAATGAGTTTTTTTTTTTAATTTCAATTTAAGATGAAGTGCGCTTAATCGACTAAATGATATCATTAATCATCCTCACAACGAGGAGTAAAGAAAACAAAAAAAATCTTTAAAGGTTTTTTGAGGATTAAACTTTGATAATGTCCTCGCCGAAATGGCCTAGTGGTAAGAACGCGTGAATCTTAACCGATGATCGTGGGTTCAAACCCGGGCAAGCACCACTGAATTTCATGAGCTTAATTTGTGATTATAACTCATCTCGTGCTTGACGGTGAAGGAAGAATCGCGAAGAAATCTGCATGTGTCTAATTTCACTGAAATTCTGCCACATGTGTTTTTCACCAAACCGCATTGGAGCAGCGGGTTGTGGAGAGCTCCAAACCTTCTCAAAAAGTGAGAAGAGGACTGGGAATTTCCAGTCTATTACTATAATAATGTCTTCTCGGCTAATACAAAATAACTAATAACTAATAATAATATAATTAGGAAATAAGATTGAAATAAATTCATAATCGTAGGGTACTTATTATTATAAAAGTTGCACGTTGTTTTTCATTTATTTTGGGAAGGTAAACAAGCAAATGGGTCACCTTGTGGTAAGTGGTCCGATATAACAAAATATTACTGGTTGAATGTAATAAATGATAAGGAAGCGATACCCATCCGGACCAGACACGGCAGGCACACAGCTTTAACCACCGCTAAAACAAGACTTCGTTCTTATCACAAATTTAGTGATATTGTTATAAGAAATTAAAGTGGAATAAATTTTTTTGGCGTTAACAGACGATAAAGATTATTTGTATCTTAGTTATATTGTAATAATAACATGAACGAGATTTTAAAATGTAGCAATTACCAGAATTTTGTTAAATTCAGCAAAACACGTAGGCTCTTCTACATACTTGAATCGAGTGGTGATTCATAAGATTCAACTTAACCTATTTAACAGCCAGATCAGCGATTCTAATAATTTCTCCTTAGTCTTACTAAGAGGAAATTTTTCCTGTTGTACACGTAGAAAAGTTTATTACTGCTTATCACTTGGTATTACAAATTATGAAATCATCAATGTAACGAATAAAATATATTTTTACGAAAAAAACTTCAAATATTCGACTATGCGACTATGCTTAAAGCAAAACACTTGGAACTCTTTTTTTTTGTATAAAATATTTTGTTTGTGGGTGAAACCGCGGGGCACATCTAGTAGTAATATAAATACAAGATTTACATAATTTACTTTAATAAGTTACCATATTTAGGTAATAGTTTTTATTTTGAAAGCATACCGTAAATATTTTTTTCGAGTTTACATAAAATTGAGTCCAGCATTATGAATTAAATAGGTAGTTAAGGACAATATTGTTACTATGTTATCTAAATAACATAATAAAATTATAGTAAAAAGTAAGTAATTTTGAAAATGAAGCGGGCAACCGTTGCTCAATCATCGGGTCGTCGGTGGACGACTAGCAAATCAAATATTTTTGGGATCTGGATTCCTTTTAGTAAATGATGATGTGTTTAAATACAATAATCGGCGAAAATATTGCGTAACATAATATATATATTTGTACCTGGGTACTTTTGCTTCTTAATTAGGACGAATTAAAAAAATACTTGAAATTATAAATTGGTGAAGGACATTAAATAACTTAAAAACATATAATAGGAAATTTATTTAACAGAATATATTATATCTAAATTATTTTTGATTTACTTTAAAAGATAATCGGAAGTAAAAATAAAAAACGGGCGCTGTCACGATTCAGACTGTCCATTAATATAACAGAAAACCAAAGATGGATAATTAAATGCAACAGTCGCTAGTCGTTCTGAGAATTTGGACACATCGACTCATGAACACAACGCCAAGGCAAGCATGAATAGCAATTAGGCTGAGACAACGATCCCTGTTGCTAATTGGTCAATATTTTCATTACTAAACACTAACTGGAGATGCAAAAACGAATAATTGTTTAAGTAAACAATATAATTGGTATTCGAGTGGAAAGCACGACTGTCGATTACAGAGTCATGGTATTTCGTAACCACAATCAGACACATTCCATCGCGGCACGGTGCAACGCCCTTCGGGATAGACCTGTGCTGTTTACCGATTATAGTAAAGATCGAAGCATAAATAAGTAGGTGTAAATCGTTACATTATAAAGAACCTGTATGCTCAAAAATGGACATACAAAGATGCCGCAAAAAAGTGGGTGGGCATTCATTCGTATCAATGTTGTATGTCGTATGTTGAAGGCTATTTTGTAACTCATGTTCAATGATCAAGGATAAAGTTTTATATAATAATTAAATCAGATATAATCAAAGATATTATTTCACAAAAACTTAAAGATTTTATTCTACGATGAATGAGTATCTTTAAACTAAAGCAATAATATCACCGGAACCTGTTGCAAAACTATTAACACGTGCAAAAAGTAGAACGCTTGCGCAATACTAGTAACTAACAAGGTATCGAAGATTGTTGCCCTCACTAGTTAATGCAACTCAAATAACTATCTTGAGCGCCTCTCCATAACGGTATAAGCATTCTCAGCCCGCATTGTTTTTGCCAATATCTATTAGGAAGAATAACAATGGACTTCATTTCTTTAAGTTGACTCAATATTTATAAAGTCGCTTATTACATTTACGATGGATTATATTGATTTTATACATACAATTGATATTATACATTTATTATTCAATAACAATTATGTAAGACAAACTAGAAGTCATAAAATTACGTTTTGTAGGAGGTATGATAGCGTTAGGAAGCCTATTGAAAATAATATATTTATTCGTACTATATTGATTTTATGGAATGGACAAATTGTAAAATACCATTTTGTTATATTTCAAATTACAATTGAAATAAGTATAACGGTCAACGAAAACGTTGATAGTCGTCTGTGTTTCGGATTAAAGAGACATCAATATATTCATTCAAATGACTTATATTATAAATGACGTATTGTTACAATGTGAGATGAAAAAAATATCGTGCAAATCCAAAACATGATAGGGGAAGGCCAATGTCAACGACCCAAAACCCGTGGGTGCAACAATGGTTCAAAAAAGGGGTCTTAGTGCCATTATGGTGCCGAATTATCGCTTCAATGGTCAACTATACTATAATTCTCTTCGATATCGTATTAAGCAACGTGGCGCGTGCCCCGTTCATAATGTCCTAGCTAAACTAGTTTTAATGATAATTCCAAATGTGTGGATAAAAAAACAGCAAGCCGTGATTAATCAGCTTAAAATCATAGTTTTAACAAAGACGGTTGAATAGTTTTAAATATTTTTTGATCTGTTATTATATTAAATGAAAAATTAAGACTGATCTTGAGTTTTAAGTTTTCCTGATTTCATACAATCAGCTCTCTAATAAGAGACATCCAGTTGGAAAGTATTCCCTGTTGTTAGTATAAATACAAAAATACATTATTATATCCCGGTGAAGTAAAGAGTGCTTCAAGTTGACATCGTTAGCTGACGATTTTTTTTACTAAATATTTCTGCGGAAACTATTCTTCGCTATATGTAAGAAATAATATTTTTATTTTCCAACCAATTGAACTTTATTTTATTCGTGAAATTGGGATAAAATTACGAATATAAAATGTCACAAAATAGAACTCCTAAAAAACCATAAATAAACATGTGGGTGGTGCAGTAAAGGGACCAAAATATAGATCTTTAGCCGCAAAATCAAATTTGTTACCAATTAAGCCTACCTCGATATTCTAAGGGTCGGTAAACCGGAGGTTGGGGACCAGGCGATCAATTTCAAAGCCCCTTCGCCTCATATTCAAATCCCTTCTTTGTCTTTCGAATTTCATGTGAATAGTTTAAAAATAAAGTAGTCCTACCCCCGTCACTTGTTCGATTTGAAGTTGTATTGGCAGTGTGGAACGCTAATTGGAATGAATTGTTTATATTCTTTTAATTTTTTATAACATCCTTAATTTGTGATTTTCTTTGATTACGAGCAACCTATTTCGAATAAGATTAATTTAAGGTATGTCAAATTCATTCATGTAATACTATACTATAATGTTATATGTAAATACTACGATTAAACATAAGCGACATTAAGTGATTTAAAATATAATCAATTTCTCAATATGATAGGTGTTTTATGTGCAACATTGCAAACGCATGGCCAACTTTTTAATACCTGATACGGCTTATCTATACTGATAAAGCAGCTGTATTGATGATATCATCAAGAATCATTCAAAAATGTAACATAACAAAACTATTTAAAAAAAAGAATTACAATGCAAACAATAATATAAAAAAAGATACCCACTACTAAAACGGAAGCCGTTAAAGAATCACTTGAAAAAACAAAAACACAATATGCAAATAACAAAGCACAAAACCAAAATCAAACTATATACGGTAAAACTTCTAAAATTACCGGTAAGCCCGCAAACTTTTAATCACTTCCACAAATCGACGACTATATCAAATTTTCGTTGTGAAATTTGATATGTGTACTGTTTCGTGTCTACGGTGCGGTTCACGAACGCGACGCGCGGCGCGACGACCGGGCAACAACTGACGTTCACCCACCACTGGTCTGCTATCTCCATCCCACTCGAATACGCATGTCCGGAACTAGATCCCTTCATCGTATCCATATTCATTTCTTTTTTATAACGCTTTTCAATCACTGTTAATAACATGGTAAATTACACAAGCTTGTAAAACAAAACACGTGAGACACAGGCATCCCCGCAAGGTCGAACGTGATTGCGCTATTAGCGTACCCCTAACGGCCATTCTGGTTTTGCACCTGTTCAAGATACGATCACAAAAAAAATCAACTCTTTAATCTGATTTCTCATTGTTTAACAAGTCTGATTATTTTTATAATATACTGGTTATTCTTGGTTCTTATGTTATGCATATTGTATATTTGTACATAAGCCTGTGGAAGACCTGAATTTTTAAAACTACTATGAACATTCGATTTAATGCGACAGTCTTATATTTCCTTCGTACAAACTGAACCCTTGGAGATTCAGTTCTTAAAAGCGCTTCCATAATGTCTTTCATAAATGTACTCGTACATTAAAAGAAGCATTATTTTTAACCAACTTCAAAAAGGAGGAGGTAATTATGTCTTTACACCAATAAATTAACACTAAGTTCTCACAACAAATCAGTTAGTTAAGTACTGTCTTCATAATTATTTACTTCATATTTTAGACAATTTTATCTAAATTTATTGAAATATTTTATCATTTCTGTAAAAATTATATAATCATGTTTTAATCTAATACATTTTATGATATACGATGAAAAAACTGTTTAGTGATTCGTACATATCGATAAAAAATTGGTTGCCTGTAAAGTCGGTATACGGGCGAAAGTTTTACGTGACAACGACTTTGAGTGGTAAAATAATTTTAATGTGAATATTCATTCGTATAGTAGGAACAAGGATGAAATAATAGTAACAATTTAAAACATTTATTTATACAAAGAATTATATTTAAAACATTAATTTATACAAAGAATCTCGCACTGAATTTCATATTAACAAAATTTTATTTTTTATGTCTGTCTCTCTCGCTCTTAGGCGGGCTAACCATGCCCGAGTGGAAGGGACGCGTGCCTCTCACTCGCTCTCATTGTGAGCGCATAACGTGAGCGGAGCGTAACGCAGTTTCTTGAAGTGTCACCCGGCAAACCAATTTATAAGACGTTGTCACGTCAAAAATCAATATTGCCTATAGGATTATACAAACACTAGTCTGTCTGTCAGCCACAGACTATTTATATAATTTAAGTATGTATGCATAATATGTATAGTTCGCTGTTAATTTAAATGTTAAAAAAATTATTTATGTCTTTGACGTTTTTAGTATCGCCTCGTTTCACTCTCACAACTCACCGTCACTTTCATTGACATATATGTTACTCATGAAAGTATTGTCAACGATATACAATACACAATAGAGATCCAAAGATATTTTACTCACATTGGTATACTGTGTGATGGAATCAAAACGAAAAAATTGAAGATTTCCTAAAAAATTGAACATGTCGACCACACACGATACTAAAAGGCTTTATCTGCACGTACAATGTTATAAATAGCAGTTTTTATTGTAACTAAAGCAAAATAATATTGAAAACCTCTTTTAATGAAATTAACCATAATTATAAAGACAAATTTACTTCCAGAAGAATCGATAAAAATAAAATATCTTTTGAATCAAGCAATTTATAACCACTAAGATTTTAAGAAAACTGTAATATTGTTAATTCAAAACAGTAAGTATATACCGTTAGGTTATATTCAATTAAACTGAGTTTAACAGTTTTATAAAGAACAGGAAAGATAATTTTATAATGAGTTATAACAGAAACATGATTATATTTTCCAGGAAATAGTTTCCTCATTGTGGTGACTTATTCACCGTTTTAAAAGAATACTCTCTGTGATAGTATATCAAAACGCATTCACCCTTTGAATGCGGAATAATATATGTTAGTAATTTTGTAATAACCTTATAACAATGTTGAATATTTGATGATTTATGTTTTTGTACTCTGATAGTCAGACAAGGGACCCAACTATCTTATATTCGTACATCGTAATACGACGCCTTAAGTATATTTTTGTTATACTTTTTTCGTCTCGGATATTCTTCTATTGTAATTAAGTTAATTTTATCAATATTTAGTGTTACATGCATTTGCTGTAGATCCTTATTTATTTTTTACATTTAATCACAAGCTGGTTTTACCTGTAATTAGATTCTATGCGTCTCTTTTTAAATGTATTAAGAGTTATTTTAATATACAACTGATGATATACGTTACACATATATATAAATATTTGTATGCAATGTACCTGAATATGTAAATGTATTATAAATTTCTTAAAAACTACTAAATATAATGTTACGATTCCTTCAAACCTCGAATCCGAAGCATCGATAAGGTGCTCTTTTTTACTTGTGGTAGTATATATTAAGTTTATTTAAATATACATGATTGACTAGCTGTTCGAGCCGACTTCGTACGATCCGTGAAAAAAAAAGTGATCCCTATAAATATGAACAAGCAGTTAAACAGCCAAATCGTTTAAATTATTTTTTAATACATATTAAACAATTACGAAAACCCAATAAAACGGTTAATGAGAGTTGATTATGTTCGCTTTGTTTTCAATTAAAGCTGTTCTTTTGAAACTGTAAAATCATAGAATATTTCATGACCACGGAATATAGAGCCCTGGGGATAAATAAAATGTCCACGCGAACAAAGCGAATAGCGAGTTCATAATTAAAAAGATTGCGTCTAGCACCAACACATACAGACATTGAATGTATATAGCTTCATGTTATTAAATTGAAATCTGAGTACATTTAAAAACATATATTTATAACATACTAGCGGTGCCCTGTGATGGTTTACGTTCAGTTAGGTACAGATTGATCTGATAGTAATTTTGATAAAGCAATAGGCATCGAGGAATTAAAGGCCTGATAAGCCAAGTCCGGGACGTCAGAATAGCATGCGTAAGCGATCCCGTGACTCCTACTACTGACACTATGACCGATGGTTTTAGTAGGTAGTATCAGCCTTAAGTCCCAGACCCAGACACTTATCGTTGTGGTCTCCTATTGAAAGAAAATAAAATACTATGAATGCCTTTTGCATGACTACATTATAACCCGTAGTTTACCATAATTATTGACTTAATAGTCACTGCTGCTCGTTATAGCGTGGAGTGACAAAACCTATAATCTTTTTTAATAAAAAGGGTACCTAAAGCAAAATACTTTTTGAAATCTAACTAGTTGTTTTTGTAATTAACACGTACAACGATACAGACTCAAGTTATAATATATCTAAATAATAATAATTATTCTGTCTGCCTACATAGTTTTAGACTAGTGTCGGATTTCTCTTATTTATTTTACTATCAATTAAACATAATTGATATAGCATTGTTTAATGTTATTTAATATTTTACTTAAACGAAATATATAACGACATATGATGTGAATATGATTTATTTTTATCTATTTTTTTTAAAATATAAAGATACCAAATGATGTCACAAGTTTATTTTAAGTTCATTTAAAAGTTCGCTTTATGGTTATAATTTGTCATTCTCATTGTTTAAACAATGTGTTCCAAGATTTTTAATTAAAATACCAACACATCACTTCGCGGCATAGATTTTAAACAAAGGAATATAAATCCTTTGAAGTTTGATCACGATTAAGCTGACATTGAATACAGGCATTATCTAAATATACCATTGGCATTGTTAATTTGTTTTTGTTAAGAATTCTTTAAGATAAAAAAATTGGCATGGAACTATGAAAAGATACATGAAACTGAACGTACATTTCATTTTGGATTTGTAACTACTCTATATTTAAATTTACTTAAACTGTATAATTAAATTTCATGGATTATTTTTTTCAAAATTAGAACCATCCATATTAATTACATAGTACGAGATTGAAAACGATAACATTGGATTGTTTTTCATGTTACATATATTCGTTTACCGATTTCATAGTTTTACAAGTAGTATAATAAACCGCGTTTAATTTGAAGAGACATAAATGTAATTACACAATATAGCAGATTGCAGATTGTGAATACCACTACGCGGCCTAGGTGTTTTTGCTAATGAAGATATGGATTTTTTACCGCCACTCTGTTACTCAGCGGATCCCCGTTTATATTTCGTTCATTTATGTTTTCGTGTTTATTGTATGTCTTAATTATGTTTCTCCTTCTGTTTACGTACGTGTACATGTGTATGCGCGCAGCACATTTATCTACAATTCTCTATAAATAACAAATATCGCAGAATGAAGTTTCTAAATCACGTTAATTAAATAATTAAATTACCTAATATATAAAAACTATGCAAGACTCTATAAATATAGACATATGAAACATTACATTTAAATTTAAAAAAAATATCCCCCATCGCATTCCCTTTCGATTCACGTATAGAAACATAAAGTAAATTGTAATAATATTTTAGTATCGAAATATATAGTCGTAAAGGTCTCCCGCATAGTAAAATCACTCGTGTTTGCATTGGCTCGATAAACAGCGGGGTAAAGAGCGGAAACGTTATTATGACTCGAACCTCTCTACCAAAAAATTCACATTAAGCAATAATTTGCGATACAATGCTCTTTTTGGCAGATGACAAAAATAAATAACGAAATAAAGAAGCCATAGATATCAAACAGAGATATCATATCTAAGTTTTCCGAATCTAGTGGTAGCGAATATGGTGCTTTGTTTTAAGTCGACTGAAACCATAATGATTTTGATGTTACAGTAGAATAATAATTAGCGAAATTAAGAAAATATTCTTAAATATTTGTCATTCGTGAAATCAGTAATAAACAATTTATTTTAAAATAATAATTATTTAGTTTAATTACTCGTATTGACTAAAATCGTCTATACATGTATATATTTTTTAATATTATTTTAATGTGGTATTGTGGTAACATGATGTTGGTCTCATCATTTATACTCATTCTTTTATGAGTACTGTATTTTTACGTCTGAATTACAACGGCAATTTACTCAGATGTATGTCGCTAGAAAATTATCATAAACTGCCCCCATTATGCCATAAAGCGATAAATATGTTGTAAAATCATAAACGGGGGCCGGGAGCCATGTCATAAATTGTACAGAATTGGCCCACTTTGCAACAACTATTATTCGACTGTGATAAAAAGAGCAGTTTATTTTATTTAACGGAAAAAAAATGCTCTTCGCAATTTCATGGTCATAAATGTCTTAAGCTGACTTTTGCCCATTGAACGACGCAACATGGCGCAACAAAATTTTATTGTAGTGTCTTCACTAAGTGCAAATAGCTACACTTGTTTTTATTTACATTTAGGGTACAAATAATAAATAAGAGACAATAGTAGGCTTTTAAGGATGATTGCAATCCAATGTTCTATTATTTAAAATAATACGTGTTGTTATTTCATCATTCATGCTATTACTTAGGGTTTGAGTATTTATTTATAAATACCAGTTATTATTATTTATTTGTTGGGTCTAGTGATTAGTTATGGATCTTCCAATTTGAGGTCCTAGTGAAGACTAATGAAATGATGAAATTTTCTGTAATTTTTATCCGGCGGCCAAGAGTTACGGGGATAGAGATGATGGTACGGTATAGAAATTGCATCCGTATCTGTGCATGCACTTGTGCACTATACTATAACTCCTGTAGTTAGCCATCATTGAAATTGGCCTC